>OZ012669.1:11915267-13272767 GCA_963942505.1 Lordithon lunulatus
ATATATATTTGCCTTTTATCTTTCGGTGTAGGCTATCGCATTTACATTACTTTACATTATATTTTACATTTTGTGGTTGTTGTTTATGTATTTGTAAATTCTTTCCACTTTTTTCTGTTATTCGTCAGTTCTCTTGTTTGTTTAACTATTTTATTATTATTTTGTTTATCCTATTATCCCACTCTTTTCCTGATCCACCTCTTCTTCTTTTATTTCCAGTTCTTGCTTCCCATACCTGTTTTGTTTTATTCTTTTTTTTTCCATCCTTATTAAATGCCCACACCAAAGAAACAACTAAACGTTTTTTTTCTATATACTTTTCTATAGCTTCAATTTCCAGTTCTTCTCTGATGTCATCATTTCGTATTCTGTCCCTTCCCGTAACTTGTTTTACTCCTCTGAGATATTTCATTTCTATTGCCTGTATCCTACTTGTATCCCTCTTTGTTAGTTTCCACGTCTCGCTCCCATATGTCAGTATAGGTCTATATGTGCTTTTGTATATATTTGAGAAATTATGAATTGACTTAAATTAACAAATAATACTTAAATTTAAAGCTAAATAAGTGCAAAACATAATGATATCATCATTTCGAAAATTGAATTTATTACGTATTTTTAAATAAACAGTTTGTGGCTTCGATTTTCTCGCAATTAAACGTAATTAATAGCCTCAAATAATTTAGCAATGCCATATGCCATATACTCAAAATTTGCTAGATACAATTAAGAACTCGCTAAGTACTAAAATGTCTGTTATTAGTGTTATTATTGTGTCAAAATCTACAGGATATTAAAAATATCTTGATTTAATATTTCAGGACTAAGTTACTACATTTACTACAGTGGAATATGAGTTGTTATTCTGCTATTGCAAGTTGCTCGAATGTAAAACGGAAATAATCCACCCCAAGTCGATCGGCCCGCAGCCCCCCAAATTAGGCCGTCCATGGGCGACGCCGGTGCTTGTCACCCGCTATGAGCTATACTTATGTATATACATAAGTCTATTGTAACCAGAATCTAAACCCATTGTGAAATATAAATCGCAAACAACAATAATCTAATTTCAATATTAAATCAAGTCGAAGCTAAACCAATATTATTCTAATCATTCCAAATAACCTTATCAGCAAACCACTCGCAGAATTTAATTACACATCGGAAACCCAACGCAGTCGCCTACAGAGCAATAATCTAAATGGGTTTATATAATTTTAAAATACTAAAGGTCATGCACTTAAAACGTAAATAATGCATTAAATTCAAATGACACACATATAGCGTACGATTCATTGCCAACGCCAGAAGGATAAGGAATTATCATCTTCCTTGTTACAGAATAATTGATTTACCTTATAACAATTGTATGATCATTAACTTTTAATAATTATCATTTCGGGAACCAAACAAAGGCATGAATACCACACCCGTATAATAATTTAAATTTGTAATTCAAATAGTATGTACATACAAATAAAACATGTTGACAACGGGCTATATTCAGCGTTGCCAGTACTCCATGTGTATCGTTTCGCTTTGCTCGTCGGAGGAAGTGACGGCGTGGAATGTAATAATATATATAGGGTTCAAGGCTACTCTTACTGCGAGTGTAAATAGGAAAGAAGAAATTGCTACGGAAATTTCTCGTCTCGGCGTGTTCTTAGTTTCAATTCGTTCGTAGTTGCGGTGGCGTGCGCTCCATCCAGCTAATTGCAATTGATATCGACGACAAAAATGCACAATTTGCGTGTTTAAAATTAACTTTGGGGGGGCAGACCGTCGCTGGGTATAATGTTATTTAAATTTAGTTCTATGTGGGTTAAGAGTGTGTGCGCGCCGGTCGTTTAGTTCGGGAGATTATGATGGTTTGGAGATTATAGCGGCGAACAATATTATTGGTCACATGGTATCCTATGTGTATGAGTTGTGATACGGACGGACCGTACTGCTGTATATTGATATCATTCATCGGCGGACAGTGATTACAGCAACAACGCTCCGAAAATGCCCGAGTTTGAAGTGAAAGAGTTGAACGTTTTGTTGAGTGATGCGTTGGGGGATGAAGTCGAGGTGTTGGAACAACGCACGAAATTTTTAACACCCCCTGGAGAGCATTATGGAAGCATTATGCTGGCGCTTGATGTGACTATTCGGAGATCATCAGGTACTAAAGAAGAACACAATTTGGTGGCGAAACTACTACCAGCCAGTGATATGTTAAGAGTGGCATTCGATTGTGGGGTTACTTTCAAAAAAGAAATAGATTCTTATATGGTAACCATTCCGGCTTTAATCGAATTTCAACGCGAACATAAAGTGCCCGATCATAAATTGCTGGATATATTCCCGAAATGTTTCGGTGCGCGACTCTCCCTAACCAAAAACGAGGTTGATGAGGATGCAGTGCTCATCTTCGAGAATCTCAAAGTGCAAGGCTACGACACCGGGGATAGATTCGTGGGATTTGATTTGGAACATGCTGAGATGATTGTGCGTGATTTAGCTAAATTCCACGCAGTGCCCATCGCGATGCGTATCCTACGACCGAATGATTTTAAGGAAAAAGTTGGACCCTGCATGGTCCCCAATGCAGGTATTGAAACGTTGCCCGATGACATAGCAGCAGCCTTTACCGATAGCATTATAGAAAACGCCAAAACAATCCCGGAACTACAGCCCTACTTGCAAAAAATCATTACTTTAGTAGCCGAGGCCGAGGATGATATGAAAAACAAGAACGCACCCCCTATAACCACCCCATATGCAACAGCTGTCCACTCGGATTACTGGGTGAATAACACAATGGTGCTTAGAGATGAAAAGGGGAGGGCTGTGAAAAATAAAATTGTTGATTTACAAATTATGCAATACGATTCAGCACTACGTGATTTAGTCTTCTTTTTATTCACTAGCGTGATTAATTCTGTATTAGATGAGCATTATGATAGACTGATTAAATGCTACTACGATACTTTCATAGATTATTTGAAGGATTTCAAAGTCGAATTAGAACCGTTTTCCTGGGATAACTTTTTGGCTGAACTAGAGGATATAGGACCAAAAGAATTCCATCACGTTACATTCATGTTGAAGCCGATTTTCACTGAGAAGGGGAAGATTAATAATCTGGCTGATTTTAAACCGAGTGATTGGGGGCGGCGGGATTTAATCGGGCCAGCTCACAGGCAGAAACTGAAGGATACTATTCTGGCCTACGCTAAGAGAAATTGGATATAATTGTAATGAGTAGTTTTAGTTTAGCACAATAATAGAAAATGCACTGAATTTAACATAATGCGTATATTTTTGATAAATATGAATAATGTATGTCAAGTGTGTTGGGAAACCCATTATTGTTTACAGTCTCTCGCCGACGATGTTTCAAAGGTTTAAATAGATATCGATTACAGGATATTAATTATAAGTTATCAATTGATAATAGCATCTTAAAATTGACCTAATTATGTTATTGAAACATATGTTATGCGTGCGTGAAATTTTATTATATTTTAATGATTGTAACAGTATGAATTATTTTTATTTTTATTGTTATGTAATTGTAATACCGTATATATACCCGATGATACATAAATAAATACAATTTTGTTTTTATTTGAGTTATTATTTTAATATTTTAGCGTGTGGTGATTTGAAAATAATTGGCTGATATTAAAGTTTATATATAGCATTGGTATATTATTTGTGCGTGTGTAGCTAACTGGTTGTGTGAGTTTTGGACTTTATATGGATGACAAATAGGAATGATTCGGCAAATAAAAATGAAAAATTTTAATATTCATTAGAGCACTTAATTATAAAATAAATCAAAATGTGTGGTGATTCGAAATTAAATTTAAATAGAAAATTCATGAAAGATAAAATAACTGTATGTCTTAATTTGCTACTCAACAGACATTATGTTGCCAGCGATATTTTGGAACAGTTTGGGTATTTTTTAGGTTCAGAATCCAATACAGATTTTATCAGGTCTAGTTTTTGTGAAACGATATATTAATCAATTATTAATATACACAATTATTCCTTTGAAAATAGTAATAATTTTAATTCTTAAAATTACAACTAAATGATGATAAGAAATGTAACATACATTGAAGACCGGATGATACTGGGATCCTAAAACAAAGTATTATTTGTGTGGGACGTCAGTACATCGGATAAATTAAACAAACTTTTAGTGTAATTTTAGTGTAAAATATTAGTATATACAAAACAAATTGAAAAAATAGACATTTTCTTAACCATAACTAATCTATAAATGTAACTAACATAATTATTATTTCATTTCAGCATCACTAAGTTCAAATTTCTTACAAATGGCATTTTTTCACGGCCACCACTGAGTGCAATTTTATTAGTTCTCTTAGTATGTTTTGCATACACATATGCGCAATATTATAATGAATATTTTAATGGAGTGCAAATGAAACCCATATAGTTATAAGCATTATAATACATTATCATTACTTTTATTCATTATAAATTACATCATGATAAGCAATAATATTTGTGTTGTCTTAGCCTCATAAAATTTACATGTTATATTCATAGTTAAGAAGAAGTTAAAATGTCAATTATATTGGTATTTGTTTAATTATACCGTGAATTACGTTCGCATATACATATATGCATATATATATATATATATTTGTATCTCTAATTCTCTTCTTGTCTTCTCTTTAGGGCATTTCGTTTTCTCTGTCAATTTTTATTAAACATTTACTTGTCCTATTCTACTATTTGTTATTATTTGTTAGCCCTTTATTAGCTAGTTATTTAATTATCGTATTTTATATATATATATATATATATATATATATATATATATATAATACGCATAACTTAAATAATTAAATAACTAAAGAAAAGGGTTAATAAATAATAACAAAAATATGAATAGGACAAATAAACAGTATTAAGGTCGTTTTAGACAAGACAATTTCTTGACTAAAAAGTTAGTCAAGATGCGAGACAATCTAAATTGTCTGGTATTATACATTCAACTGTGTGAAATATTGAATTGGATTGTAGATTGAATAGAAACTATGCATGATTGCGGACCAAAACTTATTCCAGAATTTGTATCGGATCATTCAGATTCATCAACTAAACAAGACAATTTCTTAATCGATATATTAATTCATTTCTTGAACAACTTTTGAATCAAGAAATTGTTTTGTCTAAAACGACCTTTGGACAAGTACATTTGTAATAAACAGAGACAGAGAAAACGAAATTCCATAAAGAGAAGACAAGAAGATAATTAGAGATGCAAATATATTTTCAAAAAGCAACAAAAAAAATATAAGAGCATCTGAACAAAGAAAACAAGAAAAAGAAAGGAAAGCACAACAAGGTAATAACAAAGGTGAGGCAGATAAAAACGAGCGGTATGATGGAAGGTAAGGTGCAGATCATGTTGCTGATTGCCGACGTCCTTAAAGGATAAGGCACAAGAAGAAGAAGAAGAAGTATTACGTGTCAAAGTTGTAAATAGTGACGTTTGAATCACGGATTGGAATTTAACTCGAGGATTATCTGCTTTGTAGAACTGAGCCTAAGCCATAAAGAAGAAAAGTGGAAATAAAATAGAAGCATTAGAAGAATGGATAAGAAAAAAGAAACGAAAAATAATAAAAAATAAAAAAAACTTCTATCTTTATAGGGCTATTAGCCGAGAGGTCAAGGGAGAAGCTCAGAGGAGTTTAATCACCCGGTATTTACCTTAACTTCACAGAAAAGCTCTGAAAAACTGTGAAAGGTGATTCGCGCTAATTTGTTCCCCGCTGGGGATCGAACTCAGGCTCCCCAATGCTCAGTACGAGACGGACGACGCCTCTAACCACTCAGCCACTGAGCTGGGTAAAGAATAATATTATCATAAAAGGGGTAAATTTTTTTGGCGACAAATTAAAAGAAGACAAAGAAGCAAATCTACAACGAAAGGCAGTGAAAATTACAACTTTAGAGGTTTTATATTTATAAATTTCTTCTTTCTTTTTCATTTCTATTGTATCATTTGGTTAGTTTCTGTCTTTTTACACTTAAAATTTTAAATAATGTAGTTTTTGCTTTATTACCAAAATGAGCTCTTGCGCCTTTAGTTACATATGTATATATGTATGTGCGAGTGTGTACATATATATATATATATATATATATATATATATATATATATATATATATATATATATATATATATACATAAAGACCTTTCATATCAGCCCAACTCTTCCCTTTTACACACATTCCCAAACAGTACTTTCACAGAAAGAAATCAAAAAAGACACAAAAAAAAGAATACAAATTAACATAAAATTCCATTAAAATAAATCTGCCCTCGCCAATTTCTTTTCCCACATCAGCCTCCTGCAGATTTTCACGCCTTTCCCATCCTCTCCTAACCATTCGTTCAGCTCTCTGCACTCTCCAACCCACTCTTCTTTCACTCCTTCACATTCTTACTTTGTCCTCTCTGCTCCACTCTCCCCTGGCTAAGTAGCTCGGGAGTTTCCCCTACACTTGTCACTCTACGTAGCCAGGGTTGTATGAGCTCTCAGCCATTCTCACTTGCCTTTCTTGCCACTCAATATCCCTCAATCTCTCCCTTATCTCAGTTCCTAGTCTACCCCTTTCTCTTAGCTTCTCCTCTACCCACACCTCAGACATACCCACTCTTTCATACATCCTTTCTCTATCCTTCCTCCATCTACTCTCTGTTCTACTCTTACACCTCATCCATACCTCCCGTACCAGTCTTTCCTCGCCCAAATCCTGCAATCTTTCCTCAAACTTCACAACCCTCACACACGACTCCCACCACATACTCATACGATTTGTCTCCTGCAACAGCACTGCCCTCGGTGTCGACCTTTCGAGCCCTAGCAGATTCTTCAGAAACCAACCTTGCTCCCTTTCTATTACCTCCCATTCACGCAATCCCCCCACTCCATACAACAATATAGGTTTTACACACGCATCCCATATCTTGCACGCCATTACGAGGTTACCCCCCACAAACTTCCCCATTTTCTGCACGCAATCCCCCAAGCCATTCTTGCTTTCGCCTGCATACACTCCACATGCATCCTAAGCCCTCCTCCACAGTCAAACCAAAAGCCCAAATATTTAAAGCCATTCACTATCTCAATCAGCATTTCCTTCCATTTCAGCCCTTCGTCCTTACCCCTACTACCCCTATTCCTAAACAACATCTATTTGGTCTTTTCCACATTCACCACTAGCCCCCTCTTATCCAGGTATCTACCCATTCTATCCAACATATCTTGCATCTCTTCCACTCTCTTGGCCACCAGCAGCACGTCATCTGCATACGCCAACATCCACACTTTGGATCTACCCACCATGACCCCTCCTACCTGTCCTCTCCTCAGCACCTCTTCCAATTCGCTCGTGTACAGATTAAACAGGAGGGGGCTTAGCGGGAACCCCTGCCGTACTCCCACATTCACCCTCAGATATTTCTCCATACACTCTTGCTTTCGCCCATGACTCATTATACACTTTATACACCCTTCTCACCCACTCCACTCCTTCCTCTTCCATACCCAATCTATTCATACAGTCCACCAGTTTTCCCCTAGGAACTGAGTCATACGCAGCTTTTAAATCCACAAACACTGCATACACTCTCCCTTTGCATTCCAGCGCTTCCTCCACCATTCTCGCCAGCGTGAAATCTGCTCCCTCGTTCCTCTTCCCCTTCTGAACCCACCCTGGCATGCCGGCAGCAGCCCTTTTTGTTCCACTGTGTACATGTATATATTTGGGTTTCTTATAAAATCACATTTTTAGTTTTAGTTTTAAAATTTGTTTGTAATTGATTTTGAAATGGAGTTTTCCATCAATAAAGCATTATTATTATTGTTATTAAAATAGCTTGCGGAAAATCAACTGAAAATAAAACACAAAACAAATAAAGAAGAAATCGCAAATAGAGCTATGGAAAAAGTACCTTCAAAGGAAACAAAACAAGGATACAGGCAATACAAGGAACAGAGACTTAAAGCTAAACAAGAAGTAAAAAATCCAAGACCGTAACGTGGGAGGAGTTTGGACATAAAAAGGAAGAAGACAGCATCGAAAATCAAAAACTATTCTTCAAGGTCCAAAAAAATCTAGGAGAAGAATAAAACCTACAATAAACACAAATGGGGAGCAGAAACGGAGAAATACTTGTAGAAGAAGAAGACATAATTAACAGATGAAAAGAATATGTTCACGAATTGCTGGGAATGGAAGCAAAAGAAGAAATCAACCAGAAAGATCCTATTAGTGGGATCTTCCTGGTTGATGGAATGGAAGCAGAAGAAAAAATCAATCAGAAAGATTCTATTAGTATGATCTTCCAGAATCACTCGTAGAAATACTGGTAGAAGAAGAAGATATAATTAACAGATGAAAAAAATACTTTCACGAATTGCTGGGAATTGAAGCAGAAGAAGAAATCAACCAGGAAGATCCTATTAGTGGGATCTTCCTGGTTGATTGTTTCTTCTGCTTCCATTCCCAGCAAATCGATGACAGAAAAGAAAACGAAAGAAGCACAACAAAAAGAAAATGGACAAGAGAGCTACAAGTACAATCAAAATATAACTTGAAGATATAACGTGGGAAGAAATTAAATACATGGGGGAGGAAGCTCAATAACATCTATTAAAGATAAGCTAAATGACTTGGAGACACACAAAACTACCAAAAGACTGTGAAATTGCAGTTATGATTCCCATTTTCAAAAAAGGACACAGTAGACAATGTAAAAACTATACAGTAATATTACTATTGATCGTCCCAGGAAAATTTTACGAACGAATCTTACAGATAAAATTGAGGAAATTAATAAACACATATTGATGATTCGTAGTAGAAGTTTATTAGAGTGTTCTAGGGGTCTATTCTGTAACTTCAGACGGTCTGGTAAATGCTTAATGTGTATATGTGTTAATTATAGCAATTATAGTATCCATTGCAATAAACAATTTATTATAATATAACACCCTGGTTTGTTGTAAGTTCTCTAGATTCCGTGTTCTATGTCCTGATAAAGTTTCTTTGATTGCCTCCAATAAGGCACATATTTCAGAGAAACGGAGAAATACTGGTACAAGAAGAAGACATAATTAACCGATGGAAAGAATACTTTCACGAATTGCTGAGAATGGAAGCAGAAGAAAAAAACAATCAAAAACATCCTATTAGTGGGATCTTGTGGTTGATTTTTTCTTCTGTTTCCATTCCCAGCAATTCCATGACAGAAAAGAAAACGAAAGAAGCACAACAAAAAGAAAATGGTGAAGACAGCTATAAGTACAATCAAAATATAACTTGAAGATATAACGTGGGAGGAAATTAAATACATGGGGAAGGAAGCTCAATATCAGCTATTAAAGATATGCTAAATGACTTGGAGACACAAAAAACTACCAAAAGGGCACTAGTGCGGGAAGCACCCAGTGTTCCCAACATCGATACCAATGTAAATGTGTATTTATAAATATGAGAATGCATGTAAGCACAACGTATACCTCTTATACTTCAAATAGCATTAAAAATTAACGATATGGTACTGAATATATATAATTTTGAAGAAAATATAGTCGTTAAATAAAATGTAATTGGTACTGTAATATAACCGATTTATCACAACAACTTTAAATAACTTTAAATAAATATTTAGTATTTATTCGTACATAAAAATAAGATCAATTATTCGTGCGATAAGGCCGTTTCCCGAATTCGCTCTAAACTCATTCGCTCATTCGGGAAACTTGCTTTCCTGCATTAATAATGTAAATTACTATTGAATGTCCACGAACTCAAATTTTCTAGCTACCTTGAAAATGTTTGTCCTATAAAATCTGAAAGTTCATTCCATAAAGGCACCTTACATGGTCAATAATACTGTCAATATTTTAGAATAATGACAATATTACTGTACTATAATATGTTTAAAATGTTCACTATTTTAAAATATTCACAGTATTACTGATGGTGTAAGGTATACAAATGATGGAATGAAGAGAATACTGATGTTGATCTGGAAAATTTATTACTTGATAAATATTAAAAGAGGATTCAAGCAAATACGGACAGTGCTAGGATTGACAGTATTAGGTGCCTTATAACGTTTAATATGGAATAAAGCTTCAGATTTAATAGTACAAACATTTTCAAGGTAGCTTGAACATTTGAATACATAGACATCCAAAAGTATGTGTATCTCACATGATAAAGCTATAAAAAACATCGATAGTTTATAGAATGATTTTTTTTTAAATAATAAATACAACCTCAATAAACAACACTTGCATCACAAAATTAACATAATTACCAGCAGTTATTGGTATGAAAATTTTATTCATAATCGAACTTAAAATATATATACATACAATAGAAATCAATTTAAATAATTATGAAGGTTTAAATATGTTCAAATCAAGCCTACGATTTTTCATTACATACATTGCCTTATGTTCATTTTAAAACGTCGCTGGCATTTTGTTTTCACTATTAATAGACTTGGCTTACAAAGATATATACCTGATGTCTTGCTCGGCCAATATATAGTTATATATAGTTACAAGATTTATATTATACAATTGTTGTATTACATAAGTCATATGGAAAATATTTTTATATATTTTGTTGTTTATAATTTTAAATGTCGCTACAATCTAGTCAGAGACAAAAAAAAGACCTTTATTTGGCATATCAGCGCAATCCTTCCCTTTTACACACATTCCAAAACAGTACTTTCACAGAAAGAAATAAAAAAAGACAAAAAAAAGAATACAAATTAACATAAAATACATTTTTCTATCCATTAAAATAAACCCCCTCTGCCCTCTCCAATTTCTTTTCCCACGTCAGCCTCCTGCAGATTTTCACGCCTTTCCCATCCTCTCCTAACCATTCATTCAGCTTTCTGCACTCTCCAACCCACTCTTCCTTCACTCCCTCACATTCTTTGCTAAGGTGCCACCACGTGTCACTCCTCTTCCTACACAGCGCACACGCGGTGTACCCCCCCCCCCCCCCCATCCACACTTTTCGTCCTCGCTCTTCTGAACCACACCTCGCTCTTGCCATGCATACTTTGTCCTCTCTGCTCCACTCTCCCCTGGCTAAGTAGCTCGGGAGTGTCCGTCAGAGACCATTAAGTATCTTTTTTTAATCCTAATTTACTAACAACTTTAAGGTCAAAGATCTGATGTATATTTTGCTTTTCTATTTTCTAGGGCACTTATATATAGAGCGCAATAATCAAACAATACTCACAGCAATATAATATAATATTTTCATTAGATTAAGTTTAATTCATTCTGATTTCAGGTATCCAGGAGCTGGATAGCCTCGGTGCTGTTATGTTGAAGAAGTCTTTCTACGTGGCTTTTTTTATATCTATATACTCAACCCTCATCGATTCTGATACGACACGACGCGATGTTTATACCCTTTAGGACCTTGTTTTGGAAAGTTGATATTACATTGATATTCGTTTTTTTTTTGGTACAGCCCTAAAGCTGGATGCCATATTTAATAAAGTCAGTTGTCAGTATCTTTTGAATTCGTGGACATCCAAAAGTATGTGTGTCCCACTTGATACAGATATAAAAACTATCGATAGTTAAAATAATAAATACAACTCATTGATAGCACTACTCGGCAGACATATTCTCATCATCAGCTATATCATCCGGCATCGGATGTAAGCATCTCCTAGCTTCTTCCATTCCTATCCCTCTATATATAGTTTTTCGGTAAAAACTACCCTACTCTTATATATATATATATATATATATATATATATATATTAGATTAGGTGATTGAGAGAATAGAAATATATAGACGTGGATTCGAGTCCCACCCGAGAATGAATTTTTTTTAGCGTTAACTCAATAACTCAATCATATATGTATATTTCGGTATTCAACATAAAAAATGAACTTTATATCTTACAATCGTTTTCAAAACTGCAATTTAAAATGTCATACGATATTACAAACCTTCAGGGAAGCGACTAGACAAGAAGAATATACAATAAATTAAATCGATAAAAAAAAATTGAATACTATTAACATTTTTGAAAGGTTTTCGGCATTAATTATAGCTAATCGATTGAAACAATCATTTAAAAGTAGTTTGTGTCGCCATAAAAAAGCATAAGAGAGATTTATGGACATGCAATTTTATTGCCATCTGTAAATAGTTGTAATTGAATAATATTATAATAGAATCATTAAAAGGTGCAACATTAATAGTGTTTATATTTATGACAATGGCCTCATTATTATGAATACTGATAAGTTCTGGATAGAAGGAAATAATCTTATGAATATTATTATTGTTTGTTTTGTTTTTGTAAGTATAATAAGGTACTTATTTTATAGATATGAATATATGATACATAATGCATCTATATTAGAGTGCTATGCCAAAGTACATCGGTATCCAACCAGTGCACATTATATATAAACAAAAGAAATATATCTCTATAAGGCACCTTACACGGTCAATAATACTGTCAATCCTAGTACTGTCAATATTTGCTTCAATCCTCCTTTTATATTTACCAAGTAATGAATTATCCGGATAAAGATCAGTATTCTATTCATTGCATTATTAATATTCCTTACACGATGAGTAATATTGGCAATATTTTAGAATAATGAACAATTTAAATATATTATCGTACAGTAATACTGTCATTATTCTAAAATATTGACAGTAATATTGATCGTGTAAGGTGCCTTTAAAAGGCACGATCATTATTACTGTCAATATTTTAGAATAATGACAGTATTACTGTACGATAATATGTTTAAAATATTTATTATTTTAAAATATTGCGAGTATTACTCATTGTGTAAGGTATATTAATGATGTAATGAAGAGAATACTGATTTTTATCTGGATAATTCATTACTTGATAAATGTAAAAGGAGGATTGAAGCAAATATTGACAGTACTAAGACTGGCAGTATTATTGACCGTGTAAGGTGTAAAGACTTAAGTTTTTTATTTTTTTTAAGAATTTATTATTCCATGATACACATTTTCGGGACAACTTGTATAATTATCCCATTATTTCCGAATCACGATATAATAAAAACTGTTTTGATGGCCTCTTGTACATGTATGTATATCGTGTATGTATGTATGATACAATAAATATATCTTCTTCTAACAACTATTAATGAAAACTGCTTTTACTTAGACGTAGTTTTTCTTTTAACACTTGCATCATAATTCATTTCCAATAAGCAATATACATAAAAATGTAGTTTCAAATGTTTACATGTGCATTCTAATCATATTTGTAATATTTATCAATGGCACGTTGCGCATGTTGAAAATATGATTACTGCGTATTGTTTATATCAATGGTAATTGATATCGTCCGTAATTGGATGGCCGCCGCGGTCTATTTGCTTCAGGCTTAAACATAATAGGCCTGATAAGGCTGGAGATTATTCCGAACGTGCCGCAAATATATAAATATTGAGTAACATTATTGGAATGATAGATTAATTGCGATGATTTATAGTAACTTGTATAGGCAAGGCAAATATTTGTATATTCTAGTTTTAATTATATATACGGTAATTAATTAATAATAATGAACTATTATTTAAATGGAGTTTAAACTGTGTGTGTAGTAATTGCTAATAAAATGCAAGCAACGTATGTAATAATAATAATACTGCGTTGGAATACTAATATAAATACATTTAACAAACACACAATACACCAATCCTCGTATTCATCAATATTCCATAATGTATTCATTGAATCTATCATAGTTATTGAACCCATACGTATCAGTATTATAAATACTGTACACATCCTGGACAAAGGACGAATGAGACAATAATATTTCTAAAAATCAAACTTAGGGATGCCAGCATCACTAAGCTGTATTTATAGCATATAGAAAATAGTTAGGATAGATAGGAAGAATAACAATTTAATGTAGATTCAGAAGATGTGTTGATTTGTAATGTTTATTCCGGTATTTGTTATACTTACTGAATGCCAATAAAGCATGTTATATATATATATATATATATATATATATATATATATATATACATACGTATTATACGTTGTTTATATGTCGAATCTAAATTAGTCATCGTCAGCCAAATAAATATCTTATACTCTGAAGAACCCGTATGAGAAAGCTCGAAACAATAAGTGGCAAAGGTATATAGGTGAACTATTTGAGGATAATCGAGATCAAACCATTGGAGATATACGAACGAAGACCGGCCCAGGCATAATGAAATCTGAAGCAGCAAAGGCTATAATAGTTTGTAAAGCATCGCACTGCTCAGATCTAGACATGTCGACTCGAAACACCTGTGGCTCCGTTATGGACATGGGTTGCACCTGGCTGGTGTCAGAGCTAAACCCTGTATGGACGGAAAAGCGCTCGGCGCAGATCAAATACCATTGGAATGGCTTAAACTTCTAGGCGATGATAACATCACTATCATTACACAACCATTCAACGTAATCATCAATGACATGGACGGATCCCAAAAGACTGGCTGAAATCTACCTTTATACCTATTCCTAAGAAAACTAACGCTTTAATCATGTAATTAGTGTTGTTTAATAAGTCTTATGATCCACACCATAAAATTATTATTGAATATTGTACAAAACCGCATCAAAATGAGGTGTGCAGAAATAATGAGCGACTAGCAATTTGGCTTCTAAGACAGTCTAGACACCAGAGAGACACTATTATGTATGCAGACTCACCTACAGCGTTGCTGGGAAGTGAGAAAGCCGATATACATATGCATAAGAAGATTGTCGAAACTATAACAAATATTGGCCTAAATGATAAAGATGTGAGACTGTTATTGGAACCAATTTGCAACCATTGTGAACAAGTATGAAGAGATGGGCATCCAAACAGGAGTTAGCCAGCCTATATTGGAACCAATCTGCAAACATTGTGAACAAGTATGAAGAGATGGGCATCCAAACAGGAGTTAGCCAACCTATATTGGAACCAATCTGCAACCATTGTCAACAAGTCTGAAGAGATGGGCATCCAAACAGGAGTTAGCCAACCTATATTGGAACCAATCTCCAAACATTGTCAACAAGATTGAAGAGATGGGCATCCAAACAGGAGTTAGACAAGGATTTGTCGTATCCCTCTTCAACTTCAACACCGAAAATATATTTAAAGTGGCTCTATGAGAAGATGTAGAAGTAAGAATTAGTGTGAACCCCATTCAAAACGCAGATATAATTAATAATAATACTCGAAATAATACCCACATCATAAGAAACACATCTCAATTAGCCAATATTGGCATTGTGATTAACCAGCAATCTAATGACATCCATACAAAATACAGACTGATTTTAAATAATTGTTACCTATGTAATAACGGATATAATTAATGTTTAATAATCTCTATACAATAAGTAGCGTATATGATAAAAATTATGCAATTTAAATGACTCATCACCGTAGCAACATTAATCGCTCGCATGTCAGCCGCTGTAAATCCCACAAAACACTCATCTGGCAAGATATCAATACAAAATGTGACTTACCGAATTCCTCACCAGTTGCACTATTCACATTTGTAATGGGCACAATTAAAACTGAACTATTAATTAAATTGTTCACTAGACAAAACACAAACACAAACAGTACGGGTCCATTGAAGTTTCACTCGTGACTAGTTTTCTATGCTCGCGACTGCTGCGCTCGGACCAGCTACGGATATGACGCATCGTTTTTTGCTCTGGCTCTCGACACAAACATATAAAAAGTATCTACGAATGAACTCGATTTATATTTTTAGAAAAATTTACATACATACTTCTTAAAATCTTTTCAGTGGGATATATCTTATTACTATGTTAACAACAAGTTACTATGACAAAGGTTATGTTATTATTGTTTGACTATTATTTGATCCGTAATGAATAGATTAATTTTTTAATTTTTTTTTTGTGGTGCCAGTTCTGGCAACTATAGGCAGAGAAGAGACCCATATGCCAGGAGTGACGTGATAGTGGCTAGAAATACAAACATTTTGTCAGAAACCCATTCTCAATAAAAAATCAGCCTAGCTTGCCTTACAAAATAAGCTTCAGAATATTAATATTAGATTCAAAAGTATATATTATGCAAAATACACTACAGTACACCTGATAATTCAGAGAAGAAATTAGATGTATGTTGAAGATAAGTTAAATGAATCGAATCACTTTATTTAGAAGGAATGAACAGAAACGAAGAAGGATTTAGAAGTAGTAACCGTTTTAAAGAGCAAAAAACTATCGTACTTCGGCCACACACAAAAATACAGTACAGTACACCTGAAAATTCAGAGAAGAAATTAGATGTATGTTGAAGATAAGTTAAATGAATCGAATCACTTTATTTAGAAGGAATGAATAGAAACGAAGAAGGATTTAGAAGTAGTAAGCGTTTTAAAGAGCAAAAAACTATCGTACTTCGGCCACACACAAAAATACAGTACACCTGAAAATTCAGAGAAGAAATTAGATGTATGTTGAAGATAAGTTAAATGAATCGAATCACCTTATTTAGAAGGAATGAACAGAAACGAAGAAGGATTTAGAAGTAGTAAGCGTTTTAAAGAGCAAAAAACTATCGTATTTCGGCCACACACAAAAATACAGTACAGTACACCTGAAAATTCAGAGAAGAAATTAGAATGAAGGCGCAGGAAGATATAACATCATGGTTAAAAAACTTCTGGGAGTGATTCGGACAATCAGCAACCGCTCTCTTTCAAGCGGCGATGAACAAAATTATTATATGTAAAATGTTCGCCAACATTTGTCGAACGGATATGGTACTTTAAGAAGAAGCAGGATATTTACAACATCCTTTCATTTAAGTTTAAATGCGAAAACAGTGTTCATGCATCAGTCTTATGTACCCTTATTTAACACGCATTAATTACATATGTAATGTTGTTGATAGAAAATACTGTTCGATAATATGATTATGTACTGTCTTTGGTCGTAATTTATTTTATTTTATATGAGTCATATAGGAAGTCTATACCTGTACAAACAAAATACAATTATAGTTACACGACAAATGTTTTAAAATTCTTGTTTAGCAATTTAAATTCAAGATCCATTGTGCTGCAGTTTAAATACAGCCATCCATTATGCAGATTTTACAAGAAGCATTATAATGTTTCATTTAGCTCAAGCAACGCAATTTTTTATATGATTATATTCTAGCATTTCTTTATAGAACGTTGTTTCAGTATTTAAATAACAAATTGATTATCAGATTTTTATTATCTGTAAAGACCGACTTCAAGAAATCAAGATATTCTACATTTGTGGTAGGCGGTTTGTATACTGCTGGTGGTTTTAGTTCAAGATTTGTATTACCAGCCGATTACATAATATCCATAATCAAAATTTGGAAATATTATTTTTTGAGTGGACTCCACTTATACAAAATTTTGAATAATTTCATTTAATGGACTAAAAAAATATTTAATGTCATTTGATGATAGTCATGATTTATTTTCTAGTAGCCTTATATATGTTGATCACAATGTATTCGAAATTATTTTCATCTCATCAAAATTTGGAAATATTATTTTTTT
Organism: Lordithon lunulatus; assembly: GCA_963942505.1. NCBI lineage: Eukaryota > Metazoa > Arthropoda > Insecta > Coleoptera > Staphylinidae > Lordithon > Lordithon lunulatus. The sequence goes on from OZ012669.1 coordinate 11,932,946, forward strand.
AGTGGAGTCTACTTACACAAATGTTGAATCATTTCATTTGATGGACTAAAAAAATACTTAATGTCATTTGATGACAGTCATGATTTATTTTCTAGTAGCCTTATATATGGTGATCATAATGTATTTGAAATAATTTTCATCCATAATCAAAATTTGGAAATATTATTTTTTGAGTGGAGTCTACTTATACAAAATTTTGAATAATTTCATTTAATGGACTAAAAAAATAGTTAATGTCATTTGATGAGTCATGATTTATTTTCTAGTAGCCTTATATATGGTGATCATAATGTATTCGAAATTATTTTCATCTTTAATCAAAATTTGGAAATATTATTTTTTGGGTGGAGTCTACTTATACAAAATTTTGAATAATTTCATTTAATGGACTAAAAAAATATTTAATGTCATTTGATGACAGTCATGATTTATTTTCTAGTAGCCTTATATATGGTGATCATAATGTATTCGAAATTATTTTCATCTTTAATCAAAATTTGGAAATATTATTTTTTTAGTGGAGTCTACTTACACAAATGTTGAATCATTTCATTTGATGGACTAAAAAAATACTTAATGTCATTTGATGATAGTCATGATTTATTTTCTAGTAGCCTTATATATGGTGATCATAATGTATTCGAAATTATTTTCATCTTTAATCAAAATTTGGAAATATTATTTTTTTAGTGGAGTCTACTTATACAAAATTTTGAATAATTTCATTTAATGGACTAAAAAAATATTTAATGTCATTTGATGATAGTCATGATTTATTTTCTAGTAGCCTTATATATGGTGATCATAATGTATTCGAAATTATTTTCATCTTTAATCAAAATTTGGAAATATTATTTTTTTAGTGGAGTCTACTTACACAAATGTTGAATCATTTCATTTGATGGACTAAAAAAATACTTAATGTCATTTGATGACAGTCATGATTAATTTTCTAGTAGCCTTATATATGGTGATCATAATGTATTTGAAATAATTTTCATCCATAATCAAAATTTGGAAATATTATTTTTTGAGTGGAGTCTACTTATACAAAATTTTGAATAATTTCATTTAATGGACTAAAAAAATACTTAATGTCATTTGATGACAGTCATGATTTATTTTCTAGTAGCCTTATATATGGTGATCATAACGTATTCGAAATTATTATCATCCGTAATCAAAATTTAAAAATATTATTTTTTGAGTGGAGTCTATTTATACAAATTTTTAATTATTTCATTTGATGGGCTAAAAAAATACTTAGTGTCATTCGATGACTGTCATGATTTATTTTCTAGTAGCCTTATATATGGTGATCGCTCATTCACCAAAATCCGACACCCTAATAAACCATTACATAAACCACCAAACGACCTTTTATCATCAACTTCATCAACAATTATCCTAGTCTATTGCTGGACACAGGCTTCCCGTAATTGATTTCATAACGTTTGGTCTTGGGACGCTTGCATCCAATTTGTATGAATCAGTCTAATGCCGTCGAACCACTTTTAGGTGGACGTCCTCTACTACAGAAGGTATTATACCTGGGGCTCCACTCCAGAATTTGTCCAGTCCTCTATTGTCCCGCATTCTGGCAACGTGTCCTGCACAGTTCCACTTCAGGACTGTTATTCGTTCTATTGCGTCTGTTAATCCAGTTCTTCTCCGATTTTTTAAGTTGGAAGTACGTACTCTCAGACATATTCACAACATAAGATCTTTTCATTGCATTTTGTGTCACCTTGATCTTACTCATTACCTTCTAAAGTGCCTTTCGTTTATCACTCTGGGCTGGTACGGACTTATTGTTTCTTGTTCTATTTGCCGTTTCCGTTGCGCATAATTGCACCTCGGCCCTTACAACCGGCGGCGCACGACCGCAATACTGCACGCCACGGGGCGACTTGTAATGCTAAACCATGCTAAACGAAAGCGCCTTTTGTTAGTTTTAAGATCTCTGCGACGTACATTAGGACATTGGTTGAAGACTCATCATTTCAAACAGGTCAAATTTATATGTAATTGATTTCAAACAGGTTGGTAAGTTTTATTTGAATTTGGTAGCATGCAGACCACCTTCCATTCTTTATCTATGAATATGTTAATAGAATTAGATACTTATTTTTGTTGGTATTAAATTGGAACGATATGCTCGTTCAATATTGTACAAATATAGCAAGTAAAAAAATGTATGCATTTACTTTGGTTTTCACTAGCAACTAATAAACATGAGTTTTGTTTAGAAAATTCATTAGTTTTAATAATTAGGCATATAATTTAGCCTATTTGCCATATATTAAAATGGCAAATAGGCTAAATTATATGCCTAATTATTAAAACTAATGAATTTTCTAAACAAAACTCATGTCTATTAGTTGCTAGTGAAAACCAAAGTCAATGCATAAATTATACAATACGCAAATGAATATTTACAACAAATAAATTACTGGTTTACAAATTTACTGAGGCACGTTGCAATGGCAAGGTCGTCAAATTCCGCTAATTTTTGTGTACGCGCTATCATTCGTGACTTTATGCAAAACACGCGAAAGCATATTCTTACAAAAATTATATTGTTATTATAACTAGTCCCCTGCAATATTAAATATTATATTTTGTTGTATGAGTCACTTATAAGTTATAACCTGCCTTTTTAAAGTCTCATAAACAAATTCAGACTATTAAAATGCGTATAAAGAAGCAAGGTCGAAACGATTATACATATAATTTGTGACGCACAAAAACTTTTATGTAACTTAATTTTCGGATGTCGTGCAATTACTAATGATAGAATACAATTGTTTAATCTACCACAAAACAAGATTAACTCACCATTTATAAAATAATATAAATAATATTGTATTATACTACTTGTAGCTATAGCCAGCAAAGCAATGACACAAAATTGATACAATGTGTATAACAATCTTTCGTAAATTTTCAGAAGCAAAACGCACTATAAATTGTTCCAGGATTCAGTTGCAAAGAGTGGAAAAAACTATTTGTCATTTTAGAGAAAAAATGTAAGATGTAAATTATTTGTCATTTTAGAGAAAAAATGTAATTTTCTCTAAAATGACAAATAATTTTTCCCCTCTTTGCAACTGAATCTGGGAACACACGGTATAGTATTAATTATCAACAAGTTCATATGTAAATGATTTTAATAAGTGCAATTGGATGCCTTTCTGCAGAAAGGAACCAACTCACAAAATATGTTTGTTTCTCATACCTTTATACTCAAGGTAAAAAATTTAGCTTAATGAAATAAAAAAAATATAGCTCTAAAACTCTAAAAGACCGAAATTAATCTGAGATGAATATATAAATTAATTTATATAAATCTTTATATAAATGTGTTTTCTCAATTTTAACATTAGTTGGATTGGTTCCTTTCTGCAGAAAGGCGTTCAATTAATAATAATAAAATAAATTTTAAAAAGTGTATTGTCTGATTAAAAGAGGAGGTATACTATGTTGAAACGTTTAAATCTATAAAACGCTATCAGATTTTAATAATTAATAATAAATAATTTAATGAATACAAATATTCGTCAAAATTGTTCGCGAAACGTTTAAATCTATAAAACGCTATCAGATTTTATTAAAAAACTGATAGAGTTTTATAGATTTAAAAATACAAATATTCGTCAAAATTGTCCGCGAAACGTTTAAATCTATAAAACCCTATCAGATTTTATTAAAATCTGAGAAAGTTTTATAGATTTAAACGTTTCGGTTATTATGTATGAATACAAATCTACGTTAAAATTGTCCGAAAAACGTTTGAATCTATAAAACGATTTTAATAAAATCTGATAGCGTTTTATAGATTTAAACGTTTCGCGGACAATTTTGACGAATATTTGTATTTATACATAAATACCGGTGTTTCGGTATTTACAATATTATAATCCGGTGTAGTGCAGTGGTTAGCACACCCACTTGACAATAATCAATATATTTATAAATAAATATAATATTTATATATAAATATTTAACTTTAACAGTAACAAATTCATGTTTCGAGCAGGAAATTCTTATCAGAGCACCTCGCGCCATCTTGGTAATATCAACGTAACTGAATGTTGCCTATATTTAACGATAGAGACCGCGCCGTATTTCATTGCTTTTTAGCAGCAGGGATAGCACAATTTAGGTTATAAGTCCGTCAAAACCGCGTGGGTTTACCAACAAACATGAGTAAATCATTCAAAAAGTACGTCTGGTCACCCTGGAATGCGATTCTACAGAAAAACAAAGTCGGCTCCTATGGCGTCGTCATACTGAATCGACCCATTAATTTTCGAGTGGACGCTAATCTGATTGTAAATATTTGGAACGAAGGTAAATATTAGCTGTTATAGGTGCGCTTATGTAACCGGTCAGTGGTGCCAATTGTTTGAATACATTGTGGAGGGAATTATTACTATTGAAATTTATATGTATAAAAAAAATTAATTTGCATTATTAATATCTATTTACACCTATTCTTTAATTATGGGGAATATCGAATGAATTATGCTATCGATAAATGCGCGAATATCGAATAAAAAGTAATGAATAAACAACAAAGAAAAAAAAACTATCGGTAAATACAATCGAATCAAAATTAACGAATAAAAAGAATCAAATAGAACTGATAAACAAAATCTTTATGTGAAAACTATCGAATATCGAATCAGTATCGATAGTAGTACATATTAATTTCTGAGATTATTTGAATTTGTGAATGTATTTTGTGATGGGCACTATCGAATTAATTTACTTATCGATAGTTGCGCACCTAACATATAAAAACTATTGGTAGTTGATCAAACAATCAAAATCATATATTGAAAGTAAAGCATTTATTGACTAATGTACTATTGAATAAAAACTACCAAATCGATAGCTGTAAATAATATCGAATACCGACTATTGAATCAAAATTATCGAATAAAAATAAACGAATAAAACCTATTAAACTATCGATTGCTTTAAAACTATCGCATAACGACTGTAGAGTCAAAACTATTGAATGCAAATAATTGAACACTATTCGAACACTATCGAATTAATTTACCTATCGATAGTTGCGCACCTATCAAATAAAAACTATGGAATAGAAGCAATATATTGGTAGTTGATCAGACCATCAAAATCATATATTGAAAGAAATGCATTTATTGATTAATGCACTATTGAATAGATACTGCCAAGCAATCTATAGCTGTAAATAATATCGAATACAGACTATTGAATCAAAACTATCGAATAAAAAGAAACGAATAAAAACAACCGAATAAAACCTATTAAACTATCAATAGTTTTAAAAATATCGCATAACGACTGTAGAGTCAAAACTATTGAATGCAAATAATAGAACACTATTCGAACACTATCGAATTAATTTACCTATCGATAGTTGCGCACCTATCAAATAAAAACTATGGAATAGAAGCAATCTATTGGTAGTTGATCAGACCATCAAAATCATATATTGAAAGAAATGCATTTATTGATTAATGCACTATTGAATAAAAACTACCAAACAATCGATAGCTGTAAATAATATCGAATATAGACTATTGAATCAAAACTATCGTATAAAAAGAAACGAATAAAAACAACCGAATAAAACCTATGAAACTATCGATAGCTTTAAAACTATCGCATAAAGACTGTAGAGTCAAAACTATTGAATGCAAATAATTGAACACTATTCGAATACTATCGAATTAATTTACCTATCGATAGTTGCGCACCTATCAAATAAAAACTATGGAATAGAAGCAATCTATTGATAGTTGATCAGACCATCAAAATCATATATTGAAAGAAATGCATTTATTGACTATTGTACAGTTGAATAAAAACTACGAAACAATCCATAGCTGTAAATAATATCGAATACAGACTATTGAATCAAAACTATCGAATAAAAAGAAACAAATAAAAGCAACCGAATAAAACCTATTAAACTATCGATAGCTTTAAAATTATCGCATAACGACTGTAGAGTCAAAACTATTGAATACAAATAATTGAACACTATTCGAACACTATCGAATTAATTTACCTATCGATAGTTGCGCACCTATCAAATAAAAACTATGGAATAGAAACAATATTGGTAGTTGATCAGACCATCAAAATCATATATTGAAAGAAATGCATTTATTGATTAATGCACTATTGAATAAATACTACCAAGCAATTGATAGCTGTAAATAATATCGAATACAGACTATTGAATCAAAACTATCGAATAAAAAGAAACGAATAAAAACAACCGCATAAAACCTATTAAACTATCGATAACTTTAAAACTATCGCATAAAGACTGTAGAGTCAAAACTATTGAATAGTAATAATTGAACACTATTCGAACACTATCGAATTATTTTACCTATCGATAGTTGCACACCTATCAAATAAAAACTATGGAATAGAAGCAATCTATTGGTAGTTGATCAGACCATCAAAATCATATATTGAAAGAAATGCATTTATTGATTAATGCACTATTGAATAAAAACTACCAAACAATCGATAGCTGTAAATAATATCGAATATAGACTATTGAATCAAAACTATCGTATAAAAAGAAACGAATAAAAACAACCGAATAAAACCTATGAAACTATCGATAGCTTTAAAACTATTGCATAAAGACTGTAGAGTCAAAACTATTGAATAAAAATAATTTAATAAAACTATTGAACAAAAACTATTAAATCAAATATATAGGTGAAAATCATCGACTACTAATTATAGAACTATCAATAGTAGTATTTATTAATTTAGTCCATTATGATAAATAGTGATTGTTGTAAGTTTTGTGCTGGGCACTATCGAATTGATTAGACTATCGATAGTAGTTGCGCAACTATCGAATAAAATGGTGGTCTTCTAATTGTTTAGTTGATTATTTAAATGAATATATGTATTTTTTCCAATATATATATATATATATATATATATATATATATATACATATATATATATATATATATATATATATATATACATATATATATATATATATATATATATATATATATATATATATATATATATATATATGTATATTAGAAAACCCAAGGACGATTTTTGGAAGTAGCAAGTCCTAACACTTACCGATCGCTACTTACAGAATTGTAACAAATACTACAACTACTAAAATATGCAATATATGATGATAGTTTTACTTTTTGTTCGATAGTATCCGTTACTAAATGTATTTATTTTTGTGTATAATTTATATTTTCTTTATTTGTTAGTTTTTTCAACTACCAATTGTTCCATAGTGCCCATAGCTAGTATTTTCAATCCATAAGAACCGCATAATTCAAATTCCATGCCTGGAGGAGACATGTGTTTGTTACAATTTTTAAATATGTAAAATAGATACGTTGTTTTTTATATGCAATTTGTTTATCACTATACATAGTGATAAGCAAAAGTCAAACTTGTTATCTACTATGCATTCGCATACTCTGCATATGAATGTCTAAATCTAGAATATTGAAACTATTTTCAGTTGAATTTTTATTATAGTACCGCATTAATATTCTTCGGGGCTCTTAGACAATGAACAGATAAGAAAACACCTACAGATAGGTGTTTTTTTATCAACATCAGGATCACCGGGTAGTGCCCTCTATGTCGTATATGAATAATATTCCAACAGAGTGCTAATTGATGCCGCCAGATGGCGTTTAACTTTCCTCCTAGGGGGTTAGTTGTACCTTTTTTAAATATTTATATGAAGAAGTAAAAATAATGAAGTTATGTAATGAAATTATAAGTGAGGATTTTGTAATATTTATAACTGTCATACAGATATTTGCTAGGGGATATTTGGACGTGAGGTTACCACATTAATTATTATTATTATTAAATTATTTGGGATAGGCTTAGGAAGTCCAGTACGCAATGACGTGTAATTTACTCGGTACTCGGTACTTTTACTTGGTACTCGAGTACTTTTTGAATGTACTTGTACTCGATATAGAAGTACATTTTCTGCAAAGTAATTTGTACTCGGTACTCGAGTACTTTTTGAATGTACTCGGAACAGCTCTGATGGCAAGCAAGGTGGGCAACATAAAAAACTCAGGGCATATTATTTTAATAATTTATTATATTGTTATATGGCTCTCACTTCAATTCAAGTATGTTATGTAAGAATTGTATCTCTTGTAACACCTAAATAATAACAATACAAACTTAGTAAGCAATAAAATATACAGTTTTTGTATCTTTAGCAAAATTCAGGATGACAGTGGATGGCGGCACGGACTGTTGGCGTTCATGGATCGAATCAAACGATCTAGACCCCACAAAACTAGCAAACCCGGAACTAATAACCGGCGACATGGATTCGATCACTAAATCCACGATGGAGCACTACAATATGCAAACCAAAACCAACATCGTTTACACACTTGACCAAAATGAGACTGATTTTACGAAAGCCCTGCGAGAGGTGAACAAGTACTGTGATAACAATAGATTGCAGTTGGACAGTATTTTAGTGTTTTGTGAGATTTCCGGGCGGTTCGATCAACTGATTTCGAATGTCAACACCTTGTTTAAAGTGAAAAAGATTCTTCCGGGATGTAAGGTTTATTTGCTTTGTCCGGATTCAGTTACGTGGCTGCTGGAGCCCGGTGAGCATACGATCGATGTGCCGTATGAGGCGAGGGAGATGAAGGAATGGTGTGGGTTGTTGCCCATTGGGTCGTCAGCGCAAGTTACTACGACTGGATTAAAATGGAATCTAAGTAAGTGCAAGATTATAATCAAACATTGTATTTGAGAAAGTGTCTGTATAATATTTTTAGTTTTTGAATTTATTCTTAGCTGTCGGAAGTCTAATAAGACCGACATCTAACTATAAATCAGCAATGGAAAAACCAGTGACTGGAAAAACCATATAGCCCCAAAATCGTAGTTTAGATAAATATGTTTTATGTATTCTTCTCTAACATTTGTATAGATTTTTAAACACATATGACTAATACCTTCAAAGATATGACTTATATTTATATAATTATATCTTTGAAGATAAATCATGTATTGAAAGATATATGATTGTATTCTTTTCTAACTTTTTTAATAGATTTTTAAACACATATGGCTAATATCTATAAAGATATGTCTTATATTTATGTAAATATATCTTTGAAGATAAATCATGCCTTGAAAGATATATGATTGTATTCTTCTCTAACTTATTTATAGATTTTTAAACACATATGGCTAAAAGATAAACCATATAGCCCCAAAATCGTAGATTAGATAAATATGTTTTATGTATTCTTCTCTAACATTTTTATAGATTTTTAAACACATATGACTAATACCTTCAAAGACATGACTTATATTTATATAAATATATCTTTGAAGATAAATCATGTATTGAAAGATATATGATTGTATTCTTTTCTAACGTTTTTAATAGATTTTTAAACACATATGGCTAATATCTATAAAGATATGTCTGATATTTATGTAAATATATCTTTGAAGATAAATCATGTCTTGAAAGATATATGATTGTATTCTTCTCTAACTTTTTTAATAGATTTTTAAACACATATGACTAATATCTTTAAAGATATGTCTTATATTTATATAAATATATCTTTGAAGATATATCGTGTATTGAAGGATATATGATTGTATTCTTCTCTAACTTTTTTAATAGATTTCTAAACACATATGACTAATATCTTTAAAGATATGTCTTATATTTATATAAATATATCTTTGAAGATATATCGTGTATTGAAGGATATATGATTGTATTCTTCTCTAACTTTTTTAATAGATTTTTAAACACATATGGCTAATATATTTAAAGATATGTCTTATATTTATATAAATATATCTTTGAAGATAAATCATGTCTTGAAAGATATATGATTGTATTCTTGCCTAACTTGTGTATAGATTTTTAAGCACATATGGTTAAAAGATAAAATCTATTTTGACGACGTCCTCAAAACAGATAGTATCTAAACATATTTATCTAAACTACGATTTTGGGGATATATGTTCTTTCCAGTCACTGATTCATTTGTAGATTATTACTTTATAACTTATATTATTAAATATATAAGCGTGAAATCGCCTCTTAAATTCACGCTTATATATTTAGTAGAATAAGTTGTAATAAATAAATCACCTATTTTCCGAATTATTCTTCATGGTGTTTATTCAATCTAGAAAAGTATAACAATGAAAATTTTCATTAAAAACAAGTTTGTATATATTAAGACGAATTTCAAATAACATTATTTTACCAACATTCCGAAGAACTTTGAATTATATTTGCACTCGAACTAAAACATAAATAAATTATAGTTGTTAGTATTATCACAGATTAGCGTTTATATAACGCTAATCTGTAGTATTATACTACACACATGCTTAATTATGTTTTTTTATTCCCCATACAGGTAAATCAATATTAGAATTTGGTAATTTAATTAGTTCTTCGAATACCTATGGAGATGAGGAAGTGGTGACTGTGCTAACAGACTCCCCAATTGTTTGGACCATGGGCATAGAAAGCGTGCTTGGAAAGTAACGTAATACATGATTAGTGAAATTAAAATATATTATGTAGATAATAACAATTTTAATTTATAATTAGTTATTTATGTATGATGGTTAGTAGAAAATAAGGTATCTAAAAAATTGGGTTGTAACGTAATACATGATTAGTGAAATTAAAATATATTATGTAGATTATAACAATTTTAATTTATCATTAGTTATTTATGTATGATGGTTAGTAGAAAATAAGGTATCTAAAAAATTGGTTTTAATTTGGGTTAATTAAGCTTAATTATAATAATTAATTATTTTATTTGGGCGTTTCATTACAAAAAGGGGTAATTAGTAGAAAATATTATTTGTTAAAAAAACATGGCATTCACTTTCTTCAAAACTACAAAAAATGTCTGTTCATGATTGAATTTGTTACGAATTAGGCGGTACTGTTTCAGTTGGTTATATATAATCAACGAATATAATCATAATCATATTATCGTAATTATTTTTAACATTTTTCGTAGTTAGGTATACAATTCTAGTTACAAATTTTGAAAATCCAAAATTGTTGAATGTATGATATTCTTCTCGATTAAATATTATTGCTGTGATTTCGTATTTATAGGATTTTTTATACTTAAAGTTATAAGTTAAATCCGATTTTGTTTGTTAAAAAATGTTTTAAATTGTAGTACATGTGTTTTCAAGTTCAGTTTAAATGAATTATTGCGGAATTCTAACATCTAATTAAATTATTTAAATAAAACCTGTGCTTGTTATAGGAATGTGCTTAGATTCATACTTAAATCTGCAAACATTTGAAATCTCTGCAAATTTACAAGTATGATTAATAATATTTTTAATATTTGGACAATTAAAAAAATTGATTACTTACGAAATTACGTTAAATGGATTCATGTAACTATTAGTCTACGATTTGTGCACAAATACTTAATACTAAAATGTAGTAACTATACAAAATGATGTAGTTTGTAGAATTTTTGTTGGAGACTGTATTATCATATATGTTTGTTATTTGTTTTGTTATAATGAATTATTTATGACCAATGAAAAATTATATTTACAAACTATTGTTCGTATTATTTTACTTTGTTTATAGTAGCTTACCCTAAACATTTTTTCTTGATTTTGATGGGGGTAGGTATTAAACAAAATAAATTACCTTCATTATATTACAGGAAGTTAAAACCACAAATTGAGAAGGTAAGTTTATTATTAGTTTTTTTTTTTTGTCTTTTCCGAATTATATAATATTATTCATTTTATACCACTAATTTGTTTTCCTATGCCTTCTCATCGAAATTCATGCTGAAGAGCAATTGTATAATTGTATACGTACGTACAACAGATGAAAAAAGAAGGCATAAGCAATATTGAAATAGGTTCATTCCAACTGTTAAGGTCGTTTTAGTCAAGGCAATTTCTTAGCTCAAAAGTTGTTCAAGAAATTAATTTATATATCCTATTCCTATACAAATTGTCCTTGACAAATAGAATGCGTTATATTTTTCCATTCAATCTACAATTCAATTCAATATTTCAAATAATTTGCTGTATGATACGAGACAATTTAGATTGTCTCACATCTTGACTAACTTTTGAGTCAAGAAATTGTCTTGTCTAAAACGACCTTAAGACAACTTGTAGGTTCCTTACTTATTAACATAGTAAGTATAGCAACAATACTATTTATATTATCTTATAATTATGTTCTCAACTCATAAGACAGTCAACCAAATTATTTGTTAAACTACTCCTAGTTTCAAGTTTTTTTTTAATTAAAAAATACTCTAAATTAATATCTTTAACTACCAAAAATAAATTAAACACCGACAAGTAACACCGGCCGTGTGTCAGTCAGTCAATGATCTTCTAAATTTCGTTTCACAACTTATATAGAGCCGCCGCCGAGGCGGCGGCGGTGGGGAAACACAAGAATAGCCAGACGCTAGTTGCGCGCGTCCTAACTGGGCTGCCCCGGAGGTGTGGGTAGAATCCTTATAAGGGCGTCGCGACGCCGCGATCGCCACTCCGCAGACCCTGAAACTGACCACACCAACAACCCTCGCATACGGGCTAATCATTAAATATTTCATGTATAATCAATTGCAGGCGTGAATGCACACGCGAGGGGCGCTAGAAGGGCGCGTTTAGTGTTACACGCACGGTTTCGGATGACAGATATGTAACGGGTTGTGTGGGCGGGTGCTTGTATTGTATTTTTGTAGTAGTTGGTATTTTATAAATAAATTCCAGTTTTTAAATCACGAGGTATATTTCATAATAAAACTATTTTGACCAAGGCTGTAGCTAGGGGGTGGTACAAATAACGACCGGTGCGGTTACAAACTATAATCAGGGTTAAAAAAGCATACCAATATATAGTAACTTCATACCTAGTACTTGCAAACTGTTAATAATAATGGTTTATTTCCCAATAGGTACAAAAAGGTTGCAAAGTTCCTACATTTAACTTTATTAAAGGTGATAAAATGTATAGAAAACATTTTAAAAAGACTTAAATATATACAATGTATATTTTTAAGTCTATTTTAAGCCTTTTTTTAAATTTTAAAATTATGTCATAATTGATGATCTCTAAGAAAATAAACCCACAACCAGAGATACAACAATATGATAATAATAATGCCTTACTCCCCAATAGGTATACAAAGGTTGCAAAGTTCCTTAATTTAACTTTATTAAAGGAGATAAAATGTATAGAAAACATTAAAAAAAAAGACATAAAAATATACATGTATATTTTTAAGTTTATTTTAAGCCTTTTTTTATTTTAAAATTATGTCATAATTGATGATTTCAAAGAAAATAAACCCACAACCAGAGATACAATAATATGATAATAATAACGGTTTATTCCCAAGGTACACAAAGGTTGCAAAGTTCCTTCATTTCACTTTTAAGCTTATTTTTCATGTATCTATTGTTATAATCTTATCTCTTATATTTTATCATTTTTAATATTGTCCTGTAATTGGATTTCTGTTGGACAATAAACAAGAAAAGACAGAAAGATAACGTCAAATCTATCTTAGGGATAAAGGATCAGGTAATAAATTTTGAAAAATCAAATTCAAATTGACTTACAATTTACTTGTATTTTATAGTAACTATACGCGAGTTTACTGCCAAAAAGAATTAGTTTTGGTCACACATATACATTGATAATCAGAGTTAAATACATAGCGGACCAATATATAGTAACTTTATACCTGGTACTTGCAATATGATAATAATTATGGTTTATTTCGCAACAGGTACACAAAGGATGCAAAGCTCCTAAATTTAAGTATATTAAAGGAGGTACAATATATAGAAACCATTTAAAAAAAATATTTAAAAATATACAATGTATTGTATATGTATTTTTAGATCCTTTTTAAGTCATTTTTTTAATTTTAAAATTATGTCATAACCGATGATCTCTAAAAAAAAATGACAACCAGATACCAATAAATATAAATCAACAAAAACTAAAAGCCGTAAACAACATAAAACACCTAGGAACATACATACGAAACAACCTAAAATGGAATCTACATATAGAAAGAGATAGAAAAAAATAACACTAAATTATTGGCTGCACTATATAGACTCAACTTACATTCTAGATACAAATGTTTAACATTTGTATATATATTTTACACTTTTTTAATACTTTTAATATTTTTAAAACTTTTCAATATTTAAACTCTAACATTTCAATGATTGTAACATCTATCATGTTGTAAGTAGTAAATCCTGATGAAACTCTGAATGCAGGAGCAAAATATCGATAGAAAAGAGTTTCTTTTCTGTCATGACGCGTTACGCATTTCCAACAATTCCTCCTAATTATGTATATGTATATATATATATATATATATATATATATATATATATATATATATATATATATATATACATATATATATAATATAATATATCCTTAAGGATATATATGCGGTAGTTAAGTGTTATAGCCTGATCTTGGATGTCACAAATGAATCCTTCCGTTTCTATATAGAAATGGATGTGCTTTAGTCTGGTACTGGTATAGCGTAAATATCAATTGCCATAATTTCCAGATAAATACGTTTTCAAGAGCGATTTAAATCTTTGCAGGTAGGTATTTGTTAGTTTTTCCTTCATCTGTTTATGATTAAATGCACATGTATTTCATGTGTCAAAGGTCTTTCACTTATGAGATTTATAAACTTTATAAAAATCTTCCAAATAAGTTCAAGTCACTGCCTATAATCTCATTTAAGGTAAACGTGAGTAGAGAATTGATAGCTCATCCCACTATTTATTTTACTGCATTTTTACATTATTTTTAAGTATGGTTACTATTTTAGGTTTAGGATATAATAAACACAATTTATAATTCTGGGTTTGGATAGTAGAACAGTTTGGTCACCCAAGCTGACCAACTACCTGAATCTCGCCCAGAGAATTAAATTTTTTAAAAAAAATAATATAAATGACTTTTATTTCCCTTGAAATACATGATTCTATACATATAAAAACTATATTAACACATGTTTACAGTAACGAAAATAATAGAATAATAGAAAATGGAAATATGGGAAATAATTTGTATAATTATTTTTTTGCTGTATATATTTTGAGAAAGAAATAAATAATTTATTATTATTAATAATACCAAAGATTTTAGAACTCCTAAGTATGTATAAGTTGTTATTATTATTATTATCGTTATCATTAGTAATAATATAACAGTATTTAATTTTTTTAATATTTTGAGCGTTAGTCCAGTTTTTTCTCAATGCCTGTTATTATTATCACAGATTAAAAACAACTAACAAATATGATACAATTTTAGAAGAAAAAAAGTTTAAAATCTCACACATTCTAAATTCAAATTAATTCATAAAAAATAGTATTACTTAATTAAATAAATAATGTAATACAATTTCATATTAATAAATATGAAACGATGAAAACATTGTGGGCCTCGCATGTTCAGCGAAGCAATTCAATTCGGTATAATTTCAGGATCTTTGACATGAAAGTTATTTCTGAAATAGAACGCGTTGGAATAAGTGCGGCGATATATATGATGTTCAGATGCAGTAATAATTTCGGCGGATGTTACGAAAATTATTAAAGCACGCACATTTCATGCCACTGAATTACAGGAACAATTAACACATGAAATACGTGTGCGTGGAAATTTATGTGTTATTTGTTGGCGAGAAATATAATTTATAACACGTTATATTGTCTAATAATTTGTACTTTTATATGAACATACATAGTTGTTATCATACTGTTTGAAACAACATTTTACAATTTTTAGTTGAAATTGTTTTTTAAACCACCTCAAAGTTCACTGCATGCTATATATCAAAGGTCAAAAATCAATGTCTAAATCGATATATTCAGCTTATTTAAAAAAATGTGTAACTAAAAAATTAGTATGTAAATTTTTGAGTTACACATTTTTTTTAATACGACAAAAGAGAGGTTTTCTGAGGTAAACGTTTTACTTTTCCACCGTCGATATGTTTTATTTATTTTTAGCTTTTAGGATAAATTTATAGGTCATTACATGAAAACTTATATTAATCATTTTATACAAATTCATGCGATTTAACAATAAATCTTAAAATACATTCTCTGATATATTTATCCTAAAAACTAAAAATAAAGAAAACATATCGACGGTGGAAAAGTAAAACGTTTACCTCAGAAAACCTCTCTTTTGTGGTATTAAAAAAAATGTGTAAATAAAAAATTTACATACTAATTTTTTAGTTACACATTTTTTTTTAATACCACAAAAGAGAGGTTTCCTTAGGTAAACGTTTTACTTTTCCACCGTCGATATGTTTTATTTAGTTTTAGTTTTCAGGATAAATTTATAGGTCATTACATGAAAGTTATATTAAGCATTTTATGCAAATTCATGCGATTTAACTATAAATCTTAAAATACATTCACTGATAAATTTATCCTAAAAACTAAAAATAAAGAAAACATATCGACGGTGGAAAAGTAAAACGTTTACCTCAGAAAACCTCTCTTTTGTAGTATTAAAAAAAATGTGTAACTAAAAAATTTACATACTAATTTTTTAGTTACACATTTTTTTTTAATACCACAAAAGAGAGGTTTCCTTAGGTAAACGTTTTACTTTTCCACCGTCGATGTTTTATTTATTTTTAGTTTTCAGGATAAATTTATAGCATTTTAAGCATTTTATACAAATTCATGCGATTTAACTATAAATCTTAAAATACATTATCTGATAAATACAAAAATAAACACGATTCAATATACATTTTTGTAAATCACTCGCAGTTATATTAGCGAATTGAAACGTTTTAACGATTCGTTATTTTATAAATAGCAAAAATTTCCTCTAAACTTTCATGAGACTCGCAAGGGTCTGTCGCGTAAATAGGTCGTGTTTATCTGCCGGTAAAAATTGGCACCGCGCTAGGGTTTAACTCTTTTTGGATGTGAAACAAATACTTTAGAAATTATATAGCTGTGTGTTTGTCTGTGTCTTGCGTAAATCTGGTCTATTTTTAGATACAATTTAACTGCAATCTGCTACTAGATAAATAATGTATGCATAGTATGCCGAGTTCCAAACAAAATTTCTGACCTAATGTCTATTAAATACATTTACCACCATGTAAATTTTACGCACATTAAAACTGTTTACAATTTCTCGAGCTGCTAAATACATTAAATTGGCTAAACAAAACTATGTAATTAATGTTTTCATGGTTTATAATCTAAAAATATAAGATTATAACCTATGAATATATGAACTTTTACAGAAATTAAATGTTTTTTTAATTTTTTTATTGCTGCTCAATTATATACTGTGTATTCATGTTTGTAAACTTATATAAGCGCGCACGTTCATTTGTACCTTCAGTCATCTGAAAAAACTTGATAATGCCTATATATATATATATATACATATATATATATATATATATATATATATATATATATATATTATATATATTATATATATTATATTTGTTAGTATATAAAAATTAATTAATGTTTTATGCTTATTTATATATTTGTTTATGTTAATTTCGAATGCATGCTATGTGTCCTGCAGAAATTAGGGTTTTATTATCGTTTGTGGTTTTTTGTCACGATGGTAAGGACACGTTGCCCATTATTTTTAGAATCGACATCCCTTTAACTATACTTTATTTAACTATATGTATGTATGTTGATGCGTTCAATGCGTTTTTTAGTATCCAACCGTAATACCTCTATAATTTTTACATAGTCTTTTGTTATCTTTATTTATATATTGAGCTTATACAGGCTGTCCCTAAAGTATGAAATAAATTCGATAAAACCGCTATTTATGTTGTAGAAATTGCTCGGACATGTCGATTTTTAATTTTAAAATGCCATTTTTTAATAAAAGTGTCAATATGTGATATATGCGTTGTTGTTCATAATTTATTAGTATAGTATAGTTAGTATTATGAATATCGTGTATAGATTATTTTTCATTTATATATTGTTATAATCATCTCTTTTATAATTTATCATTATGAATATTTCCCTGTAATTGGATTTCTGTTGGGCAATAAAAAATGGAAAGACAGAAAGATAACGTCAACTCTGGCTTCGGGATAAAGGATCAGATATTTAATTATAAAATGCCAATTTTTAATATAAGTGTTAATATGTGATATATATATATATATATATATATATATATATATATATATGTTGTTCATAATTTATTAGTTTAGTATTATGAATACCGTGTATAGATTATTTTTCATTTATATATTGTTATAATCATATATCTTATAATTTATCATTATGAATATTTTCCTTTAATTGGATATCTGTTGGGAAATAAAAATGGAAAGACAGAAAGATAACGTCAAATCTGGCTTAGGGATAAAGGATTAATTAATTTAAAAATGCCAATTTTTAATATAAGTGTCAATATGTGATATATGTGTTGTTGTTTATAATTTTTTAATTTAGTATTATGAATATCGAGTATAGATTATTTTTCATTTATATATTGTTATAATCAACTCTCTTATAATTTATCATTATGAATATTTCCCTGTAATTGGATTTCTGTTGGGCAATAAAAGAGGAAAGACAGAAAGATAACATCAAATCTGGCTTACGGTTAAAGAATCAGATATTTAATTTTAAAATGCCAATTTTTAATATAAGTGTCAATATGTGATATATGTATTGTTGTTCATAATTTATTAGTATAGTATTATGAATATCGTGTAGTTTAGTTTTCATTTATATATTGTTATAATCTTATCTCTTATAATTTATCATTATGAATATTTCCCTATAATTGGATTTCTGTTGGGCAATAAAAAATGAAAGACAGCAAGATAACGTCGAATCTGGCTTAGGGATAAAGGATCAGGAAATAAATTTTGAAAAATCAATTTAAAATTGACTTACAACTTGCTTGCATTTTATAGCAACTACACGCGATTTTACTGCCAAAAAGAATTAGTTTTGGTCACACATATACATTGATAATACGCCATTGAATTAACAATATAGTTTAATTGAATGGTACAGGATAAATTTATAATATCTGCTGTTCTAACCTCGATGTAAACGAGCTATTAAAACATTAATGACATTTAGAATTCGAAGTTAGGTACCAACGAGAGAGAACTTACTCACTCACAAATTATTATGCAAGGGAAGATGCACGAAAAGAGAAGCTTAAGGCGACATCGTGGTTAAAGAACCTACGTGAATAGTATGGAAACACATCAACAGAACTCTTTCGAGCTGCGACCTCGAAGATTAGAATTGCAATGATGATTGCCAACCACAGGAAGAAGAAGTACTCCATGAAAAATATTTGCCGCATATTTATCATAATTAGAAAACAATATAACTAGTAGTAAACGTTACTACTGGTTATTATATTGGTTTATATAGGATTTATTATAGTAGTAAAAGTTACTACTAGGTGGGTTCACACTTATATATGTTTTATACGATTGGCCTTGTGCTGATATCTCAAGCACTCTATTGGAATATTATTCCCTAGAGGGCACTACACGGTGATCCTGATGGCATGAATATGTTGACGGTTATTCCCATATATGTGTGCATTGCTAATTGATGTGGTGTCGCCAGATGGCGTTTAACTTTCCTCCTTGGGGGTAAGTTGTATTTGTTATTTTATTTGTTTATAATTATGGTAATTATGCGTTTTAAGTTAATTTTATGATTGAGAAAGATGTAAAATTTTGTAATCCATTGTGTTTTTTAAATGAAATGTATTGAAGATATTACTGCTTGCTTTACTACGAGTTTAAATATAAAAAACAGTTGAATGCACACCTATATATATATATATATATATATATATATATATATATATATATATATATATAAATATTATTAAGCAAGCGTGTAGTTATTATCATTGTATATGTGTTTAAGCCTGCTCACCAACGTCAAGGTACTAATTCGTCGAGCAGGAGGGACATTTTAGCAAGGGTTGAGTGTGGTTAAGAAAATCTGCAGCAAATCTGGAGAGTGTAATAAAAGGATTATTTTCTATAGCCGTTCAAAACTTCTCGTAACGTTTTTTAAGAAATAAGATTTTATAGTAGGAACATATGGTTTCAATTTTCCCACATTGAGACGTTACTAATTAACCAAGGTAAATATATAATGCTTATTTTTTAAGCTAAATAAATGCCAACATACATATATATATATATATATATATATATATATATATATATATATATATATATATATATATATATATATGTTGGTAGAGAACGGTACACTTCAAAGTATTGGGAAAATGTCATGAATTACACTGGAATCTGGTGAGTTATTCAATTACACGTACTCAAAACGTCTTGTAATATGTAAATGACGTCAAAAACGGCCGCTTCCTAGGAAACCAGGACTTAAGCGGCATATTCGCCGAAACGGTAACAAACAGGGTAACTGAGGTTTAAATGTGGGTATGGGGAGTGATTAAATATTGGGTGAAGAATAGAGAGAAATGTGCGGAATGCGTGGATAGATGTGAGACGACTGGGATCACTGGAGCCCCAGAATAAATTGAATAGACGTGGAAGGTCCTGAAAATCACAGGGGAAAGACAGAATTACAAGTGAAATGCTAAAGCTAGGAGGAGATGCTCTACAAGAGACTGCCTCTTGAATCCTAATAAATAAGTGCATAGAAGAAGCAAGAATCCCCGATACTTGGCAAAATGCAGAAGTATAGAAAACTACAGGCCCATCTCTACAAACTTCTAACGAAAATTGTGGCAAATCGTTTCTGAAAGAAGTTTTATTTTTATCAGCCAGTCGAGCAAGCTGGATTCCGCGCAATATTTAGTACCACCGACCATCTTCAAGTAATACACACCCTTATTGAAAAGTGCAATGAATATAACATATCTCTTCACCTAGCCTTTGTAGATTGTCAAAAGGCATTCGACTCCATCGATACGTGGGCAATTCTAGCAGCTACGGACGGAGCTAGAATCGATAGAAGATACTCCAACCTCATTCAATACATATATAACAACGCAACACTCCAAGTGAGCATAGATGAGATAAGATCTCAATAAAAAGAGGTGTACGACAAGGAGACACAATTTATCCAAAGTTGTTTATACTAGCCCTAAAAAATATATTTAAAAGTCTGACTTGGGAAGATAAGGGTATAAATATTAACGAAACAAACCTTAAGCATTTACATTTTGCTGACGATATCGTGCTAATCAGCAGTGATCCAGCTCAGCTAAAAGACATGCTACAACAGCTAAACGATGCATCAAAACTAGTTGGACTGAAGTAGAACTTAAGCAAGGCAAAGATCATGAGCTCCGATGAATTAGAGATCACCGTAGACGAACACACACTCCATAACGTTAACGAATATATTTATATATACCTCGGCCACACCATCAAACTTGGCAAAGCAAACTACCGAGATTACCAGGAGAATACGGATGAGTTGGGCAGCATTCGGAAGTCTTGGCTACATCATTAAGAACAAAACTATCCCCATAAATCTAAAAAGAAAAGTTTATGATTCATGTGTGCTGCCAGTATCCACATATGGGATAGAAACTGCCACGTTAACCCAGAGAAGTGTACAGAGACTAAGCGTAACACAGAGATCGATGGAGAGATCCATGTTGGGGATAAGTTTAAGAGACAGAGTGCGCAATGAAGACATACGTCTAAGAACAAAAGTAACAGATATCATAAAACGCATTACACGTTAAGTGGCGATGGGCAGGACACGTGGCCAGAGAAGACTCCGATAAATGGACTATCCGGATATTAAAAATGGCGGCCAAGAACAACAAAACGAAGCACGGGAAGACCCTAGAGGAGATGGACAGACGATATTAGAGCGATAGCGGGTTACAACTGGTTCCAAACTGCCCCCAACAGAACCTAGTGGAAAAAAATGAAAGAGGCCTACATTGAGAAGTGGATGAGCACAGACTGAGGAAGAAGAAGATCTAGGACTGAGGAACGAATGACAAGAAGAGTATACACTCTTGTTTCGTATACTATTCTTGCCATTCGTTCCTCAAGACGAAAACTACAGGAGAAGACCACGAAAAAACATGGGAGGACGGTATACGAGAGGAAGCAGCAAGCAAAGGAATAAAACAATTGACACAGGTCAGAAAAACATAGAGAAGAACAACAAGAAAAATACAAATACAAAGGAAAAGAAAGATAAACGCATACACCTCACGGTAGAAGGCATATGATTAAATAAAAATCTAGAACTACTTCGATCTTCTAATTCACTAGCATTTACTTCAGCTGTTTCCTTTAGTTTCCTGTGTAGGTTGAAGTCGTATTGTATAATCTGTAGTTGTTCGTTTTATCCACATTCCCGTGGCAGCCAATCGTTCTTCACTATCTATATTTTGGTTCTTATTATTTTCTAAATATTTTTATAGCTACTTCCATTGCCTTTGTTGTTGAGTTTGCGCCTTGCGTCCATTAACAACAGGATTTCGTCCGTTATCCTTAGCTATTTTCGTTTATCTCTACGTGCTGCTCTAGCCTTATTGTCTATTGTTCTATTTATCACTCACGATGCGCACAATTCTACCTCGTCCCTTACAACCGGTGCACAAACGTAAAACTTGTAGCGATACAGCATGCCACGGGCGGTTAAACGAAAGCTTCTCTTTGTGCCTTGCGACCATTAACATCAGGATTTCGTCCGTTATCCTTAGCTGTTTTCGTTTATTACTATGTGCGGCTCCAGGCTTATTGTCTATTGTTCTATTTATCACTCACGATGCGCACAATTCTACCTCGTACTTTACAACCGGTGCTCAAACGCAAAACTTGGTGTGATACAGCATGCCACAGGACGGTTAAACGAAAGCTTCTCTTTGCGCCTTGCGTCCATTAACATCAGGATTCCGTCCGTTATCCTTAGTTGTTTTCGTTTATTACTATGTGCGGCTCTAGGCTTATTGTCTATTGTTCTATTTCATATCACTCACGATGCTCACAATTCTACCTCGTGCCTTACAACCGGTGCACAATCGCAAAACTTGGAGCGATACAGTATGCCACGGGGTGGTTAAACGAAAACATTTCATGTTTGTTTTCGGTCTTTTATTTTGCAATCCTCTTTATTTTGTGTGTTTGATCATAATACCTGTTATTTTGTCCCACAGACCGGTTATATCTATAACATAAACAAAAATAGAACAGACATGCTTGTTCTATGATTGTGGCTATATTGAATCTTGTATGAGGATTTGCATGTTGTGCGAGGAGGTATCTGTGTGTCCGGCGTGACATGACATGCTTGTTCTATGTTTGTGGGTATATTGGCATCCAATTTTCGGTTGATATCGGTGTTATTACTGCCATTCTTATTTGTTTGTCTTTGTGTTTCTCAAGATCTTTCCTACGTTAAGGAGATGGTGAGACTGGCTTTGACAACTTGATTCTGACATCTGCTACGAGTTGTATGTCTGATTGGACGTCCGCGCCTGGGTATGTACGAGGCTTCGTAATGGATGAGCCGAAACTTTTGTTAATTAGCATGAAATCTATTTTATTTTGTTAGGTTTTGTTGGGCTCTTCATCAATATAGTCGCCGAGCTAGTAGTTAAAACCAGGTATTGCTGACTTAATATTTTCTTCTTAGAGCCGATCTCTTATTACATTTCGTATTCCTAGTCGAAATAGGTCTTTCTTGGAAGCTCATAGGAGGATTTTTCATGGGACACTAATATGAACGTGTGAACGTTCCCATTACTTAAAATGTAAAACTAGTGTCCAGTATACAAGGTATAAGCGTAAACGTGGGGTGAATCTGAATTATATATTAGATCACTCAAAAGTATAATACCATACCATCGTCTTCATGTGAAAGTAGTATTAGATTCTGTGTCGTAAGCATTGGAATGTAAAATTTGAAAAAATAATTATCTATATAAAATTGATAGGCATTTGTGCAGGTAAAGGGAGAAGTTCAGAGAACTTTCAGAGAACTTCAATCACCCAGTATTTACCCCAACTTCATAGAAACAAATTTTGAAACGTGTATAAAATTATTGTTACTAACAAATTGCTAAATACGTAATATTTCTATATTATATTATAAAGTCACTCAAAAATCTAAAAAAAAACGTACAGCCTCAAATGTTGCAATGTGCGTTGAAAAACACGAAGACGATTATTATTATTATAAATCTGAAGCTACTTTATTTATAGCAGGTAGTGACATTAATAGGAAATAGGTAAAGGAAGCAAACAATGTCCCAAAATACCATGAAATTCTAAACCACCCATACTTAATGAATTAATTTCACAACGCTTTTAACAATTTCAATTATAAATGATTTTCTTGAAACCTTTAAGAGTGATTTATGACCGCGGCAAACGAACAAATGCCAAAAAAATATTAGCAAAATTTATGACCAGTTGTGCAAAACTATAATCAGCAAGAACTAATTAATGTCCCGAAGTAATTGAACCGTAAAAGTGGGGTGAATCTGAATTATCCATTAGATCGCTCAAAAGTATAATTAGAGAAAAATCGGCGCGTTCATATAAAAAAAATGCACGGATAGGAAAATATGTGGGTGTATGCGCACGCAGGTGTATGCTGAGCTGTCCCTAAAATCAGTCCTGCTGTATCATACTCAGTCACTGCGGACTCCTTGGGTTGTGTGGTGCTCCTGGACCGCTGTTTTATCTTCCTTTCGTTTGTAAGTCTACTTTAATAATAATTAAATAATATTTAAAGAACAAAAAAAAAACGCTTCGAGATATTTAAAACAAACCAAACGCGACTAATTCAAGTGAGTTCGAGGACTAGCATAAAAGTTTTACCATTAACAATAGCTTTTTTGAAAAAAAAATGATTTGAGTGCAAACAAGTCGTTATTATTACGAAATTACGGTTCGAACGTAACGTGTTATAAAAGTGTTCCTATTTTTTAACGAGTTTTATTTTGAGCGTCGTGTGTAAGTTAGACGCTCGCGTCCAGGAATAGAACCGAGCGCCGCGCGATGCCAAATAGAGTCTGGCGTAACTCCCGGATTTGATTACAAAGCGAATGGACGGATTAGGATTTTTTTTCAACAAACAATTATTGAATTAAACATTTTTTTAGCAACAATAATTTTGAAATGGGCTTTCATACGATAATTTTAGAAGTAATTAGTTTTATAATTAAGTCGCTGTAAATATCTTCTGCGCTGGATCCAAATAATTGTTGGCAATTGGATCCCTCAGCCAGCTACTTAAATAGGTGTGGTTCGGTGTTTAAATCTGATTTTGTTTTCAGAGTTTAATAAAACCTCTCCATAATGTCCGACGAGGAAGAAGTTTACTCGTAAGTTTTAAATTATTTAAGGGCTAACAGGTGCTTGTCGCGATTTCCTTTATGCTTTCCAGCTACCTAGTGCTAATTTTATGTGTCCTATTGTGACCTAATTGTCCATGTTAAATGTTTTAGCGAAGAAGAGGAGGAAGAAGAAGTCGTTGAAACGTAAGTAGACTGTGAGGGGGTTGAATTAAAATATTATTATTGGCTTTTATAGTAGTATCGATATTGACTAACGTATGAATTGGCAAATATTTGCGGTTACAAGTAATAACCTACCAAATTCCCTTATTTAAATTGGTTAATATCGATAACCAAATATTTTTAACCCTGTAGATTTCCAACTGACTATTTGTTGTTTTTCTCTTTTTTTTACAGAAAGTAAGTAGTAGTTACCCCCTACACACATACAAATACACAACGACTGTGTTTGTTTAAATCCCCAACTTGTGGTATCCATTGTGTAGATTGTTGAAGTAGTTGGTAGATCTCTGGTATTGTTGTTATTTTACATGTGATATTTTTTTTTGTAGCACCTATTTTCACATTTTACATATGTTTTCTTTTTTTTGTTACCCTCTTCACATGTGACCCCGTGAACCTTTGCGAACTCAGGCACGTCGAAAAGAGAGTCGTAGAAGAGCAGTAAGTTGAACTTCTTCAACTACAACAAGCATTTAAAACAACGCTTTTTGCTGCAGGGGGCTATTTTATACAAATGAAAGTTTCTATTATGACGAAATTTTTGTTTTATATTGGGGGGATGATTTTCAGCTTTTAATGGACTAATTTTTATCTGGAATGGAAGATACAACGATTTTTTTTTCTGTGCAATCAAACGGCGTTTTTGGCAATTAATATTTTTTTAATTTTAATTCAATTTTGTGTTTTGCATAATAAAGGATCAAACGAACGCGCTTTTTGTTATGGATTATTAAGTTTTAGGCATGGATGGATTTTAAAGTTTTTTGGTTTATAGGGAACAAGCCGGCGATCCAGAATTCATCAAGCGTCAAGACCAGAAAAGATCAGACTTAGATGAACAACTCAGGGAATACATTACAGAATGGCGCAAACAGCGCGCCAAGGAGGAGGACGACCTCAAGAAGTTGAAGGAGAAACAGGCCAAGCGCAAGGTGACCCGTGCTGAGGAAGAGAAGAAAATGGCTGAGCGCAAGAAGCAAGAGGAAGAGCGTCGCGTGCGTGAAATTGAGGAGAAGAAACAACGCGATATTGAGGAGAAGAGGCAGCGTTTGGAGGAGGCCGAGAAGAAGCGTCAAGCTATGATGCAAGCTCTTAAGGACCAGAGCAAAAACAAGGGGCCCAACTTCACCATTGCCAAGAAGGACGCTACTGTATGTCCCTACAAAACCTAAACCAAAAAAATATTTGTATCCTACAACTTTTATATTATAGGCTAACCTCAGTGCTGCTCAAGTAGAAAGGAACAAGACCAAAGAACAGCTCGAGGAAGAAAAGAAGATCTCCCTGTCCATCCGTATCAAACCTTTAGTCGTTGATGGCCTTAATGAAACCAAACTTAAAGAAAAGGCCCATGAACTCTGGGAATGTATTGTAAAATTGGAAACTGAGAAATATGACTTGGAAGAAAGACAGAAACGCCAAGACTACGATGTAAATATTTACAATCTACAGCTTGAAACCATATAATGTTTTTTTTTTATTAAATGTTACAGCTTAAAGAATTGAAAGAAAGACAAAAGCAACAGCTCAGACATAAAGCCCTGAAGAAGGGTCTTGACCCAGAAGCCCTTACCGGCAAATACCCAGTAAGTACCACAAAATAAATAAACTCAATAAATAATTTAATATACGATACTCAAAAATTGCAACTCTTGCACCACACTATCCAAATGTGTAAGCGTTTGAAACGTGTGGTTTCAATAAACTCTGGAGTTTCAGTTTACGCGAAAGTATGAGAATCAATGTCTACTAAACTGCTATCTAAAGAGATAACTGTGTGATAAAAAACTGGCAAAAGTAAATCCAGATTTCAGATAAACTTACGTTTTTCTACATCCATACTTGTTTTTTTATTTATTTATAGTTTACAGATAAATTTACGGTATTCCAGTCCATATTGTAATTTGTACTTTTTCCCCCAAGGTTGATAATTAATAAATAGCGTTACAGTTGTTTTCAAAAAATTGTATGTGCCAGAAATCGTATATCAAGACAGCAAACATGTTTGTACCCTTGGAAAATACGGCTTTGGCCACTTCAAAAGGTAAAAGATAAAGAAAACCGAGGCAACTGTGAATCTTACATGGCTGCATTTGAAAAGTCTTGATAGATTCACGCAGAGTAATCACAGTTTTCTTTATCCTGTACGTTTTGAAGCGACAAAAGTCGTATTTCCCAAGGTTGAAAAATCTTAATCGTTGCTCTGTTGGTATGCTATTACTGGCTTAAACAATTTTCTGAAAATAACTGTCCCGCTGTTTATTAATTAACAACCTTGAGAGAGAAAAAGTGCAAATTACAATATGCACTGGAAAATCGTAAATTTATCTACAGATAAAACTGTAAATCCTGGATTTATTCTTGCCGGCACATACACATTACAGTGTATCTCATATGAGTGTATATCTTTAGCTGGCAGTATTGATAAGTACAGGATAGAAGGTCTGCGAACTACCAAATTATCATATTATGTAAACAAACCATGAACAAAACTAACCAAAGATCGTTGAATTTTAATTCAAGACACATACATAAACGAAGTTACAGATAATAATTGTTTTGTGGGAAAAGTATACATGTCACAACAATTACATGTACCAGAGAGTTTTAGAGGATGTCATTCTCTACAACTCTCTTGTACATCTAATTATTGTGAAATACATACTTTTCCCATCAAACTGATTTCTATCTAAACTACGATTTAGTTTTTCCCACTCATCGATGCAATTGTTCAATAAAAACGTCTAAAATACATACGCATACTTCTATCTTTTTTGGTAATCGAGAACCCTAATTTGTATGTGTATCTTGTTATCTCGTTTTGAAAACGCCTACTTTGCACTGTAAATCGGCGTGTTCAAAACGAGATAACAAGATACACATACAAATTAGGGTCATGACATAGGTGATGAACGTAAACAAAAAAAGCATAAAAATAAGATTCTAGTTCATATACGGCGCCCTACTGATCTATAGTAAAAATATTTAAAAAAAAAATTGCTATCAGCACGAGGACTTTTCCGCTCGTAAAGAGAAAAGCTCAGCAAAGTGTAGTCATCAGGTATTGATCTTAACTTCACAATTATCCTCGGAAAAATTGTAAAAAATGAAAATTCACCCGATGGGGATTGAACTCAGTTTCTTAAATGCTCAGTATGAGACGAACCTATCGGCTCCTGAACTGGGTCGTAAAATTTGTTACCATACTTTCGCGGCTTTGGTAATTAAGCCCCTCATTTCATCCTCACTAGCTGAGCTACGCTGATGAGATTTAACTAGATCGAAATCTAGATATATAGATTGTTAAGAGGTGAATACAAATATATATATATATATATATATATATATATATATATATATATATATATATATATATATATATGTATATATATATATATGTATATATATATATATATATATATATATATATATATATATATATATATATATATATATATATATAACCCTCAGTGCTGGTTTTACTGGATCTGTTCTAAAATATTCCCAAAGGATCCATTGCGTTACAAATTTAGTTATAATTATATACTCAACTTATAAAAATATTATTTTTAAAAATTATATAACTTTACAGCCTAAAATCCAAGTCGCCTCCAAATACGAACGTCGTGTGGATACCAGGTCGTACGACGACAAGAAGAAACTCTTCGAAGGTGTAAGTACAACACTCCAGATACCCCCAAAAAGTCATAATAATGAAAATCACTTAGCAATAAATTCGTCCCCCCAATAAAAGAGCACCGGCAACACCCAATAATCTTATAATTTTATTTTATAAAGGGCTTTGATAGTTTATTGTTGGAAACGAGTGAGAAAACTTGGAAAACTCGACTCGAGGAGTTTATGCAAAGATCAAGAAGTAAGTGCGGGGTATACACACTGCACATGATGTCCACAACAAAACTTGAATTAATAAAGCTAACTTGGTGTTGCCCCCGACAACCAGACACGTTGCACGTTGCCCGCCCCAAACCCCCATTTCGCCCCCCACCAATACATATTGTGTGTGTCTTTTGAGAGTGTTATGTAATATTTTTAACAGGGCCTCGAAAACCTCATCAAGGAACTCTCCGAAAAATCGTGGAAAGAAAAGTTCGGCCAATTCGATTCCAGGCAGAAGAGTAAGACGCTTACATGAACCTAATTTTTTACGACTAACCCACCAAATTGTGTGATTTTTGAGCATACACCAATACACATTTTTATCCCCATTTTCTACCACCAGTAGATTTAACTTGTATTCTAGAGTAGTAGTAGTAGTAGCTTTTTTGATGCGATTTATACCCAGATTTGTTTGGCTATAAAAACAACAGTACAGTTCGCAAATTTATCTAAGCCGCTTAAGGGATGTGATTTAATCTGCGTGGTGATTTTTAGGCAAACTCCCCAAGTGGTTCGGTGAGAGGCCAGGCAAGAAAGCCGGTGACCCAGAAACACCTGAAGGCGAGGAGGAAGGCAAACAGGCCGCTGATGACGACGATGAGCCCCTCAAGGAGCCTGTAGCTGAACCCGAGCCAGAAGAAGAGGAGGAGGAGGAGGAGGTCGAAATCGACGAGGAGGAAGAATCTGATGAGGAGGAGGAAGAGGAAGAAGAAGAGGAGGAGGAAGAGGAGGAATAATAAACTAATAGCATATGTAAGATAACGTTTTAAACAAAGCTAGTACATCCTACAACCGTCTTTTTTATTTATTACAGCTCAACACTATGTAAAAATTTCCTCTATTATTATTATTACTATACTCAACGTTTCAGTGACGTAGCAGCTTGTTACGATACTGTAATACGCGGCATATTTTCTATGCTGGAAAATTTCTTGAGATATTTTCATAATTCTATTTTTATTTTATTGTTTCCAACTATACTATATTACTCTGTACACCGGCAGATATGTTAATTTATTGTTATAATAAAGTTGTATTTGTAATCACTGTGCATTAAATCATAAATTATTAATTACTGATGAATCTGTTGTTTTCCATCTTTTTATCTATCACATGTAACACATCTCACGTTTCTTATTATTATATTTTGCTATTAAAATTACGTTGACTATTTAGCAATATGTCTATCTTTTCTTTACACAAATATTACATAGGTAAGACACGATTGATTATGAACAGACAAATTGGAGGCAAGGTTTAAACCGGAATGTGCGGGATAATGTACTGCGGCTGTATTTTATTGTCCCATAAATATCTGTAGCAGATCAAAGTCTATAGCAGGGGTGGCCAGACTATGGATCACTTCGGGAGATTTTTCAATTATAGTCGGTGGTCTACCAACACAAAGAAAAGTAGTAATTTAATCCCAAAAATTATAAGTTTAAATCTTAAATAAATATAGACGGTACCAAACATATAATATAAAATATAACATTATTTTAATGAGAGAAAGTAATGATTTCTTCTCACAATCTAATTGTTTATTAATAAAACAATATCTGTACATTAAATTACAATTTCAGAAACGCCTTTAGATATGTATCTCAGTAAGTGTTTGTCGTACCAACTTTAGGTTTGTGTTATTGGATTCAGGGGGTGGCTTACCATACGAGAACTGTATTATCCCCAATCTACCTCTATTACTTTTAACGTAATATGCGAAAAACAGAGACATTTTTAAAGGGTAGAAGTCAAATTTTTACAATAAAAATCAATAATTTCAAAATTGATTTTATGTTACTAATCAATATTCCTTACGATGCCAATTTAAAATCAAAGTTTTGAAAATTCATGTTATGCTACTAATCAATACTCTTTAGAATGCTAATTAAAAATGGGAAAACCATTTGTGGATATCTCTTTCCGTTTTCGCGTCACAACCCTTCAAAATTCTTAAAAATTACTTGAAATTGCCATTTCGGAAACATTTTTTTTGAGCTGTATCTCAGTAAGTGGTTGTCGTACCGATTTCTAGTTTGCATTTTTGGATTCAGGGGGTGGTTTTCTACACTACAACTACAACTGTATTATCACCAATCTACCTCTATTACTTTTAACGTGATATACAAAAAACTGAGAAAATATCAAGGGAGTTTCGATTAGTGACATAAAATCAATTTAAAAGTTTTTGATTTTTATTGTAAAAATTTGGCCAATAAAAATCAAAAACTTTTAAATTGATTTTATGTCACTAATCGAAACTCCTTAAGATGTTAATTAAAAATGGAAAACCCGTTTATGGATAACTCGTTCCGTTTCGCCACTACCCTTAAAAATTCGTAAAAATTGCTTGAAATTACCATTTCAGAAACGTCCTTTTCGAGCTGTATCTCAGTAAGTGTTTGTCGTACCGACTTCTAGTTTGTGTTTTTGGATTCAGGGGGTGGTTTTCCATTCGAGAACTGTATTATTCTCGATCTACCTTTATTACTTTTAACGTGATATGCGAAAAATCGAGAAATTATCAAAGGAGTAGAGATCAAATTTTTACAATCAAAATAAAAAAAATTTAATTGATTTTATGTCACTAATCAATTCTCCTTAGGATGTTAATTAAAAATGCGAAAACAGTTTTTGGATAACTCTTTCCATTTACGCGTCACAACCCTTCAAAATTCGTAAAAATTACTTGAAATTATCATTTCAGAAGCCCACGTTTCGAGCTGTATCTCAGTAAGTCTTTGTCGTACCGACTTCTAGTTTGAGTTTTTGGATTCAGGGGGTGGTTTTCCATTCGAGAACTTTATTATCTCCCAATCTACCTGTATTACTTTTAACGTGATATGCGAAAAACCGAGAAATAATTATTATTTGGGGTAGAGGCCAAATTTTTACAATAAATATCAAAAATTTCAAAATTGATTATATGTTACTAATCAATACTCCTTAGGATGCTAATTAAAAATGGGAAAACCGTTTGTGGATGTCTCTTTCCGTTTACGCGTCACAACCCTTTACAATTCGTAAAACTTGCTTGAAATTACCATTACAAAAACGTCCTTTTCGAGCTGTATCTCAGTAAGTCTTTGTCCTACCGACTTCTAGTTTGTGTTTTTGGATTCAAGGGGTGGTTTTCCAAACGAAGACTATATTATCTCCAATCAACCACTATTACTTTTAACGTGATATGCAAAAAAACGAGAAATTATCAAAGGGATAGAGGCCAAATTTTTACAATAAAAATTAAAAAATTAATTTAATTTTCTGGAATACGATTTGGACTCGGATCTTGAGCATTTCGCTTGTTGTCATGATGTTTTAGGTTACATGTTTGTATTGTATCAAAATAATTGATGGCAATATTTTGAACTTGTCACGGAAAAAGGGATTAACATACCTGCTCCAATAAAGGGATATTAACTAAAATAAACGGAACTCGAGAAATGTAAACAAAGTAACATAAGGATGAATGCAAACAAAAGTTCGGCTCAACTCCCATACAATTTGTCCTTTAAGGTCCTTTTAGACAAGACAATTTCTTGACTCAAAAAGTTAGTCAAGATGCGACACAATCTAAATTGTCTCGTATCATACAGCAAATTATTTGAAATATTGAATTGGATAGTAGATCGAATGGATAATTATAACGTGTTATATTTGTCAAGGACAAATTGTATGGGAGCAGGATATATGAATTCATTTCTTGAACAACTTTTGAGATAAGAAATTGTCTTATCTAAAACGACCTTTACGTTACTACTGAGCTGAGCTAAAACGCCCTTTAGAAATAGAACACGTTATATTTTTCCATTCAATCTACAAACATAATAAATATTTCAAACAATTTGCTGTATCTTGACTTACTTTACTCAAGAAATTGTCTTGTCTAAAACGGCCTTAAGGGAAAGTATATTTTACGGTAAAAAAATGATTTATAATTTATTTCATAATGAAGGATTGTCGACGTATTTTGTTTACAGGTTACCGTAAAATACTCTTTCTCTTACTATCTCATTGTTTATGTTGGTGAGCAGGATTATAAGCTATAGACTTCTATAGGACGCTATAGAAATACAGGTTTTGCGAGAAAACGGTAAGAGGTACAGACGTCTAAGCCTCAATTTCTACAGCCAGATATATTTTACGTTAGACTTATAACCTATCTAGCATTGTCAAGAAAAAAGTTACGGAGAAAAAACCATTTTCCTTTTTAATTCAACTTACTAGAATTATCTCTAAATTAGTGAGGTGACACTACAGTCAATACGTTAGTGTATTGTTCTGTTGGATTACAGCCCCGGGAGGATTCGTCCATTTGTTTCCTTAGCTCCCTTAATCCTTGTTTTAAAGGGAACAAACTCTGCACTCCATCAATATTTCATGTAGATTTATGTGTACTTTTGCATTATCTACTATCTTCCTCCTGCTTTTTCTTTCAAGTTTTGGACCCCGATGGGGTGAACTGCTATATAGCGCTATTGGCATCACTTGTATGACGAACTGTTTGGAATACGTTAGTGTATTGTTCTATTGGATTACAGCCCCGGGAGGCTTCGTCCATTCCTTTCCTGAGCTCCATTAATCCTTGTTTTGAGGGGATCAAACTCGGCACTTCATCAATATTTCAGTTAGATTTTTGTGTACTTTTGTATTATCTACTATCTTCCTAATGATTTGTGTTTTTCTTTCTAGTTTTGGACCCCGATGGGATGAACTGCTATATAGCGCGAACTATTGGCATCACTTGTATGACGAAATGTTTGGAATACGTTAGTGTATTGTTCTATTGGATTACAGCCCCGGGAGGCTTCGTCCATTCCTTTCCTGAGCTCCATTAATCCTTGTTTTGAGGGGATCAAACTCTGTACTTCATCAATATTTCAGTTAGATTTTTGTGTACTTTTGCATTATCTATTATCTTCCTCATGCTTTGTGTTTTTCTTTCTAGTTTTGGACCCCGATGGGATGAACTGCTATATATCGCGAACTATTGGCATCACTTGTATGACGAACTGTTTGGAATTTTCAGGACCTGAATTTGAAGCGGAAGAATAAGATGGTTAACCTGGCATCCGTTTTCTGTTTTCTAAAAATTAAAAACTAGACCTTCACAGTAGACCCTCTTTTTTAACGGATTTGCATCACGAAACAGTCAGATGCTGAGCTCAGGAACTTATCCAAGTACGAGCTTGTCCCCTTCTCAATGTCTCTCTTCACATAGGAAGGATGTCAATGTTGTACGAGGCATTCAGTTCTATAGAAGAAGAAATTGACGTTGGCAACAACAAGTGTGCAGTCATTGATGATGGTTACCTGGTGCATAAGGCTGTATGGAACAAATCAAAAGAAGCTACATTTGATTTGGTGTTTATCTCTTACGTTGATTATGTGCAGAGACACTTTGAGAACAAAGGGACGGGCATCCTGTTGGCCTCAATTACAAGAGCACCAAAGCAGTCGAACGATATCGACGGCACTGCTGCACTCATCTACAAAGTTTGCGTTGCCCTGTGGTACAATTGCACAAGCAACATGTCTAGCTAATAACATCAACAGGAATATTAAGAGTACTGCGAAATCCTGTCTGGAAGAACAGAAACATAACAACTGAGAGCAAAGTAAGAATTTACAAAGCATGCGTGAGAGACCCATTTTTACTTACTCCGCTGAAACAAGAGCCGATACGGCAGAGACAAAACGTCGACTAAGATACGCAGAGATGAATACCCTCAGATCCATCACTGGCTACTCACTTGCAGATCGAAAAACAAACAAGGGAATACGGGAACAATGCAACACACCGGATATTATAACATGGGCGCGGAGCAGAAGAAAACAGTGGAACGAGCACGTAACACGCATGCAGGACGATAGAATCGCCAAGATAGTCCGAGACGGTAAAACATACACCAAACGGCAGCCTACCGAAGAGTGGGAAGGATAGCTGGTCGTCGATATCACAGGAGAAGGACACGGGATAAGAGTTAAAACAAGGCACATGGCTTCCGAAAAGAAGAAGAAGAACATTACCAGAAAAACTTCATCACACTGATGTCGGAAATAGAAGCAAAGGGGATTCAGGTTAAGCAGTCGCAAGAAGATGCCGAAGTCTTGATAGTACAAATTGCCATCTCACAAGCTGAGGACTCATACATAGTATGCATAATATACATAAATATGTCGAAAAATAAGAAGCAGAAACCTGCATTTTTCTCGTATTTTTCACAAGTTGAGAAATTCGCCACATCGTTCATCTGCTGTATATCGGTAAGTATTGGAAACAAAAATAAAATTGAAACTTGAAGAAAATGTAATGCTATACAACTTTATATATAGACTTTTTCCTCGAAAACCTTAGGGTTTAGAAGATATAAAAAACAAATTATGTGACTACATCTTAAATAGAAGAGGCGAATAACCGAATACTACTACTCTAAAAAAAAAAAGACATATACATACGTTAACTTAATTTTTATTTTGTTCGAGATTCGGCCAGGACCCACTCCGGAGCAACCGCAGGAAAATTATTATTTTCAGTTTATTTTTTTACTGAATTGTATTTATGTATTATTTATGTATATATATATATATATATATATATATATATATATATGATTAATAAATAAAATTTAAAAAAAAAAAACTGAAAAAATCCTAAAATTTCGAGGTATAGTGCTCCACCCAAGTTTCCACAGGTCCGTCCAGGTCGAAAACTCAGATTCCCCACCTGGTATGAGGTGTGTTTGTTCTCGACCTCGACGAACCTGTGGAAACTTGGGTGGAGCACCAAAATACCTTTTAGGATTTTAGAATTTTAGGATTTTTTCAGTTTTTTTTTATATCTTCTAAAGCCCGAACAATATCCTTAAAAAAATCTTTAACTTCAGAATTTTGTCCAGTTAGTAAGTACTAGCCGACAGGACCGACTATACGTCCCTTCCTCCATTTTGTTCTATTATCTCTGTGTTCGTAAATGGTGTCTATTCTTCGTTTACTTCTTTTCCCCCTAGAATCGCTCTCATTATCCTTCTTTCGAAGATTCTTCCACCTTCGATTTATCACTTGTCCCTCCTGGATAGTCTAAAGTCACTGTGCTAAAAAACAATTTGGGATGTTAGCGTTATCGCCGCTACTATTGGGTTGTCAATTTTCTTTGCTAATGTCGTTATCCGTTGTATAGCGTTCGCGCAAAACGAAATAATTCGTATAGTGCATATGTGTTGTGTGTGTAAGCGTGTCATTGTGTGTGTGTGTAAGCGTGTCATTGTGTGTGTGTGTGTCATTGTGTGTGTGTGTGTGTCATTGTGTGTGTGTGTAAGCGTGTCATTGTGTGTGTGTGTGTCCGCGTGTGTGTGTAAGCGTGCCATTGTGTGTGTGTGTGTGTGTGTGTATATGTAATTGTGAGGAACTTCAATCAAAAATGGAGCGTTTAATGCTTCTTCTTGTTGGTCTTCTTGAGCAGAAGGACGGCTTGAATGTTGAACACACTACTTTGAGCGATGGATACACCAGATAGAAGCTTGTTTAATTCCAGTAGGAAGTTATATTTTGAATTTATTACTGTTATATATTGTTTTATTACTGTAATATAATGATTTTATTACTGTTATATATTGTTTTATTACTGTAGTATAATGATTTATTACTGTTATATATTGCATTTATATTTATTTTGTAAAGTAAATGTAAATTATTATCATAATAAATACTGGAAAAAAATACTCATATCAGATTTTTGCCATTAATGGTTACGAGGTCCGTTCGGGCTCCGTCCTATCTCGTTATTTCTTACTTCTTGTTTATATCATTCTGAGAAACAAAACGGTTGCATTTTATACCTTCCTGCCAGGTAACTCAGGGTCCGTGGGTTCGTCAATCCCAAGTGGCTGCTTTGGCTGCCACCCCTTGCGGCGTTATTATTATTTCAGCATAAACCGACCTTATATCTTTTAACCCCATCGTAAAAGGTCAGCAAGATAACATAGGCAATGGAATAATATTATTTTTTAAACGCTTTATTGAATATACATGCACGCTATATATATTTTTTTTCAGAATAATCCATTTTAAATCATTTCAGAAACTATTCAAAAATATATTATATAATCTAAATAACTTGCAGAAAATGTCTACGCACAGAAACAAAAATAACATTAACTGATTATTTAATTTAAAACTGATTGCATTATCGTTTTATTTCATAATACAGATAGAACAGAGCAGTATTATGAAATAAAATGCTGTTTATACAGTCAGCCAAACTATACAAAATAAGATGTAAGAATAAAATCAGCTTCGTTTACTTCATTTGTTTGAATTTTGGAGCGCCAAAAAACGTAATTAAAAATCAATTGTTAAGGATTTTTGATTTATTTATTTTTGTAAATTTTGATTTTTTGTTTTTTTATTTTGGATTTGGCAGCCCTGTTTTTGACATTTCACAAGATAAGATGATAACAGGTGATAAGATGATGATATGAGAGGCAGGCGAGATAATGAACTTGCCATCAGACAGGTGATATATAATGACCTTGGCACATGACAGGTGAGATAATGAAGATAACAGCTTTTCTGATAGGAAAAGTTCCCACGGTCCCGATTTGGTTCTCAGGCCCAACCGCCCCATTACGTCTACGATCTGATAGTTCATTTTAAAGGATAAATAAAAAATATTCTTTTTGTACTTTCCAAAGTTTCGGCTAAGCTCTAGTCATTTTCGAGCTCATGCGGTGCGTATCTTAAAAAACAAAGTAAAAACCGTTTTATTTATCCTATTTAAGACCCTGTTTTTGACATTTGACAGATGAGATGACAAGCTAAGATGATAACAGGTGATAATATGATGATATGAGATAAGAGGATGACACCAGGCTGGTGAGATAATGACCTTGACATCTGACAGGTGAGATAAGGAAGATGACACCTTTATTGGTAAGAAAAGTTCCCACGGTCCCGATTTGGTTCCCAGGCCTAACCGCCCCATTACGTCAACTTTGTGATAATTCATTTTAAAGGATAAATAAAAAATAATTAATATTTTGTTTTTTTATCACAGTTTAGTTGCACTATGCAAGTAGTTTTGGCTAAGCCTAGCCATTTTTGAGCTCACGAGTATCATAAAAAAACAAAGTAAAACTAGTTTTATTTATATATATATATATATATATATATATATATATATATATATATATATATATTAATAGAACGCCTATTTATTATTACTGTAAGGCTTTAATTTAATTATTATTTCACATATATAATAAGTAATTAATTCTCATAAAATAAAACGAATACATCCTGATTTTCACACAAAAATCGTGATTTACTTTATGTACAACTTTTAGTTATTGGATATAAATAATATCCTCGATACAACTCTGCTCCTTATCGCTCATTTTTACGGTCATCGTGTTATCGGTCGTCAGTAACTCCCAACCCGTAACAGCGGCGCGATGACGACTCTAATCTTTAGCACGAAGGCGCCCGTAAAGCTATTTTCCATCTGTCGTTCCTTCACAGTGCGCAAAATGTCCTCAGAATACCTGATAAACGACTCAAAGTATTCCTTTTTGAAAGAATTGGGCCTTAAAGCGACCAATGCTGGTGTTTACGATGGATCATGGAAAGGCTCAGGAGAGGTACTATATAAAACATATATCACTACTATAAAACCAAATCCAAAAGTTATAATATTTTAATATCAACTAGTAAATATTAAATATTATTTAATTTTTCATTGGAGACTCAATAGTATCTTATTAGTACATTTAGCTCGGTTGAATCAAGTATTATAAATTACTAGGTTTTAATTTGTATTCTAAAACTGGAAGTTAGTAACCCAGAAGTTTCGAAAAAAAGGCACTTTATGGTTTATCCTTTCCGCTACCGAACTATCCGTAATGTATTATGATAAAATCAATTTAATTAATTAATTAAGTATATTTTATAACTAAAAGTAACCTCGCCGAACGACAAGGTTACTTTTAGTTATAAAAAACAACTTAATTAATTCGAAGCGAGTGTGGTTATATATGCAGGGCGATGTATTAATTAGATGTACCACATATCGTGATGTTTTATTACTAATAACAATTAGTATGGTCAGGTACTTGGTCCGGTAAATCCAGGGCGTGCTCTTTGGAAGATATTATTGCATACACAATAAATAATAAGTCCTTCGCCACAATCAACTAACACATTTTATTAACAACTGCGTAACTAACTGCTAACAGCACTGATTGTACAATAACTAATAATTATCTTGAGAAAGCAGTCCCAGCCGTCGCCAACGCTCGGTATTTTCATACCAACGCGCTGTGTCAACTGATTCTGCTCTTCTGATCTTACCCTCAATGGGGATAGGGTAAGATCTCAAGTCGCACATATTCCTTAAAATTGACCTTCCTGATTGGCTTCACGACTAATCAGACGCTGCGCAATGCACCCTTGTGCTATCGTTATGGCTTGAAAACGATTATTGTAATCATGCACCGACATACATTAGACTATAGACATGAAGTGGAAGCCTGCCCATTCTTTTTTTTTGAACAAACTTCTGGGTTTCTACTAGCGGTTTTAGAATAAAATTTAAAAGTGAATTTAGATAAATAACTTGTATTGTAAATCCTTTTAGACTGTTAAGTCGATTTGTCCCAGCAACGGCAAAGTGATTGCTGAAGTGCAGTATGGATCACCAGCCGATTATGATTCGTGTGTTCGAGCTTCGGAGAAGGCTTGGGGTGTTTGGGCTGATATGCCAGCTCCAGCCCGTGGAGAGATTGTACGACAGATTGGAGATGCGCTGAGGGAAAAATTGGTTCCACTGGGAAAATTAGTTTCAATTGAAATGGGTAAATAATTAGCACTGCTATATTTTTAAGTATATACTTATTTTGCTTGTAGTCAGTATTTCAGTCTATTTGAATATGAATTTGTTTACATGGTGAATATTAGATATGAATATTAAATTTTAAGTATTTGAATATACACTGCCACAAAACCCTTTAAGGGTAATTGTAGCAGGTTTATCGTAAATAATAATATCAAGTCTTATAAAAATCACATTAATTTAAATATTGGATTGTTAAGGCGTCTACTTTGTGATAATTCATTTTAAAGGATAAATAAAACGATATTTGATTTTGTTTTTTTTATCACACTTCAGTTACACTTTGCAACTAGGAGCTCGAAAATGGCTAGAGCCGAAACTAGTTGCAAAGTATAACTGAAGTGAAGTAACAAATAGTTTTATTTATCCTTCACATTTATTTATTTTTAATTGAAAATTCCTTTTAGGAAAAATTGTCCCTGAAGGAGTAGGCGAAGTTCAAGAGTACGTAGACATCTGTGATTACGCTGTAGGTTTATCACGTTCTCTATCAGGCTCTATAGTACCCTCAGAACGACCCGGGCATGTACTTTTGGAACAATGGAACCCATTAGGTGTCGTTGGAGTTATTTCCGCATTTAACTTCCCAGTTGCTGTTTATGGATGGAATAGCGCCATCGCTATGGTAAAATTTTATTGTCTACTATTAGTATCTATTCCGCCTATTCTCAAGAAAATCGATTGATTTAATAATGATATTCAGATTCGAGAATATTACACTAACGAGATCTGAGACGTTCCAATTCTATTAATTTATAAATTACTAAAAACTGAATTCACATTTATATAGACTCTAATTATTACAGGAAATTTAATTAACCCTGCCTTCAAAAGGACATTTACATATCGTTGCCTAATCAGTAACACATCTACATTTTCCAATAAAATATTCAAATTTTACATTGGAACTTAAATTTTCAATATGAATTCAATTTGAAACAATCTGTCTGCCTGATATTATCAATTATTTATTTCATGGGGGCGGTGAGTAATTTTTAATTTGAAAGGGGGAGGAAGTACAAATAGTGTTCTATATACAGTATCGAATTCTACCATTTTGCAGCCATTATTAGTGCCATATCGTCACCTAAGCAGCAACACCACACATCTAAAATTTAATTCGATGGTTTTTCAAGTTTTCTTATCCACTATTCTTTATTTATTCTTTCACCATCCCCTATATTTGTTTTTTTCTTCGACCACCAGGGGATACGTTATACTCCAGTTTGGGAAACACTGCTGTATATAATATTTAATGTTTGCCCTGTAAAACTAATTTACAGAATAATTTAAAGTTTCTTGAAATTTTCCAATTGAAGCCTGTTAAAAAAGTCTGTTATTAAATCAAAAATTGACATATTTTTATGAAAATCTAAACTATTTGTCACATACTTTTATTTAAAATTCTTGTTGTCAAATGAGAATAATTTTTTAATATTGTCAGTCTTAATTTTGAACGTTTTGTATACATATGTTTTTCAGCTGATACTAAATTAATTAATAATAAATAAATATATACAATTTCTTGAATTTTACAATTGAAACCTGTTAAAAAAGTCTGTTATTAAGTCAAAAACTGACATATTTTTTATCGAAATATTTTTCACATACTTTAATTTATAATTGTAGTTGCGAATTGCGAATAATTTTTAATATTGTCAGTCTTAATTTTGAAATTTTTGTTTTACAACTGATACTAAATTAAATAATAATAAAAAAATGTATAAAATTTCTTGAAATTTTCCAAATGAAGCCTGTTAAAAAAGTCTGTTATTAAATCAAAAATTGACATATTTTTATGAAAATCTAAACTATTTGTCACATACTTTTATTTAAAATTCTAGTTGTCAAATGCGAATAATTTTTTAATATTGTCAGTCTTAATTTTGAACGTTTTGTATACATATGTTTTACAACTGATACTAAATTAATTAATAATAAAAAAATGTATAAAATTTCTTGAAATTTTCCAATTGAAGCCTGTTAAAAAAGTCTGTTATTAAATCAAAAATTGACATATTTTTATGAAAATATAAACTATTTTTCACATACTTTCATTTAAAATTCTTGTTGTCAAATGAGAATAATTTTTTCATATTGTCAGTCTTAATTTTGAACGTTTTGTATAGATATGTTTTTCAACTGATACTAAATTAATTAATAATAAATAAATGTATACAATTTCTTGAATTTTACAATTGAAGCCTGTTAAAAAGTCTGTAATTAAGTCAAAAACTGACATATTTTTTATCGAAATCTAAACTATTTTTCACATACTTTCATTTAAAATTCTAGTTGTGAAATGAGAATAATTTTTTAATATTGTCAGTCTTAATTTTGAACGTTTTGTATAGATATGATTTTCAACAATTAATTAATAATAATAAAATGTATAAAACTAATAATAATTTGTTATTATAGGTTTGTGGTGATACCGTTCTGTGGAAAGGTTCCGAAACCACCCCACTAGTATCAGTAGCAACCACCAAAATAGTAGT
Source organism: Lordithon lunulatus (assembly GCA_963942505.1). NCBI lineage: Eukaryota > Metazoa > Arthropoda > Insecta > Coleoptera > Staphylinidae > Lordithon > Lordithon lunulatus. The sequence continues at coordinate 11,975,892 of OZ012669.1, forward strand.
TGATGTCCTAGAGAAAAATAATCTCCCAGGCGCTATTGCTACACTGTGCAGTGGCCGTGCTGATGTAGGCAAAGCTATGGCTGCGGATCCTAGAATCAAATTGCTTTCGTTCACGGGAAGTTGCGAGATTGGTAATTTGGTGGGCGTTGAAGTGCAAAAACGTTTCGGAAAGCATCTACTAGAGTTAGGGGGTAATAATGCGCTGCTTGTTGATGAGGATGCTGATTTGAATATGGCAGTGCAGGCAGCTGTGTTTGCTTGTGTTGGCACCGCGGGGCAGAGGTGCACGACTACTAGAAGGCTGATTCTCCACAAAAATGTAAGAAAATAACAAGTAACATAATGATGTTATCAATTAAATAAACTTAAAACGATTTTTGTATGTTGTATGTTGAAATGGCGTTAAATGCGACCGATGTTAAGCAAATGCTTTTGAGGAAAACAAGGTTTGTGATTTACGATGCGTTGGTGAAAACGGGCATTATTGAATTATAATAATCACAAGATATAAATGTTTTTATTATGAAAACTAAACTATAATAACGAGGATTGATTCGTGTTTTACGAAATTTGAAAGGTTTGCTATTGAACTATAACTATAATTCAATGGTAAAAGGATACGTAGTAACATTACGCAGACTTTATATCGCACTATCCTCAGATTGATCCGTGTTTCATGAAATTTGAAAGGTTTTCTATTGAACTATAACTATAATTCAATGGTAAAAGGATACGTAGTAACATTACGCAGACTTTATATCGCACTATCCGCAGATTGATCCGTGTTTCACGAAATTTGAAAGGTTTGCTATTGAACTATAATTATAATTCAATGGTAAAAGGATACGTAGTAACATTACGCAGACTTTATATCGCACTATCCTCAGATTGATACGTGTTTCATGAAATTTGAAAGGTTTTCTATTGAACTATAGCTATAATTCAATGGTAAAAGGATAGGTAGTAACATTACGCAGACTTTATATTGCACTATCCTCAGATTGATCCGCGTTTCACGAAATTTGAAAGGTTTGCTATTGAACTATAACTATAATTCAATGGTAAAAGGATACGTAGTAACATTACGCAGACTTTATATCGCACTATCCGCAGACTGATCCGTGTTTCACGAAATTTGAAAGGTTTGCTATTGAACTATAACTATAATTCAATGGTAAAAGGATACGTAGTAACATTACGCAGACTTTATATCGCACTATCCTCAGATTGATCCGCGTTTCACGAAATTTGAAAGGTTTGCTATTGAACTATAATATAACTATAATTCAATGGTAAAAGGATACGTAGTAACATTACGCAGACTTTATATCGCACTATCCTCCGTATTCACCGACGTTCCATAAATCTATCAATAGTTATTGAACCCATAAGTATTCATTGTTATAGCAACAATAAATATACATTATCTAGGGAATGTAGTTACTTTAGATTTTCTTTATTGGAAACACAGAATATTTAAACAAAAGGTGTCATCAAAGCTCCAATCGCAAGCGCTACTCAAGGTGTTTGACATTTGTTTTGGCATATTCTGTCACAATGATGTTGCCAATTTATACATTCAATAGCTTATGGGAGCAATAAAGTTTATGGGATGTTGGTGAATAGGAACATATGAGATGGCAAGTGTCGTAACTTCCAAAACGAATTTTCAGATTTTGATTATTCTTATGTACATTTCAACGCTCCTTTAATCCATTTTTTTGGCATTTATAATCAGCCAAATTGTTATTTAAACAAAAATTATTGAAATACAACAACAATAACGCAATAAACCAATATGAATGAGACATCGTCCCTTCGTTCGGTGACCAAGGTTCTCTGGTAACCGAACGAAGGGAGAAATCTAAAATGTAATTTTTATTTTATTTTGTATATGTATATGTATAAAAAAGGATTATAATAAGAACTTGAATGGTTTTGGCGTCTACTACGTGGTAATTCATTTTCAATAAAGGAGATGAATAAAACTATGTTTTCGGGAAAAAACTTGATAATGCCTAGAGCTTAGGCGAAACTAGTTGTTACAAACAATTAAACAAGTAATAAAAAACATCGTAGGATTATAATAAGTAATTAGGCTTCTGGTTTGACCGTAAAGTTGGGTTTAGAAAAGATTTGGAGTGTGTAATTATTATTTAAACAAAAATTAGATAACATTATACTCAATGTTAAAACTACTGGAACTATTACAATCTTTAAAATGCATTTATTTCTATTTTGAAAGTTACACCTTATCATCTTAGTATACGATATATTGTATTTATTTACAACTTCCCTTAACAGACTTTATAAGGTGTTTTTTTTTTAAATAATAATAAAGCAATGTTTTTTTTTATGTTTATAGATATCTAAAGATTTTATGGGCCGTTTGAAGAAAGCTTATCAGCAGATTCTTGGTAGAATGGGAGATGCTTTGGACGAAGGCGTATTGGTAGGCCCATTACACACTGCGGAATCTTTGAAGAGATACCAAAATACCATTGAGAAGGTTAAACAGGCTGGCGGAAAGATCGAGTTTGGTGGCAAGGTACTAATAAACTACAATTATCTTTTATATATGTGAAGATCCTTATATTATACATCACATTTCAGCAATGCTATACTTTTTTTTATAATTTCATAAAATGTAATACATATACATTTTACATAAATCGCTGGCCGGCTAAAAGTAACAGGACAACTCAATAAAGATCCTTTTGAGAAAATCACACATAAAGTTTTGGAGTATTGGAAAAGATTAATTTGTAACTATGAATTGTTGTTTGCACTACAACTGATTTATAATATGCATCAGTAGATGACCACAATAGATGTTGAGTATGTGGCTGCACTATAAGACTTCCATTTCGCTGATAAGAACAAAATTCTGTATTGCCCACGTGAAAAAAAATGAATTTATAGTTCATATTAATTATTACAATAGTTGAATCAAAAGTCAACTTACAATTCGTTGATAAAAACTACAACTATCGTCAAGATAAAAAAATAATTATTTAATATATATATAATCGCTGGCCGGCTAAAAGTAACAGGACAACTCAATAAAGATCCTTTGGAGAAAATCACACATAAAGTTTTGGAGTATTGGAAAAGATTAATTTGTAACTATGAATTTTTTTTGCGCTACAACTGATTTATAATATGCATCAGTAGATGACCACAATAGATGTTGAGTATGTGGCTGCACTATAAGACTTCCATTTCGCTGATAAGAACAAAATTCTGTATTGTCCACGTGAAAAAAAAAATGAATTTATAGTTCATATTAATTATTACAATAGTTGAATCAAAAGTCAACTTACAATTCGTTGATAAAAACTACAACTATCGTCAAGATTCTTATTAAGGAATGGTCTTTAATCTATATTTAAAAAAAAATAAAAATCGATTTAATTTAATTAAAAAAATAATTATTTAATACATACAAAATTGCACATGGTGACAAAAGAATGTATTTATTTATTGTTGAAGACATGGAGAATTTGTTTTCGCAATCCAATAATTACAAAATATTTTATTGTTTTATGTATATTTTCTTCTACTTTTAGGCTATAGACAGGCCTGGATTCTTCGTCGAGCCGACTATTGTAACCGGCCTTCCACACGACAGCCCAATTGTGCACACAGAGTGTTTCGCTCCTATTGTTTATGTACTAGAAGCATCAAACCTAAATGAAGCTATTAGCTGGAATAATGAAGTTAATCAGGGATTATCGTCAAGTCTATTCACGCAAAACATCGAAAAAATATTCCATGTAAGTAACAAATATCTGTTTATTCACTAGAGGGCTGAAATTAAATTCTAATCAATTACTAAATATAAATATCCAATAAATAGTACATGAGTAAACAAAAAAATTCATTTGGTTATAGATTTTTCTTTAGACATTTTCGTTTATCACTCTGCGCTGGTACGGGCTTATTGTTCTATTTGCCGCTTCCGATGCGCACAATTCTGCCTCGGCCCTTACAACCAGCGGCATACGACTGCAAGATCTGAGCGATACTGCACGCCACGGGGGCGACTAGTAATGCTAAACGAAAACGCCTTTTGTTATACTAGTTACACGATCCATACAGAAAGGAGGTAGCTCTGACACCAGCCACATTGTTTCTACCAGATTTTATTTTTGTATATAAACATATTTATATGTCTATACTGTTGTTGTTTTTTTAGTGGATTGGACCAAAAGGCTCAGACTGCGGAATTGTCAACGTAAACATCCCTACGAACGGAGCTGAAATTGGCGGAGCTTTCGGAGGAGAGAAGCACACTGGAGGAGGTAGGGAGTCTGGTTCAGATTCCTGGAAGCAATATATGAGGCGCTCTACAATTACCATCAATCATTCTAAGAATTTGCCACTAGCACAAGGAATAAAATTCGAATAAATCATTCAAGAATCTCCCAAACAAACAAACATGTATTTTTCGTATTGAAAACCATGCGAATTAAATATATTATTAATAAATATGCATTACTTACCTTATTGTTATTTCTCTAAATGAAATTAATTATTCCCTACTGTTCTTTTATTATCAGTGCCTTTCGTTTATCACTCTGGGTTGGTACGGGCTTATCGTTTCTTGTTCTATTTGCCGCTTCCGATGCGCATAATTCTACCTCGGCGCACGACCGCGATACTGCACGCCACGGGGCGACTAGTAATGCCAAACCATGCTAAACGAAAGCGCCTAATATTATTTAGATGAATATACACCTCGTTTAGAAGATATTATATTCATCATATCATATAAATAATAATAAAAATATTTATTGTGATAACTGGAGGACACAAGTGAAATAGCTGATATAGCTTTGAATTTTAAAATGAATAAAGGTAATCATGTTATTCCGCACTCACCTCGTTTAGAAGATATTATATTCATCATATCATATAAATAATAATAATAATAATAATAAAAATATTTACTGTGATAACTGGAGGACACAAATGAAATAGCTTATATAGCTTTGAATTCTAAAATAAATAAAGGTAATCAGTTTTTTTTCCGCACGCGCCTCGTTTAGAAGATATTATATTCATCATATCATATAAATAACAATAAAAATATTTATTGTGATAACTGAAGGACACAAATGAAATAGCTTATATAGCCTTGAATTCTAAAATGAATAAAGGTAATAAGTTTTTTCCGCATGCGCCTCGTCTAGAAGATATTATATTCATCATATCATATAAATAATAATAATAATAATAAAAATATTTATTGTGATAACTGGAGGACACGAATGAAATAGCTTATATAGTCTTGAATTCTAAAATGAATAAAGGTAATCAGTTTTTTCCGCACGCACCTTGTTTAGAAGATATTATATTCATCATATCATGTAAATAATAATAATAGTAATAAAAATATTTATTGATACATAACATTTACATTTCATTGCATACCATAAAGGGCTAACGACTGGAGTCTTTGCGCCCTCATATAATTATTATCAAAGTATTGAAGATAGAAATACGCCATGGATAAACAAGCCGAGTTGTTTCAAAGGAACTGAGGAGTCCGAGACAAATGGAAGGACACCAGTTCTCTTGGGATGAGCTAGAAGTGGCGTTGGGTCAGTTGAAATTGGGAAAGACGGGAGAAAGACTGAAGCATGCTAGAAGATGTCGGTGGAGGGAAGGCAGACACTGCTACAATTCATCAATAGGGTGTGGAATGGAGTGGTCGAGGTGCTGGACTATTCCGGCCACTCGACCACTAATCGACTCGACCTACTCCCCATTTATGCACACACAACTATCACACCCACACGCCACAGAGTTCACAATCTATGAGTGCGGTGTACGAGCTATTATGAAAATATACTAGAAGAACAAGTGGACAGAAGTAGGTTGCTGCCGGAAAGTCAGGGTGGGTTTGAGAAGGTAAGAGGGACAACGCAGCATATTTTCACCCTAGTTGAAATGGGGGAGGAATTGCTCGAATACAAAAGGAGAATGTATGAGGTATTTGTATGCTAGTTGTATGTATGGAAAGCTCAGGCATGGAAGAGGAAGCGGTGGAATGGTTGAGAAGGATATACAAAGATTATAGTAAAAATATCACACTATCACACCCACACACCACTATTTGCGTGTTGGTGTGATAGTTCCAGTGCATAAAGGGGGAGTAGCCTCAGAGCTGAAAATCTATAATGAGTGCGGGGTACGAGCTGAAGACGATTATTATGAAAATATACTAGAAGTCAAGTGGACAGAAGTGGGTTGCTGCCGGAAAGTCAGAGTGGATTTGAAAAGGTAAGAGGGACAACGCAGCATATTTTCACCCTAGTTGAAATGCGGGAGGAATTGCTCGAATACAAAGGGAGAATGTATGAGCTATTTGTATGCTAGTTGTATGTATGGAAGGCTCAGGCCTGGAAGAGGAAGCGGTGGAATGGTTGAGAAGGATATACAAAGATTTGAATAAAACATAAACATTTTGTAAGTAAATGACCTATATACAAAACTACATGTGAAAAATAAAATACATTAAAAACAAATATCACACTTTTTGTGAGAATACAAAGATCACAAGATCACGAGAGCGAGCTACTGTTCGTAGAAAAGGCTTACAGAAAGGTAAGTGAATGGCTAAGATAGGATGGGAAAGGCGTGGAAATTTGCAACAGGTTGGCGTGGAAAAGGAAGTGGATGAGAGTAGGGAAAGAATAGTGGGTGATGCTGAATTTTTAGTTTCAGGATTATGTTAGATCATTGCCTTTATACATTACGTTCAGTTATACGGCTTTCAGGAAAACCATATTAATTCTAACGCATTTTTTTGTTGACGTAGAAAGGATGTCAAAAATTACCGGTGCACAACTAGGATTTGAATGCAATTTCGTAGAGAATGGTACATCTAATTATAATGTGGAAATGCGGTGAATTATACAAATTCCGAGTCATCAGTTATACTAGTTTGTTGGAAACCAAATTCGTCCAATGGTTTGTGACATATAAATGACACTACTGGCGGTCGTTATGATGGTACCGCATTCCTGAGACTTTTTTTAAGTCCTGGTTTCCTAGCAAGCGGTGTTGATAAAAACGGCCGTTTATGACTTCATTTACACATTACAAGATACGTTTTAAGTACATGTAAGTGAATAACTCACCAGATTCCAGTATAATTCATGACATTTTCCAAATACTTTGAAGTATACCGCTCCCTGGATTACCAGATTTATTTCAATAAACAATATAAAGAAATGTGTGACGTCAAAATGAGGTGAAATACGGCCGCTTTTGACGGCACCGCTTCCTAGGAAACCAACGCTTTAAGCCCTGGTCTCCTAGGAGAGCGGTCGCTTTAAAGCGGCCACCTTTTACGCCATTTACACATCACAAAAATTGAATAACTCACACGTTTTCATCGTAATTCATTGCGTTTTTACAGTACGCTGAGGTATTACTGTTTATGGAAAACCATATTCGTTATATTATTTATGTGACATAAAAATGACGTCAAAATCGGCCGCTTTAAAGGAAAATCAGGACTTTAGGTGCGTTCGTTTATCGCTTTAAGCTATTCAGAGCTGGTAGACTTGTGTTCGATGTTTGGTGAGAGCCACTTCTGGAACGTACGATTTTACATTCCAAACATGTATCATACAGTAATACGGCCATTATTTTAAAATATTGACAGTATTATTGATCGTGTAAGGTGCCTTATATAGAAGTGATGTATTCGGAAAGTAATAAATAATCAAATGTTGATAAAAAATATATAACTTTATTCAGTACAACAATATTTCATATTCAAAACTATTAACACCACGCCATCCATCCAGAATACGTCTTACCGAGAATATGTTCATCGGTCGCTTGATCCAGCAAGCACTTAACCTGTTCCTCAACACTCAACTCCCTCCCTTTAAGCGTTCTAGCATTAAACCGCTCATCCCCTTTTAGCAGTTCTAAATATTTCAACGTTAATTGTGAGTCATCCTTCCTCCTAGACTTCACCTCATTAGACATAATCATATAAGGGTTCACCCCGTCAAACTTCTCGCGGACAATAGAGATTTTTCGCTTCGGATACCACACATCATCACCCCCCGACCCACCCGAAGCAATCCAATTCAACGTGGGCTCCTGTATAAACGTACTCATCGCCGCTAATAGCACATCGCGTTTGCTCCTGAACGCTCGTAGCGTGTGCACCATGATTTGCTCGAACTTCCCGTGCTCTTTCTGGGGCTGCATCAGGCTGATGAGTTGCGGTGTGAGCCGGAACGGAATCAACTCGGGCACACCGAGTGCATCAGTTGCGGTGCCAAACGCGTACCCAAAATCAATTCCGATAGCATCGCCCGATTTTTTTGATATCAAAATGTTCGCCTGATGCCTATCGCCGATACCTACCAACCAGTTGGACACGCACATTACAGCATAACTTTTTATAAATCTATCACGTAGCGCGAAGAGGCTTTCAGTGTCGGAACTCATTGCGAAGAACCATTTCCTGAATATAACAGTGTTAGAAAAAAGTATTACTAGTAAGGGATGTTCATTTAGTCGTAATACAAGGTGATGTGTAAAAATAAATTTTAAAATAAAATGACATAGTAAATAAAAAGGATATAAGATTCCTTTTATTTACTTTATGTCATTTTATTTTGAAATTTATTTCTATAAGGAAATTAACAGCAACACAAAATATCAGCAAGAACTGGCTACTCCATCTAGTGACATGAAATGAATTTCGTATCACCAGATGGAGTAGCCAGCTTGAATTGCCAATAGTGGAGACATCAATTTTACCATGTATCCAAATATTACGTAAATCGATTAAAAAATCGCACCCACCAAAATATCTGTTGAGTAGTGTAATCTATTCAAATAACAGTTTGGGCTATTTGGTTGTTCTATATCAAACATTTGATGTATAGGGCCGTAACACCACTATTGAAATTAATTATATCACGACTAAATGAACACAGTGTAGTAATTACCTTAATAAATCCAATGGTACTTTACTAACCATAGTTTTATAATTAATACAAGTTGTATCCCGATCCACTTTCATAATAACACTTTTAAATAAAGCATTTATATCTTTAGGATCAACATTTTTCGGCGACATCTTTTTCGTCCACGCCAAGTGCTCTACAATTAAACCTTTATATGTGGTCAAACTATTACTGTCGGGCATGCTCGACTCAATAATCTTGCCTAGCTCCTCCGAGCCTTCAACCCATTCGATCAAACCTAAATTAACTGTTAAGGGTATAACCTGAAATTTTCGAGAATTTATTGAAATGCATCAATTAAGGAGTCTTGATAGAAACCTCATATGTTATGATGTTTAATTTTCGTTTCGAACAACTCGCGTCATTTTGCAAAACGGTGTTCATCAAATTGAACACTTGTTCAATTCGCTGGTCCTGTCGTAAGTCCTCGCCGTATTTTACTAGAAATTTATATTCTTTTGTGTCGCTTCCTAGTATTGTTAGTTGTAGCGGGCTTTGAAGCGATTGGAATTTTCGTACCTAAGATGTTAATTTTATAAACAAGATGTCTATAATAATTCTTCAAATTACTTGCTAAGTAATGGTCGGTGGATTCATTTTGTTAATCATTTTTAGTAGCCCAGTAAACAATTAGGCATGTGAGAATGAAAGTGGTGTAAATAACATTAGAATTATTTTGAAAAGTTTTTGCGTTTGGTATTTATGTAAATCGACGTACGCAGTTACATTTTTATTTATGAATAAATTAATTTCAAGTCTGTAACTGCATACGTCGATTACCAAAAAAAACCTTTATTTGGCATATCAGCCCAACCCTTTCCTTTTACAAAAATTCCAGCCGAAAAAAAAACAACACTTTCACAGAAACAAATAAAAAGGAAACCAAAAAAATACAAATTAACATAAAATACATCATATTTCTAACCACTAATAAACCCCCTCGGCCGTCGCCAATTTCCTTTCCCACGTCAGCCTCCTGCAGATTTTCACGCCTTTCCCATCCTCTCCTAACCATTCGTTCAGCTTTCTGCACTGTCCAACCCACTCTGCTTTCACTACCTCACATTCTCTGCTAAGGTGCCACCACGTGTCACTCCCCTTCCCTAACAGAGCACACGCGGTGTACTCCAGCTCCATATCCTCTTCTGACGCACACCTCGCTCTTGCCATATATACTTTGTCCTCTCTGCTCCACCCTCCCCTGGCTAAATAGCTCGGCAGTTTCCCCTGTACTTGCCACTCTACGTAGCCCGGGTTGTATGAGCTCTCAGCCATTCTCACTTGCATTTCTTGCCACTCAATATCCCTCAATCTCTCCCTTATCTCAGTTACTAGGCTACCCCTTTCTCTCAGCTTCTCCTCTACCCACACCTCAGACATACCCACTCTTTCATACATCTTTTCTCTATCCTTCCTCCATCTACTCTCTGTTCTACTCTTACACCTCATCCACACCTCCCGTACCAGTCTTTCCTCGTCCAAATCCTGCAATCTTTCCTCACACACGACTCCCACCACATACTCATACGACTTGTCTCCTGCAACAGCACTGCCCTAGGTGTCGAACTTTCGAGCCCTAGCAGATTCTTCAGGAACCAACTTTGCTCCCTTTCTATTAACTCGCATTCACGCAATCCCCACACTTCCACTCCATACAACAATATAGGTTTTACACACGCATCCCAGATATGGCACGCCATTACTAGGTTACCACCCCACAAACTCCCCCATTGTCTGCACGCAATCCCCCAAGCCATACTTGCTTTCGCCTGCATACACTCCACATGCATCCTAAGCCCTCCTCCACAGTCATACCAAAAACCCAAATATTTAAAGCTATTCACTCTCTCAATCAGCCTTTCCTTCCATTTCAGCCCTTCCCCCTTACCCCTCCTGCCCCTATTCCTAAACAACATCCATTTGGTCTTTTCCACATTCACCACTAGCCCCCTCTTATCCAGGTACCTACCCAATCTTTCCAACATCTCTTGCATCTCTTCCACTCTCTTGGCCACCAGCACCACGTCATCTGCATACGCCAACATCCACACCTTGAATCTACCCACCACGACCCCTCCTGCCTGTCCTCTCCTCAGCACCTCCTCCAACTCGCTCGTGTACAGATTAAACAGGAGGTGGCTCAGCGGGCACCCCTGCCTTACTCCCACATTCACCCTAAATTTCTCAGATATTTCTCCATTCACTCTTGCTTTTGCCCATGACTCTTTATATATCCTTCTCTCCCACTCCACTCCTTCCTCTTCCATACCCAATCTATCCATACATTTCACCAGTTTCCCCCTAGGAACAGAGTCATACGCCGCTTTTAAATCCACAAACACCGCATACACTCTCCCTTTACATTCCAGTGTTTCCTCCACCATTCTCGCCAGCGTGAAAATCCGCTCCCACGTCCCTCTTCCCCTTCTGAACCCACCCTGGCATTCCGGCAGCAGCCCTTTTTGTTCCACTTCCCTATCCATTATATTTTTCACCATAGTCGATTACCAAACGCAAAAACTTTTCAAAATAATTCAAATATGACGCCATTTTCATTCTCACATGCTCAAATACTATTGTGGTAATAGTAATATGAATGAAGTTGAATAATCCAATCACAATTACATAATATTCAAATCATTAACAAACTGAAATCCCCGGAAATTTACTTCAGTTTTAAATCCTGTAATCTTCACATGATACTGCACGAGCGGCCGTTTATTCCCTTTATACTGTCCAGGCATCTCAACCTCCTCATCATAATTATTAGAGTGGAAATTTTTCAACCAAGGACTGAACTCATCCAGATCGTAAACCACCGTCCGCGTGGCTGTTTTAATGCGGATTTCTCCGTTAATCGCATCCAAATCCGTTTTGATTTTTTGCGCATCGAATTTGCCCTCAATCACCTTGTTTAGGGTAGTTTTAAATGTGTCAACCTTTTTGAAAACCTTACCGCGAATAGACTCTTCATCGCTGTAATTGTAGGCTTTACCGTACAAGTTTTGGAAGAGACTACGGCCTTCTGATCTATAGGATTCTTCAGATACTGAGGTCACTGAGGATAGTCGTGTGACAACGTATTTTAATTTGACTGCTGGGAGGACAACGGAGGAGATTGATTCTAGTATTTTATCAACTAGCGGTTTATTAAGTCGTGAATCTAATCTGAAATTTGTTATACAATTAAATCAGGTTTTTAGAAGATGAAACAAACTGATGGGCTTACTCATTGCATGTTTGTAGGGTAAGTTGTCCGGATTCGGTTTCGGAAAATTTGTATTTCATTTTGCTTATTTTATAAGCGTAGATTATAGCATTAGGGTAGTTTTCTGCGATTTTTATAACAAGGGCGCTAATTGCGTGTATTTTTTCTGAATCTAGGTATGCAAGTAGTTGCGGTATCCATTGCAGGAACATCCAAACTGGAGTGTTTGAACACTAAAATTAATTTTATACTGTATCGTCAAATATTATTAAAGAAAGGTGTATAAAAATGAAGAAAGGCAGCCAAAAATATGGAAGTTCTCTTGATCATACAAAGAGAGGCAGTTAGAAAGTGGTTTTACAATTCACTGAGCATCCCTGAGCAGCTAGTTTTGAAATATGTTCAAAGTAACAATATAATGTACATAACCCAATAGGAATAATAGCCTTGATCTACTTTGAATTTTTTTAAGACTAAAAATCGTGATTAGGTAAAATTTGTACATGTTTTTGTCGTTTATTTATACCATTTTTTAATTACGTACATGCCAAATTAACACTGATTACATGTACGAACATATAATACATACTTGCAGGAGAATTTTTCATTTTACACAAATAAAATTACGATTTTGTGAGACTTTGTAACACTTTGAACTTAAATGTAACACTTTGAGCTTAAATTTTCAACTGTACTTTGCGTTGGCTCGGGACGAGAACCAACTTCAGACTGGCCTATCGGGGGGTAGGGGCAAGTAGAAAAATCTATCGCTTTACAGATGAATGCTAGGACAATCCCTGAACTTGTTAAGACAATTTTCATTCGAAAATAGGTTTATTTCGATTTGTTTACCACGTTTTCGGCAATTTACCCCACTGTGCCTCGTGGTCCTAGATGTCCGCGTCCGCAACGCCTTCAATATGGCGCGGTGGGAGATCATTCGGGTTCAGTGTCGAGAAATTGAGGTGGAGGGGGATATATGCCGCCTAATTGCCACATATCTCCAGAAGATTGTTACTGGTGGGGGACCAATAGGAGGCATGGTCGGACGTATGGCAGATATCCTGCGGCATAATACGGAATCTTACGTATAATGGCGTATTAAATGATGTGAGAAATTGATCTCGAACTAGAGGGTCGAATAGAGAGATACAAGTATCTAGAAAATAAAAATAAATACTTCTATAGCTATCAGCCCAAGCGATTTTCCGCTGGCAGCCAGTGAGAAGCTCAGTGGGTGTAATCACCCGATAGTTACCTTAATTTTACAGAAAAACTGTGAAAGGTGGCTAAATTTCCCTCACAACGGTATTTGAACTCTCGCTCGCCAATATGCTCAATGTACGAGACTGACGGCGCTTCTAACCATGGCCTAATGGCCCTGAGTACTGAGCTGGGCGATGAAAATTATTAAACCGTAATTAAGCATTTTACAAACAAACTCATTATAATTTCTAAATATTATTTACATACCTCCTCCACAAATTGTTGCCGATGCTCTCCCAAACTCTCCAAGTTCAACAAATACGGGAACAACTGCCTGGCTTCGTCCGATTGCAACCTCATCGCTTTAAACGTGTAATAAATCAAATCCTCCACTCGTGCCTCGCCTTTTCGAACCATAACCTGCGCCAGTTTCAAATACGGCCCCGCCAAATCCGCACCAACCCCCTCACAATTATCTAACACACTCCGCAAATACTTACACCCGTATTCCTCCAAATCCGCGCAAGTCTCTATAGGACTTTGAATATATTTCCGAATCGCACTCAAATCCACATTTTGCGAAGTCCCGCAAATGTCCTGAATTATATCATTAAAATGTACAGCCGTGTTTAAAAGCAACTGCTGATCGGATTTTACCACAGCATTATTCAACAATGTGGAGGTTTGGTTGATGGACTTTACAGCGTGATTAAACAGTTGGCCTTTCAACTTACCGCCCAACAAATTAATCTTGCTTAGTGCTAAACTATTAGAAACACTACTTTGCAGTAACTTGTGGTAGACTCGTGCCGCGTGGAAATTTCGTCGTTCCAGCGCTATATCAACCATATTTTCATTTGATTTCAGTACGAATTTCGCAAATGTTTGATTGACTACAGATAGTTCTGCATTGGGGAGGTTTAATTGATTTTGTAGTTTGTTTTTTATTAGGTTTATGTATTGTTTTCGGCACACGTTTTGTAGATCCATTGCGCATGTATCGCGTTTCATGTTTTTATCCCATACATATGTGCACTCGTTTAAAACAGATTCGTAATTGGTGTCGTTTAATTTCTCGTAATTCTGTATGAATAAAAACATGTCCATTATGTTTTGTAGGGTGATTAGTTTTTGCGAACGCAGTAACGAGAAGAGTGGGTTTATGTAACTCCAATTCGATAAAAAGTTTGTTATAAATGTGTGGATGTAACGTTTAGATGAGTGGATATCATTGTTGATAATTCCTAAAAATGCTAAATCTTGAGGGAAGTTATCTTTTAAGTAAGAGCCCTGTTCATTGTTGTTAAGTATGTTACTGATTTTACTGGTTAGATCATTTTTAACAGTGTCATTAGTAATTGCTAATCGCATTTTGGCTTCTAGATAAGACGGGAGTAGTTTTTGTTTGCTCCACTCGTCCTGCCATAAACCTTCCCAAGTGTTTTCAACAGTTATTGTTGTTTCAATCGTTTTTGTAATTTGATCCCAATTTAATAACTCTTGTAGACAGTTAAAGTATGATGCATAATAAAAATCTTTTCTATCAACATCAAAATCTTCAGTAAGAGCTGTATTGTAGGATGTATATGCTTGCATCCATAAGCCTTCGGATTCGGCTTCAATCGCTTTTAGAATGTTTTGAGGACAATTTATTTGTCCCATAAGGAATATTGAACGTAACATATCCCAATCTTCCATTGTTTTATATAATCTAAAATGTTTACAATGAATATTTAATTGTTTTTAATTAAATAATTAATAATATTACTCTGCAAGTTTCATCCAATGTCGTGTAGCATCATCCACCTCAGCAAGGCGACCCCTTTTAACACTAGGCTCTACTTCTACGGATGATATCAAATACTCTTCTAACAAAAGGCAGCCGATTGACATCAAGCCACTATATTGGCACACGTTGCAAATCAATTGAGGATCGAATTTTATTGAGTTCTTGTATGTTAGCGCTATGTTTAGGAGGACACTCATTAGATTTGGAGTGTAATTAACGCTGTTTTTGAATATGTGATTTATTGAATCGCTCACACTGTGTACGAAATTGTCGGCATCACTTGATACATTTAGAGCTGAATCGAATAGGGATTTGAATAGAATTTTTGATATTTCACCATCCATCTAAATCATAAATTATTTATTTATTTATTTTATTGTGCAAGATATCTATTAACATAGAAGCTTATATTTATAATCAGAGCATTCTGTATTAACCCTGTATTAGTCCTGGATTTTAAAAATTTCAATTTTTTTTTTGTTAATTATTATTACGCGTATTCTCATAAATCAAAATTCAAAAGTTTCTATAACTTGATTTTCGTTAAAATACCTTGTTGACATGAAAACTAGTGATTAAAAGCAAACATATGGATATGGCACAGTAAGTAGTGTCCTATAAATATTAGGGTGGCAAATGCCACCGGCAGGGCCGAAAAGGTTAACATCAACATCAAAACTTTAATTGTTTTTGCTAGATTTGTTATGTCGACCACTATGGCGTGGCTATTTGCTCCTTGGTACTAACTACTCAGTTGATATGACGGGGCAACGCGCGACCACAACGTGTGGTATTTTCAACGGATTAGATAGAATTTTAGCAACAGCGTTCGAGCAAGTTGTAGCATAAAAGTATATGTAATCTCAAATTGTAGTAAATAAAAAAAAGTGAAACTTACTTTCGCAACAGCTTGCAGAGGATCAATGACAGCTGACAACGGAATTTCCACATCCGGTATCTCACCAATCCGGTATTTTCTATACAGATTAATCTCCCCCTCCAACTTTTTAACCCTATCTCTTCTACTCTTCTCCTTTTGAATATTCAAGTTTATGGCTTGAGACGAAAAATATTTCTTGGTCTCATCCTTATCCTTTTTAAACCTCCTTCTGGTTAACCGATATTTATTTGAAATCGCATAGTCATTAGGATCTTTAATTGCATCATTTTGCCATAACCCAGGATTAGAATCACTTTCACCATCAGAAACATCATCATCCTCATCAATAGTCGGATTAAATCTCAATGACTGCGTCATTTTCAAAACATTCCCCGTGCTGCCCTGACTGTGGCTACAGGATAGACTATATGTGAACATAGGTGTCATTGTGGAATATCTTGATTTCCAACTGGTCGATAAATTATAATCCGAGAACGTGCACGTGTTCAAGGGGTAATCATAAATGTTTTTCGAATAATTCGGACTACCCTTAACTGAATGCAGTAGAATAAAATTGGCATAAGATAAATAAATATCTTCGGTTGAAGTCGAATACATTTGTTGCAATAAAAACAAAATCTTCCCACTGGAGTCACCCGGAATGGCTTCATGATCCGCCCAAAATTGCAACAACTTACTCTCAGTATCAAACTCAGTTTCCAATAAACCTTTCAGTAGCACATCCCTTGCCATCGCAACAACCTCCACACAAACCTCATCATCCGAACGGTAATATTTATTATAAACCTTCATTAATATATCATACATAACCTCCCGGCATTTCGAATGAATACAGTTAGCAAAACTGCACACCTTAGTTATAATATCTTGCAATTGCCCCACACTAGCCTCATCAATTGAAACAAGCACTATCTCCAAAGTGGTAACGACTATATCAATTTTATCTGTCAACAGTTCCACAATGTCTAACTGATTAAAATATCCGTTTTCGTGTACATATTTGATGCATTTCAGTAAAATCCTTAAAATAGTAGGGGTCTTTTTTGAGTACACTAAGTCCCTCACAAATGCATTGCAAATTGAAGGATAATGCTTACTAATATTATCAATAATTGATACGAATTTATCAACAGAATGACTGCTATTACTGCTTTTCACCTTCTCTAAAGATTTCATTAACATCTCCTCGAATTTAGCGCATTTGCTTGCATCGTTGCGGTAGACGTATAGTGCGGCTAGTCCGATCATTTCAGCAGCTGCATTGCGCACTCTAAAGTTGGTCGATTCAAGGGATGAAGTGAGGCGTTTGGCGAATGTCTGCATTGTATTCCAGGGTGCAATTTGGTTGGCTAGGAGGGTGTTTGAAAGTCGGATGCCTATTAACATTTGTTTGGAATTTATATCAACATCTAGTTTGTCTAGGATGTACTTGTGGGGCACTTTTATGTCGTATTTCCATTTCTCTACGGCGGATGCTATGATTTCTAAGTGGTATTTGAATATCTCTGCTGATTCGTATGTTAGTGTTTTCATTAGGTGATTTACAAAGTCTGATATGATGGGCTTGTCTTCTGGGCATATTTCGACGTCGTACCAGCTTGTGAATAGCATTACAGCCTGCAAGGGAATATGCAAAAGATTTAATGGAGATGTAATGAAAGTAGGCAGGTGTAAATGGAGGATTACAAATTAATAAATATAATATCAATTAACTGTTGTTATCTATAATCACCCGCTATTGATCTGAATCGAAATAAAATAACAGAAAGTTACTGGGAGAAGCGCGCGTCATGTACTAATAATATTTTGTAGTATATATTAACATAATGTTAATCTTTCTAGAAATATGCACATGTATTAACTAGTGTTGGGTACTATCCCATAAAAACTATCGGAGTAGCTATAATTGATAAACAATTAAAAGAAGCTAAAATTTCGAAACATGGGCATTCTATGAAAATAGAAATGTTGTAGATCACTACGGTTTATACTGCCTGCTTAACTAAGAAAACCAGAATAGCAATTTGATAAGTGCTGTGTCAAATTGTGTCTATTAAATGTTTTGATTCCATATCTGAACTATCGATACTATTAGTTTCTATAATAAAAGTACATTCGATATGTTGCGAGCCGTAGGTATATATGAGTCCCAGCGGAGAAAACGAACAAGAAAATAAAGATTGCGGATGAGTGGTGGATATGGCAGGGGAACTGCCTGATAAAATAGTACGGAAAGGATCGAGGACGGTGTGATAAGAGGCAGGAGTGGCTAGAAGAGGGGAGGAGCACGCGAAGATTTTAAAACACAGCTGGAGAAAAAAAATGTTGGGGAAATGTAGGGAATGGTGCCGAAAGCATGGATATACATGAAAGACAACGTCGTAGCACACCAACAGACTTGAGTGGCGGTAAGTGAGAAGCAACATGCCGGCAAGATGTGATTGATTGGTGCAGGGGACGGATAAAGAAGGATGATAAGGGCACAAAGGAGGAATTATGAAGGGAGGATGTGGCGGTCTGTTAGTCAACCCAATTGGAAGGGATGAGCTGGTACATGTCAAAGTACAAAACGATGGGGCGTCAGATCATGTGCCGGTGGAAGTGGCAGTGAGGGGTCACCAAACATTATTAGGAACCTGGCACGGGAATGGATAGGTAAACTACAGGGCCTGATCAGGACGATGGGCGACTAAGTGGTGGTGCAAGGAACCTCAATGCCAAGTCTGTAAATTGGGGTCCCACATCACTAATGTGCGAGGCAAGGAGATGGCAGGGAAGCTCGACCTGATAGTCTGTAATGGGGGAGGGAACTCGACCATCGGTACATACACTTCAGCATAGTGCTGAGTGTCCTCACCCCCAGCCTCAGGACCTGCAGACTGGCACCAAACCAAAGCGCTGGGCGACAGACCAACTGAACGCCAACCTACTAAAGCGCAGCCTAGACGGATTAATGAGCTTAGCGGCCAGAGGGCCGACAACAGACCAGATAACTAAGGTGCTAAAAACACCACCCTGCAGGTGGCACGCGAAGGGCCAACGAAAGGCGACCTACTGGTGGTGCAGTAGCAGGGAGGACAAAGTATGTACAGCCACTTCATTATGTGGAAGAAGATTGGCTGGAGGCAATAAGAAGGGCACAATACGATGAGTCCAGGCGCTTTTTTTTCTACGGTGAGTACAGCCCCCGCCCCTAGGCTGTGTGCACTCTGGCCCTTCACGGACCTATTGTGCCTTATACAACATCCATGATATGCTAGACGGGACAACTCTTTGTAGAAAACTTTCCCGACTAGCGGTGGATTCGAACCACCAACGTTCCGCACGCAATGGCTTCAGACCGTCGCCTTAGACCACTGCGTCACGGACCGCCAGGCGTTACGGAAGCCATGGAAGAAAGTGGGATGAAGCACTGTAGTAGTAGGGAGCTGAAACCAAGGATGTAAAAAAGATCCGCGAGGTCTGTAGAAACGGCTATGAGACCGGGAGGGGACGGGCACTAGCAGACCTGGCCGCGGCTCAAAACCTAACCGTCGGGACCGATAGATCGCCACGTTCGTGAGAAGGCATTAGCGGTCCGCTAGTGGACATCACTCTGATAGACCAATCACGACGAAAGCTCAGTAGGCGGCAGGTGCTGGAAGCAAAATCCGGCAGCGAGCACTTGTATATTGCGTTCCGCATAGGGCAAGAGGACGGGCCGAAACAAGGACAAGGGGAGTAATACCAAAAGGAGGCTACGACCCACAGTCCTTAAGCCAGGAAATGTTTGACGATGCATTCGAGAGGGGGAATTCGCGGACGACGCCGCTCATGAAACGACTAGAAGTAGCATGCACAGTCTCGAGGAAGATCGGAGGGCGTGGAAGAATTTATTGGTGGTCCGGAAAAATCGCTGAACTGCGGACCACATTCACACGAGAGAGGAGAGCGGCGACGGCAAGTAGAATGCCGGAGGACACCCGACTATAGGGACTGGACAATGGCTACAAATTAACAGAACGAACCCTGAAAGTGCCCACAGGGGAAGCTAAAAATCGAAACTGAATAGAAATTCTAGAGGCACTAGACGAAGACGTCTGGGGACTGGTGTATAGGATTACGTTCAGGGAACTGAGCACAGCTACGTACCACAGGGCTCGGCCTGAGGGCGAACCTTGTGGAATGTGATGAATGTGTACCGCTATCCGGGGGCAAAACTCAAGTCAAGTAGCGCTCGGGGCCACCGCGCACGCCGAAGAACAGCTACAGTAGACGAGAGTCTGGAGAGGATTGAGGAGTCCCTCCAGCAAAATCAGCTTAAGCTGGCTGGGCAGAAATTTGAGCCGGTGCTGCCGACAAGGAAAATGAAGATCAGGGAGGTTCGGTTCCACATTGGAGGAACGGTTGGTGGTGCCCAGAACGTAGGTTAAGTATCTTGGTCTCGTAATAGAGATAGGGTCGACTTTCTGGACAAATGCTAAAGAACAGCCAGAGTAGGCTAGAGTCAGATTGAGAAGTGCCTCAAAGAAAATCAGCTTGAGCTGGCCAGAAGATTGAGGCGGTGCTGCTGACAAGGAGATGGAAGCCCATGGAGAGTCGGTTTCACTTTGGAGGGACGGAGGTACTTTCCAAAACGCAGGTTAAGTATTTTGGACTTTCTGGACAAATGGTAAAGAGGCGGCAGCAAGAGCTGGGAGGTAAAAGGTAGCGCTAGCCTGGCTTATGCCAAACATGAGAGGGACTGGCGAAAAGAAGAACTGCTATACGGTGCGCCAATCGGAGCCCCAAAAATGTATGTGGCCCTTACGAGAGACTGCCCCGCCAGGGTACAGGGCAGGAGCGCATTGAGGGCTATCCGAGCGCATCGAACGGTGTCCTGGGACGTAACATTGGCGATCGCTCGGAGCAGAAAGAGCCAGGAGATGTGTGAGCAGCAGAGACATGAGAGTGGACAGGGCCATCTCTATGAATCACTGGCGGGCTAGGTGGTCGTTCCAGGGCGGGACGACAGTCACAACGGGATGGCCGAAAGCACAGGGTGGCTTCCGCCTAACCCAGGTATTCAAGAGACACGGCTACATCAGGTCCTAGCTCAAGAGGATGGGCCTGGGATAGCGGAAGGACTGTATGATCTGCGGGAGTGAGCACGATGAGGCCGAACACGCGATGTTCCTATGTCCAGCAGGCGCGTCGGCACCTTTGATCTGGAGAGGTACAGCGGTCGACGCGCATTTAATTAGTGCCTGCCGAACTCAAATTACCAATTACAGTCGCGTGGGAATTTTAAATATTTTGCGCCCGGATTTAAAACTGTTAGGCCCAATTCACACATAAGCGGCGCCGGGCGGAGGCGCGGTGTAGGCGAGGTGCAGGCGCGACGTTGCACAGGCGATTGTGATATCCATATGCAGTGAAGGGGTGGACATTGCACCATATGTTTACATAGAGGCGGCGTGGAAGAGTTTCGCGTCTTCGCCTACCGTGTCTTAGGCGAAGAGGCGAAGACGCGGTGCCGGCGCGGCGAGAGGCACGAGGCGAATGCCCGCGCCTTGTCACCTAAGTGGACATTGCACCACATGTTTATATAGAGGGGGACGTGAAAGCGTCGTGCCTCCCACCGCGCCGGTACCGCGCCTACGCCTCTTCGCCTGAGACACGGTAGGCCAAGAGGCGAGAGGCATAACTCTTCCAAGCCGCCTCTATGTAAACATAAGGTGCTATGTCCACCCCTTCACTGCATATGGACATCACAATCGCCTGTGAGATGTCGCGCTTGCACCTCGCCTACACCGCGCCGCTCATGTGTGAATTGGGCCTTAGCGGGGATATCGAATGGCGTGACGCGTGGCGTGCAGGGATATCGAGTGGCCTGGCGCTGGGGAATTAACTCTAACTGAGTTATCTGACCGTGACTACATTTGCGACGTGATTTCGCACACTTGGACCATCCCATCCTGGCCCAAGGTCGCCAACAGATCGGAACAAGGTGGCGAGATGGATGGAAGAGGCGATCATGACGAAGAATATAACCACAATCATGACTAAAAATAGGGATAACACTGGAGTATCATCAACGGCCTGATCACCCGAGTCATGCCCCACAGGGAGAGGAGAGTAGGACAGAGAGACTGTACCTCCCCGACAACCCGGGGATGACTAAACCGGCTGCTGGGAAGTGTTGTATGTTATAAATACATGTTCTTTTAACAATATTTATTAAGGTAGGTGGTAAGTTTTAAAATGTGTCGTATATGTACGTGTACAGTGTCGTCTCTGTGTTTCTTTGTTTTTGAACTGTGGGTACAATGCTTCGGCCAAGATCGTACGCGTTATCGCACGATCAGTCCGTAGTAAATGCTACGGCTAGTACCGAATGAGGGCGGGTGGAAGGTGCGTCTTTTTAGTGGGTAGAGTAGACACATTTTGATGTGGCAGGTCCAAAGTTCAACTTTATGCGTACAGGTGCAGCCGTAAATAAGAAAGTGAAACCTAAAAACATCACCTGAAATTTCGAGCCGACACGGTTCCGTACGCGTTCCGCAAAGAGCAGCGGAGCACTGTATTTTGGCCATGTGTTTAGGATTAGTAATTTACAAACGCGACGATTACCACGTTCTGCACACAGGTGGCGTCTACTCTAGGCACTTTCGTTTAGCATGGTGTATCATTGCCAGTTACCCCCGTGGTGCGTAGTAACGCTCAGGTCTTGCGGTCGTGCGCCGTCGGTTGTAAGGGCCGAGATAGAATTATGCGCATCGGAAGCGGCAAATAGAACAAGAAACAATAAGCCCATACCAGCCCAGAGTGATAAAGGAAAGGCACTTCTAAAAGCCCCACACTGTCAGTGCAGGAGAGGTCTCCCCATCCTCGCTAGATTTTTGCGTCCCAAGGGAAATACATACATTAAGGAACATCGCGTATGTATTATGTAGTAGTAAGGGGTGTGATACGTGGTGGCATCGAAACAACGAATGTGAGGGTGTGAAAGCTGTGGGCGGGGCCACTGCAGAAAGGTGAGTGGATGGTTAAGCGCGGATTGAAAGGGCATGGAAATCTGTTGGCGTGGGAAAGGAAGTTGGTAAGTGAAGAGTAGAAGGGATGAGGGTTATATGTTTAGTTGTTATTATTCAAGTTGGATTTTCATATAAAGATTATGCCAACTAAAGGATGTTTGTTTTTTCATTCGATAGGACCTAACACTAAACTTTACTCCTACAATTCCTACGAGAAATAAGGCAATTTTTCCAAAAATTGAAATTGTATCACAAGTCTAATATAGTAAAGTATAAAAATAGTCTTACCATATCAGCAACGAATCCATTAAATTGATTCCCGGCACACCCATCAACAATAATCTTCATAATCGGTCCCATCAACCACTTCCCCTGAACAGTCACGACATCCTTAACATTTCCAATCGCTCTGGCCCAAAACAATTTCACATTTCGTCCGGTTGCATCACTAAATAACAATTTCCGAATATCCTTCACCCACACAGGCATATCACTGCCATCCCCCAACAAACCCCGATCACCCATGTGCACTAATAACCCGCATACAGAATGCATACACTCATGCCCATTAATATCATCAACAAACAACTCCAGCTCCACACTCGCAGTATGCCCGAAATCCACCATCTGTCCATTTTCATCCAAAACAGGCTGCGTTCGAACAATTGCGTTATTAAAATCGTAACAATTAACATCCTCGTTAAGGGTGCTATAGAGTAAACTCTGTGACTCTATGTAGGATATGTTTTGTGTAGTTGCAGGTTTATTGGTACGAATTTTTGTTAGAAACGTCTTCCGTGGTGTTAGATTATCAACATTCAAATCAAACGTGTAGGTGATGCTGCTATCAACAATCTTCCCCCACATAATTTCCACATTATCAGCTTCCCTACAGAATAGTCGCTTATATAGTGCCAGATTATCTCTTTTAACATTGCAAATGATTGAAACGAACGCGTTGTAAGCATGACATTGGTATAATCGAAACAACTCGTGTAAGTTTTTATCCATTGTCTCTGTACAAACGTTTACAATGAACCTGAATAACAATTTTACTAGATCCTTTCCTTTTGGGATTGTCCCACTAAACGCCTCAAGTTGTATCGGACAGTTTATGTTATCCGTGTCTATTCGGAGATATAAACTTTCTATAAGTAAGTAGTTTATGATTTTATTTATACAAATATCTTCGTTAAATTTAGTTTGTTTTATAGCATTTATTATATCTTTAATTATTGCTATGAAGAAATTTTCAAACACATCGTGATTGCAGTGTATTAGTAACACGCAGACGTGTTTGGTAAGTGAAACTTTTTCGAGTGGTTTATATTGTGGTTTGAAGCATTCTTTGTAAAGCTGCTGAATTGTTTCTAGCTGTGTTGCAGAGTTTTGTAGGTATGTTTTTAAATATTGCGGCAAATCGCCTTCGAACTGGTTTTCAATTGTTGTATAAATATTTAGGGCGAATACTAACATATCCACGGAGTTTGTAATGTTAGATGTTTCAAATAGTTTTCTTATTAGAAGGGTGAGTGAAATTGAATTTGATTTCAATTCAAATAGTTGCAAATGTGTAGTTTTCATAACCTCCAACGCATTGCTGAAAAGTTTGAATAGTAGTATTTGTACATTGTAAGTAAGTTTATTAAACTTACCTTACTGTCGCATTTAAACCAGGTTGGATAAATAGCCGTAAAACATGTATTAGTTTAAGCAAAAAATCGAACTTGTTTTCCTTACTCTTCCCATTCAAATCGGATTGAAATAAACCAAGCAACCAATTCAAAATTGCCTCACTGTTGATATTTTTAGCAAAAGCAAGATTTTCAAGCAGCTCAATTCCTTTGCTTGGACTAGATAATTTCGGTACAATTTGTGTTGTCCATAGTTTTGACATCACGTTAACAACACTGTTATCTAAAACTTTACTATTTTTTTCGGAGTATTTTAAAATTGTTGATAGAAGTGTCGGTATGTGCTGTTCTGGCATATTTGTGAACATTTTAGACATAAATAACTCAAAATTGTTGTCTTTTAAAATAGTCTTAATTATGGTCAACTCAAATGTTCTAAAAAAGTAAATACCATACATCTCAAGACTATTATTTTCTAAATTATGGACATTACGCCAAGTACAAATATGATGAAGCAATTCGTAGAACTCGCTTTCGTGTGAAGAGAGCGATAGTTGTAGTAGTAAGTCGCAATATTGCTGTACGGTATGATGTAATTTTTTTACATAAATCTGCGATCCTTTAACTTCCTTTAGTTTTGTTGCAATTAACTCCACACCTTTTGTATAATCGGAAATATCAACATCCGTTTTACTCAGCACCAACATCCCTCTTAACAACTGCCTTTTAGACTGTGTCATTGTTAAATTAAAACGGGGATCGTACTCAATCATATTTTCATCTATATACTCCCGAATGTAATCTTCAAAACAACTCGATACATCCCCAGGAAGTTTAGATTTAATCAACCGTACCACTCGTAAACATTTGTTTTCCCAATCATCAATCGCCCCCAACTCGTAACCCAACGATAAATAATCAAACATATATCCACATAAAAACCGCCAGAAATCAACGTTAAAAAATTCCACATTATAACGATCCTGTTCCAAAACGACTATAGCGAATTGCAATATGCGATCACACAAAATTGTTTGCAAGTAAACAAACTCATCATTCATATGAGTTGTAGTAATGTCCACCTCAAGACTGTCTAGTTTAATAGGTACATTCTTTAAATAATGTCCCAATAATATATACAGCTTTTCAGTGTTATAATTGTTCTGGCTAACAACACCATCGTAAACAAATATAAATCCATCCAACAAACAAATAAAACTGTGCATCCATTTAAAAACGCCATTTAAGTCACTACATTCAGTAACATCTTTACACAAATCATGTTCGTAGCTGGTAAAAAACAATTCACTCCGTTCGTTAATTATTTCATTTGCATCACAATTTGCAACTAGCGGTGCTATTTTCAAGAACATTTCGGTAGATTTGTTACGGCAATGTATGTTCAAACTATTAGTATTCTCCAATAAAAACACGGCGACGTCTTTCAAGAAATATTTTTGGAATTTTGTAGGTGTCACTCTTTTGCTGGCTTTAACATTAAACAAAGAAGCACACTCAATAAAAACGCGCATTAGGTGCTCTAATGCGAGCTCGATTTGCACCAAACTGTCATCCTTGTGTGTGTTTTTGTATGGGATTTGAGATAAGCTCGTGATGAATATTTGCAACAGTGATAGCCAATAGCGGTTCAGATATAAATCTGATTCGCGAAGAATTGTGTATATGTTGTTGAAAATTAATGCGGCGCCATAGCGTTTTGCGGGATCGGGGTGCGTGCTAAAGTATTTGATTTTATCTACTATCACATCTATGTTTGAAGTATTGTCTTTGCGTTGTTTCTGGCACCAGCTTACAAATTCTTTAATGCACTGGCCGGATATATCACGGATGTTTGATTCGCTTGGATTCGAAATGCTATCCTAGAATAAAATTGTTATATGTAGGTACTTCTTTGTAGATCCCAAAATATATAAGGCTATACAAAATGCAAGCGATATTTCGTTTGGATGTTGCAGCAATATATTATTAGGTATCAACACGACGACGTCAAACAAAATACGATAAGACAACAAAGAACATGTCTCTGTTGTCTTATCGTATTTTGTTTTACGTCGTCGTGTTGATACCTAAAACTATATTGCTGCAACATCCAAACGAAATATCGCTTGCATTTTGTATAGTCTTATATATTTTGGGATGTCAATATTTCTCATAAATAGCCGATCAATATATGAGAATGTGAGAATGAAAGTGGTTTAAGTCACATTTGAATTAATTTAAAAAAGAGAAGATTTTGGCTTAAATCGACTTTGCGCAGTTAAGCCCTGGTTTCCTAGGAGAGCGGTCGCTTTAAAGCGGCCGCTTTTGACGTCATTTACACATCACAAAAATCGTTTTAAGTATATGTAATTGAATAGGTCACAAGTTTTCATCGTAATTCATTGAGTTTTTGCAGTACGTTGAGGTATTATTCTTTATGGAAAGCCATATTTGTTTATATACACGTGAAATTATATATATATATATATATATATATATATATATATATATATATATATATATATATATATATATATATGTAACTGGGTATGTCGATTTACATAAATACCAAACGCAAAATCTTTTTATTCTCACAGGCAAATATATGATCCTGTGAGAATGAAAAGGAAAATCTGATGTTATGTTTTCAATCAAATTTGTTAATAATGGTCATTGAATGATATATAAATATTGCTATATTGCTATATTGCTATATATATATAACTGAATTTCCGATTTTGTATATTTTTGAACTAGCATATTTAGCTAGTTTAAAATATAAGAATTGGTGCAACTGCATATAATTTAACCAGAACATCTACTACAGAAAGACCACAAAATCAGTCTTACAAATATAATATTAGATTTTACAAAGTTTACAATTTAACATGTATAGCAACCACAGAAAAAATAATAATATTTGTTATCTTAGTTGTTCTAAATAGGAAAATTGAAGCTATAAAGACAAAGACCACCGAGAACAAAGAAAATGTAGAATACATATGGGAAAAAATTAAAGAAGCAAACTAGGTTTTGCAAAACGCGAAGCAAAGAAAGAATAGATGTCAGCCGAACTCCTTACCCTAATGGAACAACGGTCGGCGCCCTCTTAGGAATACGACAAATAGGAATACTGGAGAATCCAGAACCAAATCTGGTCCAAAATAAGAGTAGCGAAGAATAACTAGCTGAAACAACAATTCCAAGAAATGGAAAAAACCATACACAACAACTCAGTCTACACAAAAAAACTAAAGGATACAGCAGGAATAAGACACACAATTACTGACGTACAGCCAAGGCAAGCCAATAACAGAACCATCAGAAAAAAAGCGACATGGCAAAACTATACTAAAGAGCTATATAAGTTTGTCTTTTTCGAGACAATAGCTCAACAGATCACAGAATCCGTAACCTGTGTCACAGGCCTAGAAATCACGAATGAAGAGATCAAAAACCATCAAATCTACCACAAATAACAGAGCAGTTGGACCGGACGAGATACCAAACACCTAGATGCTCGTGATCTAGATTGGTATCTCGTCCGGTCAGCATATCAAAACTACTGATAATATTTAACAAAATCTATGACACGGGCATATATACGGCCAGCTGGCTGGAATCAACCTTGATGCCCCTGCCAAAGCAGAATAATTCCAGAAATTAGAGTGAATACAGGCTCCATAGAATGGTGAAAGACACACACAGTCTTTTTAAAAGAACTACCACCAAAGAATATTTCAAATTCGCGAAGTCGTTGTTGGGGAGGCGAAGCATTAGGAACCAGAGAAGCACTACCGCGACCCAGCTGCTAGTCCCCCCCCCCCCCCCACACACATATACAAGGGAGCTCAGGGGCTTAACAGGGGGCGGGGCTGCTTGCGTGCCTGCCTCAATAATCCTGCGAGCTGTGTCGGTAGCGTAAGACTGCCGAAGAGGTCAAAGAGGAGAGGGCATACAAACAAGTGAATCATGGGCATAAAGCCTCAACTCGGATGGATATACGGTAACGACACGGCGCCACAATGACAAAAGGGAGAGAACCCTACAAACATATGGTAGTTTATAATGTCTGACGAAATAAGAAGCAAATATACAGTGCAGAGGGTCAGTATCTAAATACTGGCACCACGGCGTCGTCTCCCAACGACTGCCCTGTAGACTTCCGGGCCGGGGGTCACCGAAAAACGAAACGGAGGTGGTCCTTGCGACACCTTCCCCCGTACTCTCTAGGGAAGGTGTCGCAAGGACCACCTCCGGTATGAACGCAGGAGAAAAACATGCATGTGGTAGATATCGCCATATTAAAGGAGCTAAAGAACGAGATCACTCGGCACAGTGATGCTAGAAGGATGGCGAGGCGGAAGAAGGGCAGAAGTACGTCGCGCCAGGTAGACGAGTTGACCAGACAGGTTGAAAGAATGAAAGAGGAGCTCGCAGAGGTCACATTCGCGAAATTAGAGGAGAGTGTGCGTGAATTGAAGACTAGAGCATCAGGGGGCAGGGCCGATATGCCCACGGCTGGGTGCCATACACTGAATAAAGAACACAACGCGGCGCTACCTGCAGAAGCGATCAGTGTTCTTATCGAGGAGGAAACCTACGAGCAGGAGTGACGAAACATGGTCGGACGTCACTTACCAGCCAACAAGCGTCAACCGGGAGGACGGATTGAGGTACGGAAACCGGGCGCCTGATCCGATGTCAGAGCTCTAACATCAATCCCTTGAGGACCCCTTGAGGACCTATTGGAGTAGAGTATAGCCCTAGAAAGGGTAGGGTATCGAGAAAATATAACGTGCACTCCTAGTCCGAACGGAGTGGCGAGGGAGTCAGAGAGGAGGAATTACTTTCTCATGGTGGACACCGGAAGCGAGGAGGCGAGAGAAAGGTCCCCCTTCCAAGCCCTGGAATGTTAGGCCCAATTTACACATAAGCGGCGTCGGGCGCAGGCGCGGTGTAGGCGAGGCGCAGGCGAGACGCCGCACAGGCGATTGTGATGTCCATATGCAGTGAAGATTTTACATTAAAACATTTTTACATAGAGGCGACGTGTAAGAGTTATACCTTTCGCCTCTTCGCCTATCGTGTCTTAGGCGAAGAGGCGAAGACGCTGTGCCGGCGCTGCAATAGGCACGACGCTTCAAGCCCCCTCTATATAAACATGTGGTGCAATGCCTACTTAGATGACGAGGCGCAGGTATTTGCCTCGTGCCTCTTGCCGCGCCGGCACCGCTTCTTCGCCTAAGACACGGTAGGCGAAGAGGCGAAACTGTTCCACACCGCCTCTATGTAAACATAAGGTACAATGTCCACCCCTTCACTGCATATGGACATCACAATCGCCTGTGCGACGTCGCGCCCGCGCCCGACGCCGCTTATGTGTGAATTGGGCCTTAGGGACCTGACAAGGCGGGGAGGCAAGCCCCAGATTAAGGTGGAGGACCCCGGAATCTAACTAGAGACGCTGCGGAAACTGGTAGAATACCGCTTCTTCAGAACGGGGTAAAAGCTGTACATACATCCAGTAGGGAAGCAACGTGGCGAAGGAAAGAACCAAGAGAAGGCACCCCAGGCGAAAAGGGGGAAAAGGTCACCCCATGCAGGGAAAACTGGAACGAGGCTATACTGGTCCAGGCGGAAGAAACCACGTATGCCGACCTGTGGAAGAAGGTACGAACTGTAAATATCGAAAAACTAGAAGCTCAGGTGTCCCGGGTCTCGAAGGCCCGAGGGGGCCTTCTTAAATCGAAATAGATAAGGGACAGAGTGAGGAACTCAAGGCTGCGATTGAGAGATAATATATCGGTGTCCAGGCGACGGTAGACCAGGGACGGCCATCATTATAAGGGACCTTGACGAGGCTACAAAGCAGGAGGAAGTGGCGGTGGCGCTGTCAGAGCTCACAGGTGTGAGAATGCTTGGCAGGCAGGCGCCGTGCCACTAGGGCAAGTAGGGCGCTGGGAGGCAACGCGGATTGGGGTATCGCGGGGCGAAGAATAAGACCTTTATTTGGCATATCAGCCCAACCCTTCCCTTTTACACACATTCCCAAACCGTACTTTCACAGAAAGAAATCAAAAAAGACACACAAAAAGAATACAAATTAACATAAAATACATTTTTCTATCCATTAAAATAAACCCCCTCTGCCCTCGCCAATTTCCTTTCCCACGTCAGCCTCCTGCAGATTTTCACGCCTTTCCCATCCTCTCCTTACCATTCGTACAGCTTTCTGCACTCTCCAACCCACTCTTATTTCACTCCCTCACATTCGTTGCTAAGGTGCCACCACGTGTCACTCCCCTTCCTACACAGCGCACACGCGGTGTACCCCAGCCCCATCCACACTTTTCTTCCTCGCTCTTCTGAACCACACCTCGCTCTTGCCTTCAATACTTTGTCCTCTCTGTTCCACTCTCTCCTGGCTAAGTACCTCGGGAGTTTCCTCTACACTTGCCACTCTACGCAGCCAGGGTTGTATGAGCTCTCAGCCATTCTCACTTGCCTTTCTTGCCACTCAATATCCCTCAATCTCTCCCTTATCTCAGTTCCTAGGCTACCCCTTACTCTCAGCTTCTCCTCTACCCACACCTCAGACATACCCACTCTTTCATACATCCTTTCTCTATCCTTCCTCCATCTACTCTCTGTTCTACTCTTACACTTCATCCATACCTCCCGTACCAGTCTTTCCTCGCCCGAATCCTGCAATCTTTCCTCAAACTTCACAACCATCACACACGACTCCCACCACATACTCATACGATTTGTCTCCTGCAACAGCACTGCCCTCGGTGTCGACCTTTCGAGCCCTAGCAGATTCTTCAGAAACCAACCTTGCTCCCTTTCTATTACCTTGGGAGGTTCACGCAATCCACGCACTTCCACTCCATACAACAATATAGGTTTTACACACACATCCCATATCTTGCACGCCATTACTAGGTTACCACCCCACAAACTCCCCCATTTTCTGCACGCAATCCCCCAAGCCATTCTTGCTTTCGCCTGCATACACTCCACATGCATCCTAAGCTCTCCTCCACAGTCAAACCAAAAGCCCAAATATTTAAAGCCATTCACTCTCTCAATCAGCCTTTTCTTCAATTTCAGCCCTTCGTCCTTACCCCTCCTGTCCCTATTCCTAAACAACATCCATTTGGTCTTTTCCACATTCACCACTAGCCCCCTCTTATCCAGGTATCTACCCATTTTATCCTACATCTCATGCATCTCTTCCACTCTCTTGGCCACCAGCACCACGTCATCTGCATACGCCAACATCCACACTTTGGATCTACCCACCACGACCCCTCCTGCCTGTCCTCTCCTCAGCACCTCTTCCAACTCGCTCGTGTACAGATTAAACAGGAGGGGGCTCAGCAGGCACCCCTGCCGTACTCCCACATTCACCCTAAATTTCTCAGATATTTCTCCATTCACTCTTGCTTTCGCCCATGACTCTTTATACACCCTTCTCACCCACTCCACTCCTTCCTCTTCCATACCCAATCGATCCATACATTCCACCAGTTTCCCCCTAGGAACTGAGTCATACGCAGCTTTTAAATCCACAAACACCGCAGACACTCTCCCTTTGCATTCCAGCGCTTCCTCCACCATTCTCGCCAGCGTGAAAATCTGCTCCCTCGTCCCTCTTCCCCTTCTGAACCCACCCTGGCATTCCGGCAGCAGCCCTTTTTGTTCTACTTCTCTATCCATTCTATTTTTCACCATAGTCATCATCAATTTATAACCGGCACTCATAATGGTGATTCCCCTATAGTTTTTTACGTCCGAGGCCTCTCCTCCTTTGTGCACCGGGACCACCACCCCCACAGTAGTAGTAGTATTTTTACTATTTTAGGTTTAGGATATAATATAACGATATGTAAGGAAAAGCGCCATGCTGCGGGAGGACTCCGCTGCCCCACCAAAAGAAGAGCCATCGTGTACGAGCCCCACCCAAGCCAACAACTCAAGGGCGAGCAGGTTATAGACCACTATAGTCCAGCCCACTGAAGGGCAAACATACGCCGATCTCGTCCGTAGGGTCAGAGACGTTGACCGTGGGGACGGACCACAAGGTGCTCAGCATGAACAAAACTGATAATGGCCAATTGCGGATGATGGTCAGGGGCAACGGTACGAAGGTCGACGCCCTGCGCGGGCCATAAAAGATTAGGCAACAGGGGTGGAAGTCAGAGTACGAAGGCCGGGTTGGGTGTCCTCACCACCAAAGCAGAGGTAGACGAGATCATCAAAATAGCAACCACAGGAACCTACCAAGTTGGAGAGCCCAAACCGGTTCGTAATTACACCACGGAAGGTGGGGCGCAGATACTGACATTCTCAAGACTAAGGGTCTGCCTCGTGCTCTGCGAGGTCACGCGTAGGGAGGAGACATCCTTCTATTCGCTCGATGCGCATCGGCCTGAGACCTGCACCGGGGAGGATAGGACGGGCTCATGCCTAAGATGCGAGCCAGGTCACCAGACAAGAGCGTGCCAAGATATATCTTACTGATATGTGATACGTAAGGAACAGGGTGATGCTGCAGGAGGACTCCGAAAACACAACACCACTAGACGAGAAGAGGAACCACTGGGGCAAGGAGGCCCTACAGGCATTGCTGAGACTCCCGAACAAGAAGGCCTCTGACCCGGATGGCCTTAATAATGAAATCCTTAAAGCGGTAGCGAGAGCCCCAGCATATCCATGAAATTGCAAGCAGTACTGATCCCCAGGCCGGGAAAACCACCCGAGCACCCGATACCATACCGCCCCCTATGCTTGTTGGACGGGCATCGACACAACCAGAAAGAGGAAAATTCACTAATAATATTCGAAAGAAAAATCTTTCGTCAAATCTTTGTACCCACACAAAATGAAGATGGAACTGTAAAAATGAACCATGAACTAAACATCCTCATCAATGAGGTAGAGTCAGATTTATCAAGGCCTAGAGAATCAGATGGCTCGTGCATATGATCAGAATGGACGAAGATGGAGTAGAAGCCTGTTGAAGCAAGGCACAATGGGAGACCACGCAGAAAATGAATAACAGCGGTGGAACAAGATCGCAAACAAACAGATGTGTATTGCAAACTGTAGAAGGGTTACAGCAAACCGTAAGAGATGAATAAAAATCGCAGAGGTATGTAGGTATCAGAGAAAACCTCTGTAAAACTGTTAAAGAAGTTTCGCAAAAATTTGCCCTCGATGGGGTTTGAACCTTCGCTCCCTAATATTCACTATAATTCAGGCGACTAGGCCACTGAGCTGGGTAATATTTAATATTTTGTGTATTTTCAGCAAAATATGATCCCACGTATTTATAAAAACAATGCATAAATGTTGACTACAATTGGTAAAAATAATAACTCACCAATAAAATTTCAACCACCAAATAAGTCTGCTGCGAGCCGTTCTGCTTAGAGTCGGCATACCAATGCACCATTTGCAGCAACAATGGATGAAACATAGACTGTATAGTCTCATCATTATCAGACCCAAGTTTTAAAAGCGCCCTTACAATTTTCTCCAAGAGCACATCCATTTCATTCGCTTTATCGGGAATAAGACGATCTTAAAATAAAATAAAACGCTTGTATAACATAACATTAAATCGAATACGCAGAAACTTACAAGTACCCAACACGACCATAACAGTAGAATGCAGCAACTCACACGCTGCGATTTTAGTTTTCCGATCGCTACTATACAAAGCAAGCTCCAAAATCCTGGGTATAAACTTATCCAGATACAAACTAACATTCCCTTCTTGAAACGGCAAAGACACTTTCAAGTGCATATCCTTCCCCCATATAGTAGGCGACACTAACGCATTATCATTTACAAATTGCAAACATAATTCATTATCCATTTTCGCGAGCAAACACAGGATTTTTTGTTGCAACACAAACAGCTCTGATTCAGCTTCAATAAAAACACGTTGTTTATCAAATCGCTTCTGCGATTTCGTTGTGTGCACTAACTGATTGCTTGCAATGCCCGATTTATGAGGTGTCCTTAAAAACGAATCCAGCATCGGTAGTACCTGCATTAAAAATGGCCGCATTTTCTCCTCCGAAATATGCCGATTCCACCTTTCAATCGCATCAACTGCATCAGATGCGGCTTGTAAATAACTACGACCCATAGTGAAAATCACTATGAAAACAGGTGCGAAATCATCATCAATTGAATCAATTAGAATAACGGGTGATGCAAGAATTATTTGTGAACACGATAGAAGCAGATCGTCTTTAAATTCCTTCATTTTCGGTAGGAGGTTTTTTATAAACTTCCTTGATGACTCAAAGGTGGTTTTCTTGTCATCTTTTAAAACTGTTGTGATATCAAAATAGTTGCTTGTTTCACATATTTTTAGAACAGATGCTATTAGCTTATAAAAACCACTAATTAAAGGATACTTGTACGACTTTCTTATATTGTGATGTATCATTTTGGGTATAAATGCTTGAAGGTGTTCCGGATTTATATGGTTGAATAAATCTACATACAAATCAACAACGTTAGCGAATATTGTTAAATCGTGGATTTTTGATGGGTTGTACAACATAACTGGATTTGTCCAATATTCTTCAGTTTGTTTTGTGGTTAAATTGAAATCTAATTTGCTCATTATTCTTAGAAGGGTTTTCACTAATCCATCTAAAAGTGTTTTAAACATATCGTTGAGTGTTTGTGGTGTAATTTCATGTTTATTGCTGTTAATTTGTTGCATATTCAAAAGACCTAACCATAAAGGTAGATATGATTTATAAGTGCTAAACTTATTAGTATTTTCAGGTAGCATTTCAACATCTTTATCTAATAAGTGTGAGCAAGACCAATAAACACCTTGTTGTATAACATCCTGCATAAAATCACTCAAATTGTTAGACTTGCAATTTTTAATGCAATACATTATGTTGATTATTGCATTAATAGCTAAGCTGTGATGAATTACCGATAATTTTGGAAACAACTTAATCATCAAAATAGTAACTTTTTGCAACAATAAAATATTAGCTGCATTCAATTCTTCTAGTTGTTTAACAAAATTTGACAACGTTTCAATATAATCGGGTAAATGTTCCAAATATTTGTCGCTCGTATTTTCAAAATACAAAAACTCAACTTTCTGTATAAGTTGCATGAATACATTATATGTCTCTGTTGAATAATCACCGTATACATCAGCTAAATACCCGAGACCTTTAACAGAAACACGCATCCTCCTTTTAACCTCCATGCCTTCCAAAAAAATCCTTGTTAAATCCTTAAACATTGCGGCATCATGGTTTAGCTTAAGTACATTCACCAGTTCAAAGTACAACGCATCTAATGCTTTAAAACCGGCTTTGTAATCCACATCAGATTTATCAAACCATTCCATAAGGTTAGTATACCACCAGTGCCACTCCTGGTGAATCGAATTTGTAAATATTCGGTAGTGAACTGTAAACAAACTCAATGCAGCTCTATTTGGAGTTCTATCATGTAAAGCACGCGATATAGGGTACACGCAATAAGCCTGTATTGATTTGTATAATTTTGCTTGTAATTCATCATTTAACTGGAAACTGAATAAATGGTCGGATATACCAATAAAAAGACCTTTAATGAGTATCTTTTTAGGATCTCTATCTTTTATAGCGCAATCCAAACTTATAACTAGCTCCCGTAGTAAATCTTCGCCGTCCTCGCACAGGATTCCAAAATGGTGCTTCGATAACACACCAATTACTTCAACCACTGTGCTTAACACTAAATTAAAATAATTTATAATATATAACATACAAAATTATATTGGTGTTATTTACCTGTTTTAACTGTATCTCTATCTTTTAATTTGGATTTTAACATCTTATACACTTTGTATAGTAAAGCCTCATCTAATTTCAAACTGATTTTCTTTTCTAGAATCATTTTGGTGACTTCCAGGGCTGTTTGTTGTGCCTTTGCTGACGATTTGGGATGTTGGCAGGTAAACACACATGATTTTATGATGTTTGATATATAAGACTCCAATTTATTTGGAAAGTTATTAACCAACATGTGTACAATCTCTAATGTTTTTTCAGTGGAGTGTTTAAACTCTTTTTGGTGAACAGATTTATCAAGGTATGCAAGCAGACCTCTAGATTCATTGAATAGTGTAACAATGTTTGCATCTGCAAAGAATATTTTATAGTTTTAATATATGTTGTGTGGTTTTAAATTTGTTTGTTTTTTACAGATGAATTGTACTCTAATAGTGTTAAATATAAGCGTGGTACAAAATAACTACTAGAGAACTATCTGTGCTAGTTACTAATTATTGTAGCGGCAGAGCAACCCGTTACGCTACGGCTACTTGTGACGAGTAATAATAACTATATGAAACGAGTCTTACTGAAAACTAAAACTTTTTCCACACGGTGCGGGTCTAAACTTTGACATGGATAGCGACGGCGAGAATAAAGAGCGCGATCCGTTCAAACCGCCGGCGGCAAAGTGCGCGCAGACGCATTCGCCAATGAATGCATTGGATGAGAAGGTGTGAAACCGATGATGGAGATGCTAAAAGTAAATATCCAGGTGAGAAGAACAGTTGGGGAAGAGAGGCGATAGAGTTGGCAATCTGGGAAGAAAACGGGATGTTAATGCAAGCCACACTGCTAGAAAAGTAACGAGGTTCTGACGACCGGAATGACCATCCCACTAAGAAATAAGGAAATTAATATGTCACTATCTATTAACCTGCTTTAGGCAACATGATAAAAGGAAGGCTAAAAAATCCGAAGAGTGGCCACCACTTTTGCCATGTTGCCAACGAATATCTTATGCAGCCGACTGTAGACCTAGTGTCGGACGAGGAAGTTATGGCCGTTCACTTCTCCGACACAAAAATAGGCTGAAGGCCCTACCAGAAATCGGTAAGGATTACCTGGACGCAAAAAGAATGACGCTCAAGGTAAACTTTCTGAAAGCGGAACAAAGAAAGGACGTAGGGTCCCAAAAAGGACGAGTCGCCGAAACCAAGAAACCAGCAACAGCATGCCAAAAAGAAGGCACGGACGAGGCCAAGCACCGCGCTCATAGGGGCCCTGTAGGCAGTGACAGTGGTCGTGGTGAAAGACGGTTTTCCCCCTGCGCACATGGACCCGTCACAAAAGAACATACCAGAAGGCCGACTACAAATAAATGCACCGACAGACTATTTGGTCGTTACCTGACCGAACCAATTACCTGCGGATTGGGTAAAGGACAAAGACTTTAGCCCTTGAAGAGAAAGGACGTCGTGGAACCCTGTGCATGTAGGCTAGAGTCCACCAAGATTCTGAAAAGGCTGCAAGTGGACAATCAGAAATAGAAAACGAGTCACCCAAAACCCCACGGCGCCAGGCGAGAAGGGCAATGCCCGCCAAGGCAGCGCCGACCTGCCCAGTAGGCTTATCGCCCAGGCACAGGCCGACGCCTGCATAAAGTCAGACGAGAGCGAAGAAACGGTCCTGTCAGGAACTTCGCCGGATACTTCGACCTTTCCGCAATAATGCGGGATCAGGGCCCTCCAACGCTTCGGCCATGAAACGTCGGAGATTCGATCAAAAAGGCCTAGACCTGGCCCTGATACAAGTACCCTAGCTACACGGAGGGAGCGTTGCAGGTCTAAACAAGGTATAGTACTATACAGTAGAGCAAATGGGAACCACGGGCCTGCATAATATACAGCAAAACCATAAGATGCACACTAATATCGAGACTATGTTCTTCGGGCTACGTTACAGCTCTTCTAACAGCACCAACAAAAAGGGGATCGAAGAGATTTGTGATATGCTCCGCCTACTTCCCAGGTGATGATAGGAGTCCCCTGCAAATAATGAACGAATTTGTTGCCTTCTGCGAAGGAAGGAGCCTCCAACTAGTAGAGAACTGTATAGGGTACAATAAACCTTTAGTACTGTTGTGTTGGTTGATTACGAAAAATCTTTTGATACAATCTATCAATACAACTTGCTAACAGCACGAGCAGAATGTCGAATAGACCATGTATTCAAGACATAAGACGTCTTGAGTACATGGTCTATTCGACATTCTGAAAACATCTATGAAAACGCTACTGCCAGAGGATACAAACAAATTCCTAGTACAAAGTGTTCGCCAAGGAGATATGATATCGCCAATACTATTTATAACACTGTCAGAATATATGAACAGGACAATGGAGAGCGACTCACCTAAGGTTCGCTGCCAACATAATTTTAATTGCAGACTAAAATGCTGAATAGATTCCATACAGCCGCCCCAGAAGTCGGAATGAGAATAAACAAATCCAAGACGCAGTTCATGTCTAATCTAGTTCTAATGAGATAATATCAGTAGATGGCGTAGAGAGAACAAGTAAGCTCATATAAGTACCTAGGCCATGAAATCATATACGTACCTAGACCATGAAATCACAATAGCACAAGACAAAATGACCTGTCAGATATATCGAATAATAACTTAAGAATAAGCAGCCTTCGGCAAGCTAAGACACGTACAAAAGGCATCTATACCAGTATGTCTTAAACGGAAGTTTTTCGACCAGTGTATCGTACCCATTTTGACGTATGGTGCTGAGACATATACGATGACCAAGAAGTAGATATCAAAGATCGAGACTATCCGCGTTGCCCAGCGAGCCATGGAGAATTCAATGATCACTTCGAGAGAGACTTCCAAATGATATCCGAAGAAAACCGGTAGTTAGGACGCAGTGGGGAGAATGGCATCCCTGATGTGGGACCGGACAGGACATTTAACAATAACCACAGATGCTAGATGGGCTAAGAAAGTCATAGTGTGGAGACCAGACAAAAGGCAATCAGAAACAGAGGCCGACCACCAACCAGATGGACGGATGATATAAAACTGTACCAATCCAACTAGGTACAGCTAGGCCAAATGTGAGAAGTTTGGAAGGAAGCAAGTGGGAGGCTTATGTTGATCTGTCAAACCAGACTTGCTAGTGGACATGTTTCGTGGGCAACGGATACGAGGACCTAGGCATAACTCATAGGTCCTCGTACCCGCTGCCCGTGAGACATGTCATGGGTCGGGTGGAATGATACCCATTCTAATATTGTTTCCAAGATGAATGTGGAACAGCATATACCCACAGCTGTGTGGCCAAGGGTCAATAATATGGCGGACGTGGCGCACCTCGGTTTCACTAGCCTGCTCCTGGTACTGCGAGGCTCTTCCAGGAGTAAGGATATTTCCCTAGCTACTCGTGAGACCGAATTATGGACCAAAGTATTGAAACAAAAGGTGATGACGCTACCTCAAGTGCGTCCAATTTAGAGGGTGATCATAACAACCTCACGAAAGGCATGAATATGCATACGGTAACAGAAAATGAAGAGTTTCACTAGTCTTCTCCTGGTACTGCGGGGCTCTTCCAAGAGTGAGGATATTTCCCTAGCTACTCGTGGGACCGAATTATGGACAAAAGTATGGAAACAAAAGGTGGTTACGTTACCTCAAGTGCCTCGAATATGAGGGCGATCATAACCTCACGAAAGACATGAATATGCATACGGTAACAGAAAAAAAGGATGAACTCCAATGGATCAGTGACGAAGAAATTGTCAGTCTTAAGGGTCAACACCAACGATCCAAAGAAGATGAGCGGCGCTGCTAAAAAGAGGATGAAATACCTCAGTAATTCGAGCTAATCAATACAAGAGGCCAGGCAAAAGCCTTACAAACCTCTAAGGAACTCCAAGCCAAATGAGCGCCAGAGGTCTGATGGCAGCACTCTTGATAGGAGCCAGACCAAAATAACTAAACAGCATCAACAAGATCCTAAAACCCAGAACATGGAGCGAGGTAAAGAGGTTGAAAGGCATTCACGATCTACAACCAGCCATACCTCGACGACATACAGCCCATCTCTGATAAGGTGGGAATCACGTTAAATGTCTTCTAAAGAGTGTAATAACAGAGGAAAAGACCTGGTGCTGAGACATATACGATGACCAAGAAGTAGATATCAAAAATGTACGTTGCCCAGCGAGCCATGGAGAATTAAATGATCACTTCGAGACAGAGCTGGCTGGCAAAAAGTGGAATAACAGAGGAAAATACCAAGTCTGCACACAAAGCCATTCTGGACGCCATAGTCGGCGGGGAGAAGGGACAATTCAAGCCCGCTTTCCTGCATGCACACTAGTGCAACCAGGATGACTTGCATTAACATGTGTGAATAGGGAGACTGCGGGCTGGCTAAGAGCCTAGAGGTTCAACTCAAGCCTTGGGAAGGAGCCGAGCTGAAGGTAGTGGGCTGAGATGCCGCATCCGGAAACTTTCATTCGTTACTTTCCAAAACAGTTCAGAGGAGCCGATCCAAAGGATCTTTGTCCTCATAGATTGTCAGAATGACCTTAGCACCTCCTTGTGGAGGATTTTACGGAGTAATCCGATACCCAACTCTGGAGATTACTTTGTCAGTAGACTCAGGGCCGGCTGACAAAATCAAAGCTAAATGTGAAAGAGTCAACTATGGTGGTGTGTGCATGTGTGCACTCTGAGAGAACGAACTCGAAGGCCTCAACAGCCCTCGAAACTAAACTATTATTCACCTAATAAATTAAAAGAAGGTGGGGGTCTATATTTGAAAATTATTATTAAAGATCGAACAGACCTAATTTTTTAGCCTCAACACCAAGAATTCATTTTAATCCTAGATGCCTTCTGGGAGAATGAAACCACAATCAGTGACTATGTCGAAAGAGCACGCACTGGTGAATGGCCGGCAAAACTAAGGATGCAGGGTTCGCAAGGTCGCAAATAGCCTAAAGCCTAAGAACCACGGCAAGAGAAATAAAGAAAGATGCAAAGAAATCAACCACCATCATTCAAAAGCGGAATCTAGTGCGTGACAATGAAGCTTCAAAAGAGAACAGGTTGGTATAGGCTGTTTGCAGGAGCCCTGGATCAACAAGGCCTACCAACCGACGCCTGTCAGTTGGTCTACGAACTGCCCCAAACCAAGAGCTATGCTCAGAAAAGACTTGCAATTTGTACCTGTTCCAGAATTCAGTATGGGAGACCCAAGCAGTTGCAGCCATGAAGATTCCAATGAAGGCGAGC
The DNA here is from genome assembly GCA_963942505.1 of Lordithon lunulatus. Taxonomy (NCBI): domain Eukaryota; kingdom Metazoa; phylum Arthropoda; class Insecta; order Coleoptera; family Staphylinidae; genus Lordithon; species Lordithon lunulatus. The sequence continues at coordinate 12,017,760 of OZ012669.1, forward strand.
AAGAGGCATTTTATCATGGCCTCGGCTTAATTTGGAGGTGATGAAAAACAACCCTAAATGGAAAACTACTGGATTTTCCGACTGAAGCAAAGTATGTAGAAGTAATTCTACACACAAAAACTTACGTGGAACCAATATTTGAAAAAAATGTCTTGCAAAACCAAAAACGGTATTATGGACGTACCTGGCGGTTGTCAGACCATTTGTCACTTATGGATCACTTGTTTGGTGGTGCAAGACAAAAGGAAGAAAAAACTAGACTGCAACAGTTTCGCACGACTCCCACCGCAGCAATGGATGTGATGGTATATCTGCTCCATTACACAAACGTAGAGTAGAGATGAAGGTTTAGTCGGTGGTTCAGACTAGGGCTAGGACGTCAGGTGCCTCTTCACAGATACATGAAGATCCAGACGGAGGTCGGAAAGAAATATCGGACATATCCCATAGGGTCCATGCCAGTTGAATTCGATTTCGGTGAGGCTATGTGGTCATTACTGATCGTCTCGCCGGAGTAGCACTCGAAAAATCGAACACTTAAGAAACAACAATCAATAATATGGTACACAGACTGCAGAAGGTACCGGACTTAGCATATATAGCCTAGAATATAAAGAATCGCTGGCAATGGCCAGGATGCCTACTATCTTATAAGCAGAAATTATAGCTCTTGAGAGATAAACACAAATGTGCCTAGAAAGATTATTCAAGGGAGTACAACCTAAATTCTTACAGATGGCCAGGCAGCTTTAAGGACGCTAAAAGCCTATAGCTTTAACTGCAACGTGAGCTGGAACTGTAAACAAACCCTGAAGCAACTAGCAAAATGGAACAGACTCACTCTGATGTGGGTACCTGGACATGAGGGGAAATGAAATCTGTGACACACTAGCAAAAAGTGGGGCTGATGCTTTATGGCATCAGAGCCAACAAATAGGCACCCACAAGAGACCACTACAGGCAACTGATCCAAAAGTGGGAGGAGCAAAAGCAAGCCTACTGAAAACAAACTCCAGGACAAAGGGAAGCCTAAATGCACATTCACTACTTGGTGCTAGAAACAATACAAATCCTAAGCCTCTCAAGAAATTATATAAGACCTGTCACAGGCACTGGGACACTGTTAAATATCACCCAAGTAAAATAGGCAAAGCAGGCAACACTGCCTGCAGACTATGAGAATCGGACATTGAAACTACCAAACACATACTGTGCACATGCCCAGTACTTGGGAATATTAATCTAATGACCTTGGAGTTAAGAAGCAAGCATCTCAGGGACATATTAAACCTTATCTGAGAAGTAGAATACCTGGGAGAACAATAGAAATAGGGTATAGCACAATAGATCAGTAGTGGTTGCAGTGCAGAAAGGCAAGCAATGGCCAAAAGGCCCCTCTAGTAACAAAATAAATAAAAAATGAATAAAGGCTTATTCCCTTGTATTCAATGACATTCTATAAATCTATCAATAGCTATTGAACCCATTAGTATTTGTTGTTATAGCAACAATAAATACATTATCTAGGGATTGTAGTTACTTTAGAATCTATCTATTGCAAACACTGAATAATTAAACAAAAAGTATCATCAAAGCTCCAATCGCAAGCACTATTCAAGGTGATTAACATTTGTTTTGGCATATTCTGTTACAATGACGTTGTCAATTTATCCATTCAGTATCTTATGGGACCTATAAAGTTTGTCAGATATTGGTGAATATGGGCATTTAATGGTTTTCAATGTTAAATATACAGGATATTAAAATGTTTAGGGTATTGTATGTGTAGAAGTATAAAGCTAAACGATGTTATACATTAAATAAGGCAATATAAACTAAGGTCAGTGGACGAAGTTGATTGGAACCATGCTCTCACAACTATAATCTATAAATTCACATTATGCTTACTGGTTTTATGTGTAGAACAAAAAAAAACGCAGAGCAAACTATATTTGAGTACATAATATAAAATGTAAGTAATTACTGTATTTGTTACAATTTATAACTAGATATCAACCTTCAGGGGTTCTACTGCCATGTGTAAGTGTGTATTTATATGAGTATTAGCATTTGCTACTTCAGAAAATCATACCAGAGTTGTCTAAAGTATCTCTATTCATAATGTATTTATATTATTTTTACAGTTTAAATATGATTCAACTAGATAGCAAATTTAAAGCATAACTTAATATAGATTTATGTAGCAAACTTAACTCACCCAGGCTATTAGAATCATTCTCATACATTGTGAATACATTACGGATATTCTCCACTTCCTTATCAGCCATAGAGGGTGATACACCCTGTTCGACGAGGTCGAACATAGTATTCAAACGAGTCTCCATTATACTTGCACTAACACTCAACAACACTAAATATTATCACTTAACAGATCAAATTCCTCTTATCGGTTTCTTATAACCCGCCAAACGTACAAAAACACCAACAGCTGATAGTTGACAGTTCAGTAGCGTCACATTCAGGCAAGCAACACCAAAATATTTTAATAATTCAGTGTTGCCAGTAGCAGCATTCGAACAAAATGTACCAAATAAAACACATTTCAATACAAAAATTATAGCCGTACAGCACTAAATCAATTCAAATACAATGTTATGTAATAAATTCTAGTTAAATTTAACAAGATATAATATACCGGCGCGCCTAACCTACAAAATCGCAGTAAACAAAATGTTCCACCATTTGAGACGAACAACAATAAACACTTTCAACCGCTATGTCGGCTTACAAAACACCCGTATTCCGGAGCACCCCGAATTGGAAACAGAATACCTGTGCAATCCAACAAACGCCGACGAAATATCCGCAAACATCACCAAACGAAAGGGTGTTGGAAACATTAAATTAGTACACCAGCTACATGAAAAACTAACCAAGTCACCTAATGATGCAACAATTAAACCTGAACTGTTAAGTGAGATGTTGAAAATACCTAATAAAACTCATCCGGCTATAAAAGACTACAGTGATGAACCTAAAGTTGTTCGGCTGGTGGGGCAAGAGAAGAAGTTTGATTTCACCCCGAGGGAGTTTCAGGAAATAACCAAAAGACTTAAATTGGCCCGAACAGAGCATTTGGGGAATGTGGCAGGCTCTAAGTGTTATTACATACTGGGGGAGCTAGCTGAGTTGGAGCATGCCTTAATTCAGTTCACACTGGCCAATTTAATTAAGAGAGAATTCAAGTTGATTTCAGTGCCTGATATTTTGGATCGCAGGGTTATTGAGTGCTGTGGAATGAATACAACTGGTGATAGGACACAGGTTTGTTTATTTTGATTGTGTTGTTTTATTTTTGTACAGTTAGAAAACTATGCAAAAATAAAACATCACAATTAAATATATATACCTAATTGTTGTAGGTGTATTCATTAGATGCAGTTTTGCATGGAAAGGATTTGTGTTTATCGGGCACCTCTGAAATGGCTGTTGCTGGATATTTTGGTAATAAAACTATTCCTGTTGATCAGTTGCCTGTTAAACTGGCTACAGTTAGTCGGTGTTATAGGGCTGAGACTTCAAGTATAGCTGATGAGAAGGGTATTTATAGGTAATATTAAGAATTCAAAATGCTTTTTTATTATATAACTACGACAGCAGCATGTGCCAAGGGCCCATATGGAAGGGAATGAAGATTGGCAACAGAAAGATCCAAACATTTGGGTTTTATTAAAAAAACTGAACACCTTTCAACCATTTTTTGGGAACCTGTCCCAAAATAGTAGACCTCCTCCTCCTCCTTACTGCTGTATGGAATAAGATTTTGCAATGGATTGGCCAAACAAATAAAACTTTCCAACAAAATTAATCAATAGTCTACATATAGCGTTTTTTGCTCTATCCAAAATTTAGTGTAGGGGGCCCAGTGATGAGGTCATGCCCCGGGCCGCCCATTTGCAAAGTGGGGGTAACATAAACTACACTAAAAAAAGACCTTTATTGGCATTTCCCTCACAAAAAAACTGATCTTCAACATCACCAACCACAACAAAAATATATAAAAATAAAAATACAAATAGAAATAAAAGCAAACATTACATACATACCCACTCCCTCTGCCCTCTTTCCTCTCCCACGTCAGCCGATTTTCACGCCTTCCCCATCCTCGCTTAACCATTCATTCAGCTTTCTGCAGTCTCCCACCCACTCTGCTTTCACACCCTCACCTTCATAAACTATACTACATTCTGTTAATATTATTAGTATTTAATAGAATTGAACTAATAATGCCTGTATTTAACAATGAACTGTTGCTGTCATAATAGTTTTTCATTCTGACTTGTTTCTTTTTCTTTGAGTCTATGTTTTTGCAGTTTGGCTTTGTATGAAGTATTCAGATATAAAATAACAAATCTGGGCCTACATTTCCATACAGTTGTTGAATTAAACATTTCATTTTAGAGTCCACCAGTTCACAAAAGTTGAAATGTTCGCAGTGAGTACCCCAGAATCCTCAGAAACCATTCTAGAAGAGTTCCGTTCAATTGAAGAAGAAAATTTTGCATCCCTAGGTTTGCATTTGCGTACTCTCGATATGCCACCGTGTGAGTTGGGTGCATCAGCTTTTCGTAAATACGATGTTGAAGCGTGGATGCCGGGTAGGAAGATTTTCGGGGAGGTTTCCAGTTGCAGCAATTGCACGGACTATCAGTCGAGAAGGTTGGGGATTAGGTATGATCATAAGGGCGAGTTGATGTACGCGCATACATTAAATGGGACTGCATGTGCTATTCCCAGGATGTTGATAGCTCTTGTGGAAACATATCAGAATGATAACGGTACTATTGATATACCTGAGCCGCTTCAAAGGTTTATGAAAGGGAAGAAGAAGTTTGCAAAACAGAAACATATAGCTGAATTGAAGTTGGTTAAGAATTTAAAGGGTAAGGCTGAAGCGAATAAAAAGAAGCATTAATATAATATTGAATTAAAGGTGTTGTTATTTTTACATTCTTCCTTGGGCCAGCTTTTTCCTCCAATGTATATTACATAACAAACATATCCTCTCTCTCCTCTCATATCTTACCGTTTACGATCCTAATGGCGTCAAGTTGGAATCCGCCTATATTTCGGGTGAAGGAAGGGAAATCTTCTAAAGGCGTTGTGCCTGATTCAACAGGGAATCAAACGGCCCTGTCGTCTACCGACTAAAACCCACCTTTCCGCTATTCAGGGACAGAAGAGGAAACTGCCTTAGGCAATAGTTTAACTTCTGCCCCCGGTCTTGGCCTGAGGCGCTATCGTTTAGCATGGTTTATCATTGCTAGTCGTCCCGTGGCGTGCAGTATCGCTCAGGTCTTACGGTCGTGTGCCGCCGGTTGTAAGGGCCGAGGTTGAATTATGCGCATCGGAAGCGGCATATAGAACAAGAAACAATACCAGCCCAGAGTGATAAACGAAAGGTACTCTGGTGTTATCTCTGAACGTGTCTGGTCTGTATCGCCTGCCTGGCCCTCCCCTCTTCCTTCATCGAACTGTCGCTGAAGAAATCGCCGTCCAGTCTGCCTCGTTCTTGAGCACCACAGACTCGGTGTTTGAAGCTGATAGCGCCTCGCCCGTTGCGCTCTCCACCACTATCTTCTTCAACTAACGCCATCCTCTTTAGGTAGGAACCAAAACATCCATAGCTCATCAAAAACTATGTTAATAAATAGTTCATCTCCCTGTCTGTTCTCTCGTGCCATTCTCGTACAGATGGTATAGTAAGCCCCTTCGTCCATCTTCCCCTCTGAGCCTTCATTGAGCACTCCTCCCAACTCTCGAGGGTGGCCACGCGGGTTTCCCTTTGGGCCGCCGACCTGTTCATCCCTGGGGTGTATGATCTCTCATCCGTGAACAGATGGATGGGAATCAGGCCTGCTACTACCCGGATGGCCCGCGTGGAAACCGTCCAACAGTCGAATCATCGCCTTTCTTTGAGGTCTACATGCTCAGTCTGTTTTTAGCCGCTCGAAGATGTGGGACCACACCGGCGCCGCGAGTGGCAGTAGCAGATAGTAACAGAATTGAATGCGTCACTGACGTGTGCACCCTTCTCCGGCTCTGCCTCGCTCCATGTATGATGAGCACAAGTCTGTTGAGGTTCTGCATTGTTCCCTCCGCCTTTGCTATATGCTTGCCAAAACTGAGGTTCCTGCCCAGCGTCACACCGAGCTACTTTAAGTGACTGGCTGTAGGTCGTAGCTCTGCCAATGTTGAGCTTGATCTACCGTAGAGTGTTCCTCCCAACAAGAATCACTGCATCCGTTTTATGAGGATCCAGTTTATTAAACCTTGTTAGCATTTGGGGTCTCTCCTCAACATCCTTCCGACCCCTATCGCATACTACCATGGCCAAATCATCCGCATAGCCAATGATAGTGGAACCAATGTGGGGTCCTAACTAATTATTTAAAATCTATAAAGACATTTATTTTGGTGTCTGAAGTAATAGAGGAGATTCCAACTTGCTCTACGTGGTGGACCCCAGTAACACGATGGCTACCGTGAGTGAAACGGCCAGGTGACGGCACGGGGTGACTTCAGCCGCCTCCTGGTTAACACTGGTCATACAAGGGACCCACCCAAGTCATGTTGTAAGGTAACGTGCCAAGAACTGAATGGCCTTCTTCTTGTGGTGCCGTCTCCTATCGGAGGTTGGCAATCATCATGGCGATTCTAATCTTTGACGCTGCAGCTATAAATAGTCCGACCGATGTTTATCCGTACCATTCTCTAAGGTTCTTTAACCATGAGGTTGACGCCCCATGCTTCTTCTTGCTTCTATTTTTCCGTGCATGATCAGTTGGAGAATAGAGTATCTCTCTCCGCGGGTGATATGTCCCAAGTACTCTTGCTTTCGTGTTTTGATCGTAAGGATCAGTTCCTTTTCTTTATGCATTCTTCGCATCTGCTCCGTACCATTCTCTAAGGTTCCATGAGGTTCTGCGATGTCCCATGCTTCTTCTTCCTTGTATTTTTCCTTGCATGATGAGTTGGAGAATAGAGTATCTCTCTCCCCGGGTGATGTGTTCCAAGTACTCTAGCTTTCGTGTTTTGATCGTAAGGATCAGTTCCTTTTCTTTATGAATTATTCGCATGACTTCTTCGTTATTTACTAGTTCCGTCCAGGATATCTTGAGCATGCGGCGATAGATCCACATCTCAAACGACTTTAGTTTTTTTGATGTTATGTTCATGCTTCCATCCCATACAGTAGTGTTGAAAAAATGTAACAGCGAATTATTCAGACTCTCAAGGCTAGATTGAGATTTCGATTTGAGAAAAGATTTTTCATTTTGACGAAAATTGCTCTTGTTATTTCTATACGTTTGTTCACTTCTATGGTTTGGTCGTTATTGTCTTCAATACGTGTTCCTAAGTATTAGTAGCTTCTAATTCTTTCGATTGTGGTGTTGTCTACTAGTATTACTGGTATATTATTAACATTAGTTTTATTTACAACCATAAATTTAGTTTTCTTCAAATTAATTTTGAGCCCATAGGATTGGCTAGTCGTATTTATGTCATCATTTTCTGAAGCTGGGAGATGGATGTTGCTATTATCGCAGTGTCGTCTGCGTATCGTATGTTATTGATAACTTGACCGTTTATGATTACTCCACCCGAGTCATCATTGATGGCTTCTTTGAATAAACATTCTGAGTACATATTAAATAGGACCGGTGATAGTATGCATCCTTGGAGGACTCCCCGTCGGATATCCAATACTTCAAAGTTATGTCCTTCAACATTTATTTGTGCTTTCTGATTCCAGTACAAAGTTTTTATTATTCGGACGTCATTGTAGTCTGGGTCCTTCTGCTGTACTATTTCCATTAACCGATCATGTATAACTTTATCAAAGGCTTTCTCGTAGTCGATGAAGCCTATAAATAGGTCTACGTTTATATAGAGACATCGTTGGATTATGACATTCGATTCCAAATCTTGTGCCTAGATTATTTCAAAATCCGAACTGTATCTCACTGATATCTGTTTCTAATTCCTTGTCAATGCTGCTGTGAATGATTTTTAGAAAAAACATTAATTTGTGACTCATCACGCTTATTGTTCTACAATCTAAGCACTCCCTTGCGTAGTGTTTTTTTGGTAATAAAAAGAATGTAGATTTTAGCCATTCTTGTGGTATGATTCCAGTCGTATAGATAGTATTATATAGATTTACCAAGATGCTAATATTGTCTTCCTCAATTAGTTTAAGAATATCGACTGGTATTTCGTCTGGTCCTAGTGCCTTTCTATCTTTTGAGTTATTTATAGCATACATTACTTCTTCGGCTGTTATTCTTGGTCCTTGCGACGTTTCTTTTATCTCTATTTCATTTCTGGTGTCTTCAAATAGGTGTTGTATGTATTCCTCCCATCTTTTGATCTTTTTATCTATGTCCACTATAATATTACCGTTGTTATCTTTTATTATACCAGTCTGTTTCTTCTTTCCCATGCCAGTGAATTCTTTGATCCCTGAATGGCCGCAGGGTGAGTAATGCGGTCCCCTTGTTATCAGCCTTACATATTGCGAGCATACGAGGCTTTTCCCTGGTTGACCATCCCTTACCTAGTGTCGTGGGAATAATATGGACAAAACCTACAAGTTCCCATACCGAATGTCAGGGTCATGCAAAGGCTACAAGTCTCGCAGCGCCCAAGAAGACCGTGGTGTGAAAGGCCTATGCATCAACAAGCAAAGAGGTGGCAGAGGTTAATAGGCCACCGCGCAACACGCCTGCAGAGTAGGCGGACCTGATGTCGGACGAGGAGATTATGGACGCTTCAAAAACGAGGCCAAATGCCCTGTTAGAAAGCGGGGACGACTTCCTCGACACCAAAAGAACGACGTCATAGGAAACTTCCTGAAAGCGAAGCAAAGGAAGAAGGAAACAGAAACTAAAAGACATAAAAGACCATCCTCCAAGAACATACCAAAAAGAAGGCCCGAACGGGACCAAACACTTCGTGCCCTTGAGGCAGTGGATCGCAGATGGACCTGGAAATACTAGTCGCCGTCTAAAGAGATATCTTCACGGAGCAGAAGGATATACCAGTAGGCGGACCACAAAACAAGGGTTTCCAATTGCATCCTTATGACAGGATACTTAGTTGCGGAAACCATACTGGGATGGTGCCAGTCCGGACGCTTCTTCTATCACCTTCTCCAGCCAGTTCGCGGCAGTTGCTCTAGGACTTTGGCCATGCCGTCTAAGAGGCATAGAGGCCTGTATACTCTCCGCATCTGGCTTCCCCTTTTTCGGGATAAGCACACAATCGGCTAGCAAGCACAAGGAAGCCAAATGTGTACGCTTTATTGGCTGTCCTACTTGCCATCGCCACCTCCTCGTAACACCGGACGTTTCGGTCTATCCGCCGCTCTGGCTGGCATAGTGGGGCAGATGAACTAGCCAGAGAATACGCTTCAAAAGCCTTAATAGACCAGGAGCCTTATTGTAGTATTTCAAAAGCAATTACAAGTAAACATTCATGGAAAAATGGATGGCAATAAAGTCTCCGGACTGGTGGACAAACCAATCGGGGCAGACATCCAAAAGAATTCATAAAAGGCTGAAGCCCCAAATACGCAAAGGACTTTTTTACGTTGAGTACAGCCCCCGCCCCTGGGCTGTGTGCACTGCGGCCCTTCACGGACCTATTGTGCCTCATACAACGTCCATGATATGCTAGCCGGGTTAATTCTTTGTGGAAAAGTTTCCCGGATAGTGGTGGATTCGAACCACCAACGTTCCGTACGCAATGGCTTCAGACCAACGCCTGCGCCACGGACCGTCTCCATAAAGGACTTACTAATCCAAGACAGGAAAATCATCAGAATTATAGTAGGCCTGCTAACAAGCCATTGCTGGCTTAACAAACACATAGAACGGATATGCCTGGCAGACAAAAGCCCTGTGTAGGTTCTGCCAGAAGAAGAGGAAAAACCGGAGAGCCTATATTATGCTACTGCGGCGCGCTATGGATATTGTGGCCAACAAATTCGGGAACGGCATACCACGACCATCTCTCTCTCTCTCTCACACACTCTCTCTCTCTCTCTCTCTCTCTATATATATATATATATATATATATATATATATATATATATATATATATATATAACGGACATCAAAACTTTGCAGTCTGCTAGCGAGGACAGGGCTCATAGATGTCCTTAAAGACACGCCCGAGGACCAATAAAGCTCTACAGAGGGTGTAGTGGTGTAGATTCTGGAAAGCCACCCCTTCCTAATCTAATCTAAACATTAATTTGTTGCGTTACGAGAGCTTTTCCGCCATAAAAAAATATCTAGCAAATACTTTACCTATTCGTGTCAGGATTACTTTAAATAGTATTTAATTTTACATTAATTATGAAACCTAACTGTCGGGTTTAATTAATCCTACGTATTTCTAAGTTCTAATTTATTTTAGTTATAAAATAAACATTTATTTATATTATATACTTACTACTTACCATTGAAACCTATGAAATTAATCAATTGAAGCAACAATAAACTCTATTCTTTATTTTGTATACCATAAAGAATAATTTAAATTTTATCTACATTTAAAAAACACTTAAAATTTAATAGTAGATAAAATCGAATTGGAATTACTCTGTTATATCCTATATTTACATTTATTTACAAGAAAAAAAACCGGTGGAACGGTTAATATCAATTACAAATTACACTAACTGATAATAAAATAATAAGGACTAAGTACTTCGTATATTAATACCCAGTACATAAACATACGTATTGAGTAGTAGCAAGTATTTGGCCCTTAAAAAGAAGTGTTACCTAAAATTACGCTTATAAATCATAAGCAATCATAAATAACTACATCTAAACTTAATATGTAGAATAAAAAACGTGTTAGCCAGATGCATTTCCCTATGCATTTGAATGCCCTATTGATATAAATTCCTCTTAATATATTTACAAACGATTTCAAGTGGCGCGCGGCTGTATAAAAATGCAAAAGGCTAAAATAATTTGAGCTATGTTTTATCATGTAACTATCATTAAAGAATTTGAATCGATCAAAAAACATCTATTAATTCTATTAGGGCAGCTTCCTCCTCTCGTAACAACACAAAAAGGGATCAAACATCAAACATTTAATACGAATGGCAAATATATATTATCCAACCCACAATCCATCCCTGTTATCTCGATGTTCAAAAATATAAAGTCTTTACAAAATGCGTTCACAGCCATTGCACTACAGTTTCATCAGTTATGCATGTTGGCTGTTTTGACTAGAAAAACCTGGTCACACTGATCGCACGCTGTTCGTGCGTACAGCCTTTGATATCCTTGTTTATTTTAAAATTCATTTCTAAGTACTAACAAAAATATAAAGCCCGTAATCCGTAAGCCGTCGCGTGGGGCGTGAAAATCTAAATTTATATTGAGCTTTTTTCGTAATTGGGGGGGTTGAGAAACCGAGCGACGCGTTCTCTCTATAATTAGATTCAATAAATAAGTCTTGTCTTCTAAATTAGCGGTATCTATATGATTTTTTTCGTAAATTTGGCAACTTTAGAAATTGGTGTCGTAGTCGGATCTCCTTCTGCTGTAGCCGCCGTGGCTGCTGCTGCCCGGGTTGTTGTTGCCGTAGTAGGCGTTGTAGTAGTAGCCGTTCCACTCGGAGCGCCAGCTGTCGTAGAGGTTTGCCATACTGTTGTCGTGGATCGAACCTGTTGATCTCTGAAAATAGAATATTTCTTAGCATAACAACACATCCCAGAGGAGTGTGGAAAACCGATCGAGTATCCCAGGTGGCTGATGCTGGAGTGATGGCCAGAGCAGTAAATAGCCCTGGGAACCGATTTTTCAGCAATCGTTATGATCATGTGCTATATAGCGTACACGTTTTATAGCGATGTACTAATATCATTCACTAAAAAGGCACCTTACACGGTCAATAGTACTGTCAATCCTAGTACTATCAGTATTTGCTTGAATCCTCCTTCAATATTTATTAAGTAATCAATTATCCGGATAAACATCAGTATTCTATTCATTCCATCTTTACTATACCTTACACGATCAGTAATACTGCCAATATTTTAGAATAATTAAAATTTTAAACATATTATCGTACAGTAATACTGTCATTATTCTAAAATATTGACAGTAATATTTATCGTGTAAGGTGCCTTTATAAGGCACCTTACACGGTCAGTAATACTGGCAATATTTTAGAATAATGAACATTTTAAACATATTATCATACAGTAATCCTGTCATTATTCTAAAATATTGACAGTACTATTGATCGTGTAAGGTTTAAGAATAATGTGAAAACATAACAACAATCAAAAGCCTAGTTCTATCAAAGATAGCGACAACCGAACACGAAGCTAACAAAAATCAACACAATAACCAATAGAATAATTAAATTCAATATATATATATATATATATATATATATATATATATATATATATATATATATCACCTTTGAAAACAAATCGAAAGTCACTTACCTTTTTGGGCAATTTAGTGTCATAGGGATTCCTATCGTTCCAAACATCTTCCATGTTGTACAGATCATCAGCTCCATAGTTATCAATGCCGCCACCCATATGGTTTTTATTTAGTTCGTTTAGCATGTCTTCAGTTAGCGGAGTAGGCTGCTTCTTCTTGGCATTCTTTTGTCTATTAACCAACTATAAACCAAATAACGATATCTCAAAAACATTCAATAGAAATTCACTTTCTAACATACCACTGTTACTCCAAAGATAATCACAAACAGAAGAGAAGCCAACCCGATAACTATAACAGCTATAGCCCATTGGGGCAATAACACGTTCTCATCAGCATAGCCTACTGTTGGATAAATTTGCTTGGGAAGAACTATCAAGAAAGTTATTATTAATTGCTTAAAAGAATTCAACCAAAATATGCTTACCTATAAAATCTGTATATTTAGGATCTACAACAAAATTACCCAGCCCCAACTTGCCATCATCAATCAGCGAACTCGCCTTAGGTTCTCGATTCGAACTCTTAGTTATAGCATCTTCTAAAGAATCGTGGAACAGTTTTTTAATTTCCTGCGTGTCCACCTGCCGGCCCAAATCATTTAGTTCTACTAAATAATCGACCAGCACGCTACCCTCGCTAAAACCATCAATACGTATTTTCTTGTACCATTTGTTCAGCACACTGGATTTACTATAAACATCCTCCAACTATAATAGAACAAACGTTATAGACCCAAAAAAATATCTATGCATTATATAATTTACTTGTGATTGAACTTCGTTGGCTAGTATCTGCCACTCTCTGGTGTTTCTATCGAGCAATTCCGGTACCCATTTGGCACCACCTACTAACTTTATGGTACCTGCTAAATCGCACTCTTTAACACAAAGCCCGGGTGTGGTTGGTTTTTGAGTTGTAGTTGTAGTAGTGGTGGTTGTAGTTGTTGTGGTTGTTGAGGTTGAGCTTGTTGAGCTTGCGGAACTCATAGAGGCGTTCCTGGCAGCCTCTAATAATTTTTCGATTGAAATCGGTGTGGTTGAAGGTGTAGGCCAGCCAGTGAATTCAGTAGTAGCTCTTAATAATACAATTAAAAAATAAAAATTAATTATTATAATTCACATAATTATATTTTCTGTACGTGCTTGTGTAAGTATATTTAAATATTGCATGATTTAAATATCTTGGTATCCTGGTGAACGAGGAGAACGACTCTAATAAGGAAATCAACTCTAGAATGGAACAGGGCCGAAGAGCATTCATCTTTATGAAGACTCTCTTTACGAGCCGGGACTTAAGCCTCAGTTAAGCATCCGCATGCTAAGGTGCTACATCTTTTCAGTGATTTTCTATAGTTTCGAAAACCTGTCACTTGATAAATGCATAAACACATTTGAGATGTATCTGTATCGACAGATTCTACGTCTATCTTAAATGGAAAGAAAAATCAACGAAATAGTAATTAGGTGGATGAAGAAAAGAAAGAATTGCCGACCACTAAAGAACGGATGCTACAGTACTTAGGACACTTCATGAGGGGAGAGCGCTATCAGATTCTTCGGCTCATCATCGAGAGGAAAATATCTGTGGGTAGAAGGCAGAACTCATGGCTGAAAGACGTAGACAGAGTAGCCGATGGCAAGGCAAGCGAGAGAGCTTAGTGCGCCTCTGAGGCGGTCGACTCGTGTGGAGGGAGATATTTAGTCGGTAGACGTCCGGTGTAGATCATTACTGAGTGAATCCGACAATGTTCCGATGCGAGCAATGAGTCGGTTCGTCTTTAGAAGATTCATCTACCCGCGGAAAAATGTATGGTCTACACTAGTGACCTAGTAACCTAGTAACTTTTTTGAAGTCAGGGAGCACTTTTGATCATCAAAAAAAAACTCGGGGAGCACTACAAACAAAGAGTCAATCACATACAGTAGATTAGCCAACATTCAATTAATTTCGGCTTTCATAATTTCGCGAAGTAATTGCAACAATCTCGAGGAGCACCAGTGTTGTGCGTAGCACCGGTTAAGAACCACTGGTCTAACAGCGTTTAAAGAACGCATGATTAATTAAAAAATAATGTATTAAATATGAAAAAATCAATTACCTTGAAGGCCATCCTTTATGAATAGCAGGCGCTGTAGGACTAGCCGCCACTGGCGCCACATCCACATTACTAGTTTTCGGCGTGGTCAAACGTCCGGTACTAGACTTCCTATGCGTACCACCTGGTCTACTAGGGAATACAACCTTAAAACCAGCTGAAGCTGCTGTAGTCGTGGTAGTAGTAGCCTCAGTAGGTTTAGTTGTTGAAGGCTGAGTGGTGGTTGATTTAGGCGTGTATCTAGCTTTGTAACCAGGTGGCAGGAAAGCCGATATATCATCAAGAGTGACACCCTTTAAAATACCTTCGGGTTCCTTTGGTTTCGGCGTGGTTGTCACTTTGAAACCTGGCGGAAGGAACGCGGAGATATCATCAATTGTGACACCTTTGATAGCGCTTTGGGGGATTTTAGGTTTGGCTGTAGTTGACGACTTGTAGCCCGGTGGTAAGAACGCTGATATATCATCTAGCGTAACAGGGTCTGGTATTTTAGGTTTAGGTTTAGCTGTTGTACTCGCTTTAAAACCAGGTGGCAAGAATGCGGAAATATCATCCAAAGTAATAGTTTTGATTGGGATTATGGGTTTTGCTGTGGTATTAACTCGACTTGGCGCTGGTTTAACATCATCAACCGGTTTGGTTTTCTCTAGAAGTGTTTCAAATAGTGATTTCTCAGTAGTCGTAGTAGTAGTAGTAGTTGTAGAAGGTTTTATAGTTGTTATTTTGTAACCTGGTGGCAAGAAAGCACTGATATCAGCGGTTTTAATTTTGGTGTCATTAATGGGCAGTTTGAATCCAGGTGGTAACAAATCCGCTATAGAACTTTCTTTGGTATCAGGTTTAGTGCTAGTTAATAAATCCTCTATAGTTTTCGGAGGTTCTTCCGTTACTTCCTTACTCGGTTTATATCCCGGTGGCAAGAATTTGCTTACATCTTGCACGACAACCTTATTTTTCAAAGATATACCTGAAGACCTTCCAGTTGTTCCATTAGTAGGCCTCGCGGGTTCATCACCTTGTAACAAATCTGATAAATCAAATGGCGCTGAAGTCGTTTTTGGAGGTCTAGTTTGATATTTAGGCTTATATGTAGGTCTTGAGTTTGCAGAGAACTTTTTAATTACAACTTGGGGTGCTGGTGTTTTTGTAGTTGTCGTGGTTGTAGTCGTTTCCATATCTAAAATAGTTGTCGCGCTATTTTTCTCACTTATACCTTCTGTAATTACAGTAATATTACTACCACCATGTTTAAAACCACCACTCAGTAAACTGCTTGATAAATCCGATTGGACTCGATCAAGTTTATCAATCAAACTTTCAGTTGATGTATTAGGTTTTGACGAAATAGCCTTTTCAGTTTCAACAGTTGTTATTTCAGGTTCCTCATGTTCATTCAATAGTTTAGTACGTGTTTCTTGCTCAACTACAGCTGATGGAAGATATCTAGCTCCTGAAACACTTCGGCTAGTTTGTACCGACGCTACAACCACCCATGTATCGGATGTATCTTCAATTGAAGGAGGTGTAGGTGATGACATTTGTTCAGTTGGAAGCGGACTAGGTGTTCCTATTACAGTGTTATTAATAACACTTTTCGTAGTAACTACTGATATAACCGTTTCGGGATCTTTATCAAACTCATCTGAAGCCCTTAAAGATATACCAATGGTAGTCGTTTCAGGTTCATCAGTTATATCTATAACAGTACTATCTATAAAACCTTTAAAATTATCATCCTTCACCATGGTTGATGGCTTCATTGTTAAAACATCGTAGTTGTTAATTGGCACAGTAGTCAACTCAATGGTGTTTAAATGTTCTGTTGTTTTAGTGGTTTCGTTTAAATCCAGTTCAGGGAGCTTGTCATCGTTTTGGACATCATTACTAGCCTCTTCTTTTGTGAAGTTATTTTTTGTAATTAATTTGGCTTCATTACTATCTTCCTCATTCGATAAAATTGATTCTTTAGTATCATCATATTTAGTTAAATTGTTCTTCACAAATGTTTCTTTAGGATTATTTGGTATAGTTGGTTCCACTTCCTCCTCACTCTTCTCAATTGTACTAATCTCTTCCTCGTCAAGCTCATGACTGGTTGAACTTTTTGGATAATCATAATCCGTAGTAAATTCATCATCCTCATACTCTTCTTCACTAGAAGTTTCATGGGATGTTTCATGTGGGGACAGCGTGAAGAATTGATCTGGCGCTAGTGTAACGGATGATTTAATAATTTCCACATCGTTTTTATGATTTGAGTTATCCAATTGCTCCTTTACGTCCTCTAGTAGTGGATCAATATCAAACGAGCTTTCTGTGGTAGTTGTAACTGTTGGTGTAGCTGCTGTGAGTTTAAATGGAAATCTGCGATGGAGTGTTGTCGCTGGTATTGGTGTTGTTGTTGATCTAGTTGATTTTGTGCCAAAAACTTCGCCATTGCTATTAATAAAATAGTCTTTTACTTGAGGTTTAGTTTTGTAATCATCATTTCCATCTGGAGCGAAAATGCGGGTGCGGTGGTTTAGGAAGCTTCCGCGATTAGTACTAGCTAGTACGATGTTATTGTCTTTGGGTTTCTCAGTGTCTAAATTTTGATCAACTGAGTTTGCCGTTTCGGAAAACCTGAATGGTCTTTCTTGTGAGTCGTTCCATGTTTGTGCTGCTGGTTTAGGTTGTGGGGGGAAGTTTGCGGACGGTTTGAATGGGCTAGCTCTATGGCTGAATTCTGGTGGAAGATCTGCGGGGCTTTCTATGGTTATCTCCCCGAGGAATGTTTCTGTTTGGGAGGGGTTGTGATGGGCTGATTTAAATAGGTGTGAGTAGTTTGGGCGGTGTGTGGAGGGTACTATGTGTTCCGTAAATTGGCCATTAGGACGGAAACCTCTTGGTTGGTTGCCTTGGAATGGTTCGAGACTGTACTGGGGCTGTTTGGTTGTTATCGTGGGGAATCGATACTGGGGAAGGGTTTGTTGGAGGTGCAGGGGTAGATCGGAAGTCTGAAGATCTCTTTGTGGAAGATATGAGTCGATTTCATCTTGGTAACCGGGCGCACTTTGTCTGTAGTTGACAAAGTCGTTTGTTGGTTGTTGGTAGTTTGGCACGAATCTTGGCTGGGGGCCTCCGAAGTAGAAATTTTGATCTGAAAAGAAAATATGTAAAATTAGAACACATTTTTCTATACCAACATTTTTAGTTTGGACCTCACGTTTGTAACATTCTTTGATTTGATTTTTGAATATATAAATTTACTTTTATTATGCAGGACACAAGTGGACTAACCCTAAGAAAAATACTTAAAAATATAGTTTTATATTATTACTAATGATAATAACAATAATAATAACATACAACTTTTTAAAATTTATTTGAGCTACTACACTTATCTAGGACAAAAGTTGACTAACCCTAACAAAAATATTAAAAAATATGGTTTTATATTATTACTAATAATAATAATAATAATAATAACATATAACTTTTTAAAATTTGAGGATTAGTAGCTGTGTCCATAAGTAAATGTAGTAGAAAAACTATGCTGTAAGAACAAAATCGAGGTTACACATATATGAGGCATTGAGAGAAAAAGTAGACTTTTTCTCTCAATGCCTCATATATGTGTAACCTCGATTTTGTTCTTACAGCATATATATTCTACTACAGTTACTTATGGACACAGCTACCAATAAAAACGAAACATATTAATAAACGAATTAATGAGTTAGTCCATGGTAAACAAGCTTTAAAAAAATACATTAATCTCTAACAAATTATGTCAATCATCTGAAATAATTAATTAGCTTTTCCAAACAAGCCTGAAAAGATATTATGCCCCCCAAAACCCCAACAGATTTAATATTTTACAAGCCCCATTCACTCCGTGAATACACTAATCCATTACATTATTTGCCATCAAGATGTATCAGCGTTCATTACCAATTCAACTGATGTTATTTGTCTTTAATATTCGCATTAAATCTGCTCGCAGCGGTAAATTAAATTTATCGTCCAGTGTTCTGAATGGCTGAATATCTTGCATATTGATTTCCGAACTATGCATTCACCGCGCGGTCTCCTCCTCAGCATGAAATCAGTTTGATCTTGAATTTCAAGCGAGAACAACTGTCGGAAGGCTGAATTTACGAGCCCTCTTGAAATCGCCGATTGAAATATCGCGCCGGCCGTTCGGCGGCGGCGGGAGTGGCGCGCGTGGAATAAATCGCGAAAATATGAATATTAAGAGCAGCTTCGGATATCAAAAATATATTGGGGATTCGTTTGCGAGTGATGTAACTTTTTGGGCGATCTTTTTTTATGCGGGCTGCGTCGTCGTTCGCCACGTGGTTTTTATGAGGGTGATGGACGGGGCGGAAAACGAGTAATCAATACCAGTGTGCGGGATGATTATGAGGAAATCATTTGAGAAATGGATGAGAATGATAGGGTTCTTCGTAAATGGTTATTTGATGAATCGCATCGTTAAGTTAAGAATAATATTGGATCCTTGTATCTAATTTTTTTCCGTTATATATAGTGCTATTCCGCGTTTTATAAAACGACTGATAAAATCAGTCAAATTGTAAAAATTAACGACACACAAAATGTCTTGTCGGAAAAGTAAGAACTAATTTTGCAGATATATTATGTGCTAAGTCCAAAAACAACCTGGCTTTTTTCGTAACTGCTCTAGTTTTTGAGATACCAGTTCATTAATAACAGGATATTGTACTAATTTTAATGCACCGGTTATTTCTTAAACGACTGCTATTCTACTCAAATTATACAAAATAGAAAATATAACCCAGTTCTAGACAAGTGTTTAGATGCAATGTCTGTCTTGTACTGAGCATTGGGGAGCCTGAGTTCGAACCCCACCGGGGAGAATGTTCGCGAATCACATTTCACAGCTTTTTAGTGAAGTTAAGGTAAATACCGGGTGATGAAACTCCTCTGAGCTTCCTTGATGGGCGGAAAAGCCTCAAGGCTGATGGCCCTATAGAGATGGAAGTTATTTTTTTTAGAAAATGTAATCCTTTAAAAAGTACACAGAAAAATCCACTAAAACTAATGTACCAGTGTTTTTGTATTTTTTACTGAAAGCTCTTTTACATTCGGGGGGTATTAAAGAATTTCATACAGAGCCATTTTTGTATTAGTTTATATCAGTATTGTCAAAGTGGGCCCCAGAAGGGTCGCAGAAAAAAATGATTACAGATTATTCGGGATGTTTTTCTACACATACCCATTTATCAGGGGGTTTGTTGAAATGTGCAAGTGCAAAAGGGGGCCGTGGACCAAAAAGTTTGAGAAACACTGCTGTTTATGACACAATATACATTAAATTTGATTAGAAACAATCAATTAAAATAAATCAGATAAACTTATACCCATATAAATAATAAAATTACTTATGGTTAGTAATTGCTAAGCATAAATAATTTTATTATTTATATGATTATAACTTTATCTGATTTATTTTAATTGATTGTTTCTAGTCAAATTTAATGTATATTGTGTCATAAACAGCAGTGTTAATAAATTGTACTACAATCACAGCTGAATTTTCTCAACAATTCACCGCATACAATGTATCATAGACAAGCTGATTATTTTACAATTATATTTACCACGCGTATTCTCATACCAGTAAAATGACATATTACTCACTAATATGGAACAACCTTCATTCGCCAATTCTTTGGTGATGACATATACGTATCCTGTTAATTTGTCATTAATTAAATGCCTTTAACAGTGCGCGTTTCTGCAAAACGCTCGCTCGCGCTCGTTTGTGAAACTATCCAGCGCTTTAATTATGTCCATTCACTTTTTTTTGTCACTCTTAATTACGCTCGCGCGCTCCTTTGTGATTAATCCTTTAGGTTAAATAATATGAAGTTGACTGTAATTATGTTTTGAGGACAATGCGACACGGGAAAGTAACACATTAGACTTAAAGTTTAGAGTTAAATTAAAAAAGATTTATAAGGTAAACAGTTAATAATTATAAATTTACTAGAATTATACTTATATAAATTCTTAGAAATAAGCGAACACAGTTTGAGGCTAAATAAGCACCTAATATAATTCATATCATCATATTGTAGCATATCGTAATAAATTAGATTCTAGATCTAGAATTTATTACGATTTTGTACGCATTAAAGTTATTATGGAAACGTTATATATCTTGAAGTTTCTCGCGTTGAGACGTATATTTGGCATAATAATATACACCAAAAATAAATCCAACTCAACGTATAGTACAATAAAATCCTGAAGAATTAACCCTCCTTCCAATATTACTTCTCCCTCGCCAACGTTCTCTCCCACGTCAGCCTTTTTCAGACTTCCACGCCATTCCTATCCTCTCTTAACCTTTCACTCACCTTCCTGGAATCCCCTAAGGACCCTGTGACCCCACACGCACATACTTTTCTTATATGCCACCACTTATCACTCCCGTGACTACACAGTACACACATGATGTAGCCTTGTCCCATACACACATTCCTTCCTCTCGCTTCTGAACCGCATCCCGCTGTTGCCATTAGTGATGAACTTCGTTCTCGAGAACATTCAGGAATCAAGAACTTCGAATCGACAATCAAAAAAACGAAACCGAGAAGTAAAAACCGCGCACCGAGACCTCATCACATATCCCAGCTTTTCTTCCGCCCACACCTCAGACATGATCACTTTTTTATTCATCTTTTCACCATCAACTCTCTACGCTTACATCTCATCTACACATCCCGCACTGGTCTCTCCTCCTTTAACTCCTGCAATCCTTCCTCGAACTTCATTTTCCTTTCACACGACTCCTATCATGTTCATCCGTTTAGTTTCCTGCAAGAGCACCGCCATAGGCCTCGACCTTTCAAGTCCCAGCAGTTTCTTCGGAAACCAGCCCTTTGACTATATACCATTCTCACAATCCCACATACTTCCACTTCATTAAAACAATATTGGCTTGACACACGCATTTTAGATCATACACGCCATTACTAGATTACCATCCAGCCACCACTTCTATATTCTCTCCGCCATGCTCCAAACCATTCTCGCCTTTGCCTTTGCCGATGTATATCGTACCTATCGAAAATGCACATCCGAAAAATATATGAGATACAATATCTGTGCCACAAGAAGGTAAAAAGAACTAGTACACTAATACCTCAGTGCGAAAATGCAGAAGACATTTGAAAAATATATGAGATAAAATATCTGTGCCACAAGAAGGTAAAAAATAACTAGCACACAAATACCTCAGTGCGAAAATACAGAAGACATCCTTAAATATATGAGATACAATATCTGTGCCACAAGAAGGTAAAGAAAACTAGCACACTAATACCTCAGTGTGAAAGTGCAGAAGACATCCGAAAAATATATGAGATACAATATCTGTGCCACAAGAAGGTAAAAAAAACTAGCACACTGATACCTTAGCGCGAAAATGCAGAAGACATCCGAAAAATATGTGAGATATAATATCTGTGCCACAAGAAGGTAAAAAATAACTAGCACACTAATACCTCAGTGCGAAAATACAGAAGACACCCGAAAAATATATGAGATACAATATCTGTGCCACAAGAAGGTAAAAAAAAACTAGCACACTAATACCTTAGCGCGAAAATGCAGAAGACATCCGAAAAATATGTGAGATACAATATCTGTGCCATAAGAAGGTAAAAAAAAACTAGCACACTAATACCTCAGTGCAAAAAGTGCCAACGTTATGGTCACACGCAAAGTTTCTAGCCAAAAAAATCCATCTTGGGTATAATGTGCTGCAATTATACCACGCCTGACTGTACAAAACCAGAAATGCACTAGCTAAATACTTTAACTTAAGGGTTGCACACACTGAAAACTACAGAGCTAGAAAGGAGAAGGAAACCTGCAAATAAAGATATATAATAATCTCTTTATA
Source organism: Lordithon lunulatus (assembly GCA_963942505.1). Lineage (NCBI taxonomy): Eukaryota > Metazoa > Arthropoda > Insecta > Coleoptera > Staphylinidae > Lordithon > Lordithon lunulatus. The sequence goes on from OZ012669.1 coordinate 12,040,306, forward strand.
ACGTTCTCAGCCGTCTTCCAAATCTCAATCTCCACTGGTCTCGATGTCTCCAGTCTCCTTCCTGAAGGACTATATCCTTCATGTCGGAATCTATTCCTTCTGTCCGGCTTCTCCTGAGTCTGCCTCTATCGACTCAAACTATTATACCCACAGGGAAGAACCCTGTGGATATAATAGTTTGATTTACACGTAGTATCCAAGGTCCCCAGTCCCGTTTTCTATTTTCTTCATTTGAGTCTATTTGAGAACTACTATATCAATGTTTAGTTTCTTTAGATCTTATTCCGATTTGCCTGTTAGGCTTTGACTATTCCAGTTGTTGGTTTTCCAATCCGTTTCGAGACGTGGTACTGGGAGTTATACTAGATTTTTATTTTTACTAGTGTGGGCTAATGACTCGAGGCTAACGTGAAGGGAAAATATTTTTCAGATTTTCATTCCCTAGACTAATCGTTTTTCTAAACTTCGGGAATCAATGCTTCCTTTCAGTAGTTCATTCGCTCTTCCAACCATTAAGATTCTTGTCTCCCTCTGCCGTTTGATCCGCTTACTGTTTTTCACAATGGAGCTAGGCATAGGTACTAACCGTGTACTAACAGCCGATACCAGTTGAAACCAAGGCCAAGATAAGAAGCCTTAAATCAAGAGTGCCAAATGCAGAACAAAAACTAATGCAAAATATGATGACTGTGCTATTTAACGTCGCTGATAGACTTAACAGACTCGAATCCAGGAACACTGGTGCTATTTATAAAAGAAATAAATAATGAATGATACGGAATTACGAATTTTTACCTGGAATATCAATGCAATCTTTAACAAGAAAGAAGAACTGGAAGTGTTCTTAAATCAACACATTGACGTTTGCCTCATCTATGACACTCCCCTAATAAACCAGATGTTTACATAAGCCTGGTTTGAATAAAAGGCTAAAAACTTTATCACACCATCCACCCCTCGATTGTCCAAGCTAAAGGTGGTAGAGTTGTCATCACCAACGAATCCATAAACCACAATGAACAAAGCTATCTACAGTGTGAAGATATTCAGCTCACCGCCCTAGCCGTGAAGTCTACTATGCAACACATAACAGAGGTTTTCTTAAATCAACACATTGATGTTTGCCTCATCTATGACACACCCCTTACAAACCACATTTTTACATAAGTCTGGTTTGAACAAGAGATTATAAACTTTATCACAACAACCAGTCAGACATTCGAGCTAAAGGTGGTAGAGCTGTCATCATAAAAAAATCCATAAACCACAATGAGCAAAGCCGTCTACAGTGTGAAGACATTCAGCTCACCGTCCTGGCCGTCAAGTCTACCAATACATAACAGTTGGTGCAGTATACTGCCCTCCCAGGCATTATCTTAGGGTTGAGGAATTCAAAACACTCTGTTGCAATTTTCAATTCCTCAACCCTAAGATAGTGCCTGGGAAAGGTTTATTATAGGCGGTGACTACAATGATAACATAGCTAATTCAAACAAAGATATTCGTACGTCAGGATTTGACTACCATTCCACAGGAAAGCCTACTGATCAACCGACCCAAATATAATTCATGATACGATTGATTCCTTTATCTTAAGACAAGTGTCACCTCCTCATCAGTCCTACGTAAGGACTTGGTGACATCATGATATGATCATCTTAATTTCGCCTAACCATGCTGTCCGATCTTCTGCAGTATGAGATGCGTCGTGCGAACTGTGGCCGTAGATGGTTTTCATATGGTGTATCCATTGAGTAAGTAATTTTCCTGTAGGTTTACGTTCTTCTACTTCTCCTTCCACAATCAGTATTTCTATGGAGTCTGTTTCTTGCTATGTCGACTAAGTATCGCAGAAATGTTCGGGTGATGGTGGTAGATAGTAGGTTTGTGGTTTTTAGTTGCTCTAGGATAGAAACATTAGTACGATGAGATGTCCAAGGTATGCGAAACATGGGTCTATATACCAACATTTGAAACAGCGCTTATCGAAAATGTTTACTGTCCAGTTTTCCGCCGCATATGTGGAAATGGGGAATATTAGGGCCTCTGTGAGTTGGTGGTGCGAGTTATGGCTATGTCTTGCTATATTCTGTCGAGCTTTGATGCTGCGGCCGGTGCCTTGGCTATGCCTCGCTTTATTTCCTGTTTATTGTCACCATTAGTCGTTATAAAGGAACCTAAATAGTTAAATATGGTTACTACTTCTAGGCCTGCAACAGTGTTTGTAGGGTTGGTTATTTTCTGCGCGCTCTACTATCATGAAATTGGTTTTGCATCTGTTTAGTTTAAGAATGTATTCTTTGCTGCTGATATCAGTTAGTCCAGTCAGTATTTCGGGCAGTTCTTCTTCGATCGACGCTATTATTAAGGTGTCTTCTGCATACCTGATATTGCTCATTCGCCTGTCTCCCACTGAAACTCCTTCTTCTCATCCGTCGACCAATTTGCGTATTAGGAGTTCGTTGTATATATTGAACATTATTGGTTGGAATGTAGCCCCGTCTCATGCCAGCTGTGATGGTAAATTTTACCTGTTTCCGTTTGGTTGACTTTATCTTTATTATACAGATGCTTCATCAGCTGAATGAAGCGGTAAAGAGGGCCCATTTCTTTTAGTATTTTTCACAGCGATTCTCATTTAACAGAGTCGCAGGATTTTGAATAATCGACGAAGTATAGATACATTTTGATGCTGAATTCTCGCACCTTTTTTTTGATTTGGCGTATGGTCAAGATTTGCTCTCATGTACCTTTTTCTGGTACAAACCAGATTTTTCACATATTTGTGGCAATAGAAATACTTTAAGGCGTTAATGATGTTGAGTATAATTTTAGTTGCATGTGGGGTAAGGGCGATACGGTAGTTGGCACAGTTAGTTGGGGCGCCTATCTCATATATTGGTACAAATACCGATAGGCACCACGCATCGGGTCATTTGCAGGTGTGTATTTTTCTGCATAGTGTATGCCACACATCTATTCTGGCCCTGCCCATTGCCTTAAGCATTATCGTTGTTATGCCACCTGGCCATGCAGCTTGGTTCCTTTGTTGCCGCTGCTTCTACTGCTATTCTGAGAATGTTAGGGTCTGTATACTGATGTTCTGTAATAGGCTTTCCCAATCCGAGGTCTACATTGCTAACGAGCTTGCAGCAATAGTGTTTCCATACCTCTGCGATTCCACTAGCGCCACGTCATGGATACTTTGTGTTTTCGTGGTTTGAATCCTCGAATCCTGAAGTATCTTTCCTTGACAAATAGCTTTTGTTATCCTTGCGAGCTATACTTATGTTGCTTGTCTGTTCTCTGCCATTCTTACTAGGTGTTCGTACCAATATAATATAGATTACAATAACCCTAAGAAAATTGCCCGCATAACTAAACAGGTAAACTACCCAGTCGAAATCTGAGAACTTTTCACAGCGAAAAGAGCGACTTGATGAAGATGGCAATCCAGCCGATAAGACGATTCTAAACAACAAAAAGTAAAAGTTGAAAACAAAGAGAAATCAAGGAAATCATTGAGGAAACTATTAGTTCTTACCTACAAAGCCTCAATTCTAATTAGCTAACATCTTTACGCCGAATTAAATGGAGGATGAGCGAGCTTGTTCTCAAAGCAACATATAACCCAATATAAACCAGCCACATTGCACCAAAAGAAATAGCAGAAGAAATTAGAACAAATCGAATCCAAAAAAGTACCTGACTGATCTAATACCCGGTGAAATCCTAAAGCATTACTAAGGAACGGATTAGTCATGCTGGCATCCTGCCTTAAACATGTAGGAAAGTGGCAGAGGTTATCTACCAAAACCAGAAAGTCGCTAAATAAACCCCCGACTATTAATATCAATGTTACTATTGTCCCCTGAAAATAACGCAAAATGCTTGTTATAACACTGGATGCCAAATTACGGTGGAAATAGCATGTAAAGAAAAATAAAGATTGAGCATAACTTAAAATACCGACAGTATTATTGGCTACTGGGCAGCCTAGAATTTTAGTTTATTAAAATACATTACTGTTTCCTCTTGAAAGAATTTTTTAAGATTTGATGATTATCTAAGGATTATGGTCATACATTTTTACACATCATTTTTCATAGCAAAACAAAACGTGTTTTAATGAGCTAATATTTTTTTTATTGATATTCGGTTGCATAGTTGTTGTTAAAAGTTCAATACAAATCCGCAATTCGCGCCATAAGAAAAGTATTGGTGTGATGCAATATTGGTCTACACATAACATATTTATAGTTGCTATAGTATTAGAGCACTGAGCCATTAACACTACACGCATTTAAACAGAATTAATATAAAATAAATACTGCAGAATATTTAGTAAACTTCCCTAAGCCCTTGCAACTCCAGTAAATTAGGTGACTATGTTAGCAAAGCCCCGCTCCGGTCAAACTCCTCCAATGCTCTCCTCAGACTAATAATTTACCCATTAGCATTAGCATGATAAGCGCGGCCAGTGTTACATATTGAAATCTTCGTAGATACCACACACTGATCTCTTTGAATAATAATCACACTCTAATGCAAACTACTCCGGCGTAACGCGATAATGGTCGACCGTACAGAAAACAAAGTTTCGCCGACAGAGCGGCGAACTTAAATGGGAAAAGTCTGTAGCGCCAAATGGACATTATGGATTTCATATTATCGTCTAATTATGTGCTAGCTCGAGCAAGAAAATACAATCAAAATTACATCCTTTGTAAAAAAAATCATAGGATGAATATTGGATTGTTAAGGCGTCTACTTTCTGATTATTCTTTTTTAAGGATATATATATATATATATATATATATATATATATATATATATATATATATATCTATATATATATATATATATATATATATATATATATTGTTTTATTTGGACTACTTTTGTTCTCAGGATAAATAAACATCTCTGTAGTATTATACAAATCAATGCTTTCTAGACAACAATATGATACATTCGCGGACATTTTAGTTTGAGTTTTGTTGAAAATCTACAAAACTCAGACTAAAATTGTAACTGGTAACAAAAATTTCGTGTGTGTATATTTATCCCCGATTCGAAAGGTTATTGTAATAAAAATTGAGTAAAAAAATCTGGAGCCCAATTTTTTTTACAATATTGTTGATCAAGCGTAGCAAAATAGTTAAATAGTGAAAAATAGCTAGAGCCCATATAAAAGTTTACTTCTTGTGTATTTCTTGCTCTGGTATTTTTTCCCTCGTAGGGATTTTGTCGCCTCCACAATCATCCTCCATTCCCTGCTGTCTTCTGCAATTCGTTGCCAGTTGTTGAAGCTTGTATATTTACCCCCGATAATAAACACAATTTATATCATTGAATACGAAAGATATTTCCATATAAAACATATGAATCTAGATCCACGTGATTGCACATATATCGTTCAAACTGCATATCATTTTATTTTGTATGAACCTGATATGACACATTTAACTCGATTATATTATCAATTTACATGTGACATACTAGTGATAGTTATCGATCCGACATGAGAATTCAATTTGCCTATTATGAAGCCTGCCGCGCGGAATATGATTATGGCAATTCGAAAAGATAATTCAATACAAACAGCCTCCGGCCCCGGATTCTTCGGCGCTCTCCCAACTTAATCCGGAACGCGAACAAACAGCATTAAGCCGCGACGGGAGCGCGCGCCCTCCTCGCAGCCGATCTGCATTTACAAATCCAACTATTGTTCAGCGAAGATCTCCTTTCACCGCCGGCGTATATCGTATCAATTGTATGCAAATAAAAGAAAAGTGCAAGCGGTACAAATTAGCCGCATAACTATTGTGAAATAGATTATACGCGCGCTGGGATATATGGGAGGCGGTTTGGAGCTTGTTCGGTGTCCCCTGATTTAGATTTAATGTGTCTTTGTGTAGCCCTGCAGGGTTTAATAATCTGCTCGCTGGAACGCCGTTTTATCTGGTACAAGGTTTTGTAATTTGTTGAGAGTCAATGTGTTCGTGATTATTATTTCACGTCGATATGTAAAGAGCGTGACATTCTGTGTTGCATCTATCCGTTCGTTGGTTAACAAAGATATACCTTTGACATTTTGAGTCAGTGTTATCTGTATGAGTTTTATTGGAATTTAATGCGACCAGAGGATCACGTGCCGAGTCTTTAATGCCCTTGTAAATCTTAATACAAACAGAAATTGAAACATGCTGTACACGTGCATATATTTTATTATAAAATATGCTACTATATCACTTATATGTTATATTCACAGGTGTAGAATTTGATGTTTAAAACTATATAATTGCATTCGAAAATGTATAGTTTACTACGGCCCCTATTTAGAGTATACAAACTATCAAATAATGCTCATAACTCATATGCTACAAATTGCCACCCTCCACATTATATATCACAAAACTTTTTTACTCGGCGTGATTTGCAGTTTTCAGTTAGTTTCGAAATGAAAATCTTTGCCCGTTCCCCCGCCGGCAATTTTTCAGTAAACTGTGATTAATTTCGCCGCTCGTTATGAACTTTTCCAACTTTCCAAAACCCAGGCCGGGGAATTATTGTTTCCCACATCGCTTTCCCCCCCAACATTTCTACGCTTTTCGTCGCTACAGACTAGATAATAGCCGGTTGATTGATTGATAGCTCTGTTTAAAAAAATATATAATCGCGATAATTAATTACTTACAACGGCGCTCTAAACTCGCTAACTGACTCACTTTTTCGGCCGCCTAATGCGCTTTTTATGTCCGGATAATTAATCGCTGAATATTTTCAACAGGCTTGCGATCCATTACGGGCTGCGTTTTTGTCTTTGCGGCGTAACCAGTTTTTGTTTCAATTAACCCTCTCGAGCTGCTAAAAACGTGTCCGCTGGTTAAAGTTTTAGAGTGCGCGCATATATTTAGGTGTCACAGGTCTTTTTGCAGTTAAATAATGGAGTCCTTTTGAAAATATACGTTATAATTACTGAGAAGTTCGCGCGGAGTGGCGTTGTAGTTGTAAAGTGCCCCTAGAATATTTTATTTGGCTTGAGGCGGTTTCTATGTCGCATGGGGCTGTGCAAACAGCCGACCCAAAAGTTGATTTGCAAGAGTTGGGACGAGTTGCGAACTCTTGCGGTTTCCAGATTTTACTATTTATTATCCCTTGAATCTAATTCTATTGCACTAAAAGGGCGTTGGAGATGTATTTCTTGGTATATGGATTTGGGGCGGCAATTAATTAGAAATTCAATTACATAAATCGGATTAATCAAAAGTTTTGAAACTATTGCCGGCGTTTTAATAAAGTGCACGCCCGCGCGGTGGTGAGTTATATAGCCAACTTCGGGTGCACCCGCAGGGTTCAAATTTATATTGACAGTTTTACGTTTTGCGGTTTCATCTGGGGGGGAGCGGCCGGGCGGTCGGAATAATTAAAATATATGTGCGTCGTCCCAAAAATTGCGAATGCAAATCGTGTAATGCATAAATTTCAGCTGACGGGGGAGCTTAGGTATAATGATCTTGAATATCTATTCACCCTACGTGCGCTGCCTTGTATAACGTAATGAGTGCCATTTGTTCCCATGAAGTTTTTTTTTCTGCATAAAATCTTTACTTTTATGCTCGAAAGTATGTATTAATATTTTAGGATATTTTCTATACTAAAGAAGATTTTAAAGTTGCTGCCGAAACCCTTAACTATGCTAGTAGGGTACAAAAATACCGCATTAAGTTTCCACAACACCAATATGACATCTTAAACCAAAAACATTAACAATATGTTAATGTTTATTGTTTAAGATATCATATTGGTGTAGTGAAAACTTAATGCAGTATTTTTGTACACTACTAGCATAGTTAAAGGTTTCGGCAGTAACTTGGTGGATAATAAATTTTAAGTGTACATAGTTTTATTAACTTACATACATTTTTTTTTAAATGTAAAGTAGTATTTTTTTCACAATACAATACAATTATAAAAAGTTTTACATGGGTTTTGGTGCTGTATATCCTCCGTGGTTAATGTTTGGGTATATTTTGTTGTTGTTGATTTTACCTTCTTGTAGTGTGATTTTCGTATGGGTTGGTGTAGGTGTATGTGTTGTTTAATTAATAAATAATTTAAAGCCATTCCATTGTTTTTTTTTTGTACTCTTGACAATTCTGGTCTATAATCATGTTCCCATTCACACTATCACTATTACCAAGAAAATTATTAATTGAAATAGTTTAGTTATTAATTAAATAAATAACTAAACTATTTCAATCAATAATGTTCTTGCTACCTATCTCCGTATTATTGGTGTAACTCTGATTGATATATCCATGAGGGAAAAAAACTTCTATCTTTATAGGGCTATAGCCGTGAGACTTTTCCGCCAATCAAGGAAGAAGCTCAGAGTAGTTTAATCACCCGGTATTTGCCTTAACTTCACAGAAAACCTCTGAAAGGTGATTCGCGAAAATTCGCTCCGCTGGGGTTCGAATTAAGGCTCCTCAATGTTTAGTTCGAGACGGACGACGCCTCTAATCACTCGGCCACTGAGCTGGGCGAGGAAAATAATATGAATCATTACAGAGATTTTAAAAGTAACTCACTTTTATAGTGCACCCAGTATAATACATAACAAATATAGATACTACGAAAATATATATGTGAGAGTTTCTTATTACCAGCACATTACGTGCAGACGGGTCCTCCAGAAAGTCCTGGCCTGCCCGTTAGCTCGGTTTTATTTGCGCGCAGCAACGCAACCGGATGCTTATAATAAGATTCGTCTTCCGGAAAAAAGAAACATCGATAACATACACGCGGCAAATATAGAAACGAGCATTTTTATATCAAGCTAGTTACAGATTGTTGCGAAAATATTTTCGCAATTTGTCCGACGAAGCGTCACAATCGATTTCCCTGCGATGTTTGTAAATAAACACCGAAGAAGTGCATGCACATATTTCGACACACGGGGGGTAGCAAACAAGGATTTTGTTGAGAAATGAAATGCAGTAAATAATAAATCGCATTGCGATAGAAATTGAAAATACTAGTGTAATGGTATGAAACGATATAGGAAACATTTGTTGGTACAATAAATTTACTTGTTTTTGGATAGGTAAATATATTTGTTATAACAGACTCTGGAAGAGAGGTGTAGAAAGAAAGACAGTCGAATTAATATAAAACGTATATAACAACAACACCCATGCAATAATATACAAGAGACAAATATCAAGAACATTTAATACAACCACTGGACTAAGACAAAGACTCAGTCCTACGTTATTTAACATATACATGGATGAAATAATGAAAAGCATGAAACCAGAAATCAAAAAAGCAAATATTGGTTACAAAAACATGCAAGTGGTAAAAATATCGGTTTTAATACGAAATATTATTTATTTATATAGGCCAATTCACAACACCCAATATGGAAAAAATCAAGACAGATTACTTTTCGATAAATCTTTCTGTTTAACAATTCGTAATAAATCTAATTCCTGCAATCAAAACTAAATACAAATTTTGTAATGTCCGCTGCAAAATTATGTTGGTAAATAAAATCTTAAATATTTACTAAAAAAAAAAGACCTTTATTTGGCATATCAGCCCAACCCTTCCCTTTTACACACATTCCCAAACCGTACTTTCACAGAAAGAAATCAAAAAGACACAAAAAAAGAATACAAATTAACATAAAATACATTTTTCTATCCATTAAAATAAACCCCCTCTGCCCTCGCCAATTTCCTTTCCCACGTCAGCCTCCTGCAGATTTTCACGCCTTTCCCATCCTCTCCTAACCATTCGTTCAGCTTTCTGCACTCTCCAACCCACTCTTCTTTCACTTCCTCACATTCTTTGCTAAGGTGCCACCACGTGTCACTCCCCTTCCTACACAGCGCACACGCGGTGTACCCCAGCCCCATCCACACTTTTCTTCCTCGCTCTTCTGAACCACACCTCGCTCTTGCCATGCATACTTTGTCCTCTCTGCTCCACTCTCCCCTGGCTAAGTACCTCGGGAGTTTCCCCTGCACTTGCCACTCTACGTAGCCAGGGTTGTATGAGCTCTCTGCCATTCTCACCATCCTTTCTTGTCACTCAATATCCCTCAATCTCTCCCTTATCTCAGTTCCTAGCCTACCCCTTTCTCTCAGCTTCTCCTCTACCCACACCTCAGACATACCCACTCTTTCATACATCCTTTCTCTATCCTTCCTCCATCTACTCTCTGTTCTACTCTTACACCTCATCCATACCTTCCGTACCAGTCTTTTCTCGCCCAAATCCTGCAATCTTTCCTCAAACTTCACAACCCTCACACACGACTCCCACCACATACTCATACTATTTGTCTCCTGAAACAGCACTGCCCTCGGTGTCGACCTTTCGAGCCCTAGCAGATTCTTCAGAAACCAACCTTGCTCCCTTTCTATTACCTCCCACGCAATCCCCACACTTCCACTCCATACAACAATATATGTTTTACACACGCATCCCATATCTTGCACGCCATTACGGGGTTACCACCCCACAAACTCCCCCATTGTCTGCACGCAATCCCCCAAGCCATTCTTGCTTTCGCCTGCATACACTCCACATGCATCCTAAGCCCTCCTCCACAGTCAAACCAAAAGCCCAAATATTTAAAGCCATTCACTCTCTCAGCCTTTCCTTCCATTTCAGCCCTTCGTCCTTACCCCTCCTGCCCCTATTCCTAAACAACATCCATTTGGTCTTTTCCACATTCACCACTAGCCCCCTCTTATCCAGGTATCTACCCATTCACTCCAACATCTCTTGCATCTCTTCCACTCTCTTGGCCACCAGCACCACGTCATCTGCATACGCCAACATCCACACTTTGGATCTACCCACTACGACCCCTCCTGCCTGTCCTCTCCTCAGCACCTCTTCTAACTCGCTCGTGTAGAGATTAAACAGGAGGGGGCTCAGCGGGCAAAACAAATATTTACTAAAATACACATAAACTATCGCTAATAGTATCTATTTTCTTAAATTCTTAATTGAAAGCTCCTCTTCAATATATAATACATTACTATATATATAATATATAACAGTATCGCGTGCAGTTAATCTTACTCAATAGTGTAATGTAATCGCGTGTTCGTAATATGAATTAAGAATGAGATTAAAATACAAGTGAAAAAGCAACATATAGTTTATATTAATTTACTATCCGGTAGCCTTCAGGAATAGATAAAAGTATTTGGAAAAAAGTTAGGTTTGTCATACTGTTACCACTTAAATGTGCGTTAACCTTCTTACACAGAGGTCTGAGAAAAATTGTTCTGCATTAAATAGATAAACGTTGCGCTCTTGATACAAACAATACATCATTATGCTATAAAAAAAGTATTGCAAAAGAATTCCAACTATCATACCGAATATGAAAATAATTAACTTAATTACGCTAAAGGTTATGAAAACTAACAATATGTAAAAAGAATTTGTGATTTATCATTCAGTATATATTCAGCAGTAATATTTTTTAATAATTTGTTATATATTTTAAATTTATATAATATTAAAACTAAAAAAACAATTATTTGTAACTAACCTTTTAAATATTTTTTATAATTATATATAAAGATATTTTAAACTTAATCCAATAAATAAGTAAGTAAAAACCAAAATAACAATTATTTCTAACTAACCTTTTAAATAGTTTTTATAATTTCTAAGATATTTTAAATTCAATTCAATGAATAAGTAAGTAAAAACTAAAAAAAAACAATTATTTTTAACTAATCTTTTAAATATTTTTTATAATTTCTAAGGTATTTTAAACTTAATTCAAGGAATAAGTAAGTAAAAACCAAAAATGCAATTATTTCTAACTAACCTTTTAAATATTTTTTATAATTTCTAAGATATTTTAAACTTAATCCAATGAATAAGTAAGTGAAAACCAAAAAAACAATTATTTCTAACTAACCTTTTAAATATGTTTTATAATTTCTAAAGTATTTTAAACTTAATTCAAGGAATAAGTAAGTGAAAACCAAAAAAAAACAATTATTTCTAAACCTTTTAAATATATTTTATAATTTCTAAGGTATTTTAAACTTAATTCAAGGAATAAGTAAGTAAAAACCAAAAATGCAATTATTTCTAACTAACCTTTTAAATATTTTTTATAATTTCTAAGATATTTTAAACTTAATCCAATGAATAAGTAAGTAAAAACAAAAAAAACAATTATTTCTAACTAACCTTTTAAATATTTGTTTTATAATTTCTAAGGTATTTTAAACTTAATTCAAGGAATAAGTAAGTGAAAACCAAAAAAGCAATTATAACTAACTAAGCTTTTAAATATTTTTTATAATGTCTAAGGTATTTTAAGCTTAATCCAATGAATAAGTAAGTGAAAACCAAAAAAGCAATTATTTATAATTAACCTTTTAAATATTTTTTATAATTTCTAAGGTATTTTAAACTTAATTCAAGGAATAAGTAAGTGAAAATCAAAAAAACAATTATTTCTAACTAACCTTTTATATATTTTTATAATTTCTAAGGTATTTTAAACTTAATCCAATGAATAAGTAAGTAAAAACCAAAAAAACAATTATTTCTAACTAACCTTTTAAATATTTTTTATAATTTCTAAGATATTTTAAATTTAATCCAATGAATACGTAAATACCAAAATAAACCAATTATTTCGGACTAACAGTTTAAATATGTTTTGTAATTTTTAAAATATTTTAAACTTAATTCAATGAAAAAGTAAGTAAAAACCAAAAAAACAATTATTTCTAACTAACCTTTTAAATATTTTTTATAATTTCTAAGATATTTTAAATTCAATTCAATGAATAAGTAAGTAAAAACCAAAAACAAAACAATTATTTCTAACTAACCTTTTAAATATGTTTTTTATAATTTCTAAGGTATTTTAAACTTAATTCGAGGACTAAGTAAGTAAAAATCAAAGAAGCAATTATTGCTAACTAACCTTTTAAATATGTTTTATAATTTATAAGGTATTTTAAATTGAATTCAAAGAATAAGTAAGTAAAAAACAAAAAAGCAATTATTTCTAACTACCATTTAAATATTTATTATAATTTCTAAGATGTTTTAACCTTAATCCAAATTTATTGGATATATAATAAAACGAGTTTTTACTTTGTTTTTTTATCACACTTCAGTTACACTTTGCAACTAGTTTCGGCTAAGCTCTAGCCATTTTCGAGCTCGAAGTGTGCTAAAAAACAAAGTAAAAAATCGTTTTATTTATCCTTTAAAATGAATTATCACAAAGTAGACGCCTTAACAATCCAATACTTAATCCAATAAGTAAGTAAAAACCAAAAAATAAATAAAAATATTTCTAACTAACTTTTTAAATATTTTTTATAATTTCTAAGGTATTTTAAACTTAATCCAATGAATAAGTAAGTGAAAACCAAAAAAAGCAATTATTTCTTTTAAATATATTTTATAATTTCTAAGGTATTTTAAACTTAATTCAAGGAATAAGTAAGTGAAAACCAAAAAAGCAATTATTTCTAACTAACCTTTTAAATAGATTTTATAATTTCTAAGGAATTTTAAATTCAATTCAATGAATAAGTGAGTAAAAACCAATCAAAAATCTTAAACCATGCAAATTTTAAGAAACCATCAATATTCTAACATTAACATTGTTCTAAAAAAAATCAATTTCTCTTAATCATTTCAATGCGTTTCTGTAGTAGAAAGGGATTTAAAATTTGTATTTCAACCTAACTTCCAGAAGTAATTCCAGTAATTGTCAAGTGGAAGATAACAAGAACGCGTGCGTTAATTTAATAACCCGGGCAGCCCAATTTAATTAAGCCTCTGCTGTTACACAATGGTTTTTTAAATGTGTATTTTCGTGGCACGAATACCTGTCAACAATGGGGCCGTGAAATTCACACAAACCTGGTTCCAATTTGAGCGCAGCCGCGTCCGCGAATTTCTCGCGTTAATTAGAAATACGCAGACGAAAATTATGCCTGGCTGGCGCGGATGATTTCATTATCATCGTTTACGTTATGCTAGTAAAAGTAAATCGTGTTATGTGTGAAATAGTTGAAGGATAAAACGGACTAAGGTAACAAACGCAGAAGAGTGAGGACCTTAAAAGACTATTGATAAAGAATTTTAATAAATATAAATTATAAACACAGTGAAAATATGATGATAAGATTTGCTTTATAATAAATAAAATATATTTAATATATTTTTTTAACTTCCATTAATAAAGTGAATCTTATCATCATATTTTCATTGTGTTTACAATTTATATTTACTAGAAATAAAAAATGCCATATAATCAGAAATTTAATGGTTGTGGCGTCTACAACGTGCTAATTCATTTTCAATGAAGGATATGAATACAACTACTATGTTTTACCAATTATTTGAAACAACTAGTTTCGTCTAAACTCAAGAAATCGGATAATGGCTAGATCTTAAACTAGAAACTAGTTGTTTCAGACAATTAAATAAGTAGTAAAAACATAGTATCCTTCATTGGCATATAATCAATTTCGGCAATTCGACATGATATCTTAGAGAACGATTAGCTTTTGTTATCGATGCTCGGCTTCGACAGTTTTGATGAAGGAAGCTTCAGTAATGTTTCCTGGGTCAGCTCTTCGTAAGACAGGCATGGGGAGGGTTATAAACCGCCAGGCCGCCTTATGGGGAAGATAAGATAAACGCTCGAAACGGTTCTCTGAGTCGTGGTGAGGGAGAACCGACACAAGAGAAATAAGGATACAATTATCAGCGTAAACTGAAATGCAAGGAAATAAATCGATCCCCTGAGTCTTGGTGAGAGATTTACTAATGGTAAAAGTAAATATAAGTATCGGTTTCAAAGCGATAGTTGGGTGAAGTGAATCGATCCTCTGAGTCAGTCTCCGTCACCAACTGACGCTTATCAGTGAAAATATGTCCTCTTTAATATTATTTGTTGATTGGATGGGACTCTTTCGAAAGATGAGAAACGAATAAAGTGCAGAGAAGGAGACTAAAACCTAAAACCGAAAGGTTTAACCCTTTTGAGTCTTCTTGTTAAACCAGTGTTGTATTTTAATAGCTTTGATATTTATATGCTGTTTTGGAACACATTGCTACTCGTGCTGGGGGGATATCCTGGTACCCCAAATTGCACAAGTTGTTAGGTTTTCGCTAAACTGTTCATTATGGATGATAGAGAATGATTGAAGTAGAATTCTTTATGTAAACATGTCAATAAAAGGTTAGAAGAGGCGCTACATGCTAGCCTAGCAGGGTTACGAACTGATGCCACAAAATATCCCAATGCGATACGTTATACCTCAGTACGACTAATTAAGGGATAATTATAAGTATACATGTATCTATTATAATTTAATAATAATTAAAATTAATTCACAACAATTCTACCATTGTGGCCCAAAACATTTCTATCAATGTGGCAAAGAGAAGCGATAAGTTTAAAACCTCTGGTTTAAATGTAATCATAGTATTATAACTTTCATTCCATTGTTCTGCAATATTTTGCTGTAATAATGTGATAAAGTGCCCGCAAATAACGTGATATAAACTCGTCTGTTGCTGCAGTAGTACTAATTTTTATTTGTTTTCGTTGGTGATTTCATTGTGTGTAAAGTGTATAAAACATATTTGTTACGTTCCAGAACAATCAAAGCGTAAAGGCACGTACGCGCACTGTTACACTTGCTTTACTTTCATGAAAAATATAGCGTAATGTAGTTATGTAAAAATCCACAACGCAATATGTTTGAAATATAAAAACGATACCGTTTATTATTTTAGAGCGGAATGGATTACAAAATTGCATGAATTATATCGGATATTTATGAAACAATATGTTATGAACACAAAATACAATCACATTATATTCACGTGTACAGAGTAGTCATTTTCATGTGGTTAAAGTAAAAAATACACACAATAAAATCTTTTTGGGTGCATCGAATTCTTTCGATTGTATGGTATTGGATCAGTTAGTGACAACCAATGATAAGATCGCCTAGAATTGGAGTACAGTATCCATTTTTCGTCGATAGCGTGAGAAGTTTACCGAACAAATGGTAATGCGGCTAATTTGTTATCATCTGAAATTCGGTTGGAACCCATTTGCTTCCACATCATCCCTAGCTGCTGAAGGTTTAACCGAATGGTTTCATCACTCACATTGAATCTTTCTACAAGCTCTAATGGTTGTTTTAAACAATACAATTTCTTGACTCAAAAGTTAGTCAAGATGCGAGACAATCTAAATTGTATCGTATCATACATCAAATGGAAGAATATAACGCGTTCTATTTGTCAAGGACAAATTGTATGGGAGGAGGATATATGAATTCAGTTCTTGAACAACTTTTGAGCTAAGAAATTGTCTTGTCTAAAACGACCTTAACCATGTTCTACTAGAATGTGTGTGTATTACCGAAAATTTGTAAATAGAAATCCTGATGAGCCACACGCTCATATCCATACACGCAGTTTGCCAATCCCATTACCTGGGACAATGAGTAACACAATGAGACATTGCCTTCGTGTGGAAAATTAGAATCAAGCCGTAATTTCCCAGCGCGTGCACCCAAATGAATCCCCGAAAAACGTATCACCCCGCACCACGCAATAAATCTCCTCAGCACACAAAAAAAACATGCAACCATTTGTTACAACCAAGATTTCAAAAGCCTGCTTCACTTTTTTTTGTTCCCGCATAAACACAATCTGTATTCGGAATTTATCGCGTTGCGTAATCTTTCACCGCCGCTTTTGTCCGGCCCCACGCAAATTTCGCCTTAAATTTTTCTCGTCAATTAGCGATAACCGCCGTGGTTTATTAGCCGCACTCGCTATTTATTATAATTGCCGTTTTCCCAGGCAGGAAATATGTACTCCCCCGGTGTACACAATGCAAACATTTGTAGCCGATCTAATCTGGGCCGATATTTCAAGGAAAAGTAGCCAGCGTATTTATTGCCGCATTCGCGTTTATTTTTCCAATCCCACCGGCTGGAACAATGCAAATTGAAGGTGTGGTTGGACAGTCAAGGTGAGTCACTTCGGCCAGGACACATTTCAGCGCGCCTAACTGGGGGCTGCTGATCTTGAGTGACACGCGGGGCCTTGGTGAAAAAAATTACGGCGGCGAAATTCGTATCATTAACGTATGTATGTGGGGACAACGGGAAGTTCACAGCGAGAACAATAGTTGTTGTTATTCGAAGCACCTGGGAAAAAGAAAGGGGGAAACATAAAAATTAATATCGTGTATTACGGGATTTAACCTTTTTATGGGCTGTATAAAATTAGGTTTGTTTACTTAACACTTATGGGTTTATTGAGGTGTAATTTTTTTATGGGGATTGGTTTTATGACTAATTGTGGGTTGTGCTTTATAACGTAAATAAAATTGTATTAATTATATGAGTGACTGATTGACATTACGGCGAGTTTTATGGCAACCAACATACTCGTACAAATAATACAATATTTTATTAATGTTGGTAAAGGGCCTATCATAATAAGCGTGGTATTGGTAACGCAGCGGCAGGCAAAAATACCGTATGATAAATGTATCTGCATTGGCCACATCAAATTTTGTTTAATAGCAAATCGTTTCAATTCCTAGCATATTAAATATATGTATAGATTTCTTGATCACTCAGAAGACGAAAACATATTATTAACAAACATCATACAATTTATTGAAAGGTCTGAGTATCTTTTATGAATTATACATAATATTTAAGGCGAGTCTTCGAGAATGTCCTTCGAGGATTCAAGCTGAAAATCTATCCCAAAAACGGATTGTGAGATTAACTGAACTGCTGCTACTTCTTTTACGCAGTGTACAAGCCGTCGCCCAGGAAAAACTTGTTAGGTGCGCACCGAGAAATAAATTAATTTCGAAATAATGGAGCATTTTGCATAATTGCACGGATTACTATAAATTATACTACTGTACTTAACCATTATCAAATTGTATTTATCAAAACTTGAAATATGAAGCTACAATCTCTTAGAGGAATTTCTTTTGAATTTTGATTACAAATCGGAGTAAATATATAATTTTTGAAGCATATATTGACTACTTTTGCATATTTTTTACAACAATTTCGAGACAAAAAATTAACTTTTTCGTCCTAACAAAGTATTAAATGAATCTTAGACTTGTGAAATACATATTTTCAGAACATTATAAAATGTTGACTAGAAAAGACCGCGCGATTAGGTCAACTTTGAACCGTATTTCGTCTTCCGAGATTCACCTTAATATATATATATATATATATATATATATATATATATATATATATATATATATATACTACTATATTTTTAAACCTTTAACTATTTGCAACATGAAATCGTCTAAAATCAGTCAATATTAAAGTACCCTTTATATGGATATTAAAGGAAAGTTTACGTATCCGATCCATTCGTTCACGCTCCCTAATAAGGTAGTAAGAAGATACAAAACAAACAAGCATTTGATGTGGCTTATTTGATTTGATATGGTTATTTTATTATAAGTCGCTGCCTCTCGCATAAACTCGCCCCATCGTTGTAATGCATAAAATAATACCATGCCATCACAAATCGCTGAATCTGTTTAATAGGTTTCTGGCTGATATATTTAACAGGGCTATTAACAGTACCTTGCTACATATTGTAGTGTTTCCGGTATATTAAACTATATCGAATTTGAAAAGCATGCATTTAATTTATTACACCCAGACTGGATTGTATAAAAGCTAATTACTTTTATAACTAAATATAAATATTTAATATATTATTCAAACATCACTTTTTGTGCCTTTGTTATATAAAACAACATATCCATATGCACCTTCACGGTAACACCCTCCCAAACTATCGAGGTACTCTAGACACCCACTTTCCTGGCAATCAACCTGGAGGTCCCAACCTAGCTACTGATCCTCATCTACCTGATGAGGAAGACTGGCTGCTAGCTGACCAAATGATAAATATAACTAAAATAGAATGGGCAATATCTAGCTTTTTATCTTTCCCCAGGACTAGATGGAATATTCCCAGCACTGCTACAATGGGAGTTAACCTACATTATAAACACATTGGTATATATATTTAAAGGTTGCATTGCGTTTAGGTACATACCCAATACATGGAGACAGGTCAAAGTGACCTTTATAACCAAACCAGGCAAAGTAGATTACACACTTGTCAAGTCATTCAGGCCCATCAGCCTAATCTCATTTCTATTGAAAACGTTGGAAAGGCTCTATGATCGTGAAATCAGGGACGGGCCGCTGACAACGTACCCTATACATCCGAAACAGCATGCCTACCAACCAGGATCTTCAACAGAATCAGCACTACATCTGGTGACTTCTAAGATAGAGGGAACACTGGAGCATACAAGTTCGTTGCTTGCCACCTTCATTGATATTGAAGGTGCTTTTGACAAAACAACATTTAAGAGTATTGATAATGCTCTAATATCTCACGGGATTCACAACACTATGAGGGGCTGGATAAAAAATATGCTTGGTCTAAGAACAATTCAAGTAACATTAGATGACATAACATCAAAAAAAGTTGCAGGGAAAGGCTGTCCTCAAGGTGGAGACCTCTCACCCCTTTTATAGGAACCTGTAGTTCATAGCCTGGAACTAAACAACTCAGGATACTATGCCGTTGGCTATGCCGACGACATAGTGATCATGATAAATGGCAGTTTTGAAGGTGTACTCTGCAATCTTATGCAGAGTGCCCTAAAGCTTGTTGAGAACTGGTGCGATAGCCATTCGCTAACAGTTAACCCAAAAAAAGACAGAGCTGATATTGTTTACAAGGAAGAGCAAACTCGAGCTCATGAACATGCCAACTCTCTTTAAGATCCCTGTGACACTCACAGATAAATTAAAATATCTAGGATGAATCATGGATACAAAACTGAACTAGAATGAGCATATAACATCCAAGCTGGAAAAAGAGTGCATCTCATTTTGGCAAAGCCGCAGGGCGGTTGCTAAAACATGGGGCCTGTCTCCCAAGATCACCCAATGGATATATATCCGCGATCATAAGACCAACTATTGCATATGGTGCAATAGTCTGGTGGTAGACAACCAAACAAGTCACAACAATATCAAAGCTATCACACATCC
This sequence comes from Lordithon lunulatus, assembly GCA_963942505.1. Classification (NCBI taxonomy): domain Eukaryota; kingdom Metazoa; phylum Arthropoda; class Insecta; order Coleoptera; family Staphylinidae; genus Lordithon; species Lordithon lunulatus. Next base: position 12,060,492 of record OZ012669.1, read on the forward strand.
AGCGGATGGCGTGTCTTGCCATCACCGGCGCTATGAGTAAAACACCCACAGCAGCTGTTGAAGCACTGTTATATCTACAACCACTCGACCTTCTTACAAACGAGACTGCAGTAAAAACAGCATTAAGGCTTTCTTCACTCAACCTGTGGCATGATATAATAGATAGATAGAATCATTGAACATAAGAGCATACTGAGTGAAGCTATCAAACTAAACCCCTCATAGAAGGTAAGTGCGACAGAATTCTACCCAAACACAGTTTTGTCAAATATTTTCAGACCATCACACTGGATGGTATCCCACAAGGCGCCAACATAACCGTGTATACTGTTGGATCCAAAACTAGGACGAGAGCTGGCTATGGAATATTCTCACCAGAACTCGATCTCAAGATAAGTGCACCACTTAGAAGACTCACGTCAGTCTTCCAAGCTGAGTTAACAGGAATACTAAAGTGTTTTCAAATTTTAGCTAAACGGAATATTAAGGATAAACATATCCAAATACTCACCGACAGCAAAGCAGCTCTAAATGCACTAAATGCCAACACACATTTGTGTTGAAAGAGCTAATTCATATCTACACAGCCTGAAGGAGCTAGCTAAATATAACAAACTAGAACTCTGCTGGATCAAAGGACATAGTGGCATCAAGGGGAACGAAATTGCTGATGAGCTTGCCAGGAAGGGATCTTTACATCCTCTAACAACCCAAGAGGATTTCTGCAGGTACTCTGAATAAAATAATAGAGCATAGGACACATGCTCTTCACTAGGTAAGATGGCGAGAAACACCGGGCTGTAAGCAATCAAAGGTAGCAATTAGGCAACCTTGTAAAATTGCAGCCACGGCCCGCCTTAACTTATCTAGAACTAATCTGAAATTATTGGCCAACATCCTAACTGGCCACTGCCGGCTAAACAAACACCTACACACGATGGGTCTGGTGGACAGCCCGTTATGTAGAGGGTGCAATGAAGAACTAGAAACAGCAGAGCATGTAATATGCCTCTGCCCAGCGCTAGTAAACACCAGGTATCTAATACTAGGGGAGTACTGGCCTAGTATGGTCAGCATTGGCAGCTCCTCACCCGCCAGATTTTTGCGGCTTGCACGCAAAATTGACCGGACGAGTGAGCAGCCTTAAAGGGAGGTTTCACAATGGGCGCATTTTGAGGCCTAAGTGTCTGTAGCTTTGCTACCCTCCAGCCAACTATCCAGAACTACCAATATTTCTTTATTTTGGTATATTAATAACGTCTGAATGCACGAAAATATATGGATTACAATTCAATGATGGCACGTATCCCACAAGCCATCACTATCAGTTCACCAAAATAATGTTTTCGACACATAACTTTTCGATAAAAACTTGTTTCTAAAAAAAGCTAATAAAATGAATTCTTCAAATTACAATAATATTAGCTTCAAAATGTGGCATTGTTTGTTTATTCTCCAACCACAGTTCGAGGCTATTGTCTTTTAATGTTAGGTATTTTGTGTACCAGAATATTTGTATCTACAATGCCTTTTATTACAAAAATCGATCGAACAACAACTAAAAAAAGGTGCAGGTGTCGGGTAACCCCACGCATCCCATGTTTACGTTTGATTTATATCTCATTATCCCTGCCAAAAAGCATTGAAATTTTGTTGTTGTCAACCTCCGACCCCACGATGAAAAATGAACCACCAAAGCGGCAATTTATTATTATAAATAAATATTTGCGCTTAGGTTCTTTAGAAAACGCGCCGAGCCACAAACACAATCGATCATTTTTTATTGACACGAATTATTTCGCGTTTCAATCCGGAAGGAGATGCCGTAAAAATTCTTTCTATAATGCGACGTCAATGGGGATGCGCCCTAAATTACAAGGTAACAAATAAAGCGGGGACAAAAGCGGCATCGATTTTGCAGTAAAAGTTCCAGCATCTAGAATATGTCAGCCGTGCGCTAGTTATTTACGGCATTCGAATTTTCTGGCTTAATTTGCGAATAAAATTTTATTACGTATTACTAAGGGCTGGGGCGTTTTAGAATAATAGTAAAATTTAAGTGGATGTATAGTATAATCCATGGAAGATAGAACTTATTAGATCTTGGAGACAAGAAACATAAATTTGAATATTTTTCAATATCAATGGCAATAAGTTATATGATGTTTATAAAAGTGTTCTCGATATATGTAGAATTTGAAACAAATGAAACACTATGCAAATCCAATTAACATCACGTTTGCGGTATTAATGAACGAAAGTGAACGTTACAATTAACCGTTATTTATTTTCAATTATTTTCCACGCCACATTACATCACTCAATTATCATTATCCCGCGTTACGAATTTGTAAATATCCAATTATATAAACAGTATTCTAAGTAGCTTGCGGGGAAAAAATGCAAGCAATCTCGCAACGTGTTGTTGTTCTACCATGGGAAATTGCAATTTGAGGAATGGAAGAACAGTTATATTTATGGAACGCCCCCGCGTATATATATCAGTGGGTATTAATATTCAAATTGGATCAGTTGGTGCGCAAATGATTTCCCGTTTACCTATGCACGCTTACTAATTAATTACTCCTCGCGTATTTATGTTTTCATTATTATGCGCCGGGCATGCTGCAAATTAATTACGGATATGCTGTGTTTGAATTACGGGTAGGGAATTGTATAAAAAGTTTGTTTGCAATGCAAACATGTTATTATTTCAGTTGCATATATGATTTTGATACGGCATGCAGGGGCATGTAATTGCATGAATATTATTTATTTGATAGAGGGATGAACTTATTACATATTATGTAAAACTATGTGAAATTCCCGTCATTTGATGGGGTATCGTAAATCAATTGCTAAAGAGTAAAATGTTTATTGTACGACGAATAATTAATTAATTAATTTTTAATATGTAAAACAGCAAACTGTTTTTTAACAATTTTATATTAATTCACTTAAAACACTTATACTCCAATTAAATATTGAATTAAAAATAGAGAAAACATACTATCGCCGATGGGATTCGGACCTGCGACCCCCACTTATGGACTGTCAGCACAAAAGTCTGAAGCTGACCGACCTGTCAGTGTCGGTCAGCTTCAAAACATTGTCTTCGATTTTATATTAATAGCTATTTTATGAAATAAGTTACCCATTATTATTAATTTATGGCAGGAATAACAGACATTTTGGTTTCTCCAACTTTTTAACAGTTTCTAGGTACTTTTTGTCTATTAGGTCTAGTTTTTGAGATACGCTATATTTTTGGAAATAGTATTTATTTGATAGAATGATGAACTCTCATATTATGTAAAATGTTTGTTTATTTTCATCAATTAATATCGTCGCAATGAACACCGTCATGGAAACTCTGGTGACTAGTTAGGGAGAGAAACCTTTGAAAAAAGCGGCCCAAGGCAAAAAGAAAACTCTTTCTTTTAAAATCTATATTTCGCTCTTAGTTCAGAGCTTCCTCAGGATTTACTACAAATGAAGCCAAACATTACAATATTTAACAGTTATTACAGCAACACTTACAAATAGAGTTAAAAAAGCATAGCTAAAACCTTAGACATAAGGAACATAAGTCATATATAATATCGTCTCAATGCGGAAAAAAGCAAGATACAAAAAAATGTTGTTTAAAAAATCTTAATAAATTTATTACTTAAAAGTAAAACTACGTGATGATATAATTATGTTTGGCATTTATTTATGATTAGAAAAAAGCATTGTCTGTTTATTTTGATCAATTAAATTTTAATACTTGTGTGAAACTCTTTATCCAATTACTAATTCACGATTCATTCGTGGTAAAAAACTACACATCCCAAGGTCGTCAGTCCCCTCCCAATCGTTCTTAATATAATTTACAAACCGCAAAATGAAAAAAAAAACAATAAAATCCAGCCTTATTTAATTACGTGCAACATTTCCTATAAAACACTCCTTATTTGCAATACGTGCGCGCGCGCGAGAGTGGCTGGATTAAAAAACGTGCCTTGCACACCACACTTTAAACTGGTTTTGTGAAAAGATCAAGGATACCGTTTGATATTCAAACCGCTCATTTATCTTGCAACAATCGCATTTATTGTGTATAAACAAATACCAATACTCTCTGCAAATATAAAAGCACGTACGCTGTTTGCGAAGGGACTAAAAACCGCGCGGATGGCTGTAATTCGCGCTATTAGCACCGCACGAGCTAACAGAATGGCTTGTTTTTGCGGGGTGAAGTGCGTGGGCAAAAAGGGGGTTGCGTAATTGATTACGCGTGGGTGGGACTGGGGAAAGTAATTATTAGCATTAGGGGGAGTGTTTGTTTGTTTGTTTGTTAAAAATGTGTGTTGTTTTTGTTGTTGAAATTGACGAGAATTTAGAACAGAAATTAAAAACGTGTTTCACAAAATAAAAGTTTGATAATAATACAGCACATTAATTTATAATATACCTATATTATATTATTAACCATATTTATTTAAAGGAAATAAAAAATAAAAGACATTTTTTTATGCATAACCCTCCGTTGGTATGGTCAAATCTGACCCGAACCACTTTGTTTCCATTACTATCCCTACTTTCTTTTTGTGCAGCTGCATACCGGTTAAGGAATTCTTCTAACTTCTAAGATAGTTTCAGATGCAACGTACGTAAATAGAGAGTTGAGTATTGTTTCCGGGTTGTACGTTGTTGCGGGTCACATTTGAGCCACCACACCATATGCGTCAGCATATTTTCTATAGAAACAATTCCACCAATTATAAATACAGGATGAAACATTACAGAAAAACATTGGTTTTCTTCGATGGAACTTATGATTGAGCTGAATAAAGTTAATATAACATACACGAGCTCTACGAAATGCCAAATGCGATATACTACCAGAATAAAAGCCTCATAAGGATCGTCTTGCCTTATCTTCAACAGACGTAACCATTTTATCGTATGTGTCAAAAAGGCGTAAAGCAGTGATAATGTTATTATCACTACATCATACATATGCGATTGAGGATGGAGCAAAAAGGTTCACAGCTTAGCTATGATAAAAAAATCACTAAAAGTATGATGAGACAAAACACTTCAGACTTTTTTGGAAAGAAATATAGTTAATCTTTTTCATTCAGATATTATAATGACTTGGGGTGTTAACAATTAGAATTAAATCAGAGTGCAATCTTTTTTAGAAACAAATGTTTATTTTTATTTTTATTACATAATCAGTGCCAAATATTATAGAGTTGTCTGATTTCTTCCTTATTTCTGTGATTCTTACTTTAATATGCATAATTTCACTAGTAATGCTTAATTAATACCCTAAAGATAGTAATCATCGCCCAAAAATGTTTACCAGGAAAACCTTTGACACACAAAAAATCATAAGAGTGTGGGTCAGCATTGACCCACCATACCTTATGCAGCTGAGGTAGTCACCATACCAACTGAGGGATAATTTCACAATTTCACATATATAATATATTTTTTACCTTAAACGGGCTATCGACAAGTTTTTAGGCAGTAGGCATAAGGACTATTATTTTAAAGCGTTTAAAATAAAAAAAAACTGAACTGTCTAGTGCACGTTATTTTATGATTTTTTTCTATTTTCCACTATATTACTATGTATTCGTATAGTAATACATAAAAATATGTAACATAGATTTTTTTTTGGATTTTGGGTCTATTAATCCATGGGTGGTGTGTTTGTCTATAGTTTAAACAGCTCTGAGCTTATCACTTGACCGGCGGATAAGTCTAATAGCTGATACCCCTATAAAGATAGAATTTTTTTTATAATAGATAACATTAAATCTGGCAAAATTCATCATACATTATTATTTACGGATTATTATAATTATCGTTTCTCGACACCCGAAAGGGTATAAAGAGATTTAAAAGATTTTATATATATATAGATATATATATATATATATATATATATATATATATATATATATATATATAATTATCGTTATTGTTATATAAATAAATTGTATGTCATATAATGTCACGTGTAGGAGTTTCCTTTCTGTTTTATTTTAACCGCGCTGCATTAAATGGATTATTTTTTGCTATAAAACCACACACATTCGCTTTCGCAAAGTATGGAAAAATGAGCGTGAATTGGCATATTCATTATTGCTCCGGAACTTGTATAGTCATTCATTATGCATACATAATAATTATGTGATTAATAATATACCGTCGGTTCAGGCTTTCATTGCTTATTACCTATTTTTAGATCTAGTAATAGCATTATCAAAAACGCTATAAACACTAATTGTTTAAATAAAAAAATAAAATAATAATAGTTATAAAAATTATATGCTTAAGTTATATGCTATACTCATAACAATTGATCATTATTTTTATTTTTTATTTTTATCTCTTGTATGTAGTATATTACATACACCAAATGTAATGTAAAATGTATGTCTGTGGTGCATTGTTATAGGGTTGGGGTCTGTCTATCCCATACCTGTTATGCATCCGAAACAAACAAATAAATAAATAAATAAATAGATGGTTCCTTTATTAAACCATGTCCGCATACAGTAACAGGAAGCTAATAGTCAGGGATATGATTTAAAAAATAGAATAGACAGAAGTAAATTGATAAATGGCAGAAAGAGAAGGAAGTAGAGAATAATTAGAGACATGAGCTACTAGCACAACTCAAGGAATTGAATTTAAAAGACAGATATTAATACTCGTCCTGAGAAGCTAGAGAAATTGAATTGATTGAATAAACAGAAAATGCCGATGAAAAGCGAACAGGAAGTGAGAGAAAGAATAGCTTAATTGTAACTGGGTTGGTAAAAAACATGATAACCTAAACCAACAGCTGAAGAAACTGCTACACATTAAACTAGAAGTAGAATTCTGATTAGGCAGAAGGCTGCAGGGCAAACAAATATCGCAACGGGCCAAACTAGTAACGTGGAAAAACAAAAGAACAATAATGGATAATAAAAGCCGCTTTCGTTTAGCATGGTTTGGCATTGCTAGTCGCCCCGTGGCGTACAGTATCGTGGTCGTGCGCCGCCGGGTGTAAGGGCCGAGGTAGAATTATGCGCATCGGAAGCGGCAACTAGAACAAGAAACAATAAGCCCGTACCAGCCCAGAGTGATAAACTAAAGCACTCAAGGCAGGCATACCTTTAGCAGGTTTACCAAGTGATGGTATACCGATAGTCAATATTTCCATACAGATTCATTCATACATTACACTTGGGCATTAGAGGGTTAATCATAAATAATACGTGGCACATGTATGCGGAGCTATATCACAAAACAGGTGATTTATACAAAAGCTAAGCAAAGAAGATAATAAATGAACGACTGACTTGGTTCCAGGGGATAGAAATGCCAGAATTGGATAATCTAAAAGCCGTACAATACCTCTATTGTAAGGTTTTTAGATTACCCAATTCAAACGAATAAGAAAGAAGAGGTCATTATAAAATAAAAGACATAAGGACGAAGAATTCTGTGGTGGATAGAAGCAGGGGGGTTGAAACATTTTGAATGATGCACAGATAGAGACTGGATGAGGGAGTGCACATTTATTGGGGCCAGAATGGTGTCAGTAATTGACTACGCAGTGGTCAATGAGAAGACGTTACAAATTCGTGGAAGAAGAAGTCAGTATAAAATAAAAGACATTAGGACGAAGAATTCTGTAGTGGATAGAAGCAGGGGGTTGAAATATTTTGAATGATGCACAGGTGGAGACTGGATGGGGGAGTGCACATTTATTGGGGCCAGAGTGGTGTCAGTAATTGACTACGCAGTGGTCAATGAGAATGCGTTACAAATTCGTGGTAAGCATAGAGTCGGATATTTTTCCCATCAGCATAACATCGGTAGGAACACACATCGAAGAAGGATCGCAAGATAAGGCCAGGAAACGATACAGGTGGGAGCCAGAAGCAAGAAATATATACCAACAGAACTTACATAAATGCAAGAATATAGATATTATAAGAGCATATACGAGCTGACCAGGTACTCTTTACGTAGCTGGTCAGCTCGTTAGTAAGTTAGTAAGTAAGCATTAGTATGAGAATCGAAAGGAAGGAAAAGAAAGAAGACATCAAACTAATGGTCCTGGTGTTGTGTAAACTCCAGTACACTCTTCAGGCTCTTAAGCATTATTCAAGTTCAATTTGCAGTGATGGTAGCCAAAGTTCTAGGAGGACATGGTATATAAAGAAGATTGGCACCACTCGGCGATCCTGATGGCATGAGTATGTTGAAAAATATTGCTATATGCTTGTGCATTGTTAATTTTGTGATTAGTTTATTACGTCGCTGAATTATCAATTTTACTTTACCATACTATGGCACGTGTATAAAATGTCAGATACACAAAACAAATAGAATAATAGAAGGTGTTGCCGCCAACGTAGGAAAATTAAAGTTGCATATAGTTGGAACTGATTTTCACTACACATATTTCTTATCTCCACCCTCGCCATCTCAAGTGACAGCATTAAGGCTATCTTAACTCAACCTGTGGCATGATAAAGGTAGAACCATTGGACACAGGAGCATACTGAGTCATCAAACTAGTCCCCCTCGGAGAAGGTAAGTTCTACCCAAATACAGTTTTGTCAAACATTTTCAGACCATCACCACACTGGACGGTATCCCACAAGGCGCCAACATAACCATGTATACTGATAAATCCAAAGACGAGAGCTGGATATGGAATATTCTCACCAGAACTCGATATCAAGATAAGTGCACTACTTGGAACACTCACGTCAATCTTCCAAGCTGAATTAACAGGAATACTAAAGTGTGTTCAAATTTTAGCTGAACGGAATATTAAGGATAAACATATCCAAATACTCACCGACAGCAACGCAGCTCTAAATGCACTAAATACCAACATATTGGGACGAGTGAGTAGTCTTAAAGGGAGGTTTCACAATGGTCCCATTTTGGGGTTCTAAGTATCTGTAGCTATGCTACCTTCCAGCCAACTATCCAAAACTATCCAGAGAACCCTAACAACAAGGTTACATAAAGAAACATATGTAACAATAAAAAAAAGAGACAAGGTGAAACGCTTTCATAAAACTTTTTACACTGGCATTAGGATAAATGTTAACAAATCTCAAATGAATAGAGAAAGGAATAAGCATCGACGGACAGAAACTCAATCACCTCAGATTTGGGGACGACATTGTGATCCTGGCCAACAGTACGAAGGAAGTACAAACAAATGCTTCACGAACTATAATCAGTAGCAAAACTATTTGGTCTGCGGATTAACAAAAGCAAAACTAAAATGATGTGCGACCACCTGAATTGGATACCTGGGACCAGAAGGTGTACATAGATGGTTAGGAAATAGAAACGGTAAACCACTAGATTTAGTGGTTTACCGTTTCTATTTCCTAACCATCTATGATAGATAGATTTATCTGGGACAACGAGATAGTTTCGATATGAATAGCCAAGAACAAGAATTCAAGAGAATAAGGCTGGCGCTAGTCAGCCTTCAGTCCATGGCGGGAAATAATCAGAGGTAAACTACAAAACAACAAAAATATACTAGTATTAACCTTTATACCGCGGACACCTGGACCTTTACCAAGAAAGATGGACCACACTTTCGTGTCACACAAAGGAGGATGGAGCAATGATGCTTAATATATCGTTGAGGGACCGCAAATCCAATTAGTGGATGCAGTCCAAAGCCAATATCATTACTTCAATTATATTGGTTTTGGACCGCATCCACTCATTTAAGTCAAACGCCAATGTTCCTCTGTCTTGTGCTTTCCGAATCCAAAAAGCACTACTGTTTCAGTAGGAAGGGTCAAACCAACAAAATCGCAGTAGCACGATCGAAGATGGACCAAAGGACTCTTGGAATGGAGACCGAGAAAGGGATATAGATTCAGAAGTACACCATCAAAGACATAGTCGGATGACATCAAGAGGACAGCGAACTTCGTTTGTATTCGGAAGGCACAAGATAGAGGAACATTCGAGAGGTCAGATATGAATCAACATAACATAAACAAATGATGATGATGCGGATTTGTAGTTACTCAATTATCATAATTATGCAAACATAGCGTTACTTTTTTTAACTTTGTTCGTGTACTACTGAACGGATTTTGGAAAACGCAACTATGTAAATACTTTTTTTGTACTCATGTCCTAAGACAAGTCATTTCCCGCATTGATTTGGGTGCGGGAAGTAGCCAGCGTTGCCAACTTAAAATTCGGCACCAATGTAAATGTGTATTTATAAATATAAGAATGCATGCAATCACAGCGTACACCTCTTATACTTCAAATCATTAAAAATTAACGATATGGTACTGAATACATACAATTTTGAAGAAAATATAGACTTTAAATTATATATAATTGGTTGTGTGACATACCTATTTGTCACAACAACTTTAAATAAGTATTTAGTTATTTATTCGTACAAAAATTAAGATACATTATTCGTGCGATAAGGCCGTTTCCCGAATTCGCTCTTAATACAGCAGCCGAAGGCGACTCGTGCTGTAAACTCATTCGCTCATTCGAGAAACTTGCCTTCCTGCACTAATAATGTAAATTACTATTACCATTAAATACTTTTTAAAATTAATTATAAACTCATTACTATTTTAGTAATGGTTACTGTTTAGTAGTAAAGACGATATGGATTTGTAGTTGGTGATATATTTTTCAATTTTTTTTTTCGAATACTATAAACGACTATGAAATTTGGAAAGTATTAACATTTTATACAATAACAGCTATGTAAATAGTTATTACCATTATCAGTAATAGTTACTGTGTAATAGTGAATTCTATGTGAATCTGTAGTTACTTAAATCATAATTACGCGAACATGAGGTTGCATTTTCAACTGTTTTTGTATACTACTGAACAGATATTGGAAATTGAAGATTAACATTCCACAATCCAATTATTATTACCATTATCAGTAATAGTTACTGTTTGTAAGTAAACATGATGTGAATTTATGGTTACTAATTCACTGGTGTTTGGGCAAAAGGGCTTAAGTCATAATTTTTACGAAAAGAAGGTTTTTATGTCTTTTTAACCAAAAAAATCTGATATTAGATTGTTAAGGCGTCTACTTTGTGATAATTCATTTTAACTGATAAATAAAACGATTTTTTATTTTGATTTTTTATCACACTTTAGTTACACTCTAGCTCAAGACATTTTCATCGGAGGAGCTCGAAAATGGCTAGAGCTTAGCCGAAACTAGTTGCAGAGTGTAACTGAAGTGTGATAAAAAACAAAGTAAAAAATCGATTTATTTATCCTTCAAAAAATTCTGCTCTTTCCATTGGTACAAACGGCTTGTAAACTTTACATTTCTTGACTTAAGCCCTTTTGACCAAACACCAGTGAATTACAATTACGCTAAAATGACAATTTCCAATACTCTGCTTTCATTTGTTTTATTTGCTAATAACACATTTCTAATGGGCCATTCCGAATAAGCGCGGTAGTGGTAAGGTAGCAATAAGCAACATTTTGCATGGCTATAAAAATTCAGACGTTCCGAATTGGCCAGTAATGCATGCGATAATTATGGTAGAGATAATTATCCATGTTCTGTCATAGTTGTCACAGTTTTAGAGCGCTGCTGTAAACGCCTGCATTTGTATACATGTGTACAATTTCGCTTACCGCTACGTTACCCCTACCACGCTTATTGTGAATGGCCCATAATAGTAGCAGATTGTTAAAATAGGCACTTCCTGTATCTATGATAATTTTCGGTTGGTTTTATTCGTCACACGAATCAATCACGAACGTATAATGTAATTAGTGTCATGAATAAAATCAACAAATGGTAAATAGAAAGAATATGAACCAAAAAATGTATTAATAAAAGAACACATGAACAATAAGAAATACGAAAAATAATTTACTTACTATATGGATTTTATTGATTGCACAATAATTCCTTCATCCAACCACCGAAACCAAACAAAGTATTATATACATATAATATATATAAAATGTATTAATAAAAGAACATATGAACAATAAGAAATACGAAAACTAATTTAGTTAATGTATGGATTTTATTGATTGCACAATAATCCCTTCACCCAAACATCCCTTAACAATAAGACATATCTTAACATCGCCGCGACAGAAATAATTTCGCAATCAGCATCAGCGTCGGCGTCCCTATCTCGAAATTGGCGATAAGGCGAATTAATTAAATCCGCTTTATTTTCCAGCCCCCACCGCCCCCCGTCAGCCGTGCCTAAGAAACATCTCGTGGCGCGTGCTTAATTATGTATGCCGTTGCGAGAACACGTCGGCGGCGGCGCAATTTTTTTTAGTCGCGTTTTCTTCACCCGGTCTTTCGCAGGACAGTCGTGACGGGGGAAATCACGGCTCTCATTAACGACACGGGTCATTAGCATAACCGCACCGAAATACAGCCGGATTCACGTTTTCATCAAGGTCGCAGACACTGGGAGGATAAAAACGTTGTGAGAATTCGAACAATATCGCAACGAAACTGATTCCTTGTGACATAGCTAATTCGATTAAATTGAGGTCACTGATGGAATTAAATATAATTTGCAATTCATAATTATTTTGGTAAAAATTATACAACTAACCCCCTAGGAGGAAAACACTAATGAGATCTAATAAGATCGAAATCTAGATATGTAGATTGCTAAGAGGTGGATTCACACTTATATATGTTTTACAATTATTTTAGTATTTACGTCAGTGATTCTTAATCTTTTTTGAAGTCATGGAGTACTTTTGATCATAAGAAACATTCGCGGAGCACCAAAATCAAAGAGTTAAAAAAGTACAGACATTTTTAATAAAATTTAAACTGATTATTACATAACTAGAAGTGCCTAGTGACCGAGCGAGGTCTTTCGATTGGGCACTTGAGAACCGTTGCTATATGAGACTTTGCAAAGGTGCTGCCTACTAGCCATTATTTGTGCTACTCAAATCACATGCAGTAGATGGTACCATTGGTCATTGGGATGTAATTAATGACACTCGGGAACCATTTTCCCAAGTAGCAAGTCCTAACACTAACATACACATATAGGAATACACGGTATAAGGACCCGAAGGACGATAGCCAGTTACAAATTGGAACAACTAAAAAAATTTTATATACATTTCGTATGATAAAGCAGAAGTCTATTGCAGATTTTCAGGGCCATACCTATACCTATACCTATTGTCTAGTGCTACTGCATAGAAAATGATTCATCTATTATTTTATGATATAGTAATATATATTTTTTAAGGCTGACGCAGCTTATGTGTGAATTGGGCCTTAGGCGATGGTCTAAAGTCATTGCGTAAGGTACGTTGGCAGTTCGAATCCACCCCTAGTCTGGACATTTTTTCACAAAGAATTTACCCGGCTAGCATATCATGAATGTTGTATGAGGTACAATAGGTCCGTGAAGGGCCGCAAGCCCAGGGGCGGGGACTGTACTCATGGTAAAACAAAAAAATATATCTTTTCCGTATAGAGACTAGAGTTACGTTATTACTTTATTAAGTATTAATAAACAGGTTAATACTTAATAAAGTAATACTACTGTCTATCCGGAAAAGATACATTACTATATCATAAAATACGAAATAAAAAACTCGTATAAGAAATTTTAGAAACCTTCAGCATATCTGTTTAAAAGCAACTACATAAAATAAATCATTTTAATTCCACAACATAATCAAATCTATTTGCATACGTTACACAACATAACGTGAAACTGCAAGTTTATTACCACCTGCTATAGTCTATTTAATGCCTTAATTAGAAATGCCGCATTTACGACATAAACGCTAGCAATTTGCAAGAAATGGTATCGTGTTTACATTTTATTTTCCTCTGAATCATCCGCAATTATAGCAGCTCGTTTATTGTCCGCTTGCGTAACGACAAACGGCACATTCTCGTATGTATTTACAGTAAGAAGCGTGTTGGTATGAGGTAACCGTTGTGTTTAAATGTTACCGTGATTCACACACAACGGGGCAAAAAAACTGTGTACGCACCCGCCCGCGCGGTTCCGTGTCGGAAGGTCACACACAAAAAACTCGAACCCGAAAACCGTGGGGTGTGACCTTGCGCACCCAACGCAATTAAATATCCTGCGTATGATGTAAGTTGGCGGAGCGTGCACCGCGACGGCCTAGTTTTCACCGCTTGGTTGAGTTTCACTTTCGTTTAGCTAATATTAAATAAAACGCGCGTGCAGCTGCTGCACAGGCTCTCCAGCAGGATGCATAAACATAGCGCTGGAGCTTCAGGGGTTACTCCAAATGCGAGGCGGTTTATTTCTATTTAATGAAAAGTATGGCTCTGTTTACCCGACCTTATGCTCGCTTTTATCGTTTCTACAAACGACTTGTTATTGCGATAAACACTGTTTAGGAATACGCTTGGATGCGCCTGAATGCATATTTGAGCATATTAGAGTCCTGTTATTTTCAATTTCACGGTAATTACTTAAACTAGATTACTACAAATGATTTATAGTGTGACAAATATACCTTAAGAGTTTTCCTAATTAATTAGAGTAAAGTAAAGTAACAGACATAGGTGAAATGCAATGACAATTCTATATACGATGAGAAGTGCCATCGTATATAGAATTTTCAGAAACTAAATAATAACCTATATAAAAATGTGCATATTAAAGTATGGTGAACAAAAAACTTTGGTTGTGCATGAATTAGTTTCTATCAGCGCATATGAATGTCCTTTTAAGCCGTTGGACTACTAAAAATGTTGTTTCCCAGTTAAGTTATCAGTATACTTGAAATTTCACAAATATTCACGTTATAACTTGTTTTATAGACAGAAAACAGAAACATGAATAAATAACAGAAAGAATTAATAATATCAAACATGATACAACTAACCCCCTAGGAGGTAAGTTAAACGCCAGCTGGCGGCACCACATCAATTAGCAATGCACACCTATATGGTTATAACTATCAACATGATCATACAATCAGGATCACCGGGTAGTGCCCTCTATGGAATAATATTTCAACAGAGTGCTTGAGATATCAGCACAAGGCCAATCTTATAAAACATATATAAGTGTGAATCCACCCCTTAGCAGGGGGTTAGATGTATCATTTTTGTATATAACCACTCGAGATATTGTGTGAATTCACCCTCACTAGCTGAGCTACGCTGATAAGATCTAATAAGATCGAAATCTAGATATGTAGATTGGTAAGATTATATATGTATTAAAAGCATCAGAGTTCAAACCTCACACAACCAAAATATCTGTACTTTGTGTAAGTTGTATTTTTCAGTTTTATACTAGGAAATATATAGTAATTATTAATTCAAACGCGTCATTAAATATACGTGATTATTTATATAGTGCTTATATTTTGTTTGCTTTATTTTGATTATTTGTTTAATAAATGAGCATCGGGGCGTCTATTTGATTGATATTGGTAGATATTATGGACGCCAATATTTGTGCGCTGCATTAATTTATAATATAGAATAGTAAACAAACCCGCCGATTTCGTTCACCAAAAAGCAAATTGAATTATTTAATTAATAAAATTAAATTAAAATCAGTCGCGAATATGTTACAGGTAAATTAAAATTGTATTGATTAATTTCATTACTTAGTGCTATTCAAAAATAAATATTGAATATTAATAATACTAATTATAACAGAATATGATGGTATTCTGCGAACAAAAAAAGGACTATTGACTAACAGAGATAAATAATAATAATATATAATAAATATTGAATATTACTAATACTAATTATAACAGAATAAGACTAAGAATTAAACAGTTGGTATTCAGAGGTGGTTCCTCTCAGCATTGGCGGCATCGACTCGGCAACTGGATCTCAGTATTGGCGTCATCGGCAGGGTCTTTCTATGGTTACACATCAAATCCCATCATAAAATGTGGGGATATTGTATATTTTTCATCAATAATCCTTGGTTAAGAGAAACATTCCACTTTCAAAAACACTCATAGAATAATAACATAATTTATATGATTCCAAATAAACAGAATTAATTAAGTATCTCATTTAGTGAGACAACACAACATATATGCTTGCAAATGAATTAATTAATAACCAGAGCAACCGCCATTATTTCTTGTCTCATTAAAGGACGACCCGCACAAACAACCCCGTCAAATCACTCCCAATTACAATCAAATACCCCGCTTGCTCGCCCACCACCACGCGGAAAATTTACGCTGATGCCCCAGAAACCCAATACACCAACGCAATTACCAATACTCCCCGATCAACAATTAAATCCGTTTGTCCACCCCCCAAGGTATCATTAGCGCCCGAGTTAACGCAATCACATCGCCGTTAAAGGCGGCTACACGCTTTCGCTGGGCGCATCAAGCGGCCCCCTTATTAACCACCTGGAGGCACTAGGTGTATTTAATGCGTTTAGAGAGTGTCTTCGGTGCTATTTGTAAATTCCAATGGCAACAGTAGCAGGCCTTGAAAAATTCCAAGCGAAAGCCAGCAATTCGCGCTTTACAAACGGTTCGTGTAAACGTGCGATTCATTAAAACGGACACCGTTTGTGTGTGCGCCGGGGACAATTTACGGGGCGATCCGACATGAAATTTTAACGATATCTTTAATAACAATACGCCCATAACAAGGGCGCACTGTATGCTACAACAGTTGTAAATATCAAGTGGAACAGTTACATACTTTCTAATAAGTTATAGGTTTTAAGTATAAAACGTTGTATGGATTTAAACAAAAATAACATTTTAAGATTTTTAAATTTAATTTTTGGAAAATACTACTAACTTATTTTCACAAGTGGCTATTATGTTTAATTTAAATTGAAAAACAGTTAATTGCTATTATTTCATTGCATTGAAATATAATAGCAGATTTATTTTTCGTATCAATAAAATATATCTGGTGTGGGCGCCACACTTTCCGAATTGCATTGATATTTTTCACTTTTTTATTATTTTCGACATATTAAACTTTTTAGAAATTTTTGACAAATTATTTGACATTTATGACACATTTTGGGACATTTTGACACATTTTGACATATATTAACACATTTCGACACATATTGACGCATTTTGACACAAATTCATGCATTTTGACACATATTGAAATATTTTAACGAATTTTTGACATATTTTGACACATTTTTGGCACATTTTAATACATTTTGACATTACCGTCGACGATGTGCCTCCTTTTTTAGAGCGGACACATTTTGACACATATTAACACATTTTGACACATATTGACGCATTTTGACACATATTGATGCATTTTGACACATATTGAAAAATTTTGAGGAATTTTTGACACATTTTTGGCACATTTGAACACATTTTGACATTTTTATACATTTTGATACATTTTGCCATTACCGCCGACGCTGTTCGTTCGATTTTTAGAACGGACCATGCTGAATTATGCGCAGACAATCGGTTTTATAGAGCAATATTCTCTGTTAGAGGACCGATTTTGCTGAAACTTTCACAGATTCGTCCACGGAGAACCCTACAGCCGATTTCTAACGTTGGTCGCGATTCGTTGGGCTGTTTTCCTGGAATATTGTTCACAGACACACGGACATACATACACACACAGACATCGCTAAAATGGGTTTATTTCGACTATTTTAGTCATAAAACGTAAAGAAATTTGAATTTTATTTTTTCTAAATTGTTCGCGACAACAATTCCTTTCTTATACAGTAGGGTGTATCAGTATAAAACCGAAAACTACCACAAGGTTTACTGGTCTTATAAGAGCAACTGTCGATCGGTGCGTGCCAAGAGGGTTCAGAAAAAACTACATTCTATGTTAGTCCATACCTCTAATACAACCTGTACAATTAATACCAAGCAAACCGAAACCCAGAAGTCGCGTGAAAATCTGCAAGAGGCTGACGTGGGAGAGGAATTTGTCGAGAGATGTAGTGTGGAGGAGGACGGTATACAATGTTATATAATGGAATTTAGTTTAATTTACCTGTATATTTTAATTTATTGTATTGTTTTTGAGTAAATTTGGTAGGGGAGTTGTAGGAACTCTTGTGTAGGTGAGGCAAATCCTAATAAAGTTCTTTTTTTTAGTAGACCACCACCTATAATTTACTAAATAAGTCGCCCCAAGTGATTAAAATTTTACCACCCCTGTGGTTAAGGTTAAGTCAATACATTTGTTAATAGTAGAAAACGTTTTGAATGTATGCTCATTGAATTATGTATTCCACCTGAACCTAGCTATTTCAAATTATTAATTGATATACATATCATAAAGAATCTCTGTGTTAGTAATAGTATGATGTTATCATATGAATTTGTTTGTTAAAGTTTTATCGTTTTTTCACATCAACCCCTTGCATTAAATGGTAGATAATATTATATGGGTACTATAATTTTGAGGATATTTATGGGACGAAATTACGCCTTCGGAATTTTTCTGAGCCCGCGCGCGCGCTTTTACGAGATTAAACGTGCATTGGGCGAGGCAAGGTTAATATAATAAATAAAATTACCATATTAAATTGCGCATACACGGTTGAAACTTTAACGTTTATTAGAATTTCAAATTTAGTGCCGGTGTTATTAAGCATTGTCTGGACCGAAATTTGTTAGATATTATGCAAATCGTACATCATTTACGCTAATTAGGAGGCTGTTTGCCATTATTATGTTATGGAATTTCCGTAAAAATTAATTTGAAAAATGTATGAATCATTTATGTAAATTGGAAGCTGTAATATTGTGGAATTTTTAGAGATTTTCGGTAGCTTTAAGTGGCTAGAGGTTAACCTTAATAACAGCGGTTATCTTATGGGGAGAATATAAAGAACTCATTTTAAAATTATATATTTTTTGTCATTAAATAGACACTGTTATATACAAAGTATAACGAAATTTATAACTCAGCTAGTTCTATAAGTTTTTGATCTTCAAACTTAAATATAACATAATCTTCAGATATGTACCTCAAAAAGTGGCTGTAATTTATTTATTTATACACCAAGTTTCACTAAATTTTCAGATGGTACTCGTAAATAATTGTACTGTTTAAATATAATTTTTGAAAATTATATCTCAACTAGTTCTATACATTTTTGGTCTTCGAACTTAAATATAACAAAATCTTTGGATATGTACCTCAAAAAGTGGTTATAACTTATGTTATATATATATATATATATATATATATATATATATATAAAAATTTCGAAAATTGTAACTCAACTGGTTCTATATGTTTTTCATCTTCAAACTCAAATATAACATAATCTTTGGATATGTACCTCAAAAAGTCACTGTAACTTATTTATTTATATACCAAATTTAACTACATTTTTAGACAATACTCGTAAATAATTGTACTTATTATATATAAATTTTGAAAATAGTAACTTAACTAGTTCTATACGTTTTTGATCTTTAAACTCAAATATAACAATATCTTTGGATATGTACCTCAAAAATGACTGTAACTTATTTATTTATATACCAAATTTCACAAAATTTGTAGATAATACTTGTATATAATTGTACTTATTATATATAAATTTTGAAAATTGTAGCTCAACTGATTCTATACTGTTTTGATCTTCCAACTCAAATATAACAAAATCTTCGGATATGTACCTCAAAAAAGTGACTGTGAATTATTTATTTATACACCAAATTTCAATAAATTTTCAAATGGTACTCATAAATAATTGTACTATTTATATATAAACTTTGAAAATTGTAACTCAACTGGTTCTATACGCTTTTGATCTTCAAACTCAAATATAACAAAATCTTCGGATATGCACCTCAAAAAGTGATTGTAACTTATTTATTTATACACCAAATATCAATAAATCTTCAGATGGTACTCGCAAGTAATTGTAATATTTATATATAAACTTTGAAAATTGTAACTCAACTGATTCTATACGTTTTTGATCTTCAAACTCAAATATAACAAAATCTTCGGATATGTACCTCAAAAAAGTGACTGAATTATTTATTTATACACCAAATTTCAATAAATTTTCAGATGGTACTAGTAAATAATTTTACTGTATATATATAAACTTTGAAAATTGTAACTCAACTGGTTCTATACGTTTTTGATCTTGAAACTCAAATATAACAAAATCTTCGGACATGTACCTCAAAAAAGTGACTGAATTATTTATTTATACACCAAATTTCAATACATTTTCAGATGGTACTCGTAAATACTAGTACTGTTTACATATAAACTTTGAAAATTGTAACTCAACTGGTTCTATACGTTTTTGATCTTCAAACTCAAAAATAACAAACTCTTCGGATATGTACCTCAAAAACTGAATGTAACTTATTCATTTATTAATCAAGTTTCACTAAATTTTCAGATGGTATTCGTAAATAATTGTACTTCTTATATATAAATTTCGAAAATTGTATCTTAACTGGTTCTATATGTTTTTGATCTTCAAACTCAAATATAACAAAATCTTCGGATATGTACCTCAAAAAAATGACTGTGACTTATTTATTTATACACCAAATTTCAATAAATTTTCAGATGGTACTTGTAAATAATTGTACTTCTTATATATAAATTTCGAAAATTGTATCTCAACTGGTTCTATATGTTTTTGATCTTCAAATTCAAATATAACATAATCCTCGGATATGTACCTCATAAAGTGACTGTAACTTATTTATTTAGACACCAAATTTCATTAAATTTTCAAATGGTACTCGTAAATAATTGTACTGTTTATATATAAACTTTAAAAATTGTAACTCAACTGGTTCTATACGTTTTTGATCTTCAAACTCAAATATAACAAAATCTTCGGATATGTACCTCAAAAAAGTGACTGAATTATTGATTTATACACCAAATTTCAATAAATTTTCAGATGGTACTCGTAAATAATTGTACTGTTTATATATAAACTTTGAAAATTGTAACTCGACTGGTTCTATAAATTTTTGATCTTCAAACTCAAATATAACAAAATCTTCGGATATGTACCTCAAAAAAGTGACTGAATTATTGATTTATACACCAAATTTCAATAAATTTTCAGATGGTACTCGTAAATAATTGTACTGTTTATATATAAACTTTGAAAATTGTAACTCGACTGGTTCTATACATTTTTGATCTTCAAACTCAAATATAACAAAATCTTCGGATATGTACCTCAAAAAAGTGACTGAATTATTTATTTATACACCAAATTTCAAGAAATTTTCAGATAGTACTCATAAATAATTGTACTGTTTATATATAAACTTTGAAAATTGTAACTCAACTGGTTCTATACGTTTTTGATCTTCAAACTCAAATATAACAAAATCTCCGGATATGTACCTCAACAAAGTGACTGATTTATTTATTTATACACCAAATTTCACTTCAAATAGCACTTATAAATAATAGTACTTCTTATATATAAATTTTCAAAACTGTAACTCAACTGGTTCTATACGTTTTTGATCTTCAAACTCAAATATAACAAAATCTTCGGATATGTACCTCAAAAAGTGACGTAACTTATTTATTTATATACCAAATTTCACTAAATTTTCAGATTGTACTTGTGGATAAATGTGTTTCTTATGTGTAAATTTTAAAAATTGTAACTCAACTGGTTCTATAAGTTTTTGATCTTCAAACTCAAATATAACAAAATCTTCGGATATGTACCTCAAAAAGTGACGTAACTTATTTATTTATATACCAAATTTCACTAAATTTTCAGATTGTACTTGTAGATAATTGTGTTTCTTATATATAAATTTCGAAAATTGTATCTAAACTGGTTCTATATGTTTTTGATCTTCAAACTCAAATATAACAAAATCTTCGGATATGTACCTCAAAAAGTGACTGTAACTTATTTATTTATACACCAAATTTCACTAAATTTTTAGATGGTACTCATAAATAACTGTGCTATTTATATATAAATTTTGAAAATTGTAACTCAACTGGTTCTATGCGTTTTTGATCTTCAAACTCAAATATAATAAAATCTTCGGATATGTACCTCAAAAAGTGACTGTAACATATTTATTTATAAACCAAATTTCACTAAATTTTCATATTGTACTTGCAGATAATTGTGCTTCTTATGTATACATTTTGAAAATTGTATCTCAACTGGTTCTATAAGTTTTTGATCTTCAAACTCAAATATAACAAACTCTTCGGATATGTACCTCAAAAAGTGAATGTAACTTATTTATTTATTCACCAAATTTCACTAAATTTTCAGATGGTACTCGTAAATAATTGTACTTCTTATATAAAAATTTCGAAAATTGTATCTTAACTGGTTCTATATGTTTTGGATGTTCAAACTCAAATATAACAAAATCTTCGGATATGTACCTCAAAAAGTGACTGTAACTTATTTATTTATAAACCAAATTTCACTAAATTTTCAGACTGTACTTGTAGATAATTGTGCTTCTTATGTATAAATTTTTAAAATTGTAACCCAACTGGTTCTATAAGTTTTTGATCTTCAAACTAAAATATAACAAACTCTTCGGATATGTACCTCGAAAAGTGAATGTAACTTATTTATTTATTCACCAAGTTTCACTAAATTTTCAGATCGTACTCGCAACTAATTCTACTTCTTATATATAAATTTTGAGAATTGTAACTCAACTCGTTCTATGCGTTTTTGATCTTCAAACTCAAATATAATAAAATCTTCGGATATGTACCTCAAAAATTGACTGTAACTTATTTATTTATAAACCAAATTTCACTAAATTTTTAGATTGTACTTGCAGATAATTGTGCTTCTTATGTATACATTTTGAAAACTGTATCTCAACTGGTTCTATAAGTTTTTGATCTTCAAACACAAATATAACAAAATCTTCGGATATGTACCTCAAAAAGTGACGTAACTTATTTATTTATATACCAAATTTTACTAAATTTTCAGATTGTACTTGTAGATAATTGTCTTTCTTATATATAAATTTTGAAAATTGTAGCTCAACTGGTTCTATAAGTTATTGATCTTCAAACTAAATATAACAAACTCTTCGGATATGTACCTCGAAAAGTGAATGTAACTTATTTATTTATTCACCAAGTTTCACGAAATTTTCAGATGGTACTCGTAAATAAGTGTACTTCTTATATATAAATTTCGAAAATTGTATCTTAACTGGTTCTATATGTTTTTGATCTTCAAACTCAAATATAACAAAATCTTCAGACATGTACCTCAAAAAGTGACTGTAACTTATTTATTTAGACACCAAATTTCATTAAATTTTCAAATGGCACTTGTAAATAATTGTACTTCTTATATATAAATTTTGAAAATTGTAACTCAACTGGTTCTATATGTTTTTTTATCTTCAAACTCAAAATCTTCGGATATGTACCTCAAAAAACGACTGTAACTAAGGGTTTGATTTAACTAACTGAAATATATTGCGGTGTTTGGGAGTCCTGAATTTATTTTAAAAAAAACCTTTCTCTAATTCCTTATCCATTCTGCTTATTAATTCTATTAAATTTTATTCTTTGTAGCGTCGCGTCCTTTTCTCCGCGTGATTTTTCTTCTCAAAGTTATAATTAAGTCTTTTTTCTAATAAAAGCTTCTCTTTATAGGGCTACTACTGTCAGCGTTTGCTTCAATATTTATTAACCAATCAAATATCCGCATTAACGTCAGTACTTCAATCCATCAATATATTACACCTTATACGATCAGTAATACTGTCAATACTTTAGAATACTGATCATCAAGGCGAATTTTCGTAGTTTTTCAAAGGTTTTCTGTAAAGCTAAGGTAAATACTGGATGATTAAGCTCCTCTTACCGGCGGAAAAGTCTCACCGCTGATAGCCATATAAAGTTTTCTTACCATATTGATGCTTACAGAGCAACACCACGTATCACAATTTTTCATCGAAAATGAGTATTGCAGCAGGACGCCTAATCTCACGGCGAATCTAATTACCTTGCTTTGAATTGTGTACATAGTGTTCAGGAGAACTTAAATAAACGAATACCCCGACTAAGCAGGCTTCTATAAGTGAAATAATAATTGAAAAGTGACTTTCCAGCTCCCCTGAAAAGTTGGAAAAAAATGAGATACGTGGTGTTGTTCTGTAAGCGACGATATGTATGTTTTAATCTCATATTTCAAAATATTAAATAAAGGGCAGAAAGGTGAATAGCCCTTTACAACTATTATAGTTAATATTATGTAATCAAATATATTGTTATGTGTGTGTTAAATAAATCCCATTATATTTTGACTACCAGTGTAATTAATAAATTAATTTTAAATGTAGTTTCTACATAAAAGGAAGAAGATAAATAAGACAACGCAATGCATTTACTATTAACCTAGAACATCCCTGCTAGAACCGCCAAACCAAACGTGCAGTATCTTAATCCCCTCTAATTCCACTGCACGTTAATAAAACGCAAACCGTGATTAATGTGTTGCAGTTGTGCAGCTTGGGGAGTGCTATCACCCGCAGATTGTACATTTCACGAACTTTCCCATTAATTAATTAATTAATTACTCCTCACCAGCCGAGCCAACGAGTTTTGTTTTTCATACAAATTCCCCAAATAACGCTGCAATGATCGATAACATCCCCGGCTGTTGGCGAACTCGCCACTCTGCGGGAACCGGTTCGCTTTAAAAGTAAAAGCACTTAGCATTCCGCGCGGCTGCCGCGAAAGCGAAGACGCTCTCCCTTAAATATTGACCGTTTAGAGTAAACAGTGATAAAATGGGTGCTGCGTACGTGTCCCCGGCGGAAGTCGGGAAAATCAAATTAAGCGCATTCAACCCGCCCCCCTTTAAGAAGATATATAAATATTCAATAAGCGATACAAGGAGGTGGTTGTAATGGAGACGCCACCCCCTCCAAATTGATCCTCATGAGAGTTTAAGTCTGCGCCGATCCGCAACCACCGCCGCCACGTGAGCAGTTAAGTGAAAACACGTGCCGCGGAATCGCTTTGATGTCGCTCCACGCATAATCGAGCATTCAGGAATGAAACGGGATTATGTTGACACAGCGATGGCAAGGGTGGTGATTTAATTATGTTAAATTGGTGAAATAGGTGTTGCTCGTTTCAGTTTAGCATGTATAAATTATTTCAACAATTTAATAATGGATATAATTTATCAACAATACATACTGGACTAAGGAAGAATCAAGAGTGATATGGACGAGAGGAAGAGTAATGAAGTAAGGGCCGCATTGTCGGAATTTTTACCTTTCTGTGTAAGGTTTAGGATTAGTTTTCCATAAATTTCTTCCATTGCTGTTTATTATTGGCGATATGTTTCGCATTCCGTACATAATTTTCTTTCAATTTTTACCTTTCTGTGTAAGGTTTAGGATTAGTTTTCCATGAATTTCTTCCATTGCTGTTTATCCTTGACGATATGTTTCGCATTCCGAACATTATTTTCCTTGCATTTTTACCTTTCTGTGTAAGGTTTAGGATTAGTTTTCCATTAATTTCCTCCATTGCTGTTTATCCTTGGTGATATGTTTCACATTCCGTACATCATTTCCCTTGTATTTGATTGCCTTCGGCATCACGTTGTCCCAGACAGGACCTCACCAGGTGGACCGTCATAATTACACAATGGCGCTCGAGAGAAACGAAAAGAAGCTTGGGAAAACCTCAAAAACGCTGAGGGGATGACTTATAAAAGGTTGCAGGGAGAAACTAGGCAAAAATAGCACAGGACAGAACGACGTGTAAACAACGGGAAGAGGCATATGTTCAGTAGTGGAAGATTTCAGGATGAAGAAGAATTAGAACTGTCGTTTATTATAATCTAATTTCAATTCTCAAATATAGGTAAACCAAAACTATATCGAAAGATATCTAGAAAATTTATACATCAGCCAGTTTTTCGATAAAAGTACAATCTCAGTGGAGATTAAAACAAACAAACTCCATAGACCCCCCTCTTTTAAACGTCAGTTTTCGTTACATCAGATTTCGTTCTAATCCCGTGTTTATATTTCTTTCAATTTCCACCAAACTCCAATGTGTAAACTTTTAGGGCCCCCGCGAGGATTCAATAATTCACCGGGCAAAGAAGTTGTTTGCGTAACGGTTCGTTTTCTATCCAAACCCCCCGTTGAATATTTATAAAAGATCAATTTAACAAATGGTTTCCCAGTAGCTATCTCGCCGCCGACCCCAAGGAGCTATTGTTTTCGCCCTAGCACGCCATAAAGGCGGTAATGGGTCAGCCCCGATGATCTGGCGGCGTCTCCGGAGCGCCGCGATAAATCTTCCCGACGACAGCGCGATCCGGCGGGTCTTTATTATTCCGGGCGAGCGGGCGCGGGCAGGAAGAAAATGTTCCGGGCGCATTTTCCACAAGGGGTAATATCCCGCGCCGCGCGCAAAGGCCGTCGTCGTCGAGCGTATTGTGGTTTATGTTTACGCTTAAGGAGGGTAATTTTACACGGGATGGCATGTCGGGAATATTGGATTTTTATCGGGAAATGATTGAACACGCGCACCTGGCTGTTACACGATACTTTTGTGCGCGAAAGTGCATTAGGAAATTGTTTTGTTTTGTACCTGTTGAAGTTGATGTAACGCAGAGGTACGACGGCAACCTTATCCATTTCCTTGGAGACTCGGGAGTTATATCTAACGTCCTTTCGGACGATTCTCACAGAAATAACAATGGGAATCAAATGACACACATTTATATAGTAAAAAGTTTTAGTGTAAAAGCCGGATCTGAATTGAATTCTCATGTAAAAATTAGATTATCTAAACCAGTGTTTCTCAAACTATTTGGTCCGCGCCCCCTTTACACTTAAAACTTATAATGGACGGCCGAAGAAGGAGTTAATTTCTTTTGTTGAATTGCATAGAAACATTCATAATTTTTTTTAATAATAATAATAAACCTAGTTACAGCAGTAAACTCAGACTAATCTTGTGATTTAAATAATTATAATAATTATTATTATTATAAAAATAATAATTAAGATATTTTATCATGGAGGTATGGTGGGCATTTGGTTGCGATAATTTTAAAGTAGAAACAATAGCAGATTTATTTTCTTCTAAACATGAATGCATAGTAAATTTATAAAATATTTGAAAACATTATAAAATATATAATCTATTTTTCGACGACCACCCAACTAGTTTTCGCGACCCCCACTTTGGGAATCACTATCGAAACCATCGTTATTTTTTGCTGTATACTCATAATATACATAGAAAAACTTTCACTACTCTTTACTAAAATGACTCCACTGCGTATAAAATATACATATAGAGTCGAGAGTCCTATAAAAATCAATAGCAATGGAATTGGCACATTTTCAAATCTGCAGTGGAGAAAAAGTTGAGAGTATGCATGATCTGCTCGGGACATTTTTCATGCAATGCGCATTGACTTCATATATGGCATTTTTATTACTAAAATCTTAAATTCATAAATACAGAGACTATCTAAATTTTTACAACATTTTAAGATTATACTTGATTTAAACCGTTATATATATATATATATATATATATATATATATATATATATATTATATATATATATATATATATATATATATATATATATATATATATATATAGATGATGTAATATTTTAATATTTACACTACAAGGTACCCCCTACTTACCTCTGCCCTCTAACTGTTATTATTAGGAATTATCTACTTCTTGGATCCTATAAAATCCCTTAATTATTAGGATAAAGCAATGTGTACTGGTCACAGTAGATTTTAATTATGATTAATAATAACTAATAACACTACTAAAAAAATATGAAATAAATTTAACAATTACATTTGTAAATTAAAGTCGTATGCTATTCGTTTTGTGTGAGCGGAGCGGGAGAACAGGAACCCCACTAGAAATCCCCCAAAGTGCCAGAACGATCAAACCAACAAACCGGTTACCGTGCTGAGGAGGGAGAGCTCGGCAACGGTCGGCAAGGCGACTACTATCCAGCAGCAGCAAAGGAGGTGAACTCAAGAATCCATTTGGAGGAGGGGGTATAACACCAAGGACTCCAATGAACAAACGACAAACGGAAATAGAATCCAGCAAAAAAAAACCAAAACAATAGGAAATTGCTAGCCGACAATAGATATTGAGGTCCGAAAATTCTTCTGACTCAGAGGAAGAAAGCCAACCAACCCAGGCAGCCAAAAGGAAAGACGACCGCAGAAACGGGAAACGGGAAGACGAAGGTCAGGACGTACAGTTTGGCAGAACTGAGGGATACAGTTCTAAGACTGACGGACACGGCTATGACGACAAGAAACAGTCTTGAAGACGCGAAAGAGGACGCGGCGGTTGTTTGCGAGAAGTTCTTTGGAGGAGCCGGAACCCCAATAGAAATCCCCCAAAGCGAAAAAGCGAAAAGCATCAAAGACTAGCTGGAAATACTGAAGGCGGAAAAAGCGGAATATGGCTTGGAAATGAAGACATTAAGAACGTAGATCAGGGACATACAAGCACGGATGGACCAGCCAAGCATGCCAAATAGCACCAAATCCCACACTGGAGGCGATCAAGCCAGCATGCAATGTGAATCCGACATTACCCATGCTCATCGCTTAGAGTATGTCTTTAGAAGATTTCTCCTCACAGAATAAAAAAGACTCACCACACATGTCAGAATACGGGTATCTTTCGACAAGATATCCGCCTACCGAGACTTTGGCCGAGCACTGGCAACAGAGCACCTTCCAGAAATTGAAGGTGGTGGGGAGGGAAGCAAGCAAATGGTAAATGGTGTGTGAAAATAGTGAGACAAATAGTTGGAAAATGTAGAGTAGTAATAAGTGGCCGGAAGAGGAAAACTAAACGTCTGGTCGAGGAACTGACGAACCTAAATCTGAAGGTGGGAGAAGTGGCCAAAATAGGCCACACCATGCAGGGAGGTGTACCTATGTTGTGGTATCCCGCCCGGCCAGTGGGAAAACCGATTGGTTTATTCACTAAGGGTCGATTCTACAAGTGATATTTAACTGGATAATAAGGCTATTCGTAGAATAAGTTTCAGATTATGGCGTTAAAATCTCTAACTAAATCCTAAATCGTGTGTAACATCATCAACGAGGAGAAGATGAAGAAAAGTACCTAATATGGCATCCGGCATTATGTGTCTGATGCCATATTAGGTTGGCTAATCGCAGAAGCAAACGAGGCAGAGGCAATAGTGGTTGAAGCGCCATGGTTCCCCATCCAGGACATGAGGAAAATCGTTGAATACCTTTATGCAGGTTAAAAGGTGCAAGCAACTATCAGCGACCTGGAGAAACAGCACACAACTGTAAATGTCCAGGTAAGGGCCATCACTAACACGGCAAACCTCAAGACATAAAAAGGAGGAATCAATATTGATTAAACCGACTGAGGGGCAGACGTATGCAAATCTAGTTCGGAGGATTCGGGAGATCCATAGCGGTTCAAGAAAACCGAAAACAAACACCTCCGGATTAGGGCGAGAGCAAAGGCACAAAAGTCGATGCACTGTGTGAGGCCATCAGCGCGAAGAAATTGGAAAGCGACCCCAGAGTTAGGAAGCTGGACGTATCCATGTATATAAGGGGACTAGACACTCACGACAATAGTAGAGGTGGAGACGACCATTAAGGCGGAAACAAATGATGAATACTACAGCAGGGTAGCCCAGCCCGGTCAGGAACAGGTCTCAGAATTATAACAGTGACAACAGAGAAAGAGGCGGTAGACCTAGCAGCAACAAGACTGAAAGTAGATATGATCTAATATAGAGTAACAAGAAGGGATAAACTGCCGCAAGGATGCAGCCATTGATGGTTGGATGGGCACCAGCCCACGAGTGCAGTGGTGACGATAAAGAACCTATGCCTGAGGTGCGGCCACCAGATAAGTAGTTCCAGAAATATACTGCCTACAGTGCACTATGCAGGGCAGAAGGCCGTGCCGCAGGGGGCCTCCGATGACTAATAAAGAGAAGATCTCGGGACGTGGCAAAGAACAAGGTCAGAGGTGAACCGGCTAGCATACCATGGATGTTGTATGAGGCACAATAGGTCCGTGGAGGGCCGCAGTGCACACAGCCTAGGGGCGGGGGCTGTAATCACCGTAGTAAAAAAAAAGGTCAGAGGTGACGGCGTAGTGGGCCAACCTAACGCAGCATAGGAATCGATAAAACAAACCAGAAACTAATACCACTAATACCAGGCGACTAGGTCGCGACAAACAACCCTGACGACTCGGGATTCCAGCC
The DNA here is from genome assembly GCA_963942505.1 of Lordithon lunulatus. Classification (NCBI taxonomy): domain Eukaryota; kingdom Metazoa; phylum Arthropoda; class Insecta; order Coleoptera; family Staphylinidae; genus Lordithon; species Lordithon lunulatus. Next base: position 12,090,812 of record OZ012669.1, read on the forward strand.
CTAGGCCAAGGCAGCGCTGGAAGAGCTTAGTGTGCCTCGAAGGCGGCCAAGCCTTCAACGTGGGATGTGAGGAGGTTTAGTCGGTAGACTGATGGCCAGAATGCGAGGTGAATCCGGCACTGCCCATGTTCACCGATTAGAGCAGTAATTATCAAAGTGGAGGCTTAAAATGTGTGGGGGGTTCACAGAAAAATTGATTACAAATCAATTACACCTCCCATTCTTCCTAGCTGGAAGTTTTTTACACATACCCATTCTTCGGGAGGTCGCTAGATTTTGGCAATATAAATTAGAGCAATAAAGACATGGTGGATCAAAACATTTAAGAAGCACTGGATTCGAGCATAGACGTCTTTAGAAGATTCCTTCTTACAGAAAAAAAGGTGGTTTTTATACACGGAGCAACACTAGATGAAGAAACCCCCGCTAGAATGTGCGCGTTTGAAGGAAAATAACATTCACCACCTATACCCTGACCCTAATTTTGTCTCTAGGTCGATAACTCGTTCTGAAATTGCCTATTTTGCACGGTATCACGATAAATATAAGAGATAAAGGGTTGTGGTTTGTTGCAAAATCTTCAGCTAGGTGGTTTGTATCAAAATAGGCATTTTCAAAACAAGTTATCGATGTACAGATAAAATTAGGGTCAGGGAATATGTGGTGAATGTCATTGTCCTTTAATCACATACAATCTAGCGGTTTTTTTCTCGTCTACGTTACTCCCCATGTAAAACCCGCTATATTGTATGTGGTTAAAGGAAAATGACATTCACCACATAATCCCTGACCCTAATTTTTTCTGTACCTCAATAACTGTTTTGAAAATGCTTATTTTGAATGGTATCTTGATGACTAATAGAGATAGAGGGTTGCTATTTATTGCATCCGCTTCAGCTCAGTGGTTTCTATAAGGGGAGCAACATTAGATGAAGAACTCCCCGCTCGGTTCTGCGTGTTTGAAGGAAAATGACATTCACCATATATGCCCTGTCCCATTTTGTCTGTATATAAGGCACCTTACACAGTCAATAATACTGTCAATCCTAGCACTGTCAGTATTTCCTTGATTCGTCCTTTCTATATCGAGAGCGTAGACGAGGAAAGACCCCCTAGATTGTACGTGGTTGAAGGAAAATGTCTTCCACCGCATATGCTCTTGACCATAATTTTATCTGTATATCGATAACTCGTTTTGAAAATACCTACTTTCCATTGTATCTTGATAACTAACAAAGATATATAGAGTGGCAGTTTGTTGCATCCGCTTCAGCTCGGTGGTTTCTATAAGGGGAGCAGCACTAGACGAAGATAAACCTTCTAGGTTGTGCGTGTTTAATGGAGAATGACATTCACCACATATGCCCTGACCCTAACTTTGGCTGTATATCTGTAGCTCGTTTTGAAAATGCGCCTTTTGAACTGTATTACGATAACTATTAGAGATATAGTGTAGTCGTTTTTTGCATTTGCTTCAGCTAGGTGGTTTCTATACGGGGAGCCAAAAAAAACACTAGATTGTGCGTGGTTGAAGGAAGATTACATTCACCACCTTTGCTCTGGACCTAATTTTGTCTGTAAATCGATAACTCGTTTTGAACGTGGCTATTTTGAACTGTATCTCGATAGCTAAAGAGATAGAGGGGATGTATTTTAAATATACGGGTATATTATCATGTAAAAATTACGATGCTGTAACTCGAGTTATATTGCATTTGTTAATCAGAAACGCCATGTTTCTGATTACCAAATGCAATATAACTCGAGTTGCAGCATCGTAATTTTCACATGATAGGACCCGTATATTTGAAATGATTTTAAAAACGCATTAAAAATAAGTTTTATGCTATTTAAATTTCTCATGTAATGGTTTCAATTTCTCTTCAAAGAATAATGGATGTATTCCAAACATACAGGTCTTATTTTGAAAAATTGCGATGATGCAGCTAGCGACATGTCAATGAAAAACATGAAAACTTAAAAAATATAAGTGTAATCCACCTCTTAGTAATCTACATATCTAGAGTTTGATATTGTTAGATCTCATCATTATAGCTCAGCTAGTGAGGAATTCACACATTACCATATGGGTGTGCATTGTTAATGAATGTGCTATTACCAGATAACGTTCATCTTTCTCTCTAGAGGATAAGTTGTATTATTATGAAAACTTAAAATTAAAACATACTTCCTTTTTATCTCCCTCATTATTTTAAGATCCCTTCCATCCTCTTGCTTGATTTTTTTTATCTCTTACCACACTCCTCCCTGCTATATTTACATTTAAACCGAAACACTCTCGGAGCCAATACTAACATTTAACATATAAATATATGCTTTCACCATGAAACTAAATTTCATACGAATCCAATATTTTTCTCCCCTGGTTTTATTTTATACTTACGAAGCAGTTAGAGACAAAAGTAGCAGCCATTACTCTTACCTGAAACAAACAAAAAATCGAATTAGTAATGCAAACATAGTGACCAAATATTATAATAATATTCCTAATCAGATCAGTGGTGTAGTGGTTAGAGGCGCCGTAATGCGCGAGAGTTCAAACCCCGTTGTGGGCAAAATTACGGGAATTACCTTTATTACCTGTCAAGCCCGCAGGAACAGAACGTGAGTTTTGGTTTAACCGGTAGGCGCCCCCGCCAGAACGCGGGGTGAATCCGACACTGCCCATGCCTAGCATCTAGTAGTGGTGACGGAGGTATGGGTGTCTTTCGAAGATTCTACCTCGCAGGACAAAAGAGGAGGAATAAGCTCCACTAAAAGCATCTACCCATACAGGTAGCGTAATCGATATTTTCTACTGGGATATCAATACTGCACTCTGCCAAACACCTACTCAATATAATTTGCGGATGGGAGACTTTAAAGGCAAAAATAGGACACAAAGAGGACAATATTGAGACTGCCATGGGCTATTACGGATATGGAACAAGAAATGAGAGAGGTCAAGAGCTTTTGGACCTAGTGCAAAACAACCTATTCGATGAGAATATTTTTTTTCAAATGAACCAGCGGAAATGGACTTGGAGAAGTCATGATGAAAACACGATAGAATAGAGACCTGCGTCAAGACGTAGTAGGGGACGCCCACTAAATAGATAGGAAAACTGGAAATCTCCAGGAAAATTGGATGGGCGCAGCACAAGGGCATCACAAATTGAAGTGCACAGGACATAAGCTAGATTTGCTGATGGAAGATGGACAAGAAAGATGGTAGAATGGAGACCGTGTCAAGACGCATACCGTAGTAGGGGACGCCCACCAACTAGATAGACAGATGGCATCAGAAAAGTCCAGAAAAATATATGGGCATAGCAGAAGGACGGCACAAATGGAATCAAATACTGGAGGCCTATGTTCCGAATGTGACGCAAACAGTCTGAATGATGATGATGATGATGATGATGATAAAGGTAAATGTAAACCGAGTGATTGCACTCCTACAAGCGTCACCCTTTACCAATGAAAAAGTTCTAGAGCTTATAGCTATAAAGATAGAAGTTTTTTTACAACTACTATTTTATGAAATGTATATATATATTGTACGCTCCACTTTTTCGGTTTTAATAATACTCTTTCCATTAGCTCCCTAAAAACCAGCGACGACAGAAATTTTAATTAATACAAATTCCAACGACCGCTTGAAACGAATCTTTTGCACACGAATTCGCGCGTTTACCCAACCCCAATTTTGCCCCCGTGCAGCCTTCTTTTCCGCGCGTTCTTTGATATCATGCAAATCCAGAAAATGTTTTACATTATTCTCTGTGCATTTGAATCCCGAATTGTTACCCATGCGCCGATATAAAAAAAAGGGGGAGCGTAAATAACGAGCGCGAAATTAACCCGGCTAGCAACGAAAGCTCATTACGGGGCGGCATAATTGGTGTATTCACCGGGAGTGCGGCGGTTTTTCGAGAGCGCGCGCGCGCCCCGTGCAGGAAATAAAGTTTTAATGGCCCATTCAGCTAAAACAATACACAATCAGAGAGTGCATAATAAAGGGCCTGTGTACTACAATCGCGAATCAGCCGCCGGCGGGGGGGCCTGCGCTGCGCTGATGAGAAAGCCGTAATTGGATTTACTCCTGCCGGTGGTGGCGGCCTTTGACGGATGCCTCGCGCTATGAATATGCATCGGGGTTCCTGATACGCATTCTGATCTTATTAGTGGGCTTGTCTATACTCATTAATGCACTTATACGTGTGTCTGGATGGTTGATTTCCTTGCGAGAAGGGTGTTTTTAAAATTGATACTTGCAGCTATGCAGCCGCTAGATAATTGCCAATTTATTTTTGCTACGTCAACTTGCCTGTCTCGTGTAAGATATTGGTTATGCATAATGAGAAATTTAATAGCTTTGAACTTTATATTTTCATTAATCGTATTTTAATTTTTTTAATGTCCCTATCCAACCGTAAAATATTGAAGCTATTCGGATCTTTATTTAGTGACATTAAATGAATTCCAACTGTTGCACAGGTAATACTAGATATAAGAAGATTTAATGCTTTTACATTTTTTTTCTAGATCTTTTATCATTCTTCTGATAAATCATCATATCAACTCATATCCATATAGGACCTACAGGCGATGTTCTTGAGTCGATATATGTCGATCTGAGCACCGATGTGCCACGTATATACAGCATGGGGGTCTCATACCAGCCAGATGCAACCCATGTCCATATAGGACAAGTGATGTTCTTGAATCGGTATATGTCGATCTGAGCACCACTATGCTCCGTATATACAGCATAGGTGTAGCTCTGATACCAACCATCGTTAGTTATGTCATCAACTCATGAGACTCTGCTATCATTTGTCATTTCTAAGGTGGTAAGACCACCTTAGATATGATTTTATGATTTTAGATTTTTTTCTAGATCTTTCATCATTCTTCTGAGTATCTCATCGTTAGTTATGTGATCGACCCATGAGACTGCTTGCATTTGTTATTTCTAAAGTGGTAAGACCACCTTAGAAATGACAAAAATTGTGTGATTTTTTTTTAGCCTTTAACACTATATCTTGTTTCCTCTTAAATCTAGTAGGATGAATTATTTTGCAAGGTTATAGAGACTTCTCTATAATGGTTATAGAGAATTTCATGCACCACAAATGGCCCTTTGGATGATTTCCTCTAACTCTTACCGTTTTTTTCGGTAAATGGCATATGTTGTATGAAATATATGATTTTAGAGCCAATCTTGTTTCCTCTTAAATCTAGTAGGATGAATTATTTTGCAAGGTTATAGAGACTTCTCTATAATGGTTATAGAGAATTTCATGCGCCACAAATGGCCCTTTGGATGATTTCCTCTAACTCTTACCGTTTTTTTTTTCGGGAAATGGCATATATTGTATGAAATATATGATTGGCTCTAAAATCATATATTTCATACAACATATGCCATATCCCGAAAAAACGGTAAGAGTTGGAGGAAATCATCCAAAAGGTCATTTGTGGCGCATGAAATTCTCTATAACCTTGTACATTAATTCATCCTACTATTTTTAATTTTTCACGTTTTTTAGCCGTAAGTTTACTATAAGGATAATTCAAATTGATTGGTGGATGAAATATTGAGATATAGATTCTTTTGAGAAAATAAAATATAAAGAAAATATCTAACCATATGTTTGTTTGTTAAATAATAATAACTTTAAATGAATATAAAATGCTAAGATTGCTCTCGTTTCTTTTGAATACCTGCCCTTTTTACTATATATTTCATCGATTTGAGGTCGTTTGCTTTGTCGTTTAAATTTTGTTGTGCTGATTTTGTGCGTGTACATCTGTAGAATATGTAGTAAAACATCTCTTCTTCCGTTCTGAATGTTCTAACTATACGATTTATCCCTTCTAGTCAGTATTTCATTTGCGCTTCATGAATAATCACATTTTTGCATTGTCGTTCTTCTTCTAAAGGTGCAATATGTTTATAAAGAAATGCATTTTCGAGACTAGTGGAAACTAAATACATTTCATATTATAAAACCGCACGAACATTTGAAAAGATTATTAATGTATAAGTCGCGCTGTTTCGTATGAAAAGGAATGCCAGCTCATGATAAATGAGAGACGACGAATCATGTGTTGTGGTACGAAATGAATTTTTGTTTCCTACATATTTAATATGGCAAAGAAATGCAGGTGGCGTATAATGAAATAGCAGCTGCATTCGTCGAGAATATGTAAAATATTGTAATGCAATGCTAAACTGGTGTCATATTAAAAATTCTGAATACCTAAAGAAGATTGCTAGACTGAATACATTTAATTTCATAATCTTAAAGTGCCATTCATAATAAGCGTGGTAATGGTAACTATGTTAACACTATCACGCATATTTGCGAAATTTTACACATGCATACAAATTCAGACTTTTACAGCAGTACGGCGAAACTGTACTATCTTAATTATCACACAACATTACTGCCCAATTCTGAATGTCAATGTGTTAGTAATGCAGAGATGATTATGTTGTGCACATAGTGACACTATTCGCATCACTATGCGCACAACATAATCTTTGCATTCTTCATTATATTATTTTTGCACATGCAAAATATTGCTTACCGCTACTTTACCACACTACCACGCTTATTGTGAAGGCCCTTTAAGATTATAAAATTAAATGGATTGAATCCAACAATCTTCTTTAGGTATTCAGCATTTTTATATGGCACCAGTTTACGGTTGTTTTAGACAAAACAATTTCTTAGTTGTTCAAGAAATTAATTCATATATTTTCCTCCCATACAATTTATCCTTGACAAATATAACGCGTTATATTTTTCCATTCAATCTAGCATCCAATTAAATATTTCAGTCAAGAAATTGTCTTGTCTAAAACGATCTTTATATTACATATTAATATTCTCGACAAATGTAGCTGCTATTGAAGTTATAAAAGTAAAATGAACGGGAGCAGCTACAGTAGCAATTACAAACTAACGAACTTAATTCAATAATTAATTAAAAATAGAAATCCGATCGTAACCAATTTAGCTCAGTAGCACAGCACCAAAAGCGAAACTAGCGTTTCATTTTCATGCGGCCACATAACACAAACACACTATTCGGCTACGAATTAATGTGTTAATATGCCACGCCGCGAAAGAAGAAGATGAAAGTTATTTTGCCCCGCATGAGCTAGCTGCGTATAGCAAATTCAACCGATGAATAATGCATTTCGTTAGATTTCCTTTTTTTAAATTACACGAGGTCCGGTGAATCGTTACGGATGATGGCGAACACGCTCGTGCTATTTTTTTGTTGACGCACACGGAGCTAACTCAATAAAGCGGGCCTCAGAAAAATGTGTTCCGTTGTATATTAAGTCTCGTGGGGAGGGAAACGGGGGATGGAACCGTGGCCCCGGGAAACATAAACAATTAGTTTAGCGCTGGAGGATTGTAAGCAGAAAACTAATAATGTTGCTCGGAGATTGGAAACGGATGGGGGGTGTTTTTATTTTGCTGACTGTATTAAGGGGGTTTGGGCTATTATTGTGTCTTTCTCAAATGACGTTATTGTATTGTTACAGGCTACGGGATTGTTAGTGGAGTTGTGTTTGCTACAGTAGGGCATTGTGATTGCTTTAGCTAATTATATTTGCAGTTGGTTAAGTGCTTAGTATTTTTCTTTTATATAATAACTGATATGATATAATCTTTATTTTACGAAAATTAACTTTCTATAGTCGAATAACAAAAGCCGAGTGGATCGAGTAACCCGGTGATGTTCTTCGCCGGTTCCAAGCCCAAGATGCAATCAGAAGCACGCCAAGAGACAAGAAGACTCCAACTTCCAGTACTTTGTGAGCAAAATTTCATCGAACAACAACATGGGTATAATCAAATCCCGTATTACGCAGACTTACCAAGAACAAATTGTTTAAGACTCACGATTACACTATACAGACTAAATTAAAAGTTTCTCAAGTGGTAATAATACCTACACTCTTATATGGCTCAGGAACTTGGTATCCTGGTATAATCGTTCCACCTTATGTGCATGATTGATTTTACTCACCTTATTTGGAATTGATCAAGATCGGAGATATGACGTCTATAGACAACGTCATATCTCCGATCTTGAACAATTCTCAGGTGAGTAAAATCAATCATGCACGTAAGGTGGAACAATTAGTTCAAAAAATACCGTCGTGCGAAGAGCTGTAGTGTGCGGAATTGAGTCGCTGACTATGATAGCTCAAGTCTGACTATGTACTCAGAATGAGCTCCCCAAGCAGGTCATGTTTGTTGAACTTCTTTAAGGTGATCACAGGGGGGAGGGCAGGGAACAAATCTTGAGGTACGCCATGAAAATGAACCTAAATAATTGTAATAATAAATGTCCTAAAGAACCTAAATAACCCTAATAATAAATGTCCCTCAACACATGCTCAGTTACTTCGCAAGATCGCACCCTTTGGAGACAGCAAGTCAAAGATGGATTGGAAGCTTTTGAAAAACGACGTCTGATAAGACAATGATCGCTATAGTCGCATCGGCTAGGAAGATCATAATTTACCAAATTTAAATGTCTATGATTCAATTCATTTCATTGGTTAATTACTACGGTTAGTTCGGAGAAAAATTTGAAAAATAGTCAAAATCGTTTGAGATAGTGAATGGGCATTGTTTGATTACTCTTGTGAACAACTACCCTCCCTACCTTTGTTCGCATAGTTTTCTTAATGAGATAACACGCCTTTCAAAGTTGTAAATAACGCGAAACTTCCGTATTCATATAAGAAAACTTTATACGTTGAATATCCTCCAATTATGTACTTTTCAGTGAAAGTATTAAATAAGGCGATAAAACAAACTTCTTGTTTTTGTTGCAAGCATATAATACAAACAGATTTTTAAAAATATATCTAAATACCAAAAAACACATCAATAAATAAAACTCCATAATCATCAACTCACATACACCTATAAAGAAGTTAGTTACATGCCTATCAATTCTAGACAATCTAATGAGTTGTTTAGCCACGCAACGCATCTCCATTAATGGGGACATAATTTTCCTCAGCATAAAAAAAATGTCGCTGATATTGCTCTCGTGTGGAGATATTTATTGCTAATTGCGACGTTAGTTGAAGACGTCGGGGCGCGACTGACCCACTTCCCTGTATCCTTGCGGGCCCGGCAGCCACTTGGCAGTAATCCTTTCACTTTGCACGGCGGTCATGTCGGCAATTACGCCGCTGAAACATTTAAAAACCGCCGCTTGTATTCATGAATGCAATCATTACAAGAACCTCAATGCCACGGACCGCAATCAAATTTGAAATTGGGCGATTATTACGCATAAACTCTCACTAATGTGTAGCAATTTTCGCAGAGGATGAAATGACTTGTTTTGCTGGATTTAATTATTTTAGAATGAAATTATGCAACTGTTATATTAGATTATATTATAATAACGATCAGTGAGAGTCCTGGCAATTATCCAAGGTAGTTCAGTCAGGCAATAATTAAATGAAAATATATAGCAATATTTTGTAGGAATATAATAAATGTGTTGAAAAAAGTTGATTTTGATAGTCATTGTATATGTGTAATTGGTGATTTAAATGAGTTGAAAACATAAAGAAGGGGATAGAGGAAGTAATGGGAACACATTGACAAAAAAAATTAAAAAACAATAACGGAAATAGACTAATGTCCGTATTCACCAATATCCCATAAACTTTATAGGTCCCATAAGTTATTGAATTGATAAATTGACAACGTCATTGTGACATAATATTCCAAAACAAATTTAGATTTAATAAACTACTTTACTGAAACCACTCTAACTCCAGTTATAGTAGTTGAAAATAATGAAAATTAAAACGTTTGTTGAAAACAAGTTATATAACCGCTAAACGAAATTTGATATTGATATTTTAAAATTTAAATTTTTGACGAATTTTCAAAGCGCGACTTACTACATTTAATAAACTACTTTACTAAAACCACTCTAACTAGAGTTATAGATGTTGAAAAATAATAAAAATAGTATAGAGAATCTAAAGTAACTGCATTCTTTAGATAATGTATTTATTGTTGCTATAACAAGTAGCACTACAGTCCTAGTACTATCAGTATTTGCTTGAATCCTTCTTCAATATTTATCAATTAATCAATTATCTGGATAAACAACAATATTCTCTACGTTCCATCATTACTATACCTTACACGATCAGTAATACTGTCAATATATTAGAATAATGAACATTTTAAATACATTATCGTACAGTAATACTGTCATTATTCTAAAATATTGGCAGTAATTTTGATCGTCTAAGGTGCCTTTATGGAACGTTGATAAATACGGGGGTAACCGACTTAAAACGACTTTTAAAATATTAAACACCTTTATGATACAACTAACCCCTAGGGTGTTAGTTGTATCATATTTGTATGTAACCACTCGAGATATTGTGTAAATTCATCTTCACTAGCTGAGCTACACTGATGAGATCTAATAAGATTGAAATCTAGATATGTAGATTGCTAAGAGGTGGGTTCACAATTATATATGATTATACACCTTCTTTGTCAATAAAGGCATACACAAATACACCAGAGAGGAAAGGATCAGACATGAAATAATTGACTATTTCTTGAAAAATGAGAAACATAAGGGGTGTCTACTTTATTTATTTATTACAAAAATAACAATCTAAAGACTAGAAACTGTGTTTTCTATTTAATTCAAATCTTGCGTTAATGTTGGGACACCCTTTAGAAGGGAAATAAGGGAAGGTCATTAAAAATAGCGTGGTAGTGGTAACATAGCAGTAAGCGAAATCTAACATATGTAATTCAGCCGTTTACAGTAAAACTGAGACTGAACATGAGTAATTACCACTACCTTAATTATCCCACCACATTACTGCCCAATTCTGAACGTTACCACTACCGTGCTTATTATGAATAGCCTTTTACTGTGCTACTACATATTTATGTAGTAGCACAGTAAATTGCCTGATGCCTTATGGACGTTATCTAACTTTAAGACATTTTTTTATCATGATGCTATAAAAAAATCGCCACGCATCCTGCGGAGTTTATTGTATCGCATCGCTTAGGACGCCGGAAGCCCGGGCAACTTAATCTTGAAATTCGCTTATCAGATTTGAATAACTCCTGATGGCACCCTTCGGTAGTGGCATAAGGGCCGTCGTCGGGCCGCTCGTTTGTCTAATGGAACGTGCGTAACGGCCGATCGCTTCGAAAATTCGGGCGACTATTTTGTATTGAATTGCCCGGCGAGATGCAGTCAAGTTAATGGAATAGCTGTGCTTAGTCGAGTGGTAAGCTGCAGATTGATCAAGTACTATGGTAGTGAGTTGTAATAGAGGGTATGGTGGTATTAAATAATACACTTCAAAGTTTTTACTTTTGCGAACACAACGAATATTGATTGTTGAAGTTTATTAAGATTTATGAACGTGTTAACAAACAATTGTAATTAACCCTTTTTTACATTTGAAATTATTTTTCTTTCTACTTACTTCATAATTGTTTAAATTAAAAATTATAATAAATAATTAAATTTAATAAATATTTTTATTTGAAAAATCGTAAAAAATCCAGTTTTCTAACTACATACTAGTAAATTAGTATACCACTTTCCGCAAGTATACCAAATGTAGGTAGCAAAATTTAAGTAGTTTGAACAACTACAACTCGAGTTATATCGATTTAATTTGAGTATCTTTTATAATTGTTGCAAATATTTTTATTCGAAAAATCGTTAACAATCCAGTTTTCAAACTACATACTAGTAAATTAGTATACTACTTTCCGCAAGTATACTACATGTCGGTAGTAAGATTTAAGTAGTTAGAACAACTGCAACTCGAGTAATATTGATTTAATTCGAGTATCTTTTATAATTGTTGCAAATATTTTTATTTGAAAAATCATAAAAAAATCCAGTTTTTAAACAACATACTTGTAAATTAGTATACTACTTGTCACAAGTATCCCAAATGTCGGTAGCAAGATTTAAGTAATTTGAACAACTATAACTCGAGTTATATCGATTTAATTCGAGTATCTTTTATAATTGTTGCAAATATGTTTATTTGAAAAATCGTAAAAAATCCAGTTTTTAAACTACATACTAGTAAATTAATATATTACTTTCTGCAAGTATACCAAATGTAGGTAGTAAGTTTTAAGTGGTTTGAACAACTACAACTCGAGTTATATCGATTTAATTTAAGTATCTTTTATAATTGTTGCAAATAAGTTTATTTGAAAAATCCTAAAAATCCAGTTTTTAAACTACATACTAGTAAATTAATATACTACTTTCTGCATGTATACCAAATGCCGGCAGCAAGTTTTAAGTGGTTTGAACAACTATAACTCGAGTTATATCGATTTAATTCGAGTATCTTTTATAATTGTTGCAAATATTTTTATTCGAAAAATCGTAAAAAAAATTTTAAACTACATACTAGTACATGAGTATACTACTTTTCGCAAGTATACCAAATGTCGGTAGCAAGTTTTAAGTGGTTTGAACAACTATAACTCGAGTTATATCGATTTAATTCGAGTATCTTTTATAATTGTTGCAAATATTTTTATTCGAAAAATCGTAGAAAATCCAGTTTATAAAATATATACTAGTAAATAAGTATACTACTTTCCGCAAGTATACCAAATGTCGGTAGCAAGTTTTAAGTGGTTTGAACAACTATAACTCGAGTTATATCGATTTAATTCGAGTATCTTTTATAATTGTTGCAAATATTTCTATTTGAAAAATCATAAAAAAAAAACAGTTTTTTAACAACATACTTGTAAATTAGTATACTACTCGCCGCAAGTATACCAGATGTCGGTAGCAAGTTTTAAGTAGTTTGAACAACTATAACTCGAGTTATATCGATTTAATTTGAGTATCTTTTATAATTGTTGCAAATATGTTTATTTGAAATATCGTAAGAATTCCAATTTTCAAACTACATACTTGTAAATTATTATACTACTTTCCACAAGTATACCAAATGTCGGTAGCAAGATTTAAGTAGTTTGAACAACTACAACTCGAGTTATATCGATTTCATTTGGGTATCTTTAATAATTGTTGCAAATATGTTTATTTGAAAAATCGTAAAAAATCCAGTTTTTAAACTACATACTAGTAAATTAATATACTACTTTCTGCAAGTATACCAAATGTGGGTAGCAAGTTTTAAGTAGTTTGAACAGCTACAACTCGAGTTATATCGATTTAATTCGAGTATCTTTTATAATTGTTGCAAATATTTTTATTTTAAAAATCGTAGAAAATCCAGTTTATAAACTATATACTAGTAAATAAGTATACTACTTTCCGCAAGTATACCAAATGTCGGTAACAAGTTTTAAGTGGTTTGAACAACTATAACTCGAGTTATGTCGATTTAATTTGAGTATCTTTTATAATTGTTGCAAATATTTTTATTTGAAAAATCGTAGAAAATCCAGTTTATAAACTATATACTAGTCAATAAGTATACTACTTTCTGCAACTATACCAAATGTCGGTAGCAAGTTTTAAGTAGTTTGAATAACTACAACTCGAGTAATATTGATTTAATTCGAGTAACTTTCATAATTGTTGCAAATATTTTTATTTGAAAAATCGTAAAAATTCTAGTTTACAAACTACATACTAGTAAATGAGTACACTACTTTCCGCAAGTATTCCAAATGTCGGTATAAAGTTTTAAGTAGTTTTAACAACTACAACTCGAGTTATATCGATTTAATTCGAGTATCTTTTATAATTGTTGCAAATATTTGTATTCGAAAAATCGTAAAAAATTCAGTTTTCAAACTACCTACTAGTAAATTAGTATACTATGTTCCGCAAGTATACCAAATGCCGGTAGCAAGTTTTAAGTAGTATGAACAATTGCAACTCGAGTAATACCGATTTAATTCGAGTATCTTTTGTAATTGTTGCAAATATTTTTATTCGAAAAATCGTAAAAATTCCAGTTTTCAAACTACATACTATTGAATTAGTATACTACTTTCCACAAGTATACCAAATGTTGGTAGCAACTTTTAAGTAGTTTGAACAGCTACAACTCGAGTTATATCGATTTAATTCGAGTATCTTTTATAATTGTTGCAAATATTTTTATTCCAAAAATCGTAAAAAATTCAGTTTTCAAACCAAATACTAGTAAATAAGTATACTACTTTCCGCATGTATACTAAATGTCGGTAGCAAGTTTTAAGTCGTTTTCACAACTGCAACTCGAGTTATATCGATTTAATTCGATTAACTTTTATAATTGTTGCAAATATTTTTATTTGAAAATACGTAAAAAAATCAGTTTTCAAACTACATACTAGTAAACGAGTATACTACTTTCCGCAAGTATACCAAATGTCGGTAGCAAGTTTTCAGTAGTTTGAACAACTACAACTCGAGTTATATCGATTTAATTCAAGTATCTCTAATTGTTGCAAATATTTTTATTCGAGAAATCGTAAAAAATCCAGTTTTCAAACTACATACTAGTAAATGAGTATACTACTTTCCGCAAGTATACTACATGTCGATAGCAAATTTTAAGTAGTTTGAACAACTGGAACTCGAGTAATATCGATTTAATTCGAGTAACTTTTATAATTGTTGCAAATATTTTTATTTGAAAATACGTAAAAAAATCAGTTTTCAAACTACATCCTAGTAAATGAGTATACTACTTTCCGCAAGTATACTACATGTCGGTAGCAAGTTTTAAGTAGTTTGAACAACTGGAATTCGAGTAATATCGATTTAATCGAGTAAGATTTTAAAACTACGCATGGATTTTCTTTAAAATAACTTGTTGAAATTTAATCTAGTGGTTAAGAGAAAACATATGGATAGGCACAGTAAGTAGAGGTCTGTAAATGCTATGTGGTATATGTCACCGGCAGGGCCAAAAGGGTTAACAATAAAAAGTATAGACACGATACCATATCGACTGAAGTTTCGCATGGATTTTAATATTTAAACTTTCTAACCTATGCCTGCTGATACTAAACTATATTTGATCAAGATTATAATCAATGAAAAAATATAATCAAAATTTATATAAGATAAACCAGGCCTGGATCAAATATTTCAATGTTATGGCTCTTACTCAGCAGACATCAGTCACTCAGCACTAAATATGCTACGATATATCAGTAACTGTTATTTTTATCAAGTATTATTTAAGATATTTATATATTTTTTATATATTTTTTTTCAATACTTATTACAACTATTATTTAAGATATTTATATATTTATTTATTTTTTATATATTTTTTCAATACTTCCAAACCTTTTATTAATTTCATATTTTACCTCTTTAATCTTCCGGCACTCGCGCCCAGTCTCATAGATCCGGAGCATATATATGCTCCGGGTCTATGAGACTGGGCGCGAGTGCCGGAAGGTTAAACATATTAGTAAAAATCTCAGGAATTATAATTGTACTAAGAAACGAATAAATAATAATAAATATATACGCAGGCTACAGGGCAGAAAGCGATGAGATTTAGGTCCTTTCCGTTTGGCTACTACTAGTAACTAGTAGTCACACATGCTGACGTCACGTTCATACTAATAGTACAGGGTGACGTCAGCATGTGTCACTACTAGTCACTAGTAGTAGCCAAACGAACAGGGCCATAGTGCAGTGGATCATTCATTATTTCGTGGGCGAAATAAAGTCAATGCAACGCAAATCAAAACGTAATTCTTGGATCCAATGGGTGAAAATAAAAATACCTATGTATCTTAAGTTAGAAATAAGTAGCTAATAAGTTTTCTAGGTTCTTCATTGCTAAGGCTAGCCTTAATGAAGAATTTAAAAAAATTGGTTGGAAACGTCTTTCAAGCTATTATAAATTTAAAGTACACACATTAACATTTCAAATATCTATTTTCACACAGAAATAAAAATGAAATATGAAAACTGCAATAAATACTGTTGTAACATTGCATAATAAAATGACCTTATTTTCACGTCAATAATGCTGTGTGGCATCTTCTTTTCAACTTTCACACGATCGCTTTGAGTGCGGACATTGGCCTACTATGGCATTAAAAAAATATTTCGGCCCGCATTGTTCTTTTTCCACCGCAATCAAGGGCTCGGTGATTTATGCATATGCCCGCGCCGCTAGTTTTTTCGGGGGAGTGTTATCGATTCGGGACCCGTTAATTTAGTCCTATTAATTTCGGCCCATATCTGATAGCGGCGAACAGGTGGCAATAAATTTGCACGTTAGCGGTGTGGTTTATTGCCACATATGGGTTGATTACAATTGCAGATTTATGGGCTGCAAGTTTGGCAAATTTTGCAAGCGAGGATTAATGGTGACCAAAAGTAATTGTAATAGTACTATACAAAATAATATAAAAATATCAAAAATGTAACTTTTTAAATTAAAATTATTGATATTTATTTGTATTTATTCGGGAGCTACAATATTCCGTGTACACGGTTAGGGTATATTTTAATAAAAAAGATACTTCTCTCAATCACCCAATAATTACCTTAATTTCATAGAAAATCTATGGAAAACTGTGAAAGGTGATTTGCGAAACTTCGCCCCGATAGGGTTTGAACTTACGCTCCCCAATGCTCAGTACGGACGGATATTTTAATTAGATGTATTCGAGAGCTACAATATTCCGTGTAGACGGTCAGGGTATATTTTTATTTAAAAAAAATACTTCTGTTAATCACCCGGTAATTAACTTAAATTCATAGAAAATCTCTGGAAATCTGTGAAAGGTGGTTTGCGAAACTACGCCCCGATAGGGTTTGAACTCAGGCTCCCTAATGCTGAGTACGAGAGGGACTACGCCTCTAACCACTAGGCCACAGTTGAGTGAATGTTTACAATTTACAATTGTTAGATTATTTACCATTTTACAAAAAAAAATACAAAACCAACCAAACTATACCCGTTTGTAATTTCAAGCTACTTGAAGTTTGCTCTACTTTATTCAAACTTTATTAATAAAACAATGTAACTATAAAATAGTTACATTGATTTATTAATAAGGTTAAAATAAGTACCATAGAAACTTGAATAAAAGAATTAAAGATTAAAGTAGAGTAGGGTTCATGTACACTGTTATCTACAATTTTCTATGATTCAAACCTTACTAATTAAACAATGAAATTACTTTAAACATAGAAACTTGAATAAAAGAGTTAAAAATTAAATTAGAGTATGGTTCATGTACACTGTTATCTACAATTTTCTATGATTCAAACCTTACTAATTAAACAATGAAAAAAACTACTATAAACATAGAAACTTGAATAAAAGAGTTAAAGATTAAAGTAGTATGGTTCATGTACTCTGTTATCTACAATTTTCTATGATTCAAACCTTACTAATTAAACAATGAAAAAACTACTATAAACATAGAAACTTGAATAAAAGAGTTAAAGATTAAAGTAGAGTATGGTTCATGTACACTGTTATCTACAATTTTCTATGATTCAAACCTTACTAATTAAACAATGAAACTACTATAAACATAGAAACTTGAATAAAACACTTGTAGAGTATGGTTCATGCCATTTGAGATAGTGAATGGGCATAGTCTGGTTGGTCTTTACTTAATGGGATTACAAACTTTTAGAGGTGTTTGTCAACTATTTACAAATATTAGACCAAAGTTAGGGTACATGAAAACGCTTATCTCAGCTGAAGAGAACTGGGAATCGTTACAGAAGTTAACACCAAACAACTTCATATAAAAATGATTAAGCAGCCTGTGAGTGGACATGAAAGAGCTATAGGGGATATTATAAACGTGGCGGAAAAAGTGTGCTACAGATCAGTAATGCAGATATCGATAGACGCAAGAATTGAAAGTTTTCCATTGCGATTACAACTAAAATCGTTCAAATCAGACTATAAGTGATATCGCAAGAGGTTCCTTCAGATTACGATTACGATTGCAATTGAAATTGCACTGTATTTCCAGATGTAGAGAATGAAATACAAGTCAACAACAATTTATGCAACATCTTGCAGTGGATTACCTGTAATCACTGGCTATCCTTTAAGCCTTAAAGTATTACAACTGTCGTCACAGAAAATTTAGCCGATTCCGGATGGAATAAAACCATAAATCTACTAAAGTGACAATTATGAGTATCATTAATTTACTGGTCTTATCTCGTAGCGGATCATGGTGTCCACAATTCGGAATCAGATAAAATAAAATAACACCCTCCGGAGGCCGGTTTGACTTATCGCCGTCGGATATCCGTCCCTCGCCCATAGTGTGATTACGCGGAATTCTTCGGCGGAGTCGCGTGAGGCGGATCGGTAAGTGGGATCCCGATTTAATCGGACCTAAATTACAATTAAGACTATCGCGATCGCCAGGGAATGCGTATGCAGTGACGCGTCACGGCGCCGGAATGCGCGCTTAAAATTGCGGCGGCATGTGAATTCGCACAAAGAATGTTGGGGCGTCGAAATTGCGCCGGGGTTTGAATAAAATTTAATGTTTTCTGATTCTACGAGAACCTGGGGGATTACCCAAGAGATAGGGCATTGTGTTGTGAATGCGATGGCTGTGTTGATCTTGCGTCAAGTGAATTATGTTAGTGCTACCCAGTTTACTGACTGAAGGGGCTAGACCACATCAATCAACTATTAGAAGCTCATTTCCCTACAATGCACCACCCATCCACATCACTTCCAAATACAGGCGACGGAGGATAATTCAGCCTTCTTGCGCGTATAATTAGTATTGCATAACGATATTAGGTATATGCTCGCGTTACGGTGGCACACATACAATGGGCCATTGTTGGTGATTAATTACGGCCGTTATTTCATATGTGAATGGGCAATAAATTTGTTAAGTAATTTATTGAAAACACGAGATGCCTGGCGTGCTAAAACGTGCGTGCATAATTTACGCATGTGGGATATTACTTCTGTGCCATTAAATATTGTACCATTGGCATTGTTACGGGTCCTGCATAACAGAATTACTAACATTATGAACAATCTAAATAAATTCATAGGGAGCAGTGTGTAATTTTCGCATTGTTATCAAAATTGTGAGTAACTTAGAAACAAATATATCTTACTGTTTTATTTAAAATTTAATGATATGTGAATTATTCATTCGGTTCACACAGTTAAGGTCGTTTTAGACAAGACAATTTCTTAACTCAAAAGTTAAGGTCGTTTTAGACAGGACAATTTCTTGACTCAAAAGTTAGTCAAGATGTGAGACAATCTAAATTGTCCCGTATCATACAACAAATTATTTGAAATATTGAATTGGATAGTAGATCGAATGGAAAAATATAACGCGTTCTATTTGTCAAGCACAAATTTTATGGGTGGAGGATATATGAATTCATTGCTTGAACAACTTTTGAGCTAAAAAATTGTCTTGTCTAAAACGACCTTTAGTCAAGATGCGAGACAATCTAAATTGTCTCGTATCATACAGCAACTTAAAAATATAACGCGTCAAGGACAAATTGTATGGGAGAAGGATATATGAATTCATTTCTTGAACAACTTTTTAGCTAAGAAATTGTATTGTTTAAAACGATCTTAATGCAAGAACGCTGGTTGAAAATTGCAGAACAGGAATCTAGGCAAGTTAAGCTGTAAAATACTGCAATTCCCATTTTTATATTACCTTGAGGTATAACGCTCTCTAAAAAATATACCGTATTAATTTTTATATCTGCATGCATTTTTTTTACGTAAGTAAGCATAGAAAAGTAGGATTTAACTGCAACACCATAATGAAACTTTTAAATATTTCAACCAGCCATTACGTTTGGAGCGGCAAAAATTAGCTAGCACAATAACCCTAATGGGAATCATAAAAACAAGGCTCGCCCCCCATTTTCAACTACTTTTCCCACTTAACCATAACAATCCGGGAATGCCACATTTTATTCCACCGCGCTCTCACAATAACTCACACCGCAGCAAACTGTAACTACAAACGCGCTCATACAAATTCATGCCGGCATATACAATAAAATCACCACCCATTTAAGTAATCGTATCACTGACATTTCTTTTACCATTTCAGGTGAACTTTCAACGCCCATCCCTCGCCAGCACTCCTGCCTCACGCGCGCAAAAGGGTATTTAGCATAATTGCGCACGCGGGTAAATTATTTCACCCATTAAAATGATACATTGCCGGCGCTCGTGATTTTGTTCAGCCTCATCCCAGTCGTATTATTCCGATAATAACCGGGTATTCATTATCGCAGCCTACCCCTGTATCGCGCTCAACAAGCTGCTAATTAATGCCCTAGGAATATGTGGCAGCCTCAATTACGCATTCACGAATGGTCGAGCAGGCTCTTTTTATCTCTCTGCGGATATTTTGTATCTGTTTGAAGTTTTCTTTGTGGCAAATCCAATTTTCCTGTGCGAACGGGTAATAATCCAATTAAAAAATATTCAAGCGAACTTTCTCTGCGCCTGTAGTTGTTTGTTTTTTGCATATAAACATTTCTGTAAATTATTTTAACGACCGCACTGACAGTTATTGTCGTGCGTTAAACGCGAAGACCACCTAGACATTCGATTTGTTTCAAATTCAATTGTAAATTTACCGCTTTGTAAATTATTGCCGATATAAAATGTCCTCTTGGGTTTGTTTAATAATAAATTACAGAGCGTTGCGGGAATGCAGATAGGGGACGGAATTTATTCGCCGCGAAATTAATCATGAAAAACGTAATTTGCATGTGTTTGTTCGGTGGTGCGGCAATTAGAGTTGCCGGGGGATTACGGTGCAGGCTTATTTTTCGGTCTCTAGGGACATGCGACATGTGCTATATTTCAACATAGCGTCGTAATATTTTTGTAGAGTTGTATGGAAATTACAATTGTAGAATGCTTAATTGGAATAATTCCTATGAATATTTTGATTGTCTCGGCTGAAGGACAACTTTCAACTAATCCCTATCAAATATTAAATTGTTAAGGCGTCTACTTTGTGATAATTAATTTTAAAGGATAAATAAAACGATTTTTTACTTTGTTTTTTAACATACTCTAGCCATTTTCGAGCTTCTCCTCATCGGACGAGCTCGAAAGTGGCTAGAGCATAGCCGAAACTAGTTGCAAAGTGCAACTGAAGTGTGATAAAAAACACAAAGTAAAAAATTGTTTTATTTATCCTTTATCCCTATCACTAAAATCCTGCCACCGCACGGTAGCGCGCAGTATGTAATTATTTGCAGTTGTATAGTACTTGTAGGAAGTAAAAACTTATGTTTCTCTATAAAACTAGTTAATAATGTTTTACAAATAACAATATGCAATTAATTAGTTTTTTGAAATGTTAATTTATGATGCGACTTAAATTTTAGAAATATATCCAATTTAGGATAAATTGGTTTCTGATTCTGTCCCAGAATTTGCTACTGAAGGAACAATAGTTTAATAATCAGAATTGCTAACAAATGCATTTATTTGTCTATAAATTTCCGCCTTTTAAACTCATTAATAAAGTAATGTTCATCTAACTGATAAACTAATGTTACTCCGTTGATATAAAAGTGACAACTCGAAATCATTTCTTTTAAAGTAGAACTATTTTAAAATAACAAGGTTATTAATAATGTATATAATACTAATATAAAACATGTTTTATAATATACATGTAATATATATGTGTTATAATTTGAGTGTATATTTATAATATACACTCAAAACATTAATATGTTGTTTTCTACATATGTATGTACATTAAGTATATGAGTATACGATTGTTTTTGAACATATAATCAACATACAATTTCAATTTTGACTTGTGTCACTTTTCTATCAACGGAGCGATGTGTGGTGACATTCACATGTCATGTTATTAATAAATAATTTTTAATCCAAAACAAGTGTATTCTTTTTTTAAACAATCCTGATGAAGGCCTCGTGAGGCAGTTATGCTGACTGTGGGAAATCACGTAACAAGTTTGGATGCTAATTTATATAAAATTACTGATCATTTGAATCAATGGGAAACTTTCTCTCTATTAATAGATTTTATATCCGTGAATCTTCTCTATTTCTGTCTCAATAATTTATTTATGCACGATTACACCAATACAGTTAACCTGTTGGTTATTTAAATGGAATATACGAAATTATTACGCTTTCGTTGTAAATATATTTGTTTGTGTGCGATTACCTAATAATAGCTTATATTAGAACTAGTTTCACGTTCATAATTCGACTAGAAATGCTGCATAAATAATATAATCATACAATCATAGACTAAAAAAGACCTTTATTTGGCATATCAGCCCAACCCTTCCCTTTACAAATTCCAGCCGCAAAAAAAAAACAATACTTTCACAGAAAGAACTAAAAAAAAATTAAAAAATAATACAAATTAACACTTTCTACCCACTAAAATAAACTAAACCCCCTCTTCCCTCGCCAATTTCAATTCCCACGTCAGCCTCCTGCAGATTTTCACGCCTTTCCCATCCTCTCCTAACCATTCGTTCAGCTTTCTGCACTCTCCCACCCACTCTGCTTTCACTCCCTCACATTCTTAGCTAAGGTGCCACCACGTGTCACTCCCCTTCCTACACAGCGCACACGCGGTGTACCCCAGCCCCATCCACACTTTTCTTCCTCGCTCTTCTGACCCACACCTTGCTCTTGCCATGCATACTTTGTCCTCTCTGCTCCACTCTCCCCTGGCTAAGTTGCTCGAGAGTTTCCCCTGCACTTGCCACTCTATGTAGCCAAGGTTGTATGAGCTCTCAGCCATTCTCACTTGCCTTTCTTGCCACTCAATATCCCTCAGTCTCTCCCTTATCTCAGTTCCTAGGCTACCCCTTTCTCTCAGCTTCTCCTCTACCCACACCTCAGACATACCCACTCTTTCATACATCCTTTCTCTATCCATCCTCCATCTACTCTCTGTTCTACTCTTACACCTCATCCATACCTCCCGTACCAGTCTCTCCTCGCCCAAATCCTGCAATCTTTCCTCAAACTTCACAACCCTCACACACTCCCACCACATACTCATACGACTTGTCTCCTGCAACAGCACTGCCCTCGGTGTCGACCTTTCGAGCCCTAGCAGATTCTTCAGAAACCAACCTTGCTCCCTTTCTATTACCTCCCATTCACGCAATCCCCACACTTCCACTCCATACAACAATATAGGTTTTACACACGCTAACCAGATCTTGCACGCCATTACGAGGTTACCACCCCATAAGCTCCCCCATTTTCTGCACGCAATCCTCCAAGCCATTCTTGCTTTCGCCTGCATACACTCCACATGCATCCTAAGCCCTCCTCCACAGTCAAACCAAAAGCCCAAATATTTAAAGCCATTCACTCTCTCAATCAGCCTTTCCTTCCATTTCAGCCATTCGCCCTTACCCCTTCTACCCCTATTCCTAAACAACATCCATTTAGTCTTTTCCACATTCACCACTAGCCCCCTCTTATTCAAGTACATACCCATTCTTTCCAACATCTCTTGCATCTCTTCCACTCTCTTGGCCACCAGCACCACCTCATCTGCATACGCCAACATCCACATCTTGGATCTACCCACCACGACCCCTCCTGCTTGTTCTCTCCTCAGCACCTCTTCCAACTCGCTCGTGTACAGATTAAACAGGAGGGGGCTCAGCGGGCATCCCTGCCTTACTCCCACATTCACCCTAAATTTCTCAGATATTTCTCCATTCACTCTTGCTTTCGCCCATGTCTCTTTATACATCCGTCTCACCCACTCCACTCCTTCCTCTTCCATACCCAATCTATCCATACATTCCACCAATCATAGACTACACCCTGCAAGAACCTGTATCAGGACCAACATGTGTTGGGCAATGTAAATGTAGAAGAAATAAATATGGAAGGGGACGTGAAAAATTCAAGAGAGACGGAATAATTCAAATATATAGAGAAGGGCTAGTTTATTGAGATTGCCAGTTACCGTATTCACCAGATGTGAATCCCTAAGGTAAAACAAAATAATGCAAAATCTGGGTTTTCGATTTTATAAATAATTTCATAATATCTAAACTATATCTTAATATTTTCGTTTCAACCTCAATTGATCAAGGGTAAATAGAGAAATTAAAAGGTTTTGATTTCTTCTTTTTAGTCGGTTTAACACCAGTTCCAGCACCTACATGGTCTTAACATTCTTAGCTCTATACTTTCCAATAAGCTTTTAAAATACCCTTTAAATCTATTCCCGCCTACTTTGTTTCCAAGATTTTTAATTTCCCCTCTTCCATCTCCTTTGAGTTTCAATTTGCTCCATAATACTTTTAGTTTTGGCTATTTCCTGGTTCCTCCAAATCATTTTCCTGCTATTGCAGCACTCTTCTTGGCTAATCTGACTCTTCTCTAGTCCCTTTTGCATCTTTCTTCGGCCCTTCACTTATTTACTGCGCGTTATCGCTTCTTATATCTGTCACATCCCTTATCTATCCACGCCCATCCTTTTTTGTGGCATACCTCCCTTTCTTCTTCTTGTGGTGCCGTCTCCTTTCGGAGGTTGGCAATCATCATAGCGATTCTGCAGCTCTAAATAGTCCGACCGATGTTTGTCCGTACCATTCTCTAAGGTTCTTTAACTCTGAGGTTATGCGACGCCCCATGCTTCTTCTTCCTTGTATTTTTCCTTGCATGATCAGTTGGAGAATAGAGTATCTAGCTCCCCGGGTAATGAAAGTCCCAAGTACTCTAGCTTTCGTGTTTTGATCGTAAGGATCACTTCCTTTTTTTTATGCATTCTTGGCATGACTTCTTCGTTGTTTACTAGGTCCTTCCAGGATATCTTGAGCATGTGGCGATAGATCCACATCTCAAACGACTCTAGTTTTTTATGTTATATTTCTTTAATGTTCATGCTTCCATCCCATACAGTAGTGTTGGAAAAATGTAACAGCGAATTATTCGGACTCTCAAGGCTAGATTGAGATTTCTATTTGAGAAAAGACGAAAATTGCTCTTGCTATTTCTATACGTTTGTTCACTTCTATGGTTTGGTCGTTATTGTCTTGAATACGTGTTCCTAAGTATTGGTAGCTTCTAACTCTTTCGATTGTGGTGTTGTTTACTAGTATTGCTGGTACATTATTAACATTGGTTTTATTTACAACCATAAATTTAGTTTTCTTCAAATTCATTTTGAACCCATATGATTGGCTAGTCATATTTATCTCTTGCACCATTTTCTGAAGCTGGCAGATGGACGTTGCTATTATCGCAGTGTCGCCTGCGTATCGTATGTTATTGATAACTTGACCGTTTATGATGACTCCACCCGAGTCATCATTGATGGCTTCTTTGGATAAGCATTCTGAGTATATATTAAATAGGACCGGTGATAGTATGCATCCTTGGCGGACTCCCCGTCGGATATCCAATTCTTCAGAGTTATGTCCTTCAACATTTATTTGTGCTTTCTGATTCCAGTACAAAGTTTTTATTATTCGGACGTCATTGTAGTCTAGGCCCTTTCGCTGTACTATTCGCTGTATCATTAACCGATTATGTTTAACTTTATCGAAGGCTTTCTCGTAGTCGATGAAGCCTATAAATAGATCTATGTTCATATCAAGACATCGTTGGATTATGACATTCATTCCAAATAGAGCCTCTTTTGTGCCTAGATTATTTCGAAATCCGAACTGTGTCTCACTGATATCTGTTTCTAATTTCTTGTAAATGCGACTGTGAATAATTTTTAGAAAAACCTTTAATGTGTGCCTCATCACGCTTATTGTTCTAAAATCTGAGCACTCCCTTGCGATGTGTTTTGTTGGTAATAAAAAGAATGTAGATTTTAACCATTCTTGTGGTATGATTCCAGTCGTATAGATGGTATTATATATATTTACCAAGATGCTAATATTATTTTCCTCAATTAGTTTAAGAATATCGACTGGCATTTCGTCTAGTCCTATTGTCGTTCTATCTTTTGCGTTCTTGATAGCATATATTACTTCTTTGGTTGTTATTCTTGATCCTTGCGACGTTTCTTTTATCTCTATTTCATTTCTGGTGTCTTCAAATAGTTGTTGTATGTATTCCTCCCATCTTTTGATCTTTTTCTCTATGTCCACTATAATATTACCGTTGTTATCTTTTATTATACCAGCCTGTTTCTTGTTTCCCATGCCAGTGAATTCTTTGATCCTTTTATGTAAATGAATCATACCTCAGCTGAAGCGATTCTATCTTGGTTTCTCATAAATGTTTTTTTGGCTTCTATAATTTTTTTTTTCGTATTTCTTGTTGAATTTCCTTGTATTTATTTCTTTCTTGTAATGTCCTAATACTCTTAAGCTTTCCCTATTAAGTAGTCTCTTGACGACTTAATAGGGAAAGCTTGGTATGATTTCTTCATTGCCACCGCCCAATTCCAGCTTTCCCTATTAAGTCGTCTCTTGACGACTTAATAGGGAAAGCTTGGTATGATTTCTTCACTGCCTCCGCCCAATTCCAACACTTAATTTCTTCACTGCCATCTCAGCTTAAGGTAGCTGAGATAGGAGAATTGATCTGAAGATTTACATACTACATCAAGCCGCTCTTCCAGTTCGTTGCTCCTATAATCAGTGCCCTGATCCTGGATCTAACCTGCGATCATTCCTCGGCGAACATTTTCCAGTCCGCCCACCCTGCAACTGCGTTCAATAAAGCGGGACCGCTAAAAAAAGCGGCCAACTGTTGCGAGAAAAACAAACACTGTTGCGGTCCACGAACTTTCCGCCGCACACAAGCGACATGCAGCGATTCCCCGCAGGTTCGCAGTTTGCCGGTGGTGCGGAGGGTGCACATGGGGCGGCTTTATATCCAAGTGCAAACAATAAATTGCAGCCCGCAACAAAACGAGCGCAACCGCCCCATGTTTGACGACACAAATGGACTCGAAGCGAGAAATTTGATCAAAGGAGTAATTGCGCTGTGCGGCACCAAAGGCAAACGGCACCATACGCGTTGTTAGAATGGAAAATGGTGCTGATGATAAATGTATTGCATATTTTGCTGCTCTCTAAAAGTCAAGAGCGGGCTTTGTGGAACTAAAGTCTATTGCACTTGCATACGTTTTATGTAATATTAGAATCATTATGGAAAATATCAAAGGGTTGGAGTAATTTCGAGATTTTTCTATAGAAGGTATATATGGGGATGTTTGTACCTACATTCTTAGGAGCAGGTTTGTAGTATACTGCATGTTTATAATGATCAGTTCATTTAAAAGAAAATTCTCGATCAGGGTACACTTGTCTTGAAGAAACTAAAACCTAAGTGCAGGGTCGTATCTGAGGGGGGTTTCAACCACCTCCGAAATGTTATGTAAAGTATAAAATAGAATGCGTTTACATCGTGTCCTTACAGTATCGCAGCAATTTTCTAAAAATATCAAAATATAAGATGGGCGCGGAGCAGAAGAAGACAGTGGAACGAGCACGTAACACGCATGCAGGACGATAGAATCGCCAAGATAGTCCGAGACGGTAAAACATACACCAAACGCCCTCTCGGCAGGCCACCGAAGAGGTGGAAGGGACAGCTGGTCGTCGATATCACAGGAGCAGGACCCGGGATAAGAGTTTGGTCAAAACAAGCCACATGGCTTCCGAAAAGAAGAAGAAGAAGAAGAAGAAGATCAAAATATAGAGGACATTCCATAATCTTGCACATCTTTATATAGTTGAGGGTATTTTATTTTTATGTAGATTAACTTTTAGGTATGCGGCGTAAGGCAAAAAATAAGAAACTCCTTCTTTTATTATTCGATATTTCGCTTTTATATAAAGCTTCATCAGGATTATACTACAATGAACCAAAATAAAGCGAAATATCGATGTTACCTTGCTCTAGACACGATGAACGCATCAGCGCATCAGTGGCAGCGAACGTGTGAATGAAAATCAACACATATAAAAAGTATTAGTAGAATTAGTTAAGCTTCATATGTATTTTGTTATTGCAATTCTATAAATAATTATATTTTTATTTGATTTTTTTTACTTTATCATACTCGAGTAGTAATACTTTTAAAACTATTGCTGATTTTTTCCACATTCCCAATTATCATCTCGTACTTAACGTAGACATTATTTACAAGTATTCACGCCAAGAGGGATGTATTTAAAAGCAGATTAATTAACTGCATCGTTTCATGGAGTCAAGCACACGCGTATCAAATTAATTATTAATTAATTACTGTGGTGCGTATCTAATTGTAATTGGATTACAACGTGATGTATTATGACCGGGGCTAGGAATTGGCTTCCTGCGAGATTTATAGACGTAAAAGGCCGGTAATTATATTATGTTCCGAAGACGTGATGAAAATATCGACGCTCTTATTTACAGCGGAGGACGCGAGTGAATCGAATGTGCTGACTGGAAATAGGAAACCGGCGGGAATTGCATTTTTATGAGCAGCAACATAAA
This sequence comes from Lordithon lunulatus, assembly GCA_963942505.1. Classification (NCBI taxonomy): domain Eukaryota; kingdom Metazoa; phylum Arthropoda; class Insecta; order Coleoptera; family Staphylinidae; genus Lordithon; species Lordithon lunulatus. The sequence goes on from OZ012669.1 coordinate 12,119,316, forward strand.
AATTAAGATAAATTGGTTTGGGCATGAATAAATTATAGGATTTCATGCACTAAGAGTAGAGGAGAGATTTTGGGCGTATCAGAAGAAATGGTTTTAGTTTATGTAACTATAAATCTACTTTCTGACTAGTTAAGACAAATATATATATATATATATATATATATATATATATATATATATATATATATTCATTCACTATTTTTAGCTTTAAATTCATAAACCTTTTATATATTTTGTACGAAGATTATTGTTAACAGTTTGGTTTTTTAGTAAATCCTGATGATGCTCTGGATTCAGAGCGAAATATCGATATAAAGAGAAGAGGTTTCTTTCAGCCCTAATCGCCGCATTCCCAACAATCTCCCTCTAACTAGTTTTTCGGCGAAAAACTACCCTCAACTATATATATATAATATATATTTGTCTTAACTAGTCAGAAAGTAGATTTATAGTTACATAAACTAAAACCATATCTTTTTTTTATTTGTCTTTTACCTTTCGGTGTAGGCTATTACATTTACATTACTTAACATTATACTTTACAATTATTGTTGTTGTTTATAGGCAAATACTCGGTGATTGAATTGCTCTGAGCTACTCTCTTTACCGATGGAAAAGACTTACGGCTGTTACCCTGAATAATACATAGTGTTATGCATCTATTATGTAGACTGTAAATCTAAAACACATTAATTTCATATTTCTTCACTTTTATTTGTTTAATTTTGCTGCAGTAGTAAGAACAATAGCCGAAGCAATTAAATTTATAGCCGCCGTTAAGATAAGGCGCGTTTTCTTTCTAGTGCGGCATCATGAAAAGCAGCTGTTGTCGGGCCCATTATTTTTTAGTTGTAACCCATTAAAAGTTCGGAACGGTCGACTAATATAGAGATTTAGGGGCGCTTTGTGCGCGCATAAAGGGCCCACAAATATCAGCAAACCCCCGGAGATAAGCCCGGCACAGTCGCAGCAAAGCGCTTTTCTTGAAATAGTAATGAGCCAAATTTTCACTCACGACAATTATAGCCGCGCACTGTTATTTCGTACAATGTCACATCATTAAATGTTATCAAGTTAGAGCGCCGCGGGTCGGCTTAGCGCTTTGTGTTGCCACAGCGATAAGTTGTTAGCACCTTCGCCGAATCCATCAATTGGCCGTTTGATCCACCCCCGCAACTCGCGGGGGCGCTACGTTGGTGCTGGCGAATATTAATTAGTTCTGAAAATTAAATCAGATCACGCTCCCCTACCTACCGGGGATAACCGGCCCCGCGCTCATTATACGAACATTATGCTCCCTCACTTCGGAATTTAGCGGCGCGGGAAGTTGGATCCGATCCAGTAATTATAAGCTTTATTATCTTGCAAGAATTTTGCATTAAGATTTTTAAATATGATTCATTAAAAAGTTTTTTTTTTAATTTTTCAGCGTCTGATTGTGTCTGTCTTTGCGTTTGATTCTTTGATCATCCTTTGATTATCCTTAATTTAATGGCAAGATGCGCAGGATTTTTAATAGCCCCGCTGTGCGGGAGGATGAACAGAAAACAAGAAGGCCTAATAATGAAAGATACTGTTTGGGGCTCAAAATAAATCATGACAAAAATATGTCAACTTGAAAATCTAAATTTTTGCAATGAAAAACCGCAATTGTCTCTGAATCTTCATTAAATTATGTACATTTTGGGCAAATTTAACAAAATTTAGTGAAAAAATGGGCTAAAGACAGATGTTTGATATTACTAAGATTAGCCCCACATTCTTCCAGATATTAATTTATGAAACTCAACTTGTAATTTACAAGGATTTCGAATGTTTTCAGATGGAGTTAAAAAATACTTAGCAGGATTCGTTGCTATCCTTATTTTTTGTACAAGCAGCCTAGTCCTTCAGGATAATATCCTCGTTGATATTACTAAGATTAGCCCTATATTTTTCGAGATATTCATTTTTGAAACTCAACTTGTAATTTACAAGCATTTCGAATGTTTTCAGATGGAGCTAAAAAATACTTAGCAGGATTCGTTGCTATCCTTCATTTTTGTACAAGCAGCCTAGTCCTTCAGGATAATACCCTCGTTGATATTACTAAGATTAGCCCCAAATTTTTCGAGATATTAATTTTTGAAACTCAACTTGTAATTTACAAGCATTTCGGATGTTTTCAGATGGAGTTAAAAAATACTTAGCAGGATTCGTTGCTATCCTTATTTTTTGTACAAGCAGCCTAGTCCTTCAGGATAATATCCTCGTTGATATTACTAAGATTAGGCCTATATTTTTTGAGATATTAATTTTTGAAACTCAACTTGTAATTTACAAGCATTTCGAATGTTTTCAGATGGAGCTAAAAAATACTTAGCAGGATTCGTTGCTATACTTATTTTTTGTACAAGCAGCCTAGTCCTTCAGGATAATATGCATGTTGATACTACTAAGATTAGCCTTACATTTTTCGAGATATTAATTTTTGAAACTCAACTAGTAATTTACAAGCATTTCGAATGTTTTCAGATTGAGTTAAAAAATACTTAGCAGGATTCGTTGCGCTATCCTTATTTTTTGTACAAGCAGCCTAGCCCTTCAGGATAATATCCACGTTGATATTACTAAGATTAGCCCCACATTCTTCCAGATATTAATTTATGAAACTCAACTTGTAATTTACAAGCATTTCGAATGTTTTCAGATGGAGTTAAAAAATACTTAGCAGGATTCGTTGCTATCCTTATTTTTTGTACAAGCAGCCTAGTCCTTCAGGATAATATCCTCGTTGATATTACTAAGATTAGCCACAAATTTTTCGAGATATTAATTTTTGAAACTCAACTTGTAATTTACAAGCATTTCAAATGTTTTCAGATGGAGTTAAAAAATACTTAGCAGGATTCGTTGCTATCCTTATTTTTTGTACAAGCAGCCTAGTCCTTCAGGATAATATCCTCGTTGATGTTACTAAGATTAGCCCTATATTTTTTCGAGATATTAATTTTTGAAACTCAACTTGTAATTTACAAGCATTTCGAATGTTTTCAGATGGAGTTAAAAAATACTTAGCAGGATTCGTTGCTATCCCTATTTTTTGTACAAGCAACCTACTCCTTCAGGATAATATCCATGTAGATATTACTAAGAGTAGCCCTACATTTTTCGAGATATTAATTTTTGAAACTCAACTTGTAATTTACAAGCATTTCGAATGTTTTCAGATGGAGTTAAAAAATACTTAGCAGGATTCGTTGCTATCCTTATTTTTTGTAAAAGCAGCCTAGTCCTTCAGGATAATATCCTCGTTGATATTACTAAGATTAGCCCTATATTTTTCGAGATATTAATTTTTGAAACTCAACTTGTAATTTACAAGCATTTCGAATGTTTTCAGATGGAGTTAAAAAATACTTAGCAGGATTCGTTGCTATCCTTATTTTCTGTACAAGCAGCCTAGTCCTTCAGGATAATATCCTCGTTGATATTGCTAAGATTAGGCCTATATTTTTCGAGATATTAATTTTTGAAACTCAACTTGTAATTTACAAGCATTTCGAATGTTTTCAGATGGAGTTAAAAAATACTTAGCAGGATTCGTTGCTATCCTTATTTTTTGTACAAGCAGCCTAGTCCTTCAGGATAATATCCTCGTTGATATTACTAAGATTAGCCCTATATTTTTCGAGATATTAATTTTTGAAACTCAACTTGTAATTTACAAGCATTTCGAATGTTTTCAGATGGAGTTAAAAAATACTTAGCAGGATTCGTTGCTATCCTTATTTTTTGTAAAAGCAGCCTAGTCCTTCAGGATAATATCCTCGTTGATATTACGAAGATTAGCCCTATATTTTTCGAGATATTAATTTTTGAAACTCAACTTGTAATTTACAAGCATTTCGAATGTTTTCAGATGGAGTTAAAAAATACTTAGCAGGATTCGTTGCTATCCTTATTTTTTGTACAAGCAGCCTAGTCCTTCAGGATAATATCCTCGTTGATATTACTAAGATTAGCCCTATATTTTTCGAGATATTAATTTTTGAAACTCAACTTGTAATTTACAAGCATTTCGAATGTTTTCCGATGGAGTTAAAAAATACTTAGCAGGATTCGTTGCTATCCTTATTTTTTGTAAAAGCAGCCTAGTCCTTCAGGATAATATCCTCGTTGATATTGCTAAGATGAGGCCTATATTTTTCGAGATATTAATTTTTGAAACTCAACTTGTAATTTACAAGCATTTCGAATGTTTTCAGATGGAGTTAAAAAATACTTAGCAGGATTCGTTGCTATCCTTATTTTTTGTACAAGCAGCCTAGTCCTTCAGGATAATATCCTCGTTGATATTACTAAGATTAGCCCCACATTTTTCGGGATATTAATTTTTGAAACTCAACTTGTAATTTACAAGCATTTCGAATGTTTTCACATGGAGCTAAAAAATACTTAGCAGGATTCGTTGCTATCCTTATTTTTTGTACAAGCAGCCTAGTCCTTCAGGATAATATCCTCGTTGATATTACTAAGATAAGCCCTATATTTTTCGAGATATTAATTTTTGAAACTCAACTTGTAATTTACAAGCATTTCGAATGTTTTCAGATGGAGTTAAAAAATACTTAGCAGGATTCGTTGCTATCCTTATTTTTTGTACAAGCAGCCTAGTCCTTCAGGATAATATCCTCGTTGATATTACTAAGATTAGCCCCACATTTTTCGGGATATTAATTTTTGAAACTCAACTTGTAATTTACAAGCATTTCGAATGTTTTCACATGGAGCTAAAAAATACTTAGCAGGATTCGTTGCTATCCTTATTTTTTGTACAAGCAGCCTAGTCCTTCAGGATAATAGCCTCGTTGATATTACTAAGATTACGCCTATATTTTTCGAGATATTAATTTTTGAAACTCAACTTGTAATTTACAAGCATTTCAAATGTTTTCAGATGGAGCTAAAAAATACTTAGCAGGATTCGTTGCTATCCTTATTTTTTGTACAAGCAGCCTAGTCCTTCAGGATAATATGAGCGTTGATATTACTAAGATTAGCCCTATATTTTTCGAGATATTAATTCTTGAAACTCAACTTGTAATTTACAAGCATTTCGAATGTTTTCAGATGGAGTTAAAAAATACTTACCAGGATTCGTTGCTATCTCTATTTTTTGTACACGCAGCCTAGTCCTTCAGGATAATATCGTCGTTGATGTTACAAAGATTAGCCCTATATTTTTCGAGATATTAATTTTTGAAACTCAACTTGTAATTTACAAGCATTTCGAATGTTTTCAGATGGAGCTAAAAAATACTTAGCAGGATTCGTTGCTATCCTTATTTTTTGTACAAGCAGCCTAGTCCTTCAGGATAATATGAGCGTTGATATTACTAAGATTAGCCCTACATTTTTCGAGATATTAATTTTTGAAACTCAACTTGTAATTTACAAGCATTTCGAATGTATTCAGATGGAGCTAAAAAATACTTAGCAGGATTCGTTGCTATCCTTATTTTTTATACAAGTAGCCTAGTCCTTCAGGATAATACCCTCGTTGATATTACTAAGATTAGCCCTATATTTTTCGAGATATTAATTTTTGAAACTCAACTTGTAATTTACAAGCATTTCGAATGTTTTCAGATGGAGCTAAAAAATACTTAGCAGGATTCGTTGCTATCCTTATTTTTTGCACAAGCAGCCTAGTCCTTCAGGATAATATCCTCGTTATTATTACTAAAGATTAGCCCCACATTTTTCGGGATATTAATTTTTGAAACTCAACTTGTAATTTACAAGCATTTCGAATGTTTTCAGATGGAGCTAAAAAATACTTAGCAGGATTCGTTGCTATCCTTATTTTTTGTACAAGCAGCCTAGTCCTTCAGGATAATATCCTCGTTGATATTACTAAGATTAGCCCTATATTTTTCGAGATATTAATTTTTGAAACTCAACTTGTAATTTACAAGCATTTCGAATGTTTTCAGATGGAGCTAAAAAATACTTAGCAGGATTCGTTGCTATCCTTATTTTTTATACAAGTAGCCTAGTCCTTCAGGATAATACCCTCGTTGATATTACTAAGATTAGCCCTATATTTTTCGAGATATTAATTTTTGAAACTCAACTTGTAATTTACAAGCATTTCGAATGTTTTCAGATGGAGCTAAAAAATACTTAGCAGGATTCGTTGCTATCCTTATTTTTTGTACAAGCAACCTACTCCTTCAGGATAATATCCATGTTGATATTACTAAGATTAGCCCTACATTTTTCGAGATATTAATTTTTTAAACTCAACTTGTAATTTACAAGCATTTCAAGGTATTGTATCGGAGGAGGCGGCAAGACAAGACAATTTCTTGACTCAAAAGTTAGTCAAGATGCGAGACAATCTAAATTATCTCGTATCATACAGCAAATTATTTGAAATATTGAATTGGATGGTAGATCGAATGGAAAAATATAACGCGTTCTATTTGTCAAGGATAAATTGTATGGGAGGAGGATATATGAATTCATTTCTTGAATAACTTTTGAGCTAAGAAATTGTCTTGTCTAAAACGACTTTAACTTTTGCATCAAGAAATTGTCTTCTCGAAAACGAGCTATAGTATTTTTCGAGCTTCAGCATCTCACACTTTCATTATAATCCATCCTCATTACATACCCTGTACAGTGAGATTTGTATATTATAGTTAAATCTTTTTATTCACCGTACCTTTTTAACCGAATTTTACTTTTACTTTTAGAGTTTTTGTTACTGATTGAACGAAAGTATGCCTAAGATTTCATAAGATTTAGATTAACACCGCTGTGATGCGTTGCACATATAAACCACGACTCATTCGTTACAAACAAATTAAAATGCGTAAACAGTCAGACACAAAAGAACTCCGCATCAGCCGTCACCGTACCATAAAAATTCCACGCACAAAAAAATGCCGACCGTGAATACGATTTCATTACAATAATAGCCTCCGTAATGCGTTTTAAACTAAAGTATTTTTTGAATTAGCCCCAGTCGACCGCTCTTAATATTACAATAATGACATTCCGCCTAAATCGCTGCAGACAATCGCTGAATGAAATAGAAAGTCATACGTATTTTTTTTCACTCGAATTGCATAAGCGGCCAGATTGTAAGGAGTGATAATTCTATGCGAGCACGTTCTCGCCTCCGGGCGCTGCTCGTAAAGAGGTTTTTGATTAGGGCATGGTTAATTTAGACTCCAATTTAAATTGTACAATTCATTTCGGCCCATTATGTAAGGGAAATTAGGAACAGGATAAATTATCATTACAATCGACCGAATGGAATACGTATGTTACAATCTAATATTGACATTTGTTACTACCAATATATATTATGTCGACATAATAATTAAGAATGTGAATCTAATTCAAAGAACTATTTTTTATTATATATATGCTATTTCTAAAATCCCTATAATCCGTATAATATAAAAACAAAGATATTGTTTTGTAGGCGACCGACAGTCATTTTTGACTTTTGTTCTATCAGTGCATGCGTGACAAATATTTGTATAGTCTTGTTCGTCAAATGGAACAAAAAAAGCGATAGTAGGATAGTTGCATCTATTGTTATTTTAGAAGTTGCAATTGCATAGTTAGAAAATAAAGAAGCAAGCCGCACAATATTACGTTTGATAATAGATTGTTATTTCTACAATTCCGCAATTCGGTGCGAAATATTGATACAAATTAAAAAGAATTTCTACCTCAAGATGTTTGTATGAACATCGGTTTCTCTAATATTATTATATTTTGGACGAAAAAATATTATTATTAGGGCTAATAAAAATATTGAGTGTCACATAAAAGTTATATAACAAATAATCGAAAATAATTCATGTTGAGCTAATCCATATATAAAGTCCAATATCCTTCCTATCAATGTCCATTCAGTCAATAATAAATATAACAAATTCTCAGAAGACACATAACACGCAAGCAATTCGGGCGACAGTTATTCCATCATTTCAGACATTCCCATCGGAATAGGCACAGCCAGATCAAATTTATTTAAGTACAATCTCCCCAGACTGATATCGAAGCGGATCTGACATCCGAAAAAGGCTTAACTCCCATTGTACTTGCGGTCTTCGTTGGATTCGGGGGCTCACATCAAACGGGACAGCACGGCTATACAGCTAGATGTATCCGAGGATAACGGCGAGATGTTTCCCTCCCCCATTGACAGTAAAATAATACATTTCCCCCCCAAGCGGCGACCGGCCATAACAATTCATCCGACCGAGCCAATCTTCAAAGGGCATCGCCAAATTGAATTGCCAGTTGTGAAATTTCATGTTACGATAATTATGTTGTGCAAATTGTAAATGAATTATTGTTTTTAATTACAAAACTTTAAATGTGCAAATCTCAAATTATCTACGTTTGTTCAATACGAGAGCCCGAGTATTGAACCAACGTGTCGATTTAACACATGTAAGGGATGTTGTGGAACGTGTGTTTACAAAAAGTTGGTTTTATAACTTGTTTTTGAATATTTGCATGCACAAATCAACCGTGGAATGTTTGCATGAAAACACAATTAGCGTGCATATTAATTAGAAAACTTGTGCCGAAAATGCATTTTGTATAACAAATGCAAAATAGTTTCAAACCGGCGTGTTAAGTTTTTAATACATTCATAGAACGGCTGTTGACAAATGGAAAGATTTGCATTGCTAAAATTGTGCCAAATTATTTAGAGCCCGGCTTTCGCGCAAAATTCAATTTTCATTAATATTCCACCACAATAACGCGAATTAGGATATTTTTTCTAAATCAATCAATGAAATAAAATACAGGGTAATCAAATTCAATGTGATGCTTAACTATATCTTCATACATCTTTATATAATAATAATAATAATAATATTTATTTACGGCAAACGTCTTGAATAAAAATAAGATACACACAAGTGACAATACATATAGCGTGCGACAATGGACAATGTACAATTACACTTAAAAAGTAGTGAAATAAATTATATCTTTATATATAATAATAATAATCTTTATTAACGACAAACGCCTTGAATAAAAGAAAGATACAAAAGTGACGATATATATATATATATATATATATATATATATATATATATATATATATATATATATATATATCTTCATGTATCTTCAAATATCTTCATATATCTTCATGTATCTTCATGTATCTTCATGTATCTTCATATATCTTCATATATCTTCATATATTTTCATATATCTTCATATATAATAATAATAATAATCTTTATTAATGGTAAACGCCTTGACTAAAAAAGGGATACAGAAGTGACGATACATACATCTTCATGTATCTTCTTATATCTTCAAATATCTTCATATATTTTCATATATGTTCATATATAATAATAATAATAAAAATCTTTGTTATCGGCAAACACATTGAATAAAAAAGACCTACAGAAGTGACGATACATATATCTTCATATATCATCATATATTATCATATATCATCATATATCATCATATATCATCATATATCATCATATATCATCATATATCATCATATATATTCATATATCTTCATATATAATAATAATAATGTTTATTAACGGCAAACGACTTGAATAAAAAAGAGATACAGAAGTGACAATACATATATCTACATATATCTTTCTATATCTTCATATATTTTCAAATATCTTCATATATTTTCATATATCTTCATATATAATAATATTAATCTTTATTAACGGCAAACGTGTATCATGTATTTTCATGTATGTTTATATATCTACATATATTTTCATATATTTTCATATATCTTCATATATCTTCATATATCTTCATATATCTTCATATACTTTCATATATCTTAATATATCTTCATATATCTTCATATATTTTTGTATATCTTCATATATCTTCATATATCTTTTCATATATCTTCATATATCTTCATATATCTTCATATATCTTCATATATCTTCATATATCTTCATATATCTTCATATATCTTCATATATCTTCATATATCTTCATATATCTTCATATATCTTCATATATCTTCATATATCTTCATATATCTTCATATATCTTCATATATCTTCATATATCTTCATATATCTTCATATATCTTCATATATCATAATACGACTTGAACTTATTCAAAGTGTAAAATCAGATAAAAATACAAGAAAATTGTTTATTGATTCCTAATTTATAAAGATTCGTAATTTAGAAAAAAAAAACATCATGTGTGAATTGTGTGAAAACCCGAAGTTTTTTTTTAAATTTTCATCTTAATTAAACAGCGACATATGTAGATAATTTCAAAATGAAAAACCTGTTTCACATTTATACAACGAAAACAAAGAATTATCGCATCGCACACAATTTTCAGCTGAATTTTTTTCACATTCCGCTCGAAAATTGCGGCCGCTGTTGATATCAAAATTTAATACGGGCTCGACCCAAAACGCATTCATTTAACCGCGCGCGCAAATACAATTCGCGTGCTCGCGTAAATACGATACGCAAACTCCACGAGATATTTGCGCACAAATATATTTACATGCTGTAAATTTTTTTAATGCCCGCGCTTTCCGCTCTCGCGTGAAAATAATTACAAAATTTCATCCGCTCGCGATGAAAACGAGTTCACTTCGCTTCACAATTATCATGTAACGCGCCCGCTTACGTTTTTTTTTTTTGCGGTTTGTTGTGCTACGTATATTTAACAATCAAATCTTCTGCGAATTCAACGTTATTGCGTGGGATATAGCTGAGAAATGCGCACCCCAAAAAAAAAAATGATACTATAAAAATAAGCAGTTTTTTTTCATGTTTACTATTTATATTGTATGTAAACCTCTAAATATTAATTTGAAGTAAATTATTAATTATATATATATATATATATATATATATATATATATATATATATAATCATTATGTAATTATTTCTATCATTATTTCGAAATAGATTAATCAAACTAGGCGAAAACATATTATATTCTCATATGAAATTAGAATTACAACTTACTGAAAAATCTTGAAAATGTTAAAGGGCAGAAATTTCTTTTTTTACCCTATTTTTTATACAAGTGAATGTAATTTGACAATATGAACAGTTTTCTTAGCCAATTCCTATTGGATCTGAAGAAAAACTAATTATGGAGGCAGTTTTCAGTTGATATCTCGAAACAATATACCTCTGATCTAAATGTTTCTCAAAGTAGACGAATCAGACTCTCAAACTGTATCACTCACACACACACACATATTGATATCCGTTAATAAAGTGTCTTTTCAATGCATAATAAAAAAAATACGTGTGTTGAAAATGGAACTCATTACAAGTATTTTCGTTCATCCATTATGATGTTATAACAAATAAATTAATGACATGCTTTTTTGTGCTTCTTCGTTGACATTTATTTTGAAATTATCAAGCTTTTGGATAAAATACTTTTATAATTTATTGTACGAAGACCGACATTATCAGTTCCCAAAGTGTGCATAGCAGCTTCCACACAGAGTCACCCTATCGCAGTACATTCATTCGGGGCTCGTTCTGCGTACGTGAAAAAAAATGTTGCTAGAGCAAGGGTGTCCGTCCGTTAGTTTTCATTTAGTTATTGAGCTTGTGCTCTTTTTTGCTTATGCTGTGTAGATATTAACCCTTTCGTCCCTGACGGTGGCATTTGCTACCATAGAAAATTCATGCGCAGTTTTAGAACCTTTTGAAATTTGATGTGTGTGAATAAACGTAATAATCATTAAGACAAACATATTTTCAAATTTGAAAAATCCAGGGCTGAAAGGGTTAATATTCTACATTTAAATTCCCACCTCATATTTCCAAAGTGTGACGAGTCTCAACGAGATTCTTAAAAGCTGCGCTGTGAGGTACCATTTCTCGTGATATCATGGTCCTATTGCACAATTTTTACAATTTTATTTTCATTTAAAATAATAGAACGAGGTAATTTAGTGACGCAGGTAAAATATATCTGTTTGCGGATGTCTCCGTGTGAAGTTAACCTCTAAGATTCCAGCCTCTATATCGCGCGCACGGAGGATTCTTTGCGAGTCTGTACTGACCAATTGGAGTGACCAATAAAATCCAAATTTTGAAGAATCTTTTGCTTATGTCTAGCCTACCATAATATGTAGTTAAATATTTTTATCAATAATTTTTATAGGCGTTGTTGTATAATATATGTTGTAACGTAAATTATTATTTTTGATCGTGAATTCGTCATACGGTTGATTTTAAAAAATTACACAATGTTTATAACAAAACGACAATGTAAAATGGAAAGTCTCTATCTTGACATATTTTTCCTTCTATTTATTTTTAATTTTTAACTTTTACGCTCCTATTTTGATATGCCGATTTTAGAAGCTGGGTCGATAAAAAAATTATGCAACATATTTTGTTTAATTTTTCTACTGATATTAGTGCAGAACATATCAGTGCATTAGATACCCGAAGGAAATTGGAAAATTTTGATTATTTTTTTTTCGGTGACCAAGTCGAACAAATTTCATTATTATTATTTTTGACCATGGATCCGTCATACAATTAATTTGAAAAAATTACACAATGTTTATAACAAAACGGCAATGGAAAATGGAAAGTCTCTATCTTGACATGTTTTTCCTTCTATTTATTTTTTATTTTTAACGTTTACGCTCCTATCTCGATATGCCGATTTTAGAGGCTGGATCGATAACAAAATTACGCAACATGTTTTACTTTTTTTTTACTGATCTTAGTGCAGAACATATTAGTGCACTAGATACCCGAAGAAAATTGAAAAATTTTGATTATTTCGGCGACCAGTCGAACATATTTCATTATTATTATTTTTGACCATGAATCCTCCATATAATTGATTTGAAAAAATTACACAATGTTTATAATAAAATGACATTGGAAATTGAAAAGTCTCTATCTCTACGCATTTTTCTTTCTATTTATTTTTATTTTTTAACTTTTACATTTATATCTCGATATTCAGATTTTAGAGGCTGAGTCGATTATGCAACATATTTTGTTTAATCTTTTTATTGATTAATTTTGGAAAATTTGGATTAGAAGTAAAAAAATATTGTGCGTATATCCACATAGAATACTGTTTTCTGAGGAAAAGTTTCTTGAAGTTTGGATATTTTCGACTTGGTCGCCAAAAATAATATATAATATAAATATAATATAATCAAAATTTTCCAATTTCCTTTGGGCATCTGGTGCACTGATATGTTTTGCACCAAGATCAGTAAAAAAAATAAACAAATTATCTTGCATAATTTCTTTATCGAACCAGCCTCTAAAATCGGTATATCGAAATAGAAGCGTATAAGTTAAAAATAAAAAATAAATATAAAGAAAAATATGTCAAGATAGAGACTTTCCATTTTCAATTGTCATTTTATTATAAACATTGTGGAATTTTTTCAAATCCATTGTATGACGGATCCATGGTCAAAAATAATAATATTGAAATTTAGTCAACTTGGTCGCCGAAAAAAAAAATACTTATGATCAAAATTTTCCAATTTTCTTTGGATATCTGGTGCACTGATATATTCTGCACTAAGATCAGTAAAAAAATTAGACAAAATATGTTGCATAATTATTTTTTCGATCCGGCTTCTAAAATCGGCATATCGAGATAGGAGCGTAAAAGTTTAAAATAAAAAATAAAAAATAAATAGAAGGAAAAATATGTCAAGATAGAAACTTTCGATTTTCTATTGTCATTTTGTTATAAACATTTTGTAATTTTTTCAAATCAATCGTATGACGGATTCATGAGCAAAAATAATAATTTACGTTACAACATATGTTATATAACAAAGCCTATAAAAATTATTAATAAAAATAAAAAACTATATATTAAGGTAGGCAAGACAAAAACAAAAGATTTCTCAAAATTGGGATTTTATTGGCCAGCCCAATTGGTCAGTACAGACCCGTAAACAATCCATCGTGCGCGCGGTAAAAAGTTTAAAATAAGAAATAAGTACAAGGAAAAATATGTCAAGATAGAGACTTTCTATTTTTCATTATCATTTTGTTATAAACAGTGTGTCATTTTTTCAAATCAATTGTATGACGGATTCATGATCAAAAATAATAATTTACGTTACAGCATATATTATACAAGAACGCCTATAAAAATCATTAATAAAAATATATAAATATATATTATGGTAGACAAGACATAATCAAAAGATTCCTCAAAATTTGGATTTTATTGGTCACCCCAATTCGCCAGTACAGACCCGCAAACAATCCGCCGTGCGCATGGATTAGAGGCTGGAATCTTAGGCGCTTTCGTTTAGCATGGCTTATCATTGCTAGTCGCCCCCGTGGCGTGCAGTATCGCTCAGGTCTTGCGCTCGTGCGCCGACGGTTGTAAGGGCCGAGGTATAATAATGCGCATCGGAAGCCGCTAATAGAACAAGAAACAATAAGCCCGTACCAGCCCAGAGTGATAAACGAAAGGCACTCTTAGAGGTTAACTTCACATCGGTACGAGATTACGTGTTTTCATTTAATTTCATAATATTAGAATTTATTAACTTAAATGTTTGAAATTTTGAAGGTGTATTTATTTATGTTTATTATTATTTTTAGTAAACTCTTACCAAACAATATTAATATTAATTTATATACCGAGTATGGTGGCCTAGTAGGCGCTGTGCGTCTCGTACTAAATATTCGGGGGCGAGAGTTCAAACCCCGTTGTGGGCGAAATTTTTTCAAACTATCTTTCACTGTTTTCAGAGGGTTTATGAAATTAGAATTTCACTATCTGAGCTTCTCCATTTAACAGCGGAAAAGCCCTCGGGCTGATAGCTACAACGGCCGAAGTGTAGAATTACACATAGGGCGCTATGGCAAATATCAGATTCCGCAAAAGCGACAAGGGTGAAAAAAGTTTGGGAACAACTAGTGTGGGTGTGTCGCATCAAAGATACAAACATACAAACTCGGGTCGTTTGTGTGTCTGTTGCTATCTTCGGTGTGTCACTGAAAATAGTCAATATGTGTTTAGAAATAAAAACCGTAAACAAATTGAAACTTGGTACGCAAATATTGTCCTACCCAAAATAAATTTTCAAATCTAGATAATATTGGAAGCTAGTGGGACTATTTAATTTTATATGTGTTTTATAATTAAATCAGGCTTACTTTAATTAACGAAACGCGGTTGAGAGAATTAAATAGAGCAACAATTTACGTAAAATAGGTTTGACGCTCGGCTTATCCTGCCGCATCCGGTTATTGGATGCTTTAATTGCTGAAGATCCGATTATTCCACCCTTCTTCTTCTTGAATCCCTGACAATATCAAGGGGATGATTTCAATTTACGCACCATTTACATGGATTTCCAACTAGCGAGCCGTTTATTTGATTTGCAAACAATTTTGTAGCTACACACAAGATACTTATGACTGTTTTAAATAAACCTTCATATTCCATTAACGTTAGTAATTATCACTAGCCACTCGTAGCATGATATATACTTAGATTCCTATATTTATGTTTAAATTAAGAACTTACTAAATCATAAAATAAAATAGAATGTAATACGTATAGTGGATAATAAGAAAATAATCATAATTATGCTCCCAATCAAGATAATTTACATTTAAATTAAATATATATATATATATATATATATATATATATGGTTGTCTTCTTTATAAATTTAACTTTTTACAACAAAAAATATTCAGTATATACATTTATACATTTATGATATTGTGCATATTAACAAATATTGAACAATATGAATAATTAAGAAATAAATTATTGCCATGAATGTCAATCACCGCGATAGCCGGAGACGTGGGTTCGAGTCCCACCGGAGAGTGAACAATTTTTCAGCAATTAATATGAATAATCTCGATTTTGTAAAAGCAAATTGAGATTATTCATATTAATTGAGCTCAAAATTTTTTTTTAAGAAATTAAACATTTGATAAAAAATTATATAAATGTATGAGGCTGAAAATTAACAAATTTTGAACAATAATCTGGATTTAAATGTATCTAAAAAATCGTATACATGTTCTCTTTAAGAAATTTATCGTTTTACAGCAAAAAAGGTCAGAAAATAATGAAAAATTAACAAACAAGAAAATACCTTTATTTAGGGATAGCCGTCACTTTATCAATATAATACAAAATACAACAGGAATTTAGGTATACACTGCCTCGTCTCCCTTCTTATTTGCATATTTCTTCTTTATACCTTCCCCTTTCCCTTTCCCTCACTCACTTCCTCCCTACCTCAAGCATAAAAATTAGACCTTTATTGAAAGTATCAATCAAATATATATATATATATATATATATATATATATATATATATATATCCTTCATCGTTTTCATCCCACAGTTTTACCATTTTTTCTGTATTTTGTTCTCTTTAGTTCCTTGTTTGTGAGTTCTCCGACCCCGCGATGAGTCCAGATAAGCATTATTAACGAATGTAATGTAGTCCCAGTCATTATTTTTCCTCCTCCTGCCACCTTATACTTGGTATTTTTTTTATTAAACAATTGTCTCCTATCTTAAGTTGTCTATATCGAACGACTGCTATGACCTCTGTATTTCTTTCTTCTTTGGCAAGATCTCTCAGGCACCTCTGTACACAGCGTTCTAACAATTGAAGACTAATCATATTATCCGGTATATTTAATAAATTAAGCATAATCCCAAATATTATTGTGTTTGTAACATAATATGTAAATGCGATAATGGTTAAATGATTATGGTATGTTTTATAATTGGCAATAAAAATGCTCATATGATCATAATAAATCCGTAGGAATTGTATATAATTGTATAATTGTGGATATCCTGTAGTAACGGATAATGAACAATATGAAATAAATATACATTATTTAATAACATTTTGTACATTCAGTATCTTGTACTTATTTGGGGAAGTAATATGAAAACAAAATGACACATGTTTAATATTAAAATCTCCATGTGAGGATACAAAATTTCGCCGTAAATAATTCCCCGTGCTAAAAATAAAAAGCACCTTAAATCCCCGGGGGGTGTAAAGCCCACCTACCCACCTTGTGCGTGCACGAGGAAATTGTTTTCGTTCGCCAGCATTAACTTTATATCCGCAGTGACATGTTGGACGCGTGTTTTTGTCGGCGTCTTCCCAATCTTCTCGGGCAGGCGCGTTTTTTTTTATTAACTTCGCGTTACCGTAAAAACGTCCTCTCGCGTAAATGTTTATTTTCGTCTGACCGATCGAGCCTGATGGAAAACAAACATTGGCCGCGTTGTATAAAACATTGGCTGCGTTAGGGGGGTTGGGGGAAATGAAGTGGCTGATTGTTAATGCATGAACTACAACAACAGGGTATGTGAATGTTATAGTGGGGAACATACTGTGAGCCTTTTTTTTTGCTGATTAAATAATACAAAAGGGGGTTTCCAACAATTCGCAATATGCCGAATCAAAGGAAAAACTTCAAAGGATTAATAAAATCATCCGTTGCGAGTGTTCGCGCCTGGTTCGTTTTTCCTTTTTACATTTTCCTTGCGATGCGAGTTATTTTCATGGGAATTGCGACGCTTGTAATTAAAACTGGCATTTTTATTCGAGCATTAGCAACCTGCTGTTGCTAATTGGAAAGTAAGGAGTGAATTTTTTAAAGGAATTTGCAGTTTATACAGGATATGCATATTTTTTATATGAAGTATAATTAATTTTTTTATAAGTAATATTATAATTATTATACTATAAGTATATTACTTATAACGGGTTTAATGAACTTAACATAATTTGAGTGAAATATATAGATGATCAAAAAAATCAATCAATAAAAATTAATAACAATCAATATAATGTGTGGAACCAGCACGATTTTCATTCGTCTAAGGCATTTCAAGCCTTGACACGTCAGGGGTGAGGGTAGAGGCGAAGCAATTGCCGAGAGGCAGATCCCACTTCTATCCTCGTAAAGCGAGAAGGTGGGTGTTAGTCGGTAGACGACAGGGCCTTCTTCCCTGTCGAATCCGGCACAATGTCTTTTGAAGATTTTCCATCCTTCGCCCGAAAAAAAGGCATTTCTAGCCAAGGTTCGTGAATATCATTAGTGTTGGGAGAGCGCTGTAAGTTATCATATTTCACACATATTCTATCGATGAGCGAGAGGAACAGGGTAATATATTGGCTGAACACCAAGTATCTTTGTTCTGATCAGAGGTTTACCTAGGGTAAACACCAATATAGCGCCCCTGTCGGACCGATCAACAATAAGTCGCTTACGTTTTAAAAAACTTCTATCTTTATTGGGCTATCAGCTGCCAGGTTTTTCCGCCGGTCAAGGGAGAAGCTCAGAGGAGTTTAATCACCCGGTATTTACCTTAACTTCACAGAAAACCTCTGAAAAACTGTGAAAGATGATTCGCGAAAAATCGATCCCCGTTGGGGATCAGGCTCCCCAATGCTCAGTTCGAGACGGACGACGCCTCTAACCACTCGGTGACTGAACTGGGTGCTTACGTTTTATTTTCTAAACAACGCTTTTTGGGGCCCCTCTTCAATGGCGCCCATGGCACGTGCCCTGCCCGCCATCCCCTAGTTACGCCGCTGGTTCTGATTGTTTATAGAGCGCCACCAATCCAGGACTCCCAATAAAGCAAGACAATAGCTTTATTTGCTTAGGATCAGGTCTATCAGCTTAAAACAGTTTATAATAGTTTAGTATAGCCTAGAAGAAGCTAGTAACAGTGCATCTTTCTCAATTGGTAGTCCAAAACCTGCTAGAACCATGACTCTGTATGTTTCTAAAGGAGTTAAAGGAGGAACATGAAGAAATCAGTATATACGTATTTGAATATTCTAAAACTTATCAGAAACATTATTATTACTGCCTGCTATAGCTGTTTCGTAGGTATTACTTTAAGGTCGTTTTAGACAAGACAATTTCTTGACTCAAAAGTTAGTCAAGATGCGACAAAATATAAATTGTCTCGTTTCATACAGCAAATTATTTGAGATATTGAATTGGATGGTAGATCAAATGAAAAAATATAACGCGTTCTATTTGTCAAGGACAAATTGTATGGGAGGAGGATATATGAATTCATTTCTTATTCAACTTTTGAGCTAAGAAATTGTCTTGTTTAAAACGACCTTTAGATTTCGAATCCTGTGCTTCAATGCTTTATTTCTTTATTTTTCATTTAGTATTGTATGGTAGTTAGAAGTTATAGACCTATTTGAATATACCAAAACTTATCAGAAAAATGCTTATTGTCTCTATTCAAATTACAGTCATAAACCTCACAGTACGCTCAGCGCCATAAACTATATCTTTTAAAATAACGCCCAGTAACTTTTACAACAACAAAAAAAAGCACTAACAGTAAACAACATTTATGACCGAATGTGCGAGTACTGTTATTACGGGTGACTTTTAATGTACGCTTCCTACGTCGCATTGTAATGAATATCCCAGGTACAATGCGCTCGCCATTAGAATATTTAATGCCGTTTATGTAACAATAATAGATGCATATATGCAGGAGGGGGTGGCGGCGGGATTGGTGATGTATGGATTTAATGTGCAATAACATTCGTGATGTAAACGTATATCCTGCGATCGACAATCTTCGTAATAGATCCGACCGTGTTATGTATTAGTGAGCATCCTGCGTTCGTGGGATAATTCGCTGCGACAATTTTAATTGCCAGCAGGAATTATGTAAATCAATTTAATAGTGCAGAATGACATACCCATACATTATTACATTTATCATACGTAGTGTGAGACTTTAAATCGGCCGATAGTTTAAATTGGTTGCTTAAACAGTATGAAGACTTAGGTGAGTAAGGGATTATAGATCAACGAAAAAATAGGTGAATGGGCGATTTCCTTTCAATTCTAAAGTTGGCCCAATCATCGGCAGTTTAATTAGTATGGTATAATACAAGTTACAACATAAATATAAGTATAGAATAAACAAAAACCAAGACAATCTCTAGAGAAAAGAAAAAAAATTGTAAGTTTTTCTTCCTTAGAGATTATTTTGGTTTTTGTTTATTCTAACTTATATTCATGTTGCAACGTGTACTATACCATACTAATTAAACTGCCGCTGGTTGGCCAATTTTAGAATTGAAAGGGAATCCAACTGTAGAATTGAAAAAATATCTCTCTGAGATAGATTGCATATTTCGTATTTTATTTCAGCATAGCCTAACTCAGAGAGAAAACATAGGCAATGTAAAGATGGCTTTATGGCGACATACAATTTAGTATTTTCAGATCTGTGAAATTAACTCATTATTTATTATAAGGAGTCAATTTCACAGGATTATTTCCCATAATATTATTTATTGTAACAAAATAAGTACTAAGAACTAAATTATAAATGAACATTCTTACTTTGGGAGCATAGATAATCCAAAATATACCTTATTTAAACAGATTTGTTCTGTCTAATATATTATTTTATTAAATTAATTACTATTTTATGTCAGTATAAACCCATCTTTATACGAATTATTCACGGGTAGGTAGAGATATATATATATATATATATATATATATATATATATATATATATGTATATATATATATATATATATATATATATATACCTATATATAAATATGTATTATTATTAAATATTTTATAAACTAACGGCGCTATGTTTAAAAACCAATATTTCTAATTCCGCCCTCTGGCTGAATATACAAAGATTAAAACCTACACTATAAAATAAAACCAATAGATCATAGCCGATTATAAAATTAATTATACATAAAAACACCAACAAGTATAATTTTATATCACTATCAATCACCACAGATCGAAATATAATGACTAAACATTGAACACCTGTATGTTTGTAATAAATGGCCCCTCGCGTTCTCCATCAATCCTAATCTAATTTGATCGATCTAAATAGGCGGCACGAGAAAGTAGCCGCAACACAAACCACCACACGTGATTGATACGTAAGTAAAAGTTAACGCATGAAGAGATCTGAAAGAACTAGCTCACGCCAACGTCGACAAATGATCATCAAACACCGCTCAATCGACCCCCACAACCCTGTAAATGATGTCGGCAATGAACCCCGAAAATTAATTCCCGTGAATTATGTTAATCGTTCAATTAGGCAGCCAGGGACAATCCCACTCGGGCGGCGTCTTCTTGGGAACGGCAATGATTCACCTGTTCGTCCCTCAGTTACGCAACGGTAGGAAGGAGCACGTGCGGCCGGCGAAAGTGATTTATTGTTCTAGTTTATTTGTAACGCTCGCGCAAGTAATAGCGATAGTAATAACGGCGGAATCGGGTTACATAAATTCGCTCCGCGTGAAATTACAGGGGAAGCAGCAGTAAACGACGATTCTAAAATCGCGCCGGAAGTCATCGTAAAAATGTAACAGGGGTCAAATTACGCCTTTAATGAATATTTGTTTTCAGCAAAATTTTATCAATCACATAGATTTTATTTTTAGATTTGTTTTGAAGTTGTTTAAATAAATCTGTATCCATCTCTTCATCCTCCTTGCACATGTTTTTGCGGTTTCAAATTTGGTTAATGCATCAATGTATGTGTTTTGAACTATTATAGCCATTTTCATCACATCTGCTTTATTATAACTTCAGTTATGACGGGTTTTACTAAAATGTTTGAAAAAGGTAAGCTGCAATTTAAAAATTCAACAATAATTCATGTTCAGAGACAACTATCTCAAATAGTGGTGAGTGAATAATTGTATATTTTTTTGATTAATTTTGATTTTTTTTATTACATTTGCTTTATTATAACTCGAGTTTGAAACTTGGAATAACTAACAAATCCTCTTTTGTTAACAAATCCTCTTTTTACAAGTTTCAAACTCGAGTTATAAAAAAGCAAATGTAATGAAAAAAATCAAAATTAATCAAAAAACATACATTTATTCACTAACAATTATATAATAAAAGTTATAATAAAGCAGATAACAAACGGTTTGGAAGAAAGTATAGAGGTAACATAAATAGAGGAGATATATGAGAAAGAAGTAATAAAAGGCAAAAGATAAAAATAGGGAAAGCCCCCTGGATATATAACATAACATATATTCCATGATAGTATTCAAATTATATTATAATTCATAACAGAGTCTATCTCTGTTATGAATTATAATATAATTTGAATATGCTAGTCAATAAATTGTATATATCTATATATTAGTTTTCATTAAAATAATGCTATTGTTGTCCTGTAATTAGACTATGTCTGTTGGATAATAAATTTATTATTATTTATTATTATAACACCTGAGATGATAAAGTACATGGGCAAATAAGGAATAAAACAACTAACAGAGTTTATGTATGACATCGTACAGAAAATAAAAATACCAAAACAATGGAATATAGAAATAATATTGCCAATATTCAAGAAAGGAGATAATGTAACATGCAGTAATTATTGAGGGATAACGATTACTTGTATCCCAGGAAAGATACTAACAAGAATAATAGAGAACACACTCAGGAAGAAAATAGAAAACAATCGAAGATACACAGGGACGATTCAGAAGAGAAAAAGGCACATTATTTATGTTCTCTTTGTACATTTCTTTTATTATCTCTATTATTTTTTTCTTTATTCCTGTTTCTTCTAGTACTTTTCATATATCTTTTCTTTTCAACCGATCAAACGCCTTTTCTAGGTCTATAAAGCACATATGAATGTCTTCATTCTTCATTCTTCCTTATTACTTTTTCACTCATTTGTCGTATTGCTATTATAACGATTAGGTCCTAATCGTTATAATAGCAATACGATAAATGAGTGAAAAAGTAATAAGGAAGAATGAAGACATACATATGTGCTTTATAGACCTAGAAAAGGCGATTAGGTCCTAATCGTTATAATAGCAATACGATAAATGAGTGAAAAAGTAATAAGGAAGAATGAAGACATTCACATGTGCTTTATAGACTTAGACAAGGCGTTTGATAGGTTGAAAAGAAAAGATATATGAAAAGTATTAGAAGAAACAGAAAAAATATTGTAAGAACAAACAACGAAGAGTCGAGAGAATTCGAAGCAAAAATAGGTGTGAAACCAGCATGCACAATAAGCTACTACTATGCTATGGAAAGGAATAAAACTAGTTATAAAGGATAGAAAAATAATGGAATGAAAAAATAATAATACAAAAAATGCCTACACCTTACCGTGGAAGGCATAGGATTAAATAATTATTTATTTAATCCTATGCCTTCCAACTCGGTTTTCGCGGTACTAGTGAGATAATGGGAAATGTGTGACCATCTACAAAAGACCTGAAAGAGGAAAAGGACGAGTGAAGAGAGGGTTAGATGCAAGGGTCATATTTATGTATTCGATATTATATTGACTTGATATTTGTGTAAATATGATAAATAAAGGTTATTTTTGTATGACGGTATTACACACATAATATTCAAACGAGTTAGTTGTATTTTCAAAAAAAATAAAGCAAATTTAAAATCATCCCCTGTCGAACGACGGGCATTACACGTAGTAATCATATAATTTAAATTTCAGTAGAAAAGTGTCATGATGTAATTTCAAGACTCTTTTGTATTATTCTTATATAATAATGTATGATAAACTCAATTATAAAGACTCCAATGAGATATCCTCATTATCATTCATTGCGTAAGTTGACATTTGTATTATCACACATTCCTGCAAAAATACCCATTCATCGTGATGTAATTTCAAGTTTTTTTTATATTATTCTTGTATAAAACTGTATGATAACCTAAGTTATAAAACTCCAATGAGATATCTTCATTATCTTCAAAGATATAGCTTGTATAAGTTGAAATTTGTATTATCACAGATTCCTGCAAAATTACCCATTCATCATGAAGCAATTTTAAGATTTTGTGAGTTATTATTGTCTAAAAATGTATGACAAACTAAATTATAAAGACTCGAATGAGATATCTTCATTATCTTCGGAGATATGGCTTGTGAAATTTGAAATTTGTTTTATCATACATGCGTGTAAAAAAAACCAATTAATAATGATGGAATTTTTATATTTTTTATATTATTCTTGTCTAAAAATGCATGCAAACTAATTTACAAAGACCCCAATGAGACATCTTCCTTATCTTCAAAGATATGGCTTGTAAAAGTGAAAATTTGTATTATCACACATTCCTGCAAAAATACCTATTCATGATGATGCAATTTTAAGATTTTTGTTTGTTCTTGTTTAAAAATGTATGATAAACTAAATTTTAAAGACTCCAATGAGATATCTTCATTATCTTCTGTAATTTCTAGTTTTTTTTGTATTATTCTTATCTAAATCTCTATGATAAACTAAATTATAATGACTCCAATGAGATATCTTCATTATTTTCAAAGATATAGATTGTATAAGTTGAAATTTGTATTCCTGCAAAATTACCCATTCATTCTGATGCAATTTCAAGATTTTGTGTTATTTTTGTCTAAAAATGTATGCAAAACTAAATTATAAAGACTCGAATGAGATATCTTCATTATCTTCGGAGATATGGCTTGTAAAAGTTGAAATTTCTTTTATCATACATACCTGCAAAAATACCAATTAACAATGATGGAATTTTTAGATTTTTTATATTATTCTAATTTACAAAGACCCCAATGAGACATCTTCCTTATCTTCAAAGATATGGACTGTAAATGTTAAAATTTTTATTATCACACATTCTTGAAAAATACCTATTCATGATGATGCAATTTTAAGATTTTTGTTTGTTCTTGTCTAAAAATGTATATAAACTAAATTTTAAAGACTCCAATGAGATATCTTTATTATCTTCTGTAATTTCAAGTTTTTTTGTATTATTCTTATCTAAAACTGTATGATAAACTAAATTATAATGACTCCAATGAGATATCTTCATTATCTTCAAATATATAGATTGTATACGTTGAAATTTGTATTATCACACATTCCTGTAAAACCATTCATCATGATGCCATTTTAAGATTTTGTGTGTTATTATTATCAAAAAATGTATGAGAAACTAATTTATAAAGACTAGAATGAGATATCTTCATTATCTTCGGAGATATGGCTTGTGAAATTTGAAATTTATTTTATCATACATACCAAAAATACCAATTAATAGTAATTTTTTATATTATTCTTGTCCAAAAATTCATGAAAAACTAATTTACAAAGACTCCAATGAGACATCTTCCTTATCTTCAAAGATATGGAGTGTAGAAGTTAAAATTTGTATTATCACACATTCTTGAAAAATACCTAGTCATGATGATGCAATTTTAAGATTTGTATGTGTTCTTGTCTAAAAATGTATGATAAACTAAATTATTAAGACTTCAATGAGATATCTTCATTATCTTCAAAGATATAGCTTGTATAAGTTGAAATTTGTATTACCACACATTCCTGCAAAAATACCCACTAATCGTGATGTAATTTCAAGTTTTTTTTTATATTATTCTTGTCTAAAACTGTATGATAAACTCAATTATTAAGACTCCAATGAGATATCTTCATTATTTTCAAAGATATAGCTTGTATTGAAATTTGTATTATCACACATACCTGCAAAAATACCCATTCATCATAATGTAATTTCAATGTAATTTTTGTTGTATTATTCTTGTATAAAAATGTATCATAAACTCAATTATAAAGACTCAACTGAGATATCTTCATTATCTTCAAAGATATAAC
Organism: Lordithon lunulatus; assembly: GCA_963942505.1. Classification (NCBI taxonomy): domain Eukaryota; kingdom Metazoa; phylum Arthropoda; class Insecta; order Coleoptera; family Staphylinidae; genus Lordithon; species Lordithon lunulatus. Next base: position 12,145,068 of record OZ012669.1, read on the forward strand.
TTGTATAAATTGAAATTTGTATTATCACACATTCCTGCAAAAATACCCATTTATCCTGATGCAATTCTAAGATTTTTTATGTTATTCTTATCTAAAAATGTATGAGAAACTAAATTATAAACTTGAATGAGATATCTTCATTATCTTCGGAGATATGGCTTGAGAAAGTTGGAATTTGTTTTATCATACATACCTGCAAAAATACCTATTCATCGTGATGTAATTTTTAGACTTTTTATGTTATTCTTGTCTAAAAATGTATGAAAAACTAAAATTCAAAGACTGCCATGAGATATTTTCCCTATCTTCAAAACTATGGCTTGTAAAAGTTGAAATTTGCATTATCACACATGCTTGCAAAAATACCCATTAATCGTGAGGTAATTTCAAGTTATTTTTATATTAGTCTTATCTAAAACTGTATAATAAACTCAATTATGAAGACTCCAATAAGATATCTTCATTATCTTCAAAAATATAGCTTGTATAAGTTGAAATTTGTATTATCACACATTCCTGCAAAAATACCCATTCATCATGATGCCATTTCAAGATTTTGTGTGTTATTTTTGTCTAAAAATGTATGAATAACTAAATTACAAAGACTCCAATGATATATCTTCATTATTTTCAAAGATATAGCTTATATACGTCGAAATTTGTTTTATCACACATTCCTGCAAAAATACCCATTCATCATGATGCAATTTTAAGATTTTTTTTACTAACCAAACTATGCACATTCAATATCTCAAGTGACTTGAACTCTACACTACATTGTTTCCTATATATATTTTTAAATTAAGTTTAAATTAATAAATGAAATTGATTGAATCATAGAAAGTTAAGTGTAATAGTGTAGTGCAGAGTTCAAGCCATTTGAAATAGTGATAGGCATAGGTTGTCCAAAAATGTATGAAAAACTAAATTATAAAGACTAGAATGCTTGTATAAGTTGAAATTTGTATTACCACACATTCCTGCAAAAATACCCACTAATCGTGATGTAATTTCAAGTTTTTTTTTATATTATTCTTGTCTAAAACTGTATGATAAACTCAATTATTAAGACTCCAATGAGATATCTTCATTATTTTCAAAGATATAGCTTGTATTGAAATTTGTATTATCACACATACCTGCAAAAATACTATAATAATGAGATGTCTTCATTATCTTCGGAGATATGGCTTGTGAAAATTGAAATTCGTTTTATCACACATACTTGCCAAAATCCCTATTCACCGTCATGCAATTTTTAAGACTTTTTATGTTATTCTTGTCTAAAACTAAATTATCTTAAAGATATGGCCTGTAAAAGTTAAAATTTGTATTTTCACACATTCCTGCAAAAATACAATTCAACATGATACAATTTTAAATTTTTTTGTGGCATTCTTGTCTAAAAAATTTACGAAAAACTAAATTATAAAGACTCCAATGACATGTCTTCATCATCTTCAAAGATATGGCTTGTAAAATTTTGAATTTGTATTATCACACATCTTTATGTTATTCTTGTATAAAAATGTATGAAAAACTCAATCCTAAAGATCGCAATGATATATCTTCATTATCTTCAGAGATATGACTTGTAAAAGTTGACATTTGTTTTATCACACATTCCTGCAAAAATACCTATTCAACATGATTTAACTTCAAGTGTTTTTTTTGTTATCCTTGTCTAAAAATTTATAGTAAACTCAATTATAAAGACTTCAATGAGATATCTTCATTGTCTTCAAAGGTATGGATTGTTATAAGTTGAAAGTTGTGTTATCACATATTTCTGCAAAAATATAAATTAATCGTGATGTAATTTCAAGTTTTTTTGTATGAATCTTGTCTAAAAGTGTATGATAAACTCAATTATAAAGACTCCAATGAGATATTTTCATTATCTTCAAAAATATAGCTTGTATAAGTTGAAATTTGTATTATCACACATTCCTACAAAAATACCCATGCATCATAATGTAATTTCAAGACTTTTTGGTATTATTCTTGTTTAGAAATGTATGATAAACCCAATTATATAGACTTCAATGAGATATCCTCATTATTTTCAAAGATATAGCTTGTAAAAGTTGAAATTTGTATTATCACATATTCTTGCAAAAGTACCTATTCGTCATAACGCAATTTTAAGATTTTTTATGTTATTCCTGTCTAAAAATGTATGAAAAACTCAATCCTAAAGACCGCAATGAAATATCTTCATTATCTTCAAAGATATAGCTTGTAAAAGTTGAAGTTTCTATTATCACATATTCTTGCAAAAATACCGATTCGTCATGATGAAATTTTAAGATATTTTATGTTATTCCTGTCTAAAAATGTATGGAAAACTCAATCATAAAGACCGCAATGGGATATCTTCATTATCTTCGGAGATAAGGCTTGGGAAATATGAAATTTGTTTATCACACATTCTTGCAAAAACACCTATTCAACATGATGCAATTATAAGATTTTTTGTGTTATTCTAGTCTAAAAATTTAAGAGACTCCAATGACATATCTTCCTTTTTTTTAATGCTATGGCTTGTAAAAGTTGAAATTTGTATTATCACACATTTCTGCAAAAATACCCATTAATCGTGATGTAATTTCAAGTTTTTTTTGTATGATTCTTGTCTAAAACTGTATGATAAACTTAATTATAAAGATCTCAATGAGATATCCTCATTATTTTCAAAGATATAGCTTGTAAAAGTTGAAATTTGTATTATCACATATTCTTGCAAAAGTACCTATTCGTCATAACACAATCTTGAGATTTTTTATGTTATTCTTGTCTAAAAATGTATGGAAAATTCAATCCTAAAGATCGCAATGATATATCTTCATTATCTTCAGAGATATGACTTGTGAAAGTTGAAATTTGTTTTATCACACATTCCTGCAAAAATAGCTATTCAACATCATGCAACTTTAAGATTTTGTGTGTTATTCTTGTCTAAAAATGTACGAAAAACTAAATTATAAAGACTTCAATGAGTTATCTTCATTATCTTCAAAGATATGGCTTGTAAAAGTTAAAAAATTGTATTATCACACATTCCTGTAAAAATACCTATTCAACAAGATGCAATTTTCAGATTTTTTGTATTATTCTTGTCTATGAATGTATAAAAAACAAAATTATAAAGATTTCAATGAGATATCTTCATTATTTTCAAAGCTTCTATAAGTTGAAATTTGTATTATCACATTTCCTGCAAAGATATTATAAGCCTCGGTTATAAAAGATCCTACTCAGTATTTTCACAGATTAGCATTTATAGATGACTTATTAATTTCTCCACATATGTCCCTATTGTAATATCCTAAATTATTTTTGTACGCGGGCATCCGACTACCTAGAACCGGCCCTGATTCGACCAATATATGTATCACAAGTGTTTAGCTACAATAGTTTCTCCTCGGCATTGCGTTACTTTCCTTGCACGCACGAGTGAAGATAGTAGTAGTAAATTCCGTTCCCCAATTCCGGAATTCACGGAGCGTAAATATACGCATGTTAAAAAATTATTACGCCAAAGCCCGCTTGCGCTAACGACATTAAACACGGGCAGCCTGTTTACTTTCGTCGCAACATTTTTCATAATTGAACCGACACGAGCAATTAGTGAGGACGGATGTTTGTCGAATTGTTTCACCTTGCCACCGGCTGGATTTTAGGCGAGGCATGTGTAACACTAATTTGTTCGTGTTTACTTACGAGGGGGCTGAACAAACGTGAACCGGAAAACACGGCAGGATGAAAGTCGGGGGGAATTACCTGAAACAAAAGAATAATATATTATTAAATTGCATCATACAATAGTAAAAAAAACTGTTTTTTCCCTTAAACTATAGCATACGATATTTAAAAAATATTCTAAACACTAGTATAATATATAAAGTACTTATATATTAAAGCTATCTCCGCCATCCCCGCTATCGTTAAAATGTAATTTAGATTTAATAATAAGGCTATGAATGGAAAACCACAATCTATTTTTTCAAGGAATGTGAATTACACATCGCTCCGTTGATAGAAAAGTGACACAGGTCAAAATTTAATTTTAATGTTAATTATATGCAGTACACGAAGAACGATTTACAAGTTTAACAGTTAGCAAATACTTCTTTTTTAATAACATTAATTACATAGAGGGATGTGCGTGTGGCTTGTGCTCACTTTGACGCTCGTAAACAAACGGATTAGTCGTTTTGCATTTGAATATGTTATGTATATAGATCGCAAAGTGATACATTATTGATTGAGAAGGAAAAGTTCGGCTATCAAAAGTGAGTGCAAAAGCTTTATTTCTATACCAATCATAGTAATATATAATTCGAACATAATTCTCTAAAGCCACTGTGTAGCCATTATATTAAATCAGGCGCCACACATTATTCCTGAATGGGATTAGTGAAAATATGAGCCGGTGATTTATCACTCTATTAATCCACATCAGTCTTGTGACACCCACAGCCACACACACGGCGCCCACCAGAGCATGAATGAATCGAGCGCGCGTTCCTAGAAGTTCCGTGTTGATTGCACCTACACCACCCCAAACGCATTTCACCCCAACGCGGTTTGTGGAAACCACCCACACAAACTTTGACGCTCGCGAGACATTCGGCTGGCATCATACAAGCGCTAGATTCCTAAACGAGCACGTTAATTTACACAGAAGGGAATAACATGACCTGGTGTGTGTGTGTTATGAATATTTTACTTGAGAATTGTACAGTAAATTGTACCCGTAATTAAGTGTAAGTAATTAATAAGATCATCCTAAAATGTGTTTATTAAATGTTATATTATTGTTATATAATGTACATAAATATAAACGCGGATGTGTTTGTTCTAGCAGGGGTAGCCCAAGAAGCACACTGTGAGATACGCTGAATCTATTTCATTCGATCTTTCGGTTTACCCCTGAACGGTTTTAGGTACTATTTCTCCATACAAAGCTCTTTTCAACTTTCCCTCACGATACTTGTTTGCTATCGGCTTTGTAGTCATATTTAGCCTTAGATGGAGTTTACTACCCACTTAGAGCTGCACTCTTACGCAATCCAACTCTGAGCAGAGATCTGTTTCCGGATCTGCATTCTTCTTCCCTCTATCCTTCACCCTACATGAGGGTTTGGTGATTTTATTAATGTACCTATCTGACTCCTGTTATATGCAAAGTGGTCTGCCTCATGTAAACTGTGACCAGTAAGTTTTCGAACCTAGTCTATCCAACCAGTGGGTCCATCGTCCATCAACTCTCTTTATATATGTCCAACCCTATTTTTAGATTTACACACGTTCTTTAATTTACAAATTTGGCCATCCTAGTTTTATCCTGCGGGTTATTTCCTTATTCTGGGCATCTTGTGCGAAAGAAATAAGTTGGCCTAGTTATACATACTCTTCTACCACACATAACTTTCGTTTCCTACGGCAAGATGGAAATTGATGAAATTTTTTGTCTTAGTATGAAATCTACTGCATTGAGTTGTATCTTGGTTAATTTAAGAATATCTAAGATATTCTTGGTTTGAAATCTAGTGTATTGAGCTGTATCTTGGTTAATGTAAAGAATATCTATAAATATTCTTTATATTGACCAAGATACAGCTCAATACACTAGATTTCATACCAAGACAGGCACGAATAAATAGAATATATTCTATTTACTCGTGCCTAAAAGAATGGTGCGCTATGTTTATAAACTACTTGGGTAATTATTAGTAGTAACTAGCTGAGCTGAGATCTGATGAAATCTAGATCTGTAGATTGTTAAACAGTGAATTCACACAGTGCTTTTACAATTGTAATCACACGTTTCAGCAGTTTCAGCATGCTTCCTGGAAATCAGTAGAAACGATGCATTTGCTCGCATTCACACACAAATGGGCGGCGTATTGAATGGAATTTTTGCGCGTCCGAGCTGAAATCAATAATTAATAGTGTTTGCACGTAAATCGAATCCAGCGGGGCGCACTCGCGCGGACGTAACGCAACGTACGAATGTGCATTGAAACGCGAACCCGATATACAACAAACAGCACGAGGGGGATATATGCGCATATTTTAATTGAGCCGAAGAATAATTTACGCCCATGCCGGCAGTGCCCGATTTAATCGTATATAATGAGGCTTAATCGCTGTTTGCATGTGTATTGTGCAATCGGTAATTACTGATAACATTACCGGGCAGGGGGGGCGGCTTTTTGAATAATGGAGGTTTTATGGAAATGGCGAACGTGATTAAATTAGATTTAATATGTTGCAGAGCATTATCGATTGATTCAATTAATTAACAATAAGCGGGATATATTGTTCATTTGGGGGGGAAACTAATGTTTATCGAGTTCGATTTCGATCACATTTAGATTTATTGCATCACTTAGTGTACACTGGCGACTACTATTTACAATTACAATACAATGATATTTGTTTATTAAGTGTTTTGAAGTAATAGCAATAATGTTGTGTCACGTTTTGCTATGTTACAATTAAAAATCTATTAATTCATTATATTAAAAGTAAGGATTTGTTAATTTTAGTAATTTGAAAATCATCCCCGTCGATCGGCGGGAATTTCACCTAGTAAATAAAAAACATCATGCAAATAAAAAATGAAACTCGGAGGCTGACCGCATGACCTAAGTATTGCAATACCTGTATTTCGGTATTAACGTCGTGATGCATTTTCAAAAGATTTCCCCTTTTATGGATTTTTAAATCTAAAAACAATTGACAAATATTTATTATTTATATTATAATAAGATGAAAAAAGTTAAGATGTAATGTAATGGAAAAAATCATTATATAATATATAATTTTTACACTCTTACATCTTAACTTTCCATACTTATTATCTTCATCTTATTATAATATAAATAATAAATATTTGTCAATTGTTTTCAGATTTAAAAATCCATAAAAGGGGAAATCTTTTGAAAATGCATCAAGACGTTAATACCGAAATACAGGTATTATTATATATATTATAATAAGATGAAGATAATAAGTATGGAAAGTTAAGATGTAAGAATGTAAAAATTATACATTATATAATGATTTTTTCCATTACATTACACCTTAACTTTTTTCTTACTTATTATATATTGCAATGCATACAATACATATACAATAGTACATTATATATCATACATTGAAATATTGTCAACAAAAAAAAGGTGGTGATTACATCATATTTCTAACTTCATTAAAGTATTCCTCTAGTGAAATGGTTGTGGTGATTTGGTAATTAATTTAGACTACTGTATACTGGTCCTCTTTCAAGCATGGTTAGGGTGTATATTGGATAATTATAATCCATATTCGATGTCCTTGTGTGATGGTATATACATATATATATATATATATATATATATATATATATATAATGATTTTTTTTTTATTCTTACATCTTAACCTTTTTCATACTTATTATCTCCATCTTATTATAATCAAACTAAATTCACTTTTTAAACATCACATTTAATATAAAATCTTATTAGAAATTAATATGGAAGATATTTATATTCAAAGTACGATTTACGATTTACTTTTACTTGATTGATATTAGATACAGATTAAAAGTACCCCAATAATATTTCTGTTACAATATAGCAGTCAAAATTACAAAGCGTGTGTCAAAATGTATTAATAAATTGTACCTTGCAGGCCAGCTTATTGTGTGGACTATTGTGAAGAAATAGAGATTACACACGATCTTGGAATTATGCATGATGCGTAGGCAATTTACACAATGCTGTTTAATACATATGTAATCGACGATGACTATATTTACCATTCGTTACGCATGGGAGAAAACTACACACCACAATAAATGCATTAGAATACCTTTAATTTTCATTATAATTTTATATTGATACGTAGCAATTATTCATTCTTTAGCGAATGTACGCCGGAAAATTTAAATAAGAATTTCAGTTGCTATAAGTGATGCTGTAAATAAAAATTATATTTTTATATTATATTCTACGTTATTTATCATATACATGGATGAAATAATGAAGAGCATGAAACCAGAAATCAGAAATGCAAATATAGGTTACAAAAACAAGCAAATGGTAAAAATATCGGAAGGAGCATTCACTGATGATGTCGTAGTGATAGAAGAAAATGAAGCTAATCTGAGTGTATCGAATAGGCATCTAGAAAAGTATAATATGAAAATGAAATATAACAAAATAAAAGTGATGATAATAGGAAACCGGAAAGAACAAATAAATATAAAGATAGAACAACACAAAATAGAATAAAGTAGAACAATTCAAATGCCTAGGAGTAGCACTGACAGAAGACGGAAAAATGGAAGGTGAACTTAGTAACAGAATAAACAACACAGTTAAAACATACCACGCATTTAGCAATATACTGATTTACAAAAAAGAGATCAGCAGAAGGAATATAGATAAATCTATACAAAATATATAGACCTATACTGACATATGGGAGCGAGACGTGGAAACTAACGAAGAGACACAAAAGTAGAATACAGGCAATGGAAATTAAATATCTCAGAGGAGTAAAACAAGTTACGAGAAGAGACAGAATAAGAAATAATGACATCAGAGAAGAATTGGGAATTGAAGCAATAGAAAAAAACAACTAAACTGGTGGGGACATTTAATTATGATGGACAAAAAGAATCAAATAAAACAGGTATGGGAAGCAAGAACTGGAAATAAAAGAAGAAGAGATAGACCAAGAAAAAAGTGGGACAACAGAATAGAGGTAATAATAATCAAGAAAAGAAAGACAGTTAAACAAGCAAGAGTAAAAAGTAAAATGTTAAGTAATGTAAATGTAATAGCCTACACCGAAAAGTAAAAGGCAAATAGATATATATATATATATATATATATATATATATATATATATATATATATACTTAATAGATAGATAATTATACATACTCTACTACCACCCATATGCTCTCGTTTCCTATGACAACATAGAAATTGATGACAGTGATAAATTAAATTTGTAAATAAGTGTATTGAGCTGTATCTTGGTTCATTTAAAAATATCTATAGATATTCTTGGTATGAAATCTAGTTTTTTGAGCTGTATCTTGGTTAATGTAAAGAATATCTATAGATATTCTTTACATTAACCAAGATATAGCCCAATACACTAGATTCTATTTACTCGTGCCTGTCTTGGTATGAAATCTAGTGTATTGAGCTGTATCCTGGTTAATGTAAAGAATATCTATAGATATTCTTTACATTAACCAAGATACAGCTCAATACAATAGATTCTATTTACTCGTGCCTGTCTTAGTATGAAATCTAGTGTATTGAGCTGTATCTTGGTTAATTTAAAGAATATCTATAGATATTATCTTGGTTAATGTAAAGAATATCTGTAGATTTCTTACCAAGACAGGCACGAGTAAATAGAATCTAGTTTATTGAGCTGTATATTGGTTAATGTAAGCAATATCTATAGCTATTCTTTACATTAACCAAGATACAGCTCAATACACTAGATTCTATTTACTCGTGCCTGTCTTGGTATGAAATCTAGTGTATTGAGCTGTATCTTGGTTAATGTAAAGAATATCTGTAGATTTCATACCAAGACAGGCACGAGTAAATAGAATCTAGTTTATTGAGCTGTATCTTGGATAATGTAAAGAATATCTATAGATATTCTTTACATTAACCAAGATACAGCTCAATACACTAGATTCCATTTACTCGTGCCTGTCTTGGTATGAAATGTAGTGTATTGAGCTGTATCTTGGTTAATGTAAAGAATATCTGTAGATTTCATACCAAGACAGGCACAAGTAAATAGAATCTAGTGTATTGAGCTATGTCTTGGTTAATGTAAAGAATATTCATAGATGAAATACGGTTCAATGTCTTTTCTAGTGAACATTTTATAATTCTCTGAAAATATGTTTGGATATTTCTCCAGTCTAAGGATGATTTGATACTTTGTTAGGACGAAAAATTTCATTTTTTGTCTCGAAATAGTTGTAAAAAATATGCAAAAGTAGTCAATATTTGTATCAGAAAAATATATATTTACTCCGATTTGTAATCAAAATTCAACAGAAATTCCTTTAAGAGATTGCAATTTCATATTTCAAGTTTTGAGAAATACAATCTGATAATGCTTAAGTACAGTAGTATAGTTTATAGACATCCGTGCAATTATCACAAAATGCTTCATTATTTCGAAATAAATTTATTTCTCGGTGCACATCCCTCCAGTTTTTCCTGGGGTCACGGTTTGTACACTCCGCAAAAGTAGCAGCAGTTCCGTTAGTCTCACAACGCGTTTTTCGAATAGATTTTCAACTCGAATCCTCGAATGAGATTTTCGAAGATTCGCCTTAAGTCTTAATGTTATATATTTATAAAATAAATTAGAGCCTTACAGCAATAATATGGTAGATAGGTATTCAATTAAATAAATAAAATGCGAATATGATCGTGAAAATGTTTTTTTTTCGGCAATCCTCTTTATAAGATCCCCTGATTGTTTTAAGATCATCTCTGGAAAATGTCTGTCCGCCTATGATACATGTTTCATCTACGATTCCAGAAAACCTATTGCTTATTTTCAAACATGTCGCTATTATCTCACGTATCTCTCTCTTAAGTTTTTGTCGAAAATATCGAGAATAGTTGTCGGAACATACAATTCAGAAATAAAAATTGATACCAATCACGTGAAACGTCTAAAAATTAAGAAAAATTGGAAAAATATGTAATACTTTCATGGTTAGAGGCGTCGTTCGTCTCGTACTGAGCATTGGGGAGCCTGAGTTCGAACCTCAGCGGGGCGAATCACCTTTCATAGTTTTTCAGAGGTTTTCTGTGAAGTTAAGGTAAATACCGGGTGATTAAACTCCTCTGAGCTTCTCCCTTAACCAGCGCAAAAGCCTCACGGCTGATAGCCCTAGAAAGATAGAAGTTTTTTTTTCATCATAGTGACCTCAGCTGAATGTATCAATACATTTCAATGAAAGTAAATTATAAATCAACTAAAAATTTAATAATAAATCTATGTGTGTGAAATAATAATAAATATAATAAGGAACGAATAAATTTCCTATATTATCCATCAATCACAATGGGCTATATTGTCGGCGGGCTATTTTGTTGCGGGCTATTTTGTCGGTACATTTCTGGCTATGCGACAAAATATACCCAATTGTCGGGGATATTTTGTCGCGGGCTATTTTGAAGGGTTTTTGTGTGTTTCCTTATAAATTACGATACCCATAATAAGTATAAATATATATATATATATATATATATATATATATATATATATATATATATATATATATATATATATATTTGCCTTTTACCTTTCGGTGTAGGCTAAAAACATATACTGTATTTTTTATTATATATACTTTAATTATTAATTAGTCTATTCTTGTTTCATATTATTGTATGTATATATAATTTAGATTTTTTTAATAGTGGTAGTGAGAATACTTAAAATACATAACATTAAAACCTAATCGAGTATAAAAAAACCATGTACCGGATTCCTTCCGCCTACTTTTTAATATATCTACATCGTTTTCATGTAAATTGCAGAATGTGCGAGACTTTATAAGGAACTGCGATATGAAAGCAGTAATAATCGCTAGAAGAAAATCAATTTCAATAATGCTTTATTTTAATAATGTTCAACTTCTTTCACCGCTGTGGTTTCATGATTTATCTTTTTGCCGATCTTCACTTTCTCATAACACTTTCAATAGACTCATAATAATAACGCTATTAGTAATTACTTGCTAATAAATAAAGGATCTCAGACAATGCAGAATACATCAATCTTTCAATTTATATACAGACATACAAGGGGCGACGATTGAATTAATGCAACACGTTACGGCCTAAAAAAACGTAAAAAGGCTCTAAAATACACATATCTCGCATAATTTGGTATTTTGCACGAAAATGGTAAGATATAGCAGAAAACATAATAAGTATATCACATATATAAGTGTGACCTTGTGCTACTATCTCAAGCACTCTGTTGTAATATCACACTTATATATGTTTTATAAGATTGGCCTTGTGCTGATATCTCAAGCACTCTGTTCGAATAATATTCCAAAGAGGGCACTACCCGGTGATCCTGATGGCATGAGCATGTTGACGGTTATTACCATATGGGTGTGCATTGCTAATTGATGTGGTGCCGCCAGATGGCGTTTAACTTTCCTCCTAGGAGGTTAGTTGTATTATACTCTACTTTGTTATATATAGAAATACTTTATACAGTTTTGTACGGTTACTAAATTTATGAATACAAAATGGTACTTGTATTTTCTCAACAAGCTCCTCCATGAGCAATATTAGATGATTCATCCTGTTCCGGCTCCTCTTTAAACCATACTTCTCATAAATAAGAAAGTTAGTGACGGGGGAGTAGTTAAAAACTTATATGATTTATTCGAGGGAAGGTTATGTCAGGAGCTCCTAATATTAAAATCGTCTAAAAATTAAGAAAAATTGTAATAATTTTTTCATCATAATCAAATTCTACTTATAACATTCTAGGTAAAATTCCCGTCGTTCGACGGGGTATAATGAATCAATTTTCAATTGAAAACTATTTAAGAAAAACCCCTTAATACTAAATATTGCCAAACGTGATTTTGTACACTTACTAGTTTCAAAAATGCTGATTAAATAAATTTATTCATTATCCGTTGTACGATAATGAATAAATTAATTTTAAAAATATAAAAAAATATTAATTAAAAAATTGCTAATAATTCAAATCAATTAATACTCCAATTAAATATTGAAAAGGGACACGTCAATTTCCAAATCCACCAATAATAATTGGTATGAAAAAAATTATTACAAATGCATAACATTATAAATTTGATCATCTCCAATTCAGGATTACCAGAACTTAGAGAAAAAACGACTATCCAAATAATTTAATTTATTATTAACAAGATACCACAAAATATACATTTATTTATAAAAATTATACAACTAAGCCCTAGGAGAAAAGTTAAACGCCATATGGCGGCACCATATACCATATAAATTTATTTATGTATGTATTACAAATATTTATTATATTATACTTTGTTAAATTGAAATAAATAAACGTATTTCTTTATTTCAAATAGAGATAGCAGTAGAAGGTGGATCACCCCGTATGGGTAGTATATATTCTGTAACTACCGCATCATAAAATTATTTAAATGTCGCGTAACTCAAAGGCTGTAACTCATTTCATATTCCCGTGAAATACCGGTGCAAAAAGACGCTCTCAGCATATTAATTTATCAAATAATCAACTTCCGTTGATCTAATTGAATTTCTACTTCTTCTAAAAGCATTTTTAAGCGTGTACGCTTTTCAGAAAACTCAATTTACTATATTTGCAAATTAAGTTTATAAATTAAATCGTTTGATGTATTTTATATTATCTGCGTGGATGTATTTTCTGTAGAAGTTATTAGAAATACATTTTATAATTGAAATATGATTCTGATTTGATTATAACATATTATGGTATAAAAAAACATTTGTAAATTACTGGAACTGTTATTTAAAATTTACAACGTAGGTAATTTGGCGTGATAATTAAAAATCCAAAAATACAAAAATCCAAAAATAATTTATTTAGTTAAGAAAATTTAAAATATAAATTCGACTTTCCGTTGATCTAATTGAATTTCTACTTCTTCTAAAAGCATTTTTAAGCGTGTACGCTTTTCAGAAAACTCAATTTGCTATATTTGCAAATTAAGTTTATAAATTAAATATTTTGATGTATTTTATATCATCTGCGTGGATGTATTTTCTGTAGAAGTTATTATAAATACATTTTATAATTGAAATATGATTCTGATTTGATTATAACATATTATGGTATAAAAAAACATTTGTAAATTACTCTAACTGTTATTTAAAATTTACAACGTAGGTTATTTGGCCTGGGAATCAAAAATCCAAAAATCCAAAAATCCAAAAATAATTTATTTAGTTAAGAAAATTTAAAATATAAATTCGGCGATAACAAATTTTGCGTGAGAATCAAAAATCCAAAAATCCAAAAATAATCTATTTAGTTAAGAAAATTCAAAATATAAATTCGACTTTTATCGCGATAACAAATCCTTTCTTATACAGCAGAGCTGTATTCGGAAAGTAACAGTGCAATAACTCGAAATGATACCCTTTATTCCAAAATGTGTCCTTGTATCAACATATCCAACTATGTTTTCAAGGATATTCGGATTATTCTCTAATTATTCTTAATTTTGTGTTCCAAATTCTCTAAATTTCCAAATTGCCTCTTAGAATAAGTTTAATTTCTAACCAACCACATACAAATTGGTAAAATGTGTTAAGGCCGGATGAGCGAGCACGCGATGGATATAATAAATGTTCCAATCCATTTTAAATAAAATTCTTCTTTTAAATACTCTGCACCAGCAATATGTGCTGCGTCCTAAATAAGCAAACATAATTTGATAATATACCATTAGCTACAAGAAGTTCCCTCGTTGCTAATGGTATATTGTCAAAAAAATGTTATATATAAATTATGAACTATTAATTTATATACAAATTTTTTTTTTACAATATACCATTAGCAACGAGGGAACTTCTTGTAGCTAATTACTGTCATTCTGAATTAAGCTTCATAAACAAACGTCCATTCAATGAGGGAAGAACAATACTGGACAACGTAAACAATGACGAAATAAAATCATGTGGAGTGAACTGTGAGTGGACAAGAAGCTGGAGGGAAGAATGGAATGCACATATTGAGAGGATGGATAGACTGAATAGTGAGAGTTACAAGATACAAGTCACCAAGAGGGAGGAGGGTCTGCAGGACGACCAAGAAAAAGATGGAACGACAATCTTATGTGAATGTATTGAAGGAAAACAGGCTGATTACCTACGTAAAATAACGTAAGGCCTATAACTTGTTGATTCAAAATTACGCACCAAGCATATAATTTTTTTTAAGGAAAACCTACAGCCTAAAAAATCATCAAGTAAAACACTTTAAATTAAACTCAAATAAATTTTGTATTCTATTATATAAATAGTAAAATTTATTTCTCGAGCATAACTCACCCGGCGTTTCGTATCTCTTGCCGCCATTGCGTCTGAATTCATAAATAAATATATTTCCGCGGCGGCAGCAGAAAAATGCGATGCCAGGGCGGAGGGAACAGCCAAGCGGACAGAAAGGCCGCGGTCGCGCCCCAATGACTAATGGACTTAGGGGTTGTAAACGGCGGGAAGTTTGGAGTGGTGAATGAAATGTGTTTTGAGATTACGGAATTATTTACTGGCGTGTGCGTTTATGGCTGCGGAAATATATATTTTGGAGACACATTTCATATTTCTGCAGACACAAAAAAAGTGCTGCTCGTGTGTATGTGACAAGCGATTTAGCTTAGTGAAAAAAAAACACAATTATTTTATCACATTCTTAGTTTCGTTGAAGTGATGAAATATATGTAAGTAAAGGCACCTGGAATGAAAATAATATATTTTTATTATATTACTTAGGACACACGACTTTCCGAATTATATTGACATTTATCACTTTTTGACGTTTTGTTCACAGACATTCAGACAGACACACGCACAGACGGACTATTTTAGACATAAACGTAAAGAAAATTGTTGTCTCGTACTGAGCATTGAGGAGCCTCAGTTCATACACCAGCGGGGAGCGAATTTTCGCGAATCACCTTTCACAGTTTTTCACACACAGGTTTTCTGTGAAGTTAAGGTAAATACCGGATGATTATACTCCTCTGGGCTTCTCCCTTAACCGGCGGAAAAGCCTCAAGGTTGATAGTCCTATAAAGATAGTTTTGTTTGTTCGCGATAACAATACCCTCCTTATACCCCTTATACCAGGGATACAGTCGTTTCTTTCTCCGGAAAGTAATTGTATATTTCTTAGTTAGAGAACGTGAAGAGGTTTTCGTTATACAAAAAACTTCCTCAGCAGTACTAAATTCGGAAAGTGAAAAACGTAAAATCAAATATTTTCAAATATATTATTACTTTATTATGTCGAGTATGGATAAAATATAATCTAAATGTCAGTTTTATTCAAAATATTGTCAATAATACTGTCAGTAGTCTAAAATATTGACAGTATTACTGATCGCATAAGGTGTAGTATTGATGAATTGAACAGAATACTGACGTTAATCCGGATAATTTGTAATCCAAGCAAGAGCCAGAATTATTACAAGGGACGATTATCTATATTCTTATATAATTAATACTGCACTAGTCGATGCTTGAAGTCTAGACGATACAGAAGTAATAACTGGCAATATGTAATTACCGTGTAAGGTAGATAAATATTAAATATTATATATATATATATATATATATATATATATATATATATATATATTATAAATATTGTGGATTTAAGCGAATACTGACTGTACTAGGATTATTGACCGTGTAAGGTGCCTTTATAGTTATGACTATAAATGATGTAGAATTAAAAATTGGTAATGTATACAGACAGATTACATAAAAATCTATCGAAATGATCTGTTTGAACTGGGTTTGTTAGGAAATAACTTTGACTTGAAAGGTATTTGTGCTCAGCAATGCGACCATTGTAGTTCTTATAAAATTCATGAAAAATTAAATCAAATTGCAAAGCCCACCCCTGTCTCAACTATGGAAATTTATAATGGTAATAACAAAGAAAACCCTATCATGCTAATTCGAGTTAGTAATTTACGGTTCTCCCTAATCCCCCATTCAAGTTGCGCCATTAAACTTATCACCGTTTCCAAAAACGCGCGATTAATTCATCTCAGCGCGCGGTGATTACGGAATTAATCGTCGCGTTATTTCCAAACGCCGGATCCGGCGGCTTAAGTCAACAGCTCGTTGTTATTCCGCGCGATAAATGGAACGGAAATTTTACCGTAAATACCCCATGGGCGAGAAACGAAGACACCAGTTCGAGTGCCAAGCCGCGCTCCATTTCATGGCACGATTTCATTGCATTTGCAAAGAGTCACCTGCCCCAAATAGAAAGCTCGGCCGATCGAAGACAGACGGCGGGTTTGCTGGGAGAACGAGATTAATTGCAATTTCTGTTTTCTATTAAGTGGAAACGGGCGATTTTGCAGATGTCGGTGCGGCGCGGATGATTTCTCTGCGGCGTTACACTTTTTGCGGCAAATCAGGCCAAGAGCGATCGTTATGAGCGTTTTATTAATGGCTGGTTATCAATAATGTCGTTACTGAAAAGCACAAGTTTTCACACACAAAAAAAAGGATAATGATAGCTTTATATATATTCTTAGATCTCACTTTTTCCTACAATAGCGTTGCCGCAGCATATTTAAGACTGCCACAAGGGATAAAATCAATTTAAAAACAAATGATTTGTAAAATAGTTTAAAAAAAACGTATATAGATGGTTTCCCTAAATCCCGTATGATATTATCTAGTTTCCTATATCGTTTTCGATGCAGACACAAACTACATAGTGTCATACACACATCTAGAAAATTATATAGCGGCGGAATAATAATAAATTCACTTAAAAATAACAACACCGTAATACACAATGTTAATTGTCCATTTAGAAATAGTTATACAGTTTAATATATCAATTCTTAAGGTCGTTTTAGACAAGACAATTTCTTAGCTCAAAAGTTGTTCAAGAAATAAATTCATATATCCTACCTCCCATAAAATTTGTCCTTGACAAATAGAACGCGTTTATATTTTTCCATTCGATCGACCATCCAATTCAATATTTCAAATAATTTTCTGTATGATACGAGACGATTTAGATTGTCTAGCATCTTGACTAACTTTTGAGTCAAGAAATTGTCTTGTCTAAAACGACTTTTATATATAAAACGATATAAGAAACTGTATAAATATATTCCTTTCATTAAAAATTGGCAATTCATAATTAAAAATTGATGAATTTTTTGCAAAAATCATAAACAAAGCTTTTTATCGAATTTAGGGATACCCTATATTACTGTTACAACACATGGTATTTACATTAAATAAACTGTGGCTTTATACTGCTAACGAAATTTATATTGTAGTTTACCCCAGTATTATGTAAACTCAGGTGGGTGCAATAAATAAATTGTCCGTGAGCATGCATAGCTCGGAAGGTATTTATTTAATAAAGCTTAGTCCTTGCTAAAAGTGACTGGCTCCCATTTTATTTATTTCCCCTGCGGCAAACGGCACAGAAGTATCCTCACTGGGGACAGATATTGTGGTCGGTTAGCGAAAAAATAAAAGCACACATAACATTTATCCAGACAGTAAAATAAAACGGTGATAATTTCAGCATGGGGGCGGTTGAATGATGCTCTTTTACTGTTGTACTGGAGATTTAGGGTGTGTATTTAAAATTCATCTTAAATAGTAGTTTAGTTTTTAATGTGCATTTATACCAACAATTAAGGCGAATCTCGGAAAATGAAATACGGTTCAATGTTGACCTAATCGCGCGGTCTTTCCTAGTCAACATTTTATAATTTTCTGAAAATATGTTTGGATATTTCTCCAATCTAAGGATGAAAAAGTTAATTTTTTGTCTCGAAATATGCAAAAGTAGTCAATATTTGCATCAGAAAAGTATATATTTACTCCGATTTGTAATCAAAATTCAACAGAAATTCCTCTAAGGCATTGCAGTTTCATATTTCAAGTTTTGATAAATACAATCTGATAATGCTTAAGTACAGTAATATAGTTTATAGAGATCCGCGCAATTATCACAAAATGCTTCATTATTTCGAAATTAATGTATTTCTCGGTGCGCACCCTTTCAGTTTTTCCTAGGGCCACGGTTTATACACTCCGCAAAAGAAGTAGCAGCAGTTCCGTTAGTCTCACAACGCGTATTCGAATAGATTTTCAGCTCGAATCCTCGAACGAGATTTTCGAAGATTCGCCTGAAGCTAAATATTATTAGTGATATTATTATTTCTAAACGAATATTTGCAGTTGTATATTTGTCTTTCTTTTCTTATTATTAGTGATATTATTATTTTTAAACGAATATTTGCAGTTGTATATTTGTCTCTTTTCTATTGTTATATTATCACGGGCAGATTTCTGGATTGCGGCAATGGGCTTCAAGGAAACACCTTTTTAAAATGTGTCTATATTATATTATAATACATATATTACAAAGAAAAACAAAAAAACTTTTTTTATAGCTATCATCCCGAGGGCTTTTCAGCTGGTGTAGAGAGTAGCTCAGAGGGGCGTAATTTCCGTTATTAACTGTAGAAAAAATGTTTGAAAAAGAACTATCTTTATGAGCGATTTATTAATGGTTGGTTATCAATAATGTCGTTACTGAAAAGCACAAGTTTTCACACAAAAAAAGGATAATGATTGCTTTATATAGCTTAGATTTCACTTTTCCTACGATATCATATTTAAAACTCACACAAGGCATAATTATTGTTAATTCAATTTTAAAAATTATTTGTAAAATATTTAAAAAAAAAAACGTATATCGAGGGTTTCCTAATGTATGGAATAAATTCCTTTCATTAATAATTGGCAATTCAAAATTAAAAATCGATGAAATTTTTGCAAAAATCATAAATATGTTTTTTTATTGCTATCAGCCCTAGGGCTTTTCAGCTGATAAAGAGAGAAGCTCAGAGAAGTGTAATATCCGTTATTAACTGTAGAGAAATCTTTGAAAAACTGTGAAAGATGATTCGCAAAATTTCGCATCCTATAATAGTGTTCGAATTCTCATTCCCCATGCTCAGTAAAAGACGGACGGCGCCTCTAATCACTAGGCCACTGAACTGAGTTCATATATTAGTATTTACATATACAAAATAGCATAAATAAATTGTCACTTTCGAATATAGTGTTTTTTTTTTGTAGAGTGTATGTAAATACTAACTTATTGATGCATGCGAATAGAACTTACTTTCATACTACTTAATGATAATCATCTCATTACGATATATCATTTAGAATTAAATTAATTATTTTAAAATGAAGTTAGTATGTGGAATAGGCCCAGGGTGAGATCAAGATTTTTCGAGCCTACCGGTGTAAAGTTAACCTCATTTTGAGGCCTAAGTATCTGTAGCTACGCTACCCTCCAGCCAAGTATCCATAACTATCCAGATATAACCTCTAAGGTCCCAGCCTCTATACCGCGAGGCGCCGCGGGACCGCGCACACAGCGGATTGTTTGGGGATCTGTACTGACCAATTGGGGTGACCAATGATCTAAATTTTGAGCATTCTTGTTTATATCTTGCGGACCATAATATATAGTTATATATTTTTATTAATAATTTTTATAGGCGTTATTGTAATATATACCCTGTAACGTAAATTATTATTTTTAATCATGCCTCAGTCATACAATTGATTTGAAAAAATTACACAATATTTATAACAAAATGACAATAGGAAATGGAAAGTCTAAATCTCAGAAAATTGTTCCTTCTATTTATTTTTTATTTTTAACTTTTCCGCTCCTATCTCGATTTTAGTGGCTGGGTCGATAAATAAATTATGCAACATATTTTGTTTAATTTTTTTACTGATTTTAGTGCAGAACATATCAGTGCACCAGATGCCCACAGAAAATCTGAAAATTTGTATTATAAGTTTTTTTTTTCCGGCGACCAAATCGAAAATATCCAAACTTAAAGAAACTTTTCCCCAGAAAACAGTATTCTATACGCAGAATATTTTTTTTTACTTATAATCAAAATTTTCTAAAATTAATCAGTAAAAAAATTAAACAAAATAGGTTGTATAATTTTTTTATCCACCCAGCCACTAAAATATAGCAAGATAGGAGCGTAAAAGTTAAAAATAAAAAATAAATAGAAGGAATAATTTGCGGAGATTGAGACTTTCCATTTACCATTGTGATTTTGTTATAAATATTGTGTCATATTTTCAACTCAATTGTATGTCGGAGGCATGGTAAACAATAATAATAATGAAATATGTTCGACTTGGTCGCCGAATAAAAAATAATTTAAAAAATCAATTTCCTTCGGGTATCTGGTGCACTGATATGTTCTGCACTAGGATCAGTAAAAAATTAAACAAAATATGTTGCATAATTTTTTTTATCGATCCAGCCACTAAAATCAAGATAGGAGCGGAAAAGTTAAAAATAAATAGAAGCAACAATTTGCTGAGATTGAGACTTTCGATTTTCCATTGTCATTTTGTTATAAATATTGTGTCATTTTTTCAAACCAATTGTACGATGGAGGCATGGTAAAAAATAATAATAATGAAATATGTTCGACTTGGTCGCCGAACAAAAAATAATTTAAAAAAATCCAATTTCCCTCGGACATCTGGTGCAATGATATGTTCTGCACTAAGATCAGTAAAAAAATTAAACAAAATATGTTTTTAATTTTTTTATCGACCCATCCACTAAAATCAAGATGGGAGCGGAAAAGTTAAAAATAAAAAATAAATAGAAGGAACAATTTGCTGAGATTGAGACTTTCCATTTTATATTATCATTTTGTTATAAACATTTTGTAATTTTTTCATATCAATTGTATTACGGAGGCATGATTAAAAATAATAATTTACGTTACAACATATATTATACAACAGCGCCTATAAAAATTATTAATAAAAATATATAACAATATATTATGGTCCGCAAGACATAAACATAAGAATCCTCAAAATCTGGATTTTATTAGTCACCCCAATTGGTCAGTGCAGACCCGTAAACATTCTGCCGTGCGCACGGTATAGGGGCTGGGATCTAGAGGACTTCACACCGGTTTCGGTTTCGAGCCTTACATATTTTGTCTTTTACAAACATAATGACAAATTAATCCTGTGCAATTATTTCTTTTAAGGAAATTAGGAAAACACTGTACACATATTATATGAATTATTATTGATTAATATATTTTATATAACCCGCTCAGTGGCGGAGAGGTTAGAGGCGTCGTTCGTCTCGTACTGAGCTTTGGAGAGCCTCAGTTCAATCCCCATCAGGGCGAATTTTCGCGAATCACCTTTCACAGTTTTTGAGAGGTTTTCTGTGAAGCTAATAATGAAGGTAAATACCGGGTGATTAATCTCCTCTGAGCTTCTCCCTTGGCCGGCAGAAAAGCCTCACGGCTGATAGCCCTAGAAAGAGTTTTGTTTATATAGAGTTGATCTCATTGCCAGGATTACTATTTTTTAATTAGTCAATTAATAGTTTAAAATGTTTAACTTAAAGTTTGTTTTACTTCCTTGTTTCTCTCTCAACTCTATTAAAGAATCCTGATGAAGCCAAAAATTCTAGTGGGAAAATATAGATACATTTTAAAAAGTAGTTTCCTTGAAGCCTACTGTCGCAACCCTGAAATCAACTCGACCTTCCTATATAAAAATTGTAAATAACTTTTATGTGTACAAAAAATGATTTCCAAATTTTAAATCAATTTTACATAACATAACTGATAAAAGTACTACCCCTGTATTCACCATCGTTCCATAAATCTATCAATAGCTATTGAACCCATAAGTATTCGTTGTTATAGCAACATTAAATACATTATCTAGGGAATATAGTTACTTTAGATTTTCTTTATTGGAAACACTGAATAATTAAACAAAAGGTGTCATCAAAGCTCCAATCGCAAGCGCTATTTAAGTTGTTTGACATTTGTTTTGGCATATTCTGTCACAATGACGTTGTCAATGTATCCATTCAATAGCTTATGGGATCTATAAAGTTTATGGGATGTTGGTGAATAGAGGCATAAAAATACTAAATATTATATGATATGTTTATAAATGTATGTTTATTAAGTCGTCCAGTAGTGCGGTAGCAACTGTAACCAAGCTACATTGTTTGTAATAAAAAATGTAGAAGTAATAAAAAATCGTGTTCAACGTAAATGTGTGTTGTGTGTTCTATGAATACCTAAAGGTCGTTTTAGAATCAATTGTTAGTCAAGATGCGAGACAATCTAAATTGTCTCGTATCATACAGCAAATTATTTGAAATATTGAATTGGATGGTAGATCGAATGGAAAAATATAACGCGCTCTATTTGTCAAGGACAAATTGTATGGAGGGAGGATATATGAATTCATTTCTTTAACAACTTTTGAGCTAAGAAATTGTCTTTTCTAAAACGACCGTACCTCCGATATGGTTGGTTCAGCATCCAGTTATAATTAACAATAACAAGTGCCAATATAGTGTCCTGTAGGTGCCACAAATAATTAGATTGGAATTTTCAGTAGTTTGTGGGGTAGGCTACTACTGTTGCACCTCAATTATTGTATTCGGAAAGTAAATAACATCATATACGACGTTACGATGATCATGTCCGACCATATAGAAAAATCTTAATATAATAACAACCAACAGCCCTCGATATTTTAGTTATATAATACAAATACACAAAAAGAGTAAGAGTCACTCAACCGACCAACGAGAGTGAAGATTTACTGTCATCCCAGAGCGGTTACGCTTAATGATGTAATTATTCGCTTAATAAATTACAATATGTGGTAATGTTGAGTTGTCGGATGTTGAAGTGCGTGAATTGCACGCTAACGACGGCATTATGGATATTTTCTAACGACCGAGCGAACGAAAGTGGCCCGCGGGCAAAATTGGTGCAGTCGCATTTGGAACATTTTAAATGATCCAATTGAAATAAATTGGAAATTAATGGCCGCGATTGGAAAGGCGGTTCGGATTAGGCGAACGTGTAATTTACATAACAAAATTACATGGGTTATTAAAATCTAATTGCTGTGTCTTCATGTAATTAATTCTCAATAAATCGCCTGTGGGAAATTATAATATATACAGCGCATCTTAAAAAGTTCTCTACAAGTGGCTAACTTTTTTTATTATAATGTAGCTGTAGAAGAAAAAAACAGGGAGGATCTTTAATATGATGAAAACTACGTTCTATGGAAGACAAGTTATTCCAAAAGCCATAAAATCTGATACAGTGAAAAAAGCAAATCATGGATCGCATTATTAGTTTTTTCACTGTATCAGATTTTATGACTGAAAGACACAAAATAAATGTAAATGGCATGGAAATGAGATTTCTAAGAAGAAATTAAAATAGGACAAAAATGGATAAAACGAGAAAAGAAACAGAAAAAAAACCCAGAAAATTTCGTTTGATTTGGACACATATGTCCAATGCAAAATGAAAGATTTCAAAGAAGAGTATACGAAACTAATGTAGGTATAAATATATAAATAGTGTTAGGTTTGTGGAGGGAGGCGACACAATACATTTATCGAATACAAAAATAATGGGGGAGGAAGTTGTAGAGAACTGCAATATAGAACAGGAATAGCGTAATACAATGCGAATATGCAAATAATGTCTTCTGATACCTCCAGTGAATATGCTATAAATGTGTAACATTAGTATATACTAGCAAAATTATCCAAAATAATATGCACATCTATTATTTTCGATAATTTTGCTAGTATATACTAATGTTACACATTTATACCATATTCACTGCTGGTTTCAGAAGACTTTTCTTGCATATTCGCTTTGTATTACGGTATTCCTTTGCAGTTCTCTATAACTTCCTCTCCCATTGTTTCACTCATTGTTTCACTGGTGGTTTCAGAAGACTTTACTTGCAATTCGCTTTGTATTACAGTATTCCTTTGCAGTTCTCTATCACTTCCTTCCCCATTGTTTTTGTAGGCGAAATGTAAAATCAGTCATTTTGTAAAAGGCTTACTCATTTAGGAAGTAACTGGAAGAATCGTAAAAAAATGCAGTGGACAGAAGATTTATAAAACGACTGAAAATTCACTACAATAAATGCGTTCAATTCGTCACTAAATGAATAGACATTTTACAAAACAACTAATTTTACACATTTCGCCTACAAAATTTTAGAACATTATTAAATTTAATAATAATTGAAATTTAACGTTATTAACTTATTTAATGGCCTTATAACAGTATAAACTCAGACAAAACTTTGACTATTGAGCAGGTAATATTTAGTAAAATTTTCTATGAATATATTCCCCTGACGTATAACCATTAGTATGCAAGTATTCCACCTTCTGCAACAAAACTTTTAGTTATAGCAGACGGTATTTTAAATACATTTAAAATTCATCGTCTGCAGTCTACAGTTTTAGTTTTACGCTCGAATGGGGCGCGCATTCGGCGCCTCAGCAGAATTGCAAGCGTAAGCAAATGTCCTCTAAACCGGCACCAGCCATTAAAGTTTCAGTCATTTCTCACACAGTCGTCTAACGTACAAATTGAATTCCCGATGGCATGGCGGCGGCGCGCCGCCACAAATTTACGATTTTTGCAACACCACGTTACGGCCCCGCCTGCTAATTTAAAGACGGCTTGAAATGCGCGCCGTGAAATTTACGGCTCTTGCCCCGTTATTAGTATGGCACGGGTATGATGCTCTTGAGATATGCTGCAAAATTAAATAGTGAGACTTCTGAACGAAATGGCAATGTATGGGATTAAGGACCATCGGACGTCTTGTTCATACAGCTAGAAATAGCGAAAATAGTCATATTGTCAATAACATCCATTAATATGCATATGATGTATGCATAAGAGGAAGAAATATAGTTTTCAAAGCCGATTTCTATGTGTATAGTCTTAAAAGTGTAATAGTTCAATAAAAAGTGAGATTGTGTGATCTAAAGTCCAATCCCTGGAAGTCTACATATACAATATATTGTATATGTAGACTTCCAGGGATTGGACTTTAGATCACACAATCTGACTTTTTATTGAACTATTACACTTTTAAGACTATACACATAGAAATCGGTTATACTGTTACCATAATTCAAACAGATTTAAATTTATTTTTATTTAATATTTATTTAATTATATTTTTAGACATTGCTTATTACTCAGATATTATTATATATAATATGTTTAAAGAGGAAAGCTTCAAATTTTTTTAGTCCATAATATTTCGATTCATTTCATTGAATTAAAAAAGTTTATGATGTAACAAATATAAATATAACCATAATATCCACTTTTACTAATCACTGCTGTTGTTTTTTGAATATAAACAAAATAATTTTACAAAAATTAGCATGATTAATTATCATCACAATAAATAATCTTCAATTCGAAACGCAATTCAACACCTGGCGCTGGTTGACCCCCCGAACCGCAGACAAAAACACACCATAAACCCATAATATTTATAGGCTTTCGGATTTGAAAACACGTCGTTGAGGATAAACACGTCCGTGTTTTTTTTAGATGCGTTTTTTCAAAGGCTACAATTACAACCCACGCCAGGCCCATTCAATTTTGAATAGCTGGCCAATTTACATATTAATTTGCATACATTTCGGACTGGCCAAACACACTGAGCACGACCTCAACACGGTCGGCGGCTGCGGACACGGAAACAATGTTTAAATGTAATGTCATCGTTTGCCGCCCGTTTATTATATCGACGTGTAAACTCAATTACGAAATGTTAACCTGTGACTTTGGCTGGTGAACGGGAGAAAGTGTTTTCGTGTTTTGGCAGGCCGGAGGAGAATGGTGGTAATATTAACGGTAATATACGGGTGTGCTTGAAGTGGCTTATGGGTTTTGGTTATAACTAGGTTTTTAGCACATTTAGCTTATTATTTTAACTGTATAACCCTTAACCGTCTAGGTATCAAAATCCGGACGTTCGTATCCGATACCGGTCACTGATACCGCAACATTTCTTGTAGAAGTATAAGTTTAAATTATTATTTATGTGCTTTAAGTAGCTTAAACTATTTATTGAAGTTGGTATGAGTAATTAAACCACATAATTTTGTTATTTTTTGTAACAAAATATTTTTTTTTACAAAGCTAACATTTATTTGCTATTTTACAACAGATCTCAGTGACCGGACTTAGGTGGTTAAGGGATAAACTAAAGGATTGTGTAGTGATTTCATGTTATTATTTACATCATTTGTCTAATAGCTAGACAAAGAATTACAAAAAAAATATAGACAATACTAAGATAATATCCAGAGAACGTCGGAAAAACATTAGGCTGATAGCTTTATACATTTAATATGCCAGTAAGTTCCCTGCTGTGCTCAAGGACGCAGCAGGGATCTAGATGGCGTCCTAGCGCTAAGCGGTACGGTCTATCGACTTCCCTTACTCAACTCTTCGGTTATACTGGCTCTTTTTCGATCCTGATGCTATTAGGCAACGAGGGCTAGGGGTCGCTCCACAACTTATTTCCTTCAACAACAAAAAAAATTAAAAAAAAAGAAACAGGAGAGAACCCAATCTCGATTAACATAGTGCAAGGAGGAGAAAACCTACATGGATAAAAAAGACGGCACAGTCACAGCTATCACACGGATGATAAATTTTAAAAACGTGATAGTACCTATCTTCTGGAGCCACTTTTATCTATGATCTATCGACTTCCCGTAGAAGGGGGTTCTGTAAGACTCTTATACTGACTCCTTTCCGACCCTGATGCTATTAAGCAACGAAGGCTAGAGGTATCTTATTTCCTTCAACAACAACAAAAATTTAAAAACAATGAAACAGGAGAGAACCCAATCTCGATTAACATAGTGCAAGGAGGAGAAAACCTACACGGATAAAAAAAGACGGCACAGCCACAGCTATCACACGGAAGATAAATTTTAAAAACGTGATAGTACCTATCTTCTGGAGCCACTTTTATCTATGATCTATCGACTTCCCGTAGAAGGGGGTTCTGTAAGACTCTTCTACTGACTCCTTTCCGACCCTGATGCTATTAAGCAACGAAGGCTAGAGGTATCTTAACAACTTCTTTTCTTTAAAAAAAATTAAGAAAAAATACAGGAGAGAAGCGAAACTCGATTAACATAGTGCAAGAAGCAGAAAACCTCCACGTATAAACAAAAACACGGCACAACCACAACTACTTTAGTTCAGTGACAAGTCTACAATCTTTGGTCCTTATTTTTTACGGCTTGGAAGTGGGATTTAAAGGTTTGAATTAAATACATTTTTAACGATTTCATCTATCATGGATGATTTTTCTATCGTAATTTTCATGCTCAGACTTGCCAGCAATCGCCGCATTTATTTTTGTCACGCTCTGGTGTATACAAAAAAAAAGTACTAATTACTAATTTCCCTACGATAACTCACATAAACACTTTTTAATTAAAAGCGACAACCGGCATCAAGATAATTACATTAGCGTTTAAATTTTATTTATCGCCACCGCGGCAAATAAAGCTCTCGCGCGCACACCAATCCAGTAATTATAATTAATAACTAATAAACTCGCGCCATCGTCTTGCGCCTGGCGAGGTCCGCGTTTTATACTCTCCTAAATTAATTTTCTATTTAATTAAGTAATTTATATGCGAACCGCGGGGGGCGCAGCGCTTCACCTGCCCCGCCGCCAAAACGCCGCCCCGCAAATAACAGGGGCGCGCGAATATTCCGAATAGTGGGGCATTCATTAAAAAGCGGCGTTTTTGTTGTTTGTGGCAAAAATTAATTACGACTTGGTGGTGTAATTAATAGAAAACGCGCTTGATGTTTACGGCAGTGCTGCGGGCGGCCTTGTATTGCAATTCGACAGTTGCAATTAGAACGGGATTAATTTCTTTTGTGAAATAATTGCGGCTTGTAATTGCCTATTTTTCAAAAGGCTTTGTTTTGGTCTTGCACACGTAATTTTGGTTGCTCGTGTGTGTGTAATATATTTTTTATCCAAATATGATTACAAAAGGTGGCGGTTTATTGCAATTTAGGTGTCAAAATGTATCATCATCTGATGAAACTCGAACATAGAATAGATTGGGTTCTATTAAGGTAAACATATGTCTAGAATACCCCTACTAATGCTGCTATTGAGCGAGTATTTAGCATTATGAACAGTTTCAGAATTATGCACAGTTTCAAGTTGCTTCAAGTGGACACTTTCAAGGGTATGTTAATTGTCAAATTAAATGTTGATGAAAATTGCAGGGACTTTTATAAGAAGATTAAAAATGATGACAGATGATACAAAAAGCAATAAAGGAAAAAAGAAAAATAGTCGTAGCATATATAGACATGCACAAAGCATTCAATAAAGTATCAAGGAAGAGAATATGGAAACTAATGAAAGAAAGATGAATTAGTGAGAAAATAAGGACAATAGGGCAGAAATACTCCGGTCGTTAGCCCATTGTGGTAGGTAATGTAAATGTTATGTATCCCAATAAATAATTTTATTATTATTATTTTAAGGACACTAGTAAAAGAGCTGTACAAAACTAATAATGATGACAGTTGATACAAAAAGCAATAAAGGAAAAAAGAAAAATAGTCGTATAATATATAGATATGCACAAAGCATTCAATAAAGTATCAAGGAAGAGAATATGGAAACTAATGAAAAAAAAAAGATGAATTAGTGTGAAAATAAGGACAATAGGGCAGAAATACTCCGGTCGTTAGCACATTGTGGTATGTAATGTAAATGTTATGTATCCCAATAAATAATTTTATTATTATTATTTTAAGGACACTAGTAAAAGAGCTGTACAAAACTAATAATGATGATAGATGATACAAAAAGCAATAAAGGAAACAAGAAAAATATTCGTAGCATATATAGACATGCACAAAGCATTCAATAAAGTATCAAGGAAGAGAATATGGAAACTAATGAAAGAAGATGAATTAGTGCAAAAATAAGGACAATAGGGTAGAAATACTCCGGTCGTTAACCCATTGTGGTATGTAATGTAAATGTTATGTATCCCAATAAATAATTTTATTATTATTATTTTAAGGACACTAGTAAAAGAACTGTACAAAACTAATAATGATGAGAGATGATACAAAAAGCAATAAAGGAAAAAAGAAAAATATTCGTAGCATATATAGACATGCACAAAGCATTCAATAAAGTATCAAGGAAGAGAATATGGAAACTAATGAAAAAAAGATGAATTAGTGCGAAAATAAGGACAATAGGGTAGAAATACTCCAGTCGTTAGCCCATTGTAGTATATACTGTAAATGTTATGTATCCCAATAAATAATTTTATTATTATTATTTTAAGGACACTAGTAAAAGAGCTCTACAAAACTAATAATGATGATAGATGATACAAAAAGCAATAAAGGAAACAAGAAAAATATTCGTAGCATATATAGACATGCACAAAGCATTCAATAAAGTATCAAGGAAGAGAATATGGAAACTAATGAAAAAAGATTAATTAGTGAGAAAATAAGGACAATAGGGTAGAAATACTCCGGTCGTTAGCCCATTGTGGTATGTAATGTAATGTAAATGTTATGTATCCCAATAAATAATTTTATTATTATTATTTTAAGAACAGAAGTAAAGAGCTCTACAAAACTAATAATAATGCAGTCATATATAAAAATAAAACATCAGAACAATTCATGACACATATAGGACTAAGACAAGGAGGACACTTAGTCCAGGATTGTTCGTAGCATATATAGACATGCACAAAGCATTCAATAAAGTATCAAGGAATAGAATATGGAAACTAATGAAAGAAAGATGAATTAGTGAGAAAATAAGGACAATAAGGTAGAAAGACTCCGGTCGTTAGCCCAATGTGGTATGTAATGTAATATAAATGTTATGTATCCCAATAAATAATTTTATTATTATTATTTTAAGGACAGATGTAAAGAGCTCTACAAAACCAATAATAATGCAGTCATATATAAAAATAAAACATCAGAACAATTCATGAAACATATATGACTAAGCCATGGAGGACACTTAGTCCAGGATTGTTCGTAGCATATATAGACATACGGAAAGCAGAAGTATCAAGGAAGAGAATATGGAAACTAATGAAAAAAGATGAATTAGTGAGAAAATAAGGACAATAGGGCAGTAAGACTCCAGTCGTTAGCGCAATGTGGTATGTGATGTAATATAAATTATTATTATTTTAATGACACTAGTAAAAGAGCTGTACAAAACTAATAATAATGCAGTCATATATAAAAATAAAACATCAGAACAATTCACAACACATATAGGACTATGACAAGCAGGAGCACTTAGTCCAGGATTGTTTATAATATTTATGGAAATAATAAAGAAATGCAAAATGAGAATATAAGAAGGGAACTAAATGTAATACCAATAATAAATTACATAGAGGGGAAACAATTGTGATGGTAGGGACACATAATTAGGATGGCTTAGACAACACCGGCTAAAAGAATATGGAAAGCAAAACTCAAAAATGAGAAAAAAGGAAGACCAAGAAAAAAATGGGATGAAGCCATATCGAAACGGAAAGGGAAAAACTGGAAGGAAGTAAAAGAACTAGCAATAAATAGAAGAGAATGGAAAATATTTATAAAGGAATAGGGAACAATGAAAAAATTTACACCACACGGTGGTAGATAAGGGTGTGAAATAATTCATTTATATTTAGGAGGAATATTGGTATTATGAGGGATGTAATATTTGCTAAGTATGTCAACATTTTTAATCAATTTGTATAGCAAATATCGCATCCTTGGTGGATTATATAAAGAGTTGTTGGGATGTCTTATTTTGTTTATGGAGTAGATTGAGGAGCGTTATTCTATTATTATTTTTTAAATATGGTAAGGCGGGTTTGGGCCCCTGGTTCTTCAGTAATGAAACCCTAAAACCATGGACTGAACATCCCATACATTCTCCAAAAAGCCAAGTGCGCGAGTGAAAAGTATCTTTAAAGACAACACCCTAGCAATAAATCTCTTGGACAACAGCGCGAAAATATCCAAGGACTCAAAAGACTATTGCCCGTATTCACCAACATCCTATAAACTTTATATCCCATAAGCCGTTGAATGTATTATATATATTTATATTGAAAAAATCAAAACGCAGTATTCATTTTTTTAAACAAATTAATAAATTTGTAAAGCTTCTAAATTATATTGATGAAATATTTCTTAGAACATCTTTTTCTTTAATGATATATATATATATATATATATCATTAAAGAAAAAGATGTTCTAAGAAATATTTCATCAATATAATTTAGAAGCTTTACAAATTTATTAATTTGTTTAAAAAAATGAATGCTGCGTTTTGATTTTTTCTTTATTTATTAAAAAAGTTCTATTGTAGAAGGTTTTTTATAGCATTTATGGTAGCTTTTTTTATTTTTACTCTGCTTGGCGCTGCCGGTTAATATGATATGCAGGATTCCTAGATATTGCTGTTTTGAGTTGAAATTTTATGAGGAAATCAGGTATAAGGTGGTACCCCTGTCTTATGCTGTATGCACCTGGAGTCAATTGTATTTGGCAGGTTATTGAAACGATTTGTATGTAATTAATAATTTTAACAAGAACATTTTTATTATTGATAATATTGTATCTCTCTCGTATCAAGCAAGATCTTTTAATTTAGAATGTGTATATGTATGTGTATGTTAGGTATTTAATAATAATAATAATACTTTAATGATACAATTAACCGCCTATGAGGAACGTTAAACGCCATCTGGCGGCACCTCATCAATTAGCAATGCACACGCAAAATACTTTATTTTATTTCATACACTAACAAATAAAAAATAAAATATATATAAATGTATGATATTATTAATTCAAAAATAATTGCTTGCGTGCATTTCTAGATGAATTTTAACGTGACTGTAGTTTACTTTGTGTGGTCCATTCAAGTAATCCAATTTAATCCTCGTGATTTTAACTATTGAGAAATAAATGTAATAGCAATCCGGTGTTTCCCAACACGCTCTTTTCGATCCATCGGAGAGGATTAGAAATGAGAGCGATTCATCAATTAATCTCCGAAGGCGCATGCAACTAATTGCGATTGCATAAAAGAAAAGGTCGAGCGAGTGATTTAAAACGCGATTCTCAAATGCCCCTATATCTCTTGATTAAGACTTTTAAATTGATTTAAAATTGTAGATTTAAGTGACTTGGAGAATGCAATGCAATGTATTACTAAATGTACCTTTTTGGGCCGGTGTGAAGTTAAACAATTCTGATAATTGCCTTGATGATTTTACAGATATTTACCATGTCACGTACTTACATGTTTATATTTAAAATTAATTTAAAAAAAGACCTATAAAAATATAGGAAAATATATCTGATGCTAGTTAAAAAAAATATGAAATTTTAAAAACATCGTTGGCTGAACTTAAAATTAAAATTTGCAATTTGTTTTATTGCAAATATTATTTAATAAGAGGCTTATAAAAAATATTTGCTGTCAACTTTTTTAACTGTAATCTTTTGGAGCCACTAAAGTAATGTTATATAAACAAAATGGTTAAATAAAGTCATTGGTATATGTACACATACATTTGTTATAATTAAAATATGATTTTACAGATATTTTACCACGCCATTTACTCACATGTTTATGTTTAAAATTAATTTAAAAAAAAGTAAGGCCCGTAAAAATATAGGAAAATATTTGTGATGATTGTTGTTAAATTCTACACAAAATATGAAAGTGTAAAAAAAAATCCTGGGCGAAAAAATTGCAATTTGTTTTATTGCAAATATTATTCAGTAACAGCTAACAAAATTAATTTAAATTCGTTTGTTTCTCTTATTTTATGGTTACCAATACATGAGTAAACTTATGTAGACAAAATAATTTTTATCTGAACACTCCGTTTAGTCACAATGCTGCGAGAATAAAGACCTCGCCGTGCGAATCCACGCGGCGGCCGGAATAACGAAAAAGTATGGCAAGTAAAAATATAGGAACATATTGCTGATGATTGTTGTTAAATTTTAAACAAAATATGAAAGTAATCCTGGGCGTAACTTTATTAAAAATTGCAATTTGTTTTTTTTGCAAATATTATTCAATAACAGCTAACAAAATTAACTTAAATTCATTTATTTATAAACTGGTTTAATAAGACTCAGCTCTGTGGCTAGAGGCATCTCGTACTGAGAATTGGGGATTCGAACCCCATCGGAACGAATTTTCGCAAATCATCTTTCAGAGTTTTTCAGAGGTTTCCTGTGAAGTTAGGTAAATACAGCGTGATTAAACTCCTCTGAGATTCTCAATTTACCGGAGTCTCACGGCTGATAGCCCTCTAAAGTTAGAAGTCTTTTTTTGGTTTTATAAATAATTTTTGTACTTCTTGTCCTTGAACCTTATGACATGCCACTTATTCTCTAATATACTATTTTATTACCATCCAATTTCTTATTATCAATACCAACTATTTTGATATACATTTTGTATGTTCTTCTATTATCCCGTATTTCTTTTCCCATACTCAGATCTCTGTTTATAAACATAAAGTATCTCTTACAGTTTTAATGATAATAACGTTCACGTAAATATAATTTAAAGAAACTGTTAAACTGTAAAAGTCATGTCATTACCAAAAATACAATTATAACTATATGAGCAACTACAAGAAAAACCTAATGAGGCAATAAACACCCGTCCCAAGGCCGGGCATTGTTCCTGCACACATTTTTCTAGTTTACGATGGCAAAGATGTACAAATGCAATGCAATCTGGCGACCAAAAAGCATGAAGGATGCGTTGCTGCAATAGGACGTTTGTATCACCGCCGATCAAAAGAATGTACCATTTTGTATTGAGAGATTGCCAAACTATTGTTCAATACCACACACACACATATACATTTATAAAATAAACAACAAACCTATTTGCTAGAGTTCATTAAATGTATAAATTACGCCCCGTGGGTGCAGACAGCGTCATGCAACGTTTACATTTCTCGAATTACGTTATTTCTTCCCACACGTATATTCTTTATTTCGCGACCGTGTATAATAAATCAATAAATATTTATGGTGCAAACATATGTTTCATATTTATTCTATTAGAATTGTATAATTGTTAAAGAATTTGCAAATTTGCATCTTTGCGGCCACAATTTATTTTTCACGTTTTGTGATTCAAAAATATTTTTTTGTTTCATATTTATTCTATTAGAATTTTATAATTGTTAAAGAATTTGCAAATTTGCATCTTTGCGGCCACAGTTTATTTTGCACGTTTTGTGATTCAAAAATATTTTTTATTGGAATTCCATATTTTATACACTTAGACACTTTTATATATAAAGTTCACGTTTTGTCTTCCAATCACTGTTATATGATATTTGAATTCAGTTGTTAAATTATAATTAATAATTAAATAATTAGATACAGGAAACTACAACTACAATTGTCATGTATCTAATTATTAATTATAATTATTAATAATAATAATATATAAGTCGACAAAATTTGAAAGAGTTCTTTATCAATTATTGAAAATAATAATTTCTGGGCAAAAAAAAGCCTCACGGCTGATATTGTATGTATGGACAAACAAAAAATAATATTTTTTTTAAAATAAGGCTAAAAATATATAAACAAATTCATATCAACATTAATGTATTCAGAATGTAGTGTGTTACATATAAATTTTGTTTTAAAAACACATTAACGATCGCGACCAATTAACAAAATACATCTATTAAAAATAAAATAAAATAAAATAAAATCATTGTTGTTAACTATCGAGCCGTACGACAAGGTAGAGTACTATTCGTTCATGTTGGGCTTTTAGTGGTATTTATGTTTTTATATTGACCTGTTTCCTTTATTGTATCCGTATTAAGTGTATTTTATTATTGTGCTACAATTTATGAGAAATAAAGTTTATTATTATTATTATTAAGAAAAAAAAAGTCGCCTATAAATAATCCTGCTTGCAATTTCTCGCATCAGCTCATATTTAGTTGTAATAGCGGGCCTCTACAGTCTACAGGATGTAAAATGGAATCATCAATAACGCGCTCCCGGTGAGGGTGGCTATTGTGTCGCTGTTTTTAATTGATACTTTACAGTTTATTGCAGCACATCCGAATTGGTGATTAGCCGGTTTTTATGCCTCGTGACAGAGCAATTGAAAACGCCACGCTGCACCAATGCGACATGCTTGTTACAGTTTAATTAATTTCGGATTCGATTTCATGGTAGAAAGTATAATATGATTTGTAATCGTGCCACACGGATTTTAAAGTATTAGCAGGTATGCTATAAAATTATGAAACTAATAAATGTAAAAATGTACGTGGGAACGTATGATGGAAAAAATCTGACGTGGCCATCACACAATCATTAAAAAAATTAGTCTTACTAAGTAAGTATCGTTTGAAAGCATAAAATTAAATATAATTTTATTGGTGTTGGCACTATAATAATGTACATATGTTATATTAATATATATTTAAACATAATATTCCATAAATGGTATGATACGTAAGTAATGTGCATATCAGATTTTTAATTAATATTTATTCAGTGGATTTTATAACTTGCGTGCAATAAATTAAACTTAGTAAAGGCTATTTAAAGCAAAGTAGTTCATAGCATAAAAATAAAAATAATTTTATTGATGTTAGCATTATAATAATGTACATATGTTATATGAATAAATATTTAAAGATTAAATGCCATAAATGGTATGATACGTATTTTAAAGTATACAGGGAAAAGCTATGAAGAAATACAAGCAAATATTAATATAGATATCAAATTATTAGAAGAATGGTACTAACAACAACAAACAGAAATTCAAATCTCGATGAAAGGAACAAGAACCAAACAAATAAAAGAAATTGACTATCTAGGACTTAAAATACAGGATAATCTAAAATGGAATAACCACATAAACTAATTAGCGAAGAAAAACTCAAAAACAATAGCAGCAATTTGGAAAATAAATCAATACATACCAACTGAAGCCAGGAAAGCCATATACCACGCACTATTTACCTCCCACAATAACTACCTTATAAATGTATGGGGAAATACAAGTAAAAAGAACATAAGTAAAGTAAATTTTTCGCCGAAAACTAGTTATGTAGATTTACTATTGGGTATGCGGCGTAAGGCAAAAAATTTGAAACTCTTGAAATATCGATTATTAAAAGAAGGAGTTTCTTTTTTTGCCTTAAAAGACCTATGAATAGGTTGGTAGCCAAATAAAGATTGATTATATGTTATATATAGAATATTATCACCATCATTTATAATAGCTTTCAGTCATTATTCAATTAAAAAAACAAACTTTTAAATTGCTTTATAAAATACAATTATATAGATAATAGAGGAGAACATATTATTTTCAATGAAGACCGCACACACAGGCTACTCTCACTTCAAATTTTAATCAAACTTCCGCGCACATTGCCAGAACTTTTCGAAGCAATTTATTTGTGGAAATAATTGAAATATATACAAGGAATAAGTTAATTAAGAGTTGCAATGTATATATACGTTTGCAGCAACTGTTCGGTTTGTAGTATACAAATATCATATTCTAGAGGCGCTCGCCAATAATTTCTAACTTTATATTAGTTTAGTTTTAGAATTGTTTTCACTCTATATATTAATATAGTTTTTTTTCTAGGCATAACTATACAAAGCGGAATTAAATGGGCGATGATTACTACATCTTTAGGATATTAATTAAGCATTACTAGTGAAATTGTGCATATTAAAATAAAAATCACAGAAATAAGGAAGAAATCAGACAACTCTATAATATTTGGCACTGATTATGTGATCAATATAAAAATAAACATTTGGTTCTAAAAAATATTGCACTCTGATTTAATTCTAATTGCTAACACCCCAAGTCATCCTAATATCTGAATGAAAAAGATAAACTATATTTCTTTCCAAAAAGGTCTGAAATGTTTTGTCTCATCATACTTTTAGTCATGTTTGTATCATAGATAATATGAACCTTTTTGGTCCATCCTCAATCGCATTTGTATGATGTAGTGATGATAACATTATCACTGCTTTACGCCTTTTTGACACGCACGATGGTTACGTCTATTGAAGATAAGGCAAGACGATCCTTATGAGGCTTTTATTCAGGTAGTATATCGCATTTGGCTTTTCGTAGAGTTCGTGTATGTTATATTGACTTTATTCAGTTCAATCATAAGTTTCATCGAAGAAAACCAATGTTTTTCCGTAATGTTACGTTCTGTATTTATAATTGGTGGAATCGTTTCTAAATAAAATATGCTGAGGCTTATGGTATGGTTGGGTCAAATATGACCCGCAACAACGTACAACCCGGAAATAATATGCAACTCTCTATTTACGTACGTTGCATCTCAAACTATCTTAGAAGTTAGGAGAATTCCTTAAATGATATGCAGCTGCACAAAAAGATAGTAATGGAAACAAAGTGATTCGGATCAGATTTGACCCTACCATACCAACTGAGGGTTAATTACAGATTAATAAGTGTATTAAAGGACATAATTTTGAGTATTTGCAAAATATTTGATGATGATATATCAGGTTTGAAAAACTCACCCGGTCTATTAAATAAATTGTAATAATATATTTTATATAGGTTTCTAGATTTTTGTGAATTTTTTGTTATTTCTATCGATAGCCCATTTTTGTGGTATGCTAAAAACTGTAAAATAGAGAAAGGCTTATACGAAATTTTGTTACCAAACATATACAAATTAAAATTTCTAGTGGTGAATGTAGAGAAGACTGACTAATGGATGATGTACATGTGAAAACGAAGATATAGGTAGGAATGTCGCGCTAACCCTGTTACATATAAACGACGTACAATTCAGGCAACAAAATCTTACAGTATCGTACTACGGAGCTGGGAAAGCCAAAGCCCACACGAGGCTGTAAAGCTAAAGCGATTCAGATTCAGATGAGTAGGACTGTGACACTTTGAAATCGGCAGTAATTGAGTTATTAATTGTGTTCTTTGTATATTTTTTAAAACGTTAAGTGATTTTTATAACCCAGCTCAATGGCCTAGTAGTTAGAGGCACAATCCCTCTCATATAAAGCATTAATGAACGAAGGTGTAAACCTCACCACTTGCTAATTTTCGCGGCCAAACACCTTTCAAGGGTTTTCAGAGGTTTTCTATGCAGTTAAGGTGTACATATTGAGTGATTAAACTCCTCTGCACTTCTCCCTTTACCAGCGGAATAGCCTTATAAAGGTAGAAGATAAAAAATTTCTTTGATCCATACATATACAGTATAATCATAATTATATAATTGTAAAAATTAAAATAAATTGCATATCTACAAAAAAGAGAAAACAAAAATTGTAACTTTCTTCCCTCGGTCCTCGCCGCGACTTTAATATTTATAAAAAAACTTCTATCTTTACAGGGCTATTAGCCGTGAGGCTTTTCCGCCGGCAAGGGAGAAGGTCAGAGGAGTTTAATCACCCGGTATTTACTTTAACTTCACAGAAAACCTCTGAAAAACTGTGAAAGGTGATTCACGAAAATTCGCTCCCCGCTGGGGATCGAACTCAGGCTCCCCAATGCTCAGTACGAAACGAACGACGCCTCTAACCATTCGGTCACTGAGCTAGATTAATATTTATATTAAATTAAATTATCATATTTATGACCTCACGTATACTAATCCTGCACATTTTAGATTATGTGCTTCGTAATTTGATATAATTTTTTTTTTAATCTTTATAGGAGACCTAAAGGCTTCTCCGCTTGTAACACCTCTGAATATCTCTCTTTACTAGCAGAAAAGCTTTTGGGTTGATAGCCCTAGAAATGTGAAGTTTTTTTAAAATATTTATATCTAATTAATTTATCATATGTATGACCTCACAAATACTGTGCATACGTTAGATATTCTGTACATAGTAATTTTATATCAAAAATATATAGGGCTATCAGCTCAATGGCTTTTGCGCTGGTACTCCTCTGAACATCTGTCTTTAGCAGCTGAAAGTATTTTGGGCTGATAGCCCTATAAAAGTAAAAACAAATTCTAATATTTATATCAAATTAAATTATCATATGCACAGTATATGTGAGGTCATCATCACCTCACATATACTGTCACATTTTAGATATATGCACAGTAATTGGATATAAATATTTAAAAAAACCTTTACTTTGTATAGGGCTATCAGCCTAAAGGTTTTTGCGCTGGTAAAAGGAGAAGTTCACTCTATAAATACTGATCGATTAACTCCTAATATAAATATATAAATATTGAGTGATTGAACACTCAGTATTTATATATTTATATTTTAAATGTCAATACAAGCCAAAAATCGCTATAATTACATTAATGCGAAAATAAACACTTTCTAACATTTTATTTATGTATTCTACCCATTAAAATTTGAAAGTGCAAGTGAAGATCATTTGCAAAATCTATTAGCACCGGCTGTAAAGTTGACGCAACCCGTTAATTAAAGCAGTTTCATAAAAATAAAACCCACATAGCTTATAAATCTACTCGCCAATAGAAAGCGAAACAAAAATTCACTTCACATTAATTATTAAAACCCGAACGCGCTCAAATCGCGTCCAGGATGTCACAACGCAAAAAACTTTCACGGCGCGGGTCCTGCGCTTTCCTCGAGGCGGCCGCATTGAAATCCATGTGTGCAAAACTCACTATTATGCATTATGCAACTGCACCGCTATAACAACTCACCTTGTGCCGATGTAATCAGACATAAGGATGCAATTACTGCTGACAGAGTCAACAGACGGGGGCGGCAGCAACGCATTCCGGACTATTCACTAAATGATTCACTTGATAAAAATTCCTCCAGAAAAAAATTATAATTTTTTCGCACTAATTGTGGCACATTATTCACGCCCGCGGACGAAACGTAAACAAAACTCGCGACGCAGACACGGGTGAAAGGTGCACCAGAGAGCCCGGCTCGATTGGAACTGAAGAACGAACGCGAGAGAGTGTCCTGCGACCAACAGCAGGCGCATGGGTGGGTGGGAGAATGCGACTATCCCGAATCCTGCTGCGGGATTTCCAGCCACCCAGGCGCACGCTCTTTCCACAACCCTCTTGGATGTATGTGCGTAGTATTCTAGCACTCTAATTAGGATGAAAAATTTGCCTTGTCACATTCCATACGCATATTTTCAACATGTTATATCCGAGACTAATATTTACAGCGCCGAGATTTATATACACGTCGAGCGAAACAAAAACGACAACAAAAAAACAGAGAGGGTATTTGCATAATTTAGCGAGTGAACAAGGAAGTGTAGGGATGGTGTACAAAGTTATATGGAAATGTGCAATTGCATGATTTTCTTTAAAAAAAATAACTTTCTGAATACAGCACTGCTGTATAAGGAAGGTATTGTTATCGCGAAAAAATCGAATTGCTAATTTTTACTTTTTCGCCGTTTCATGTATCATAAATATAGTCGAAATAGACTATGGAAAATGTGTGTGTGAAGGCTGTTAACGAAATTCCGAAACATTGGCAATGTGGCAGATAAACTGATGAACAAGACCAATTGAACCGGTGGACTCATTCCACAGCTAGGACCATGGATACATATGAAACATAGCGAAGTGGACTACACACTAACACAAGTGCATTCGAGGCATGGCATTCGAGGCAAGTGCATTCGAGGATATTTCTGCACACATTTATATAAATACAAAATTTCAATGCAAGTAGTAGATAATGACTTATAACCCTTTTATATTTATTCTGATAGACTCCAAATAACACTGTTATCACATCCTATGATATCACATTGACGTAAATATGGACTAAAATCAATTCCTGGCTGCTTTCCAAGAGATTTTCGCCACATTTTATTCTATTCTAACCAAATGTGTTCACATTCGTAAAAGTCACACACTCGTTTTATACAAGCAATTACCATAATATCAAGTTTCTAAAAACGTTAACAAACTAAACCACCCAGCAGACGTTTTATCTGCCATCTGAGTCTAAGCTCCATCCTTAATTAATTAAAAGCCATCACAAATGTACTGCACTTGCTACACCACTCCTCCGACAAGTTCGCAGTCAATATATTCACCGCATCTCATCGCCGCCAAGTTGCAGCCCTAGCGCATAAAACAGCCCGCACTAATCAAACGGAATATCAGTTTATAAAGTTTGCACTATTCGTGTCGACATGGAATTGACATTCAATTGAACCCCCCGATTTCCATTCGTGCAGGTCCTCGAATTACATTAGCAGCAATATTTTTTCGTGGTATAACCTGTATCGGAATTATTCGTCATTCCGTAATTCTGAAAAAAAATAAAACGTATTGCACCGGGCAACGAACTTGACATTTCGTTGATTTGGTGAAAAAGTCTTTGACCTCCCA
Organism: Lordithon lunulatus; assembly: GCA_963942505.1. Lineage (NCBI taxonomy): Eukaryota > Metazoa > Arthropoda > Insecta > Coleoptera > Staphylinidae > Lordithon > Lordithon lunulatus. Next base: position 12,187,294 of record OZ012669.1, read on the forward strand.
AGAGACCAATGCCAAATATTTATCTGCTTATTATGCGTTCGCACCTTTCCCATTACTCACGCGCGAGCACAAGAGATAATCAGGATGGCTTCTGAATTCACCAGACCACCCACACACAAGCAGCGACGGGACTTGTTAGAATTTAATTAACTAACCTATCGTTTTTCTCAAATCTACCCGTTCGTAGACTTATTAAGCAGCAGGTAATTAGGTCATGCTTAAAGTTCCAGCCGGAACTTTTTAATTCGAACTTCCTAGCAATCGGTCGCCAAGTCGGAAGTTTGCTAATGAACTTTGTCCGGGGCCGAAGAAAAAGCAAGGGGGGGCCGCTTAAAAAGTTGAAAGCGTTTATTAGTTACGGATCTAATTTGAATAATAAGCTGAAATGAACGAATTCAATCGGCTCATGAAATGCGCTGCGATTATATTTTTGGGGAGGTGGGCGTGCGGAGGAGGACGTTCATTTCATGGTTCACGTGCTTTTTAATCCGTTTAGCGCTCGATTTCTTTTCAATCCGCGGAGCCTAATTGCGATTTTCAGCAAATTTTCGGGCGCGTGAAATTGAAACGCGATCCTCGTTTGAGGACTTATTTTATTACAAAATTAAGCGTTTATTTCACATAAATATCCTGATGATGCTCGAAATTTAAAGAGCGAAATATTGATATATTATAAAAGGAGTTTCATTGTCCTCGCTGTTTCTCAAAAATAACTTAATACATAACTAACTTTGGGCGAAAAAATACAATTATATATATATATATATATATATATATATATATATATATATATATATATATATATATATATATATAATTGTATTTTTTCGCCCAAAGTTAGTTATGTATAAGTTATTTTTGAGAAACAGCGAGGACAATGAAACTCCTTTTATAATATACCAATATTTCGCTCTTTAAATTTCGAGCATCATCAGGATAATCTACAGTAGTACAGCGAATTTGTTATGATCTTGTTTCAAATCTGAATTGAAAACTTTGTGAATTATGTTAATTACCAGTTTCTATGTTCGGTAACTCTGCATAGTAAATAATTAACTCCACATTTATCTATGCTATGTTCAATTAATTATAAGCATATTGTACTATTGTAGATTGTCCTGATGATGCTATATTATTATTATTATTGATATATTATAAAAGAAGTTGCATTGTTCTCGCTGTTTCTGAAAAATAACTTATACATATATATATATATATATATATGTGTGTGTGTGTGTGTGTGTGTATGTGTGTGTATAAGTTATTTTTGGGAAACAGCGAGGGCAGTGAAACTCCTTTTATAATATATCAATATTTCGCTCTTTTAATTTCGAGCATCATCAGGATTATCATATCATAGCAGGCTAGCGACCATAGTTTTTCTGTGGCTAGATAATATTTTATTCAATATTAATGTTTTTTTTAACAAAAGAAAAGGAAACTTCCATAAAACAAAGAATATATAAATTTTATTGATTTATACCTCTAATATTTAAACATTAGGTAAAAAAGCTTGTATGTTTATAATTGAATACCATACACTTTTTTATATTTAAAAGTCAAGTCAATGTTTTGAAGCCACTAGATATGTCATTACAAAAGTAAAACCACGAATTCCCGTCAAGGGTGAGGCTTTTAATATCACGGATATATTTAGGAAAATATTCACATGCAATTCTCCAAACTCAATCTCCTTCGAACTATTATCATATTTGAATAATAAGGGCTAACAATTATTTAGAACAAATTATTGTTTTTATGGACGTAATAGCAACAAGTACTTGCAAAAAAATGTATAATGGTATTGTTTAATTTTTATTATCCAAAGAAACACTCCTTGCGGTGGAGAATCGACGTCAAACTACTACAACAAACCATCTACCACATGCCAGAAACTGAGGGAACCACCGTAGAACAAATGGCCGACGATCTAAATGAGGCCCTCCTGTAGGCCAGCACGATTGCCATACCTGTGAAGGATGCTGCAGAAGGACGGAGAAGGAAGTAATACTGGTGGTGTCAGGAGGTGGCAGATTAACGCACCAAGATCAAGAATCCAGCGCGCCAGAGCAGCAGGAACACAGACAGCTCCTCTGGTCCACTCAGCATGCTGCTATAGACCATGGGTTGACGAAGTCACCAATATAGAAGTGCTTCGCGGAATGAAAAAGGAAACTGAAGGCCTCTTTACTATACAGAAACGAAAGCTCCAATATCTAGATTAGGAATCAGAAAAGAAGAAGCCACTAATAGAAGGAAAAACAGCTAATAATGAAAGGAACAAACCAAGCGAAAAGAAGTGTGGGAGAGCGGTGCATATCAATGCCAGGATATAACCTGCGGGAATGGTTCGGGATATCGTCGGCGAATCTATTTCGTTCAGCTGTCTCGAGAGCCACAATGATCAGTAACCTCCGGTGGAGATGCTGAACCAAGAAGAAGGATGATCGAAATGGGACTAGGTGGCCAAAAACCAGATTTCCCAGCTCTTCACAAAGAGAGCGGGTACGCGAGGAGAGGCAAGGACCACAATCTTCATACCAGAAAAGACTCATAAGATCGAGATAAGGTTCAGTTATCTGGGGACCGTTCTTGAGGCGAACGTTAATCACACGGCCCAACACGCCTGTTGGACGAGGCAGAGTTTTCCACAAATTAGACCGATTTCCATCGAAAGAGAATTTGAAGAAACCGACTACTTGCTGACCCAAATCCTGTTAAGACATTTATTCGTCCAATGCTTCCTCCGCATGATGGGTTAGGCATCCACACCAAGACGCGAATACTGTGACAGGACGGACGACCTAGCCCATAGGACCTTTACATACTACCGGTGGTACCACGAACGGGCCACATTCTTGATAGGGCTTGGGAGCAGGTTGCCATCCCACGGACACATTAGTGTCTCCATAATGTTGGCTAGCGACACTAACTTGAGAGGCCTCTAAGTCCTGAGCAACAGAACGCGAGTTTTTGGTTTACGTTCCTCGACCAGAACGCGGGGTGAATCCCGCACTAGTCATACCTCTAACACCTAATGGTAGTTAGGCATGGGTGTCTTTCGAAGATACCACTTCATAAGACAATAACAAACATAATGCATGTCTGAAGTCTATATAGTTGTGTGAAGTGGAAGTGTGGGGATTACCAGAACGGGATATAATCGAAAGGCAGCAAGGCTGGTTTCTGAAGAATCTGATAGGCCACGAAAGATCGACGCCTATGACGGTGCGGGATGTGTGTATGACGTTCAAGAGAATGGCAGAGAACAGATGTAGAAACTATAGGGGAAGGATGTATGAAAGAGTGGGAGTGTCTTTGAGTTGTAGGTGGAGGAAAATTTGAGAAGAATGGGAAGTATAGGAACTATGCTGATGAGAATGACTGCTTGTGTGGAGTAGTAAAAGTGAGTGAATGGCTAAGGCTCAATTCACACATAAGAGGCCTCGGCCTCGGGCGGAGGTGCGGTGTAGACGAGGTGCATGCGCGACGTGCACAGGCTACTGTGATGTCCATATGCAGTGAAGGGGTGGACATTGTACCATATGTTTACATAGAGGCGGCGTGGAAGAGTTGTGCCTCTCGCCTCGCAGCCACCCTGTCTCAGGCGAAGAGGCTAAGACGCTGTGCACGCACCTCGTCACCTAAGTGAGCATTGCACCATATGTTTATATAGAGGGGGCGTGAGAGTGTCGTGCCTCCCGCCGCGCCTGCACCGCGCCTTCGCCTCCTATGTGTGAATTGGGCCTAAGAGAGGGCATGGAAGAGTTATGGGCAACATCGAGAATGAATAGCAACATTTAGCATGAAAGTGGGAGAAAGGCAGGGAAGCCTTCAATTGCCTGTTTAATCTGCACAGAATTGCCTTAGAGGAGGTATTAAGGAGAAGGCATGGATGTTAGGATATGCGGATGATGTAGTGCGTATGGCCAAGAGAGTGGAAGAGATGAAAAAGATGAAGGTACCCTGATAATAGGGTATTAGTCGTGAATGCGGAAAAACATGTTTAAATATAAGGGTAGGATGGGTAGAACGAATGAGTTGAAATGTAAGGGAAGAATAATTGAGAGTAAAATGCTGTAGTATTTATGTTTTGGTTTGACAGGTTTTAGAGGTGGGTTTAGGAACAATTTCGAGTACAAGCAAAGTTGATAATGGTTTGAGGGATGGCAAGAAGAAAATGAATAAGGTGGTGAGATGATGGTAATCTAGTAAGTACTACAAAATAATCTCACGCACATACAAAAAATTAGAACGGGAAACTTTTTAGGTTTCCCGTTCTAATCTTCTGTATGTGCGTGAGTTTATTTATACACTTAAAACTAAACAAAGACCTACGTGAACATAATACAAGAAGGAAAAGTGAAATCTATCGGACGAAAAGTAAAACAAACTCTCTTATAAAAGCCTTTTATAGGATGACATAAAGTACGGACTACCAGAAGATATAAGAGCAATAACAAAAAATATGACGAACTTCCGACGGAAGGTACGGGGTTTTATTAAAGGAAGAAGAGGATCAAATATTATCAACAAGTCAAGGCATGTAGATCTTCCGAAACCAGGTCGCCAGAAAGCAGATGCTACCAGAGCTACCTGCAGGGAGAATTTTATGAGTTTTATAACAAAATTTTAAAACAAAAATAAAAATAGTGTGAAAGATTAGAGATGTATGTATTATATAGAGTGGATGTGTGGGGATTGGAGAGTGGAACACAATCGTTGCTCCCTTTCGATTGTGTTGGTGGTCTGAATAATCTGCTTGGCTTGTAAGATCGAGGACTAAGATGGTGCTCCTGATATATATATATATATATATATATATATATATATATATATATATATATATATATATATATATATATATGCAAGAGTAGGGCAGAGAGTTGGCATATCTATGGTGTGGGTGAAGAAAAGCTGAGATAAATGGGAAGCCTAGGAACTGACTTTAGAGAGATAATGAGGGCATGTTGAGTGGCAAGAAAGGCAGGTAATAATCACTGATACTTCGTACAACTCTGCTTATATGAAGTGTCAAGTGTAGGGAAATCCCTGAACTACATAACCAGTGGAGGGTGGAGCAGGGAGGACAATGTATGGCAAACGAGTAGTGTGGTTCAGAAGATAGAGGAAGGAAAGTGTGGATGTAGCAAGGATACACCACGTGTGTACAGTGTAAGTATGGGGAGTGGAGCAGGGAGGACAGTGTATGGGAAACGAGTAGTAGTGTGGTTCAGAAGATAAAGGAAGGAAAGTGTAGATGTAGGAAGGATACACCACGTGTGTACTATGTATGGGGAGTGACATGTGGCATCTAAGCATCGAATGTTAGGGTGTGAAATCAGAGTGCCTCCATCCACTTGCTTTTACACCCGCACATTACAGAAAGCCGAGTGAATAGATAAGAGAGAATGAAAAGGGCGTGAAAATCTGCCAAAGACTGGCGTGGGACCGAAAACGGTTGAGGGAAGAAAGGGAATGAGGGTTATATTTTTGGATGTATTATTCTGTTGTTGATTTTTATATAAGGCTTATGATAAAAAAGGTTTTCTTTTATCACGTAATGATGCATCACGACTATAAAAATGTAGTTCGAATTGTATACATTTTCAGTTTTTTTTTTTTCGTACTCGAGAGAACGAGGTCTAATTTGCGAAAAAAAATAAACTATGCCGGGATTGTATCCAGTTATGCGGCATATTTGTCTCGAATATAATATCCTTTGTACGCATATTGTACGTATATTGTTTTGATGGGCTACGTGTGGGTGGCCACAGGCCAAAGCCACCGTTTTCTACACCAGGATAGAATTGTTATTGAGCCATATATGTTGTGAAACGACGCCGCCGAGGGATAATTATAGGACACCCCGAGATATATTTTGAAATTTAATATTCTGAATATAATAACCCTGATAATACTAGAAAGTTACTGTAAATATAAATTAAACGCCCGTATTTTAATATTTATAAAAATATCATCCCATATTTTTATAAATATTAAAATACGGGCGTTTAATTTAATGTCTATAAAAATTGGTCACAAAAAAACAATTAACCTCTTTCTACATAGTTTAGAAAACCAAAACAAATTGTTAATTCCGGGATATTTTCCCGGACGCGTATCCATGCTAGAACCCGGGGCTGTCCCGTAACATCCGCAAGTATATCATATATAAGTGTGAATCCCTGTTAGCAATCTACATATCTAGATTTCAATCTTATTAGATCTCGTTCATTAAATTTAAAATGATTTCTACTTGATGCCAGAAGTTATATCATTTCTCAGCCAAAATAATATATAATAAGTAATAGATTCTGTTAAACCCTAAAAATATTTTGATTGTGCCCAATAAACATAGAAGTGCAGCATGTGCAGCTATTCCAATATACACAGCATATATATATATATATATATATATATATATATATATATATATATAATACAAATTTAATGCCTTTTATAATTTGATGGGGCATTAATAATAATTACAAACAGTTATAAAAACACACTAATAACTTTCCACCGTCCAGTTTCTATTAATCCAGAAATAAACGAAAGCAAACGCGATTTAATTACAGGAAGGCCTAGTGAAACTCAAAGTGAATATATAGTCTAGCATTTCTCGCATGAAATAACACAACATTTGCACACTTTTACTATCGAAGGTCGCAACATTGAACGCATTAATGGCATATATATATGCAAAGCCAGTTCGATAGCGGGTGCATCTTCAACCAGAAAATTGTGTCGGTAATTGCAGTCTTTCTCCGCGTTTTGGTTGAACGCGCTCGTTTCCTAGAACAAGTTGTCATTGTCGGGCGGCGGGGAAAAAACTGGGCAGTCGATTAACAAGTAATCGACTGCGCTTCATCGGATTCTCATAAGACACATGAGTGGCGGCCTTCAAAGGAATAATCAATACGTTCGAGTAATCGGTTAATTATTAATTTATGTTTGTCTGCGCGTCTGAGATTGCACTCCACGTGGCAAGGGTTGCGGTTTAATTCGCGAAGATCAAGGCGCGGGTGGTACGGTTTGATTGATTTGAGTTTGAGGGTGGACAAACAATACGGGGACACAAATTGCGATGCTCAACTGAGGGAATTACTGCAATTGCGTGTGTTGAGGTTAATGAATTGTGACTTTGTATAGCACACTTATATGTATATTTATATTGTCATACTTAGTAACTTTCTAAAAACAGCTACCAATATGGTAATTATACGATCGAAATTTCAATCAGTTTCGACTATAATATGTATACAGAGAAAGAAAATTATTTGCAACTTAACAGTTTCTAATAGTTATATTATGCTCATAAATATTCACACGCATGTGGGATTCGAATCCATGTCTCCAATCACAGTTTAAGTTTTGGGGAATCTATGTCCCTATTTCCCAAAACTGAAACTGTGGCTACCGAGACGAAATAGGGAGAATTTCGAAAGAAAAGAACGTTACTGGAATAGTGCTGAATTATTCAAAGATAGGGCAAGTTGGAAGAGTTTGTGTTTGTGACCTTTCTTGTGCTTTTCATGTATTTTATTTTTTCTTTGTTAATGCTTCTTTTGCTGCGACTCAGCATTCTTAAGGCCTCTTCCAGCCACCTTTTGCTCCTACTTACGATCACTATGTCATCTGCGTATGCCAGTATTTGTGTCATTTTTGTCGCTAGTTTTACATATCCTTTTATCTTTCTTATATCCCCTTCCAGAACCGCGTTGAAGAGTGTTGTTGATAGTACGTTCCTTTGTTTTACTCCTGTATTTGTATTTAGGTTTTCTGATGTTTCTTGTCTTGTTCGCACTACCGCGTTGGATCCCTCCATTGTCATTCTCGTTGGATTTATAAGTTTTTGTGGTATGTTCATGTTTTGCATCTCCCCTAGTGTTTTATTCCTGCTCACTGTGTCAAAAGGGCTTTAAAGTCTATGAAAATTATGTGGCCATCTATACATGATTCGAGAAATTTTTCTAGTAGTTATCTCCAGTTATCTCGTCTGTCCCTGGCGCTTTTCCGTTTTTTAGCTACTTTATTACTTCTTTGAACTCTGCTTGGGTAGGTTCGTTTACTTCGTCTCCTTGTGCTGTGTCATTCTCTTGTTGTAGCTCCTCCTGGATTTCTGTGTTTACTGCTGCTTGGAAATGCTGTTTCCATATTTGGTTTATTTTTTGCTGTCGTTTACCGTTATTCCTTCAGCGTTCTTTAATCCCCTTGTTTTGAGCCTATTATTTTTCTTTTATTCCTTTAACTTCTTGTAGAATTGTTTAGCATTGCTGTTTCTTCCTACGTAGTATGTAGTTTTCCTCGTCTTCTGGTCCTCTTGTACTTAGCCATTTCAATCTTGCTTTGTTATTTCCTTGGATCATTTCTTTGCATTCTGCGTTGGGTTTTCGTGGATTCCTCTTGGTGACGCATAAAGCGACATGGGGACATGTCGCTTTATGATCCTTTTTATGCTTGAATTTCGTGCTACTTATAACCAATGAACATTGCTCCCGCGTAATTAGTTGTTGACCATTATTGTTGGTTTTTCGTGGATCATTTCTTTCGCTGCCAGTCCTTCTATGTATTCTTCCTTGCCTATTAGTGCGTTGAGATCTCCAAGTGTTATTAACGTGTCATATTTTGGGACTGTCTCGCTTACTTCTAGTAGTTTTCCGTAAAAGAGTTCTTTGTCTTCTTCGTCCACTTCCTCTGTCGGTACGAACGCGTTAATGATTGTTATATTGTTAAATTTGCTTTTTATTCTGATCTTTGGTATCTTGCTTCAAAGTTGAGTATGTTGTTTTCCATGCTTTTGTCTACTATGAGACCTGTACCATTTCTTCTCTTCTCCTCCATATAAGAGTATGTGATTTCAAATCCTCCGTTCTCCTTTTCCTTCCCATCTAATTTCTTGTAATGCTATTCGTTTCAATTTGTATTTTTCCATTTCGTTTGCCACTCTTTTTGTTTTTCCAGTTTTCAACATTGTTCTTATGTCCCATGTTCCTATTTTCATTATTTGTTATTTTCTGCCTCTTCTGTTTATATATATATATATATATATATAATAGTTATTTAGTTTCCCTTGTGGGGAATTTGTAACCCCCATAGGGCGCGTGCCCAGGTGGCGGATAGGGGAATGCCCGGTAGATATGCCTCCCGCGGACCAACAGGTAATGGGCAGCAGTATTGCCAGTACCTTGCAGAAGACTACTGAAAAATAATTTCTTTAAAGGCTCTTGTTTCGGAAAGAAATGGGCGCAGCTTAAAGCCAGCATAATCTGCTATAGTACTGCGGAAAGCAAGGAGGAACTACCGCATAATAACTCTCAAGACAAACAATCATGACGAAAAACCAAATAGAGCTGGCCCCTAGTCCGTGGCACACCTTAATGGTCAAGGGGTGCGAAGAATACCCGCGATGAATAGGTATAGGACCCACCCGAAAGTGGAAACTAATGGAGAAATGCCTATAATAATCGGTACATTGAATGCATGAAGTATGTACATGTCCGGAAACATTCATAATACAAACAAAGAGATGAGAAGACTAGTTATCAACGTTCTGGGAATTAGCGAGATAAGGTGGCCTGGTGCGAGAAAAACCTGTATAGACGACTCTACGGTATATTTCTCTGGCAACGACTTGGCAGACCACCCAAATGGTGTTGAATAATACTAGACAAAAACGCAAACAAATCAGTCTTGAACTATGTACCGCACACGAACAGAGCAATGCTACTACAACTAAAAGCAAACCCCAAAAACATTAATATCATACAAATATATGCACCAACAGCTGACAAACCGAGGCGACTTGCTGGTGCAATTCTGCCAAGAAGAGAACCTTATGATTAGTAACACTTGGTTCCAATTACCTAATAGACGGCTTGGACATCTCCACGACATCAGCCACACCACATAGTACGAAATCAAATAGACTTTATACTAGTCGACAAGAGATATCGCAATGGTGTACATAGAGTGAGAACGTATCCCGGGTCAGATCATTACCCCGTAATAACGCAAGTAAGATTCCGCCTTAAAAAGATAAAGCGTAAAATCATTAGAAGACCAGACATGGAGGCACTCAAAGATGCAAACCTGCAAGAGAAATTAACCACGAAGCTCAACCCTGAACTAAAAAAGACCCGTTCGTCAGAAGAGCAAACGGTTGAGGCAGTATGGGATCAACATACGCATTTATTTAAAAATATACAAGAAACATTTAATGCACCAAAGGCTAATAAACGAAAGCAGTAGATGACAGAAGAAATCATGAATTTAATGGATGAATGAAGAAAATACAAAAATGTGGATCAGCAGAAATATAATGAACTGAACTCAATCGTAAGAAGAAACATTAGAAAAGCCAAAGAAAAATGGATGGAAGAAAGGTGTCAAGAACTTGAAGAACTACAAGATAAACACGATGTGTTCAACATCCACAAAAAGGTGAAAGAAACAGCTGGAAGTACCAGAAGCCATCTACCACCCAGACTAGTAAATGAGGACAATCAACTTTTGATAAATAAAGAAGAACTGAAACAAGAGTGGATAAAGTATATCAAAAATTTCTTCGATGGCGAAACTAATTTACCACATTCAAATCAAGGTGGAGGCACTGGCCCGAACATCATGAAATCAGAAGGTATTAAAGCTATAAAATCCACCAAATCAGGTAAAGCTGCAGGACCGGAAGACATGTACATAGAAATCCTAAAGCGAATACAAGAGGAAAATATCGATATTCTTGTAAACTTCTTTAACAAAATATATGAATTCACAAACATACCGCAAGACTGGCTTAAATCAGTATTCATTGCCCTACCAAAGAAATCAAACGCAAACAAGTGCGATCAATTCCAAATGATAAGCTTAATGAGCCAAGTATTAGAAGTATACTTAAAAATCCTACATAATAGAATACGTAAGAAATGCGAAGAAGACCTAAGCAAGGAACAGTTCGGTCTTAGAGGTGGACTGGGAACAAAAGAAGCGTTGTTTGGACTGTCAGTTCTTATGCAAAAATGTAGAGACCAAAGAAAGGACGCGTACATCTATTTTATTGATTATGTAAAGGCATTTGACTGTTTAAAACATGACGTCCTAATTAACATTCTGATGACCAAAGGCCTCGACCAAAAAGATATCTCCTTCATAAAAAAATTGTACGAACACCAGACTGCTGTAGTAGTGCTGTAGGACGATACGACCAGCGATATTCCTATTAAGCGTGGAGTACGTCAGGGCTGTGTACTATCACCATTATTGTTCAATATATACTCGGAGCAAATATTCCTGAAAGCCTTAGAAAGCTCTACAGATGGAATCAAGATCAATTGTGAATTATTGAACAACATCAGGTACGCGGATGATACTATTATTGGAGACAGCGCAGCTGGCCTACAACGTGATGGACCAAATAATAGCAGAAGGTGATGCGCTTGGTTTAAAATTAAATACGGAAAAACCGAAAACAATGATGATCAGTAGAACACCAGATATCCAAGCCAATTTGCAAGTATACAATAAGCAAATAGAGTAGGTCGCTAAATTTAAATACTTTGGCAGCTGGATCACCGAAGACCTGGATCCAGATCTGAAAGTAAGAACACGCGTCGAAAGAGCCAGAACAAGGTTCCTTAAAATGAGAAAAGTATTTTGCGAGCGAATCCCAAATCTGAAACTAAGATACCGGTTCGTTAAGTGCTACTTTCACTCGGTACTGTTGTATTGTGTTGATGCTTGGACGTTGAAGATCAATACTATGAACAGAATAGAAGCGTTTGAGATGTGGATCTTTCGAAGAATGCAGAGAATATCTTGGGTGGAGCATATCACGAATAATGGGGTTCGTAGACGCATGGACAGAGACAGAGAGCTATTGGCTACTGTGAAGAAACGTAAGACAGCGTACCTAGCACATATCTTCAGAAGTACAAAATACAGCCTTCTAAAATTAATAATGGAGGGCAAGATAGAGGGTGCCGTGGGCCAGGATGAAGGAAATGCTCCTGGTTAAAGAACATAAGGGGCTGGACTGGTCTGGACTTCTACTCATTGTTCATAGCGTCACAAGACCGTGCCGAATTTGCCATGATTGTTGCCAAGCTTCAGTAATGGAGAAGGCACCTAAAGAAGAAGATTTATTAGCGATTTCGCTACTGTACAAAATTTAATATTAATTATATATCAAAAACTAAGCAAAAACTTGTAAATGTTTCAGTTACACTCAGAAACTGTCTGTTTCGGTCAGACACTTAAGCCCTGGTTTCCTAGGAAGCGGTGGCGATAAAAGCGGCCGTCATTTACATATTACAGGAAACGTTTTAAGTATATGTAAATGAATATACCACAATAATTCACTCTAATGCATGCCTTTTTCCCGTTACATTTAGGTATTTCGCTCATTGGGTTACCATATTTATATAAATACACGTAGATCTTTACTTGTTATGTCAAAATGACGTCAAAAACGGCCGATTTTATCGACACCGCTTCCTAGGAAACCAGTGCGTAAGATTACATTCATACGACAGACGCTAGTACGAGATACAGGTATGCTGTCTACTAGTTACATTTTAAATAATAGAAGTATTTACACGCAGATACTTTAGCTTCAAATGTAAAACCAGTATCATACTGGTATCATATACTAGTATCAAAGTAGTGTAACCTGTATAGTATTACCAAAACGATAACTCGCTAAATTCAGTCATTAATAAACTCAGAGTATCTTTTTTTGTTGCTCTAACCCCCATATTCACCGACGTTTCATAAATTTAGCAATAGCTATTGAACCCATAAGTATTCGTTGTTATAGCAACAATAAATACATTATCTAGGGAATGTAGTTACTTTAGATACTCTCTATTGTAAATACTGAATGATTAAACAAAATGTGTCATCGAAGCTCCAATAGCAAGTGATATTCAATGTGTTTGACATTTGTTTTGGCCTATTCTGTCACAATGACGTCCATTCAATAACTTATGGGACCTATAAAGTTTATGGGATGTTGGTGAATACGGGCATAACTGAATTAAATGGTTATAATTTAATCCCCTTTATGCATTTACTGATTATTTGCTAATTAAGCTTTATCATATAACATATACACGGCTGGTTTATTATTTACTCTTGTGCTGACTTATTTCCGCGGAATTTCCAGTCGGATTGAAGCTTTCATGCTACAGCATTGCCCCGGTTATTGTTATTAAACGTGAATTAATTTAATTAGTTCACAGGGCGCGCAATGCTAATGGATGAGTTGCTGTTGTTGCTCGTACAATCTAAATACTCGTGATAAAATAGGAACTCGATGCCGTGTTTGTTTGCAACTGACGTTTATTCGCAAACAAGTGCTTGTTATTATTTTGAATTTGTATTAAAATATCTAGAGGATAACAGAAAATATTATTAATTAAATACGGTTAATTAATATATTCATATTTTTGTTTTATACTTTGTTATAGGCCCGACATGGATGTGATACATTTTTTAAAACACTCTAAAGCCTTGTGTGTGCGGCAAAAGGTTCGGTTTCGGATTAAAAATTACAGAATTTTCGGCTACTGACGAAACTATATTCGCATTCTTTGGATAATGAAAAATTTATAAATTTCTCTGTTGATAATTAAGATAAAAACGTCTATACTTATAAAGCCCGTATGGCATTATCTAGTTTCTTATATCGTTTTCGATACACATAGTGTCATACACACATGTAGAAAATGATATAGCGGCGGAATAATAATAAATTCACTTAACAATAACAGCACCGTAATACACAATCTTAATTTTCCATTTAGAAATAATTATACAGTTTAATATATCAATTCTTATATACATATATATATATATATATATATATATATATATATATATATATAATATGTATAAAAGGGATTAAAAAAACCTTTACGTTTTTTTAATGGTTTTTGGGGTAGTGCAGCAATCAAACGCTATTTTTTCATTAACATTTTTCTCCATTGCCAATATTTCGTGCCACAATTTGGCACTTCATCAGGGCTTAGCTAGATTAAATAGCGTTTGATTGCTGCACTACCCCAAAAACCATAAAAAAAGTAAAGGTTTTTTTAATCCGTTTTATACATATTGAATACTACAGCAAAACAACTCGATTCATATATATATATATATATATATATATATATATATATATATATATAAATATATATATACATATATATATATATATATATATATATATATATATATATATATATATATATATATGATATGACTTAAGGCATCCACTATCACTGGGAATGATGTCGGTGGCCTCGTATGAATGACAGATGATATTCTGTTTCTGTTTTGTTTAACTAAAATTCATCAAATTTTCGCCTAAATTAAGATAAAAGCCGACATTCAGATTCAGTTGCTTTCAGACGATATTTTTATTGCAAAGATTACATACCCATTTCAACGTTTGTGTTACGACGCACTCGAATATGTTTATGTTAACTGATCTAGTTCAAGTCATTAATTTGTTGTATTATACAACTAAAATATACAAAATCCAATTTATCACTGAAGCGACTTTTGGTAGTCCCATAGTTATTACATTACTAATTTTGCGTCCTGCAATACAAACAACCGACATTTATTGCACCGCGCGTTTTAAATGAAAATACAACAGTTTAACAGAGTTCTCTACTGTCCAAAATAAATCTCAACAGCGGTCTATTAAATTAACCCAACGTTCCTTGCTGGTGCGCAAAAAATAAGGACAATTTAAAATTTCCCGGACGGTCGTTTAATCCGCCTCCGCAATTATTTTCTTTGTGGCGGCATACGGCAATCGGCAATTAGGCGGCCTTGGAGCGCAGAAAAAAGTCCGGGCGTGTCCGGGGCTAAATACGCATCAAATGACGACAAATAAAGCGCGCGGGCGGCTAAACTTTGTGACGCTGAAAAACTTTCGCTTCTGGTACACTGTGGCAGCGGCGGCGGCGGCACATAATTAATCGCTGAACGCGGAGGGCAACTCGCGTATACAAAGAGGTCTGAATAAATACAAAGTAAAAAGAAGCTGAAACCGGAGGGCAATTGAAAAGCCTATTTATTTTCCGAATGAACAAACATTTATCTGAACTGGAACGGTGGCGGCGGCGCTCGCAGCGACTTTTACGCATTTGTTGCTGGAATAATACCGAAACCAAATAAGGGATGTAAATATCACCAAGGCAAAGGTGTGTGTGTATTCCCAGGTAGGTTCACCATGAATAGCAATCTTACAAAAATACTGTTCTAGACAGGACTGGAAATGGGAAATTTCACAAACCAATTTAAAAAATATTGAGTGAATGTTCCAATAGTCATTCTATAATAAACAATTGTATAAATACAATCCCTGACAGATATTTTCTTTCAAATCAACATTTATGTATTATACCCACAAGCTACAGACGTCTAGTCACTTTTTTAAAAAGCACGTAGCCTCCGCAGCTGTATCCATTCAGTATTTTTTATATCAAATATAATATATCAAATAGGTAGGAGTTTTCCACGCGAAAGCCTCTTTCAAGTCGGCTCCGTTTTGATACGCATTGACATATTGAATCCGCCCTCGCGCCCGCTTTTTATGTCTGCACTTAACTGATTAGAATTTGGAAAAAAAGCAAGGGTATGAGACATGAATCGGCGGCGGTAGTGGTAGCGGCGGCGGCACAGGAATTTTCCGGTACACGCGGCACAATAAGCGTATTGTAAATAACGGCCGGACAGAGATAGATTTCGCGCCACGGGTGTCTTCGCGGGATAAATCTCAGTCTTCCGTAGATTTCAGGATGAATTGAATTTAATACATGTTTCCCCTAATGATTTTTCGACAACAAAGGGACCTGCCTGCCGTAACGTAGGATTGCAGATACGGGGCTGAATGCAAATCCGAGCCGCCTGGTCTGATTGTTATTGTGGAAGCGGCGAATGCGTACGCATCCTCGGCGGCGATAAAACCGAACCGGGGCAAACAGAAAATCGCGTGATGAATGCACCGGGAATGACAAATGACAGACCGGCACTAAATGGATTATAGGGTTGATAGCAGCCGAGGATGAATTTTTTTATTGTTATTTTCTTGGCTGCCAGATTTCTCTGTACTAAGGAAGCTTTTGTGTCTAGTGTTACTAAAATATGAACATTTATGTTTTTCCAATTTCTAAGAATGTCGTTGCAATTATCGTTTCCAAAAGTATGGGTCATTGAACGACAGTTTTCAAGGTTTAATTGTTCCCGTCGGTGGGAGGCTATATTTTAGGAATTATTGTTATTAATGCCGATGGTATGAAAGAGGTCTAGCCACATATTTTTCGATTTTCGAGATACCTGAAGCTTTTCACATAATATCTATAGTTACATAGTATTTAGTATAGTATACTATTTGTTGAGCAATATACTATAATAGAATCCAACGAATCTTAACTATTTTAAGACCGTCTTAATGATAAGACGGTCTTAAAGCGTTGCGCCAAACAAAAATCGGATCTTAAAACGATAAAACGGTCTTACATTGTAAGACTAAGTAAGATCTACATATGCTTGGTGCAACAGAATAAAAATTTAAGACGTGGTTATATATAAGACGTGTTTATATAAGACGAGCTTTAAGTGCTTTAAGATTCGTTGGAGAAACCGGGCGTATGAAGACTGCATTTACTTCCTTTTGCAAATCACTTTAAACAGCGTTAAATGTCTTAGCTATGGCAAAATATTACTTTACATGTGTGAAACAATTGTAATTGTTTAAAACTATTTTATGGTTAGTGTAATTACTAGCATACATATCAGAAACTAATTTACTTTATAATCAAAATCTTTCATTAATATAGGGATTTCCCAGTCACAGTCACTAATTAAAGAGGAAAAACGCTGTAAACCCCGCTATATCTCTTCAGAAGCTTTCATTTCATAATCTTCCGCTCAAGTAGTTTGCACTAAGAAAAAGCACAAACAATCGTTCAATTTAATACACGAACAATCACGGAATCTCTGAATGAAACCGAACGTAGTTCCGCTGCATACACAGTCAACTGCAACGGTCCAGATTCAATGAGATATAAATATATTTGCAGCAACAAAAAACATCTTTGATCACAATGGAATTTATGTTATCGGTTTTGGTTTGTGTTTTTACCATATAATGTGCCGCTTATAATTTAAATCCATAAAACATCGAGTGACTGCTATTGTTGACATAAAATATTAATTAATTAATCACAGTTTTTATATTATAAATTTTAATATAATTGGTTCTATATTTCGTGTGTGATTTTATGCCAAATGTATGCGACATGCAGTGATTTTATATATAAAATGTGATATTTATTTGTTATAATAATATTAAATAACTCGCACCAGAGCAGTTTCCTTAAATTATTTGAAATTGATATTTATAGTTACACATTCATATGAACGTTCTCTAATCAGAAATTATAGGTTTATGTCATGATATATTAATAATAAACTTTAATAACTCCAGTATGTATAACACAAAACATGAATAGTACACCGGGATTCTGTCCAATCGAAGTTTCGGCTTCGGCCAGTTTCGGCCAAAATATGTGTTTTGATAATGATTAGGGGTGCATGGTCTGTGATGCGAATGTACAGCCCCCTCCCATGCAAATTTCAACTTCACCTACAAGTTGGTGCACCCACTAACAGACGAGGCAATAATGAATAACCGGATGATTGCCGGAATAAGTAATCCAACTCTTGTGGCTAACAACGTACTGTTGAAGAGCTAACGAGAAAAGAGCACTATTTTGTCCTAGAGCTGGAAAACTGGCTCTAAAGGCGGATAACCCGAGGAAATGGTCAACGGCATAAGGATGCAGAAGGCAACGAGAAACCGCTACACTAAAGATCAAATGGCATCTCCATTATACTCATCATGGCGAAGTTTCCGAAGTCTCCCAATAGGATCTTCGGGGGAGAAAGTTTTGAACAACGCTGCAAAGAAGAATAAAGTATCATCTGTTAAAATCTGCACATGGAACAATGTCTCATAGACCTCGATTGTGATGCATGCTTTATCGATTATCAGAAGGCTTTCGACAAGTACAACACGACAAATTAATGGAAATAATAAAAAACATAGAACTAGAAGTGTGATCGGCAACTTATATTGGAATCAGACAGCCTGAATACGTGTCCAAGGGGAAACCTCAGAAGACATAAAGATCAAGAAAGTCGTCCGACAGGGATGTATACTACCAACAATATTATTCAACGTTTCAGATATTTCATTAGAAGACACAGGCGTTGGAATCAAGACAAAGGGAGAAGATATAAACAATATAAGGTACGCTGATGATACAGGAGTATTGGCGGACAATCTCGATAACCTCCAGGAGCTTATGACTAGAATAGCGGAAACCTGCCAACGATATGGACTCCTATTTAACATCATGAAAACAAAATACACGATAATGTCCAAAAACACGAACCATCCTAGCCAACTGATAGTGAACGATAGTGAACGAAAAAGTACAAACATACACATACCTCTGAACAATAATCAATGACTGATGGGACTACTCACTGGAAATCAAATTCTGAAGAGAGAAATCTAGCACTGCATTTTCAAGAATGTCAAAACTACTCAGAACTACGATCTACCCTTGTGAAGAAACATCAGATTACTAAAGTGCTATGTCTTGCCAGTACTACTATAGGGGATGGGCGTTAAGAGAAGCGAAAATCTGGAAGCATTCGAAATGTGGCTTGATAATTGGCAAGGAGAAAGAACTCATATTAAAGATAAAATAATGAAAACTGGAATACCTAGGATATATAATGAGGAACAATCAACGATACGAATTGTTGCAATTGAGGCTGCAGGGCCTATTAGAAGGAAACACGTGGACCAGGAAGAAAAACAACGTCTTGGTTGAAAAACTTGCGATGAAAAAAAAATCGATGAACTGAAAGCCGGTGAAACCATTGGGTTTAGTAGAGTTTTAGCCAAGGCCGGATACCTCGATGTCTCCTGCGTCAACAAAAGCACCAAACTTTGATGAAGTTGATGAGAGAGTGAGAACTCTGGAAAGGGGCAATCTAAAATCCGTAGAGGAGAGATTGATACCCAAGCCATTAAGGAGCATGACGTGGATACCGGCAATGGAATCTGCGCATATTAATGGTCCAAAATGTCGAAATAACGACAGCTACATGGAAGGTATAACTAGCCAGAACATGTAGGTCAGCAAGTGGTCATAACAATGATCTAATCCTCTTTGAATAAACTGCCAGCCGCTGCTGAATTTCCCCAGGATAACCTTCAAGTTATTTAGGCAAAGAAAGGTGGCGAAGAACAAGGAGGAATCATAGAAGGGGGGGCAACCAACGGAACATCAGCCAATGAGAGAGCCTGTAGATGGAACTTGAACAATTCACGTCGAGGGGAAGCACCTGGAGAGGAAACTCTAAGGGAAGCACATCCAAGTGAGGGACCAACAATGGAATTTCCACGACACAAGCAACCCGAAGAGGGTAAACTTCTACGGGCTAACCTTCAAGTTCCTCAGGCGAAGAAGAAGGAGAAATCATAGAAAGTGGGCCAACCCCGAAACTTCAACCAAACAAGAAACCGACTTTCCTAACATCGACACGAAGCGAAGTTATTGACTTTGCCATAAGGACGATGCAAACAGAGACCATGGTGAACAATTGGCATTAGACGAACCATCTCTGCCTGACCTCTGGAAAGGGGCTAGCTCAAATCTGTGGAGGGCAGCTTGATACCCAAGCAATTAAGGACCATGACGTGGATACCGGGACCAGAAATGGAATCTGCGACGATTCTCCGCAGATTAATGCTCCAAAATGTCGAAATAACGACGGCCAGACAAGCCAGATTATATAGGTCAGCAAGTGGTCATAAGCATGATCTAATCTTCTTGGGATAAAGTACCAGCAGCTGGTGAACTTCTCCGGGCTAACCTTCAAGCTACTTAGGCAATGAAAGGCGGTGAAGAAGAAGGAGATATCATAGAAAAAGGGCCTACCACGGAACATCAAGCAAATCCTATGAGAGGGCCTGTAGATGGAACATATATACACGTCGATGGGAAGGACCTGGAGAGGAAGGTAAGCACATCGTAGTGAGAGGCCAACAATGGAATCTCCACGACAAAAGCAACGCGAAGAGGGGCGTAGAAAGGACAACCCCCAAAACATTTTAGTGGGTAATTATCTATGGCGACACAAAATAAGCCAGAGCGGGGCCTGAGAAGGAACCTACATGGGATATGGACGATTAGAAATAACTTAGTATGAAGATACTTCAGATAAATATACATGATTGCAAAGTAGCCTCTGCTATATACAATATAACGATACAGATATTGTCCTTATTCAAAAAGGAAGATTATTTATTAGAAAATAAGCTAGATATTCTCCTCCGAACATCGACACCAAGCGAAGTTATTGACTTTGCCATAAGGACGATGCAAACAGAGACCACGGTGAGCAATTGGCATTAGACGAAACATCTCTGCCTGACCACAGATACATCAGATTTGAAATAAAATCCAGGATAACACGATAACTACCCCCACCGCCCTGATATTTAGGAATCCAAGTGTTATTGGGGTATGTAACATGCGAGAATGCCTGGAAATAAGTCCGGACAATTTCAATGATTAAGTAAAACTGTCAGGAAACGATCAAAGAGAACCACAGCAACGTTCCATGGTGGAATAAGGCGATCTCTGATCTAAGGACAATGATATCCAAGCTCGGCGCCGAGGGGTTAGTGAAGGAAGCTGCCTTCCCGTGTCTTCTCTTCCTAAGATAGACACGGGGAGAATTATAAACCGGTAGGCCGTCTTACGAAGATATGATTAGTCGTAACGGTTCTCTTGGTAAGCCAGTCCCCCTATAAATAATGTTCACGCACCCCTAAATGGCAGTCAGTTCTCCCTCACCAAGACTCAGAGGACTGATTCACATTACCCGACTATCGCTTTGAAACCGATATTTGGGTTTAACTTTTTACCTTTGGTAAATCGATCCTCCGAGTCATGGTGAGGGAGGATTTCCTTGCAGCTATCAGCTTAGACTGATAATTGTGCTCCCATATTTGTCTTGTGACCGTTTTCCCTCACCACGACCGTTTCAAGAACATCCTCGATGCCGAGCGTTGATCCTATCACCTCCGTAAGGCGGCCTGACGGTTTTTAACCCTCCCCGTGCCTGTGTTACGAAGAGCTGACCCCGGCGACGAACTGCAACTTCCTTCACCATTCTCCTCGACGCCGAACATCGATAACAAAAGCTATTCAACCAGGCTAAAAGAACTGACGACTGGCAATTGGGGAATTTATAGAAACCCTCACAGAATACAATAAGCAAATAAGGAAAATTCAAAGAGCAACCTGGCGGGAGTAGTACCATGGGGTTGAGAAATCACGCGACTATGGAAAACTTGAAAAAGCTCTCGCAAAAGGAAACAATACATGCCGAATAAGTGGGCAAAGGAAAAGATAGTATTTAAGCCAGAGCCAGGATGGGAAATATACCAATTGCCGAAATCTTACAGATAGTATTTAAGCCAGAGCCAGGATGGGAAATATACTAATTGCCGAAATCTTACAGACTTATCAGTCTCACCTCGTTTCTAATGAAGACAATTGCAAACTTGATTAATAGACTTATCAGGGTTAGAACAATGGTCTTATAACCACTGCACAGACAACAATTTGCTTATTAATGAGGAAAGTCGTGCAAAATCGGCGTGCGCGAACGGAAAAAAAGCCCCCTGGATGGCCCTCTACATCTAGGAAGACTACCTTTGACAATACCTCTTTTGAATCCATTACAAGAGCCGTACAAGCAAGAATTATAGAACTAACCGTGGTCGGTTGGATCGACCAAATGCTAAGTGGGCATAATAATAAAAGCATCGTTAAATGAAATTATCAACCCAGCTCTGTGGCCGAGTGGTTAGAAGCGTCGTCAGTCTCTTACTGAGCATTGGGTTCGGAAGCCTGAGTTCGGAACCCGTCGGGGCGAATCTCCTTTCACAGTTTTTCAGAGATTTTCTGTGAAGTTAAGGTAAATACCTGGTGATTAAACTCCTGGTAGACCTTCCCCGCGAAAACGTCTCACGGCCCTATAAAGAAGTTTTTCTTTTTTGGAACAACCATGGATGTATCGGTCGACATGGGCTGTCCGCAAGGCGTCACCTCTTCTATGGTGCCTAGTTATAATCTTTTAGACCAGAAAGCATCCTTTATAGCAATACTTGCGACCGGTAAATTAGATTGCATCACATCAGAACTTCTGCAAGGTGCACTCAAACACGTAGATGGTGTGTAGGAGAGACCCGTGAGGCCCTCTCCCACACACCATCCGACAGTCAACTCCGAAAAATCTTTCTAGTATCATTTGCACGTAGGAGGAACTTAAATAAGACAAACATAGCAATATTGTTTGGCAGAGAAATACCAATGGAGGGACAGCTTAAATATCTAGGTGTAACCCAAAAATCAAAACTGACCTTCAAGCCACATATGACAAATATTACGAACAAAGTAATCAAAGCGTTTCGGGCTTGCCGGAGGATGTTCTTAAAATCCTGGTGACTAACACCAAAATCGTGTATATACTCTAGACTCGAGTTATATGCCTCATGATGACTTACGCACCAACAATCTGGTGGAAAAAAGCCCCTCAGACGGTGTAACCAGGAAAATACTAGGGTAAGTGCAAATAATGGTTAGCCTAGGATAACAGTAGCAATGGCAAAAACCCTCACCGCCGCAATGGAGGTTATGTTGGACCTGCCTCCACATTGAAGTGGACAGAGGCTAAAATTCAAATTTACAGAACTAACACCACCGCGAGGTCGTACGAATCACCCGCAGATCATACTCAACGAGCGTTAGGGAAAACAGAAGAACAGATTCTAATAAAGCGTCCCGACAGGACAATATATATATACTGAACGTGAAGAAACGTTACAAGGTATCATATCTGATCGGTTTTAAACGATGTCGCAAGGAAATTATAGAGGAAAACTACTTTAAAAATAAACCAAGAAACTATTGATATCAGTACATGGAACGTTCGAACGATGGCCCAAGCAGTGCTACATGGAGTCGCATCCTGGACCATGGAAGCGACATGTCGAAAACTTGAAACTTCTGAACTATAGCTATATTTTCACATTCTGAAAATATCCTGAATGGATCAGGCTAGCAACCAGGATATACTCAACAGAATAGGATAAGAAAAAATATATAATACAGTAAAAACGAGGAAACTGGAATATTAACGAGCAGCGGCAAGGGTTACTACAGCTAATCCTTAGGGAAACATAGAGGACTGAAGACGAAGAATTGGTTATATATATATATATATATATATATATATATATATATATATATATATATATATATATATAAAATGTCACCCTCTGGTGGGAATCCGAACCACGTCTCCGGCTATCGCGGCCGTCGTGCTAAGGAATTGCACCACGCAGGATATGGTCGGTAGCACGCGAGATATTCGTAATATCTTTGTGAATTAATAGAACAATTTGACACTTAACCGTGTGGAGAGTCCAATGGTTTTTTCGGATTTCGCTATAACAATACTATTATGCACTGCAGTATTCGGAAAGTGAAAACTATACAAAAATATATTTAAATTAAAATGATGCTAGTTTAATTTATATGAATAATGATATACAATAAAACTAAATTAGTTAATATTATTGTTATTAACCGGCTCTATTCATTTAATGAGGCATATCATTGCATACGTTATTACACCCGTCGAATACATTAGGAATTTCATAGTTCTCAAATCTTTCGACACATTTCTCATCAACCGCAATGAATACTTATTATAAAATCTTAATGCGTTTTTAATGCGTGAGCTAAGAAGAATCTTCACTCATCAAATAACGTTGTTAATTTTTGTAATGGTCATACATCTACATTAGTTACATAATAGGATATTAGATCTCATGTATTAAAATTATAGTAAATACACCTATTCGATTAGAGGCTTAATTAGAGGTGCGTTCTAATTGTTCCAACGGCCGTAAATTACACCTTTAAGGAGATATGAATCTTTTAAATGGGATCTATCGTGCCCATTAGGAAAAAACCATGAATCATGCCGATTGCGATCACACGATTAGATTTATATCCAAGCCGTATGCATTATGCCAGCTCAATTCATCGCAAAGCACAATTTAATCAACCAATTTTCCAATAAAAACTATAAAAAGCCACGTTAGAGCAGGACGCCTTCTGTTTTTAGTTCGCGTTCAGTTACCCATTTACTTTTTACACTTGCCGCTTCTGCTCCGTTCATCGCATTACGAACACGGCAAGGAGCACCACTCGGTTCTCTTAATGTGTCAGGGGTAATAACGCAATTCTAATTCGTACAGTTTAATGGCGGCGATGTAAACTTATTTCTGAACCCCACCGCTAAAACTAATTTACGGCTGGCGGAATAAAATGAATGTGCTCGCCACAATGTATCTAAAATGCAACAGCTTTTATCACGAGTTGATTTATGTGGATAAGATGGGAAGGATTCGGCTTGAAAATGTATTTAATGTTGGAATTCGCGCGCATTGCGTAAATTTTATTTTTTTACATATTATATAGGTACTTATTATTCATGGTACTAATTTAAAAAAAGAATATAACAAATAAAAAGCATGTATCTTTTTTTGGTATTAGCCAGAGGGCTTTTGGGCTTAGTAAAAGTAGGAGCTCAGGGGAGTGCTATCACAAAGACTATATACTAAACATATGTTACATACATTTGTTTCCAGAAGCTACTAGGTGTTTTTTAGTTACTACCCCTGCTCAGTCATCACAACAATAAAATGTTTCCCACTAATATTCATTACCTTTATTACATTCCATATTATTTATATCATATTGAATTATTATGCACGCAATTGTTATTTACAAATAATATTTATAAAGCGTTGAAATATATAATTGAGTGTTGATAAAAAAATGGCTTTCATGTGGAAATGCCCGAGCGATATTATTAAACGCACCCTTGCACCGGGGTCATTATTTACTTTAATGCCTCCAACGAATAATCAACAGCGTGCCATTAATAATTTCAATTATAGTCGCTACGCGCCGATAATTCCCGTAGCTGAATTATTATTGGAGAGCTTTGGTGCGACCGCTTATGGGGAAAAGCTCGTGCCAAGGACAAATCCTGCGCGGGGATTTATGGAATGTTTGTTTTTCGCCGAATAAAAAAAATACTGCGAATTATCCGCACGTGGGGATATTCGTGGAGGAGGGTGGGAGTTTATTGATTTGTGTGAGGAACAGGGCCGGCTGAGCTGTTTCCTGCTGTAATGCATCTGTTACGAGGGAGGTGATTCCATAAAAATTTCACGCGATCTGCGCCGCTGGGTTGTAAAATCGGACCGTGTGCGATAATCTGGAACTTTATGGGGTAGGGAACATAATGCAGCTTGCCAGGTGATCAAGCCTGACGAGACACATAGGTTGGAGTTAACTTATTTAACACGTGTTGTTTATAGTCTAGAGCAGGGGTCGCAAAAATGCGACTCTATACATATGTTCGGCTCCTCAGAAATACATTTGAGAGTGAAGATAAGTTATGTGTAATTATTGAAATGTATAACGAAAAAAATATATCTCACCAAAAAGATATTTTATAATTTAAAATATATAATTTTTGTTAGGCTCTTCCGCCAAAAAGTTGGATGATCTCTGGTCTAGATTTTTTAAGCGTTTTTACACGTGTTTACACGGTTATACCTATAAAATATTTTGTATTACATTTTTTTTGTTATAAATTCAATAGCGGATTGAACAATTGAAGCAAATAAAATTACGCGGTCATTTCTAGACTAACGACCAACGCTAAAACCTAGTGTTTTTCAATTAATCTAGCTGTGTAATAGCTATTGGGACTTTAATTTACATAATTCGCCCGGCTCACTATTCGCTATCATGATAAAAGTTGATGACAGTGATGACTTTGGATCTTCATATCCATAAATTATATCTATAGCGCTCTATTATCATAATTTATCTACGGGGCGGGAATTAAGAGTCAACTGTATTCATTTTTAGTGAACACGTTAATGCTACAGTATAAATTTTATATATTTTAAAGCTTGTTATTTGAATAATTTTATATAATATGCATTATATAAAATTATTCAAATAACAAGCTTTATTTTATACCAATCCGATTCTATATGTAAAATTGAAAAGAAATCTCTAAATTAAAAAATAATTGAAATTTACATACAACACCCTTACATACAACACCCATATTTCTTTGTGAAATTGCAAAGAAATTGGCGTAAAAAAAATCATTATAAATCTCATTGTTAATTGAATCTTTGAAATGTGAAAACATGATTTATTGCTAGAATTAATTCAGTTTGGAGGGCTGAATCCGGCGAATAAAAGATGGAATCGGGGATATGGTATTATAATTTTCAGCTCGACGGGAATAGCATCGCTAATTGAAAAATCCCATTAACAACTAAAATATAAGACGAATTTTGTGTGGAATGATCAAATAGCTCTGGGCGGAGTTCGTGAGAACGCATAATTAAATTTCATCGTATTACTGTAATTCCCATTGTTTGGGAGTATTAATGTTTCCAACGTAATGGATCGAGTCAGAAATAATATATTTAAGGTAAAGTTTATATAAAATCCTATTGCTAAAGTTTAAGAGATGAAATAAAAGCCAATTTATAAAGGTCCATATCAAACGTAATCTTTCTTATTCATAAAACTAAAATTAAAGTTACTATATATGTATATATATATATATATATATTAGCAATCTACATATCTAGATTCGATCTTATTAGATCTCGTCAGTGTAGCTCAGCTAGTGAGGATGAATTCAGCCAGATGGCGTTTAACTTTCCTCTTCGGGGGTAAGTTGTACTATTTTTAAAGTAACTATATTATTCGATAAATAGCAGAAATTTTAACGCGGGGTGAATCCGGCACTACCCATGTCTACCAACCAGCATGGGCGGTGACGGGGCATGGGTGTCTTTCGAAGATTCCACCTCACAGGACAAAAAAAAAGTTAGCCGAAATAAAGATTGATTTTCCCTGTTATATATGAGGCATATCCAGAAAGTAAGAGTACTGAGGCTCTCACGGTCGGAGGGATTTTATTTTCATCATGTTGGCCACGCGGCAGTGTAGCCTGACTCCTCCCCTTTGCACCGAGACCGGTTCGAGGTCAGTACGTTGAGAACTGTTGACACGACAACAAGTTTCGTGAATAATGTCAATCTAATCTCCCGCCAAGTGCGAAATAGGCGGCATCATCCGTTATCTCGTTTGGAAGGGAAAACCTCCATTTGAGATTTATAATCAGGTGAAAACTGCATATGGTGATAAAGCTATGAATCGTACGAATGTGTACAAGTGGTGTCGCGAGTTTAAAAACGGTCGTACGTCTGTGCATGATGATCAGAGGAGCGGAAGACCTTCAATTGTGACTGACGAAATTCTGGAAAAAATTGAAAATGCGCTCCGTGACGATCGCAGATTGACTGTGGATGAACTTTCTGCGATGTTTCCGCAAATCTCCAGATCTCTACTACACGAAACAATCACAGAAATCCTCGGATATCGGAAACTGTCCGCGAGGTGGGTCCCGAAACAACTGACAGACCAGCACAAGTTGAATCGAGTGGAGGCCGGGCAAGCGTTTTTGGGGCGCTGGAAACTCCATGGAGATGAATTTCTCCGCTCCATCGTAACTGGAGATGAAACTTGGGTAGCACACCACATGCCCGAAGCCAAAAGACAGTCTCAACAGTGGCGTCACACCTCTTCACCCTCCGCCAAAAAGTTCAAAATCACAATTTCAGCCAAGAAAGTCATGGCATCCATGTTTTGGGACTGTCAAGGCATATTTTTAATCGAATATCTGCCTCAAGGGGAGACCATCAACTCTGCAAGATACTGTGAGACCTTAAAAAATTGCGGAGGGCGATTCAGAACAAGAGGAGAGGCATGCTGACAAAAGGAGGCTGCCTGCTGCACGACAATGTCACACACGGCCAACGCCACGAAGGAACTGCTCGCCTCGTTTAAATGGGATGTCCTGAACCATCCCGCGCATTCCCCTGATCTAGCACCTTCAGATTACTATCTCTTTACCTCCCTGAAGCTGCACATGGGTGGAAAAAGGTTTTTAACCGACGAGGAGGTAACGGAGGAGTTGGAGAAGTGGACGAAGGAGTTGGCGGGAAACTACTTCGAGGAAGGCATCAAAAATTGATACCTCGCTACACCACCTGCATAGAGAGGAATGGCGACTATGTCGAAAAATAGCTTTTATTATGTACTAAAGTTTCACGTAATTTTTTTGTTTAAATAAAAAATTTTAACACCTACAAAAATTCAGTACTCTTACTTTCTGGATATGCCTCGTATATATTTGTATACCTTTTCAACTTTTTGAAGCCTAAAATTTAAAAATCATGCAGCAAACGGTTAAAATCAAACAAACTGTATAAATATCTCTCGCCAATCTCACCGATCCCACACCTGAATAAAATATGCAACAATAGATATTTATTTAACTGGAAGTAAATAAAAATCCGCATTTTTTAAGCCTTTCTCTCTCCCTCGCGTTACGACGCAGCACAATTTACAGCACGTTCGCCTCGCCATAAATATTTATTGCCTCCCCGCCCCGTGAATAATTGAATTATTAATTTCGCTTCCAAACCTGCCATTAAATACACGCTTTTATAGCGCCCGCACAGCCAGGAACCAGCGTCGACCAATTATAAATTTCATATTACGTAAACCCATTGTAAACATGATGTAATAGCAGGCTGATGGATTCTTACCACTGCTTCCTGCATTAATTTCGACGGTCAGTTGCGAAATAAAACGTCGCAGACTTATATGAAAATGCAGAAGAAAAAAATGATTTGTTTACCATTATTCCGTCCCGGGAGCTTGTTGAGTGACAATCAGCGAAGAGCTGCAATTACGGGCGCGCAAAAATAAACGCAGGCAGCGGATTTCCAAGTCCGCTCCAATTCAATTCTTTAATGAACAATAGCATTTTCATACGACATATTTCACGTTTAGCGCATTTTATTCTTCTACGGGTGCACATGCAATTTCTGTATGATATACTGAGGGATGTAGTTACAAGCATTTGGTGTATTATATGAAAAAGTAAGTAAAATGTTCCTACTGGTAAGTACGTTATTTGGAAACAGTTGTATTCCGATAAAACATATCATATAAGATCTTGGAACAGGAGAGAACAGGAAGTTCTACTAGAGATGAAAACACACAAAATAGGTATATGTGCATTCTCAGAAACCAAACGCAGAGGAAAAGGGGATCTTACATATAAAGGATACATACTCAAGTATTGTGGGACTGAAAACACAAACGAGCCACAGCCGGAGTAGGTGATAAATTCACACAGGATATAGAAGATACATTCTAGGTCAATGAAAGAATCCTCAGAGTAGTCCTAGACACCGGCAGGGATAAAATACATATTATCAGCGTTTACGCCTCCGACACTAGCAAAAGCAAAGAGTAAATTGACACCTTCTACGAGAATCTGCAGACCCGAAGTCGACAAAATACGTACCGAACAGAAGATCCTAATCATACGCGATCTGAATGCCAGAATTGGTAATGCAATAGTAGATAGCGTAAAACAACGTTTCAATGAAGCATACGTCAACAACAGTGGAGAAACTCTCGCCACATTTTGTGCACAAAACAAGATGAGAATAAACAATATGTATTTCAATCACAAGCCACAACACAATATAACCTGGTCCAACACGCAAGGGCATTCATCCACGATCGATTATATAATTTCGAATAGAGCAATACACCCGAGTCAGATAATCGACGTACGCTCGCTAACGTCAGCGAACAGTGGATCAGATCACCAGCTAGTCATGACAAAACTTCGACTCACAACACAATTGAAAAAGAAGCTACCACCTATCTACGTAGACAAACTGAACATCTAATTTATTAGTGACCCCACCATGAAGGACTTGTAGGAAAAAAGATTAACCCAAAACATCAGAGAACAGCCAATTCTAGACGAGGGCGACGTGGAAACCAGTAAAATCACACATCGAGAAAGCCGCCAATGAAGCACTAGGCAGAAGGAGGAGAACAAAAACCCAAAGAAACACACCATGGTTCACGTCAGAAGTAAAACAAATGGCAAGAGAAAAACGAGAAACCTACCTGAGGTACCTAAATAACAGAACGCTGGAAGAGTGGCTACGTTACAGGGATACAAGGAACAGAGTACAAGCAGAAATACGAAGAATAAAGACCGAATACTGGGAAACCTTCACTGCGGACATGGAACATGATCTCTACGGAAGCGAAAAGAAGATATGAGGAATGATCCGTCGAAGAATACGCGAAATCAACGAATACGTAACAACAAAAACTATTTCGGAAGAGGTATGGATAAACGCTTTTCCAAGGAAGTGCCGATCTCAACAGGAATAAAACAGGAGGATTCACTAAGCCCGACACTCTTCAACCTAATTATGGACAAAATAATAGTAGACGTAAAAAACGCGGGGCATGGATTCAGAACTAGTAAAGGAGAAATATCAATACTGTGCAACGCAGATGACGCCAGTAGTCATATCCGCGAACATGGATGAACTACAGAGACTACTAAATCAATTTTCCCTAACCACGAAACGCTACAATATGCTGATTGCGGCACAGAAGACAAAAACACTAGTTTTAGCAAAGGAGCCCACAAGATGCAAACTGGCCATTAACGACGTAATAATAGAGCAGGTAATGTCCTTTAGGTACTTAGGAGTAGAAATAACCGCCCATCAAGGCAGGACGTCGGAGGTAAAGAACCAAACCGATAAAGCATCTAGAATATCCGGGTGCTTAAGGGACATACTATGGAAGAACCCATTCCTGAAAGTGGAATCAAAAACCCGAATATATAAATCATGCGTTAGACCAATAATCGAATACGCCGCAGAATCTAGAGCAGACAACAGCAAAACCAAGAGCATAACCCGAACGGCAGAGATAGAACGCTCCGAAGTATCACGGGACACACACTACGTGACAGAATACCCAACCAAGACATAAGACAAATGTGCGACGTACAGGACATAGTAAGGTGGATGAGGCAGATACGGAGAGAATGGAATCAACACATTAACATAATAGAAGACATCAGAATTGCAAAAATCGCCAGAAACGGAAACCCATACTCTAAAAGGCCCCCAGGCAGACCACAAAAAAGATGGAGGGATAGCTGGGTGTCGACATCATAAGCAACTCCTTAAAGCTGGAAATACAGGCTGTAAGCCTATTTCAAGAAGAAGAAGAAGAGATAAAACATATCCGAGGCCCTACTTGCAATATTAGCTGTTTTGTGTCCTGTGAGGTAGAATCTTCGAAAGACACCCGTGCCTCACCATCACCACTGTTTGTTAAGGCCCCCACAGACGTTCAGGTGTTTACTCCTGTCTGCCTGCGTAAACCTGATTATGCGTATATGGACACCTCTTTAGAGGCCTGTGCGATATCAGAATCTTCATATATTTCACCAGTAGCTAGAAATCTTAGGCTTGTTGTAAATCGTTCAAGACATGAAATTGAAAGTGAGTCATGATCTTAAGTTGTTTCTAAAGATTGTTCATGGGAGAATTTACCGCGTATGTGAGGAAAACATTAGCGAAACAACATTTGGCTTCAGGAAGGGCTTCGGTACACGGGAGGCGTTATTTAGCATTCAAGTACTAGTTCAAAGGTCGAGACATAAATATGGATGTCTTAGCTTATTTTATCGATTACGAGAAGACGTTTGATACTGTTAAACATAAAGTACTGCTGAACATCTTGCAGGATATGGGAATATATATATATATATATATATATATATATATATATATATATATATATATATATATATATATATATATATAGATACGCAGACGATACAGTCCTATTAGCCACGAGCTTAGAGGATCTGCAGGTTCTGTTTAATTCAGTTACGCGCGCAAGCAACAACATGGGCTTGCGAATAAACATTAAGAAAACTAAATGGCTGTCAGTAAATACCCAATTGTTGATGATGATACTCTTCAAATTGGAAATGAAACTGTAGAGAAAGTTTCAACCTATAAATATCTTGGGTACAATATAGATGAAAAATGGGAAAACACTCAAGAGGTTCGAAGCAGAATTGAACAAGTAAGAGGTTCATTCCGGAAGATGTCGAAGATTCTAACTAGCCGGGACTTAAAGATTGACCTACGTCTTCGCCTGCTTCGATGTTACGTATTCAGCGTTCTTTTGTATGGTGTAGAGGCATGGACTCTAATAGACGCCATGTGTAGAGAGATCGAGGCATTCGAAAATACTCAAAATATTCTGGACTGACAGATAACAAATATAGAAATACTCCGACGCTTAAACAAACAAACAGAAATTCTCAATAACATCAAGAGAAGAAAGCTCGAGTATTTCGGTCACGTTTTGAGAAATAATAAATACCGTCTGTTACAAACCATCATACAGAGTAAAATTGATGGTAGACGCGGGCCAGGCCGCAGAAGAACATCATGGCTGAAAAATCTACGGCAGTGGTACGGACAATCTACAAGATCTCTGTTTCGAAAAGCAGCAGATAAGGTGCAGATCATGTTGTTGATTGCCGACGTCCTTGGAGGATAAGGCACAAGAAGAAGAAGATTAGAGATATTAAATAATTTACAATTTACAATTTAACATTAAAAAAGGCAATACTGATATAATTGCCTACATTATAGGCACATGTTAACGAAAAGGTATATTCGCACTGTACATTCATACACGCCAGACTCTCCTAATAAATATCTTATGGAAAACTAGTTTCATTTATTGGGACGTTGATTAGATATTCATAAAAATATTATATTACACTGAAATGTCAAGAGAATACCAACAACATAAATGCAAATTCAAAAGTGTTATTTGTATCATGTTTCCATATAAGAACGAACAAAAAAGGCCGGAATGTAATCCGCGAAACCTCACTACATTTTTTTCCAGCCGGCTGAACCCGCAGTGGAATTTTATTATTCATGAATTATTTGCTCGGAAGAAAGTACAATAAATTACGTGCATAATTCTGTTTTTGCTCGTAGCGGAAAATATGATGAATGCAAATCACGTCTGGAGGGCGAGAGGCAGCGGACACAATGAACAATAGCCTCTCATCTTCGAACTATAATCCCATCGAGACGGGGCAGACGTTAAAAATCGGCGACTCACCCAACCCTCCCCCAAAAAATAATAATAAAAATACACCCAACCGTCAATCAATTAAGCCGAAACAACGGGAGGTGCTGTGAATTATTTACGCGAGTTGATCGCGCATGTTATGTAGGAAACGTGCTGGTAATTTCAGTGGAATACGCGAAAACGTGCTTTGCTCAAAAAAAGTTACAGTTTTTTTTGTCATGTAGCACAAACGGTGCCACGTCCATCATGCGTATTACTATTTCGAAGGCGTCCCCGTGCTATGTGCACGCGTACGTTGTTCCTTTATGTTCCTTAAAAGTCGCGTTTTAGTTAGCTTCTAGTATTGTGGGAGTTAATTGCAGATTGCTCATCAACTTGCAGCACACGTACCGTGCCGAGTGCCTACTGAAAATAATTATGCATGACTTTAATTATTAATGTATGTATAGTTTGAAATTGTTGTGGGGATGACTCATTATATATTTTATACCCTAACCGTTTACGCTTAGACAGGCGCAAAATGCAATACGTTTTTATGGGTTAAAACTTTATAAAGCATAAAGTATATAATCTCTAACGGTTATTAAGTTTGGGAGTATAGTTAAATCTTCAATAAAAAGGGCTTCTATAGTATACAACGGGGGTAGCCAAAGTGTCGACCGTATAACTATTCATAGTCGCCTGGCTGTCTGATATGTATACATATTGTTTGATTAATAAACTAATAAGTTTGTGAAAAGAAATCATTATTATCTCGCATTAGAAAATAACTAATGTGTTAAGTCGGTATGAAATTATCTAGTTTCTTATATCGTTTTCGATGCAGACACAAACTACATAGAGTCATACACACATGTAGAAAATGATGTAACTGGGGAATAATAATAAATTCACTTAACAATAACAACACCGTAATATACAATGTTAATTTTCCATTTAGAAATAGTTATACAGTTTAATATATCAATTCTTATATATAAAACGATATAGGAAACTAGATAATGTCATACGGGCTTTACTATGATCTATGTTTATTTTAAATTTAAACTTATTTTGGCTTTAAATTACCACTTTTCTTATCATTATTTAATACATACAATGTTGATAGACCGATAATTTAAAATACAGATGGCCCAAAGTGATTAACTGTTCGACCACCGCTGGTATAGAAGAATGAAACTCGAGATTGTTTGAGCATAAGAGAACATAAAAAGTACTTATAGGAAATATAGACAAAATTAAATAAACACAGAAGAATATATATGAACTTGCTTGTAAAGTACTAAAATATAAAACAGGAAGTATTAATAGAAGAAATTAAAGTATTCAAATCGGAAGAGAAGGCTGGAAATACAATCGCAAGAAAAAACAAACCAACAAATAATTTCAACTCTTGCAATTGTATTTCCAGCCTTCTCTTCCGATTTGAATATTTGAATTTCTTCTATTAATACTTCCTGTTTTATATTTTAGTACTTTACAATCAAGTTTATATATATATATATTCTTCTGTGTTTATTTAATTTTGTCTATATTTTCTCAAAGTACTTTTTATGGTCTCTTATGCTCAAACAATCTCGAGTTAAGCAATCTAAATGTAACGTTCCCACTATTGCAGCGTTATTTTATACGCCGCAATAGTGGGAACGTCACATTTATAATTATTGAACGGAAATAATCGTATAATAATAATAAGTTTATTCCCATCGAAACAAATAAATATAGTGAAATTATAAATTAAATTAAAAATATTATGTGTATCTTATTCCTTTATTATAGCTCCCATATACATCAATATGTAGTTATAAATAACTACATATTGATGTATATGGGAGCTATAATAAAGGAATAACATACACGCGTGACACATGTATTCGATATTTAAGCAGTCTCGCCAAAAATAGGACTTTAACACTGTCTGGTGCAAAATTCACAGTTTGGAAAGCCCCAGTGATGAAATTGAAAACAATCGCGTGTCCGGTTGTTGTTTTTTTATTCTTTTTCATTCTTTACGTGGGGCGCCTTGGCCGAAAAGATCGACATGACCGGTTGTGTGTTTTGTGTTTTTGTTTCGAAACGAGTGAGGTGCATTATTCATACGAGTATTATGATGCATATCATGCTCGCCGGAATTTTATTCGTGTTATCGGATGTGTAGAAAGATCGCTCGAAACAAAGATATGGTGTAATTATAGGAATTCGTGATGACTATCGGTTTATGAGAATTATATTGTACATTTTTGTACACTCGGTTTTAGTTTATGTTAAGAACATAAGGTTGCAGGATATTTGTGCTATGATATTGCCACAATAAACTATATTATGGGAAATATTATATTTAAAATTTACTCCTTATTTAGTATTTTGTTTATTATTATAATTTTATGTCATCCATAAACCTCCAGGTGGGTTTATAGATGACATAATATATTCAACTATATTTTAATTGATGCACAGCACATATTTTTGTATTTATCTAAGTTTCAGATTCTTAATATCTTCAATGAGTTTATTATTTACGATATTATGTGATCCATAAACCTCTAGGTGGGTTTATGCATAACATAAAATATTCAACCAAATTTTAATTGATGCACAGCACACATTTTTGTATTCATCTAAGTTTCAGATTCTTAATATCTTCAATGAGGCAAGACAGGACCGCAGGAGGTCAAAATTACATAATGGCACCCCAGAGAAACGAACAGAAGCCTGGAAGACTTTAATAAACGCTTACGGCTTACCTTAAAAAATGTCGCAGGGATAAACTGGGTCCAGAACGCGCACAATAGACGGACGTGGAAACAACTAGAAGAGGCCTCTGTTCAGGATTAGACGACTTCAGGCTGAAAAAGAACAGGAATTTCATCAAAATCTACATAAGCAGTTTGTAAAGCCCACCCTGAAATGATCAACCTTTATTTAGGATACTTTAACTAAGGGGTGGACAATTGAGGGTACAATTTACAATCTGATATAAGATTATGAATTTGTACCTCAGATTAATACAATAAAAATATATATTCGGAGATTTATATGCAGGCTGTTTCAGGAGGAATGTCCAATTCATTCTTCGTGGGTTTTATTACATATATATATATATATATATATATATATATATATATATATATATAATAGGGATTTAAATACCTCGGAATACCGATAGAGACGATGGGGAAACAAAACACAGAGGTGTAGACATAGAGGGTAGAAAAAACAATGAAGGTGTATGATGCTATGAACAAAAAATTCATAAGCAAAAATTAAAAAACAAGATAAAAATATATAAAGCTATAATAAGACCTATATTAACATACGGATGAGTGACATGGACATTAAATAAAGCATAAAAGAGCAAAATACAAGCAGTTGAAATGAAGTATATGAGGAGTGTTAGAGGAGTGACAAAAAAGGACAAAATGAGGAATGAGGATATAAGAAGAGAACTAAATCTCACACCGACAATAAATTACATAGAGAAAAGAGAATTAGGATGGTGGGGACACATAATTAGGATGGCAGAGACAGCACCAGCCAAAAGAATATGGACAGCAAAAATCAAAACCAAGAAAAAAGGAAGACCAAAAAAAAAATGGGGGATGGAACTATATCGGAACTATTAGAAAGGAAAGGAAAAAACTGGAAGGAAGCAAAAGAACTGGCAATAAATAGAAGAGAATGGAAAAAATTTATAAAAGAATAGACGAAAATTCAAACCTTTACACCACACTGTGGTAGAAAAGGCCATCGGATATTCGGATATATATATATATATATATATATATATATATATATATATATATATATATATACTTATACAACAAAATAAATATTCTCTCTCTCTCTCTCTCTATATATATATATATATATATATATATATATATATATATATATATATATATATATATATATATAATAGGGATTGTGATATTCTTAGGGTACACACATCTGTCACACATGTAATGTCCGGTTTCTCCAACGAATCTTAACTAGTTTAAGACCGTCTTATTAATAAGACGGCCTTAAAGTGTTTCACCAAACAAAAATCGTATCTTAAAACGATAAGACAGTCTTACATTGTAAGACTAAGTAAGATCTACATATGTTTGGTGCAACAGAATAACAATTTATGTCGTGGTTATATATATATATATATATATATATATATATATATAAGATTATTTAAGATTCGTTGGAAAAACCAGGCGTAAGCGTTTGTCTTTATGCCAAATAAAGGTAAATTTTTTTTTCCACAAAGTATGTATGTATATTTGCTTTTTACTTTAGATACTATAATCGACTAAAAAAAAATATGATAGTAATAATAACTACATATGTTAAATCTCAAATTTATACATACAACAGGAAAACTAAATACACAAAATATTACTAATTTGTCATCTGTAACTGCTGAGCAGACAGCGGCTGTATTCTGCCTATTCTCCCCCACGCGCCCAGGGTCGTAATATTGAGTGAAATAAATAGATTACACTGTCTTTTATTACGAAACCGAGGACCCTTATTAACGCAACGATCTGCCATTAATCCTTTGTACCTAATATAGGCGTTGAACTTCTAAACAAATCGTTAGGCCATTGTCTATCCACAAAGTTATTGTTCGCGGGAAGACAGATTGACACGCAAATTTCCATAAACTACGGTAACAAATTTATTCCGCTCACCGAGTTTATTTAAAAGGCACACTCCAGGAACTTGAGAGGCATCATTTGATTCTATATTAAACACTTATAAGATAGATTATATGGGAAATAGAGAAAATTTACACATTTCAGTCGGTATTTATGACGTTATTAACTTATTACAACAGTTATTTTCTCGCAGGGAACTTTAAGAACTATTTACTGTAAAAGAGTGAAATTTAGTTATCACTGAAAGTCATAATTTCAGTATTACAAAATAAAAAATACACAAATAAAGTTACAACTAACCCCCTAGGAGGAAAGTTAAACTCCATCTGGCGGCACCACATCAATTAGCAATGCACATCCATATGGTAATAACCGTCAACATGCTCATGCCATCAGGATCACCGGCTAGGTGGCTTTGTGCTGATATCTCAAGCACTGTGTTGGAATATTATTCCCTAGAGGGCACTACCCGGTGATCCTGATGGCATGAGCATGTTAACAATAATTACCATATGGTTGTACACAAATAAAGTTACAACTAACCCCCAAGGAGGAAAGTTAAACGCCGTCTGGCGGCACTACATCAATTAGCAATGCACACCCATATGGTAATAACCGTCAACATGCTCATGCCATCAGGATTACCGACTAGGTGGTTTTGTGCTGATATCTCAAGCACTCTGTTGGAATATTATTCCCTAGAGGGCACTGCTCAGTGATCCTGCATGAGCATGTTAACAATAATTACCATATGGTTGTGCATTGCTAATTGATGTGGTGCCGCTAGATGACTTTCCTCCTAGGGGGTTAGTTGTAACTTTTTTGTCTATAACCACTCGAGATATTGTGTGAATTCATCCTCACTAGCTGAGCTACACTGACGAGATCTAATAAGATCGAAATCTAGATATGTAGATTGCTAAGAGGTGGATTCACACTTATATATGAAATACACTAATAATAAAATGATTTCTATTATTCTCAGGAAATTAGATTAATGAGGCAACCTAAGGACATATTATATTGTTTTTTATTATCTCTTATGGAGAAGAGGTACTGAATAATCCTGAAAATTGTGACTGAAATATCAATCGATTTAAAAATATTATATTTTTATTTTTTCTGTATAAACCATCTGAAACGAGTGTTTTTGGAAATAGAAACTTTTTACACGCGGTGCTGGTCTGACTGCGTTGACATGATAGGGCCGACGATTATAAAGAGCGCACTTTTTATAATCGCCGGCCCTATCATGCCAAAGCAGTCAGACCAGCACCGTGTGTAAAAAGTTCTGTTTAAACCGCGGAAGGGAAAGTAACGCCCGGTTTCTTCAACGAATCTTAACTAGTTTAAGACCGTCTCAATAATAAGACGGTCTTAAAGTGTTGCACCAAACAAAAATCGGATCTTAAAATGATAATACGGTTACATTGTAAGACTAGTTAAGATCTACATATGTTTGGTGCAACAGAATAAAAATTTAAGACGTGGTTATATATAAGACGAGTTTATATATGACGAGCTTATATAAGACGAGTTTTAAGATTTGTTGGAGAAACCGGGCGTAAGCGCCGTCGCCAAGTCTGTCAAAAAGAAAATGGGCAAGTCTGAAGCGAGGACAGTAGAACTGGGGAAGAGAGGCGATGGAGTCCTGCTATAATTGGCAAGCTAGGAAGAGAAGAGAACATAATTTTTTAATTTATTAACATTTTGTATTACTATTTCAAGATGAATTATGATTGAAGAATAGAAATGACTTTGAAAAAGTAATACAGAATTTAAAAATTAAAAGATAATAAATTAAAACTTACAACTTACAAGTTTGTATGT
Organism: Lordithon lunulatus; assembly: GCA_963942505.1. Taxonomy (NCBI): domain Eukaryota; kingdom Metazoa; phylum Arthropoda; class Insecta; order Coleoptera; family Staphylinidae; genus Lordithon; species Lordithon lunulatus. The sequence continues at coordinate 12,227,081 of OZ012669.1, forward strand.
AGAGATTTTGATAGTCGCAGTATCATATGTATGGGTGCATTTCATTAAATATGAAAATGCACAATAATATGTTTATATACTTTTTATTTAAATCAAATTTATTCATAACCACAAACCTGCTTCTCTAATTCAATTACATAGCCGAAGACAGCCAGCCGGCGTGTTAAATTCACGGATGATCGAGTTAATCTTGTAAATGAATGCTAATACACCTTTAACCGTCGTGTCAAATCTGTCGGGTTTTAATTATTCCTCGCCGGCTTTTCATCGCGGGGTAAAAGTGGAAACGCGCGGAAGCGCACACCAACCACTACCGGCGCATTAAAATTCAATTATTCGATTACATTGCGAGATGGCCGGTGATAAGTGTAATTGTAATTTGCGTTACAATGTTTTAATTGGCAACAGGCTGATCTTATCAGTATCAATTTATTGTGTAGCCCGCGGAATGCTAACGCGGGAATGTTTGTGGGGACCCAAATCATAATCAATACTTCACGTGAAATTATAAATTAATTATTAATGGATAATAACCGCGAGCGATTGCATTTTAGCTGTAAATGTATTAATTTATATTGCAAATATGGATGTGAAATATAGTTATGACACATTTTGTAATGTATAGGAATAATATTATGTTATTATAAATAGATATTTAAGTAAGTGGGGGAACAACTTTTATTGTATATCTAGAAAACTAAAGCGGCAGGACTATGAACAGCACCCAAAGGATTGTCTGCCTGGGAATAACAAGAACTATAAAAATCACAGTCACCGCCGCTATGGAAGTTCTACCTAACTTGCCAATACTTCACATACTCATCAAAAAGAGGCGTGACGCACAGATTATTCCAAGGTAAACCCCCGTGAAAACGTTAAGAGTATAGTATTAAAAATAAACAGTTGTTACTTGGGACTCGAGAAATATATATACCCCCAATAAGCGTAATGAGATACGTAAATTAGTGGCTGTCGAAAGCAAGGCAGAACACGACACATTTTTATATGAAAAGCAGTAAACTTACTGAAAATGGATGAGGTTAATGTAGTGGATTTAACATATAGCACCCTTGCGATAAAAGTGACAAAAGTAAAATAATCTGATTTTTGTACCTATTAGACGATTCTGAAAAAAAAACTTCCACGACAATCTAACGACACTTAAGGCGCTTTCGTTTAGCATGGTCTAGTCGCCACGTTGCGTGCAGTATCGCGGTCGTGCGTCCCCGGTTATAAGGGCCGAGGTATAATTTTCATCGGAAGAAATAGAACAAGAAACTTGAAGCCCGTACCAGCCCAGAGTGATAGACGAAAGGCACTCTAGTCAGCATACGGGCCTCGATAGATGCATTTGCCCGTAGACGAATACTAATAATTTTACACATAATAAGATGTACAATAGTCAATAAACATAGTAGCTACCACCGCCCAATCGAGTTATTCTTAGAATAATATATGCAAGACCATAAGTTATTTTTTTCGCGATGTATTTATTTAATCTCACGATAGAATACTAAAATTAGCAAATTAGCTCAGTGGCCGAGTGGTTAGAGGCGTCGTCCGTCTCGTACTGAGCATTGGGGAGCCTGAGTTCGATCCCCAGCGGGGAACGAATTTTCGCGAATCACCTTTCACAGTTTTTCAGAGGTTTTCTGTAAAGTTAAGGTAAATGCCGGGTGAGAGATGAGATTCTCCCTTGACCGGCGGAAAAGCCTCACGGCTGATAGCCGTATAAAGATAGAAGTTTTATAATTCGAAATAGAAATATAATTGAATTTATTTCTGAGAGAGAATTAAGAATTTATTATATCATTATAAACGTGATAACTAAACAAATAATATTAATATTAAATATTAATAAGATATTAGATCTACCATTAAATTCAGTACACGTAGACGTGTTTGGTACCTTTAATTATGCCATCAATAGGACAGACCAAAGATAAAGTCACGTGCCGACCAGATGGTTTTAACAACAAACATTTCTGAATCCAAACGTGAATATAATCGCAGGCGTATTGCACGGAATAGGCAGATCACGTTTCAATAACAAGCAAAACCAACATTTGCAATAATAACTGAATCCGATTAGAGATTCCAGCAAACTTTGTAATTTTTCTATTCAATTCATACTTCCCTGTATTCATAAGGGGATTTCAATATTAAATTGAATGTTCCGCGAACTGGCGCGATTTAAATCAGTAAGGACACTTTAATGTTTCCTGGGGAAACTTTTAAAGGTTCTTACAAACACGTCGTAGTTTACATTAACTTTTCTGAGAAGAACTTGTTTTAATCTGCTGGGAGTCGCTGCAGCACCGATTTTTTTGTTGTTACTGCATTACCATAAGCAATTTGTATCCGAGCTGTTCAAATTACACTTGCAGCGACGGCTTTAAAGGGCGTCATTTCATCAAACAGAAATCAAGTACATTTTATCGAGATTTGAACACGTATTAGTACTGTATCGACAGGCTGTTTACATGTAAGCTGCTGAAATGATTGATGTAAGTGTTGGAATGTATGTGTTGTTACTTGTTACTTATTCTCCTGGCCTTGTATTCCCCGGGGGTGTTGTGTGAAATTAACGATGTGTTGAGATTGCAATTTTCGCAAACAACTTCGGCAACTTCTGTGAAGATTAATACTTGTGTTGGATCATTTATGTAATCACTTTTTTATGATAATTATATAAATATGTAAATCAATTCATAATTGTTTGCGCTATTGTTTTTGTTATATCTATTATTTCTTTTTTGTTGAGACTGCCTATTCTTCTCTCTTTATTTTTTCCAATCGCGTCCTTTTCCCTTGCTAGTTTCGTTATCATATAATTATTTTCTGTATTCTTTGCAGTTAGTTAGATTAATTCTAGTTTTTCCAGTACCCCACTGTGTATTTTTTTATTCATACATAATATATATGATGATATGATATGATGATATTCGCATTCACACACTTTATAAAAGTCGAATATTGAACAAAAAAAAAACAAATAAGGAGGAAAAAATACACCTGCTATGACTCAACCAGAATTCAGAAATTAGAAGAATTTAGATATGAAAGTATAGAGGTAACATACAGCATTACAGCAGTAAAAGAAATATACGACAGCAGCAACGAATGCAGAGTAACATGTTATTATTGTAAATTTAAATATGCGTTTTCTGTAACATGCTACATCTTACATATAACAAACATGTAAATTAACATGTTACTTTTCCCCTTAGTAAGTACAAAATGTGAAAATAGGCTATAAGGTAAAAAATATAGTTAAAAAATTGACGAATTTCTAAAAAAAATTTCTTCAACAAATGCACAGTCTAAAACAATTATAACAAACTTGATACAACTAACCCCCTAGGAGGAAAGTTAAACGTCATCTGGCGGCACCACATCAATTAGCAATGCACAACTATATGGTAATAACCGTCAACATGCTCATGCCATCAGGATCACCAGGTAGTGCCCTCTATGGAATAATATTCCAACAGAGTGCTTGAGATATCAGCACTAAACCAATCGTATATAATAAATATAATAAATTTGATCCTGTTTGCAGTAATTATATTTCATATGTTTCAAAGTTACTTTAAAATGGCAAACATTTCTATAAAACATGAATTGAAATAAATATCCCATTCTAATCGTATATAATAAATATAATAAATTTGATCCAGTTTGCAATAATTATATTTCTCCATATTTCAAAGTTACTTTAAAATGCCAAACATTTCTATAAAACATGAATTGAAATAAATATCCCATTCTAATCGTATATAATAAATATAATAAATTTGATCCTGTTTGCAGTAATTATATTTCTCCAAATTTCAAAGTTACTTTAAAATGCCAAACATTTGTATAAAACACGAATTGAAATAAATATCCCATTCTACCAATTAAACTGAACAAATCTATCAAATCCCATGTCCACAATTATTAAAAATAATTAATGCTCGGCACATGGTATCAGCCTTGTAACGAGTTGCAATTACAATGCACCGTGAAATATGCCATCCATTTTTCATGGCACCAAGTCCGAAACGAGTGACCATTTATATCCGTTACAGATTCTAATGTAAACATACGATCCGCGCTTGTTAAGCCCGTTGTTAAAGCGGAATGAGGCAATCAATGGCTGAAGCCCGGAATAACAAAGCGCACAGTTAATGCAAAACAAATAATTCAAGCACTTGTTCCGTTTCTATTTTCGCAATATCAATAAAAAGCCTCGCAACTCGTTTATCAACACAATCAATAACAATACCAGTCACAAATAAAATTTGCGCTTTATGGAACAATATTCACAATATAGTTATTACGTTCAAAATCAAAAATTACATAATTATCTAACATATATAAGTGTGAATCCACCTCGTGACAATCTACATATCTAGGTTTCGATCTTATTAGATCTCATCACTGTAGTTCAGGTAGTGAGGATGAATTCACACAATATCTCGAATGGTTATATACAAATATGATGCAACTAACCTCCTAGGAGGAAAGTTAAACGTCATCTGGTGGCACCACATCAATTAGCAATGCACACCCATATGGTAATAACCGTCAACATACACATGCCATCAGGATCAACGGGTAGTGCCCTCTATGGAATAATATTCCAACAGATTGTAGTTGTATCATATTTGTATATAACCACTCGAGATATTGTGTGAATTCATCCTCACTAGCTAAGCTACACTGATGAGATCTAATAAGATCGAAATTTAGATGGCGTTTAACTTTCCTCCTAGGGAATGAGTTCTATCATATCATTATCTAGATAAATTTTTAAAAGAAATCACCCCCGCCACTTTAATATTATAATATTATATAACATAATAATATTTAATAATATTTTTATGTATGCTGTTTCTTTTGCTAATCTCGGCAGATGCTCTGAGTAGCCTCGTTAGTAGTCTAGCAGGGTGGACCGCAAGCAGAAGAGATTGACATTTGGGCTGGTCATATTTTCAACCCTCGTAATTTAATTAAATTTAAATATTTATAACAACAACAAGAATAATAAATCAATCGATTCCAAAGACTCAAGATAAAGTGGGAAATGGACAGCGATGACGCAACAGACACTGGTAAGAAAAGAAAACTAGGGGAGTGCTGGCCTAGTATGATCAGCAATTGGCAACACCTCACTCGCCAGAGTTATGCAGCTCGCACGCAAAATTGACTGGTGGGACGAGTGAGCAGCCTTAAAGGTTTCGAAATGGGCCCATCTTGAGGCCTAAGTGTATGCTACTATCCAGAACTAACTAAGAAAAGAAAACCCATAGATGCAGGAGCGTTTGGAAAAACTAAGAGAACACAAAGAACACTCGTAAAAATGAGTACAGACAATGACAATAAATTAGACCTGATTGTCCAAATGATAAAAGAGCTGAAAGCAGACACGAACCAAATTAAAATAGATCAAGAAGAATGTAGAAATGAAATTCAAAAAACAGAGATGAAAATAAAAAGCTGTGGCAAGAAAACAAAGAAATAAAAAGAGAGAATTTGGAAATTAAACAAAAACTCGAAAAACTAAACCAATCCGTGGAGTGGCTAGAAAAGCAAAAGGAGAGAAATAACATAGTTATGCAAGGCATAAATATTGATACAGAAGTATTAAAAGAAGTCGTAGAGAATTTGTTTTTAACAAAATGGAAGTGATAATTCAGGTAAAAAAAGCTCAAAAACTAGGAGAGAAAACCTGCCTGATTCAATTTGAGAAGGAAGAAGACAAAGAAAAAATAATGAAGAATAAATATAAACTTAAAAATAACAAACAAGGAAGAATTTATATAAACGACGATGAGACAATAAATGAAAGAGAGCGAAACACACAAATAAGAAAAATGGCCAAGGAAGAGAGAAATAAAGGAGGAGAGGTGAAAATACATTAACTGTAGGCGGAAAGCTATGAAAATGGAATAGAATACTGGAAAAACTAGAATTAGTGCAGACAAAAAATTGGATATAATAAATTAACTGTAGGCGGAAAGCTATGAAAATGGAATAGGATACTGGAAAAACTAGAATTAGTGCAGACAAAAAACTAACTGCAAAAAATACAGACAAGAATTATATGATAACGAAACTAGCAAGGGAAAAGGAGACGATTGGAAAAAATAAAGAGAGAAGAATAGGAAGTCTCAAGAAAAAAAGAAATAATAGATATAACAAAAACAACAGCGCAAACAAACAGGACGATGAGAATTGGAAACTGGAACATACGCAGACTGAAAAGCAAAGAACTTGAACTAATAGAAGAATTTGAAAATACAAAATTAGATATAATGGCGATAACAGAATCAAAAAAGAAAGGGAGAGGTTTAGAAAGGGCCATAAACTACCACATACAAATATATAGTGGAGTTGAAGAAAGTGTAAGAGCGAGAACCCCTGCTCTCGCTCTTACACTTTCTTCAACTCCACTATATATTTGTATGTGGTAGTTTATGGCCCTTTCTAAACCTCTCCCTTTCTTTTTTATTTCTGGGGTGCATAATAAACGAAAGGTTAGAACAGTCAATAACGGAATGTGAATGCGTAAACGAAAGGTTAATGACAGTAAAAATTGAAGAGCTAGATGGCTGGAAGGGAAACCTAATCATAGTATATGGACCAACAGAAGACGAAAGTAAAACAGAAAAAAAACAAATTTTGGAAAGAGCTACATATATTATACGACAAGGCAGGAGACAATACTTACATTACAGGAGACATAAATGCAAGAATAGGAAATATAATACAGGGATAGAACATATAATGGGGATTCATGGAGAACCGACGAGAAACAAAAACGGAAACAGATTATTTGACTTCTGCATCTTAAACGACGTCATAATACTAAACTCAATATTCGCCCATAAAGAAATATACAAATATACCAGAGAAGTAAAGAGTAGAAACGTAAACTCCATAATAGACTATTTTTTAACAAACACACAAAAACGGAAGGTAGTTAATGATGTAAGGATGAAAAAAGGAAGCGAGATAGGAAGTGATCACTATGTAGCGGTAGCAAACATCACAATTAAGGAAGAAATAGAAACAAAAACGACGTCAAGCGGAAACGAAGTTGAAACTAAAAAGGATAAAGAAAAAAACTGCAACTGAGAAATTCAGAATAGACAAACTAATATATAAAGAAACAAAAGTTAAGTACCAGAATTATATTAAAGAACTCACATGTTTTTCAAAATCTAATGATGTGGAGGAAATATGGAGCAGTTTCAAACACATAATAACAGAGGCTACAAAACGCGCATGCGGAACAACCAGACAGGCAAACAACAGAAAGCAAACATGATGGTCGACTATAGAAATAAAAGAGGAAATAAAGAAGAAAAAGCAAAAGTTGACAAAGTACATCAACTTCAAGAAAGAAGAAGACTACGAAGCGTATAAAATACAGAGAAAAGCAACGAAACAAATAATAAAAGAATCAAGGGAAAGGACATGGGAGGAATTTGGGACAACACTAGAATACAGTTTTAACGAAAATGAAATGTTGTTTTATAGAACACTGAAGAAAAGCAAGAACGAGAAAGTACAAATAACACTAAAGATCATTTTAGACAAGACAATTTCTTGACTCAAAAATTAGTCAAGATGCGAGACAATCTAAATTGTCTCGTATAATAAAGCAAATTATTTGAAATATTGAATTGAATGGTAGATCGAATGGAAAAATATAACGAATTATATTTGTCAAGGACAAATTGTATGAGAGGAGGATATAAGAATTCATTTCTTGAACAACTTTTGAGCTAAGAAATTGTCTTGTCTAAAACGACCTTTAGACAACTAAAGAATAAACAGGGAACAATAATAAAACAAGATCATGATATAATGAAAAGATGGAAAGAGCACTTCGAAGAGCTTTTGCAGGAGAAAACGATGATAAGCACAAACGAAGGAAATGAAAACGCACATGTGGAAAATATTCTGAACGTACCAGACAATATAACAGAAGCAGAATTAAAAGAAGCACTTATAAAATTAAGAAATGGTAAAGCAGCAGGCCATGATAACATAAAAGCTGAACAACTTAAAAATATGGGCGAGAAAAATGTAAATTTGTTAAAACAGCTTCTAAACACTATATGGAAAACTGGAAAAATTCCAAACGACTGAGAGAAAGCAGTGATATTCCCAATACACAAAAAAGGAGATAACAAAAACTGCAATAATTACAGGGGAATATCACTAATATGTACAACTGCTAAAATTTATGAGGTTTCACTAGACAGTAAACTAAGACAACCATCAGAAAGACGATGCATATAGTGGCTGCAGGAAGGGCCACTCAACGCAGGACCAGATATTTACACTAAGAAAACTGATGGAGAAAACAATGGACCAGGACAGTAAATTATTCATAGAATTTATAGACCTGGAAAAAGCATTCGACAGAGTCTCGAGAAAAACGATGTGGAATATATTACAAAAGAGGCAAATAAGCAAACAACTACAAAGAGCAATACAAGGTATATACAGAAAGACATACAATTATATGAGGACAGAAAATCAGATATCACAGGAATTTACAACCAAACAAGGACTACAACAGGGTGGAGCATTAAGCCCTCTACTGTTTATAATATTCCTAGATAATATATTAAAAAATACAAAGGAGAAAACAAGAAAAATGGACATAGGATATTATAAACTACGACTCACAATAATAGCTGAGTGTGCGTTAGCTGATGATATTGTAATACTAGCCAAATTCGAAGAAAACCTACAAGAGAACATTAATATATGGAACGAAGAACTTAATAAACACAACATGACAATAACCACAGATAAAACAAAAATTATGGTGATCGCCAAACAGGAAGTGGAAACAAATATCAAAATAGCAAGAAAAGTATCGAGTAGGAGGAAACTTTTAAATACTTGGGTATAAATATAAATAACAAGGGAAGTCTGGAACCAGAAATAAACAATAGAATGCAGGCAGCAAACAAAAGCTACCATATGCTAAATAAAATAATACTTAAAAATAAGCAGGTATCGAAGAAAACAAAACTCATAATGTTCAAAACAATATATAGACCAACACTGATATACGGAAGCGAAACATGGACATTGGACAAGAGACTTAAAAGCAAAATACAAGCAGTAGAAATGAAGTACTTAAGGAGGATAGAAGGTATCACAAGAATTGGCAGAATACGAAATGAGCAAATTCGAACAACTCTACAGATAGAAAGTATACAGACAACTACAGAAAGGTAACAACTCGGATGGTATGGACACATAATCCGCATGCTAGAAGGGAGACAGACAAAAAGAGTATGGAACACAAGAATACAAGGAAAGAAAAAGGTAGAAGAGGTAGACCAATTTATTCAGATGGTGTATTATGTGCCTTAGTCTATAGATAATGGGGGGGTCGTGGCGCAGTGGTCCGGTATTAATAGACTCTTTTCCGTACGGAATTTGGGTCTATTAATCCATGGGTGGTGTGTTTGTCAATAGTTTAGTGTGGTTTCGTGTAATACAGCTTTTAAAAAAACAACATAATAATACATACTCAATGGCTAGTGTGATCGATAGATCAAGGCCAACAAACCAACAAAAAAAATATATAATCGGGGGTTTTCCCTGGCCATAGTTTAAAATGTACATATCTACCTTGTTTCTTACTAATTAGTGTATGTACGTATGTGTATTTCTCACGGTTAATATTTAACAAAAGAGCTTCATTTATTTATTGAAAATTCTGTGCTAGCTTTATGCAGTTGTGTCCCTGGTACAACCCTCGAGGACGCCAATGTTTATGAGAATACAAATTATAATCCAGTCATTATAAATTAAAAAGTTATAACAACATTATGTCGACTTGTGGCCTGTGGCTTTGAGCTTGGAGGCCTGAGGCCACCGCTACAATACTGACTGAGAGTAGTAACATTTTAGCTGTTTATTATTTTATGCTTCTCTCCACGTAAAAAAATCAGGCTTTTAATTACTCCTTACATGCGTAATAATTCAAAAAACGAGGCGCATAAATATGAATGAGTTATAGTCTTGGCGAAACCTTCACGCAACCGAGATTATCTCCCCCGATGTTATTTCAACAATTTTCATAACGCAATTCGCAACAATGTAAGTTAAAATGCCACCCTCCCAATAAATACCAGTGTTTTCCACATACGTAGTGAGTCGCGTGTCCTTTACACCAACTCGCGCGTTATTAATAAATCTCAGATGTCAACCCGTGTTGGTTTTAATTGGCACCTACTACCGGTCGCGGGGGGATTTAAAAATGCCTCTTCAAAATGCTAATGTGGGCAGCGCAATTTATAGCCCGTATAAACACTGTCTCAATTATCTGCAGAGGGTCGTCGCGCAATTTCAATATAAATTAATTCGTATCATTTCAAGCCGTATGACGGGAGGAGGCGGTCTGTCCCCAGGACTTGAATTAGGGCCGCCGCCACTCTTGTTTATTTGCAACTGGGACGGAGGCCTTGTTTGCCCGGGATATATTTACTTTGCACCTTGGAAATATAACAAGAAACAAGATAAAGTCAACATAACGTGTACAGTCTGCCGGCACAATGGCTACGCGTATATAAAATAGAACTAGTCGAAAAGATATCATCTCTTATTTCGTGTCTGTGTGTGTGTATATATGCTATTTTCTACGCCCGGACGGAATTTATACAGCAGGTTTCCTAGAGCGTGGTTTATTATCTGCGGAAATCGGATAAATCTACTTCCAACTCAAAAAATATAACGTGGAGTTGAAAAGAATATTATATTTTCCGACTGTGAAAATGTAACACTATATAAATTTATAATTATTTATTGTTGATTTTAATTAAAAAGGCACCTTACACGATCAATATTACTGTCAATATTTTAGAATAATGACAGTATTGTACTGTACGATAACATGTTTAAAATATTCATTATTCTAAAATATTGCTAGTATTACTGATCATGGAAGGTATACTAATGATGGAATCAAGAGAATATTGATGTTTTTCCGCATAATTGATTACTTGATAAATATAAAAGTAGGATTAAAGGAAATACTGACAGTACTAGGACTGACAGTATTGCTTCAATCCTCCTTTTATATTTATCAGGTAATCAATTATCCCAATAAACATCAGTAGTCTCTTCAATCCCCCATTACTATACCTTACATGATAAGTAATACTGTCAATATTTTAGAATAATGAACATTTTAAACATGTTATCGTACAGTAATACTGTCATTATTCTAAAATATTGACAGTATTATTGATCGTGTAAGGTGCCTTTATGAGACAGATACGGAAAAAAATTACTATTCGATATCTTGTAATTAAAGACAACTTTTGCTTGTTCAAGTGGTTACACTACAATTCAATACAACAATATAAATTTCAACTAGCAAAAGGCAGCATTCCCAAAAATAAATTCAGTTTACAGCATTCATAAAACACGGCTCGCTAATTTCCACGAACAAAAAAAGAATTTTACCATGTACTCTGCTCGAATTTGGGAGAGATGTTGTAAACCTCGTTTTTATATCAAATGCCACCAGCGCTCCCCGATAATTAAAATTGTACATCCCTTTCATCCCGCTGCCATATTCACAATGCATTTAAACTAATTCCGCACACACACACACACACATCAATCAGTTTTGAGTAGTTATTGAATTATTCGGTAAATACGCCAATCCAGTTGAAAACTCATTTTTTATATAAAAGTGCAAAAATATGAAATTGTTTTGTGCATTATTATTTTACAGTTGTTTATTGGGAATTTATGTTTGTGTCATCAACTATTCAATTCGGGCCGGTGTTACGTATAAATATTCGAATAGGGAGGGTGATTGTTTTATTTTTCATATGACTCGATATGCAATATATAATTTATCTACAGTTTATGATTGGAATATAAATAACAATATATATTTATACTAGTCGTAATGTGAAAAGTTAATCTTCTGTTGAAATAGTATTATGCATCCAGCTTAGTGGTCGAGTGGTTAGAGCAGTGATTCTTAAACTTTTTGAAGTCAGGAAGCACTTTTGATAATAAGAAAAAATCGCGGAGTACCAAAAATAAGAGTCAATCACATACAGTGGATGAGTCAACATTCAATTTCGGCTTTCATAATATCTAGGAGTACTTGCAACAAGCACCAGTCTTTCACAGAACTACCGGTGTTAACCATTGATATAGACTTTATTTTTGGATGATAATTATAAAAAAACAGCTTATTTTGAGACTAATGAAATATAGAATCTAAAATAATATGATAAATTTAAATTTCTTAAATATTGATTTGTTATAATATTTATAACTCAGTCGATAAATTTAAAACAGCTTGTGCAATAAAAACCTCGCTACACGCATTATTTTTGGGTAAAAATTATCAAAAATGATTTATTTGGAGCCCAATTAAATATAGAATGTAAAATAATATAAAACAATTTTAAATTTCTTAAATCTTTAATTTTTGTACACTCTTTATAACGCAGTCGATTAATTTAAAACAGCCCGTACAATAAAAACTTTCCCGCAGACTTTATTTTTTGGTGAAAATTATCAAAAAATGAGCTAATTGTGAGCCCAATTAAATATAGAATGTAAAATAATATTATAAATTTAAATTTCTAATATCTTTGATTTTTTATCATTTTTTATAACTCAGTCGATAAATTTAAAATAGGTTGTGCAATAAAAACCTTCCTGCAGACATTATTTTTGAGCGAAAATGATCAAAAAGTGGCTTATTTTGAGCCCAATTAAATATAAAATGTAAAATAATATGATACATTTAAATATCTTAAATCTTTGATTTTTTATCACTTTTTATAACTCAGTCGATTAATTTAAAACAGCTCGTGCAATATAAGCTTTCCTACGGACTTTATTTGTGTATTGAAAATTATCAAAAATCGCTTATATTGAGACTAATAAAATATAGAATATAGAGTAATATGATACATTTAAATTTCTTAAATATTGAATTTTGTATAATTTTTTATATCAGTCGATACATTTTAAACAGCTGGTACAACAAAAACCTTCCTGCAGACTTTATTTCTGAGTGAAAATTATCAGAAAATAGCTTGTTTTGAGCTCAATTAAATATAAAATGTAAAATAATATGATACATTTAAATATCTTAAATCTTTGATTTTTTATCACTCTTTATAACTCAGTCGATTAATTTAAAACAGCTCGTGCAATATAAGCTTTCCTACAGACTTTTTTTGTGTGGTGAAAATTATCAAAAACCGCTAATATTGAGACTAATGAAATATAGAATGTAGAGTAATAGGATACATTTAAATTTCTTAAATATTGAATTTTGTATCATTGTTTGTATCAGGCGATACATTTTAAACAACTTGTACAATAAAAACCTTCCTGCAGACTTTATTTCTGAGTGAAAATTATCAAAAAATAGCTTGTTTTGAGCCCAATTAAATATATAATGTAAAATAATATCATAAATTTAAATATCTACAGTCTTTGATTTTTTAACATTTGTTATAACTCAGATGATTGTTTCAAATTAAATAGCTCATACAATAAAAACCTTCATGCAGACTTAAACTTTAGACTTTGGATGAAAATGATAAAAAAATGGTTTATTTTGAGCCCAATTAATTATATAATGTAAAATAATATCATAAATTTAAATATCTTAAATGTTTGATTTTTCATTATTTTTTATAACTCAGTCGAATAATTTAAAATAACTCGTACAATTAAAATCTTCCTGCAGACTTTATTTTTGGGTGAAAATGATAAAAAAATGGCTTATTTTGAGTCCAATTACATATAGAATTTAAAATGGTATCATAAATTTAAATGTTTTAAATCATTGATTTTTTATAATTTCTTTAACTGAGTCGATTAATTTATAACAACTCGTACAATAAAAACTTTCCTACAGATTTTTAGGGAAAAAATATCAGAAAATAGCTTGTTTTGAGCCCAATTAACTATGTAATGTAAAATAATATGATATATTTAAATATCTTAAATATTTGATTTTTTGTAATTTTTTATAACTAATTAAATTAAAACAGCTCGTACAATAAAAACTTTCCTGGAGTCTTTAGTTTTGGGTGAAAATTATCAAATAATAGCTTATTTTGAGCCCAATTAAATATAGAATGTAAAATAATATCATTAATTTAAATATTTAATTTTTTTTATTTTTTATCATTTTATATGTTTTATCAGTAGACTAATTTAAAACAGCTCGTACAATAAAAACCTTCCTGCTGACTTTATTTTTAGGTTATAATGATAAAAAATGGCTTATTTTTAGTCCAATTAAATATTGAATTTAAAATGGTATCACAAATTTAAATGTTTTAAATCATTGATTTTTTTATATATTTTTTAACTGAGTCGATTAATTTAAAACAACTCGTACAATAAAATCTTTCCTACAGACTTTATTTTTGAGGGGACAAAATATCAAAAATAGCTTGTATTGAGCCCAATTAACTATAGAATGGAAAATAATATGACAAATTTAAATATATTAAATATATGATTTTTTATCATTTTTTTTATAACTCAGACCATTAAATTAAAACAGCTCGTACAATAAAAACTTTCATGTAGACTTTATTTTTGGGTATAAATTATCAATATATGGCTTATTTTGAGCTCATTTAAATATAGAATGTAATATAATATCATCAATTTATATATTTAAAATTTTTGATTTTTTATTATTTTATATAACTCAGTAGACTAAATTAAAACAGGTCGTCCAATTAAACTTTCCTGCAGACTTTATTTTTGAGTGAAATTAATAAAAAATGGTTTATTTTGAGTCCAATTAAATATAAAATTTAAAATGGTATCATACATTTATTTAAATGTTATAACTAATTGATTTTTTTTTATAAATTCGATTTTTATAAATTCGATTAATTTAAAACAACTCAAACAATAAAAACTTTCCTACAGACTTTATTTTTTGGGGGAAAATATCAAAAAATAGCTTGTATCGAGCCCAATTAACTATAGAATGTAAAATAATATGACAAATTTAAATATATTAAATATATGATTTTTTATCATTTTTTAACTCGACGATTAAATTAAAACAGCTCGTACAATAAAAACTTTCATGTAGACTTTATTTAACGATAAAAATTATCAAGATATAACTTATTTTGAGCCTATTTAAATATAGAATGTAATATAATATCATCTATTTAAATATTTAAAATCTTTGAACTTTTATCATTTTATATAACTCAGTAGACTAATTTAAAACAGCTTGTACAATTAAAACCTTCCTGTAGACTTTATTTTTGAGTGAAAATGATAAAAAACAGTTTATTTTGAGTTCAATTAAATATAAAATTTAAAATAGTATCATAAATTTAAATGTTATAAAATGATTGATTTTTTATAATTTTTATTAATTTAAAACAACTCAAACAATAAAAACTTTCCTACAGACTTTATTTTTGGGGAAAAATATCAAAAAACAGCTTGTTTTAAGTCTAATTAACTATGGAATGTACAATAATATGGTAAATTTAAATATTTTAAATATTTGATTTTTTATCATTTTTTATAACTCAGACGTTTAAATTAAAACATCTCGTACAATAAAAACTTTCGTGTAGACTTTATTTTTGGGTAAAAATTATCAAGATACGACTTATTTTGGGCCCAATTAAATATAGAATGTAAAATAATATTATTAATTTAAATATTTTAAATCTTTAATTTTTTATCATTTTATTTATATAACTCAGTAGACTTATTTAAAATAGCTCGTACAATAAAAATCTTCCTGCAGACTTTATTTTTTGGGTGAAAATGATCATAAAATTATTTTTTTTGGGCCAAATTAAATATCGAATGTTAAAATAATATAATAAATCAAAATTTCTTAAATCTTTGATTTTTTATCATTTTTTTATAACTCAGTCGATTAATTTAAAACAGCTTGTACAATAAAAACCGTCCTGCAGACTTAATTTTTGGGTGAAAATTTATCCTAAAATAGATTTTTTTGAGCCCAATTAAATGTAGAATATAAAACAGTATCATAAATTTAATTTTTTTAAATCATTCATATTTTATCATTTTGTATAACTCAGTCGATTTATTTACAACAGCTCGTACAATAAAAATCTCCCTGCAGACGTTATTTGTGGGTGCAAATTATCATAAAATAGCTTATTTTGAGCCCAATTAAATATAGAATATAAAACAGTATTACAAATTAAATTTTTTTAAATCATTGATATTTTATCATTTTTGGTATAACTCAGTCGATTGATTTAAAAAAGCTTGTACAATAAAAACCTTCCTGCAGACTTTATTTTTGGATGAAAAAGATCAAAAACGACTTATTTTGAGTCCAATTAAATATAGAATATAAAATATAAAATAGTATCAATTTTTAAAATTTTTGATTTTTTATCATTTTTTATTGCTATAGTCGTAATTTAAAACAGCTCGTACACTCAAAATCCTTCATATAGACCATTCTTAACCTTTTTGAAATCAGGGAGCACGTTTGATCGTAAGAAAAACTCGCGTTGCACAAATATCAAAGAATCATCACATTACAGCAATGAGTCAACATTCAATTTCGGCTTTCATAATTTTTCGGAGCACTTACAACAATCCCGCAGAGCATCTCTAACCCAGTAGTTCTTAACCTGTGCTCCACGAAACACTAGCACAGGTTAAGAACTACTTGGTTAGAGGCATCGTCCGTCTCGTACTGAACATTGGGAAGCCTGAGTTCGAACCCCAATGGGGCGAATTTTCGCGAATCACCTATCACAGTTTTTCAGAGGTTTTCTGTTAAAGTTAAGGTAAATTCCGTGATTTAACTCCTCTGAGGTTCTCCCTTGACCGGCGGAAAAGCCTTACGACTGATAGCCTTATAAGGATAGACAATATTGTTTTATGTTTATGTTATTATTTTTGTCACTACGCCGGGTAGAATTTCCCTGCGTATTGACAAAAATAATAACATAAACATAAAACAAAAATTTCTATATAACGAATCAGTAGATCTTTACCAAATAAATTGCATTTTGTTACATATAAATTAGATTTGTACGTACAAGGTGTTTCATGATTTCTTACTTTTCAGAAGAAGAATGAAAATTATTCTGAAATGACAAATTTCTGTCCTTTTATTGTAGTTTTTAGATATGTTTAGATTAAAATCATAATACATCATCATAATAACGAATCAATAGATGTTTATAAATTAATTGCATTTTGTTACATATAAATTAGATTTGTACGTACAAGTTTTTTCATGATTGCTAACTTTTCAGAAGAAGAATGAAAATTATTCTGAAATTACTATTTTATATCCTTTTATGGTAGTTTTTAGATATGTTTAGATTAAAATCATAATACATCATCATAATAACGAATCAATAGATGTTTATCAAATAAATTGCATTTTGTTACATATAAATTAGAATTGTACGTACAAGTTGTTTCATGATTTCTTACTTTTCAGAAGAAGAATGAAAATTATTCTGAAATTACTATTTTATGTCCATTTATGGTAGTTTTTGGATATGTTTAGATTAAAATCATAATACATCATTATAATAACGAATCAATAGATGTTTATAAAATAAATTGCATTTTGTTGCATATAAATTAGATTTGTACGGACAAGGTATTTCATGATTGCTTACTTTTCAGAAGAAGAATAAAAATTATTCTGAAATTACTATTTTATGTCCTTTTATGGTAGTTTTTAGATATGTTTAGATTAAAATCATAATACATCATAATAACGAATCAATAGATCTTTAACAAATAAATTGCATTTTGTTACATATAAATTAGAATTGTACGTACAAGTTGTTTCATGATTTCTTACTTTTCAGAAGAAGAATGAAAATTATTCTGAAATTACTATTTTATGTCCTTTTATGGTGGTTTTTAGATATGTTTAGATTATAAATCATAATACATCATCATAATAAACAATATATTGCTAATTTTGATGCAATTTATTGTCAGTTAGTTATTTTTAATGAACAAATGTTTTTCTATTAATGTCATAATCAAAAATTACGAGGTTGCCATTTTTCAGGATATGTCATGTCAAATATATTATTTCTTAAAAATTGAGTTAGTTTATATGAGTTTCTACAAGGAGCAACAAAACAAAAGAGATTTTTGTTTGCGTTTATATATTGATTCATAGAAATTGTCTAGTTATTATCCTAATTTTTTATAGAAATCTAAGTAATTATGTTTTAGTATTAGTTTTAAGAGTTATAACATTCTATGTTGTTTCCTTTTTATTTTGTAGGTGTGGATGGTAGACCATTAAAAATCAAGTTCATCCAGTAATATATAATTCCTCCATAAATTGTTTAAACTGTGCCGACTACAGTTTAAACCATTTATGGAGGAATATTTGATCCCGATATACATTTTAAATACTGAATATATCAATTACGATATCATCTTAAGTCTTAAGTAACAAGCACATAGTAACGATTACGTATTAAACGGATCTATGATTAAAAATACAGGACACATCCCCAATCATTTATTCATCTAAGTCTATCCCGTTATGGTCGGATGGCCCAAAATTATTAATAAGCCCGATGCGGTGGGGCGTATTTGAATTTCGCAAAACCACTAATTTCAAGTTGGAATAATTAAAACTGTTACCGGGAAATTTCGACAATCAAACAAAATTATGCATTGCGTGTGCGTAAAAGGGGCAAATATCTAATTAAAATAGTTTCCGCCTGATCGCGTTCAGTTTGATCATAACATGAATGTAATCGTTTTTTTATGTGTTGCGGTTACAAATTCTGATTATATTTCAATGATATGTCCTATGCAAATATGTAATGATTTGAATTACGCAGAAATGCTGGATGAATATTAAGCATGAACATAAAATACATTTGTTATTTTCAATCCCTATAATATAAAAACGAAGACAATTTTTGAGTCCGCTCAACCTCTCATTTGTGATGTCATGATTTTTATTACTGATAGATTTGTTTGTCTTATTTTTGTCATTTGTTTGTCATTTGTTTGTCATTTGTTTGTCATTTGTTTGTCATTTGTTTGTCATTTGTTTGTCATTTGTTTGTCAATTGTTTGTCATTTGTTTGTCATTTGTTTGTCATTTGTTTGTCATTTGTTTGTCATTTGTTTGTCATTTGTTTGTCATTTGTTTGTCATTTGTTTGTCATTTGTTTGTCATTTGTTTGTCATTTGTTTGTCATTTGTTTGTCATTTGTTTGTCATTTGTTTGTCATTTGTTTGTCATTTGTTTATCATTTGTTTGTCATTTGTTTGTCATTTGTTTGTTATTTTTTTATTATTATTTTAAGTAATCTATTAGTAATCTATTAGTTAATTATTATGAAAATCAATATGCATTTGAACAATAAATTAAATAAAATATTTAACCAAAAAAATAATTAACAGCACTTTAACATTCTGCAATTCTATAAATTAAATTTTTGCGGATTTTTAAAGTGCAACACTTGATTTTATTTTATGATTTAATTTATATAGGAAACCTTTAACTCGAATTATAGTACCTACATATTAATAAAAATTGATGTGCAAAATTAAAAATAAGTTGTTTAGCCATCATACACATACTTTATAAATTCAACCTTTTATGAATCTAATTTTATAGGGCTATCAGCCGTAAGGATTTTCCGGTGGCCAAAGGAGAGATCAGAAGAGTTTTAAACACTCAGCATTTAGCTTAACTGATTCGCGAAACTTTGCCCAGACGGAGTCAGAACTGAAGCTCCACAATGCTCAGTACGAGACGGGCTCAGTGGTCGAGTGGTTAAAGGCGATTAACCAATCGACCACTGAGCTGGGTAACTTTATTTTATTTTATGAAATAATTAATTAAAAGTTATAGCACTTGCATATTAATGAAAGTATACATGCATAATTTAAAATAATCAACAAGGAACGGAGGTTGATTTAATTATGCTTCAACAAAAAATAAACAGAAGAAAGAAATATAGATTTTCCATGTTTTCTTTTTTTTTTAATTGACGACTAACTAATTGGCTGTTATTTATCTCCACTCACCAAAGCACAATAAAAATATTTTTAAATTAGAAACATTACATAAACACTCCATTTTAGCTATACGAATAAATCGTTTAATAATTAATTAAGCCGGTGAAATGTGAAACAAACACCAACCATAATATTTAAGAAACTGCATTAATTGTTGCTTTACATAATCTCCATATATTATTTAACTTATATAATAACGAACTCGAGCATAATAGAGCGTGCGAACGCTCCCGAACAATGCGATATTAGCAAATTTTCGACGTCGTTATCTAATTAGTGCGGACATGCTTTCTTTCGCAATTCCGCGCGCCCGAAAAGGAAGCGGAATTTATTTCCGGCTGTCCATCCACTTCGCCGTTCCCCGGACGCGCCGTCGCCGGAATAAAAAATGGATTTTAGTGCGGTCGGCCGGGCAACTTTTGCAATTTGAATAAAGTAAACGGTTTATGAATTATTTCGAGCCGGACCCATGCGGCCGGAATTCAATAAGGCCGGCGACGTTTTTTTTTATATGTTTTGCATCGGGATATTTATTCGCTGCCGCCACCGCCGCCGCGTGGGTCCTGCGGTTGTTTTATAACAGGTTTAAGAGTTTAAAATGTCCGGGATGAATAAAGTTTGCTAGTGGTTTAATATTGCTCCATGTGGATGTTGTAATATTTGCTCTATTTTGGAATTTATCTGTTGTGACAAAAATTAAAGTTTTTTTACCGTTCCCCAGCTGGGTCTAAAGTATTTATATTTACGCAGTTAACAATAAAGGTAATTTGTTTAATATGACTTGTCTATATAAGGAAACTGAAATCCTCTTTACTATACAGAAACGAAAGCTCCAATAGCCAGGCCTCATCTCCAGGAATCAGAAATATGAGCTACTACAGCTAGAAGATAGAAGTGTTTTTATTCTAAATATTAAAAAAAACTTCTATCTCTATAAGGCTATCAGCCGTGAGGCTTTACCGTCGGTCAAGGGAGAAGTTCAGAGGAGTTGAATCACTCGGTATTTACCTTTACTCCACAGAAAAACTCTGAAAACTGTGAAAGGTGATTTGCGAAAATTCGCTCTCCGCTGGGGGCCGAACTCTAGCTCCCCAATGCTCAGGACGAGAAGGACTATGCCTCTAACCCAGTGGTTCTTAATCTGTGCTCAACGAAACACTGGTGCTCTGCGAGATTGCTGCAAGTGCTCCAAGAAATTAATAAAAGACGAAATTGAATGTTGGCTCTATTCTTGTCAGCCTGCAAACAAATCTTCATTCTTCATAAAAAAACTTCTATCTTTATTGGGCTATCAGCCGTGAGGCTTTTCCGCCGGTCAAGGGAGAAGCTCAGAGGAGTAATCACCCGGTATTTACCTTAACTCCACAGAAAACATCTGAAAAACTGTGAAAGGTGATTCGGGAAAATTTGCTCCCCGCTGGGGATCGAACTCTGGCTCCCCAATGCTCAGTACGAGATGGGCGACGCCTCTAACCACTCGGGTTATATTTAACAAGATCATAAAAAGTAACCTTTATCCACTTAATATCACCACTAATATGAATTAGACCCCTAAACTCCCGGAACTCATTACTAATCCAGTACCTCAACCCCATGCCCCACACATACGCGAAGTTTAATTAATATTTTAATTGCTCCTGTATGCGCGCATTCGAACGAATTAATCTGGCTTTTGAGAAGTGGCGGCGCCTTGGTATACTGCGGCGGCGACACGACAATAACAAATATTGATTAACATGTTTTAATTAGCAACCTTAATGAAATTTAATGTTGGAGCGAACGCCGTCTCCGGGCACATAATGGCAAAATATTTGTATGTGTGCCAAGTTGCGGAATTTAGTTAACATTTAGTTTGGGGGGCGGGCGTGTGTGTATGTGTATGCGAGTGTGTGTGTGTGTGTTCATAAAGAAATTTAATGGAAAACGCTCGCCCCCGCAAAGCCCGGCATGTAGCTCGCTGCACTTAAGATACCAGCTAACTGAATAGGGCATTACAATGTTGACAGTTTTCATTAATAGCAATAATAAGGTCGTAAACGTGCACGGTGGTTATGTTGAAATTGCGATTAAATTTTATTTAGCGGACAAAAGTTTGAAGTGAACTAGATTATAGTGTAGCACAAGCTGAAGATTATTTCCAATATTACGGTGTATTAACTTTTTTACTATACATTGTCTTAATATATTATACTCGCCGCCATAAATAAATACATTGATACAAATTAATATTCCCTTAATACTACTAAAAGCAGAATAAAAGTAAACCTAAGCTAAAGTATGTTGAAAAAAAAACCAAAAGTAATAATAACAAATTTAAGAATTAATGATAAATAAATAATAGGAATAAAATACACGTTTTCTGAAAATGGCATTAAAATACATCAGCGTTTAGACGTATTTTAATGCCATTTTCAGAAAACGTGTATTTTATACCTATTATTTATTTATCATTAATTCTTAAATTTGTTATTATTATTTTTGGTTCTTTTTTCAACATACTTTAGTTTAGGTTTACTTTTATTCTGCTAAGTATTAAGGGAATATTAATTTGTATTTTGAAAAACGAAATGTACACACAGAGACAGAGCCCTTCACGGGGGTCAATAGTCAAATAAAATTAGTTACAAATAAAAAATATCTATATCTATCTATCCAAAAATAAAACCCACGTTTTCTGAAATTTTCTTCAAAATATATCTGCGTTTACTAGGTGTTTGTTAATTTATTTATGGGGGCTAGTATATAATTGTGGTGATCCTTTTGGCATACTAACTGATTACTACACCACACAAATATAAATTAATTTAAATTTAAAACGGACATAATTTTGACACTTAAATTTTTATCAAAAAGGACACTTATAATAATATATGATATACCAAAATAATAAAATCTAAACAAAATTACTAAATATTAGAAAGACCATTACTCACGCTCCAATACATCATTGTGCCCAAACAATAAGAACAACAACAAGTAAACTAATTTTCAAGATAATTATAATACATGAATTTCACTCGACCTGGTTCACAAAAAAAATATATAGTTATATATAATGCATGTACGTCGAATTTTCGTAATGTATGCCAGGGAAAAAAATATTAGTGTTTCCTAATATATGCATTTAGTTCGAATTGTGTATTATTATTGGCTTGCCGACTTTTGTTGTGCGATTAAGGGGGATCGTCGTTCCTCAAACAAAAGAAGGTTTGTGGCGTGGAATTCGCGTGTGCATTATAATACAAATTAAGTAAATACAAGAGTAATCGTATTGGCATCTAAATATCTGCATAATGTTAGTGAAAGGATGATTGAAGCGGGCGCTCCCAGTGACTCGGGGGGAATAATGTAAGGTAACTGGGTCGGCGCAGGAAAAAAGGAGCGAGACAAATTGACAAATCGGTTTCGATTGGTAATCGCGTGCCTCTAAGTGGGCATGTGTCAACAATATATTGTTTTATGATTGATTAAATGTGTTTTTGATCCTATATGATAATTGATAACGATGAAACGATGCTATTTTTATTATACGATTTATTATTATAAAATAAATAAATTGACCCAGCTCAGAGGCCGAGTGACTAGAGGCCGCCTCGTACTGATCAGTGGGGAGCAAACCCCTCGGGACGAATTTTCGTGACACACCTCTCACAGTTTTTCAGAGGTTTTCTGTGAAGTGAAGATAAATACCGGGTGATTAAACTCCTCTGAGCTTATTCCTTGCCAGCGGAAAAGCCTCACGGCTGATAGGCCTTTAGAGATAAACTTTTTTTTAAACAAATTGAAAACAACATTAGTTCAAAATTGTCTATCTAAAATTCTTAATTTTGTTTGGATTGGAAACAACTGTTTTATTCTTCATCACTTCTTCAGATGCACCATCGCCATGGTGTACTTTTATATTTTGTAAGCTTCTATTTGGAATTAAAATACCTACAAAATAATTCTAACGTCAATTTTCTATCATAATTTAAAATTTTCGAAATCTAATAAATTTGCATAGAAGATCTAGGGGCAACGATAACACGAAGAGCTCAAACACCGTACCACGGAAACAAGGAAACAAATGTTACTTCGCATTACAACCTTTATTAAAGTCTAAAAACCTCAGTAGGGAATCAAAAATCACTCTATACAAGACCATTATAAGACCGATTATAACGTATGTAGGCGAAACGTGGACCATGACCGTAAATGACCAAAAACTAAGAAGGTTTTAGATTAAAATACAGCGTAGAATATACAGACCCTACCTGAACCCAGAAATAGGCCAATACAGAATAAGGACGAACGTCGAACTATGCCAGTTGTATGATAGTCCAGATATTGTGCAGGAAGGAAAGGCAAACCGATTGCGCTGGGTAGGCCACGTCCAGAGGAGTCACAAAACGAGACTAATCAAATCAGTGTGGGAGGAAGCACCCGAAGGAAGGAGACCGTCAGTAAGGCCAAAATTGAGATGGCGAGACAACATCAGGAAATACCTCACAACAATAGGAGTGGATCTAGCCACATGGCAGGAAACCGCAGAAGACCGCCCTAGATGAGACAAGTGGTGAAGGCAGCCAAAACCTACCCCGGATTGTAGCGCTACGGAGAAGAAGAAGAAGAAGAAGAAAAAGAAGAAGAAGAAGAAGAAGAAGCATAGAAGATCGGTGTGTGTGTGGGAGCAGTGTACTGTAACAAAAACAGAAAGGACTGGATACGGAAGAAGAATACGAGGGTGGGGAAGGTGAAAGGAAGGATTTCTGTTAGAGTATTGTTTAGTTGGGGAATTTTATATTTTGGAGAGGTTATGCCAAACATGGAACTGGGCCGGACACGGGCCAAGAGACCAAACTAAATGGAGTGGGAAAATAATTAAATGGAAACCATGGAGAAACAGAAGCGCTTGCCGGCCGGAGATGAGATGCAGCGACGACATAAAATGTACGGCAAGACTCAATTGGTACCAGGTGGCCCAGAATAGAGACAAGTGGAAAACTTAAGGGAAGCTTATACCCTGAGAGTAGAAGCCAGCTAATTTAAAAAATAGCGGACCAAAGGTCTTTTTTTTAAATGATTTCGTCAAGTTCTATAGCTTTTCTAGATCAATATGAGACAATTTCGATATTTGTCCAGCTATCTGAAATTATGTAGTTAAATATTAATCCATTTGAACAACGCAGGATATTTCTATTATTTGTACTAATCCTTTCTGTTTGAATAAAATGTATAAATTGAACATCATTAATTACTTAGTTTTTACAAATTCGCATTAATTGCCCTAATCTTTACTAATTGATTCATATAATTTTACAATTCGCACTTTACGAAACGAATAAACGTTATTCCACCCTTTAAACACCCCATGCCCAAATACCAACCCCACATACAACCACGGTACACTAAAGCTAACCCCTAGAAACAGTATTTTTAATTAAAAATTTTTGCCGTGATGTGTAGTTTCCGCGTATATATAATATCCGGCGTCTAATTTCGCGTCCGGGCGCTCGTTGAAATAAAACCCCGCGCGTCATTTCGGCGCGATAAACAGCCACTGGGGGGCGGCGAAGGTGAGTATCACATCCCCGGTGAAATTAAAAATGATTTAGGTCAGTTGCTCGGCTTCCGGGCTCTCTGATCTCGCCGGGTAATATCAAATTTTAATGCGACCCGATTGTGTTACACGCGCTGTTATAAAGTTTGAGGGGAAATTTTATTAATAAGGGGGGGTAGGGGGCCTGCGGGCCACAGTTCAAAGACGTGATAATTAGATTATTCTCATGTGGGTATTAATTAGGCTACACTATCTATAAAACTTTAGAACTATAGATTATGTGGGCCTGTTAGCTTAAGAAAACTTTCATTATCTAAGATCATGTTTAGCATAAAGCCAAAATAATTTCAGCTTAGGAAATACAAATAACTACCTAAATAACATCTGAGGATATATAAGCAAGAAAAATATATCAATGCATATATACATATATATATATATATATATATATATATATATATATATATATATATATATTTATATTTATATATAACATCTGAGGATAGATAAGCAAGAAAAATATATCAATGCATATATACATATATATATATATATATATATATATATATATACACAAACTCAACAAAACAAAATTTTAGAAATCTGTAATTTAGACAGAAGAACAAGTACAACCGGATTATACGAAAAAACATAAGAACATACCGAACATGATCACCCTAAACAATTTATTCTTGATCTAGAAAATTAAAAACGATCTAATAAAAATAAATACTAGTCTAATATCAAACAAACAAATGCATGACCATTAGACTAGAAGAAAATCACATCTTAAACAACAGAACATCAACAGAAGAATACTCAAAAACAAAACATCCACAGACACTAACGACAACCACCATAAATCAATAGAATAAACTAAATGAGTATACTAAAACACTAAAATATATTCCCTTCAAAGTAAAAATTAAAAATTAACCAAAAAAAAAAGCGTGGTCTTATTAAAAGTTACTTTGTAAGTAGATTTCTACTTATAAACAACAACAAAATAAAATGGAAGACAAGAAACAAAGCACTGAACCCCTCGATACCGTTTGCACGAGAAAGGATATCCAACCCATATATTCCATGGCGAGGACAAAAGCAAAAAACATCAACAGATTTCTCTGCACATATTTTGTATATACATATATGTATAACTATGTACAATAGTTGTAAATGTTTCGATCAATACAATGAATCAGTAAAAAAAATATGACAAAAGTGGTCATCAATAAAAGCACCTCAATTGCTAGAACATGGCATATTGTGGTGGAAAATGTATTTCACTGAGTAGGTATAACGATTGATTGAGAAGTCTAATTAAATTTATGCTATAACTATGTTCTCGCAATTGTAGTGCTTTTATTGATTGCCACTTCTGTTACTTTCCTCTATTGTGTTATTTTTGTTTCTAGGTAATTTTTCGGATAAGAATCCAAACGGTTATTACCATATGGGTGTGTATTGCTAATTGATGTGGTGTCGCAAGATAGCATTAAACTTTCCTCCTAGGGGGGAAGTTGTAGGATTTTTGTATATAACCACTCAAGTTATTGTGTGAATCCATTCTCACTTACTGAGCTCTACATTGATGAGATATAACAAGATCGAAATCTAGATATGTAGATTGCTATGAGGTGAATTCACACTTATATACCAAACTAGTCGTCAGATTTAGTTTATCAGAGCTTGCTATTGAAATATGCTATGTTAATAACACAAATAACTTAGAAGGGAAGAATGAATAAAAGAGTGAATTGCTCCAAGTAGTTAGGTTTTATTTCGACTGCAAAGGTGGCTTGGGGATGTCGAAGAGAAAATGAGACAAGTGGTGGAATGGTAACCTAGTAATAGTGTGTAAGATCTGGGAAGAGAAAATGAGACAAGTGGTGGAATGGTAACCTAGTATTAGTATGTAAGATCTGGGATGATTGTATGAAGCCAATATTGTTGTATGGAGTGGAAGTATGGATATTGCGAAAATGAAATATAGTCGAAAGGGAGTAAGGCTGGTTTTTGAAGAACATGCTAGGAGTTGAAATATCGACGCCTATGAAGGTGCTTCTGCAAGAAACAAATCGGATGAGCATGTGGTGGAAATCTTGTGGAAGTATAGTACACATCTGACCACAGATACATCAGATTTGAAATAAAATCCTCAGTTACTAACCCCCAGACATTTAGGAACCCACGGAACTATCAATGGGATCTTTACAAGGACTACCTGCGACAAGGGCTGGAACTATGTCCGGGTAAAGTTAGAAACATAGTGGAGCTAGAAATAATGACTGATAACGTCACAAATACAATCACTTCAACTTTTGCGTCATGCTGTCCAAAAACGGTAAGAGAGAACCGCAGTAATGTGGAATGTGGTGAAATAAGGTACTCTCTGATCTAAGGACAAAGACAAGAAAACTGTTCAACCAGGCTAAAAGAACTGACGACTGGGGAACTTATAAAGAAACCCTGACAGAATACAATATCAAAATAAGGAAATTTAAAAGAGCAACATGGAGGGACTACTGCGACGGGGTTAAGAAAACTCCCGACTGTGCAAAACTTCAGAAGACTCTCGCAAAAGGTAACAACAATAAGATTAGATCAATGCGGAAAAATGACGGAACATACACAGAAACCGAAGGGGAAGTCCTGAAACTCTTACTTCAACACATTTCCCGGGTTCTGCGGTTATTGGTACCAAACACAAAATCTGGCTATCGACAACCCATTCAAACGGGGAACAAGAAATAGCTGGATACTAGCAAAAAACTTAAGTCTCGGAAACAAAACTTGCATGGGCAATCAACACATTCGAGCCATTCAAAGCTGCTGGAGAAGACAACATCTTCCCAGCACTACTCCAAAAAGGATTGGAGGAATTAAAATCAGTACTGTGTACGATTATGCGGCCGAGTATAGCCCTAGGGCACATACCAAATAAGTGGATAATGGTGAGGGTGGTATTTATACCAAAACCAGGACGGGAAACATACCAACTGGCTAAATACATCAGTCTGACCACGTTCCTACGGAATACAATTGAAAAACTGATTGATAAACACATCAGGGACGGAGCAATGGTACTAAAACCACTGCAAAGACATCAATATGCGTATCAATCAGGAAAGTCATGCGAAACAGCAGTGCATGAAATAACCATAATAGCTGAAAAAGCAATTAAGAACAAGCAGACTGTTCTTGCAGTCTTCTTGGATATAGAGGGCGCGTTTGAGAACACCTCGTTTGAATCCATTACAAGAGTAACACAAGCAAGAGGTATACAGCCAACCGTAGTTGGCTGGATCGGCCAAATGTTAAGTGGGCGGAGAACAATAACATCACTAAATGGAATAACTATGGAAGTATTGGTTGGCAGGAGCTGCCCGCAAGGCGGCGTACTGTCCTCTCTTCCGTAGTGCATAGTTATAGACGATCTGTTAGATCAACTGGACCAGAAAGGATGCTACGTACAAGGCTACGCCGACGACGTAGCAATACTAGCGGTCGGCAAATTTGACGGTATCACATCAGAACTTCTGCAACACGTGGAACGGTGGTGTGCAGCAGAGGGCCTCACCGTTAACCCCGAAAAAACCTCTTTAGTGCCATTTACACGTAGAAGGAACTTAAGTAAGATAAAAATACCGACGCTGTTCGGCAGAGAAATACAAAATGGAGGGACAAGTTAAATATCTAGGTGTAACCCTAGACTCTAAACTGACCATCAAACCACATATGACAAAGATTACGAACAAAGCCGTGAAATCGTTCAGGGCATGCCGACGAATGTTCGGAAAAAACTGGGGACTAACACCAAAAACGATGTATTGGCTCTATACTCGGGTTAGAAGCCCCATTATGACTTACGCACCTACAATCTGGTGGCATAAAGCCTCAGACGGGGTAAGCAGGAGAATACTAGGCAAAGTGCAAAGAATTGCCTGTCTAGGAATAACAGGGGCAATACTAACAATCCCCACCGCCGCAATGGACCTTCAATTCACATTAAAGTGGAGACGAAGATCTACAGAACTAACGCCATGGAGAAGTCATACAACTCATCCATAGACCACACCCATCTATCGTTAGGGAAAACCGAAGAATACATTTTAAGAATGCGTCCTGACAGGACAATAAATACACTTCACATGATGAAACCTTACAAGGTAGTAATACCAGATAGGACAGAATGGGAAAAAAGGCTATATGCAAAAAATTACAAGGATCAATCTGGTTTACCGATGGATCGAAATCCAACAAAGGAACATGAATAGGAGTGTATGAGAGCAACTCGGCAGGAGGCACAAGACTCCAGCTTGGCGAGCATACCTCCGTGTTCCAAGCAGAAATGATCGCAATTCAATGCTGCGTTAAAACTCTATTGGAAAAGAACTATAGTAAGAAGGAAACCAATATTGTGACAGTCAGGCAGTGCTGAGAGTTCTAGACTCCAGCGTGAATAACTCTAGAGTTGTCATAGAATGCATTGAAGATCTGATGATACAGGGAGCTCGAAAAAAAGTAACACGGGAAATCAGGGAATCAAAGGCAACGAAAAAGCGGCAAAAGAGGCTAGCGAATTGAAATTCATTGGCCCCGAACCAACCTGCGGGATACCATATAGAACTGCAAAGAATAGCTTGAGAAAGCATCAGAAAACCCCCCACAGCCGATACTGGGAAGTCCAAACTGGAATTAAACACTGGAAGAGGTTCATTAAGGCTCCCAGTACGGAGGCGAGGGAAGAAATCCTAAAACTAAATAGGAACCAATTAAGAAATGCCGTAGGACTCCTAACA
The DNA here is from genome assembly GCA_963942505.1 of Lordithon lunulatus. Classification (NCBI taxonomy): domain Eukaryota; kingdom Metazoa; phylum Arthropoda; class Insecta; order Coleoptera; family Staphylinidae; genus Lordithon; species Lordithon lunulatus. Next base: position 12,257,498 of record OZ012669.1, read on the forward strand.
GGACACTGCACATTAAATAAACACCTGCACACTATGGGGATAGACAAATCACCAACGTGCAGAGGCTGTGGGGAAGAAGAAGAAACCCCACTAATGTAATAACTAGCTGCGAGGCATTCAATTCAGGCAGGAAAAAGCTCTTTGGTTCAACGCGAATGAACCAAAAAAAGCTCCAAGCTCGCCCATTCACGAAACTTCTGGACGTCATTGAAGATACAGAGCTCATGAATGAGTAATGGTTATGGGGGCCAACCGTGGCCGCAGTGCAGTGGGATGCTACAGCGAAACCAGACCCTTCAGGAAAATAAATAGTACACATGTCTGATATGTGGGCGAAGGAAAAGTTGAGAGGAATGGGTAGTCTAGGATCTAAAGTCGGATGGTAGTGGCAAGAAAAACAAGTTAGGATGACTGAGAGCTCGTACAACCAGGGATATGTAGAGTGGCTATTGAAGAGGAAACCTCGGTCTACATAACCAGGGGTGGGTGTAGCAGAGAGGACAAAGTGTATGTGGCAAATGAGAGGTGAGGTTCAGAAGAGAAAGGAATGACAGTGAGGATGGGGCTAGAATACACCACGTGTGCAGTGTAGTAAAAGGAGTGATACGTGGTGGCATCTAAGCAACGAATGTGTGAAAGCAGATTGGGTGGGGGATTGCAGAAAGGTGAGTGAATGGTTAAGAAGGGATGGAAAACGCGTGCAAATCTGCAAAAGGCTATCATGAGTAAATAAAGTTGGTGAAGGAGACGGCATAGTGGGGGAGGGCTATTCTTATAGTTTGAAGTTTATATTGTACTATTTAATTTATTTTGTGTGTGTATGGTTATGCTAAATAAAGGTTTTTTTTTGGTGTATTTTTAAAGGCAACATCATTCTAATAAACTTTTATATCATTAAATAATTGTCCAAAATGCTCCGTTACTAAAATATTTACTATACGAAACCAGATTCTTCATATTATCGTAATCTTAATCGTAATCGTTTATTGGTGTTATCACTGTTACAGTTTACACAAGTCAATACAATATGAGAACAAAATACACATTTACACAATAAAAATACTGCTGAGACTATAAACATACTAATTCATAAAAAGTATAAGTAATTTATTTTATCATATATACGTTTCGTCTAATACAACAGAACATTTTGCTTTCAACACTTAACAGCACAATTTCGTATGAATTCTTAAAATATTTTTATACCTGCACCTTACTTTAGGAAGTTAATTAAAAAAAAGTATGAGCACTGGCTCGGAACTTTATACTTTTTGCACCCCCTTTCTAAAATGAAGAATTGTCGCGCGCCTCGCTCCCGCGATGACATCTCCAATAAATTCCGTTTTTCATTAAAACCTCGCCGTCCCCAGGCCGAATTAAAGTTATTAATCTGATCGGACGACGACGCGTCGGAATTAATTAAAGAATCCCCGTCGCGAGTAGAATTCATTCGCCCGAATTAGGAGACTTAATAATTACAACACTTTGTGCTAATTGAATTCGCATGCAAAGAATCGCAAAACGGTACCTGGCAGATCTTGCCAGATGCATTAGCATTGATATTGCACTTTTAAAGTTTCCGTGGCATGTTGCGAGGTTCAAAGTATCTCGGCGGGGAACATAAATTGGTTTTAATATCGAATTTAAATTCAATAAGGCAGCCGGACGCGATAGAAACAAAAAAGTCGAGTGGCTCAGAGTTTTGCGCTCTGCAGGGCGTGATAAAACCCTTGATTTATTGATGGCAGCAGATACTACTTATGAATGCAACTGGAGTGGCTGTCTATATAAAATTCATGCAAAATCTATTACTATTGTTTTATATCCTTAAAATAAGATTTTGAATAACGAATTTATACGTCGATTTTTTTGAGGATTCACTCCCACAAAATAATTGCATTATCCTTGCGTTTAAATTAATTATTTTAAATGGATTTTCAGTACAAGACATAATCAAAAAAATAGTATATTTGGAAGATTAGATAAAGGTTTAAACGAGTGCCTCAAAATATGGATATGAATGAGGCGCTGGAAAACCGGAAAAATTAAAATAAATACTTTTCTATCTAGAAATTTTACAATTAGACTGAAATTGTCATTTTGTAACAGGCTGAACGGCTCATTATGTGAACTTTATTATAATATTGAAAAACGGAAAAATAAAAATAAATACTTTCCTCTATTTATTTTTAGTTCCGGCCTCTGGTTCACAATATAATAACTTCCGTAAAATAATAATTCATAAAATTCAACATGTGAATTGCTAATTCAACCGTTCACAATATTTGTTTGATTGCCTATTTTTTTAAATTTTTTTGTGTGCGTTATCCGCATAAAGCATCCTAGACCCCGTGAATAGCATAGCTAGAAACTGTGGTAGAAAAGGCCGGAAACTAAAAATAATTAGAGAAAAGTGTTTGTTTTTATTTTTCCATTTTTCCATATTATAATAAAGGTTAATATGACTAACAATGTCAGTCTAATTGTAAAATATCTAGATATCATGAACTTTTACAATTCATTAACTAAAATACTAGTCTATTACATAACGACTGATTTTTCATTTCGCCTACCATATATAAAAACGACGTCATATTCAATACTTTATGCCATTATATCCACTATTTATTTTTTATTTGAAGGAACACTCTTCAAATAAAAAATAAATAGTGGATATATAACACACAATTTGTTTTATTTATCGTCTTATTGAAAGTCCTTTTACAAATAGAGATGTCTGGAAATTGTGTCAAATAAATAAATGCCGGCTTACTAACTAAAATTTTCATATTGCCCTAACAGAACTATAGGTTCAATACAACAACATTGTAGAGAAGTAGTAATTTTAATCCTCATGACAAATAGGATTGCTTTATTTCTCAATTACCCTAGTTTCTCGTTTAATGAACTATTTACTACCTCATTGAAACGCAGACAGAGAATATAATGAAAGGCACCCGACGTGAGTCCTCCGCACAATTTCCTTTTTATGAGGAGCCCTTTCCCACATAAAATTTTATTCAGTGCAAAGTGCCCACCCATAAAACCGACGCGACCTATTTATATTTTCGATTGAAACTTTTACCGGATCCCCCGGAAAAATCCACGCCGGTAAATCTAGTTTAGCTATCTGCGGCGTCGCCAGCGTATCGCCCGGCAATCAATTATATTCCTTCCATGCAAATCCGGGCCCAGCTCATCGTTCTCAGATTGCGTCGCGCGACCGATGTTTACTGCGCCTTTTATAACTATTTTTCACGTTACATTTATATCTGCGATGCGAAACGGATAAATGAGTTATTCTAGCTATGCTATTCACGGGGTTACGTCTAGGTTGCTTTATGCGGATAACGCACACATACACACGAGTCGCCTGTTGATTAAATGCGACTGGCAGGTAGATTCTAATCGCGAATACGAACCGAGGCGCATCAATCATTTGCAAATATAAAATAACAATCTAGTGTTATCTAAATCTCTGGACTCTGCCGCTGGAACGAGCCACGCGCAAAATTGCAATCTGCTGTGCTTGTTGATATGTTAAAAATAAAATGCAATGTGCATTCTTTTGCTGATGGAATATCTTTGATGTATGTACCTAGTAGCTATCTTACGTAGATGAAAGTGAATGGAATATTTGTACTGATTATTTGCAGTATAATTAATACATTTCATTGTCATCGCATCAAAAACGTTTGCATTTTGCCTCTCGGTGCAAACTATATTGAAGTTGATAGTTAAAATTCATAAAATTATTTTTACTTTTGAAATTCACTTTAAATTTCGTTATGCAACGCTAAATGTAGAAAACTTAAAACAACATTTTAAAATTTATATGACTAAGGGCCGGTTCTACAATTGACATTTAATCGGAGAATAAGGCTATTCGTGGAATAAGTTTGAGATATTAACGCCAATATGCCAAATTTATTCCAGGAATAACCTTATTCTCCAGTTAAATTCCAATTGTAGAACCGGCCCTTAAGGGTTGAATTAATGACATAATGTCGTAAGAAAAAGCGACAAATCTTAATTATGTTAATTGCCAGTTACTATGTTCATTAACTATGCATAGTAATGTAACACCACATTTATCTATACTATGTTCAATTAATTATAAGCACACTGTAGTATTGTAGATTATCCTGATGATGCTCGAAATTAAACGAGCGAAATATTGATATATTATAAAAGGAGTTTCACTGCCCTCGCCGTTTCCCAAAACTAATTTATACATAACTAACTTTCGGCGAAAAAATATATATTATACACTTTAATTGTAAGAGTTTTCCTCAATCCTGAACTGATTCAAGCAAAACTCCTGTGCTCGACATATCACATTGTTTACGCATTTAAGGATTCAAGAGGAGTCTTGGTTTATTTAAGTTAATCATGCATTCTACCATAAAGTGTTGTTAACAATTATAATGGAATCAAACACATTTATTTTTCCACTAAGTATACTGTCAAATTTTCTTCGTATTATTATTAATTTAATCACCATTCTTTATGTTTCCCCTTATATTTCCTCTCCCATATAAACTTCATATATAAGTCCCTGTACTTAATAGAATGTCTGAGTCCACTCCATAAGGCAATTTACTACGTTATCCCCGCAGCTTTATCGAGCAAAGCGAAACAATTTTTATATTTGTGGTCACCGTCCTCTCATCCCGCTGGCCCCTTAATGGAAATCCTCTCCCCGATTTTCCTCGCCACTCGCTGCCCGGATTACCGAGATCCGATCCGAACAAAGAAGCTGCACCCAGGGCGCCGTTCGCAAGCACGCCCCTTATTAGCGCAACCTGAGGCCCCTCCGGCAAGATTTAAAGTTCGCAATTTATCAGCCGTATTAGGTATCCAACGCTACGCGACACCCACCCACGCCCCGGCTGGCGTGAACCCCGCGACCTCTGGGATAGTTAAATTGTGGACGGTCAAACGTACGCGCGGAGGATTTAATTTCGACGCGCCCAAGAAATCGGACTGTCCTCACCGAGGGGTGTCCCCCAGCAGGACATGTGTGTGTGTATGGCGGCAACGCAAAAATGAATTCCGCAGGGAAAACGTACGCGCTCCCACGGGCGAACGAGCACAGACTTACAAAGGAGGATTTGTGGCCGAATTATTGAGACATTTCAGTAGACTTCACAATCCGATAAGAGTTGATTGAAAGACATAAATGTGGAAAGTTCTGTATCGTGGGGGTAGCAGCCGGATGAAAAGTTTTATTGTTTATTTTAGACGAGGGTTTATAAATTGCGTCGGGGAAGGCATTGAAAGATATTTGCACTAATATATGTAGACAGATTTTTTTTTAAGAATATCAAGTAGGTTTCAGGACCAACAGATCAGTTACAGTTTAAATATTCACACTGAAACATATACAGATGAACTGCACATCAAATACTACGCTGTACGATGTTCATCGATTTTAAACAAACATACGATATCGTTAGCAGACAGGAAGTGTTCAATTCAAAATGATGGAAGCTTTTGGAACCTAATTAAGCTTACGAAGATTATGTTATGTGGAACATAAAATGCATCCAGATAGCATTTTATGTTCCACATACAGAACACTACGCCAAAAAAAAACTATTATTGCTTGAGTATCATTTTTAAATCTTGTACTGCATTGTCAGTACATATATTACTGACGGTATGTGTTGATTTGATGAATATATGTTCTCTGTAACTCGAGTAACCAGAGTCTAAACATCGAATATTATTGAAAAATATTTAAATAGTTTAAATAACTTGAACATTCGCTAAACATATTTGAAAAATAGTGAGAATCAAGGGTAGTCATTCTGTCGTAGACCATACGACACAATAATGCTTGTTAATGTTTTTGGTTGTATTGACGATTTTAATGTATTACAGCTAACTTAACATTAATATAATACTATTCATTAATTCTAATTCACCTGGAAAGAATGTGGCAGGCAAAGTATTTTGGGAATCAATAGGTTATATTGATAAGTTTGTTGTATGGCAGCTAAGCTCACATTATATCGTGTCAAATAACACTATTTAGTGGACACGATGTAATGTGAGCTTAGCTGCCATACAACAAACTTATCAATGTAACCCATTGATTCCCAACCTACTTCGCCTGCCACCTTCTTTCCAGGTGAATTAGAATTAATGAAAAATGAAATGAAAAATAAATGCACTAGATGTTTCTCGTCTCCCCATTCATGGAAAACCCCCTGTCTGAAACATGCAATATTATTATATATATTATCAATTGCCTTTTACCTTTCGGTGTAGACTATTACATTAACATTATTAACATTATTATAGTTTACAATTACTGTTGTTTATACATTTTTAAATTCTTTCCACTCCTTTCTGTTCTTCGCCAGTTCTCTTGCTTGCTTGACTGTTTTTCCTTTCTTGATTATTATGTCCTCTATTATGTTGTCCCACTCTTTTCTTGGTCTACCTCTTCTTCTTTTATTTTCAGTTCTTGCTTCCCATACCTGTTTTGTTTGATTCTTTTTGTCCATCCTGATTAAATGACCCCACCAGTTTAGTTGTTTCTTTTCTATATACTTATCTACAGCTTCAATTCCCAGTTCTTCTCTGATGTCCTCATTTCTTATTCTGTCTCTTCTCGTAACTTGTTTTACTCCTTTGAGATATTTCATTTCCATTGCCTGTATTCTACTTGTGTCCCTCTTCGTTAGCTTCCACGTCTCGCTTCCATATGTCAGTATAGGTCTATATATGCTTGTATATATATTTATGTTTGTCCTTCTGCTGATCTCTTTCCTGTTAATCAGTATATTGCTCAATGCGTGGTATGTTTTAGCTGTGTTGTTTATTCTGTTACTAAGTTCGCCTTCCATTTTTCGTCTTCTGTCAGTGCTACTCCTAGATATTTGAATTCTTCTACTTGTTCTATTGTGTGTTGTTCTATCATTATATTTATTTGTTCTTTCCGGTTTCCTATTACCATCACTTTTGTTTTGTTATAATTCATTTTCATGTTATACTTTTCTAGGTGTCTGTTCCATACACTAAGGTTGTGCTGCAGATTACCTTCATTTTCGGCTATCACTACTACATCATCAGCGAATGCTCCTTACGATATTTTTACAACTTGCATGCTTTTGTACCCTATGTTTGCTTTTTTGGTTTCTGGTTTCATGCTCTTCATTATTTCATCCATGTATATGTTAAATAATGTAGGACTGAGCCCGCCTCCTTGTCTTAGTCCAGTGGTTGTCTGAAATGTTCTTGATGTTTGTCCCTTGTGTATTATTGCATTGGTGTTGTTCTTGTATATGTTCTGTATTAATTCGACTGTCTTTCTTTCTACACCTCTCTCTTCCAGGATTTTCCATAATTTATTTCTTGGTATCATGTCGAATGCTTTTTCCAGGTCGATGAATCCTAGGTATGTGTTTTTATTATTTGCAAGTCTTTTTTCTGTGATTTGTTTTATCGTGAAAATGTTGTCCTGTATGGATCTTCATTTCCTAAATCCACATTGCGATTCTTCTAGCGTCTGCTCTATTTTTGCTAGTATTCTTTTGTTAATTGTTTTTTCTAAGATCTTCATACCTATGCTTATGAGTGTTATACCCCTATAGTTTGAACATTTTGTCTTATCGCCTTTCTTGTGTATCGGTACGATTAACGATACTTGCCAATCTCTGGGTATTTTATTCGTCCTCCATATTTCGTTTATTTATTTTAGTAGTATTTCATTACCTGCAGGTCCCATATGTTTAATCATTTCCGTTGTGATCTGGTCTTGTCCTGGTGATTTCCCTATTTTCATTTCCTTTATTATCTCTAGTATTTCTTTTCCATTGATCATCTCTATATCTGCTTCCGAGTCGTTCTGATCTCTTGTCTTCTGTTCATTTCCATCATTTTGTGATAGTAAGTCTTCAAAATATTCTTTCCATCTTTCCAGTATTTTTTCGTTGTCCTTCAGCAATATTCCTTGATTGTCTTGTATATAATTTACTTCTTGTCCTTTTTCTTTTCTGTTTAGTTTTAGTGTTTTATAGAATAATTTTTGGTTTTCCTTTGCATTTTTCTCCATTGTCTCTCCGAACTTTTCCCATTCCCTGCTCTTTGCTATTCTGACCTTATCTTTTACTATTTTCCTCTTTAAACTGTATTCTTCGTAGTTTTTACTATTTTTGTCATTTAGGTATCTTTGCCATGCTTTTTTCTTTTCCTTTATTTTCTCTCTTATGTCCTGCGACCACCATGCTGTCTGCTGCTTCTTGTTTGTGTTTTGCTTTGTCCCACATGTCTCTTGTGCTGTCTCCAGTATATTTTTCTTTAATTTATTCCACATTTCCTCTACTTCTTGTCTATAGTTACCCTTTACTAATTTCTCCTCTATTTTCTCTTTATAGATTTTTGCTATTTCTTTTTCCCTTAGTTTGTATGTTCTTATCTTGTTGTAGTTTATTGCTATATTTGGTCTCTTTTTTTATCGTTATCTTGGTAGTCTTCCTTTATTTTCGTCTCTACTAGATAGTGATCACTTCCAATTTCGTAACTTCTCTTTACTCTTGTGTCTATTATTTTGCTCCTTTTCCCTTGTTCTGCTAGTACATAGTCTATTATAGATTTTTCGTTCCTGCTTATCACTTCCCTGGTGTATTTGTGTATGTCCTTGTGTTTAAATAGTGTATTCGTTATTACTAGATTATTCATTCTACAATAATCTAGCATTTTCTTACCATTTTCGTTGAGTACGCCTTCTCCATATCTTCCTCTCATCGCGTCATTATCTTTTACTTCGTTGCCAATTCTGCTGTTAAAGTCTCCCGCCACGTACACTTCTCCTTTGGCTTTTTCTGTTGTTTCGTTGAGTTGCTCCCAGAATGTTTCTTTGTTGCACGCAGTATCATCTTCGTTTGGTCCATACACTGCTATGATAGTTTTATGGTAGCCGTTTCTTTGATCTCTAACTTCGATAGACAAAATCCTCTCCGTAATTGCATCCCATTTATATATATTCGATTTCAGTTTTTTATGCACTATACATCCTACCCCTGCTGCGGCTCTCCGATTGTTATCTACACCGCTATATATGAATATATGTTCCTTGTCCATTTTGTACTCTCCCTTCCCCTTCTTTTTTGTTTCTGTTACCACTAAGAAGTCTAGTTCAGCTTTCTCAAATTCTTCTTCCAGCTCTTTTTCCTTTCCATTTATACTCCTGATGTTCCAAGTCCCAATTTTCCATATTTTTCTTTTTTTTACTGTACTATTTTCTTTGTTTCCATTTATTATGTGTTTGTTCTTCTTTCCTTTGTTCGTTGTCCCTTTCCTCGCTGTATTCTTTGTATTTTTGCTTCCGTCCGTTTTCTCTTTTGCTAGTAGTTTTTTGGATTGGTTACTTTCATCCCATTATCTTTGGCTACGACTCCTTTCTCCTTTTTATCCCATATGTATATTTCATTGTCTACTATTATCTTTCTATATCCTATTTTTACGTGTTTTCCTTTTTCTTTTTCCAAGTTTGCTATGTTTCTTATCTCTCTTTGTATTTTTCTCTCCTCTTCCGTTAGATCATCGTCTATATATATATAACATGCAATATTAAATTATCTAAATGCTTCTTCGAGAGGATTTTGTTTAATTTATTAAATAGTCCTTCATGTCAACAGGTTTACTTGTTAAGTAACAATTGATATTTTTCTCATGCAGAAGCAGTTCACCTCAATTTGTTAATTTTAATCAGAATCTGTGCTTAGTATTGAAGTTCCCTATGCGACCCAGGCCCACCAATCCAGGGCTCAGCACTTAAGAGTTAATAAATATCGTTACTACTTGAAAGAAATCCGCATAACAAACCATACAACATTAAAAATCTAATTATAACTTATAATTCCTAACCAAATCTGCCCCTCTTAAACTTTGTTTCGTAACAAAAGTAATTATTTTTGTTGAAACCGATGTAATTAAAACTTTTTTCGCCCACAAAATCAATAACATACATCCTCTGCATACAAATTGAATATATAAATAGTTATATAGTACTAGTAATTTTTTGTCCACGAAATCATTATTATAATTCCTGCATACGTATGTTATACTGGTGTTTGGGCAAAAGGGCTTAAGTCATAGTTTGTACGAAATTAAGATACAACTACCCAGCTCAGTGGCAGAGTAGTTAGAGGCGTCGTTCGCCTCGTACTGAGCATTGGGGAGCCTGAGTTCGATCCCCAGTGGGGACAGAATTTTCGCGAATCACCTTTCACAGTTTTTCGGAGGTTTTCTGTGAAGTTAAGGTAAATACCGGGTGATTAAACTCCTCTGAGCTTCTCCCTTGACCGGCGGAAAAGCCTCACGGCTGATAGCCCTATAAAAGATAGAAGTTTTTTTTTGGATAGAACTAAGGATCATTTTTGTATATAACCACTCGAGATATTGTGTGAATTCATCCTCACTAGCTGAGCTTCACTGAAGAGATCTAATAAGATCGAAATCTAGATATGTAGATTGCTAAAAGGTGGGTTCACACTTATAGAGATTTTTATGTCTTTTTAACCAAACCTTCTGCTCTTTCCATTGGTACAAACAGCTTGTAAACTTTACATCTCCTGACTTTTGCCCGTTTGCCCAAACACCAGTGATATATAAACAGTCCACTGAAAATATTATTAGTATTTTATTCGTCCACAAAATCAATAATATAAATCCTTTATGCTAATAGCTAATAGTCCACTAAAAATATTTATTAGTCCTTTTACCGTCCAGAAAATCAATAAATCCAGTATACTAATTATATATATATATATATATATATATATATATATATATATATATATATATATATATATATATTTATATATATAGTGTATTGCAAATGTTTATGAGTTTGTTTATATAAATAGTGCACTGCAGATGTTTTAATGAGTATATGAATATCAATTACCTATAACTTTTAATCAATATCATAATTTGTAGCCAACTCGTGCAATTAAAGCGAGGCAAATATTTTTCTGTTCATTTTTCATCGCGACGCGTTCTAAATGATCGCGATAATAAATTTCAATTATGACGGAGTACCTAGAGCAACCTAGCTGCAGTGCGGCGCGCAGCTCGACAATGCAAACGTAACTTGTGTGCAATAAGATAGTGGAATTGTAATGGGTTTATGGCAAAATATACTTAAGACAGAACAAAAGCGGAGCAGGAAGCCATTTGAATGCGACCTGTGGGTGGAAAATGATGCTTGCATAACTCGCCTGTTTGCAGTTATATGTGCACGTGTATGTTTTTAGTGTTATGCTCATATTCATTCTTGTTGAGATGGGGGATAATTTTATAAAGATATGATTACAGTAAAGTAGTGTGGATTTAATGTTATTGTCTGCGAATAAAAGGCTGCAGAGAAGAATTTTTGCATTGCAAATTACACTTAATGAAATTTGAGTATTACATACAGCTGTGTCTGTATTTTCAGGCAAACTCGAGATACCAATTTTAACACAACACTAAATATAGTATAAAACTTAGAAAATTTAAAACACAATATTGTCTGTGAATAAAAGGTTGTAGAGAAGAATTTTTGCATAACAAATTATACGTAGTGAAATTTGATTATTACATACAGCTGTGTCTGTATTTTCAGGCAACCTTGAGATACCAATTTTAACACAACACTAAATATATTATAAAATTTATAAAATTTAAAACACAATATTGTCTGTGAATAAAAGGTTGTAGAGAAAATTTTAGCATAACAAATTATACGTAATGAAATTTGATTATTACATACAGCTGTATCTGTATTTTCAGGCAAACTTCAGATACCAATTTTAACACAACACTAAATATAGTATAAAATTTAGAAACTTTAAAACACAATATTGTCTGTGAATAAAAGGTTGTAGAGAAGAATTTTTGCATAACAAATTGTACTTAATAATATTTGATTATTACATACAGCTGTGTCTGTATTTTCAGGCAAACTTGAGATACCAATATTAACACAACACTAAATCTAGTATGAAATTTAGAAAATTTAAAACACAATATTGTCTGTGAATAAAAGGTTGTAGAGAAGAATTTTAGCATAACAAATTATACGTAATGAAATTTGATTATTACATACAGCTGTGTCTGTATTTTCAGGCAAACTCGAGATACCAATTTTGACACAACACTAAATATAGTATAAAATTTAGAAAAATTAAAACAGAATATTGTCTGTGAATAAAAGGTTGTAGAGAAGAATTTTTGCATAACAAATTGTACTTAATAATATTTGATTATTACATACAGCTGTGTCTGTATTTTCAGGCAAACTTGAGATACCAATTTTAACACAACACTAAATATAGTATAAAATTTAGAAAATTTAAAACACAATATTGTCTGTGAATAAAAGGTTGTAGAGAAGAATTTTAGCATACCAATTTACATGTAATGAAATTTGATTATTACATACAGCTATATTTGTATTTTCAGGCAAACTTGAGATACCAATTTTAACACAACACTAAATAAAGTATTAAATTTAAAAACTTAAAACTCAATAGTATTTATGTACTAACTTTTGATGGTCAAAAAATCATATTTTCAATATATTAAAATTTGACATAACAATTTTAACACAACGCTAAATAAAGTATAAAATTTCTAAAATTTAAAACTCAATAGTGTTTACTAACTTTTGCAAACAAAAATTGTAATTATATATTACCTAACTAAAAAAAAAATGTTATTCATTTGTTTATTTTGTTTCACATAGAGATTTCACGTTTTTAAAAGTTGTCGAGTTGAATTACGAAGTAATCCACTTGCCGCTCGCTACTGCAAATTAGCTGGAAAAGTTCCGGCTAATTTCCGCCCTCGTGCAAACACAAACACTTTAGCGTATTAATGCAGTCATCACAATATCAAAGTGCAATTACACATGTCAAACTGCGACATTTACTTCTTATAGCAGTACAAAAATACGTTAAGTAATACGGGTTAATTTCATCCTACAGAAATGAGTCTCTTAACTCTATAAAGCCGGCACACTCGCCACTTTTGTATGAAAAGCAAAGGAACTTAATTCCCTTTGGTGCTACAGAAATTTCCTCATGTAAAACGTGTATCGTGTATTTTCACGTGTGTTGGATTATAATGGAGGCTGCACAATTTGTACATCAAAGCGCATATATATTAATTATGTGTGGCGTTAATATTTCCCCGTAGGGTTGCACAGGTGGAGGTCATTAAATATGCGTTTTGTGTGTCCGAACAGATGAAATGTATACTGTCGATATCAAATAATCACACACATATAAAGAGAATAATTTAGTTCATGAATCAAGAATATATTGAATTAAAATCATTATATTGGGTATGATACAACTAAACCCCTAGGAGGAAAGTTAAACGCCATCTGGCGGCACCACAACAATTAGCAATGCACACCCATATGGTAATAATCGTCAACATGTTCATGCCATCAGGATCACCCTCTATGGAATAATGGCTGTGCATTGCTAATTGATTTCACTTTCACTTTCCTCCTAGGGGTATGTTGTATCATATTTATATATAACCACTCGAGATATTGTGTGAATTCATCCTCACTAGCTGAGGTACACTGATGAGATCTAATAAGATCGACATCTAGATATGTACATTGCTAAGAGCTGGGTTCACACTTTTATATTGGGGAATAGGTTTATGAACTCCAAAACATTATTCCCAATACAATTATTATATATTGTAACTCTGCCAAAGAACAGTAATCGGGTGAACTGAGTAGCTCGGTGATATCTTTGCCAAGACATCACCGAGCTACTCAGTTCACCCGATTATTGTTCTTTGGCAGGAGTTATAATATATAATAATTAATAATATATAATAATTGTATTGGGAATAATGTTTTGGAGTTCATAAACCTATTCCCCAATTCCTGACAAAAGAGAAGGGTTTTCAGGTTAGGCCAGCCACCTGTCTCATGTAAAAAAAAACCAAAAAGGGCTCACAGGACCAAACGACAAGCCTCGGAACCGGACGGATACACGTTGACGACATATACAAGGAACGGGAAAAGAGCCCGGGAAACAAGAAAACGAAAGCACAACGCCCAACTTAGAATAGGATGTTGGAATGTAAGATCTCTCAGCGGCAAAGACCAGGAAATCCTAATGGAACTACATGAACATAAAATAGACATTTACGCAGTCGCAGAGACAAAGAAGCTAGATAAGGGTACAACTCAATACCCAAATTATGTTCTGTTTTTTTCAGGTAAAAACAAAAACCAACGAGCAGCATCTAGCACGGGGGTACTCATAACCAATAAACTGGCTCAACTAATCACAAACATAACATACACGAATGTTAGAATACTTCAAATATCAATGAAAACGAATCAAAAACATAATATCTGTATACGCACCAGATTCTGGACTGCCATACGAACAAGCAACGTCCTTCTATGAAGCGCTGCAGGAAGTGATAGACACTATCCCACAGGAAGATAAACTTATAATACTGTGGGATTTAAATGCCCGGGTGGGAAATTGACATAATCCCTGGTGTAAAGAACAGATTCAATGAGCCAACGCTAAATAACAGGGGAGAAACACTAATAAACTTCTGTACACATAATGAATTAAGAATATGCAACACATACTTTGAAGACAAGTTGCAGCACAAGATAACATTTACAGGTGAAAGAGGGCAATCCATGATTGATTACATTATTAGCAACAAACACATAAGACCAGAGCAAACATTAGACATTAGAGCACTAACATCTGCTAACATTGAATCAGATCACAACCTGATTGTAGGTAAGTTTGCAGTAGAGACACCACAGTACAGAGCAACACATATTGCAGCTAAAATCTAAAAGTTGAATCATTTAGAAACAAAAGCACAAAAATGCTCTACCAACAAAGACTGGCCCTTCAAATAAGGCATAATCCCATCGAAGACAGTGATACATCCCAAGTGGCATGGGAAAAACTGAAACGAAACATAAACCAAGCTTCCGCAGAAGCGCTTGGGAAGAAAATAATAAACAATACACCAACATACCAAAGAAGATCCAAACCCTGGTTCAATCAGGAGGTAAAAGCTCTGGCACAAGAAAAGAAACAAACCCATCTTGTTCACAAATCGACGAACTCCAGAGAAGACTACGAAAAGTATAGGGAAATAAGAAACAGAACTAACAACCGAATCCGTACCATAAAAAGAGAAAACAATTTAGCACGGAAATGGAGAACGACTTATATGGGACACAAAAACGAATCTGGAAGTTTCTGAGGGGACTGAGAAAAGAAATGAACGAAACAGTACAAATAAACAGTGTTAGCTCGAACAAGATAAGTCATTCTTCACCGAACTATATTATCATGAAGACACAGAACTTGAAAAAGTGACAAGACTACATCAGCCTGCACTCGATCAAGTCAATACTGAGGACGTCGAAGCTATCCTAGCAAAAATGAAAAACGGCAAAGAGCCCGGCCCTAATAACATCAAAAATGAACTGCTGAAACACGGGGCACAACCACTGGCAGGGCAGCTGGCGAAGCTATATAACATAGTTCTATCAACAACGCAACCCCCCCTTGACTGGAAAGAGAGTGCAAGCATTACACTATACAAAAAAGGCAACAGGAATTACCCGAAAAATTACAGATGCATCTCCCTGTTGGATCACCTATGAAGACATTCACAAAACATCTAGCGAACATTGTAACACAGAAGATCACGATGCGAGAAGAGCAACAGGGTTTTCGGAAAAATCGCTCCACCACAGACGCTATCTATGTGGTGCGACAAATTGCAGAGAAGGCGCTGGAGTTCAACAAACCCGCCTATCTCTGTTTAGTGGACCTAGAAAAGGCGTTCGATAAAGTCCGGCTCTCAGATGTACTAAAGACGTTAATTATCAAAGACATACACCCCAACACAATTAAGACAATAAAACAACTGAACACAGACACCACGACCAAATTAAAAGCGACGAACGGGGAGGACATTGATATCCGAATCAGAACTGGGATACGGCAAGGGGACAGCTTGAGTCCTCTACTGTTCAACCTCCTGATGGATAAGATTATAACAGCCCTTGACCCAATAGAACATGGCTACAAACTGGGAAGCAAACTTATTAAAACAGTGTGCTACGCTGACGACGTTTTACTAATCGCATTTACAATGGCTACTGAACACGTTTAGAAAGGAGTGTGAAACAATAAGCATGACAATGGCCACAGCTAAAACCAAAAGCCTAGTCATCGCAAAGAATCCAATCAGATGCAAGCTAGCCGTGAAGAACATCATCATTGAGCAAGTCTCAGAATTCCAGTACCTGGGAATAACTATAAATTCCTACGGAGACTTTAAAACCAGTGTCTTAAACGAGGTAAGAGGAACGTCCAGAATATCAGGAGCACTGCGAAATCCTGCCTGGAAGAACAAAAACTTAACAACTGAGAGCAAAGTAAGGATTTACAAAGCATGCATGAGACCCATTCTTACTTACTCCGCTCAAACCAGAGCCGATACGGCAGAGACAAAACGTCGACTAAGATGTGACCTCAGATCCATCACTGGTTACTCACTTGCAGATCGAAAAACAAACAAGGGAATACGGGAATAATGCTACACACCGGATATTATAAGATGGGTGCGGAGCAAAAGAAGACAGTGGAACGTACGTGCCCACGCATGCAGGACGATAGAATCGCCAAGATAGTCCGAGACGGTAAAACATACACCAAACGTCCTCTCGACAGGCCACCGAAGAGGTGGAAGGACAGCTGGTCGTCGATATCACAGGAGCAGGACCCGGGATAAGAGTTTGGTCAAAACAAGCCACATGGCTTCCGAAAAGAAGAAGAAGAAGAAGACAATTATTAACACTCGCCCCCAAATGCTCAGTAAAAGAAGTACCACTAGGCTCTAATCACTAGGCCACTGAGCTGGGTTTACCATTATTCAATAAAGGAGATGAATAAAACTACTATGTTTTTACCACTTATAAGTGGTAAAAAACATAGTAGTTTTATTCATCTCCTTTATTGAAAATGAATTACCACGTAGTAGACGCCAAAACCATTCAATTTCTTTACCATTATTATTTTTTAATCTTGTATGAAATAACACAACTGAAAGCCTTTTTTACCAATACTGGAATTAAATTAGTTACCATGTACGACTTTTTAGTTATTTATGTTCATATAGGTAACAAAGTGATATCTACACACAAACCACGTAACAATACTAACAATTTCAGTATCATACAAGTCTGTTATAATACGTATGATAAAGTAATGTGTTACGGTCACATAAATTATGAACAAAAAATCTTTTATAAAGCCAAGTACCCTGAAATTTCCATAAAAGGTAGAATTTAAACGTTTTATCTGTGAGCTTCGAATGCATGCCGCATTTACATGAAGTCCATTATAAAAGCGCACTATGCGCCACCGGCTATACTCCGATTCCATATCATCCGCATTGAATTTTGCAAAAAGGGCACCTGCTTTCGAGCGTATGTGATAATGGAATAAAACTACGACACAGATTCACCTAAAAATACATTTTATATGACAGATAATCTTTATACTTCCATCGTAAATTCGAAGTGAAGTGGAAAACGACTTTTGTTCCCATTTGGGAACGGAAAATGCCGCGCCACGATACATAATCGCACGGCGGCAATAAAGACAACATAAGTGCTTTGGAACACAACCGCAAATGACATCCACGGTACAGTTGTAATTGAAATTATACGCGCGACTGAATTTATTGGGGGTCCCGATTTGTCAAAACTTTATTGCGATCGACTCTATATGGGCGTCTCTAATTGGGTTGTTGGGAATTATGAACGTTGCGGGAATAAATTATGAGAATTGGTGGTGTTCCAGGTACTACTGCAGTACTTGTATTTACTCCCACGCGGAAACGCGAGTCGTATATGGGTAGGAGGACGCTGTGTTAACGGAATTGACCAAATACTTTAAACATCAGTTATGTTCAATGACCTCAACACATCAATAAATAGTATAAATTTCGTGTTTTAGTTACATTTTATTATAAATTTGCCGAGCTTTTATGCCTGGTAAATTCATATATTCTCACTCCTACTTCTATTACAGGTCTAAATACATTTCTTAAAAAATCTCCGTTCGAATATACGTAGGGCTTTTTGGTCTGTTTCTACTATGTTTCATGAGTCAGCTCCGTATGTTAGAACTGGTCTAACCAATGTTTTGTACAATTATAACATGGTGCCTTTTGAAACGCTAAATATTTTGATGTGGGCAGTTAATGCCCACATTAAAATATTTAATATAATATCTATTTGGAGCTTGAATTATTTCATGTATACGACGGATTGTTATGTTCTTACTGCTATTGAAATTCATATATTATAAAAGTTAATAATTTTATTATTAATGAATTATTTTTGAGATATATTTTAAATGTTGATTTAATATTATTTACGTAATTAATTTGAAAAGTCGTGTGGTGCCAGCAGCAGATACTTGAACATGTTGCTTTTCGTAGTTTTGTAGTGATTACGCGCATACCGACGTCATACGCTCATTTAATTAAAAATATACAGAATATTACTGTCATTTTCTAGTTAGTTTTATTAAAAAACGACTTTTGAACCTTATCGACATCTAATTATATTCCAATCTTTCCAGCATTAAAAATGAAGGAGATATTTATTTGCGCAGCAATTTTTCAAATATTATAATACTTATGGATGTATAGGTCCTGGTTATCTTGAATTTTCGAAATATGATTATTTAATATATATATATATATATATATATATATATATATATATATGGGAGTGATTAAATTACTAGATTTCTACCTTCTATACAGTCGAATCTTTAATATGCTATAACTACACATTTTGGTCATGAATTCTTGCAAACTAAGTTTCAATACCAAGGATGAAGTGTTTTGATTAACTTGCATAAATTGTATGCCATTCCAAGGCGTAGTTTTGCCTAAAAGCTGGAAACAATTACACAATTTTCGCCATAAGGAAAGTATAGGATAAATCCCAGCCTTAATATTAATTACGTAATTCATTTGGAAAGTCGTGTGGTGCCCATATACCAGATACTTGAACATGTTTCTTTTCGTAGAGTTTTGTAGTGATTACGTGCATACCGACGTCATACGCTCATTTAATTAAAAATATACAGAATACTACTGTCATTTTCTAGTTAGTTTTTATTAAAAAACGACTATAACATTATGCATACGTTATGAGAAGCTCTAATAAAATTCTTACAAGCCATAAAAAGGCATGCCCATAAAATCTTCCTGCCATAGGTGCTCAGGATTACAGCACTATGCGGGTGTGTAATTTATGCCGGCTAATAAATTACCCCGGTTGATATGTACACAGCGGTCTAAGCCCCTTTTATTAATCACCGCCCCGAAATTTGACATTGAAATTATTGTGCATGGCCCGTAATTAGAAGAACCCTTCCACTGCCCTAATTCAACAGTGAAAGTGATGACTTTCCATTTAGTTATTGCCCTTAAGCATTCGATTCGGCTAACAATTCCAGGCCATTCGTTGCGCACGGGGGGATCTTTAAGCCGGCCGCCCATTTGTTTCGGCTAAGATCCACCGGCGGTCTTTTATATCAACTAATGGAGTACTTATTTCGCACGAGGTTACATCGGGAGAATCGCTCAGCGGGTGCCTGTATGTGTGTGTGGGGCGTAAATAACGGCCAGTAAATATTTTCTTTGTAGAAAAAAATATTTATGGATTAATTACCCACAGTTAAACGCAGCTACCCTACTCCAAGCTAATATACTAAAAAGCATGATGTCAAAACTCATGGATAGAATGGTGATGTCCCTCCTTGCCAACTTAGTCTCAAAAATGCCATAATGGCAGCAGCACCACTAAGAACTCTGCCATACCAGTCAAAAGCCTGTGGCTTGAAAACTTAAGCTATGGCATATTGGAATATTACCTGAACGCCAAAACATCGGGATAACGGTAATTTAGAATAATTCTGAATTATGAAATTGCTAGTGG
Source organism: Lordithon lunulatus (assembly GCA_963942505.1). Classification (NCBI taxonomy): domain Eukaryota; kingdom Metazoa; phylum Arthropoda; class Insecta; order Coleoptera; family Staphylinidae; genus Lordithon; species Lordithon lunulatus. Next base: position 12,277,539 of record OZ012669.1, read on the forward strand.
AGTTTGCATAAGGGTGAGAAGTAAACCTCGTAAAAAGGGTTCATCTAGCCCCGACGATAGCACACTGTCTAGGAAACAGGCGAAAACAGGTCTAGAAGGGAAATGAACACAGTTAAGCGCAGCTACCCTTGGAGTAGGCTAACATACTAGAAAGGATGATATCAAAATTAATGGGTAGAATGGAAACCCTGTCCTTCCTTGTCGCGCTAATCTCAAAAATGCCATAATGGCAGAAGCACCACTAAGAACTCCGCTATGCCAGTTCTAAGTTTATGGCCTGAGGCCTTACCTTATGATAGTATGCTGTATAGTATTAAGTTAAATTTAAAAAAACAATCTTTATAGGGCGTTCAGCTCGAGGGCTTCAGTGCCGGTAAAAGGATGACCTTCTCCTTTTACCGGTACTGACGCCATAGCAGTTTAATCAGCCGATATTTACTTTAACTTCGGAGAAAAACTAGATGATTCGCTCCCATTCGCTAAGTACGAGACGAACCGCGTATTTATCTACTCAGTTACTGAGCTGGCGAATTAAATTTAATTTTTAATCAACCGTGCATTTATCCACTAGGCTACTGAGCTGGCGAATTAAATTTTATTTTTAATGATTCGTCTGATGCATATATGCATTATCTTCTTAGATTTATTCTTAACCTTCGTCCCCCAAAAATTACCCAAAAGAAACGATAGTTATTCGCAATGAAAACGCAAACAAATATTTCACTGCTATTCATATTTCCAACCACATTAATCTCAGGAATGAAAGGATGCAATCAAACAACGATGTGAAATTTCATCCGTGACCTGCCTTAATCTATCTAGAATTAGTCTGAAATTATTGACACAATCCTAACTAACCATAGCCGGTTAACAAACAGATACATACGATGGGCATGGAAGACAGTCAGTTACTACATGTCAACAGAAAAGTGAAGGAGTTAAATATGAGATACAAAAAATTTATTGGCTGATGGTATATACGCATACAATCTCTTGCTGTATAAGTACTAAAACCCTATGGACGTACGGGATACAGCTCTTGTTAAACAAACAGCTGCATACGATGAGTCTGTAAAGGCAGTTCCTTATGTAGAGGGTACAAAGAAGAACTAGAAAATGTCCAGTTATAGTAATAATTAGCTAGTATTAGTGGACTGAAGATGAGTGAGAGAACTGACCAAGCGAACACACGAATTCAAGCTACCAATGCTACTATGAAGGTAATAGGTTAACCAAAGCAAAACAGTTTCTATAATAAACGAATGTATGTATCGCACCGATGTCATGAATATAATACTTATGCGTAATTACACATCTTGTCTAATAAATATTTAATAAAAATTCACCTTGCAACAAGCTATGGGTGATTATTATGATTACATAAATCTTGTCATAAACGCTGGGTGGATTAAAATCCGCACAAATAAAGTTCCGATTATAATTTTACACATAGATATGTAAAGGCTATAGTCACTTACATGATATATACAGTAGCAGCATTCTGGCATGGTCCCTCAATGTGGAAAACACACAAAAGTTCTTAAAAACACACACACGTACACGCACAAACCGCGGCCATTTCTCTACTGAGCGATGCGCAGAGGACGGCCGGTCGACCGACTGCGACGTCAACAGGCAAAAAACGCTGAGATAAGCCGGACTGAAATAGATCGCGTAGAAAACCATGAGTAATCTCTTTGTTCGCACAAATAAAACGAAGGGCATTAAAATAATTCAGTATTACAATTATTTGAAAACGATAATAAGTGGGTGGCGTAGTAAACATCACAGTAATTACCCACTACATTACACAACATTACAACTACGCGGCCAGGTTCTAATTATCCAAACCATGTCGCCACAACTCATTTAGGTTTGTTGAGCTAGGTACAGACGGGGTGAAGGAGGTGGAATCACTATAATTGGCAGTCAAAGCAGTCTGCTAAGTGACCCAGTGAACATCGCCTGCGGTGAAAACTGTTCTGAGAAAATGAACAGACAAAGGGGCCCCACAACTTGGTGGAGTAGCCACCTTTAAAAACTAAGGAAATAATCTAAAAGCCTCTTCAACAAGGCCAAGGGAAACCAACATTAAGAGAGCCACAAAAGGAACGTAACAGAGTACAATATATTAATCCGCTAATCCAAAAGAGACAGCGTCTACGTGCAGGTAAACAAATCACTCTCATATAAGGCACCTTACACGATCAATAATACTGTAAATATTTTAGAATAATGACACTATTACTGTACGATAATATGTTTAAAATGTTCATTATTGTTATATATTGACAGTATTACTTATAGTGTAAGGTATAGTAATGATGTAATGAAGAGAATACTGATCTTTATCCGGATAATTGATTACTTGATAAATATAAAAGGAGAATTGAAGCAAATATTGACAGTACTAGGATTAACAGTATTATTGACCGTGTAAGGTGCCTTTAAGATAGAAATAGATATTGGTATTGGTATTGGCGAAAGAATATAGTTCTACGTGCAGGTAAACAAACCACCCGCATATGATAGAATCCAGATATTGGTATTGGTATTGGTGAAAGAATATAGTGAAGAGACGGTCCGTAGCGCAGTGGTCTAAGGCGATAGTCTGAAGTCAATTCGTACGGAACATTGTTGGTATCATGGATGTTGTATGAGGCGCAATAGGCCCGTGAAGAGCCGCAGTGCACACAGCCCAGGACTCACCGTAATAGAAAAAAGAAGAATCTACTGAAACCCAAATAAACTTCCTCAAAAATAGGCTTAAACCTATATGGACACAGTAGAGAAGAACCTACAAATGCTCACGAAGTCGCGGCAATTATGGCAGGTAAGCAAACCCACAGAGGAAGCATGAGAGCCACTGCAGATAATTGTAAACTCGCAACAGAAATAGCAAAATAGTGGACAAATGTTGTGGGAAGGAAGGCTTGTCCATAAACCCTCTGAAAACTACAATAGTTAACTATACGAGAGGAATAGTACTAGTATGTCTAAAACGCCCGATACTAATGGTGTATAAATTCTATTTGCATCAGTGGCCAAACACCTAGGATTCATTTTTGAACTCATAACATAAGCAATACCACTTAAGGCCAGTTCTACACCAGGTTTTCCCGCACAATCTACTGTACGTACCCTAAGTTATTGTAGCATTCTAAGGGCCGGTTTTACAATTGACATTTAACTGGGAATAAGGCTATTCGTGGTATAAGTTTGAGATATTGGCGCCAATATCTCACACTTATTCCACGAATAGCCTTATTCTCCAGTTAAATGTCAATTGTAGAACCGGCCCTTAGAATACTACAATAACTCAGTGCAGTAGATTGTGCGGGAAAACCTGGTGCAGTAAGACACTGGTACAGTATGTCTCATGATATCATATGGTTCAGTACTATGGTAGCCCAAGACTAAGCAAACAAAATTGGTCAGTTTCCTGAGCAGCCCCCAAATACTTGCCCGCCTGAGAACAATAAGAGCCATGAAAACAACAACCGCCGCCGCAATGAACGTCGTGTCTAACCTACCACCACTACACATCCTCATTGATGTTGATGATCAGGCGGTCCGTGGCGCAGTGGTCTAAGGCGATGGTCTGAAGACATTGCGTAGGGAACGTTGGTGGTTCGAATCCACCGCTAGCCGGGATATTTTTTCACAAAAAATTTACCCGGCTAGCATATCATGGATGTCGTATGAGGCACAATAGGTCCGTGAAGAGCCGCAGTGCACACAGCCTAGGGGCGGGGGCATAAAAAACGTCTTGCTAGACCTAGACCTACCATCACTTCTTCTTGTGTGGTACTGTTCTTTATTTTGCGCGCACCGAATCAGTGTAGCTACCTCGCGAGTGTTAAACCATTGCGTCCATGAACACTTTTTTCGTCCAATTCCTCGCTTTCCCTTCATCTTGCCTTCAATGATAAATAGTAAGAGATTGTACTTATCGTTTCGGAAAATATGACCGAAATACGCGGCTTTTCTTGTTTTACTATGGTCATCCTCATTGATGTTGATGATCAGGCGGTCCGTGGCGCAGTGGTCTAAGGCCATGGTCTGAAGCCATTGCGTAGGAAACGTTGGTGGTTCGAATCCACCGCTAGCCGGGAAAATTTTCCATAAAGAATGTATCCGGCTAGCATATCATGGATGTTGTATGAGGCACAATAGGTCCGTGAAGGTCCGCAGTGCACACAGCCTAGGGGCGGGGGCATAAAAAACGTCTTGCTAGACTTACCACCACTTCTTCTTCTTTTGGTGTCCTATCCTTAAAGAAGGTTGGCGAACATCATGTGGTACTATTCTTTATTTTGCGCGCACCGAATCAGTGTAGCTACCTCGTGAGTGTTAAACCATTGCCTTAGGTTACGCATCCTTCAATCACCTATGAAGGCACCGCAGGCGTCGTGACATTCGAGGTCACGGGAGGGGTTCCACAGGGGTCTGTCCTAGGCCCCCTCCTATGGAACATAGCCTTTGACGACGTCCTGCGGCTGGAGCTGCCGGAGGACACAGAAACAGTGGCCTTCGCCGACGACCTGGCAGTACTGTCCAAGGGCAGGGACCTGGAAACAGCAAAGAGCAGACTGGCAGCAGCGGTCGAGGCAGTGGCCAAGTGGACGATGGACAGCGGCCTCAAAATTGCTGTCGACAAAACAGAAGTCGCCCTGCTCTCGACCAGGAGGGCAGGAGTCAACGAAGCCACTGCCAACATACCATTGATGGGGAAATCGCACCAGATAGCCCGGACAATAAAGTACCTGGGTACGGTGCTAGAGGCAAACGTGAACCACACCGCCCAGGTACTAGCAACCACAGCAAAGGCAACAAGGACGGAGGCGGCACTGGCGAGACTACTCCCCAACATCGGGGGACCCTCGGGAAAGAAAAGGCGCCTACTGGCACTGGTGTCGCGCGCCCAGCTCACCTACGCAGCCCCGGCCTGGTCAAACGCCACCAAGACCAGGCGGAACGCCGACAGACTGCGAAGGGCGCTGCGCACTAGTGCCATAAGAATCAGCATGGCATACAAAACAATATCAACGGATGCGGCCGAGGTCCTGGCAGGAACAACACCAGGGGACCTCCTGGTCACAGAACGAGCTTACATCCACAGGAGCAGACGAACGGGAAAGTCATCCAAGGAAGCCCTGGAAGAAGCCAGGAGAATCACACTCCGGAGCTGGCAGACCAGATGGGCAGAGTCAGAGCATGCTGCGTGGACGAGGAGGGTGATCCCATCCGTCGAACAGTGGATCACGAGGGGGCACGGTGAGCTGGATCACTGGACCACCCAGACCCTATCCGGGCACGGAGTTTTCCAGACCTACCTCCACCGGATAGGGAAGGCCCCAACGCCAAACTGCCGATACTGCGGTGGTACTGACGATCCAGCACACACCATCTACCATTGCCCCCGCTGGGAGACGGATAGGAGCTTACTCTGGAGCCAGGTAGGCGAGACTAGACCAGAAGACATCGGCAATAAGATGCTTCAAGATAAGGACATGTGGGACGCGTTCGCGGCTTTCTCCCGGAAGGTGATGGGGAGAAAGTACGACGACGACTTGCGGGCCCCACAGACCGACTGACGAGGACGGACGACCGACCACTTCGTTCCCACTCTTTTTTTTTTCACTTACGATCACACCCATGCACACGAGACCGACTGACAGACTTACGTAGGACGGTCCGGGGGGCTTAGGAATGCCTACTAGGCGGTCAAGCCCCTCGTCGACAGAACCTGGGTTTTGGTTTAGTCGGTAGGCGCCCCTGCAATACGCGGGGCGAATCCGACACTACCCATGCCTATCACCACATGTGGTGATAGTGAAGGCATGGGTGTCTTTCGAAGATTCCACCCCAGAAGAAAAAAAAAAAAAAAAAAAAAGGTTACGCGTCCATGTCCACATCTTGCCTTCAATATTAAATTGCAAGAGATTGTACTTATCGTTTCGGAAGATATGACCGAAATACGCTGCTTGTTGTTGTTTCACACGGTCAGTACTTCGCGTGATTACTTCTTCGTTGGTGACACGGTCCACCTATGATATCTTCAACATTCTGCGGTACATCCACATCTAGAACGCCTCTAGTTGGTTCATCGAGGATATTTTCAGAGTCCATCCTTCTACACCGTAGAGTAGCACTGGCAATACGTAGCACTTTGCGACCCGCCATCGTGTGTCAAATCTGAGACCACGATTTCACAATAGTTTGTTGAGCTTCTGAAATTTTCCTCTCGCAATTTCAATTCTGATTTTGATCGCATTAACCGGGCCCCATTTATCGTTTAACCAGCAATCAAGGTACTTGAAGCGTGACACCTGCTCAATCTGGCTTCCACCTAAGGTGATTACAGCATTATTGACCCTATGATTGCTGATAACCATTGTCTTTGTTTTCAGAATATTCATAATGAGTCCAAACTCTTTGCTTTCTTGGTTTATTCTGTCGTCCATGAGAGACTGGAGGTCTTCTAAACTGTCAGCGAGAACCATGGTATCATCTGTGTACCGAATATTGTTGAGTCGTTGATCTTGATTCCTATGTCGACTTCATCCAGGGCATTTTGAAATATTTCTTCGGAGTACAGGTTGAAGAGAGTTAGTGACAAAATGCATCCTTGCCTCACTCCTTTTTTAATTTTAATTTCCTCCGTGACTAGGTTTCCCACCTTGATCTGAGCTGTTTGGTTCCAGTACAGTTTCTTGATGATGTTGATGTCTTTGCTGTCCAGACCCATGCGTTTAAGTTGGCTGATTAGGATGTCGTGTCTTACGTTATCAAAAGCTTTTTCGTAGTCTATAAAGCATGACATTTTTCTGTTGGTCAAGACATTTCTGAACTAGAACTTATACCGAAATCAAAACATCCCTTGTCCCTAAGCCGCTACGAAATCCACCACCACTACACATCCTCCATGAAAAATAGACAAGATCTGTTAGCCACAGATTAATCCAATGTCAAATTACATAAGCAAACAGCACGGGGCGAACTATCAAGAGTCGCTAAACGAGCTGTGGGCAGACCCTATATTGAGCATGCCTGTGACAACATGACAACATAATAGCTTGGCTAAATGAAGCACCCGCCAACGCAGCTTTCTTCTGGTTCACAAACGGCTCAAAAACAACGGAAGGGACATGAGCTGGTATCTTCAGCGTGAACCCGTGAATTCAATAAGCCCCGATACCCAAAATAACTAATACAAGAATTATCATATACACTGACAGCCAAGCGGCAATAAAAGCAATAAAGGTCCTGGCTGGTATGGGACTACCAGAAGAGCCTTGGTGAGCTAGGTAGATAAAACAAACTAATCTTAGCGTGGGTACTAGGGCATAGTGGTATCCGAGGCAATAACAAGGCAGAAGAACTCGCCCGAGAAGGCTCGCAAAACCTCATAATCAGCTCGGAATAGGGCTCTGGGCTGATTATGGGTATTGATGATCCTTCTCTGCAGTATTTCAAAAGTAATCACAAAGACATCCATGGAAAATGGATGACAATAAAGTCTCAGGACTGGTGGTAAAATCGGCAATGGTAAACACATTCAAAATAGTACAACTTACCCTCGTAGAGGGAAGTTAAACGCCATCTGGCGGCACCACATCAATTAGCAATGCACACCCATATGGTAATAACCGTCAACATGCTCATGTTATCAGGATCACCGGGTAGAGAATATGAATAATATTCCAATAGAGTGCTTGAGATATCAGCACAAAGCCAATCGTATAAAACATACATAAGTGTGAACCCACCTCTTAGCAATCTACATATCTAGATTTCGATCTTATTAGATCTCGTCAGTGTAGCTCAGCTAGTGAGGATGAATTCACACAAAATCTCGAGTGGTTATATACAAAAACAGTACAACTTTGTGCTGATATCTCAAGCACTCTATTGGAATATTATTCATATTCTCTAGAGGGCACTACCCGGTGATCCTGATAACATGAGTATGTTGACGGTTATTACCATATGGGTGTGCATTGCTAATTGATGTGGTGCCGCCAGATGGCGTTTAACTTCCCTCTACAAGGGTAAGTTGTACTGTTTTTGTATATGACCACTCGAGATTTTGTGTGAATTCATCCTCACTAGCTGAGCTACACTGACGAGATCTAATAAGATCGAAATCTAGATATGTAGATTGCTAAGAGGTGGGTTCACACTTATATACATTCAAAATAATTCATAATAGGCTGAAACACCAAATTCATAATTGACTCACTAACCCAAGACAGGAAAGCCAGTATAACCGGCTTACCATCATTCTGACAGGTCATTGCAGACTAAACAGGCACATGGTACGAAGAGACCTCCTGGAAGAAGAATCCCTTTGAAGGTTCTGCCGGCAAGCGGAAGAGATCGCACAGACTAGACCACGCTACTGCAAGGCGTTATACACAGTGCGGTTCAACGAATTCTGGAAACTGTTATGAATGAAGATATTAAGTTGCCTATAGATGTAGTTTTGTTTATAGAATTTATTCTTATTTATAGAAATAAGTATTCTCGTGCATGTATGTATTTTTATTCAGTCAATAATAAATGTTTACCTAGACGGTTATTGAGTTAAATTAAATTACAACCACTCGGTTATCACAGAAACCATCATCCTTATATAAACCGGAATCGACATCGAGGCCTTGCAATCTTCTAGCCACGACAGAGCGCATAGAAGTCCTTTTAGACAAACTGGGGACTACAAAAGTGCTACATAAGGCGCGGTGCGGTTGGTCCTGGAAGACCACCCCTTCTTAATCTAACCAGTCGAACTTTAGGTTCCCATACCCAAGTGCCCCATATCTTATATATTGTCGCGGATAGGGGGGTGTAGATTCTAAGAGCTTGAGGTATCGGTGTATTTATTGATTTATTGATCTATATCTACCCGCAACATGGGCCTTAATTACTATTACAATAACTACTAGACTTCCCCGGGCATCGCCATGGTCGAGTTACTATACTCGGGCAGGCAGATGAAGAAACAAGAGAGATTCTGCCTGGAGCACAGGTATTTATGCGTAACTCGAGCATGGTACGCCCGATGGGGTGGACGGGGGCGCAGTTGCCACTTATATCCCTATGCCAATCTGACCATGAAATTTGTAGACGCATGTCCTTAAAATATGCAGTATCAAAATGGCGATCATATTAATTACTCTTTTTGGACTGCTGCTTAAGTTAACAGCAAACAAGCGTCTTCTCAGAAAGCGAACCGGTAAAACACGGCCAAGGGACCAGTAGTTCTATAGCCAGTTAAGAATTTTAAGTAATACTGAAACTCAACTACTATTTTATGAATTTTAATGCTAAAGTAACACTATTATGAGCAATGTGCGAATCTCAAGAAGAGGTTTGGAAACTTCGAATGGGTGATAGGTATATCCCGTGACTGTTGTGTAGCGAAGGGTGTGTGTGGCAGCACCTGACTAAACGAGAGTGTGTAAAAGATGAGTGAATGAGAAAGAGTAGAGTGAATGGTTAAGAGAGTATAGGTGTGCTGCGAGGATATGCATATAGCAAGGGTAGGGTAAACTAATAATCAATCTAGTTTTAATATTTTTTTATAATTTTCAATTAAATTTAATACGAATAAATAACGCGAACCCTTCATTTTAAACACCATGCACTCTATTTATAGCTTTAATAATTGGTAGATTGACTTTTTCTACATGATCCAAAGCCCAGAGAGGATCTAAATGAGTATACCCAGGTATTACAGTTATTTCGTTTAAATCAGGGTTATTTGTCAAGCGGCTTTTATAGTATTCAATACCCTACAAAAACAAAAAGAAATTAAAAAACCTTAAATCATCGAAATATCAACAACCAAAAAACTCACCGAAACGGCAATAATAGCATCCTTACTTCCTACCATCAAATGAACTGGTGGTATTATATTTTCAAGAGGATATTCTGGAGGTATTTCGGTTCCATATAGCCTAATATTTTCTTCCTTACCGAAATCAAATTCAGCGAAACGTTTATATTTAACAGCTTGCTCATAATGTGCTTGAACTTTCATTCCTAAACCTCCCGGAAAATGGTACCAAAATATTGGCATATAAGCCTACAATTTAAATAAGTCACACATAAAATAAACCTCAAAAGCTCAACATACTGGATTTATATTGTTTTCATTAACCCCAAATATAAATTGCTGAATCGCTGTTGTACATATTGGCAAACCAGGTACAGTCCTGCAGAAAGTCAAGGCAGCAATAATATAATCAGCATGTGGTGCTAGTTCTAATTGATTCAATCCTTCCGCAACTGCCTAAAAGTAGTAATATTTAATCTGATATTAAGCCCGTATGATATTATCTAGTGTCTTATATGGTTTTCAATGCAGTCACAAACTACATAGTGTCATACACATGTAGAAAATGATATAGCGGCGGAATAATAATAAAATCACTTCACAATAACAACACCGTAATACACAATGTTAATTTTCCATTTAGAAATAGTTATACAGTTTAATATATTAATTCTTATATATAAAACGATATAGGAAACTAGATAATGTCATACGGGCTTTAGAGTAGATCTGTAGAATAGCATACATAAATTTCTTTAAAATTCGGTGCGAGAACTTTATACACAAAAGATGTAGTGTTCGCGAAAAAACATCCAGGTGCTATGAATATAAATTGATTTATATCCCTTGCAGCCTCTTGTGGTAATTTTGAAGCGTAAATAGTAGCAGTAGTGCCACCCATAGAAAGGCCAACATAGGATATCTTAGGTGCGCCTGTTTTGGTCTTAACGAAAGTAATTGTTGCTGGCAAATCGTACATTCCCATTTCTTCATAGGTGAAGTCCCAATATTCTCTATAATCCGGATCCAATGTTTCATGTGCGCGAGAATAGAAGTTGCCGCGGAAGTTGCCCATCCAGACATCGTAGCCAGCGTAATAAAGCGAATACGCTAGAAAGTAATTCAAGTTGTTTTGTTGTAACTGTAATCCATTATTACTATTAATGCACGTTAACTTGTAACTGTATTATTTCTTCATATACAATTTCAGCATATATAACTCAGTTTCAAGAGATAAGCTGGTGGAGCATATTGACTCATGGGATGGAAAAGGAATTAATGGAATGGGTTAGTGGGTTGTAGAATAATGGGCAAAAGCAGAGTGTATAGAGTATCGGTGACATTTAGAATGAATTTGGGAGTAAGGCCCTCTAAGCCCTTTCCTGTTTAATCTATACACAAGTGAGTTGGAGAATGTGTTAAGCAAAGCGCAAGCGGGAGAAGTTGTGGTGGGTAGAACCAGGGTATAGATGTTAGCATATGCGGACAGTGTAGTGCCCAAATGTGGCCAAATAGTGGAAGAGATCCAAAAAAGTTTGGAAAGGATGAAAATGTATCTTAATAAGAGAGGATTAGTATAGAATATGAAAAAAAGGAAATGGATGATGATTAGAAATAAGGGTAGGATGGGTAGATTGGAAGAATTAAAATAGAAAGGAAGAATAACAGAGACCGAGTGAATTGCTTTAAGCATTTAGGTTTTTGGTTTTACTGCAGCGGTGGATTTACGGAGCATTTTGAGTGAATGTAAGAAAAGGCGTGGGGGATGACGAATAATAAATGGGAGAGGTGGTTATATGGTAACCCAGCAATAGAGTGAATAATATAGGATGCGTAAGTAAAGCCATTTTTCACTTCAGGCAAAACAAAGGTAGATCATATGCCGGTGGAAGTGAGCAGAGTTTTGGGTGGAACGAGTCGGAAAATGGTGGCATATGAGGAAAAGCTGAAGTTCGTGAAGTGGGAGAGCAAGAATTCGTATGTGAAGGAGATTAAACAATCGCTTTTACTTTATAAAATTAAACAAATGTAAATTTAAACGTGCAACTGAGATGTCTATTCAAGTAATACCTAGTGAAGCATTTTGCTGATCAACCCAACAAGCAGACGTGCCTAAAGCGTAATGCATCAACAATACGACGCCTACGGGATTATCATTTTTCAACCGGAAAACTGTAAGGATATATTTATCCTTTGTGGTAACTGTATACGTTTCAAGATTGTATCCGTACTGCGTAACAAGCTCTGGCTAAAAATAACTAAATTTGTCAGCAATAATTTATATGATTTATTCTTCTTACCATATTCTTGGCATTATTGCTCCATTCACAATTTCTGCTGAGTAAGTTATAATAGTCCCCATACTGTTTACATACTCTAAGGGCACTGATGCAAGATAATATTGCAACTAGACAGAGTAACCTCAACAACATTTTAACGACAATTGGCATAATTTTCATTTTTCAGCTAGTTATATATTAATATTATTATTAAAACTTATCTATGCAGAGTGGCCATAATTATGTGCGTTTTGATAAGATATTGTAGGGTAACATCTAGAAATAATCATGCATATATCAATGTTATCGGGTTTTGCAATTTCTAATAATGCAGTGATACAGTCGCGTTCTACATTCTATAACTACGAGGATTGGTCATAAATACTTACAAAATAAGTTTGACAGCAAAAAAAACCTAATGTTCACTCTAGTTTTAGTATTTTTTTATGATTTACAATAAAATTTAATACGAATATATAGCAAAAAAAAAGTATTTTTTATTAACTTAATATATAAGGTATACATTCCATGCCATTCCTAAGCAAAATACAATTTCACAACTATGTAAAAATTGTATCAATGAGCACAGCAATAACTTTAGTCGCTGTTAGATACAAAAGTTAGTTAGTAATTAGTGTACAATAGTAAGTAATAGTTTGCCTTCTACCTTTCGGATGATTATAAATATATTGAAATTGATTTTTACAGTTGGTTTTCGAAATATGATTTGGACAATCGAAATTGCTATTTGAAAATTTATGTAAAATCATCAGATTTCAGGTATTCCATTTAAATACTTATTGAATTTAATGAAAAAGTGAGAATTTTAAACCAAAATCGATATCTATGAACGCTCGATATAAAATTAGTTGATCTAACTACATACCTTTGAATCATATCAATAATTATTATAACTTTCCATTAAACTGTCACCATACCATAGTAGTATTTGATTTGATATTATAAATAGACATTTCAAGCACAGCCGTACTCATCATGTAGATATTAAACTGTACCATAACAAGCTCAATGTTTGTTATGCCGTTATTACTAATACTAATTAATATGTATAAATGCCCACTCAAATCATTATGTTGTTATGTTGTTTATTGCACATATTTTTAAATTGTATTTTGATGTACAAACACAGTAAACAAAGTAAAAATAATTTGAGTACCGTATTAATTACAGACATTGACTAATACATCGATTTTAATGTGTTTGTGACTTTTCATTACGGTAAAAAATATTGCGTGGACCTTGATAGTAACAAAAATGTACACACGTGTAAACGAGTGAAAACAGAGCATTTTCGAACTTATCGTATCGTATCTCACACATCAGGACCTATACTTAGAATAAGTTTGCCTTCGCCCTAACTAGACGGTGAAAGTGATGACTTTCCACTTAGTTATAGCCCTTAAGTATTCGATTCAGTTAGTAATGACAGGCCATTCGTTGCGCACAGGGGTGGCAGATCTTTAAGCCGGCCGCCCATTTGTTTCGGCCGAGATCCACCGGCGGTCTTTTATATCAACTAATGGAGTACTTATTGCGCACGGGGTATATCTGCAGAATCGCCCAGCGGGTGCCTGTGTGTGCGTGGGGGCGTAAATACTGGGCACTAAATATTATTCTTTGCAGAAAAAATATTTATGGTTTAATTAAAATTTTAGTTGATTCGATTTTAGCGGGACCTTATAAGGTGGTTTTAATTTGCTGTGGGCAGAATTTATTAAGCTTTCAGGATTTTTAATGTAGCTTTTTCCCTTAATTTATTCTTTTGCTTGTTTTTACATGCTTTAGCTGTGCAAGATATAGCACAATTCAAGTCTTTTCAAACAGTATTGACCAATTTTAACCGCAGTCTCCTTTTTAAGGATAACCACACACACAACAGCTATAAAAGTATAGTATTTATCCTTTAAACGGAAAAATCTATGTGTGGCACTGGCCACTTTATCATTCACTTTGTAATAATTAATATGAATATTTGTTAAGAAATTGTTTTTTTTTTCACAAATTAATATTTAAAGAGATGGACGACGCACAGACATTTTCCTGGATTTTGCAATGTTCAGGAAAATTAAAGTTTCCGCAGGATTACAATACTTTTCCATACTTATGTTTGATAATGAAGGCGTATAATTCAACTTATAATAACTGCCTGAGTGAATATAAGAAACTAAATCCTAATATAAAAAATCTACATCTGAAAAACAGTTTAAATTAAAGAAAAAATATGTAGATGATTTAGTTTTCTTGTATTCTTGATTCTCTGTTAGGTTATTCTTATTCGGATTTATTTTATGATTTATTGATTCTGTATATATTATTTCATTTACGTTTTCTTTGTTATTTTAATTTAATTTAATTGTTATTTATTTTTCTTTATCATTAGATTATTATTTTCGGCAAAGTGTAGGTCCTGGGCACCAATTTTGGTACTGCTCACAGGCACCATGAAGAGGTTAAATATATATATATATATATATATATATATATATATATATATATATATAAATACTATACTGTACCTACTACTAAAAGTAATCAGGGTTGTACGAGCTCACAGTCATTCTCTCCTGACTTTCTTGCCTCACAACATCACCCATTCTCTTCTTGTCCTCAGTGCCTAGCTAACTCTCAGTATTTCCTCCACCCACACCTCAGACATTCCCACTCGTTTATACATTTTCCATTCGCTCTTTGCCCTACTTCTACAATCCACACCTCCTGCACCCCTCTTCCCTCAGCTCCAGCAGGTACTTTCCCATTATTTCCAACCACACTCGCATTTATTCCAACTTCTTAGCCACAAACACGACGTCATCTGCATATGCATACATTTTGTATGACTTGAGGTGGGGCATCTTCGTATGACACGTGCTGGAGTTCTCCTTCGGGTAGTTTTGGATTCCGGCCCTCTAGGACCGATCTACCAGCTAAACCCCACCACTGTCCAGGCTCCAGGCCCGGGACTACTCGCGCATTACTTACAAGCCTGGGCGATATTTTCTCGCAGCTAGTCCGCACCGCCATGGCGCTACTGCCCTTGCCGTTCTCTCTTTTTCCCTGATTCTTTCGTCCATTATCACCGTGACATGTCCTGGATGTCTGACTATGATCCACTATGATCCCCTAAAGCAGCCATGGCCCGGGCAGAATTTTTGTGAGGGTATACCCCACATCTTCGTGGGGTTGATTTACCCACGGTTCGATATCTGGGATTAGTTCCCTGGTCCACTTGGCCTTGTCTTTGGTATATATATATATATATATATATATATATATATATATATATATAAATACGGGTCTAAGACATCGACATCGATTTCATGATCCCAACCTTCCATGCAAGCGCTAAAATAAAGTGGTAGTACCAAAACTGGAATCGCAAAAGCAGGAGTCTTTCATGAATTGGCCAAGATGAAAATCTATATATGTGTACTTACAGAAATCAAAGGGAAAGGAAGCGGAGATAAGATAGTAGGGGAATATATACATATATAGAGCGGTGTTAAAAAAGACGCAAGAGCAAACAAGAGGAGTAGCTATAGCCATACACAGAAAATATAGGAAAGACATAAAAGACCACGAACAAGTAGACGAGCAGATAATAAATAATAGAACTGTTGAAAAATGATCGGAGAATTGTAATAATCGGAGTATATACCCCCAGTGAGGACGTAGATCAAAGTGCCAAAGACATATTCTACGAAAAATTATACAATGTATTATCAGAAATACATACAGACAAATAAATTCTACTCTTATGTGACTTTTAATGGACGTACATGGCGAGAAGAATAAAAATGTAACACCGACAATAAATTACATAGAGGAAAGACAATTAGGATGGTGGGGACATATAATTAGGATGGCAGAGACAGCACCAGCCAAAAGAATATGGAGAGCAAAAATCAAAAACAAGAAAAAAGGAAGACCAAGAAATGGGATGAAACTTTATCGGAACTATTAGAAAGGAAAGGAAAAAACTGGAAGGAAGCAAAAGAGTTGGCAATAAATAGAAGAGAATGGAAAAAATATATAAACGAATAGAGGAAAATTAAAACCTTTACACCACACTGTGGTAGAAAAGGTCAGCGGATATACATGGCGAGAAGATAAGAATCCAATAATAGGCAGTGTCCCTAACGATAATAAATGGCTTTTTTCAGCACAAAATCATCCATAAATTGACCCAACCTACCAAAGAGCTGAAATCGATAATTGACTATATTATTCAAAAACAAAATGCAAAAATAACAACTACGAACGTATCGGGGTGGAGAATGAGGATCGGGCCATCATCTGTTGGTAGCCAAAGTCATAATAAACTGTAGAAGATTAAATGAAAACAAATCAACGAGCCAGGGAAACAGATATGAGAATGTGAAGGAAGTTACATACAGCTTACAGAGCTTCGAAAATGAATCCACAGAGTTTCTATATAAGCTAAGATTGGCCACCAAACTACAAGGAGTGAAAAAAATAGGGTAGCATGAGACAGTCCGACTGAGTACTACCGCGCCAAAGCACTCGCTAATTTCGTCGCCGGTAACGGCCTAGTGATCCTAAACGACGGGTCCCCAGCCTTCAGCAGACACAGACACCCGGCAGTCCTCGACCTGACCATATGCTCTAAGGATATGGCAGCCAGAGTGGCGCAATGGAAAGTGTTAAGAGACCAAGAGATACAACGACCACCTATACGTGAGTCTATACAGCGCGGCCACGTACATAAAAGGAACCCGAAGTCAGTATAGCTGGGCGGCTATAACGTTAAGACCTGTCGGATGCGTGTGATGTCAAGGGTGTCGAGTAGGTGGGTAGAAGGCGCCAGGGGGTATTGATGGTCCGATAAAAATCGCGGACCTGTGGAGGGCCTGTGTGGCGGCGCGAAGCCTCTTCGAAGAAAAAGCTTAGAGTAACGATAAATGAATCAGAGAAAGCCTGCTGAGCAGAGGTCCTGGCATCCCACCAGAGGCGGTAGGACTGGTAGCGAAGCTGGCCCCTAAGATGGTTCTTAGGGCCATGAACCAGACACTAGAACATGGCGTCTTCCCGCAGATTTAGAAGAAGGCCTTCAACTCCGCACACTGGGAGCGCACTTTCGAGAGGTGCGAGGCCCTGAACATCCCGAGGAACACTCTAAGACTCATTAAGAGTTACCTCAGACTGGTAGTAAGTTTCGTCGATGGGGGAACTATCAAACACTTGCGATTGAGTTCCGGCGTTCCACAGGGGTCCGTAATAGACCCCTGCGGAACGTCATTTACGACGGCGTACGTTGTACGTCTCAAGATCGCCCTGCCAGACGGGCCCAACTTGATAGGGTATGCAGACGACGTCGCCATGGTTAATAGCGATAGGAAGGAGGAGGACTTGAGAACAGTAGCCTAGAAAGAGGGAGGAGGTGACTAGATGAAAGCCAGCTTAAGGTAGCCGAACATAAAACGGAGTCGATGTTCCTTATTGGTAGAAGGAGCTACATTTCCAGATCGGCATAAAGTACCATGGGGTGCGGCTGGACAAGGACCTCACCTACAACCGACACATACAGGAAAGTGCAGGGAGAGCGGACAAGTGCGTGACGAGCCTTGCAAAAATCATTCCAAACACCAGGGTACCAAGGTAATGAAAACGCATGATGCTGGTGGCCGAACGTATTATGCTCTAATGATACCAGGAGGCGGTGAGCGCCTAAGAGGCTAGGTTAAGGATATGGTACGGCGGCAGCTGTCATGGTCAGAAACCAAAGACAAGGCCGTGTGGACCAGAGGACTAATCCCAGATATCGAACCGTGGGTAAATCGACCCCACAGAGAAGTGGGGTATACCCTCACAAAAGTTCTGTCCAGGCCATGGCTGCTTCAGGACATACCTCAAACTTATGTCCCTGAAGCGAGGTGAACGGCATCGTGGGCCTTAGAGACGCGATTAGGGGCCAGGATGACTCCGGACAACATGGTGGCTCATAGTCAGACATCGAGGTACATGTCACGGTGATAATGGACGAAATAATCACGGAAGAAAAGAGAACGGCAAGGGCAGTAGCGCCATAGTGGTGGGGACTAGCTGAGAAAATCCCGCCCAGGTTTGAAGTAATGCGCCAGGCCTGGGGCGTTGACAGTGGTGGAGTTTAGCTGGTAAGTCGGTCCTAGAGGGACGAAAGAATCAAGGAAGAAGAGGGAACGGCAAGGGCAGTAGCGCCATGGCGGTGCGGACTAGCTCCGAGAAAATCTCGCCCAGGCTTGTAAGTAATGCGCGAGTCGTCCTGGGCCTGGGGCGTGGACAGTGGCTGGTAGGTAGAAATCCAAAACTGCCTGGAGGAGAACTTCAGCACGTGTCATACGACCCATATGACCCACCTAAAGTCATACAAAAAGTATGCATGCTAGCACATGCGGATGACGTAGTGCTTGTGGCCAAGAAGGTGGAATAGATGCGAGTGTGGTTGGAAAGAATGGGAAAGTACCTGTTGGAGCTGAGGGAAGAGGGGTGCAGGAGGTGTGGATTAAATGTAGAAGTAGGGCAAAGAGCGAATGGAAAATGTATGAACGAGTGGAAATGTCTGAGGTGTGGGTGGAGGAACGACTGAGAGTTAGCTAGGCACTGAGGTCAAGAAGAGAATGGGGGATGTTGTGAGGCAAGAAAGTCAGGAGAGAATGACTGTGAGCTCGTACAACCCGGATTACTTTTAGTAGTAGGTACAGGGGAAACTGCCGAGCTACATAATCAGGGGTGGGCGGAGCAGGGAGGACAATATTTGTATGGCAAGAGCGAGATGCGGTTTAGAAGAGAGAGAAAGGAAAGTATGGATGGGGCATGGAAACACCACGTGTTTTATGTGTAGTAAGGGGAGTGACACATAGTGGCACCTAGGCAACGTATGTGATGGGATGAAATCAGAGTGCAGATTACAGAAACATGAGTGAAAAGAGAGGATGGAAAAGATGTGGAAATCTACAAAATTCTGACGTGGGAGAGGACGTAGGTTATTTCCCCTCCCTTATATGGGTAAAAGGGATATTTTTGAGAGTTATATAATACTATTATATAATGGCCCAGTCCGTTTGGCTACTACTAGTGACTAATAGTCACACATGCTGAGGTCACGCTGATACTAATAGTACAGGGTGACGTTAGCATGTGTCACTACTAGTCACTAGTAGTAGCCAAACGGACAGCGGTGCGATTTTTGAGCAATCGTTATCACCATGCGCTATAGCGTTTTATAAAACGTTTAGTTTTATAGCGATGGACTCATAGCATTAGTTCAAATAATAATGGCAAAATATAACTACTAATAAACATATAATATATAATTAATATAACTATTAAGTTTTTAGTTCTACCAAAGATAGGGATCACTCTACGACGTGAAGGGCCAAAAATTGATACCATTCGCAATAATAGTCAAGGTCTGTCAATCATTATATTCATAGCGATCGCTCTTTACGACGTGAAGGGCCAAAAATTGATACCATTCGCAATAATAGTCAAGGTCTGTCGATCTCTATATTCATAGCGATCGCTCAAAAATAACCCCCCAGGGCCAATATATTGAGTTAGAGTTTTTTGTGTGTATGGTTATGCCAAATGAAGATATTTTTTTTTAACTTCCATTGTATTAATTGAAAAATAATATTTATATCAAACATCATGTGCCTTATTGAGGGACTTAATAATAGGCCCGTTGAATTTTTCTTCAATAAATATTTATTTCAAACACCATGAGCCTTATTAAGGGCCTTAATAATAGGCCGGTTAACTTTTTCTTCATGATCCAGAGCCCATATATTATCCAAATGACCATATCCGTCAATTAGTAGCATATCGTTTAAATCAGGGTTATTGGTCAAGCGACTTTGAAAATATTTGACGCCCTACAAAAACAAACAAGTAACACAAGTGCAGTTATTGTAATTAAATGAAAATCAAACCGAATGTGGAAAAATAGTATCCTTCGTTCCTGATATAAAAAAAATCGGAGGTATTATATTC
Organism: Lordithon lunulatus; assembly: GCA_963942505.1. NCBI lineage: Eukaryota > Metazoa > Arthropoda > Insecta > Coleoptera > Staphylinidae > Lordithon > Lordithon lunulatus. The sequence goes on from OZ012669.1 coordinate 12,297,669, forward strand.
TCAACAGGATACAATGGCGGTATTTTTGATCCATATCGCTTAATATTTTCAATCATTCCAAAGTCATATTCAGCAAAACGTTTATATTTAACAGACTGCTCAAAATGAGCTTGAACTTTCAATCCTATACCTCCTGGAAAGTGGTACCAAAATACTGGCATATAAGCCTACAATATAAATCAATAAACACTAATAAAAATCGCAAGAAAATTAGTTTACTGCATTGATATTGGCTTGATTGTCATTACACATACAAATAGCACCCTGCATCAATGAGTTACATAATCGCAACCCAGGTGCAGTCCTGCAGAAAGTCATGGCAGCAATAATAATATCCGAATGCGGTGCGGCTTCTAACATATTAAGTCGTTCAGCTACTTCCTAAAAGTAATCAATTTTTAAATAGATTTTCACTATAGTAATATAATTGCTTACGAAAATTTCATTAAAGTTGTATGAAGGAAGTTTGAACAGATACGAAGTGGTGTTCGCCATAAAACAGGCAGGTGACATTAATATAAAAAGATTAACATCCCTGGCTGCATCGTGCGGTAATTTTGAAGCGTAAATAGTAGCAGCGGTGCTACCTAATGAAATACCAACATAGGATATCTTTGTTGCGCCCGTTGTTGTCTTTATTACTTTAACCATTGCTGGTATATCGTACATTCCCATTTCTTCGTAAGTGAAGTCCCAAAATTCGTTTTTGTTCGGATCTAGAGTTTCATGAGCGCGGGAATAGAAGTTGCCACGGAAGTTACCCATCCAGACATCATAGCCAGCGTTGTAAAGAGCATATCCTGGACGTTAATAAAATGAGGAGTAATATAGTAAACAATAATGTATTGCGACTTAATATTTTTATAACTGTTTTCCAAATAAATTACAACGCCATACTCGGATAGTAAAGCCTTGATTTCCTAGGAAGCGGTCTTTTAAAAGCGGCCGCTTTTGACGTCATTTTGACGTCACAATGATAGTTTTACGTGTATATAAATGAATATAGTTTCCCATAAAGAGTAATACCTAAACGTAATGAACTACAGTCATTTATTGTAATTTATTCAATTACATATACTTAAAGCGATTTCTATGATGTCTGAATGACATCAAGAGTGGCCGCTTTTAAGCGACCGCTCTCCGAGGAAACCAGGGCTTAACCGCCTGGCAGGTGTATGTTTTGAAACCCACTCCTGTTGGGCCCTGTACATCACTAAACATCTCTGTATGTAGATTTTTGTTAAGTATGGAAAATTCATAAATATATACATACCCAGTGAAGCATTTTGTTGGTCTACCCAACAAGCAGACGTGCCCATACTGTAATGCATCAACAATACAACACCTACTGGTTTATCATTTTTTAATCGAAAAACTTTCAGAATATATTTATCCTTCGTGGTAATATTATGTGATTCAAGATTATATCCGTATTGTGTAACCAGCTCTGGCTAAAAATATAAATTTGATTACACCATTATATTTGTCTTCGTGCGTTATCCTCACCATATCCCTTGCATTATTGCTCCACCAACAGTTTCTGCCAGTAAGACTGTAATAGTCCCTATATGTTTTGCAAACTCTAACCGCACTGACGCAGGATAAAATTGCAGCCAAACAGGCGAACTTCAAAAACATGTTCACGAAGCAATTGGTGAAGATATTTCAGTTTCTTATATAACTAATTATTTAAATTTGTTAAATATTAGGTTTATCTATGCCGCATGGTCATAAAAAGCGACAGTGAATAATTGTTTAGATAATTTTGTTAAATAATCTGCTGTTGGTAAACAATTTAAATTGTTATATCGATTTTTCAAAAGGCCCTCAAACACAAACAGAGACTTAAAATATATTTTTGAATAGTAATAAAGGCACCTTACACGGTCAATTATACTGTCAATATTTGCTTGAATCTTCCTTTTATATTTATCAAGTAATCAATTATCCGGATAAAGATCAGTATTCTCTTCATTACAACATTAATATACATTACACGATGAGTAATACTGGCAATATTTTAGAATAATGAACATTTTAAACATATTATAGTATAGTAATACTGTCATTATTGTAAAAAATTGACAGTAATATTGATCGTGTAAGGTGCCTTTTTAATATAACAACAAATTTCATGGATTGAGCCTGTGAGAATGAAAGTGGCGTAAGTCACATTTGAATTGTTTTGAAGCGGTTTTGGTAGTTCAATTTAACTTGATATTGTCACTTAGAATGAAACAAAAAGTGACTGTTTAAATTAATTTCCTAGTGTACATATAACTATGAACAACTACTATGGATGTACAATTGATAGAATGCCTAGAGCTTAGGCTAAACAATAAATAAAGTAGTAAAAAAACATGGTAGTTTGATTAATTTCATTGATTGAAAATGAATTATCACATAGTAGACGCCAACACCATTCACTTTCTGAGTAAATTCAACAAAACAACTGATTATCTTGTAACTTACAATTCTAACAAAACTCAAAACAAATACAGCGACACCAAGGTTAGATAAGATTGAATATCACTAACTAATTAAATATACACAATGTTAATTGTAATAATCGCTCCAAATCAACATACTAAACGCACCTAAATCCGATCTTATCAATTATACACGGCAGGTTTTAAGCATAATATACAATTCCCCGACGCTAATCCAATTGTGCCGAAACACATAAATGGGGCGGCGGAGAGACAATATTCTGGAGATTACGCGACCCCATCGTCTCTAGGTAGAGTAGAGACAAACAATGCTAATTATCTACAGGCATTACTTGCCGATCCTCGCCATAATCTCACGCTGTCCCAGCTCTGCGGACGTCCTTGCGTCCGGAAAACATTTATCTCCCGCTTTTCCCACCGGCGACGTCACCGGAATATAATTTAGGTGTATCTTAAAATTCTGGCGGCGAGCCCACACTTGGACGCTGATGTATGTTTGTCGAACAAATTCGGTTACAGGTCTAATGGGAATCGAAATGGGTCGGAGCGGCATAGTTTCCTATTTAGGTCAACCTTCGCAATTTATTGCGAGGACTGTTTAAATATATACAAATTTCTCCAAAAAAAATAATTTGATTTGTTTCGGTTCGGTTCAGTTCAGTTCGGTTCAATTCCGTTTAATTCGGTTCGATTTTTCATCCTTCATTTTCATATAGATTTAACATGTGACCATTTTGGTTCATTCCCTGCACATATTAGGTAGAAGTTGGTTGTAAAATTCTTTTAATTTTTCATCACCTTTGTCCGCTGCGGGTGCATATATTTGAATAATATAATTTTTTCTGTGCGAGGAGGACGTGGAAACCAGTTGGAAAAAAGTAAAATCACATATCGAGAAAACGGCCAATGAAGCACTAGGCAGAAGGAGGATAAACAAAAACCCTGTTTGGGATCTGAGTTGTAGCATTATAACCCTGTTAGATAGGTTTCACAACACTCAAAACTGATGTTTCGTGAGACTACTATAGCGACGCCGTATCTGTGACCAGCGTCGGATCCTCCTGAGTAATACATATGGTAGTTATTAGTGCAGTATTCTCCCTGATCTGGCGTCACTAATACCAAGTATCTCAACGTTCATCCGTTGCATTTCAGCAATAACATTATGAATTTTTCCTGATTGATGTAAACTTCTGACATTCCATGTTCCTATTTTATTGACGTCATTCAAACTCCTTCCATTCTCATATGAACAGATTTTCAAATGTATACCTTTACGGCACACCCGAAAATCATGGACTTTCTATATCATGTTCACAAAAAATAGTCTCACATTACCTATCTATTTTCGACATGGCTGGCGATAAATAAAACCAAGGGATTTTGTCGCTCTATATTCCAGAGGGTGTTATTTTTATGGGTCATTATGTCGGCCTCGCTTTGTCCTGAGTTACGCAGCAATTACACGTGGAAATTTATCGCCCCCCACCACCCCCGCTGCAATTTCAAATTTATAATTACTCCGCGATATCCTTGTTCTCGCCTCGGCAAAAAACAAACTTCCACTACACACTCACACACACACACACAAATACGGGTGTGGAGATAAGTTTTTATTTATTTACCCCATTCCTTTTTTACAACACCCGTCGTAGCGTGTTTACGAGCGCCGCCGAAAATTATTTCCCACCAAATTCACGACCTGCTCGCCACCGCGTTATTTACGCCGTTATAAATATTTATCAGGATTTTCGGGGCAATGATGTATTTAAATGTAGGCACTTCATTACGCCGATCTCTCGGATTTACATATTAAATTCCCCACTGGGGCTCGATATAATTTCGCAATAAAATTCAAACCGTTATTCCCACAAATGCACTCACTGCCCGAGTTACTAGTTCAAACGCAACTCCAAAAATAAAAACTTTAATATTTGAACCCTAGCTATATACATCATAAAAATTAAGATGTATCACCTTTTAACAAATATCCCAACCACGCTCTAAACGATTATAATGATGGGATTATAATCGTTTAGAGAATGGTTGGGATATTTGTTAAAGGTGCTACATCTTAATTTTTAAGATGTACACGTACACCGTATTTTCCCTCAATTATATTATTTTTGCAACGATTTTATTTCCAAGTTTCCAGTTGAATAATTCGAAATAATAAACATCGCTTTTCGCCTCAAAACAGTCCCATAAATACAGCAACCGGTGCAAATGTTCTCGCGATCATTATTCCACGTCATCGATTACATCCCCTTAAACTCTTTGGAATCGCCAGAGAAAACAGATGGCCGCTCCTGCGGATGCACGTCCAACAATATCCGCGTCGTCTATTTGACAGCGATGTAATGATCTCGCCAAGGGCTGCGGTCTAATCAGGTCACCCCGATATTAACGGTTCAGGAGACGACATCGCACCTCCTGAAATACCACAGACGGTGGGTGTATTATCTGTCGACGTCTATTGTTAGTGGAGCGGCAATATGGACGCGTTGATGCGGAAGAGAGAACCGTGTTGATTTAATCAGCGAGTTTGAGACATTGTGGGGATTTTCACATAGTTCTCATTTAGAAAATGTATATTAATTTCAAATAATTGTAATTTACTGTCCGGGTCTGAGATGATGAACAGAGAGCGTTACACGGTTCGAATCCTGGATCCCGGGCCCTTACCACAATACGGAATGCATAAAATTCACGTTTATACAATCGTCCCCGAATTTTTAAAGTAGTGATTAGCCTCGTAAGTTTATGAAGAAAAATAACTATGACTCCTTGTTTTAATTACAATATATTATATATAGCCCAAAAGATCACAGAACAGCCAATTCTGTACGAGGAGGACGTGGAAACCACATATCGAGAAAACGGCCAACAAGCACTAGGCAGAAGGAGGATAAACAAAAACCCAAAGAAACACAACACACCATGGTTCACGACAAAAGTAAAACAAATGGCAAGACGAAAACGAGAAACCTACCTGAGGTACATAAATAACAAAACGCTGGAAGAGTGGCTACGTTACAGGGATACAAGGAACAGAGTACAAGCAGAAATACGAAGAATAAAGACCGAATACTGGGAAACCTTCACTGCGGAGATGGAACATGATCTCTACGGCAGCCAAAAGAAGATATGGGGAATGATTCGCCGAAGAAAACGCGGAGTCAACGGCAGAAACAACTACCCACATCAATCAGGAACTGGTAGAAAAATGCATCAAGTAGCTAAAAAACAGGTCCAGGTATCGACGAACTGAATAACGAACTGATAAAATATGGAGGTAAACCACTAAGCGAACAACTGGCTAGCCTTTACCAGAAGATCATAAATGAAACAACCATACCAACTGACTGGAAGAAAAGCGTCACTACCCCCATCTTCAAAAAAGGCGACAAAAAGCAACCAGCAAATTACAGAGGAATAACTCTCCTGAGTGCCGTTATGAAACTATTCACGAAAATCATTTGCATCATCATCACAGAATGCATACACATGCGAGAAGAACAACAGGGCCTCCGAAAAAATCGGTCCACAACAGATGCCATATTCGTCATCCGACAAATAGTAGAGAAATCAATAGAATACGAGAAAGCGGCGTATATGTGCTTCATAGATTTAACCAAAGCGTTCGACCGAGTGAGGCTAAATGACATTACAACCATATTGAGGCAGGGCAATACCCCGGAAGAAATCGTTAGAACCGTTGAAAACATGAACACCAATACAACGACCGTTGTTAACAACAGCTTGTCCAAGGAAGTGCAGATCTCAACAGGAATATGACAGGGGGATTCACTAAGCCCGACACTCTTCAACCTAATTATGGACAAAATATTATAGTAGACGTAAAAAACGCGGGGCATGGATTCAGAACTAGTAAAGGAGAAATATCAATACTGTGCTACGCAGATGACGCAGTAATCATATCCGAGAATGAGGATCAACTACAGAGGCTACTACATCAATGTTTTCCTAACTTCGAAACGCTACAATATGCTGATTGCGGCACAGAAGACAAAAACCTAGTTGTAACAAAAGAGCCCACAAGATGCAAACTAGCCATTAACGACGTAATAATAGAGCAGGTAATGTCCTTTAGGTACTTAGAGGTAGAAATAACCGCACATCAAGACAGGACGTCGGATGTAAAGAACCATACCGATAAAGCATCTAGAATATCCGGGTGCTTAAGGGACATACTATGGAAAAACCTATTCCTGAAACTGGAATCACACGATGCAGAATCTAGAGCAGACAACAGCAAAACCAACAGCATAACCCGAACGGCAGAGATGAGAACGCTCCGAAGTATCAGGAACAAACACACTACGTGACAGAATACCCAACCAAGACATAAGACAAATGTGGGACGTACAGGACATAGTAAGGTGGATGAGGCAGAGACGACGAGAATGGAACCAATACGTTAACAGAATGGAAGACAGAATTGCAAACATCGCCAGAGACGGAAACCCACACTCTAAAAGGCCCCCAAGCAGACCACCAAAGAGATGGAGGGATAGCTGGGTGTCGACATCACAAGCAACTCCTTAAAACTGGAAAAACAGACTGTAAGTTTATTTCAAGAAGAAGATAACTTCTTGATTTTCTGTAAAAAAAAATTAATACTAATATAAAAAAATACCAATTGTTTACTTATTTATTTTATTGTCCTGATTCACACCTTACTTTTTTCGTATTAAAAATGTATTTAGTATTAGCAAGGTATGTGTAATTCCTCCACTTCATTTTCACTAGTACTGAGTTCATCTAAAAATCGGATTAGTGGCTTGTAAGCAGTTTCCGTCGTATTTATACCATAGTAGAATGCATTGTGTGAAAAGTGCTTCAAACATACGACGCCATATTTTTGTGCCGCAGGAGATAATTGTCTGTAAACTTCTCTGGTATCCTTAAAATAACAGATTATATCATTTTCCTACTAAATTTATTTTCAGACAAAAACACGCATTTTTCGGATGTCTAAAAGTAGACATTCTAGACCAGAGATTATCAAAATAGGGTTCGCGGTTCTACTAACTACCCATTCTTCAGTGGGTGTTTTGTATTTGCAAAAGGAGGCCGCGGATCAAAAAGTTTGAGAAACGCTAATTGAGACACAATGTGTTAGGTGGACGTAGTTGTAGTTTCTTTATGTTTATCACTGCAATGTTACTCTAGATATTTGTCGAATAATTTTGGAAAACTTTGATTATAGGTATATTTTTGCTAGTATTTTTTTGGTTGAAACCTCCTCAAAACGAAGAAATTAAAAAAAATACAGGGCAGAAACATGAATGGTTTCAAAATAAGGTGAGAGAAACCTGTGGACCTTTGAGAGGAATACGCTCAAAGCAATGGATTTGAAAAGATTAAGAAGGGGTGGCCTTCCAAGACCTACACCACTACGTCCTCTGTAGAGCTTTTTTGGTCACCGACGTGTCTTCTAAGACTTCTATGAGCTCTGTCCTGGCTATCAGACTGCAAAGCCAGATGTCAGTTCCTTCATATATAAAGATATGGCCGTGGTTGCAGTTCCTGAATTCGTTGGACAGCACTGTGCATATCGCCTATCAGTCTATACCTACTCTTTCTGGCAGAACCTACAGAGAGATTCTTGTGCGAATCCTATCCCCATGTGTTTGTTAAGCCTGCAGTAGCCTGTTATCGGGCCTACTATTATTCTTACGGATTTCCTATTTTGGGTGAGTAAGTCTTTTTGAATTTTGGGGCTTCGGCCTATTATGAATTATTTTGCATAAATTATTTTGCTTTTCCATCAGTTCTAGGACATTCTTCTTCTTACAGTGCATCTCCTATCGGAGGTTTGCTATCATCACAGCTATCCGAACCTTATTGGCTGCCGCTCGGAATAATTGAGTGTTACTGCAGCCAAGCCGGTCCCTTAGGTTTTTAAGCCAGGACATTCGGCGTCTTCCGGTGTTCCTTCTTCCTCTGATCTTCCCTTCCCAATTGTAGCAGCGCGTATTTGGGTCCTCTCATTATGTGGCCTAGGTATTGTAACACTCTCTTCTATATGGTGTGAATTATTTCCAATTCTAGTACATTATTGCCATACATTTTCCATAGATGCCTTTGTGACTGCAGGGATACTGGCCGATTAAGGATTTTGATGCGCCTTCTCGGGCGAGTTCGTCTGCCTTGTAATTGCCTTGGATGGATGCCACTATGCTCTGGCACCCCTGCTAGGGTCAGTTTGTTTCGTCTTCCTAGCTTGCCTAGGCTCTGCTAACTGTAGCTTTTCTTGCCACTTAGCTGTCCGGGTATGTTGTAATTCGAGTAATAGTTATTTTGTGTCTCAACAAGCATGTATGGTTTTCATAGCTCCTGTTTTCTCAGACAGACAAGCTTTATTCGGGCGCTGCTCAGGGGCCTGGCCGCTTTGGTACCACGGTACCATACTACTGACCCTTATGGTATTACTGCCCTAGGGTATTGCTATAGCGTAATTTTGGGGTTCAGGCCCCCGTTTTTCCCGCATATTCTACTGCATCCATATAGGGTTATTGTAGCTTTGTATGTGGTTTTGCTTATGAATGAGTTCCATGTCATTTTTTGCTCAAAGGTGACTCCTAAGTATTTGGCCTCTGATGCAAATGGAATTTCTACACCTGTATCGGGTGTATTAGAGCTGTTGGTACTCTTATTCTTGCAACAGACTATTGTGGCTTTCAGGGGGTTAATGGACAAACTTTTCTATTCACACAATGTGTCACTATACGCAGGGCTCTAAGACTATGTGCGCTCTAAGATTATTCTCGCGAATTCTACTTTCACGACGATCGCAATGCCGTCTGCGTATCCTACGCAGCGGATCCCTTCTGAAAATAGCTTCTCTCCCAAAGTAACGGTGATAGTACTCCGCCCTGCGGGCACCCCCTTCCAGTTCACATCTTTGTAGTGGGCTCCAAGAGTGTGGATATGATTATCCTGGTCTCTAGGCTGGCTTCTACCCAATGGAATAGAATTTGTGGTATGCATTTCTTCCGTAGTGCCTTGACCATTGCGTGTCGGGTATTATTGAATGCCCCCCTTCAATATCAAGGTACGTGGCTATGGCTAACTCTCCCTCATCAGTGTCTTTGCCAGTAGCTTGCTTAGGTCATCCAGCGCAAAGTCGGTTGACTTTCCCGATTGGTATGCGTGTAATTGATTCCTTAGGGGATTAGTTCTCAGTATACTATCCCTAATGTATCTGTCTATCAGCATTTCTAGCCTCTTGAAGGGAAAACATAAATACATGTAATGTCCTTTCTGTAATAAGTATAGGCCATCATCCACCCTCGGAGATGAAACGGCCGGAATTTGTTTAGAGCCAACCTTACATTGTGTGGTTTTTCTATTACTTTTCAAACGGCTGCAGTTGGATCTTGTGAGCCTCGTGCGATCATTGTTACGGCTGGGAAGTGCACCTTCGTGAACCTGCGAATGGTTTTCTTCCGCTGTCCCCATATAGGTTCCATCCTCGTTTTAGAGGAATCTAATTTGGTTATCACTAGCTTCCTTCGCCAATACTCTCTGGATTCTAGCACATGCGTCGGTTTCGTTTATCTGCTCGCATAAACTTCTCCAACAGTCCCTTTTGGCTTTGCACATTTTCCTGTTGTACTTCGATTCTTTCTTTTTGTAAGAGCCCAGTCTTGGTTTCCCTTGGCCTTGTTTAAAGAGGCTTCTGGTTTGTTTCTTATTTTTGCAAAGTGGCTGTGCGTCTCCTCTCAAAGAGCAATATATCTAACCTTAAATGAGTACGAGGTATGGCGTAGAAAATATATCTTTGTACCCGGATATTGTCAAATCTATAAAAAGCTAGAGACTGCGGTGATAACATATAAAAGAAGAAACCATCAAAAAAAGGCAGGACGAATTAAAGGAGCAAATATGGAGACCAGAACATAGTGTGCTTACGCTAGCATAATGATATAATGATATATATATATATATATATATATATATATATATATATATATATATATATAATTTACATAACAAAATAGTGTCCACTTACTGCAGGTGTACATATCTTATCCGAATCACCAGACACGAGTAGTGTAGGCGTTGTAAAATTCCCTAAGGGATATTCGGGCGGTATTGTACTGTTATATTTCAACAAATTTTTCGCCGGTCCATAATCAAAGTATTGAAACCTTTTATATTTTATTAACTGCAGATAATGCAACAATATTCGGAGGGAAACTCCTTCGGGGCCATGGGCAAACCTAAGTGGAACCCATAGCTGAAAATTAAAGGCATGTAGAAATGTTTATACTATTTAGTCACTGTTTTACCGGTGGTACATTTTCTACGGAATAAGCACCTAGTAGGTCAGGCATCGAACAAATCCACACGAAGGGTGGTTTTTCGCATATTTTTACGAACTGATGTGAAGTTTTATAGCCGAAAAGCTCATTGATGTTTAACATTTCCCCCAATCTCTAAAATAATAGAATTAATTTAAAACTTGTATGTTAACAATGTTTTTATGTATATGAACGAATATGTAAAAAAAAGTTTCACTATCATTATATATAAAAACGAAATCAATGTTTTGAAGCTGATCGGCCTGACATTTATGTTTTTCGTTTTATCATTGCTAAAGTGAGTACGAATTCTCGCTGAAGATGGTGTCTTTTTATATTTTTAAACTATAATTTAGTTAAAATATTCAATGTTTGTGTATTCAGAAAGTGAAAATGTTAGCAAAACTATGCTGATGATGGCCGAGCCCTACAACTGGTACAACGTAAGTGCCTTTCGTTTATCACTCTGGGCTAGTACGGGCTTATTGTTTCTTGTTCTATTTGCCGCTTCCGTTGCACATAATTCTACCTCGGACCTTGCAAGACCGCAAGTCCTGAGCAATACTGTACGCCACGGAAGCGACTAGCAATGGTAAACCATGCTGAATGAAAGCGCCTTTTATATGTTTCTGTATAAGTAGACTGTTTAATTGATGAATATGATTTTATTGTTGTTATGTCTTTCCTTGCAATTAATTTTAATAAATTGTGTCCTTATTTTTAATATTATTCATACTATACTTAAATTATAATTAAAGTTGTTTTAATTATGTTGAGATTTCTCAGTATATGACTAAGAGCGTTCCATCAACGGGCGATATTAACGGAAAAAGTAGTCTTATGGTAGCAGACGTAATGAAGTTACTTATTAGAATAAAATTATAAATGAGGTATTATTTTAAAGAAGAAAGATGTACCTTTGATTCGGTCGGGCCGATTTTTGATACATAATTTCAAAATAAATCTATGAGAGAATAAACATAGACAATATTTGCTAAGCAATAACTACATGAAAAAATTAAATTAAAAAAATTCTCCCGTCCGAATCAAAGATAATTTAATGAGGTTTCAGAATATGTCTTTGGAATTAAAATCGGTTTCCAAATAATTTAAATTTTTACTATGATTCGCGAAGAAACAGAAACAATCTGCATAACCTCCGCAATTTACCGCAAAAACATCAACCATTAGTGAAGGCAGAAGAAACGCTTGCGTGTTGAGATGTTTCGTAATAGAAGTACCGCCAATAAGAATCATCATTTTATTCCATTTTTCTGCATGTTCGGGCAGTAGACTACCGTAAATTAAGCCACCAGTACCGCCCATTGAAAATCCCATGTATATAATTTTTCTAGGAAACCCTCCAGTTTTATTCGCAACAAATTCGATCTGGGCTGGATAATCATAGATGGCAATCTCGTGAAAACTACAAATAAATTGTTTTAAAATAATCACGTAACTAACGTAGACAACCAACCTATAGTCCCAAAACTCTTTATTGGTGTCTGGATTTAGGTACTTGTGTTTTCTACCATACGATCCTCCTCTGTAATTTCCAAGCCACATGTCATAACCAGCGTCCCATAATAGAAGACCTAGATATTAGGATCATATGTTAAGTATAAGCCTCGAGTATATCATACACAATAAAAAATAATCCTGTGAAAGAAGTTGATTGTTGACGTAATTGAATTTTGAATAGTGAAACAAAATTAAATATTTGTCTTGTTACCAGAAAAATGGAAATGGAAAGAAAGGCTGATTGAGAGAGTGAATGGCTTTAAATATTTGGGCTTTTCGTTTGACTGTGGAGGAGGGCTTAGGATGCATGTGGAGTGTATGCAGGTGAATGCAAGAATGGCTTGGGGGATTGCGTGCAGAAAATGGGGGAGTTTGTGGAGTGGTAACCTCGTAATGGCGTGCAAGATCTGGGATGCGTGTGTAAAACCTATACTGTTGTATGGAGTGGAAGTGTGGGGATTGCGTGAATGGGAGTTAATAGAAAGGGAGCAAGGTTGGTTCCTGAAAAATCTGCTAGGGCTTGATAGGTCGACACCGAGGACAGTGCTGTTGCATGAGACAAGCCGTATGAGTATGTGGTGGGAGTCGTGTGTGAGGGTTGTAAAGTTTGAGGAAAGATTGCAAGATTTGGGCGAAAAAAGACTGGTACGGGAGGTATGGATGAGGTGTAAGAGTAGAATAGAGAGTAGATGGAGAAAGGATAGAGAAAGGATGTATGTAAGAGTGGGTATGTCTGAGGTGTGGGTAGAGAAGAAGCTGAGAGAAAGGGGTAGCCTAAGAACTGAGATAAGGGAGAGATTGAGGGATATTGAGTGGCAAGAAAGGCAAGTGAGAATGGCTGAGAGCTCATACAACCCGGGCTACGTAGAGTGGCAAGTACAGGGGAAACTCCCGAGCTACTTAGCCAGGGGAGAGTGGAGCAGAGAGGACAAAGTATGCATGGCAAGAGCGAGGTGTGGGTCAGAAGAGCGAGGAAGAAAAGTGTGGATGGGTTTGGGGTACACCGCGTGTGCGCTGTGTAGGAAGGGGAGTGACACGTGGTGGCACCTTAGCAGAGAATGTGAGGGAGTGAGAGCAGAATCGGTTGTAGAGTGCAGAAAGCTGAACGAATGGTTAGGAGAGGATGGGAAAGGCGTGAAAATCTGCAGGAGGCTGACGTGGGAAAGGAAATTGGTGAGGAGGGGGTTCATTTTAGTGGTTAGAAAAATGAAAAATTTGCCGTTTGAATCGCAAATAACAAAATATGTATGTATGTATGTATGTATGTATATATATATATATATATATATATATATATATATATATATATATATATATATATATATATATATATATATATATATAAGCATTATAATGAGGTATAAACATACCAAATGAATCACTAGGTCCTTTATCGACTAATCCCATTGAAGATGACAATGCGGGTGGTGCAAAATATATGACACCCTTTGGGTTTTCTTTAGGCAACCTATGCATGGTAACTATATAACCATCACTGGATTCCACTTCATACTCCTCGAATGGATAACCATGACGTCGAACAATTTCTGACTTCATAACATCAACTGATTTCATTTAGTTTATAGAAATTTTAATATACTCACAAACGTCATATCAAACTCTGGATTGTAATAACAATTTTTATTATTGGCCATTGTCATATAATCACTAAACGTTTTGCAGACATTCGCCCTTCTCGCATGTGTTACACATACAATTAACAACATGAGATATATATGTAATGTGGACATGATTATAGTATCTTGGCTGTACTGGTTGCGCTAAACGTCATTACCTATATATAGGTAATTTATAATTGGATAGTATACATACATACGTGGACAACTTAAATAAATGTTAACACGTTTTTTTTATAATACTATGATGATTGCAAATGTGAATAATTATAATTAAACGAATGTGATAACGTATTATCATATTCGTTAAATAATAATTGTTCACACTTGTGTGTTTTTATAAGCTGTCTCGATAACTCGTTTTGAAAATGTCTATTTTGCACCGTATCTCAATAACATTATCACGTCTAATATCGAATCAGTATTCACCTTGGCCAACCCCCTTTTCACGGGCTTGACCTAGAGCACCTTGACCAAGAGAATATTGACCAAGGACACCTTGGCTTATGTCACGTACAATGGATGAACCTACATAATCACACAGAACCCCAACCGAAACCCAACATGTTGCATTGACATTATCTCCATAGGTTGAACCTGCACTAGATTAAGATCTGAGCCAATGTTAGCGGATGTTAGGCTTCTGACGTCTAATATTTGTCCAGGGGGTATAGCTATGGTGGTGATAATGTAGTCTAGGACGGCGCTGTTGTTGCGGCTGTCGGTTAAAGTGACCTTGTGTTGCAGTTTGTCGTCGAAGAAGGTGTTGTTGATCCTTAGTTCGTTAAAGGTTTGGATTAACATCTCTCTTCTGGATTTTGACGTATCTTCGTTGAATCTTTATTTGACCCCTTCTACTGTTTAGTTTCCGACTCTGCCGTTTAAGTCTCCAAGAAGGACAATTCTATCGTTGTTTGGTATTTTGTCAAGTAGCGATTGTATTTGTTCATAGAATTCGATGGCTTGTTGTTTCTCGTTTTCCGTGGTATAGCAGGTTTCGTCAATAGTGTTATCAATCCGGTATCCGAGACTTTGCTTCCAGTTCTGTGAGCCTGAAGTTTGTCTTACGTTCAGCAGGTTGCTGGCCTTACCTAAGAGCCCTGCTCATTTATCCGGGCTTGGGACCAGCAGCGACAACGAATAGGCTACTCGGTTCACCCATCGGCCGCCGCTGCATGAGTAAAAATCAAAAAACCGATTGGACTCATCTCACATCTTGCATGTTATCGACTACAACCCTGCGCGGTGCAATTGGTAGCGTGACGAACGTATAAATGAAGATACAACACACAGAAAATTCGAATTATTTTTTTTTCCACTTTTGTATGTCAAAAATCGACACTATTTGCAATAATAGCCTACTTCTCTCGATCGCTACATTCTTAGCGATGGCTCAAAAACACCCATGCCCTATTAGCATATTTCGTCAAGTTAATAAGAATGAAAACACACAACAAATATAAATAAGATTTATAAATTAAATTGTTACTATATTTTAGGCATTACATATACATATCAATCAACATCTGGATAAGACTATCTAAAAGTATGCAGTCTTTTACCTAAATATCCTAATCAGTACATTTTGCTAACTAAACTTACGACATTTCTAATGTCAACAATGTATGTGCTCTTCTTCTATTTTCTCATTACTATATAATTTATCTAGAAATTCTATTGTCGGTTTATAAGTATTTTCCGTAGCTGTAGTACCGTAGTAGAAAGAATCATGAGAACAGTTCATCTGACAAACCACCCCATATTTCTGCGCTTCTGGGCGAAATCGTTTATATACAAACTCCATATCCTTAAAAAATTATACATATAAAACTTATAAACATAAAACAACAATTATTATTTATTTTACCAACAATATACCTCCTCCAAATTTATTAAACCACTAATTAGTGATATATAATTAGTAGTACATTTTGGAGGAGGTATATTGTTGGTAAAATAAATAACATTTTTTAAAATTATACAACGAACCCCCTAGGAGGAAAGTTATACGCCATCTAGCGGCACCACATCAATTAGCAATGCACACCCATATGGTAATAACCATCAATATGCTCATGCCATCAGGATCACCGGGTAGGGCAATAATATTCCAACAGAGTGCTTCTGTTGGAATATTATTATACTCGAGATATTTTGTGAATTCATCCTCACTAGCTGAGCTACACTGATGAGATCTAATAAGATCCAAAATCTAGATATGTAGATTACTAAGGGGTGAATTGTCACTTATATATGTATAATATGTTTGTATGTTTATGTTGAACTATCGGAATATCCGAAAGATCACGTAATTATTTTAGCAAGTAATTTAGAAAATAATAATTAAATTTTATTTATGGTATTAATATTGATTACATAATATTATTATGTATGTGTGTTGATGGATAATTGTAAGATTATTTCTAAATAAAGAAATAATTAAAAAGAATTTTACTTTATTTTGTTTATCACAATTTTATTTATCCTTTAAAAAGAATTATCATGAAGTAGACTACTGAAGAATCCAATATTTCAATGAAATAAGTTTTTAATTAATTAGAATATAATTACTTACTTCCATAGTACTAAATTTATCGTTCTCCCCAGTTGTTAGAAGTATGGGTACAGCAAAATTTTCTACAGGATACTCTGGTGGTATAGTGGTGTTATACCTTATCATATTTTTGGCAGGTCCATAGTCAAAATATTGAAACTTTTTGGCATTTATTAATTGCATGTAATGTAATAAGATATGGAAAGAAATTCCTTCCGGATTGTGTGCAAACCTAAGAGGATACCACAACTGAAAAATGTAAAAAAACATACAAATCTATGCCAAAAATGTTTGGCGAGAAATAAATTAAATTATATACGAAGCAATAAATTCACGATTAACATTATTAACTATAACTATAGTTGCTCGATTGACACAATATAATTGTTTATTGTATTTATCATCTACGATTTATATATATATATATATATATATATATATATATATATATATATATATTGAGTTAAGGCAAGTAATATTAACCCTTTCAGCCCTGGATTTATAAATTTGAAACTATTTTTTCTTAGTTAGGTATTACTACGCTTATTCACACAAAACAAAATTCAAAAGTTTCTTAAAACTGCACATAAATTCTCTTTTTTAAAATACCCTAGTGAATAAAACCAAACATATGGGTAGGCACAGTAAGTAGTTGACTTGAATCATTAGATTTCATTCCAACAAGATATTTTAAAGAAAATGCATGCGCAGTTTTAGAATCTTGATTTTTTATATTTGTAAATAAGTGTAATAATAATTAACAAAGAAACAAATATTTTCAAATTTAACAATCCAGGGCTGAAAGGGTTAAAGCAAATGTGTATATTCGCCTGTAAATCAATATAATCTAAATTATTATTACCGGAGGAATATCATCAGTGGTGTAACTAGTTACCAATTCTACCATTACACAAATTGACATCATAGGTGACTGCTGACAGGGCAATATTAATTGTCGAAGCGTCGAATTAGGATTATGTGCAAATATTTCATTAATATTCAACATTTCACCAACTCTCTATAATAAAATAAATTATAAAATATTAATGCTCGTATTCACCAACATCCTATAAACTTTATAGGTCCCATAAGCTATTGAATGGATAAATTAAATAACAGAATATGCCAAAACAAATGTCAAACACCTTGAATAGCGCTTGCGATTGGAGCATTGGTGAGAACATTTCGTTTAATTATTTAGTGTTTGCAATAGAGAGAATCTAAAGTAACTACATTCCCCAATACTTATGGGTTCAATAGCTATTGATACATTTATGCAACATCGGTGAATACGGGGGTAAATAAAATAAAATAATAATATGTATCTACTATCAATATATAAAGTGACAATTATTTGAATGTAATGATTTGTAATGATGGATTAAAGTAATTTTATTCCACGTAATGATAGGTCATTTGAAATGACTATAATGAGAATAATTATATACACTGATTGTGAATATTGAAATAAATGTAAACGTACATACTTTAAAAACGTCGGCCAAACGTGCCAGAATCAAAACCACTTGCATTTTCATATGTTTAATAACGGCTGTTGCTCCAAATAAAACCATTGCTTTCGTCCATTTTTTAGAATGTTCGGGTAATAAACTACCATACACAATACCAGCAGTGCCACCCATTGAATATCCCATAAATGTTATTTTCTGGGGGTATGCTCCTGATTTCTTTGCAGCATATTCCATTTGAGCTGGCACATCATAGAGACCCACCTCATGAAAACTAGAAGTATTTTATTAATCCAGGTAGAAGTTTATTTTAGTAGATAATACAGACCTAAAGTCCCAAAACTCTGTACTAGTATCTGGGTCTAGATGTGTATGATTCCTTCCATATGTATTGCCTCTGAAATTACCGAGCCATACGTCATAACCAGCATCCCATAGCATGAATCCTTTAAATATATAAAAAAAATACTAATATGCTTGTATATTTTAGAGTTTGAATTATACCTATTATAATTAAAAAAGGACGACCAAGAAAAAAATGGGATGAAGCTTAATCGGAACTATTAGAAAGGAAAGGAAAAAAACTGGAAGGAAGCAAAAGAACTGGCAATAAATAGAAGAAAATGGAAAGAATGTATAAAAATTCAAACCACCAATTCACACCACACTGTGGTAGAAAAGGCAAGCGGATATATATACATATATATATATATATATATATATATACCCGATATGCAATATTTTGACAAATTACCTGTTGGGTAGTGTATTGGACATACGGTTTAATCATCAAATTTCTCTGAGAAATTCGGACATTACAAACATCTCACGTACTATCAACTATAACGCGCTACCAACTGCACCACGTAGGATTGCAGTTGGTAACTCGACGGCCGAGATAGCTAGAGATGTGGGTTCGAGTCCTACCGGAGAGTGAACATTTTTGAGCGGTAAAAAATCAATTGTTCGTGTAGGCATACGTTGTACATAAACAGAATATAATACGGGTAATGACAATAAAGGTTTTCTATAGACTAATATAGCGTTCAGCAGCCTTTGGCATGCATGCCACTCTGTGTCACTCGAGTCGTTTCAGGAAGACACGCCAGAAATTTCCTGAGTATTTTATTTCATTGCAAGATATGTCAGAAAACTCCGTCATGGCATGCGAAGAGATCAGTAATATAATTTTAAATTGGCAAGCAGATCTATGACGGTTGCCGAACGATGGACTAAAATATTATATAACTATAATTGCCATAGAAAGAGTAATGGGCTCGAATCCCCACTAGAGAATAGAGCGTGTTTTAGACACCAATCCTACCTAGTGAATCATTGGATCCTTTATCGACCATTCCAATAGATGAAGACATTGCAGGTGGTTGAAAAAAGATTACACCCTTTGGTTGATCCTTCGGCAGCCGATGCAAGGTAATTATGTAACCATCAGAGGTGGTAACCTCGTGCTGTTCAAAGGGATATCCATTTCTTCGAACAATATCTGGCTTTTAATTAGAAAAAAAAAAGATATGGTAAACACCATCAACTATTGTTGTTACGGTTTTAAATTGTAACAGGAATTACTAAATGATATAAAACTAAATAAATGCATCAAGTAAATATGACAAATAAATCTAACAAACAAAGAAAATTAATTCTGTGGCTTATATAAGCCTGAATCCACCTCTTAGCAATCTTCATATCTAGATTTCGATCTTATTAGATCTCATCAGTGTAGCATCAGCTGGTGAGGATGAATTCACACAATATCTGGAGTGGTTATATACAAAAATTATACAACTAACCCCCTAGGAGGATAATTAAACGCCATCTGGCGGCACCACATCAATTAGCAATACACACCCCCCAGATAGCGTTTAACTTTCCTCCTAGGGGTTTAGTTGTATAATTTGTGCATATAACCAGTCGAAATATTTTGAGAATTGATCCTCACTAGCTGAGCTACACTGATGAGATCTAATAAGTTCGAAACCTAGATATGTAGATTGCTAAAAGGGGTATTCACACTTATATATGTTTTACAAAATTGGCTTTGTGCTGATATCTCAAGCACTCTCTTGGAATATTATTCCGTAGAGGGCACTACCCGGTGATCCTGATGGCATGAACATGTTGACGGTTATATTACCATATGGGTGTGCAATGCTAATTGATGTGGTTCCGCCAGATGGCGTTTAACTTTCCTCCTAGGGTTTAGTTGTATAATTCTGTGGCTATTTGTCAAACGCTGATGCCCTTTAAATTATTCTACTTAACTATCATGACCACATTTTCTGTTATATAAAACTAATAATTCTCATATGAAACTGAAAATTGGGGATTAAAAACAATTCTACATTAATAATAAAACATCCAATTTATTAATTAGTGTTATGTGTGTTTATGGTTTATTATGTTAATTTTTGGAAATTTATAAAAAAAAGTTAGTCAAATTCACATATAAGCTTCTGCCAAATAGCCACAGAATTATATTACAGATTTTAAAAAACAACTTCTATTTTTATAACTATTAGCCCGAAGGCTTTTTCGATGGTTAAGGGAGAATTGTACCCACCCGGTATTTACTTTAACTTCACAGAATACCTCTGGTACTGTCAAAGGTGTTTCGCGAAATTTCGCTCAAAACAGAGTTTGAACTATCGATCTCTAATGATCTGTACGATAAGACATTTTAATTTTTATTTATTATAAAATAAATGGTCGTTAGTTATTTTGCATATTTTGTTGTTGTATGCATTAGGCTTCTCTATATCGATTTTGTACAGGTTTCGTGTCAGAACATTGACAGGAATCGAAATTCAGAACCTAAGAGTTTACAAGAACCAATAAAATATGCAGAACGACTAATTAAATTTATAGAAAAAGCATATATAATAAAATTTCTGTATATTTTTAACACGTTGACTGCCAACTACGAGTTATTATCTCGTAGTTTATTTACATGACATATGTGTAGCTCGATGAAATTCGCAGTATATCAGTGTAAATATGAATAGTCTCAGGCAGGAAAACATAAACTATAATCATACTTCTTTTTCTATAAATTTAATTAGTCGTTATGCATATTTTATTGGTTCTTGCAAACTTTTAGGTTCTGAATTTCGATTCCTGTCAATGTTCTGACACGAAACCTGTACAAAATCGATATAGAGAGGCCTAATGCTCACAGCAACAAAATATGCAGTATAACTAAAGACCATTTATTTTATAATAAAAAAATTTAAAATGTCTTATCGTACTTTATTCAAAATCAACAATCATAAGAATATTTTTATTGTGTGAGATAATCTTTAAAATAATTACTAATCGGAATCCTGAAAAGTACCGTGGCAGTCACGGTACTTTTCAGGATTACACGTATTAATTTTCCTACACACACATATATCCTAAAAAATTTGATGAATAACAACAAAGATTTGTAGCACTATACAAAGACATATTAAAATACTTACAAGACTCATATCAAATTCCGGGTTATAGAAACAATTAACATTGTTTTCCATTGTCGAATAATCAGAGAACGATTTGCAAACATTATTTTTGTAAGCGTGTGTCAGAGCAACAACACACACGCTTACAACGAACCATACAGATGCACTATTTTTACGCATTATTTGTACAACATTGTAACGGCCGCGAACTTTGCTTATATACGCGCACTCTAATTGCTTATTAGTGAAATTAAATTTACACTTGGCCTGATAAAGTCACTATAAAAATATTATTGTCCAAAGATGATGATATTTGAATAATGATGTAACTACTTCCTCGCATGTGCGCAGGCACTACGTGCTGCCACCTTAATAGGAGCGCCAATTATGTTTTTTAAATAATGAAGCGTTTATAGTCTAGTAGTGTTAATTAAATTTAATATTAGTTATTTGTTTTTCTGGTTTACTTTAAATTGATACATTATAGATGATTTTATATTCATTTTCATGTACTTGACATTGAAAAAAATTCCTTTTATTTTTCCGCTGTGTTAGGAGTAATCTAGTAGTATGTTTTTTCTTTTAATATTGAAGCGTTTATAGCAGTGATTGTGAACCTTTTTGAGGCCAGGGAGCACTTTTGATCATAAGAAAAACTCGCGGAGCACCAAAATAAAAAAACATACAAACATATTTTTTATTAAAAATTAAACTGATTATTACATAACAGTAAAAATAAAATTATTTTAAAAAAATATATAAAAATACTCGAATGAAATTTATATGAGGTGAAAATCATTTAATGTGATACCTCAGCTTGTCGGCTTTTGCAGATTTCAACGATATTAGTTCTAATATTTGATATAGCTACTCTTGCATAAGAAAAACTCGCGGAGCACCAAAATCAAAAAACATACAAATATAATGTTTATTAAAAATTAAACTGATTATTACATAACAGTAAAAATAAAATTATTTAAAAAAAATATATATAAATACTCGAATGAAATTTATATGAGGTGAAAATCATTTAATGTGATACCTCAGCTTGTCGGCTTTTGCAGATTTCAACGATATTAGGTCTAATATTGGATATAGCTACTCTTAATTTTTTGCAGATTTCAACGATATTAGGTCTAATAGTTTATAGAACTACTCTTAATGCTTCGTCTAAATTGGCAAATCAATCACATACAGTCAATTTCGGCATTAATAATTTCGCGAAGCACTTGCAACAAGATCGCGAAGCAGCGGTTAAGAACCACTGGTTTATAGTCTAGTAGTGTCAATTAAGTTTAATATTAGTTATGTGTTTTTCTAGTTTACTTTTAATTGATACATTATGGATGTTTTTATATTAATTTTGATGTACTTGACATTGAAAAAAAATTCCTTTAATTTTTCCGCTGTGTAGTTTAATCAATTATTAATATATTCCGACATATATTCATTCCAACAGATAGAATAGAATTTTCCTCTTCCAGAGTAGAAATATTATCAGGTAATTGACGGAAAATCTTTCAGAAAGTTTGCAGACTCTTTACAAATCTGAATATAGTAACACATCCATCTCCATATATCTTAAAATATCAGTATAACTTATATATTTAAATATATAATCATGGATTTAAAAGATTATATATATATATATATATATATATAATCATGGAAATATTTAATACTTTTTTTCTGCAGAAGAACATTTATAATTATGACAACCATGGTAAATTGAATAAGATCCTATTAAGAAACGATGAAAATGTCAGCAAGATACAAATATAGACACTAATAATGCGTCGACCCTCCTCTGTTTCTTACATATTCAGCTAGCCGGATTAGTTCGAGCCCGTCGAATCATGGCTAGTGCTCGAAGCGATGGACAAAGCACTTAAAATCATCTAACCCAACACACGTCAGAATGGATGAAGAATGGGCTACTAACAAAATCCCTGTCAAGAAAACTATTCACCCTGGCGATAGAAAATGTATTTACTGACCTATTGTGGAATCAAAAAGGTATCAACATCGACAGAAAACGCTTTTCTGACGATGTTCACCTCTTCAGCAGCAACCCGCATCGATGCTACAAGAACTTAGGGACGGCTCCCAAGCAGTGGGTCTAAACATAAACTTATAGAAGAATAAACTTATGGGCCCTACCAACATACATCTTACTATAGAAAACTACACTCTCGAAATAGGCGGAAACTACGTATACTTGATACATACAATAAAGTTTAAGAGAGAAAACGAAACAGCCAGAAGAATGGGCAGAATTCGGTTCAGCCATATCCTCCGAGAACTGAAAATCCTGTCGCTTGTATACGATGCGGGCATACTAAAAAAAAAGGAAAAAAAGACCTTTATTTGGCATATCAGCACAACCCTTCCCTTTTAAACACATTCCCAAACCGTACTTTCACAGAAAGAAATAAAAAAAGACACACAAAATAAGAATACAAATTAACATAAAATACATTTTTCTATCCATTAAAATAAACCCCCTCTGCCCACGCCAATTTCCTTTCCCACGTCAGCCTCCTGCAGATTTTCACGGCTTTCCCATCCTCTTCTAACCATTCGTTCAGCTCTCCAACCCACTCTTCTTTCACTCCCTCACATTCTTTGCTAAGGTGCCACCACGTGTCACTCCCCTTCCTACACAGCGCACATGCGGTGTACTCCAGCCCCATCCACACATTTCTTCCACGCTCTTCTGAATCACAACTCGCTCTTACCATGCATACTTTGTCCTCTCTGCTCCACTCTCCCCTGGCTAAGTAGCTCGGGAGTTTCCCCTGTACTTGCCACTCTACGTATCCAGGGTTGTATGAGCTCTCAGCCATTCTCACTTGCCTTTCTTGCCACTCAATATCCCTCAATCTCTACCTTATCTCAGTTCCTAGGCTACCCCTTTCTCTCAGCATCTCCTCTACCCACACCTCAGACATACCCACTCTTTTATACATCCTTTCTCTATCCTTCCTCCATCTACTCTCTGTTCTACTCTTACACCTCATCCATACCTCCCGTACCAGTCTCTCCTCGCCCAAATCCTGCAATCTTTCCTCAAACTTCACAACCCTCACACACGACTCCCACCACATACTCATACGATTTGTCTCCTGCAACAGCACTGCCCTCGGTGTCGACCTTTCGAACTCTAGCAGATTCTTCAGAAACCAACCATGCTCCCTTTCTATTACCTCCCATTCACGCAATCCCCACACTTCCACTCCATACAACAATATAGGTGTTACACACGCATCCCATATCTTGCACGCCATTACGAAGTTACCACCCCACAAACTCCAAAGCCATTCTTGCTTTCGCCTGCATACACTCCACATGCATCCTAAACTCTCCTCCACAGTGAAACCAAAAGCCCAAATATTTAAAGCCATTCACTCTCTCAATCAGCCTTTCCTTCCATTTCAGCCCTTCGTCCTTACCCCTCCTGCCCCTATTCCTAAACAACATCCATTTGGTATTTTCCACATTCACCACTAGCCCCCTCTTATCCAGGTATCTACCCATTCTATCCAACATCTCTTGCATCTCTTCCACTCTCTTGGCCACCAGCACCACGTCATCTGCATACGCCAACATCCACACTTTGGATCTACCCACCACGACCCCTCCTGCCTGTCCTCTCCTCAGCACCTCTTCCAACTTGCTCGTGTACAGATTAAACAGGAGGGGGCTCAGCGGGCACCCCTGCCGTACTCCCACATTCACCCTAAATTTCTCAGATATTTTTCCATTCACTCTTGCTTTCGCTCATGACTCTTTATACACCCTTTTCACCCACTCCACTCCTTCCTCTTCCATACCCAATCTATCCATACATTCCACCAGTTTCCCCCTAGGAACTGAGTCATACGCAGCTTTTAAATCCACAAACACCGCATACACTCTCCCTTTGCATTCGAGCGCTTCTTCCACCATTCTCGCCAGCGTGAAAATCTGCTCCCTCGTCCCTCTTCCCCTTCTGAACCCACCCTGGCATTTCGGCAGCAGCCCTTGTTGTTCCACTTCCCTATCCATTCTATTTTTCACCATAGTCATCATCAATTTATAACCGGCACTCATAATGGTGATCCCCCTATAGTTTTTTACGTCCGAGGCGCCTCTCTTCCTTTGTGCACCGGGGCCACCACCCCGCGGGCATACTACCTGTAGCAACATGCAGACTTGAAACCACAACGCATACGAAAAATAGCACAAATCGACTTCAAATCTGCTAAAGGACGATGGAGAGAGATAACGATGTTGAAATTGAGCTTAACAGATACAAATCGGAATGGGGATGTAAGAACAACGGGGGTTTCCGATGTGGCTAGACAAAAATAGCACTCTGCGGGACATGTCGCTATAAATACCTCAAATGAACAAAAATCCTGATATCGTCAAGACCTAGGGAATCCAGAAGAAGCGTTGGTCGACCACAGGCAAGATGGAGAGATGAAATTTGCCGCCAAGTAAATTGAAACAGATACATAACGCACAGAACAGGACAACATGGAATGAAATCAGGCCTTTGTTTAGGAGTGGACGTGTATTGGCGATTCAAATGTCAACGGTTTTTTATCGAACTAGTGGGTAAACAGCTGATCTTTGTTATTGTTTGATCAGCTGATTAGATAAAAATTAGACGATTTTGATCACTTGGACGGTAATGCGTGGTTGTTAATAAACTTTTAATATATAACTAGACAAACCTTACACATATTATCACATATATGATGAGAAAATACAGTTTATGTGTAGAGATTACCCAATGGATTTTAGTTCATTTTCTGCCACCAGATAGAGTACCGACTAGCTTGAATTGCCCATAGTTTAAAGAAGAGGAATTTGTATTGATGAATCTTAAACAAAAGCCGGAATTGAAATTATAGATGTTTTATTGTATGTTATTATTATATGTTTTATATATGTTTCGATGATTGATATTAACCATAATTTGAATTATTTTATTTTATAGCATTTTATTTTTTATTTCAGCTTTTAATTGTTCTGTTTTTTTTAATAACTACTTGGTGACTATTTGAATTTTCTTGTTAATTTCAGACTTTAGATCAGGCATGAGCAACCTTTTTCTATGGGGGCCGAATAGAATAATTTAGTATGGCCACACGGGCCAAAACAAAAACAAAATGGGAATAGTAGTGTTAATGTAATACAAAGAAAAGGTATATATATATATATATATATATATATATATATATATATATATATATATATATATGTTTAGTATGTGATATATTAAGAACAATAATAATAAAAGAATAAACATCGATCAAAAAAAACTTCTTATAGTCAAACTACACTCTAATTAATGAGAAACTTTGGATTGCTTTTCTTTTGAAAGAAATTAAATATTTGGTTTGGCGGGCCGAACAAATCTTACTCGAGGGCCGCATTTAGCCCTAGGGCCGTAGTTTGCCCATGCCTACTTTAGATGTTAGTGCTGAGTCTATGTATTTAAATTATAACTTGTAAGACTGCTGGCAAGTTACACAATAAATCTATCTATTTAAAAAAACTTCCATCTTTATAAGGATATCAGCCTTGAGGCGTTTCCGCCGGTCAAGGGAGAAGCTCAGAGGAGTTTAATCACCCGGTGTTTACCTTAATTTCACAGAAAACCTCTGAAAGGTTATTCGCCAAAATCGCTCCCTAATGCTCAATATGAGACGGATGGCGCCTCTAACAACTCGGCCACTAAGCTGGGTATATCTATTTACTTATCTATTTTATTAAAAAAAAGACTTTTGTAAGTTTGAAGTGCAAATATGTAAATATTTCAAATATATCTCAATAAATATATTTCAAATTTTGTGATTAAAAATATTTTACTACTTACTACCTGTTAAAATCATAATCAAAAGTTATAGTATAGCAGTTTTCATGCTATTTAATGCCAATAGTCGTATTACATAAAAATATTTTTTTTCCTTATACTATTAATTGTTTTAAAATAATGTATGTTATTAAAACTAGTTTTAAAAATCCTTGTTCTACATTGATTTCGAGAAACGCTAATAATGTCAATTTGTTCTATCATTGAAATGCTGTTAGACGGGTCCCCTTACTATTTCCAGGAAAAATCAGTCCGGTTTGCAGGAAGATCCCTTTCAAATCATTAATTATTTTATTATATATGTAAAAAAAATTAATACATTTAATTCGTTATGTATTATATTGATATAAGGATTATTTGGAACAGATTATGTTCATAAAATTAAAACAATATAATAGAAAATGTCCCTCTTAAATGAATTCCCTGTTCCTTATTTTATAGTTAGCTTCATCTTAAAAGTATTTTTTAAAGTTTAAAAATTGTATTTTCTAAATTTTGCCGAAATCCTCTTTATTAGTTCCTCCATCCATCGTCCGTTTCTTCTACGTTTTCGGAAAAACTACTGCATATTTTCAAACCAAATAATTAGCTATTAGTTCGTATAACTCTTGACATAACATCTTGATTCGTTTTTGGTGGAAATCGGTTGGAGGAAAGGTCTACAAACTACGATTATTCGATTTTGTAATATATTAATTAGCGATCGTTTGTGTGTTTTTGTTAAAATTCTATAACGGACTATCGACCTTCGAGTCCTTCTGTCATGTGTTAGTGTATGTGTATTGAGTTTTAGGACATGTTGTTAATAATTGTGTCGCAAAAACAAATGGTACCGACTACCCATGCCGGGCCGCCCCACAGTGAGATGGATGCCCGATCTAGAGGGAAATAACTTTACGGCAATATTTAGTCGCTGTATGACTAAATATTGTCGTAAATTTAAAATATTGGTTTTAATTGTTATAAAAAAACAACTGAAACAAAAACAATAATAATAATAATAAAAAATGTTGTTTATATATTATTAAATTATATATAAATCAGTTCAATACTCTCATTTATTGGAATCCTACATTACAACTTATACATTAGAATTAAACAAGAGGCATATTCAGAGCTTAAAGAAATTAAGGCAGGTGTACTGCAAGGTAGTATACTAAGATATCTTAGTTATATTCAATTACATACACACATACAAAAATAACTACATATAATTTAATAATTTACACATGTACACCATTACAAAAATAATATTTTACCTTACTAAAATCATTTTGCCGTTATTTGTGTACTGCTGGTTTTATTTCTCCCTTTGATTTCCTAATTTATGTTCTGTTTTTTACTTCTTGTTGGTTCCAATTTAAGTAAATTACGTTTTATTGAAATAGTACTCATGTACTTCAACTGTCTACGATCTACAGTCGACGCTATTGAGAGCATGCCCTACTTATAACTAAATATGTTTGCTACACTTATAATATTCTAAATTAATTTATTATTAAAAAAACATTTATATTAAATACAATTACACTTCATTAGTATCCCCGATCTACAATTTTGCTATACATTAAAAGTGTGATTCAATTTAATTAAGTGTAAAAGTATGTTAACAGTCCAATTTAAACATCATATAGTATATATTAATCAATATTTTTTAACAATAAATAACAAATTGATATCAATTAAATATACCTATATAACATGATGCGTACAATTTTAAAATCATTAAATAAAATGGGTAATTTGTACAAGTACTTCGCTTTAGCCCTAATACAAGCAGCTCTAGCACAAAGACCCAACGTCTGCAAAAGTTTCACCGACTACATGATGATTGACAATAATAAAAATTGTTATTACAATCCTGAGTTCGATTTAGATGTGGTAAGTATAGCCTCTTTCGTTTATAGTTCGGGAGCCGTTTGTCTGGTGTTCGATTATACGACCGTATGTATGTACGACTGTATGTGTATACGACTGTATGTGTATACGACAGTGTGTCCTTTATTGTTTCCGTTTCTACCATTCATGTCCTTGGTTACAATGAGTTCTTCACCCATATGGTAATAACCGTCAACATGCTCATGTCTTCAGGATCACCGGGTAGTGCCCTCTAGAGAATAATATTCCAACAGAGTGCTTGAGATATCAGCACAAGGCTTAACTTCCCTCTTCGAGGGTAAGTTGTACTATTTTTGTATATAACCACTCGAGATATTGTGTGAATTCATCCTCACTAGCTGAGCTACACTGACGAGATCTAATAAGATCGAAATCTAGATATGTAGATTGCTAAGAGGTGCGTTCACACTTATATATGTTTTTTAAAGTCACTTTTGATCATACGAAAAACTCGCAGAGCACCAAAATCAAAGAGTCAATCACATACAGTAGATCAGTTTCAGTTTCGGTTTTCATAATTTTGCGGAGCACTTGCGACAAGCTCGCGGTTCCCATGATTGTATAAGTTTCGTCCATTTATTTTTTTATCACCTATTATTGATCTTGCTCTTTCCTCTTTCTTGAGAAGGCTCTAGCATTGCAGTATTTCTCATATCCTTTCTGTGCCACAGTCTTTCTTCTTAGTCTCAGTAATAACAAGTATATGCAAGTTATTTTTCATCATGTTAAAACGCATTCATTATTTCAGCATAGCAAACACTCCTTGCACCCTCACCAACCACAATATGTCGAAAATTGAAACGACCCGTTATTGTTATGGTAGCTTTTCACCTAATAACCCCTTTTTTAAACTACTAATTGTATAAAAAAAAAAACCTTTATTGGCATTTTCCTCACTGCCCCTCCACATCACAAACCTCAACAAAAATATACAAAAATATACTAATTGTATATAATGTTATATTATGGTAATTGTATCTGTAGTTATGCTACCCTCCAGCCAACTATCCAGAACTATCCTTGTATACGATACAATATCTCAAGAAAGTTCACAGTTCACTTTTATCGTTCTGCAATGAGTAGCTCAGTTCAGGGTAACTAGAAGCGATAAACAAAATCAGTTCAGAATAGACAAAATATGTAAGTAATAACGAATTTACAGCCAGACATTATTCGACTACACGGGTATCCCTATGAGGAACATGAGGTGGCTACCGCAGATGATTACTTGATTACAATACACCGGATGCCAAGAGCGAACCCCAAGGGTGTAATATATTTTCAACCGCCCGCATTATCCTCTTCCATTGGCATGATCGATAAAGGGCCGAATAATTCATTCGGTGATTTTTATTTTTAATTGGATTTGAGGGAGGTATTACATTCGAATTTTTAGGTTTTATGTTATGGGACGCGGGCTACGATGTTTGGATGGGGAACTTTCGAGGGAATTATTTCGGCAGGAAGCACAAGTATTTGAATCCCAATACGAGTAAGGAGTTTTGGGATTACAGGTACATATATTCTCATTCCACACACAGTTAAACATATTTGAAAACGGTACAGACAGTAGCAATTATGAATTGAACGGGCACGAGGTGAAACTAACCAAACTTGCACACCTGTAATAAGTATATTTAATCGTAACATCAAATAAGTTTTATGTTACGATTAAATATACTCGCCGACATAAATAAATTAACACCAAGTAAATGTCGATTTAACCATAATAAAAAACAAAAATTAAAAAAAATAAAGACCTTTATTTGGCATACCTCTCAATAAATACAGACATCCCCTAATACACAATACATTATCATAATTGTACAGCTAGAGCAAGAAACAAAAATACATAGAAATAAAAATAAAAAGTAACATAAAACAAAACATAAAAGTAACATCGCACAAATACAAATTACCAGAATATACATAATAATAATAAAAATATGTATTGTGATTCTTAACATTTACATTTCATTATATACCACAATGTGCTAACGAACGTCGATATATTTTGATGAAAAATTTCAGAAAACGAGGATTGTATTCCCTGTTAAGAAATTATGAAAATTTCAGCAAAATACCATAATCAAGTTTACATCAACAATGAAACAAAACTCTTCCTTTCATTTAACATTAGTTATAAGTGTCAATGTAAAGTATATTTGTAAATTTAATAAGTAAACACATTAAAAGACAGTATACTTCGAATTTAATCTGACTAAGGGCCGGTTCTACAAATTCACATTTAACTGGAGAATAAGGTTATTCCTGGAATAAGTTTGACAAATTGGCGTTAATATCTCAAACTTATTTCACGAATAGTCTTATTCTCCGGGTAATATCAATTGTAGAACCGGCCATTAAATGTATTCAATCAAAATTTCATCAAATTCCTGCGGAAAACTAAATAGAATATTGTATTTATGTGTACGTAAGTTTCAGCCGTCATAACTTAAGACGGATTTCATAATAATAAAGAAAATAATTGCACCTGTACAAGTGTCAGGAGTATAATTATGTTTTCAGTTTTCATGAGGTTGGAATCTACGACATTCCAGCCCAGTTGGAATATGTTGCCAATTACACAGGAGCATTTCCGCGTAAAATTGTGTTCGTCGGTTATTCCATGGGAGGCACTGCGGGTTTAATATATGGCAGTTTATTGCCCGAGCATGCGGAGAAATGGACGCAGGCTATGATTCTAGTTGGGGCAACATCCGAAATGAAACACGTGTATGCCCAAGGTGCTATACTTCCAGCATTAATGGTCAATATATTTGAAGTAATTAACACTTTTTAATTCGAAAAAGGGCATATGTAAAAAGATTGTTTTATTACAGAGCATTGGCGAGATGTTCAACATTAACGAAATTTTAGAACGTGGATCTATAGGTAGTCAAATAATGTCGTTATGTGAACAGGCACCTGTGATGGTTATTTGTATGATATCGGATTTGACAGTGGGGTACTCTGTGGAGGATATACCACCGGTAAATATAATCTTATAAAATGTATGTGTCTTAAATTTAGTGGGACATTAAAACCTGGCAACCACTGCGTTCATGGCGTTACCGGTTCGAGTCTGGTATTAATAGACTCTTTTCTGTACGGAATTTGGGTCTATTAATCCATGGGTAAACACACCACCCATGGATTAATAGACCCAAATTCCGTACCGTGTTATAGTGGTAATATACGGTTTATAAAAACATCAAAATACATAGTTAATGGCTAGTGCGATCGATAGTCCAAGTCAACAAACCGAAAAAAAACCTAGCAAAATGTTGATAAAGAGCCTGCAAATTTTCTTGGAGATCGGTCGCTTAAAAACTGCTGGTGTTGATGTCATTTTTACGTCACAAATAAAATTCTATGTGTATATAAACGAATATTGTTTCCCATAATGAGTAATACCTTCAGGTGCTGCAAAAACGCAATGTATTACGTTGAAAAAGTTCTTTAATTAAAATGACGTTTGTGATGTGTGAATGACATCAAACGCGGCCGCTTTAAAGCGATCGCTCTACTATAGCGCCTTTCGTTTATAACTCTGGGCTGGTCCGGGCTTATTGTTTCTTGTTATATTTGCCGCTTCCGATGCGCACAATTTTACCTCGGCTCTTACAAACGGCGGCGCACGACTGCGATACTGCACGCCACGGGGCGACTAATAATGCTAA
This sequence comes from Lordithon lunulatus, assembly GCA_963942505.1. NCBI lineage: Eukaryota > Metazoa > Arthropoda > Insecta > Coleoptera > Staphylinidae > Lordithon > Lordithon lunulatus. The sequence goes on from OZ012669.1 coordinate 12,330,533, forward strand.
ACCATGCTAAACGAAAGCGCCTTATGAAGCCTGGGCTTAACAGGAAATATTATATATATATATATATATATATATATATATATATATATATATAAAATCAACATAAATTAATTAAAATAAAACGACTAACCCGATAACGTTTTGTTTTACTTAATTTGTATTGATTTTATTTTATTGTTATACTATTGTAAGCTAGTAATAATCGTAGATGATTGATTTGTTATTATTATATAGTAGTAGAATATAATATCCAGTTAATAATCATAGTAATTTCAGGAATGGTATCCTCTAAGATACGCTCATAACCCGGAAGGAGTCTCATATCATATTTTTCTGCACTATCTACAGCTAATAAAAACCAAAGAGTTTCAATATTTTGACTATGGACCGGCGAAGAATATGGTAAAATACAACTCGACTACACCACCTTTGTATCCTCTAGAGAACTTTTCGACACCAGTACTTTGCTCACTGGTGAATATGATAATATCTGCACACCAAAAGTACGATTACTGTTACATAATTTTGAACTGGGATTTTATTTTATAATAATTTTAGGATATGGAAATTGTGTACAAAAAATTCGCGCCATCAGCTCAGAGATATGGTGTAGTTTGTCAGAAGAAAAACTCGCATGGAACTTTTTACTATGGATCAACTGCTACTGATTACTGCTATAAGCCTATTATACGTTTTCTTGATAGATTATTTAAGAACAGTAGTGAAATCCAAGAAGTACATATACATTGTGATACTGAATCAACATATTCATAAACACATTGCATTGGAATACGGAATTATAAATTCTATTAAATAAAGATTTTAATGGCCTCTTGTATATGTATGTATATCGTGTATGTATGTATGTTACAATATATATCTTCTTCTAAAGATTTTAAAAATTATAATAGTAGTTAATGTTTGGTGGAGTTTACCCCACTCCAACCGACACAGAAATTGTTAAGTTTACTTTAAACTGATTTATTTTCTATCTATTCCACTAAAACCTAATAATCTTAGTGTTTTTATTAAGCACATGGTTTATTCTTTAAGCTGCATTAATTTGGATTAAAAATATCTTCTGAAACTTATGATTTTCCTAATAAATTAAAAACAGTGCTGCTAGGGTGGTCTTGCCCTTGGAACTGACAGCATCTTCCCAGCACTACTCCAAAAAGGAATGGAGGAATTAAAATCAGTACTGTGTACCATAATGCGGGCGAGTATAGCCCTAGGGACATACCGAATAAGTAGGCAAAGGTTAGGGTGGTATTTATACCAAAATCAGGACGGAAAACATACGAACTGGCAAAATCCTACAGGCCCATTAGTCTAACCTCGTTCCTACTGAAAACCATTGAAAAACTGATTGATAGACACATCAGGGACGGACCAATACTAAAACCACTGCACAGACACCAGTATGGTAATCAATCAGGAAAGTTGTGCGAAACCGCAGTGCACGAAATAACCATAAGAGCTGCAAAAGCAATCAAGAACAAGCAGACTGCTCTTGCGGTCTTCTTGGATATATAAGGCGCCTTTGACAACACCTCGTTTGAATCCATTACAAGAGCCACACAATCAAAAGGCATAGGGCCAACCGTAGTTGGCTGGATCGGCCAAATGTTAAGTGGGAGGAGAATGAAAATATCACTAAATGGAATAACTATGGAAGTATCGCTCAGCAGAGGCTGCCCGCAAGGCGGCGTACTGTCCCCTCTTCTGTGGTGCCTAGTCATAGACGATCTGTTAGATCATCTGGACCAGAAAGGATGTACAAGGCTACGCCGACAACGTAGCAATACTCGCGGTCGGTAAATTTGACGGCATCACATCAGAACTTCTGCAAGGTGCACTCAAACACGTGGAACGGTGCAGCAGAGGGCCTCACAGTTAACCCCGAAAAAACCTCTTTAGTACCATTTACACGTAGAAGGAACTTAAACAAGATACAAATACCGACGCTATTCGGCAGGGAAAAACAAATTTAGGAACAAGTTAAATATCTAGGTGTAACCCTAGACTCTAAACTGACCTTGAAGCCACATATGACAAAGATTACGAACAAAGACGTGAAAGCGTTCTGGGCATGCCGACGAATGTTCGGAAAAACTGTGGACTAACACCAAAAATGGTGTATTGGCTCTATACTCGGGTTATAAGCCCCATAATGACTTACGCCTCAGACGGGGTAAACAGGAGTATATTAGGCAAAGTGCAAAGAATGGCCTGTCTAGGAATAACAGGGGCAATGGCAACAACCCCCACCGCCGCAATGGAGGTTATATTGGACCTGCCTCCACTTCACATCAAAGTGGAGACAGAGGCCAAGATAGCAATTTACAGAACTAACGCCATGGGGAAGTCATACGACTCATCCATAGACCACACCCATCCAGCGTTAGATAAAACCGAAGAATACATTCTAAGAATGCGTCCCGACAGGACCATAAATACACTTCACATGAAACCTTACAAGGTAGTAATACCAGATAGGACAGAATGGGAAAAAATGGCTATATGCAAAAACTCAAAGGATCAATATGGTTTACCGATGAATCTAAATCCAACAAAGGAACAGGAATAGGAGTGTATGAGAGCAACTCGGCAGGAGGCACAAGGCTCCAGCTTGGCGAGCATACCTCCAGGTTCCAAGCAGAAATTATCGCAATCCAATCCTGCGTTAAAACTCTATTGGAAAGAATCTATACTAAGAAGGAAATCAATATTATGACAGACAGTCAAGCAGTGCTGAGAGTTCTAGACTCCAGCGTGAATAACTCCAGAGTTGTCATAGAATGCATTGAAGACATGATGATACTGGGAGCCCGAAATAAAGTAACACTAGTGTGGGCACCGGGATATCAGGGAATCAAAGGCAACAAAAAAGCGGAAAAATTGGCAAAAGAGGCCAGCGAATTCATTGGCCCCGAACAAAACCTGCGGGATACCATATAGAATCGCAAGGAATAGCTTGAGAAAGCACCAAAGAAACTGCCACAGCCGATACTGGGAAGCCCAAACTGGAATGAAACACTCGAAGAGGTTCATTAAGGCTGCCAGTACTGAGGCGACGGAAGAAATCCTAAAACTAAATCGGAAGCAATTAAGAAATGTCGTAGGACTTCTAACAGGACACTGCACATTAAATAAACACCTGCACATTATGGGAATAGACAAATCACCAACGTGCAGAAGCTGTGGGGAAGAAGAAGAAACCCCACTGCATGTAATAACTAGATGCGAGGCATTAAACTCAGGCAGGAAAAAGCTCATGAACCTAAAAGAGCTCCAAGCTCGCCCATTCACGAGACTTCTGGACTTCATTGAAGACACAGAGCTCATGAATGAGGAATAGTTATGGGGGAGCACAATAGGCCAAACGTGGCCGCAGTGCAATGCGATGCTACAGCGAAACCAAACCTTTCAGGAAAAAAAAACCCAACACCACATGGTACCGAAAATCCGGGCAGGGATTCGAACACGAAAAGTTAGTTAAACAGGGGTGGTTACCATTATAATATTTTTATGTATTTCAAAACTTTTACGACAGATCCCTTTAGTTAACAGCCCTTTACAACCCAGAGTTATCATCGGGGTGTTATCGTCTGTCTTCGCGATTCACTGGTTGCCATAACACAATCAGAGAGCGTCTTTCTGTTGGTCCCCTGGTGAACTGAGTACGCATGTGACTCATTACACATACTTTATTATTTTGAAGGGTTGTACATGTCGCTAAAGTAAAGAAATTTATCGATTGGGTAGGGAGTAAGGCAGGGGTGCCGGAGAGGACAGGCAGGAGGGGTCGTGGTGGGTAGATTCAAGGTGTGGATGTTGGCGTATGTAGATTTCGTGGTGCTGGTGGCCAAGAGAGTGGAAGAGATGCAAGAGATGTTGGAAAGAATGGGTAGGTACCTAGATAGAAGGGGGCTAGTGGTGAATGTGGAAAAGACCAAATGGATGTTGTTTAGGAATAGAGGCAGGAGGAGTAAAGTGGAAGGGCTGAAATGGAAGGAAAGGCTGATTGATAGAGTGAATGGCTTTAAATATTTAGGGTTTTGGTTTGACTGTGGAGGGCTTAGGATGCATGTGGAGTGTATGCAGGCGAAAGCAAGAATGGCTTGGGGGCTTGCGTGCAGAAAATGGGGGAGTTTGGGAGGTGATAACCTCGTAATGGCGTGCAAGATCTGGAATGCGTGTGTAAAACCTATATTGTTGTATGGAGTGGAAGTGTGGGGATTGCGTGAGTGGGAGGTAATCGAAAGGGAGCAAGGTTGCTTCCTGAAGAATCTGCTAGGGCTCGAAAGGTCGACACCGAGGGCAGTGCTGTTGCAGGAAACAAGTCGTATGAGTATGTGGTGGGAGTCGGGTGTGAGGGTTGTGAAGTTTCAGGAAATATTGCAGGATTTGGGCGAGGAAATACTGGTACGGGAGATATGGATGAGGTGTAAGAGTAGAACAGAGAGTAGATGGAGGAAGGATAGAGAAAGCATGTATGAAAGAGTGGGTATGTCTGAGGTGTGGCTAGAGGAGAAGCTGAGAGAAAGGGGTAGCCTAGGAACTGAGATAAGGCAGAGATTGAGGGATATTGAGTGGCAAAAAAGGCAAGTGAGAATAGCTGAGAGCTCATACAACCCAGGCTACGTAGAGTGGCAAGTACAGGGGAAACTCCCGAGCTACTTAGCCTGGGGAGAGTGGAGCAGAGAGGACAAAGTATGCATGGCAAGAGCGAGGTGTGGGTCAGAAGAGCGAGGAGGAAAAGTGTGGATGGGGCTGGGGTACACCGCGTGTGCGCTGTGTAGGAAGGGGAGTGACACGTGGTGGCACCTTAGCAGAGAATGTGAGGGAGTGAAAGCAGAGTGGGTTGGAGAGTGCAGAATGCTGAACGAATGGTTAGGAGAGGATGGGAAAGGCGTGAAAATCTGCAGGACGCTGACGTGGGAAAGGAAATTGGCGAGGGCAGAAGGGGTTTATGTTAGTGGTAAGAAAAATTATGTATTTTATGTTAATTTGTATTTTTAGGTTTCTTTTTTATTTATTTCTGTGAAAGTATTGTTTTTTTTTTCGGCTGAAATTTGTGTAAAAGGGAAGGGTTGGGCTGATATGCCAAATAAAGGTCTTTTTTGTTTTATCGATTGGGTATTTGGGCTAATGTGTGATTGTGTTTGTTTGTACTTAGCTTACCAGGGTTGTAAATATAGTGTACAGGGGATTATAAACAAGTTAGTTAAACCGGTATTAATTCACTGGTGTTTACTAATGGAAATAGCAGAATTTTTTGGTTAAAATGACATAAAAACCTTATTTTTGTAATAATGTAAGTCATCATTTTTACGAAAATAACGTATTTGTGTCTTTTAAAAAAAATTCTGCTCTTTTCATTGGTATAAACGGCTTGTAAGCTTTACATTTCCTGACTTAAGCCCTTTTGCCCAAACACCAGTGAATTTATTCCATAAACCCCAGCAACATCAGGGATATAGAACTTTGTCACACTGTTATTAAATGAGCTGAAATTTGGTGTACAGATAGAGGAGTATAAAAGAATTAATTCTGTGAAATATTAGAAAATATAAGGGTTAAACTATAAAATTAAACGTATTTTTAAATTAAAGTGAAAATATATATAAAAAACAAGATTAGAACAGGAAGGGAGACGTGAAGTAATAAGGGGCATATTCAGCCCAAAATTTCCTAAAAACGATAAGAAACGATCTCACTAGGCTTATGCTCCGCACCATAAAATTGAAGACACGAAATACAAACAAGCGCACCTGCAAAACACAATTACCCGGCACGCAAAAGACGGGCCGAGCATGAAATTTTAATTATCCCACAGAACAAACCCCGCCTTTGCGTCGCGACGGTGACACGGATGAGCTACCGTTTTCCGTCGGGACGTGGCTCGCGACCCGACCCTACGTGCGTTCTATAAATCCTGTAATCGCAGCTTCTTTTCACCAGCACTCCTGCCTTTGTCTTTCCCCCGACGACGGGCGTAGTAGTGAAATATATAAAAGTCGCGAGGAAATTTATATCGTCCCCGGGAAAACGCTGGCACATGTTTACTTTAATTAGCACAGAGATTAGAATATTAATATTTAAAATTCAATCTTGGAGAGTCATACCGCTGCAAGATTTCAATTTGATCTTTTCTTATTACAAACAAAACGTATGGTGGGCGGGGGTTTATTTAAAATAAAAATAAAAACAGTAGCAATGCATGAAAATATTGCGATTAGAATTTTTGATACTTGATCGAGGGTTCACAAGGGTTTTCGGCGTATATTGTATATTGATGAGGTCTTATAACACGTATTTATTTTTGATGTCGGTTTTATCCACTTCTTTCATGTACAAAATCTTTACTGGGAATTTTTAATATTGCCCTTTTGTTTAAATTCTGATTCACCTTAAACAATATATTGTCCGCATATAGCACACTATGGATCGGTTGTATGCAAGTGATGTAACTATTCGCGATTCAAGCCGGCTGATGATACTCTATCTGGTGGCTACTATATTTAGTAGGGAAACTGTTTGCATAATCTTTGTTTTTTCATCATATACATGTCTATATACAAAAATACTTTGCTATTTATACCTTAAAAGTACATTAATAATCACACATTGTTGTAGAAGTGACTTAAATCATATAATTTTAATGCAAGCTGATCAAACCATAACAAACATCAGCTGTTTACCTACGAACTCGGAGAAAACTGTTTGAATCGCCAATAACCCGTGATTATATTGATAGATGTTGCATACATTGTTGTTTCCATTTTATAGCCTCATGTGTGTGTTTGTACTTATTATACCATTGTTGTAGAAGTGACTTAATACATGTAATTTTAATGCAATCAGCTGATCAAACAATAACAAAGATCAGCTGTTTACCTACGAACTCTTGAGAAAACCGTTAACGTTTGAATCGCCAATAACCCGTGATTATATTGATAGATGTTGCATACATTGTTGTTTCCATTTTATAGCCTCATATGTGTGTGTGTACTTATTATACCAGGATACGTATTAAATTATATACGTTAACGTCGCAGTATGTATCAAAATTGTGAATGTATTTCTGGTTTACTATTGTATTTTGTATTATATTGATGGGTTGAATGATAATGTCAAAAAAGATTTCATTTTTTTACTTGGGGTATGATGTGGAAAGATCAAAAATATTAATGTAACAAGGGTGTTGAGGAGTGTATATCTAGTTTACTGCTGTATATTATACTATCATTGACTAAAAAGTCACCTAGACGTGATACTATATTGATTGGGTGATGGATATGTCAAAATAAATGTCATTTTTGCCATGATTCGTGAAAAAGTCAATACACCCCCCTGCAACGTTCTTGTTACACCAGAAAATGCTATAATAAACTTTAATCCTCTTATTGCATTTCTCCAGTTGTTTCAAACATACGGAAACCGCCTTACAATGTGTGTGGGGTCAAGTCCGCCAACGGAAAGAAGCGACGTCCACACAAAAGATTTCCCGGTGATTGGAAGGGAAGCTGTTCGTTATATTACATTCGTTCGAATTCCCTTTATTTACGTAGTTCCCCCGTGCAAACGAGCCCGCAGAATGCAGCGACTTTAATAAAAAAGGAAATCGGAACGTGCCCACGTAGAAATTAAGATCGAACTGCGGCCATAAATGAGTTCGTCCCAATTTGCCAAGTCGTCCTCACCACCCCGTAAAATCGATTCTAATTTATTCGCCCTCCCCCAAAGCACCTAAAGCATATGTCTCACTTTATAAAACCGTTTTATTATACGTGCTCCGAACTTTGTAATTACATCAGCCAAAATTTTATCATATATACCGATCGACCTCTTTTTAAACCGAATTTATAAAACGCTTATTCAGCGTCTGGCAGTTTGGAAACTTTGCTTCTTTAAAAGCTGTTGACGTGTGGAAAGTTATATTGCGACCCAGTAAAATACACATTAATCTAATATTAAATATCGCTGCCACGACGGAGGGGCTGGATGCAGATTGTTTTAATAAATGTTTTATGAATCGAGTTTGAATTTTAAAACTAGTAACTAAAGTTTACTGTTTGAACAGCATGAATGTTCGGTCGGGTTGAAATCTGAAATGGGAAAACGTTTCATATTAAAATTCTTAATTCAAAACGTAATCGTGCAATGTTTAATATCATCCTGAGGATGTAAGAGAAAACTTCATTCATATTTATACTGAGCGATGTACAACTTGTTAAGATTTTCACTTGCTAAGTGTGTATTCAGGTTTTTTTTTTAAATCTCAATTTAAGAATATTTCATTAGCAATTTACTAGTCTGTTTGTTGTTGTTTAAACGATTACGTTTTGAATTAAGAATTTTAATATGAAAATTCTATCTTTGTAGGGCCGTGAGGCTTTTCCACCGGTCGAGATTATGTTGAAGGTTTATAAATTTGATACTAAAACATTTTCAAACTAAGATTTCTTAATAATTCGATCTAAATAGTAGGTTTGTCTTTACTAGATTTTTTAAGATAAATAATTGGACGCGTGTGCGCGTTTTTCTTTTTTGCATGTTATTTTCTTCTTCTAATTACTGCTTTTAATGTATTACTTACTTCATTTATGGAAATTTAGTCAAATTGTTTATCATACATGATACAATCGCGTCAATGCAATGTCATGCTAGCTTACGTATATTTTTCTTAAACCGGTAAAGTGTATGTAAAAAAAAGTACAAACATTAATAAATACTATACAACCAAACAACCAATAAACCAGTAAAATAACTACATGTGTTAACTCACAATATTTATTATATTGTCTGCATAGTTACGAAGCAATATTTTCACACTGCGTCGTCTTGCGATTTTTTTCCTTCATTTTTCTTTCAGTAGCCCCGCATAAACTTCTTCACAAATAATAAAAGAATGCATATAAACATGTCAAATCTAAATGTATATAAGCCCATCTACATAACTCACCCCATGCCCCTTGATCTGCCATAAAAAATACAAAAATATGTGCAAACGCAGGTACACAGTGCGAGCGCTTGAGGGTGTTCCGTCAATATTGACTCAGGTCGTCGATTGTTGTCTTGGAGAACTTACAAACTGAATTATAGGTATAGAGGAGAGCAAACATGGTTTTCTAGTCTACGTCGGCGTATTTGCAAACTCGTTAACATTATTAGTGTCGCGCACTTCTTTGTTTGAAGTTGATGCATTTGTTATTAGGTAATCAAAATTTAAATCATGAAACAAGGGAGTGTATTCCAATCTATTTGACCATTTAAAGTTATCAAACAGTTTTTAAATTGAATACAAAATGATTTGCAATTACGTAAACCGAGTTTTTTTTAAATATTTTACTAATTACACTGGGCTATAAAATATTTTTTTCCATCTTGGTGCAGGAAAAGTGAGAACTGATTTTCAGATTAGGCTAAATCATAATTCTTATTATTGTTATTGTTCAAACGACTGACATATCAGACAAAAATAAACAAATAATGCCTCATTTGGAAGCTCATTATCTAGCTTTAAATGAGGACAAATATAATTAATATCATCATATAGTTGTTATTCATAAATCACAGCAGAGAAAAGTAAAAAAAAACTTGTAAAAATTATAGCAATACTAATAGAAAAAGTAGAAATAAGCACAAATGAAAACAAACTATTAAGAGAGGAAATGAAGAATCAAACAGAAAAATGGGAAGAAGAAAGAAGGAGTATGAATGAGAAGATGAAAAGGCTGGAAATAAAGATGGAACAGCTAGAGAAAAGGGAGAAAACATTACAATTAAAGGTACAACTTGGGATAACAATGGAAACAGGCAAGAAGAAGCTAGAAAATTCATACAGCAAAAGCTGGGAGTAAATACGAAATTAAAAATGGTAAGAACGATAAAACAAAATGATGGAAATAGTATAAACATAGTGGAAATGGAATCTTTTGAAGATAAAATGAAACTATATATATTATCAATTGCCTTTTACCTTTCGGTGTAGGCTAACATTAACATTATTAACATTATTATAGTTTACAATTACTGTTGTTTATACATTTGTAAATTCTTTCCACTCCTTTCTGTTCTTCGCCAGTTCTCTTGCTTGCTTGACTGTTTTTCCTTTCTTGATTATTATGTCCTCTATTATGTTGTCCAACTCTTTTCTTGGTCCACCTATTCTTCTATTATTTTCAGTTCTTGCTTCCCATACCTGTTTTGTTTGATTCTTTTTGTCCATCCTAATTAAATGACCCCACCAGTTTAGTTGTTTCTTTTCTATATACTTATCTACAGCTTCAATTCCCAGTTCTTCTCTGATGTCATCATTTCTTATTCTGTCTCTTCTCGTAACTTGTTTTACTCCTCTGAGATATTTCATTTCCATTGCCTGTATTCTACTTTTGTCCCTCTTCGTTAGCTTCCACGTCTCGCTTCCATATGTCAGTATAGGTCTATATATGCTTTTATATATATTTATTTTTGTCCTTCTGCTGATCTCTTTCTTGTTAATCAGTATATTGCTCAATGCGTGGTATGTTTTAGCTGTGTTCTTTATTCTGTTACTAAGTTCGCCTTCCATTTTTCCGTCTTCTGTCAGTGCTACTCCCAGGTATTTGAATTCTTCTACTTGTTCTATTTTGTGTTGTTCTATCTTTATATTTATTTGTTCTTTCCGGTTTCCTATTACCATCACTTTTGTTTTGTTATAGTTCATTTTCATGTTATACTTTTCTAGGTGTCTGTTCCATACACTAAGGTTGTGCTGCAGATTACCTTCATTTTCTGCTATCACTACTACATCATCAGCGAATGCTCCTTCCGATATTTTTACAACTTGCATGTTTTTGTACCCTATGTTTGCTTTTTTGGTTTCTGGTTTCATGCTCTTCATTATTTCATCCATGTATATGTTAAATGATGTAGGACTGAGCCCGCCTCCTTGTCTTAGTCCAGTGGTTGTCTGAAATGTTCTTGATGTTTGTTCCTTGTGTATTATTGCATTGGTGTTGTTGTTGTATATGTTTTGTATTAATTCGACTATCTTTCTTTCTACACCTCTCTCTTCCAGGATTTTCCATAATTTATTTCTTGGTATCATGTCGAATGCTTTTTCCAGGTCTATGAATCCTAGGTATGTGTTTTTATTATTTGCAATTCTTTTTTCTGTGATTTGTTTTATCGTGAAAATGTTGTCCTGTGTGGATCTTCCTTTCCTAAATCCAGATTGCGATTCTTCTAGCGTCTGCTCTATTTTTGCTAGTATTCTTTTATTAATTGTTTTTTCTAAGATCTTCATACCTGTGCTTATGAGTGTTATACCCCTATAGATTCAACATTTTGTCTTATCGCATTTCTTGTGTATCGGTACGATTAACGATACTTGCCAATCTCTGGGTATTTTATTCGTCCTCCATAGTTCGTTTATTAATTTTAGTAATATTTCATTACCTGCAGGTCCCATATGTTTAATCATTTCCGTTGTGATCTGGTCTTGTCCTGGTGATTTCCCTATTTTCATTTCCTTTATTATCTCTAGTATTTCTTTTCCATTGATCGTCTCTATATCTGCTTCCGAGTCGTTCTGGTCTCTTGTCTTCTGTTCATTTCCACCATTTTGTGATAGTAAGTCTTCAAAATATTCTTTCCATCTTTCCAGTATTTTTTCGTTGTCCTTCAGCAATATTCCTTGATTGTCTTGTATATAATTTACTTCTTGTCCTTTTTCTTTTCTGTTTAGTTTTAGTGTTTTATAGAATAATTTTTGGTTTTCCTTTGCATTTTTCTCCATTGTCTCTCCGAACTTTTCCCATTCCCTGCTCTTTGCTATTCTGATCTTATCTTTTACTATTTTCCTCTTTAAACTGTATTCTTCGTAGTTTTTACTATTTTTGTCATTTAGGTATATTTGCCATGCTTTTTTCTTTTCCTTTATTTTCTCTCTTATGTCCTGCGACCACCATGCTGTCTGCTGCTTCTTGTTTGTGTTTTGCTTTGTCCCACATGTCTCTTGTGCTGTCTCCAGTATATTTTTCTTTAATTTATTCCACATTTCCTCTACTTCTTGTCTATAGTTTCCCTTTACTAATTTCTCCTCTATTTTCTCTTTATAGATTTTTGCTATTTCTTTTTCCCTTAGTTTGTATGTTCTTATCTTGTTGTAGTTTATTGCTATATTTGGTCTCTGCTTTTTTTTATCGCTATCTTGGTAGTCTTCCTTTATTTTCGTCTCTACTAGATAGTTCCAATTTCGTAACTTCTCTTTACTCTTGTGTCTATTATTTTACTCCTTTTCCCTTGTTCTGCTAGTACATAGTCTATTATAGATTTTTCGTTCCTGCTTATCACTTCCCTGGTGTATTTGTGTATGTTCTTGTGTTTGAATAGTGTATTCGTTATTACTAGATTATTCATTCTACAATAATCTAGCATTTTCTTACCATTTTCGTTGAGTACGCCTTCTCCATATCTTCCTCTCATCGCGTCATTATCTTTTACTTCGTTGCCAATTCTGCTGTTGAAGTCTCCCGCCACGTACACTTCTCCTTTGGTTTTTTCTGTTGTTTCGTTGAGTTGCTCCCAGAATGTTTCTTTGTTGCACGCAGTAATATCTTCGTTTGGTCCATACACTGCTATGATAGTTTTATGGTAGCCGTTTCTTTGATCTCTAACTTCGATAGACAAAATCCTCTCCGTAATTGCATCCCATTTATATATATTCGATTTCAGTTTTTTATGCACTATACATCCTACCCCTGCTGCGGCTCTCCGATTGCTATCTACACCGCTATATATGAATATGTGTTCCTTGTCCATTTTGTACTCTCCCTTCCCCTTATTTTTTGTTTCTGTTACCACTAAGAAGTCTAGTTCAGCTTTCTCAAATTCTTCTTCCAGCTCTTTTTCCTTTCCATTTATACTCCTGATATTCCAAGTCCCAATTTTCCATATTTTTCTTTGTTTTACTGTACTCTTTTCCTTGTTTCCATTTATTATGTGTTTGTTCTTCTTTCCTTTGTTCGTTGTCCCTTTCCTCGCTGTATTCTTTGTATTTTTGCTTCCGTCCGTTTTCTCTTTTGCTAGTAGTTTTTTGGATTGGTTACTTTCACCCCATTATCTTTGGCTACGACTCCTTTCTCCTTTTTATCCCATATGTATATTTCATTGTCTACTATTATCTTTCTATATCCTATTTTTGCGTGTTTTCCTTTTTCTTTTTCCAATTTTGCTATGTTTCTTATCTCTCTTTGTATTTTTCTCTCCTCTTCCGTTAGATCATCGTCTATATATATCGTTGTATTTCTCAGTTTATATTTTGCTCTCATTATTTTTTGTTTTTCTTCCCAGCTTGGGATTTCCACTATTATTATATTTCGTTCTTGGCCTGTGTTTATTTTTTGTATTTTGTTAACCCCTGTCTCCACTTCCAGTTTCTCTTTGATGAGTGATCTTACCTCTTCTATGTTATCTATCTTGTCTAGACCTCTTATTGCTATGTTATTTATTCTTCTTTTCTTCTCTTCAATTTCTGCTTTATTTTCTAGTTTTTCTATTCTGACTTCCAATGTTCTCTTTTCTTCTTTCCATGTTTCTTCCTTATTGTTCATTTCGGTCTTCATCTCTTTTATTTCCTGTTTTATTTGTGACATGTTTTCTTCCATCTTCCTCATTGAAAAAATGAAACTAATGACAACCAAATACAAGCTGAGAGGACAACAAATATACATAGAAGATGACCTGACCCACAAAGATAGAAAAATACAATACGAGATAAGGAAGATAGCAAGGAAGAAATGGCAGGATGGAAAAAGAGTGAAAATAGGATACAACAAAAGCTGGGAGTAAATACCAAATTAAAAATGGTAAGAACGATAAAACAAAATGATGGAAATAGTATAAACATAGTGGAAATGGAATCTTTTGAAGATAAAATGAAAATAATGACAACCAAATACAAGCTGAGAGGACAACAAATATACATGGAAGATGACCTGACCCACAAAGAGAGAGAAATACAATACGAAATAAGGAAGATAGCAAGGAAGAAAAGCAGGATGGAAAAGAGTGAAAATAGGATACAAAAAGATGTGCATAAAAGAAAAATCGTACAATTGGAACGAAGAACAAGAAACATTTGTACCGATTACAAAAAAAACTAAGGAAAGAGGGAACTAAGCCATGTAAATAAAATAAATGTAATAAAATGTAAAACAATAAATGTAAACAAAACAAACCCTACACAGATAGAAACTAGAAAAAACGAAAGAGACACAATAGGTAATTAAAAATTCGAAAAAGAGAAAAACAGTATATGGAGAATAGCAAGCTAGAACATAAGGAAAAGAGGAAGAACTGGAAAAAGAGTTCGAACGAATGGAAGTAGACATATTGGCAATAACGGAGACAAAAAGAAAAGGGAAAGGAATATATACAACCAATAACAAACATAAAATAATATATAGCGGAGTAGACAAGGATAAAAGGGCAGCCGAAGGTGTAGGATGCATTATACACAGAGACATCGAACACCAAATAGAAACATGGCGAGAAATATCACCAAGGATACTAACTGTAACACTAAAAGAAACTAACAGAACCAGAACAATCATTATAGTACGAGGCATATCCAGAAAGTAAGAGTACTGAATTTTTGTAGGTGTTAAAATTTTTTATTTAAACAAAAAAATTACGTGAAACTTTAGTACATAATAAAAGCTATATTTCGACATAGTCTCCATTCCTCTCTATGCAGGTGGTGTAGCGAGGTATCAATTTTTTGATGCCTTCCTCGGAGTAGTTTCCCGCCAACTCCTTCGTTCACTTCTCCAACTCCTCCTTTACCTCCTCGTCGGTTAAAAACCTTTTTCCACCCATGTGCAGCTTCAGGGAGGTAAAGAGATAGTAATCTGAAGGTGCTAGATCTGGGGAATGCGCGGGATGGTTCAGGACATCCCATTTAAACGAGGCGAGCAGTTCCTTCGTGGCGTTGGCCGTGTGTGGTATGGCATTGTCGTGCAGCAGGCAGACTCCTTTTGTCAGCATGCCTCTCCTCTTGTTCTGAATCGCTCTCCGCAATTTTTTTAAGGTCTCACAGTATCTTGCAGAGTTGATGGTCTCCCCTTGAGGCAGATATTCGATTAAAATTATGCCTTGACAGTCCCAAAACACGGATGCCATGACTTTCTTGGCTGAAATTGTGATTTTGAACTTTTTGGCGGAGGGTGAAGAGGTGTGACGCCACTGTTGAGACTGTCTTTTGGTTTCGGGCGTGTGGTGTGCTACCCAAGTTTCATCTCCAGTTACGATGGAGCGGAGAAATTCATCTCCATGGAGTTTCCAGCGCCTCAAAAACTCTTGCCCGGCCTCCACTCGATTCAACTTGTGCTGGTCTGTCAGTTGTTTTGGGACCCACCTCGCGGACAGTTTCCGATATCCGAGGGTTTCTGTGATTGTTTCGTGTAGTAGAGATCTGGAGATTTGCGGAAACACGGAGCGCATTTTCAATTTTTTCCACAATTTCGTCAGTCACAATTGAAGGTTTTCCGCTCCTCTGATCATCATGCACAGACGTACGACCGTTTTTAAACTCGCGACACCACTTGTACACATTCGTACGATTCATAGCTTTATCACCATATGCAGTTTTCACCTCATTATAAATCTCAAATGGAGGTTTTCCCTTACCAAACGAGATAACGGATGACGCCGCGTATTTCGCACTTGGCGGGAGATTGGATTGACATTATTCACGAAACTTGTTGTCGTGTCAACAGTTCTCAACGTACTGACCTGGAACCGGTCTCGGTGCAAAGGGGAGGAGTCAGGCTACACTGCAGTATGGCCAACATGATGAAAATAAAATCCCTCCGACCGTGAGAGTCTCAGTACTCTTACTTTCTGGATATGCCTCTATATGGACCAAATGAAGATGATGTAGTGAGCAACAAAGAAGCATTTTGGGAGCGACTCAGCGAAACAACCGAAACAGCCAAAGAAAAAGTTTTCGTTGCGGGTGACTTCAACAGCAGAATTGGTAATGAAGTAAAAGATAACGACTTGACGAGAGGAAGATATGGCGAAGACGTACTAAACCAAAATGGGAAGAAAAGGCTAGATTACTATAGAATGAACAACCTAGTAATAACGAACACACTATTCAAACACAAGGAAATACACAAATACACAAGGGAAGTGGTAAGCAGGAACGAAAAATCTATAATAGATTACGTTTTAATAGAAAAAGAAAAAAGGAGCAAAATAATAGATACAAGGGTAAAGAGAAGCTACGAAATTGGAAGTGACCACTATCTAGTTGTGACGACAATTAAGGAAGACTACTAAGACAGTGACAGAAGGATCCAGCGACCAAATATAGCAATAAACTTCAATAAGATAAGATCATACAAACTTAGAGAAAAAGAAACAGCAATACAATGTATGGAGAACATGGAGATGAAGATAGAAGTGACCAACGATAGAGAAGAAGTAGAGGAAATGTGGAATAACCTAAAGAAAAATATGCTTGAGACAGCAAAAGAGACATGTGGTACGAAGAAAAGCACAAACAAGAAACAACAGACAGCCTGGTGGTCGGAGGACATACGAAAGAAAACAAAAGAAGCTGTCAATAATAAAAACTGTTTGTGCCATATCCCTGGGGCCACCTGCGGCTCTCATAGATACAATTGAAGTGAAAATAATATATGTGTAATAATATATGTGTAATAAAATATAAGTATAATAAAAAAGATAGGTCTGGAAGGGATTATTTGGCTATTGTTCGTTTCAAAAGTTTGCCGACCCCTAATCTAGATGCTTGTACGACAATCCAATAAAACTTTAAGTGATTACCTAAATGATTGTACTCATTTAATTTATAGTAGAACCAGCATACAACACGCCTTTAATCGTTAAAAGTGCATCCAGGCAATTAAACCAGACGTAAACGCGAAAACGCCTGAAGCGTGTACCTTTGCGATTTTTCAGCATCGAAAAAAACTATAATAGGCGCAGGAACCCGTTTAAAGTGATCCTAAAAAGGCACCGGTTCAATTATTTACATGGTAAATGCGTGAATAAATCACACGGGTGCACACACAAACAACCAACCTGTGTGTATTTTTGTTGTTGTTGTTGTTGCGAGGGTAGCGCGCGGTTTGCGCTCGCGGGACGAAAAATTCGCGCCTCTCCCGGCGCCTTTTGTCCGCGCGCAACGCATCGCTGGCATTATTTATTTAACAAAGGGCAGTTCCTTTAAAGATTCCATTTGAGCGGCCATATTTCATTTGCTTTATATAGTATGTTCATCTTTACTTATTAATAACTACTGTCGCGCACAAAGAAATTGAACGCTGATTTATTGCACGCGCGCTCTCGTTGAAATCGTGATTTTTTATTCATGCCGCAATGGAAGATGTTTGCATACATGGAGACCTACCTGAACGGTGCGTTATTTATAACGCAAAAAAAATTCTATATTTATTTTATTTTATGGATGTACGAACGAACGCACACGAATATCTATTTATGTACCACATAGATTTATATCGCACGGTTTATTATCCGGTTAAGGTTTTAATTTGATAATGATCAGAACTAAATATACAATAAACAGTGAAAATCACTATTAAAATATATTATTGCTGCGCATCTACACTGATTTAAGACACCAAATTCAATCAATAAAGTCTACTTACATCATATTATCCGCGATCCATGAGTCCTCTTAAGTTGCTTGTAATCACTATACACTACACACTAGCATCACAGTTAATACAGACACCCTACACCTTAAATGATCAGTACTAATTATATTTTTTGGTTATCTTTGATCTGCGACAGCGCTTCGGCTGCCATATTTCACTGAACTGACCGCGATCGGTCGAGTGATTCATGCGCTCGACTGACTGTCCAGATCGTAAAAATGACGTGTTCATCCTCTAATCGCAGCCGCGGATTTTGTTGAAAACAAGTTAATAATAGATGTGTCTTATCGCACTACACGGTGACTCTTATTTAAAAGTTTTAAATATTAGTGACCCTCGACCGGACAGACATGGACAATGTTTTCTACAGTATTGCACATATTATTACGATCCGTAAAGTTTTTTCATTATACACATATCTCTGAAATTTGGTGGGGATTGGTAATTTTGCCGTGTGCACTTGATTCACATTTTATGTATTAAAACGCCCACACCTTAGGCTAGAAGGCATAGGATTAAATAAGGTAAAAAATGTATTACTATGAGATTACACCTAGTTAATTAATTCCTGGATTCTGTCATGTTTTTCCTTAGTTGATGTATATTTAGTTTACTTATATCAAAGTCCAATAACTTAGTTTTGTTGTTTTCATAGTTTTTTATTGCATAACCGAGCTGCAAAACGTCGGACTTACTAGTCGTAGAGGACCCGAAATCGAATCTCCTTGTCCCGCTGCATGAATCCTAGTTGGAACATTACGCTCCGTGGTGTTTCGGAAGGCACTTTAAGCCGTTGGTCCCGTCGGGTACTGCATCTGGCCTCCTGCTACTTTACAACCAAACGACGTAAAAATAAAAAAACTAAAAAATAAACGACTAATCTATCCCACAGTCGCATATTAGGGAGCTATCTGGGAAATCGTAAGGTGCCAGAGATCCTGTCAACCGATAGGTGATGATGATGTAGCTTTTTTTAATTTTATGGGGAAACTTAGGTTTATCACAAAAAAGGAGAAGGCGGAAGGAAAACAGTGCAGATGGGATACAAGAAGATCAAATTGGGGGAAAAGTGGTCCACAAATCTTGAAATCTTGGGAAAAAACAGTTAATGAAGAGAACGGGTGCATATACCTCCGGGTTAGTTATAAAATTAAAACTTTCCGCAATTACTAAAGGTATGTTTCTGAAATGTAGCAGGGTTAAGACATAAATTTAAGGGAATAGTTAAGAAAGATAAGAACAGCCAAACGAAATAAAATTGCTGATCTAAAAGAAACATGGGTAAAAAATAGGAACTAGAAGTACTGCCTAGCAAGCTTGTCAGCTAAATATGTGTGGACTAACCAAAGAATAAGACTGCAAAATGGAACGCGAAAAAAGGGGGTATATTGGTGGGCAATCATAAGTTGTATATCATAGGTAATCACTGGGACTGTGTAGGAGGAATAGGCGATGAGGAGTGGACATCACTACAATATACAACAATGACGAGTTGGAAAAGGTTGTTGAGGAATATGTGATAGTGCTCAAAGACGAAGAAACATCGAATGTAATGATTAGTGGTCACTGGAATGCGAGGATTTCAGAAGAAGGAGGGTACCCACCTTGGATCTTCATTACCTGCGGGACTTGCAGGTCTAGCTTCTCAGGATCCAACTCGGGCACCTTTTTGAGTAGGTCATTATCGGCCTTTGCCAGGACCCTTTCAGTACCAGGGACTAGGTTCGTACCATTACCGGAGCGTTCTTCCATTAGCTGGGTGGTTGGTTTAGTGCTGGGCCGCGATCTTCGGTTTAGGCACGCATAGGGTTGTGTCTGCCACAGTATCCGTAAATAAGTACTTCAGGATTTTAATATTTTGATTGACTTCTGGGGCTTCCAACGAGAGCTTTAGGCGGCTCTTATGTATCACCATATCCCTTAGGTACATCACCGCATCGAAAACGGTCTTGAAGTGCCACTCCGCTATATTGGCTAGACCGGTATAGCAACAAATCTCCGTGATGTTCTAAATGTATTCGGCTGTTCCCGGCGTTAGTCGTTGTTCCTAGTAATGACTTTATAGTCAGCGTCGATTACTCTGACCATGTCATATGTATGTGGGGCATGTATGGCTTATTTGGCAAGATTTGTGGGTTCTTAAAGATCAGCCTTCTCTATCTACAAGTCCCCTAATGGCCGCTGCTGCCTTGGTATCCACCAATTCTTAGAACACTTCCTCCTCGTTGATCTGGCTCTCTTAAGGTCCTCCTCACACTCAAGAGCTTAGTTTCTCCGCCTCCTCCTGCTCTGGCCTGCTGAAGTCGGCTTCACGTAGTTTGGATAAGATGGTCACTACGTAGTTCAGGAGGCCCTTTGCAGTAAGCTTATTGGTGACTGCTTTATGAGCAAATACGATCTCCTAATTGGTCGTCACCGCGTCCAGATGTTTGACTTGCATCACCCGTCCTGGCTTTCTGACTGTGACTGTTTCCCATTCTACTCTTTCAGCGATCTCTTGCACTTGACCTTCAGCAACAGGACCCGACCTTGGGTTTTTCATTACCTGCGGGACTTGCAGGTCTAGCCTCTCACGATAAGGATTGGTGACTGCTTTCAGCCTAGCCACGTTTTACTTGATCCTCTTCTGGGTCTTGGTTGTGAATTAGTCAATTTGGCCGTCCCTCGGTTTAATGTTCTTGAGCGATGGTTTTCGGTGAGGTTTCCATCCTACGTCATTTGCGCACCCTCAGGGATAATCTTTCCCGGTTCACTCCGATCTCTTCCCGTCCTACGGCCCCGTGTTCCGACGAGGATAGCGCGATTTTGTCCTGTCGCTTGAAGGAGTCAAAGTTCTCACTCCTGCTTCCTTCTTCTGTGATGTCCACTAACCCAGTAATAGGTAGAAGTCCGCCATCCTGGTTTGGCATTGTGCGGACTAAGCAGTCGCTGAATGACGGTCTCGGAGAGCCTACTCGGGCATCCTCCGTGACCGAAACTGGGGTATCCAACCGCTGCTCCGTAGATTTCTTCGATTTGGTTGTTTGCTCCATATTTTATATAAAATTTAAAATACCTCTTAATCCTGAATCAAGAAAAACCAGAAAACTAAACAAAATACAACACCACCATCAACAACAACACCAATAACAACAACAACAAAAACAAGAACAACAAGAACTCGTTCACACCAGGCTGTCCAGGTCAGTGGATTGGTGACAGCACTGAGAGGGCGCACAATTTTCCGAAATTACTAATCTTATTTTATATGAAATATATGTATGTATTAAAAATTGTATCTGTTGTTGGGTTGTGTTTTTATACGTGGAGGTTTCCTCCTCGTTGCACTATGTTAATCAAGATTGGCTTCTCTCCTGCAGCTTCTCTGCCTTTCTTGAAGGAAAGAAGATATGGAGAGACCCCTAGCTCTCGTTGCCAAATAGCGTCAGGGTCGGAAAGGAGCCAGTGTAGCCAAAAAGTTAACAAAGGGAGGTCGATAGATCATAGATAAAAGTAACTCTAGAAGAGTGGCTTTATCAAGCAGGTAGGTTGTGAAGAACCCCAAAACCTATTAGCGGTACGGCGCCATCCAGATACCTGCTGCATCCTTGAGCCCATAGGGTCGACAAGGTGTGTCCCGTCGCGAAAGATGGCCTGGACCTAGACACATACAAAATAACGGACCTACTACTCCGGGACTCTAGATAGCACTCACGGAGCTACCATACCATAAAAGAAACAATGAAACACATATGTCCAGGCTTTCATTCCAATATCTGTGTCATATTACTGAAAATTACAAGGAACCCAATATATGTGAACCTTATCCAGATGTATAGGGCAGACAAGAGCGAGGCCGAAATCGAAAAATTGTATGGCCAAATTTAAGGATCATGGGATACACAAAGAAACACGACGTGAACATAATAATGGGTGACCTGAATGGCAAGGTTGTCACCGACATAACTCCAGGAGTTGCCATGAACTAGGCAAAAGGTATGAGAGAGGTCAGCGACTGGTCAACTTCTGCCAAGAAGAAACACTAACCATCAGGAAAACGTGGTACAAATTACTGAAAAGTCGACTCTATACTTGGAAGTCACCGACATACCACCAGAGAAACATAGTTCGAAACCAGATAGACTTCATCCTGACTAAAAGCCGGTTTAACAACTCCATCACAATGTGCCCAGGAGCTGACGCAGCTTCGGACCACAAATTACTATTCGCCAATCTCAATATCACATACCAACGCCCAATAACAATATTTTATCATAAGCTACTCAAAAACCTACACACAAAGAAAACTTTCAATACATGGTCTACTACGTTCTTGAAGGATAGTCGCGGTCTGCCCCTTCTGCGCCTTCCTAACGGGTCCCAGTCAGTAACCTGAGCTATCCATCAATTCTGGTCTGTTTTTCTAATATGTCCATACCACAGTAGCCACTTCTCCTCGATGTAATTTAATCTATCTCGCTTTACACCCATTATTCTATTTATTTCTTCTTTTGTGATTCTATCCTTTCTTGTTACGCCGCAGCTTCGTCTCCAAAATTCAATCTCTGTTGCCAGTATTTTCCCTTTGTGCTTCTTATTAATCACCCAGTTTTCGGCCCCATAAGTCATTAAGGTACATATTATTGTGTTGTAGATTCTTGTTTTTGTTTTTCTGGTACTCTTTTGCTCCATGGTACTGGGTTTTTGTTATTCTGTAGCGGTCCTAGTCTGCCCAAGTCTTTTTTTGAACCTCTTCCGTTGTTAATTTTTTTAGATTGTTCCCAAATATTCAGTTTGTTGTTTCCTTTCATTAGAGGCATGAAAGGAAACAGCAACTGAATCTCGTCCAGTATTATGATTTTCATTCCTTCTTTTGTTATTGCTAGGTATTCTGTATCTTTGAAGTTGATCTCAATTCCGTATGGCGCGTATTCTTCTTCTACTGTTCGTAACATAAAGCTTAAATCGTCTTCAACCTATGTGATCAAAAACTGGTCGTCTGCGAAGCTCAGTGTCTACCGGTAATTGTTTCTTATTGGTGTGCCCATCCATTCCTTCCTCTTCCCTAGTTTCAGCGTCTGTTCTAGGAATATTTTAAATAGTATTGGTGATGTGGAGTAACCTTGGAGACGGTTGTTTTGTATCCTTTTAATAATTTAAGTCCTATTTTGATGTACATACTATTTCCTTCATAGTAATTTTACAGTATCGGTCAATGTATTTGATATTTCGATTAGTCTCATGGTTTCTCACATTTTCCTCCTGGGTATAGAGTCGTCGATTTTTTAGGTCTACGAATGTCAGATGACGCACTTCTAGCATTTGTAGACCTACTATATTTGCCATTTTCTTTTCTAGGACGTGTTATATGCGGTCTATGCATGTCTTCCAGCTGTAAAGCCTGCTTGGCCCTCTTCTATGTTGCCATTCATTTGTTCTTCCAGTTTATGTTATATATTATCCATTTGCCTTTTACCTTCCGGTGTAGGCTAAACTTTTATGTTATAATTTTCCCATATAGACGGTCTATTGTTGAGATCCTGCTCTTGCTCTTTCCTCTTTCTTGACACCGCTCCAGCAATGCAATATTTCTCCTATTCTTTCTGTGTCCCCCTTTCTTCTTAGTTTAAGTAATAACGATCCATGGTCCGTTTTAAAAACTCTTCTACCATCTCGATATCCTTGGTTGGCCATCCTTGTTCTTAATCTAATTCTCCTTTCTATCTTCTTCTTACATCTGTTGAGATTTAAGCCTGGATTATTTTGGCCACCTACAGAGTTGTCCCACTCTTTCTATTGTACAGGTGTGGATTTCCACCCGGGGATAATTCAGATTAGTTTCTATCTTGGATATGTCTTGTATTTCTCTTTTGTTTTTTATATGGTACCGGGTTAGCCTTGACGCCTCAATCGTATGATCACTATAATCACTCTGGATCAGACGCTGTTGTAAGCAATCCACTTTGGGCCAGGGGCTGACTTGGTGCCTGTCGGTCTGTGAGAGGTATTTCATTTCTCTCCTACTACCCATATCTAGGAAGGCATTCCCCTACCCACCACATGGGGACTAGTTCTCTGGGCGTTGCAGGTTCCCCCGAGAATTTTAATTATAATTGACTATATAATGAACAAAGTAGCAGATAATAAAACCGCTATATACTGGACATTTTGGGAAAACTAGAAGACCTAGAATCCGCTGACAAGTTTGTCCAATAGAAGAGAATTTAAATAACCAACAGAAAAACCCACAAAAACTAAAAAAGAGATAGCAGAAAAAGTAGGACAAAAAATAAATTTAAACAAGTGGTATCAATAAACGAAACCCATGATATAACAATCAAAACAAATGGAAGATAAATAGAAAAGGTAGATCAATTCTGCCACCCGGGCAGCATAATAAGCGAAATTAAATTATTGCAACGTATGATATTGTATGGTAGTAAGTATTAAATTGTAATCAAAATTATTATGTAGTATAGCAGTAAAACAAAACTACTAAAAATAACATAATAAACGATTTCTGTAATAGATGTTTAATTATTTCCTGCTGGCTATTAAAACTTGCTTAATTTAGACGGCATCATTCATCATTATACATCTTCAGCACGTCTGCCTGCATCATTTCAAACAACATATTAATCTCGCACGCTACAGACAGGATCGCTTTAATAATCAAAAAGGTATATCCATTCAATCAGTTGTGATTGACATAATTCGCAATAGGCTGTAATTTCGCATTCAGTAGCAAATCATGAGCCTCTCTGTATAATCGAAATAAATTACTCATTCGCTGCTGACCACCGCAAATTCCAAACCGCATCAGAGAGTGGCCCCCGTATAATGCCTGAATTACCGATATACGTATAATTATTGTCGCTTTGATGTCGGGAATTAACTAAGAGCGTGAAATTGCAGAACAGTGCATTTGATTTGTGCACCTGATAACTATCCAACAATTTCAATACTGTGGATTGATCCGGTGATTTGTAGGGAAATTATAGGGAAATTTTATTTAATTCTTATATCTTTAGGAATTTAATAATTTGTTATTTTATTGTATTTTTATGGTAATATTATTAATATAATTAATTATAAATGTCAATAAATGTCTATATATAATAAATAAATACTGTTCGAAATTATTTATTAAGCGGGTGTTTCGGTTCATCTCGATGATAATATTTGAACTGTTCCGCGTTAATTAAAATGCTGATTGTTATCGTACTTTCAGGCCAATTTTAATTAAAAACGGACCATCGTTTTACAAATACTTCATCAGTATGAATTCGTTGCATTCCGATGATATTGAAAGGTGGAAAGGGTTTCTTTCGATCATCATTCCGTATGCAATCAGGGGTGGAAACGGGAACAATTGTACCAAATTGCTGGAAGCCGCAGAAGCAGAGGGCTTCAATATTGATCTGTTTTTGTTGCCAATGCCGATACTGACAAGTCACCGCAGAATTTCCCCCTTGTAGGAAGGTCCATAGTACATTAAACATTCATCATAACTAGCTGGGAAATCCTGCACAGGCAATTTCCCAGTATGATTTATGCAGCTCGCATAGTTACATTGTTGTAATGGGGCTGCATCTTTGAAATGTTTCAGCATGAAACGTGGAACAATATATAATTTTTACATAAAATATAGCATATAAAGTTCTCAAGACGAGGTGAAATGAAATTTCAATGAACAAAGTTTCTCATAAACGCGCAGCTTATAAAAGTCGTTTAATTCCATTTCCTTATATACCAGATTTCATTATGCAATTAGAATACGGGGGTAAAGTGGTTAAAAATAAAGTGCCCGCCGGAGATGGGAACGGAAAGCGTTGTGATAATTTATTTTCCCCGTCGCACTTGTTTTTGCTACAATTAATGAATATGCTCACGGAAATGTTGTATTAGGGCCTTTGTAAACGGGAATCGCTTTCATAAATTCAAAGCGAACGCATTCGTTCCTTTCGCGTGTGAATTGATATTTTCAATCAGAACCACAAATGACTAGCAGCTCCGGTCGTTTCTCTCTCCAAATCGACGTCTGCCAAACTTACTACGTCAATAATTCATGTTTCTATTTTGCTAGACGTAACATTGGCACTTGCCATACTCGAGCAGGCAGATGGAATTTATTAATATCGTATCATTTGCATCCGTCGTTGTTAAAATAGGTATTGAAATCGATCAGGCTTTTGTGGATGCGATGCGACCTAAATTCAACACACACTTGTCGCGATTGGGAACACAGGGTGATGATCAAAGAGTTATTGTAAACCAAACCGTTCTCAATTTGAATGGACATATTCGCATCAACCATTTATCAATTCAATTGTGTCAGTTATTGCAGACACTTCACTAATCATTCAGCGTATTGAATGCTACTCATTTCGTTAAAACTTGTTAATCAATTTCTCGTCTCTCTGCATATATCAATTTCGTATTACCAGAATTATGTTATTACTATTGTAATGTTGAGACTAATAAATTTACGAGACAATACAAATGCCATTGAATAGAATTTGATATATAACCAAAACGCCTGAGAGGAAAATCTCCGAGTAGGCGGATTGACACAATCCATAAGGACAAACAAACTGCTGCAAGGTAACTACAGAGCAGCAGATAATAGATACAGATGGAGACAACAGATTAAAAAGTATACATAGCCAATGGATCGCGACATCTCGCCATGAGGTTAAGACCAGGAAAAAGTTATATTTAATATAATATATATAATTACCCAGCTCAGTGGCCGAGTGGTTAGAGGCGTCGTCCATCTCGTGCTGAGCATTGGGGAGCCTGAGTTCGATCCCCAGCGGGGAGAGAATTTTCGCGAATCACCTTTCACAGTTTTTCAGAGGTCTTCTGTGAAGTTAAGGTAAATACCGGGTGATTAAACTCCTCTGAGCTTCTCCCTTGACCGGCGGAAAAGCCTCGCGGCTGATAGCCCTATAAAAGATTTTTTTTATATATAATGTTTTTAAACAAAGAAATTTCTTTATAACTTCATAGCCCAAGGGCTTTCCGCTGGCTCATGATATCTTAACTTAGAAACCAATTAGACTACTTGATAAATAGAACACGAATGACAAGTCGATCGCGACACATTTTTAAAATAAAAATTAAGATCTACTTTTTATCTTAAATTGTTTTATCGGTCTATCGCGATCGGTTTCTTGGCCACTCCTGCTATATAGAATCCTCAAAATTGATGGCTAGAACTATTATGAATTTTGATAATTGTTTTGTAAAAACAAATTTTTAATTTTTCTATAAATTCAAAAGTATTAATACACCAATTAAATGATGACCTTAAAAATATAAAAGGGCACCACCCTCGATGTAAATTCGAACCAACGACTTTTGTAATGACAGCACAAAAAGGACATGTCGATCGGCTTCAAAACATGAAATTGACTTTAATATATAAGAATATATATATTTACTTATATAATATTTGCAAAAACCCTGCTCAGTCGTCTAAGGGTACACAAAAGTTGGCCACCCCTGTTATATAGAATACGTTTCTATATAACAGGATTGTATATGTGAAATTAATGTATTTACAAAACACATGTATATAAAATTAATTAATTTGAAACTCGAATAAATAACAAATTAACTAATGATAAACTAATACTATTATACTAATTAAAGTGCTCACTAATAGACACTGAAAATACATGTGGTATTTTAATTGCGAATTTAAGGGAAATATTGTATGTAGCTGGTCGAGCGAATATGCCCGCACAGTATTTTCCAGTTGAAATAACATTTATTGTGGGATCCCATCGTCCACTTCTCTCACGTCCTTTCCCCTGTCACGCATCAATTTGAGGCTTGGGGTTATAAGATTTTTTGTTGGGATCAGCGTTTGGAAACTGGCGCCGCACCACTCGTGCTGTCGTCCTGGCAAACTGAAAAATCCCATTACGGGATATTTCGGCGTGTAAGAAGTCTCGCATGTTGACAGCAATAATAAAACTAAAATTCGACAGGTGTGCTGCGAATATTATCGTATACAGTTTCCCTATTCTATATATCTTTAGGCGTTTGTAAATAAAGTTTGATAGGATAAAATTGTAGTCATATTGTCATGTGCAGGATGGGAGACTCAAGCCGGCGGATATTCTATCTGGTGACAGAAAACTATATTTGGTACAGAATGTATTTACATATAAAACAGATACTTCACGTTTGGATTATACAATATGTTTAAAAGTCTGTAATCCAAGAAATATTTTAGAAGTTGTATATTAAAGTCCTGGTTTCCTAGGATGTGGTGTTGATAAAAGCGGCCGCTCTGGACGTCATTTTAACATCACAAAAAAGTTTTGTGAATTTTTATATAGATATGATAACTCAGAGAGCGGTATACATCAATGAAATATATATATATATATATATATATATATATATTTAAATATATATATATATATATATATATATATATATATATATATTTAAAGCGTTTCTTGTAATGTGTACCCACTTCCTAGGAAACAGGGCTTTAGAAAAATAGCAGCTTACTTCGCTGGGTATTATTTTTCGAAATAAACAATTTCAAAAATATACCCTAGTGGGTAGACGACCTCCCTCTCGTACTGAGCATTAGTGAGCGTGAGTTCAAACCCTATTTCGGTTGAATTGTCACTGGTTTTCTGATTTTTTAAATATAGTAATTTAAAAAACAATTCTTTTATAGTACATAGGTCACAGAATATCTATAGTTACATAGTATCTTGTATAGAATATTATTTATTTCTTTTCCTGTTGATTCCTCTTTTTGTCTTCGACTCGGGATTTGAGTACGGTTAATCCCTCCTCAAACGAGTTGAAGAATTCTTGGGTATTGAAACTTTATGTGGTGTATTTTTAAAATTATCCCTTTCAGTTTACAGCCCTTTATCTTAGAAAAGTAACGATACTACATAAAGATATTTCAAAATAAAAGGGAATGACTCGTCCATACAACTGAAGGAAAACTAAAGCAGTGAAGTAGCTCTAGCTTACGAGGAACATAGAAATGTGGTACTATTTTCTATGAAAAAACAATCAATAATTTGCCGAACAATTAAAAGTTAAGATGAAGTTACTATACAACACCAGCAGAAGATCATAAGAAGCCCTCAATTTTAAAAGATGAGCGATATCGAATGCTCTTAAGAAATAGACGTTCTACCAGTTTAGAGCTGAGTAGAGCCCTAACAAAGACTCCTATCAACTCGCAATGGCAAGTGTGATAGTAAATGGCTAAACTTCTGCTGTGTTATACTTAAGCGATGCCCGATTGTCTGGGCTAATAAGCGAATCGGTCGTTAAGTCACAACGAACCCCTAGCCCTCATGACCGGTTGATAATTGGTTGGTGGGTCATTACCAACCCATTATCGACCGGTCATTACGAACCCATTAGAAAGCGTGATTAGGACGACACAGAAGAGGACGGAGTGGCAAGAGTACCCTTCAACGAGACAGTCGCGGAGCGACCATGAAGCCACACACAGCATAGTCTTCACCCAAACAAGATCCACAACTTTCAACAACACAGCAATAGTTTTAGTCCTCAGTCATTGAGGTGGTAGCAGCGCCGCTTCCAGTTCCTTCCGATCACGTTCCAAGAGTTAAACATTTTTTATCCAGCGGTGGTTCCCCTCAGCATTGGCGGCATCGACTCGGCAACTGGACCTCAGTATTGGCGTCATTGGCAGGATCCTTATATCGTTACACATCATTTTTGTGACCTTCATTTCAAATTACTTCTCTTAGTAATAATATGACAGAAATAAGAACGAATAGGTACTCAGTACCTGCGTTCTTGCAGCCAAGGTACCAGCTGACTGAGCAACGACCGGAGAATGCGCTGAATGTCCAGGTAGGGTCAGGCTATAAAACAACCAGAATTACGCATAACTACATACAATACGAGACGGCTTTCTACTCAAGAAAAATCTCGCAGCACGAAGAAGAACTCGACAAAATCCATATGGTCGAAATTAGTAAAGTATGACGGAAAGGAGAACAACTGATTACTCCGAATCAGGGAACATTTTATGCTTCAGAGGAAATGCTGAGAGCTCAAATGATCGAGTAGGTTTTAAAATACAAAAAAGCATATACACATATCTAACATCACATCTTGTGCGCATTAACCCTAGAGTATGCTTCCTTACATTGAAACTAAATATACAGCCAACTTTTCCCGACGTAAGGCATCACGGGCAAGGACCAGCTAGAGGCCGCATATAATTAAAAACGTACGAGATTTATCATTGGGCCTACCATATCGCATCATGGTGAAGAAGATCAGCGGCCGCCGCTGAGCCCGCAAGCAACGGTATAAGGAATCGTAGAAAGAGTGGTCCAGTCGCCATTCCTGCCCGGATCGCAGCCCATGTTCGATAGACCCCCTACACGGAGCCCCTTCCACAGGATGACTGCCCGAGGTTTACAGTCGCAGAGGTGCTTGCAGCAGCAAAGAAAATGCCCAACAAGTAAGCCCTAGGCCCAAACGTCCTCCCCAACGAGGCTGTCGTAGAGAAAATAAGTGACCGGAGTATTCAACCAGTGCCTCAGAGAAGGAAGGTCTACCTCAGAAGCTGGAAGAAAAAGGGAATATTAGCGAGCGACCCCTAAGCCTGATCGACGGCGCAGCTAAGCTTATCGAGAGGCTGCTGGCAGACCGTATAGAGGAGGTAGCAGCAATGTCCCCGAAGCAATTCGATTGCCACGGTCCAGAATAATGAAGGCGTTGTGCAGTATGCAGACTCCACCGCACCTACAGAGGATGCTGCGGAGTTACCTGTCGCTACGAGAGGTGACGAAGACAACCTTCCAAATGACCAGGGGATTCCACTAGGGGTCGGTAGCTGGGGCCGCTCCTCTGGAACCTGGCCTACGATGGTGTTTTGAGGCTGGAGCGACCACCGGCGGCGCGGACGATCGTGTTAGTAGACGACCTGTGATAGTCATGAGGGCTAGGTGCGTTGAAGACTTTAAACACATAGCCGAACAAGCTGGACACGGGAAGCAGGCCTCGAACTAGCAGAGGAGAATACCGAGGCGGCCTGGCTGTCAACGAGAAGGGCTGGGAGGGAAAATTGTGGCAGGGTTACCGCGCTAGGACGTTACATCCCAATCTTGAAGACCCTGAAGTATCTAGAAGTTACACCGGAAACCAACAAGAACTGCAGCGTCCACATGCTCGAGGCAGCGAGGAGGGCCGCCCGCGTGGAGTCGATGGTAGCCTGGCTCATGTCTGGCACACAGGAGAGCCAGATGAAGGCAAGCGTAAGACTGCTCGCCAGCTATTTGCGGCGCCAGCATGACAACAATGATAGCCAGAACTACCGCACGGTCTCTATAGACTCCTCAGAAGTGCTAGCGTCTACAGTACCGGCGGCTCATCGATAGGAATGCAGAGTTCCTGGCGCGAAAGGGAAGACGGTTGCGAAAGCCACTATGGAGGCCTAGTTGGTTGCGGTCCTTGATCGCCAAAATATGCTTCTGGATTCTGCGAGCGCACGGCGATACCACGTACCGGTTGACGCAGCTACTAACGGGTGATATGAATTGGTGGAAGGATCATCGCTGTCACCAAAATGATGTGTAACGATGGAAAGATCCTGCCGATGACGCTACTACTGAGGTCTAGTTGCCAAGTCGATGCCGCCAATGCTGAGCGGAACCACCGCTGGATACCAACTGTTTAACTCTTGGAACATCGTCGAAAGGAACTGGAAACGTCACTGCCACCACCTCAATGACTGAGGACTAAAACTATTGCTGTATTGTTGAACGTTATGGATCTTGTTTGGGTGAAGACTATAATGTGTGTTGCTTCTTGGTCGCTCCGCGACTGTCTCGTCTGGGGATACTCTCGCCACTGTGTCCTCTTCTGTGTCATCCTAATCACGCTTTCTAATGGGTTCGTGGGTCATTATGGTATCGTTGTGACTTAACGACCGATTGGCACAACACGGTATGAAGAAGACCACCGACGAAGCCTGCCTCTACTGCAGATCCGAAGCCGACGACGTATTGCACACGCTGCTGCATTGCCTACACTGGAGTCGGAAGAGGGAAGTCATCAGTGCAGTACTGAGTAGATCGCCAACATCCAAGCTGCTAGTGCCCCAAATACTAGAGTCAGAGAAGAAGTGGAACGTGGTGACACACTTCGCCGAGCGGATGCTGAACATCAAATACCGCTCCGCAGGTGTGAGCGCAAAACAGTCCAGAACGGACCACAAGAAGAGAGGACCAAATGGGCCAACACTGATCATTGGGATCAGTTTGAACCCCATCGCGAATCGCCTTTCACAGGTTTTCAGATGTTTTGTGTGAAGTTAAGGTAAATACCGGGTGATAAAAGTCCTCTGAGCTTCTCCCTTGACCCGCGGATAATCCTCACGGCTGATACCCCTATAAAGATAAAGATAAAGATAAAGTTTTTTTTCAACGGATCTCTTTATAAATTTTTAAATACCTCTGCGGGACACCCTGCATAATAATTTTGATTAACCAGGAATTGATTTTCCGGGTATAAAATTACATTGTTAACTATTTATGTAATTCTTACTACATAAAAATAATAATAAATATGAGAAAAGATAATACAACTTATAATATTATTATGACACACTTTCAAATACGTACGCTCGCCAAATAATGTTGTGCAGGACCGTAAATTTCAAATTGTGCAATTATTACCCCGCCGGCACAATGCGAATTTTTTCACATGGCCGCACCCGCCTCGGCCATCTCCGTCACCCCCGGCGCGGCAGCATTAAAATTGACAGCACGCAGAGCTCTAACGAATTCCACTTTGTTGTAGGTCTGGACGTCTCCTTCAGATGTTGCGAGCTTCCATTATTGGCCGAGCATACTTTCATATCGATATCTGAATTTTTAAAGCGTCCATATATATTTTCACAGCGAAAATTGCATTCGCTATGCTGGATATGTTTGCAGCTCTCATGGAAAATCCATACCCCAACAAGCGGGTGATGCACAATAAATGAGTATCTGTTTAAAATAGATATTGCTATATTACACTCAATATGATAATATTATATTTATATGATAGCGTAGATGTGTTGGCATGTGTATGCTGATACATTATTAAGGCATGAGTGCACCAACATAAAATCAGCTTTGTGGTTGAAGAGTTAAAACATATATTTACTTTTTCAATGTACCTAAAGATGTTAAATGAGTTCGGTCTCAACTATAATAGCTGGTGTGATTCCACCTCTTAGCAATCTACATATCTAGATTTCGATCTTATTAGATTTTATCAGTGTAGCTCAGCTGTTTTAGACGATTGGCCTTGTGCTGATATCTCAAGAACTCTGTTGGAATATTATTCCATAGTGGGCACTACCCGGTGATCCTGATGGCATGAGCATGTTGACGGTTATTACCATATGGGTGTGCATTGTTAATTGATGTGGTGCCGCCACATGCCGTTTTACTTTCCTCCTAGGGGGTTTGTTGTACTATTTTTATATGAAGATAGTTTCGATTCGTTTTAGTTAGAAAGCTTTACTTGCCGAAGGTAGTACACGCTAGTTGTATTGGTTGTATCCGATGTATTTTTGGTTTTCTTTACCAAGTTTAATTGGGTTGCCAAGAGAGATGTAGCTTGTAACATTTTCTATTAGCTAATTATTATTTATGGGAAAACTAAAGTGAATAAATTACAAATGAGACAAGTAAATAAGAAAAACAATTTTTAAATTATAAAAATCTACTAGTGTTATTCTTATTTATTATTTCTTTTTTATTTACTTATTTTTATAATCTAATAGTGTTTTTTTCTTATTTACTTGTCTCATTTGTAATTTATTCACCTTACTTCTTTATAGGGCTATAAGTCTGTTCAGGAAGGAGCTTAGTGGAGATTAATCAGCAGGTATATACCTTAACTTAACAGAAAAGATATTAATTATAATATATAATAATTATGATAATTTATATAACAAAAAGTTACAAAAAGAAGTACATTCATAAACTATCTGTAAGGGTTGAGTGTATTTCCCTAAACATGCAAAGTTTTCACAACTCCATCAAGCAATTCATTCGCACAAACCTTTACAGCAGTTACAAAAGACACAAAACTCCCATATTCGAGGGTATAATCTCAAAAACACTCAATGTTTGTACTTTGCAAACTTGAGAAACTTGTAACGCGCCTATTCCGTGACGTGCAGTGCTCTTCATAAAACTGAAACGCTTTCAATTAGTCCGGCCTTTTAGCGATGATCGCGAGATACTTCTCGAGTGCGGAATATCCGATAATAGATTGTGTTTCGTATACAGCATTTTCCCTGCTGCAAGTTTAAAGTTTCCGGAGCCCTTTAATCTTTGTATTTGTCATCCTTCCTGCCTGCATTATGCCCTAATCCGTATGGGATTTACTTCTTGAGTCCTCGCCACGCCACGTTCCCGGATTACGCTCGACGCCAGTGCGGACGATTTCAATCACTTCGATTTGGTAGCGCGGGTGGATTTTCTGCCAAAATCCCTAACAATAAAGCCTGAAATGTTCGAACTTATTTTCTAAACTATGATATGCCATCGCCAATTAAAACCGTTTTCGGGTTACAAATGGGTAGGAATTAATAACCGGATTGGGGTAATCACGTTACGCATAAATTTAATAAACTTGAACGTTTGCGGGGCGCGGCTTTCGGAAACTTTCCCCCCGCTACAATTGTCATTTCTGGTGGCGGCACCGGGGCTGGGGACAGCATGCTAAAGTGATTACGATGCGGAGAGACCTTATTATATGTAACGCCGCACGTTCTGATGCCACCCCTCCTGCGCAATTAGTACTTGTTAATCGGATGGCCAACACCATTATCTATCGAAGCCCTCTATTGCTGGCTTGCCAGGCGTATTGTAGGCTTCGATATCGGGGAAAACCTCCCACAATTGAAATAGCCAATGATTCAAACTAATTGAAAAGAGTTAGTCTTACAGGTTATTTCTTGAAGAAGGAGTTGGGTATGACTTATTGTTACAAGATATTGTTGTAAAGTATTATTTTACTATGTGAAATACCCATCGGCCAATGTGGGATGATATTTAATTACTAAAAGAAACTTAATTAATCAATTAAATTGATTCAATAATAGAAAATAGCAGAAAACAGTGTAGTGCAGAGTTCGAGGCACTTGAAATGACACACCTCAGTTTTTATATGGATACAGTAGTATTGCTCAGTTCAATAAGTGATAGAAAACTTTTTTGGGATTTTTGCACAGATAGATTGGGCATTCCATCACTATAAGTCATCCCGAAAGACTTCGAAATATACTCATTTATAAGAATATTGTGTCTTCACAGAGCTCATGAATGAAGTAACACAAGAGGAGCACAATACCCCAATATCAGGGCTTGGTCCTTGCAATATATATATATATATATATATATATATATATATATTAATGCCGGTGTTCACCAACGCTTTGTAAATCTAGGCGTTTTTACCAAGTTAGTATCGAGGGGTTATTTCGCATAGCCTGAAATGCAGTAAAATATCATTACATATTCCTGAATATTTTCAAATCCTTAATTATCTTTAAACCCCCTAAAATACCGTTATGTTAATTACTGAATGCATTAAATACAGCAATAATTACAAAATAATCGAACTCGGAAATCCTCACGAATGCAACGCTCTGATCCGGTTCCACGCAAATCCACGCAAAGCACTAAGATTACATTTGAATATTCATGCAGGGTCGCGGCGATTCCTTTATTTACCCGCCCATTAATGGGGCCATAACGCAATCTATACGGTTTAAATATGCCAGAGGCGGGAATTGTTGTGGCTCCACTCCGTGGAAACTTGACGTGGCGTGGAGAAAACTTTTGCTCTCCCCCGATTAATTCGTTTGCGGCATTAAAATATTTCATTTGTGAATGCGCGTTATACGTCAAGCCGGGGGGACGGAAAGTTTGTTATTTACACCGGGGAAACTCGGAGCCGCAACTTCGGCTAAATAAAGATGCAGGAACGGGCTGGGTATAATGGAAAAACTTGTTTCAATTTCGGCTGCATTGCGAATTTCTTCTCGGTTTCAATTAACGATGGGAATTAATTGAGGCGAGTGGCCGGGAATTTGCGCGGATAGTTAGCGGTGCTTTATTCAAAGTTTTAAATTGTTTTCATTTTGTCAGGAATTTGACGCGGTTGTAGTTTCTTTAGTTTTAGATGGTTATTAGAGTGAGAGCTTGATGTTCATTACGTTAATTATCTTGAATTATATTAGTTAGTTTTAGTATTACATTTAAACTCTAAATATACCTTAATTTGTTGGCTCTGAAAGTTATAACTACGAATTATGATGATCATCAATAAGTACAAAATAAGTTTCAGAACCTACGAGGATGGTCTGAAAAATGTGCGACCTTACCATGTATACAGAAACATTCATCAACTAAATCTAGGCAATCTGTTTGTGCATCTTTTCTGAATCGCTCACTTTGATTTAGAGTATTTTCGACGCGCAAATGCTGTTTGACAATCGCTTGAGTGAGTCGATCTGAGTGATGTAGAAAATTGTGTATCAAGCAGTCATCAAATATTTGGTTTTGAAAAGCAATACGCCTACGAAAATCAATGATGATTTGCACGCCGTATATGGGAACTCTGCATCATCATTTACCACCGTGAAATTTTGGGCAGCTAAATTTAAACATGGCCGCACCAGCTTGGAAGACGAAGAACGTTCGGGACGCTTAAATATTGCAATCACTGACGATACAATCGCTCAAGTTCCCCAAATGGTGCTGGACAACCGCCCAATTAAAGTTAGAGACATAACAGAGGCCTACGAACGTATTTGTCACGTACTTAATGAAGGTTTGGGCATGAGAAAGCTCTGGGGTGCAATTTTTGACCCATCGCTATTATCATGCGCTATAAGCGTACACGTTTCATATCGCTGAATCGATAGAATGAACTCAATAATTAATGTCAAAATCTAACTACTGTCAAGCTTTCAGTTCTGTCAAATATGAGCATTATCTTTCACTAAGCGAAGGGTCAAAAATAGCGATCGCTCAAAAATCCAAATCCCTGGGCGTTTTGTCTATCGCATTTGCTCATTCTGGACCTAAAACGTGTTCAAATGAACATTTCTAACTCTCTTTTGGGGCAGTTTAGGCGCAATTGATCAAAGTGTTGGCACCGATTAATCACTGTAGACGAAACATGAATAAACCATTACACACCGGAAACTAAAATGAAATTAAACAAGTGGACTGCTAAGGGGCAAATGGCCCCAAAGAAAACGAAATCTGTATTTTTGGCTGGAAAAGTGATGGGCACTGTTTTTTGGGATAGTCGTGGTTCAAAAAGGAAAACCATTACAAGAGTATACTAAGCATTATTACTTAGCTGAAGGCAGAATTCGCAGTAAAAAACTCATTGGTTTTCGCGAGATATGTGACGGCGCATTGTCCATTTCACCAGGATAATGCGCCGTCACACATCTCGCGAAAATCAATGAGTTAGGGTTGGAACTGTTGGACCACTGCCCCGTATTCGCAGATTTAGCCCCGAGTGACTTCTTTTCATAGCCCAAAACAAATGGGATCAGATCTACATATGTTTGGTGCAACAGAATGAAAATTTAAGACGTGATTATAATAAGACGAGCTTACATAAGACAAGATTACATATAAGACGAGCTTACATAAGACAAGATCTTATATAATCTTGTCTTAGCTTTAAGATTCGTTGGAGAAACCGAGCGAAAGTATTTGATAAAATCTCTAAACCATTTCACAATTCGCGCCATAAGAAAAGTAAACGTGTGATTCCACCCCTAATCAACGATTTTACTCTCAGACTAATAAATTAAGTAATTAATTAATTAATTATTATTCTGAGAAATTTTAAAGACAAATTATAATAACCTATTATATGCAACCAAAGTAACTAGAAAGTTTGAAACAAGAATATATGTAGATACGACTCACAACAGGTATGGCTCTAATAAGGAATTAAATCAATTATTTAATTAAAGTTCATCAGACCTTTAATATTGGCTACTACTTGAATAAATCCTACTGCGTGTTTTGGTTTATTTATTTTTTATATTTAATACTATAAAGTCCTGGTTTCCTAGCAAGCGGTGTCGATAAAAACGGCCGTTTTTGACGTTATTTACACATTACAAGATACGTTTTAAGTACATGTAAATGAATAACTCAGCAGATTCCAGTGTAATTCATGTCATTTTCCCAATACTTTGAAGTATACCAATCTTTGGATTACCAGATTTATTTCAATATACGTAAAAGAAATGTGTGACGTCAAAATGACGTGAAATGCGGCCGCTTTTGTCGACACCGCTTCCTAGGAAACCAAGGCTTTACCCCCGTATTCACCGACGTTCCAGAAATCTATTTATAAGGCACCTTACACGGTCAATAATACTGTCGATATTTTAGAATAATGACATATATATATATATATATATATATATATATATATATAAGCAATGAAATGGTTAAACTTAAGGACAGTTATTATCATAATCATAATCTAGAATTGAGGTAATAAATAAAAATTTGATTTGATCATTAATTAAAAAAATAAGAATAGTTTAGGGTTAAATTGTAGATGTAACCAAACTGAGTACATTTCACTTTGATGTTTTTAATAATACTTTAAGATTAAATATACGTTTAATTTATATGTTATTTTTTATATATTAAGTCTGGGATGCGTGGATACTTAAGTATCAAATTATACATCAAATTTCTTCTTCTTTAACCAACGAATGCAAATCTATGGCCCTGTCAGTTTGGTTACCAATAGTGACTAGTAGTAACCAAATGGACAGGGCCGATGCCTTTCTAGTTTTTATGGTTGATGAAAATGACCTTAACCACCTATGCCCTGAACCCAATTTGTATTTGGATCTCGATAACTCGTTTTACGAACGCCTATTTTGCTCTGTTTCGATAACTAAAAGAGATAGGGGGTTACGGTTTGTTGCCTTCGCTTCAGTACAGTGGTTTCAATATAGGGAGCAACAGTAGTTCAGGAAAACCCGCTAGATTATGCGTGGTTGAAGGAAAATGACGTTGGCATATACTGTAGCAAACTTAAAAGTCTACTTTAAATAATGTAGCTGTTAATATTAATACATTATATTTTAAAAAACAAAATAAACTTTAAAAAATAAATGGAAGACATTCGAGATGATCATTCAAATTGATTATTAGTCGTGGTGCAGAGCCTTATCAGCCATTTTCAAAGAAACATAGGTATGGTGTTGTTTAACTCTCAACCTGCTCCAAACGATATAGTTGGTTAAACCAATCATTTAAGCTGCGTTGAGCGCAGCAGTTTCTGGATACATAACAGTGGTGCATCCCAAACCAGAAGGCACATTCAAACTGGACCAAATATCCATGTTAACATTATCGCTTTTAACGGTAGGGCAGTTGATAACGGGCAACGTTGAGTTGCCGCTAATAACAGGCCCTAGTCCATTCGAACGACCAGCGACTGCTATAAAGATAACTTTAAGTGGTAGCGATTCGTAATAACGGATAATATTCATCGTGTCCTTAGTGCCTTTATGAGCGGACGTGACTCTAAGTTCAGCGTTCACACCTAAATCCTGGCAGACCTTCTGGATCTTTTTGCAGTACTCCACTCCATATCGGAAGGACTGCCCATGAGGTTAGCAACGAGATAATTAGCTATTAGCCCATGATTAAAACCGATAAGCTCAGAGGAGTAATCGCCCGGTATTTTCTTTAACTTTACAGAAACCCTCTGAAAAACGGTGAATTGTGATTCGCAAAATTTCGCCCACAGCGGGGTTTGAAAACTCGCTCCCCAAAGCTCAGTACGAGATAAAATGATATTTTTCAGAAATACTTATTTTGGTATTAAATAGCCCTAACGCAATTTTTCATTGTGACTTATATACCGTGTGTGTCCGAAGTTAAATCTGAAAACAAACAGTTGGAATCATATTTATAAATGAAGCGGAGAAGGTATTTCTTCTTGCGGTTTTCTCTAAAATGACAAACAACAAATGTATCCCTCTTTGCAACCCAATCCGGGAACACACGGTATGTAGACTTGCTACTAACACTCATATACACATACACTAACACACGGCAGAAAGATCCAAATGAGGATAGCCAGTTACAAATTTTAATAAATATAACAACTACTTCAACTAAAACTACTACATAGAATGTATGTCGTATAATCATGACAACACACATACACTAACACACAGCAGAATGAGCCGAAGGACGATAGCCAGTTACAAATTATAACAACTACTACAATTAAATTTGATTAAGCATCAGTTGCTGCATATTGTAGGGCAATGTTGCTTGATAGTTAAGTACCCGTAACGCATAAAGAACTAACGCCCGGTTTCTCCAACGAATCTTAAAGCTCGTCTTATATATAACCACGTCTTAAATTTTTATTCTGTTGCACTAAACATATGTAAATCTTATTTAGTCTTACAATGTAAAACCGTCTTATCGTTTTAAAATCCGATTTTTGTTTGGTGCAACGCTTTAAGACCGTTTTATTATTAAGACTGTCTTAAACTAGTTAAGATTCGTTGGAGAAACCGGGCGTAAGTATTCTTGAGACAGGGAAGCGACACGTGGTGGCATCTTAGCAATGAATGTGAGGGTGTGAAAGCAGAGTGGGTTGGAAATTGCTGAAAGCTGAATGAATGGTTAGGAGAGGATGGGAAAGGCGTGAAAATCTGCAGGAGGCTGACGTGGGAAAGGAAAGTGGCGAGGGCAAAGGGTTATTTATGCTGTCAATGTGTATTTTGCTGATTGTTACTTTTATTTTTATTTTTTATGTATATAATTTATTTTTATTTTTGTTGTTCTTGATAAGCATGGGTTATTAGAGGGTTTTGTATTTTTTGAGTTGTCATGCCAAATAAAGGCCTTTTTTATCCTTCATGCACATGCTATTCTCTGAAATATTCAGTAATTAATATTTATTCAAAAATCGTAATATTTTAAACACATCACAAAGTCATCCCCATTTCGTACGCCTTTTAGGATTATATTTTGCTATAATTCATAAACCACAATCCTAAATGTACTACTTATTCAACTAGATGTATTGTAAGCGTATGTTATGTACATCACCGCTAATCGCAGTTTCTTCTTCCACGCCACAATTTATCTGCATAATAAACATAAACAAATCCCACCAACACTACCGCGGTTTTTTATCCGCTCATATAAAAGTGGGATAACTTTCGCAGTTAAGCGCGGTGCAATTTTTTCCAATCGGCATTTCGTGCACTCCTCGGGCATCGCTCTAACGGTTGGACTTCGCGGTCAGGAAGAACGCAATAATGGAGAAAAGTAAACTGCACGCACGATTAAACGGCGCGGAAATTTCGATATTTGTGATGTTTCAGGCGAATTCGACGCGGAACGCTTTGTCGAGAGTCTTTTAGAGGACGGCGATTTGGTGCCCTGTGATAATTCAGCTAGAGGCTTCAACAGACACGAGGGGCTGCCGGAGTTTTATGATGAGGAAAAGTTTAAAAGGTAATACATATTAGTTAGTGCTTTTCCGAGGAAGCTAGAAACTCAATATTTTTCAACTTTGATATATATATATATATATATATATATATATATATATATATATATATATATAATCTTTTTAAATTTGTTTAATGTCTGTAAAAGTACAATATATGCCTTAGATCACTTTCAAATATATATGTGCCGATGATTTTGTGATCTAAGTCATATATTTTACTTTTAGAGACATTTATTTGATTGTATGCATGGAGACTTCGCTTATTATAAGAGATATGAGGTTGGTTACATTCGGGAAAAATTACGCATTTTTGTACCGATCAATAATATGAAAAAATAGTTGTCCTGTCATTGTTAGTTTTTACGATATTGGAAAAATTTCGTTAATATTGAAAATATCTTATATATTTCTAACCAAGCCCTTTTAATGAGGAAATGAATTCTGCTACTAGGCTTGCAATGCTATATATACATACATGTGTGTGTGTGCCGGTGATTTTGAAAGTGATCTAAACCATATATTTTACTTTTAAAGACATTAAACAAATTTAAAAAAATGTGTATACTCTGTTTCGTCAGGTATTTCTTTTTAGTCCTTCTGTTCTGTCGTTTTATGCAGAGTTTGTCCAATATAGTTCTGTTTGTTGATGAATATCACATGTAAAAACTTCCGCGGTCGGTAGTTTGCTAACTATTTTTATAGATTCTTAATAGTATAAGTACAGTTTATTTCCAAAATATACTATATATACTATAGACCTAAGGTCGTTTTAGACAAGACATTTTCTTGGCTCAAAATTTGTTCAAGAAATGAATTCATATATCCTCCTCTCATACAATTTGTCCTTGGCAAATAGAACGCATTATATTTTTCCATTCAATCTACCATCAATTATATATTTCAAATAATTTGCTGTA
Organism: Lordithon lunulatus; assembly: GCA_963942505.1. NCBI lineage: Eukaryota > Metazoa > Arthropoda > Insecta > Coleoptera > Staphylinidae > Lordithon > Lordithon lunulatus. The sequence goes on from OZ012669.1 coordinate 12,372,711, forward strand.
TGATATGAGAGAATTTAGATTCTCTCGCAACTTTTGAGTCAAAAAATTGTCTTGTCTAAAACGACCTTTAGGTAATTGAAAATGTATTTAATAGTTATTATATATGCCGGTGATTTTCAAAGTAGGCTAGATAATCGCCGGCATATATAATAATTAATAATTAAATAATCATTATACTATATTTTGCAAATAAACAATACGTATACTGTAATAGTATAAAAACGATTGTGTATATACTATAATGATTATTTAATTATTAATTATTATATATGCACATATAATAACTATTAAATACATTTTTAATTACCTAAGACTATAGTATATTTTGCAAATAAACTATACGTATACTGTAATAGTATAAAAACGATTGTGTATGTTGCACTATTTTTTCACATAAGGATATAATTATTAGATTTTACAAAAATATCAATATAATTTTCCACGTCATAAGTACATATTCCCAACAACTGTTTCCATTTATACCCATTCAGGATGTTAATGCAAATGAAAATTGATTCGTTAAGCTAGTGAAAATCTAAAATGTTTATATTGAGATGTGAAAGCAAAAGCTCATATGTTCTTGTGGGTTGTTATAATTAGTTAAGCTGTGCACGTGTCAGCACTACTAGATATGCACAAAATTAATATTCTACAATAAATATATAATTAGCATTACAGATGCAATTACGTTTAAGTAATTACGTTGAGTATGTTAAGGCTGCCTGTATTTCGACCGTAAGCATGGGGATTTCGATTATTTTAAGAGATACGAGGTCGGATAAATAAAAGGCTAAGTTGCGCATCTTTGTATTGTTAAATAATATGGCAGTCATTGTTAGTTTTAACACTATTCAAAAAAATACTATAAATTATTATTTTCTTTTAAATAAAAAGTAAGTTTATTTGGCACTTTTTTTATAAGGAATCCAAATCTGCTATCAGATTTGCAATGCTATCTAAGATGGCAGCGAAACAGCAATGATCTTTTGTTTTACTTATATATTAGATTTATACATTCTTCAAGCATAGTAAACAACTATGCAAACGACTGTGGTTTATATTCTAACTTTAATATCTTTTGTTATGCAAAGTTATTATCTGCCCTGTGTGATATAATTATATGATATATTCGTTCCAATGATTCACTATTAGTATATGTATAGTTCTGTAAAATAACTAACTAGCCATGTTCGAGTTCCAAAAACTAGTTAAAAAGTGTAACTAGTAACACTATTTTAAAAATCTATTTTTTACTTTTTTATCACACTTCAGTTACACTTTGCAACTAGTTTCGGCTAAGCTCTAGCCATTTTCGAGCTCCTCCGATCCTTTAAAATGAATTATCACAAAGTAGACGCCTTAACAATCCAATATTTGAAAGTTAAAATCGTTTTATTTATCCTTTAAATATATTATTATTATTTAGTAGTACATATTATAATTTCTAAATATAAAATTAATAAAATAAAATTCTTATTGCGTGAATAATAATATTCCTATCTTCATTTACTTAAGAATCCTTTTACAGTAATTATAATACAAATAAATACTAATAATAATATATTTATTACGCAATAAGATTTTTACAGTATGTACTACTAAATTATAATAATATATTTAAAGAATAAATAAAACGATTTTTACTTTGTTTTTAATCACATTATAGTTACACTTTGTAACTAGTTTTCGGAAATGGCTTCAGCTTAGTGTAACTAAAGTGTGATAAAAATAAAGTAATTTTTTTTTAATTTATCCTTTAAAATGAATTATCATAAAGTAGACGCCTTAACAATCCAATTTTTGAATCATATATTTATTTATTTAGGATAAACTGTTATTTGAAATATTAATATATAATACTAAATTCGTCAAACGTAGATCCTTACACGATCAATAATACTGTCAATATTTTAGAAAAATAGATAAGATAACATGTTTAAAATGTTCATTATTCTAATATATTACCAGTATTAATATATACTATATATATATATATATATATATATAATTATTTCTTATCGTGTAAGGTATGTTAATGATGAAATAAAGAGAATACTGATGTTTATCCGGATAATTGATTATTTGATAAATATAAAAGAAGGATTGAAGTAAATATTGACAGTACTAGGACTGACAGTATTATTGACCGTGCCTTATAAACTTACACCCTAACGGGAATGAGGGTGGATGTTTGGCGAAGCCAGACAGGCATTCTTTGGATGAAGATAAAAATCGGCGAACGCTAGGGTTACACCCTATTTAAAAGCCGCGTTTGTTTATCTTTCAAGAGCTGTTCCGGGCTGTTCTAAACCAGCTAAGAACAGTCAAAAATAGCTCCCGAACGATAAATGAAAGCGGCTTTAATCTAATTTCATGGTACCGGCTATAGATTTCTAAGTTGCATTATGTTGATTTTTTAATTTGTGATATTAGTGTTATTGCAACATTTATTTATTTTCTATTTAGCAGATTAATTAGGTGCGTGCATATTAAGCTAATATTTATCGGAAAGTCGTATGCAACACCACGCTATTTGCAGAAATTGATATGTCACACACATATCATTATCACATGTAAAGCAATATTGAAGCAATGCGCAGTAATAAGTTAATTACGCTGTGTCGTTTTTCATCTGTACAAATAAGCCTGTGTGAATGAAAGTGGTGTATGTTACATTTGAATTATTTTGAAAAGAAGAAAATTTTGGGTTTGGTATTTATGTAAATCGACGTGCGCAGTTACAAACTTGCAATCAATTTAATCATAAATAAAAATAACTGCGTACGTCGACTTACATAATTACCAAATCTTCTCCTTTTCAAAATAATTCAAATGTGACTTACACCACTTTCATTATCACAGGCCCAAATATAGTTCTTTCTTTGTTCTATATCACACTGTTATTATTTTTATTCATACATAGTTTTATATATATATTTTTAAATAAAATGGTGGAATGTATGGATAGATTGGGTATGGAAGAGGAGGGAGTGGAGTGGGTGAGAAGGGTGTATAAAGAGTCATGGGCGAAAGCAAGAGTGAATGGAGAAATATCTGAGAAATTTAGGGTGAATGTGGGAGTACGGCAGAGTCCCCTCCTGTTTAATCTGTATACGAGCGAGTTGGAAGAGGTGCTGAGGAGAGGACAGGCGGGAGGGGTCGTGGTGGGTAGATCCAAAGTGTGGATGTTGGCGTATGCAGATGACGTGGTGCTGGTGGCCAAGAGAGTGGAAGAGATGCAAGAGATGTTGGATAGAATGGGTAGATACCTGGATAAGAGGGGGCTAGTGGTGAATGTGGAAAAGACCAAATGTATGTTGTTTAGGAATAGGGGCAGGAGGGGTAAGGACGAAGGGCTGAAATGGAAGGAAAGGCTGATTGAGAGAGTGAATGGCTTTAAATATTTGGGCTTTTGGTTTGACTGTGGAGGAGGGCTTAGGATGCATGTGGAGTGTATGCTGGCGAAAGCAAGAATGGCTTGGGGGATTGCGTGCAGAAAATGGGGGAGTTTGTGGGGTGGTAACCTAGTAATGGCGTGCAAGATATGGGATGCGTGTGTAAAACCTATACTGTTGTATATAGTGGAAGTGTGAGGATTGTGTGAATGGGAGGTAATAGAAAAGGGAGCAAGGTTGGTTTCTGAAGAATCTGCTAGGGCTCGAAACGTCGACACCGAGGGCAGTGCTTTTGCAATCGTATGAGTGAGTATGTGGTGGGAGTCGTGTGTGAGGGTTGTGAAGTTTGAGGAAAGATTGCAGGATTTGGGCGAGGAAAGAACTGGTACGAGAGGTATGGATGAGGTGTAAGAGTAGAACAGAGAGTAGATGGAGGAAGGATAGAGAAAGGATGTATGAAAGAGTGCGTATGTCTGAGGTGTGGGTAGAGGAGAAGCTGAGAGAAAGGGGTAGCCTAGGAACTGAGATAAGGGAGAGATTGAGGGATATTGAGTGGCAAGGAAGGCAAGTGAGAATGGCTGAGAGCTCATACAACCCTGGCTACGTATAGTGGCAAGTGCAGGGGAAACTCCCGAGGTACTTAGCCAGGGGAGAGTGGAGCAGAGAGGACAAAGTATGCATGGCAAGAGCGAGGTGAGGTTCAGAAGAGCGAGGAAGAAAAGTGTGGATGGGGCTGGGGTACACCGCGTGTGCGCTGTGTAGGAAGGGGAGTGACACGTGGTGGCACCTTAGCAAATAATGTGAGGGAGTGAAAGAAGAGTGGGTTGGAGAGTGCAGAAAGCTGAACGAATGGTTAGGAGAGGATGGGAAAGGCGTGAAAATCTGCAGGAGGCTGACGTGGGAAAGGAAATTGGCGAGGGCAGAGGGGATTTATTTTAATGGATAGAAAAATGTATTTTATGTTAATATGTATTCTTTTTTGTGTGTTTTTTTTATTTCTTTCTGTGAAAGTACGGTTTGGGAATGTGTGTAAAAGGGAAGGGTTGGGCTGATATGCCAAATAAAGGTCTTTTTTTTTTAATATTTACTTATGTTTACAATCTAGTCCTGGGGTGCGATTTCTGATACCTTAGATTATTGGTTCTTTACCGGGGCTCTGCGAGCTTGTTGCAAGTGCTTCGCGAAATTATGAAAGCTGAAATTTAATGTTGGCTCATGAACTGTATGTGATCAACTGTATATGACATAACAAATTAGACGATATAGGGATACATGTGCTTGTCAGCTCTTGCATATATCAGCGATATTAGGTCTCTTAAATGCGAAAATCAAATAAATGTGTTGTATTATCAGTTCAATTTTAAATAAAAGTTATGACTATATGTTTTTTGAGTCTTTGATTTTGGTGCTCCGCAAGTTTTTCTTATGATCAAAAGTACAGTGATTCTTAACCTTTTTGAAGTCATAAAAAAAGATTAAGAATCACTGCCTTAGATTGTTCCGAACTTGTACGCGTTTGTGATCGAAATGCATAATTTACATGTACAAATGTCCCAAAAAAAAGCTATAATAAAATCCAATTATATTAGTGTATTTCAGAATTAAACATTGATACTGAATATCATATTTAAAATATTCCTGTGTCGGTAGTTTTATCGAAAAACTATGAATTTTATGAAAACAATATTTATCGCGCGCTCCAGCTGCATTTTACGCGCCACATTAATAATTGTTATACGGCCACGTTTTCATGTAATAGTCATGATTTTGTTATAGCCGTACATGTAATATATTCTTATAAAAAATTAAAGAAACAAAATAGTGCCAAATATAATAATAATTTAGACATATAACTTTCATTAAATAATTTAAATGTTTTACACGATATTATATTATTCCAGAGTCCCTACAGCAGGGGTGGCGGGACTTTTGATCACGTTGGGCGATCTGTTTTTTTAAATTATAGGCGGCAATTTACCAATTTACCATTAAGTGATCATAAGAAAAGTAGTAATTTAAACTCAAAAACAAGTTAAAATTTAAAATAAACATAATTAATTTTAATACATAATTAATATAGAGTTATTTTAACAAGGAATAATAATGTAATACAACTTTCCTCCTAGGGGGTTAGTTGTATTATATTTGTATATAATATTGTGTGAATTCATCCTCACTAGCTTATCTACACTGATGAGATCTAATAAGATCGAAATATAGATATGTAGATTGCTAAGAGGTAGATTCACACTTATATAAGGAAAAATATTGATTTCCTAAAATAAATTAATTAGTTTATAAACAAAATAATATGTGCTTTTATATTCTTATTAATGATCAGGGGACGGTCGACTAGGAATAGCTTTAAACACGCCTGTCCTACATGATTTGGCTTTGTTTTTCATAATAATGACTTTTATTAAATTTATGAATCTCAGTTGCGGAAATTTGTGGGAAACTTTCTACTGACGCATCCTTGCTTGTGGTTACACATAAAGAGCAAGATTAATCTCCTTCATTGAAAATTAATTACCACATAGTAGACGCCAGAACTATTCAATATCTTCGGTTTATTCTCTTATGTCAATACATATAACAGTGATTTTAATAGCCATTAAATATATTTTATTAAATATATTATTGAGTTTGTTAATATATTTAAATATTAGTAGTAGTTAGTAGTTATTGTATTTATTACAATTTGTGCAGTGTGTTAGTGTATGTGTATGTGAGTGTGAGTGTAATTACTGCTTCAGAAAATCGTCCCCAAGTTTTCTAAATAATCGTTAATTGTATCCCAACGTTTAAATATTAATATATAATACATTGGATTTAACAGAACGCGTTTACTCCAACGAATCTTACGCCCGGTTTCTCCAACGAATCTTAACTAGTTTAAGACCGTCTTAATAATAAGACGGTCTTAAAGCGTTGCACCAAACAAAAATCGGATCTTGTACGAGACAAAGATGGCCTGTGACCACTGAGCTAGGTTTTAAAGTTAAACACGTGAAAGATAAAAAGTTGAAGTTAAATATTACAATATTTTGTGTGACATTATTTCTTCTACAAATCTATTAAACTTGCCGCCATTTCCAGCAACTACGGAAATAACAAATTCAAACGTGTCATAAATTACTTTGTAATTTACTCAATAGAATTATTAGTCTCGTTTATATCATTGTGCTAATCATTAATAAATAGCTTGTAACTTTATGTAATCAAATGATGAGTTAATTTAAATTTTCATGTCGTTTCTTAATCTAAGAACATCTATTCTATTATTACAGCAAAATCACTGTAATATACTGATATAATAGCAATGAATAATTATCGTGAATTAAAGTGAGATCACATAAACTTATATTTATTTATAATTTACATCTTACATAGACTTATGCCCAACATCCCATAAACTGTATAGGTCCCATAAGCTATTGAATGAATAAATTTACAACGTCATTGTGGCAGAATATGCCAAAACAAATGTCAAACACCTTGATTAGCGCTTGAAATTGGAGCTTTGATGACACCTTTTGTTTAATTATTCAGTGTTTGAAATAGAAAGAATCTAAAGTAACTATATTCCCTAGATAATGTATTTATTGTTGCTATAACAATGAATACTTATGGGTTCAATAGCTATTGATAGATTTATGGAATGTCGGTGAATACGGGGGTAAATCTGCTATCACATCAAAACAACTAATCAGTTTTTATAAATATTTTTAAAATATACACTTAGATTTTAAAAATATTTTTTGTAAAAGTGCATTTTTTACAGTAGATTTTAATTTAAAGTGAATTCATGTAAAACTTAACTCTTTTAAATTGTATTTCTGTTATGAATACATAAATCAATATTATTATTAAATAATATAAAACTAGATTTATTTTTGTAGGGTCTTCTTTTGCGCTCAATGCCTCAATTCGTCGAACAAAGGGTATTGTACCTATCAAAAATTATATATTTTAATAATAAATTTATATTATATAAGGGGGGGATGGGCTGAAGGCAGAGGCCCTCAAAAGATTACCAGATGAGGGAAGAGATAAGTTGCTGCAGGTGTTGAATAGGGTCTGGAGAGGTCAGGAGGAGCTGCCGGAAGAGTGGCGTGTGGGGGTGGTGGTACACAAAGGGGGAGCGGCATCGGTCGTAAACAATTATAGAGGTATTACCGTTATGAGTGCGGGGTATAAAGCAATGATGACAATTGTGAAAAATAGACTAGAGAGGGAAGTGGATAGAAAAGGGCTGCTGCCGGAATGCCAGGGGGGTTTCAGAAAGGGAAGAGGGACGAGGGAGCAGATTTTCACGCTTGCGAGAATGGTGGAGGAAGCGTTGGAGTGCAAAGGGAGAGTGTATGCGGTGTTTGTGGATTTGAAAGCGGCGTATGACTCTGTTCCTAGGGGGAAACCGGTGGAATGTATGGATAGATTGGGTATGGAAGTGGAAGGAGTGGAGTGGGTGAGAAGTATATATAAAGAAACGTGGGCTAAATCGAGAGTGAATGGAGAAGTGTCTGAGAAGTTTAGGGTGAATGTGGGTGTAAGGCAAGGGTGCCCGCTAAGCCCCCTCCTGTTCAATCTATACACAAGCGAGTTGGAGGCGGTACTGAGGAGAGGACAGGCTGGAGGGGTCGTGGTGGGGAGAACCAAGGTGTGGATGTTGGCATATGCGGATGACATAGTATTAGTAGCCAAGAGAGTGGAAGAGATGCAAGAGATGTTGGAAACAATGGGAAGGTACCTGGATAGGAGAGGGCTAGTGGTGAATGTGGAGAAGACCAAATGGATGATGTTTAGGAATAGGGGTAGGAGGGGTAGAGTGGAAGAGCTGAAATGGGAGGGAAGAATGATTGAGAGAGTGAATGTCTTTAAATATTTGGGCTTTTGGTTTGACAGTGGAGAAGGATTTCGGGTGCATGTGGAATGTATGCAAGAGAAAGCGAGAATGGCTTGGGGGATAGCGAGAAGGAAATGGGAGAAGTTGTGGGGCGGTAACCTCGTAATGGCGTGCAAGATCTGGGATGCGTGTGTAAAACCTATTCTGTTTTATGGAGTGGAAGTGTGGGGATTGCGTGAGTGGGATGTGATAGAGAGAAAGCAAGGTTTCCTCCTGAAGAGTCTGCTAGGTCTCGAAAGGTCGATACCGAAAGCAGTGCTGTTGCAGGAAACGAATCGTATGAGTATGTGGTGGGAGTCGTGTGTAAGGGTTAAAGAAAGATTGCAGGAATTGGGCGGGGAAAGACTGGTCCGGGAGGTATAGATGAGGTGTAAAAGTAGGACGGTGTGTGGTTGGAGAAAGGATAGAGGAAGGATTTATGAAAGAGTGGGTATGTCTGAGGTGTGGGTGAGGAGAAGCTGAGAGAAATGGGAAGCCTAGGAACTGAGGTGAGAGAGAGATTGAGAGATATTGAGTGGCAAGAACGGCAGAGTAGAATGAATGAGAGCTCTTTCAACCCTGGCTACGTAGAGTGGCAAGTGCGTGGGAAACTCCCGAGTTACTTAGCCAGGGGTGAGTGGAGCAGGGAGGACAAGGTATGCATGGCAAGAGCGAGGTGTGGGTCAGACGAGAGAGGGAGGAAAGTGTGGATGGGTCTGGGGTACACCGCGTGTGCGCTGTGTAGTAAGGGAAGCGACATGTGGTGGCACCTTAGCGAAGAATGTGAGGATGTGAAAGCAGAGTGGGTGGGAAACTGCAGAAAGCTGAATGAATGGTTAAGTGAGGATGGGGAAGGCGTGAAAATCTGCAGGAGGTAGACGTGGGAGAGGAAAGTGGCGAGGGCACAGGGAGGGGTGATAGATGAGGGTAATTTGTATTTTTTTGCAGAGTATTACTTTTATTTATATTGGTATTTTCATTTTTATTTTTGTATATTTTTGTTGTGGTTTGTGATGTGGAAGGGCAGTGAGGAAAATGCCAATAAAGGTCTTTTTTATATTATATAATAATAAATGTATTAATGCCAATTAAAATTTACAGAGCGCAGAGATTCTACCATAAGAACATTTTCGCGATGTTCTTTGGAAAGTTCCTAGGACTCATGACCACACTATTGCTGCCTAAAGTCAATAAAATATTAAGAATGACAAACATGTCCAGCGAACCAAGAACCGCGTACAGGAGGTATTTATCAACCGTGTTCCACATGTGCGTCTGGTATGACGAAGACTTCAAGCCCGGCTCCAAGTATGTATGTTTTCAAATATCTAAACAAAATCAATGGGCGGGTTCTAGAAACTCATTTTGAGAGTTGAGAGATCGTAACAGATCAGAAACAACATTTTTATTATGTCTATGAATTTATAAACCGAATTTATATGGTTAAAACAGATGTGAAACAACTCTAAGGCAAAATAAGCCCATTTCATACATCTACTACTAAAAAGAAAGTAGAAAAAGTATCAAAATTGTCTTTGGTTTGTTTTTGATAGATGTAATATAAAATATATTATGTTTAATTTTAATACATGTAGATACAAATAGTAAATATAACAAATATTGGCAATGTAAACGAATTACCAATATCCTTACTTCTTGATAGAAGCATGAAGTCTATTATTAGTTGCCTTATATTTATTTGGCCATGGTAGTTATCAGATTGATGTCGACCCTGTTTTAACTTTGTAATACGCCATTTATGATAAATAAATGTATATTCACCTTCCAGTAGTGGAAACCTTTCAGTAAATCAATCTTACAGAAGAGACATTCAAGTATTTCAGACACAAGTTTTTATATAAAAAATCACAATACCTGATTGGTCATAGTACGAACTACCCATATAGCAATAACAAGTTTATTTATAAATTTAATTGATGTAGATAAATCTTCCTAATATATTAAATTAAGTTATTCTCTCGTTATAAAGGCATTTTTTTAATAAAATATCTATATAAGTCTTTGGCAACACATAAAGTTCTGTTTAAAATGGTGCAGCCTTGTTGGTTGCGACTATAACGCGCCATACAAGTAGATTAAAAATATCTAGATGACAACTCTTATTAATAAACGGGCTAATAAAATAACATTTGATGAGTTAAAACATTAGAACCGTGAAATGAATTAAGTCCCTTAAGAATCTGCTTTTACGAGATAAAACGTAAACCATGGCCAATGATTCATAAAGCGTCCCATAAAATCCGAGGAGTCAATAAAATTAAACCGTAACTGCAAAAGGTTAATCTTATATAACTCATAATCCAATGAAAACAATAATAATACAACTATTGCTAACTAATTCATACAAGGTTAGCACGAAATGCAAAGTGCAACAGGCCGCTAATTTTCACACATTGTAATTTGCAAACGCTCATCGAGGCCGAGCTTCACCGTAATGAATTTATTAAAAGGTTGTGGAAATCGATCGGAACCGTCCAATGCATGCACAACAGCGCGAGCTCGAAAGCTTGCTCCGCGGGCCTGGGACAGATAACGCAGAAGGATATGGCTCTGGGACAATTCGGGTTCATAGGGTTCGTCATGAGCCGTGCGGAAATGATCGGCGTCCACGAGGCTGATGAGGGAGATTGGGAGGCGTTCGTGCATCTCTGGAGGGTTATAGGATACGCCATGGGAATGGATGATAAGTAAAATGCTTTATTTTATCTATTTTATAAGTTCGATATTAGCGATTTTTACCTATGTGAATAAAGTACATATATGTAAAAGTAACATGATTAAAATATATGTAAAAGTAAGTATGAATAAAATAATGGGCTAAAAGACTATGGATATTATTAATAATCTTTATTTGCAAATGGCTAGTACTACAACTATGTTATTTACAATAACAAGTCATAACTAAATTAACTACAACTATCGATAGGCTATCAAGGGTATGTTATTTTTTATTCGTGCCCACTATCCTCAACTATAATTAAGAATTATATAAAAACATACGTTAAAATGCACAGCACAGCAATTGCTGTAAATTTTGCTCACAATTAAAAACCCTAAGCTTTTATTGGGATTGGTAATTGCGAGCAAAATTTACCGCAATTGCTGTGCTGTGCATTTTAACGTATGTTTTTTATATAATTTTCAATTATAGTTGAGGAACGAATAAAAATTAACGAACTATCGATAGCCTGGACTATCGATAGTAGTAGTTAATTTAGTTATGACTTGTTATTGTAAATAACATAGCTGTAGTACTAGCCATTTGCAAATAGAGATTATTAATAATATCGATAGTTGAAAAACAATCTACTGAAAAGTTGAAAATCGCTGAGAACTCTTATTTGAGAATATGGCAGGGCACGCAGATATGGATATGCGAAAATGACAAAATCGTCACAGATTAGATTGTCAGTTTAACTGAGAAAACCAATATGGTTTAGCGCTGGGCATATTTTGTCAATAGTATCTGGCTATCCATAGTTTTGATCCCATAAACTATCTAATAAAAACTGTCGATAACGATCGAATTAAAACTAGGTAATAATGGAATAGAAACTATCGATGGTCTAATAATGATTGACTGAAAAATATAGGTTGTCTAGCCCAGAGTTTCTCATAGTTTTTGACCCCTTTTGCATTTAAATATCTCAAAGGACCTGAAGAATGGGTAGATGTAGAAAAACACCCCGAATGATCTGAAATAATTTTTTTCCAATGACATCAAAAGCGGCCGCTCTGCGAGGATACCAAGGAAGATCGAAGTGCGGATCGTTCGCCAACTTTTTCTTCACCAATTTTTTCTTCGCAGAACTAGCTGCATTATAAAACTGTAAAACAATAAACTAGCAAGAGCCGGTATATCATCTTATAGATTATAACTTCTGTATGGACTGTAATCCCTTGCCATAATATTTGATTTGGATTATATTGCGTATTAATTGAATGACATTAAAAAAAACACCCAAGTCTTTAACCGTGGGACAAGAATCGAATAATAGCAATTCTACAATTAATTGGATAGTGCCCATCACTAGTTACAGATGAAATAAAATGTCAGGCGAGATGAGTACGACGTAACTTCTTATAGTATGACAAAATTATTAGCCCTATAATATTCACGATACATAAAATATAAAATTACACCACTAGTGTGAAAGATAAGTATTATGTTAAAATTATTTCAGGATGCATTGTTGTATTTATTAATTCATCACTTGAGATTGTGCGATAATTACCGTGTCTATTGATTAATCGCAGCAGCGTTTTCTCTTTAACTACAGTATTTTTGCGTGTCATAAATTTCCATGTGCATCGTTTACGATGATTTCAGTGTAACTGAGCGTGACACGAAAGAAAGTAAAACAGCAGCAATGTGAATAGGTAATATGTTCATAAATTTTCCAATTTAAAGTAATGTCTTAATATTGTCATAATGGCAGCATTAAATTCAAGGTGCAAACGTATACTTATATATTATTGCCTTTATAAGGCACCTTACACGATCAATATTACTGTCAATATTTTAGAATAATTACAGTATTACTGTACGATAAAATATTTAATATGTTCATTATTCTAAAATATTGCCAGTATTACTCATCGTGTAAGGTATAATAATGATGTAATGAAGAGAATACTGATCTTTATCCTCATAATTGATTACTTGATAAATATAAAAAGAGGATTGAAGCAAATATTGACAGTACTAGTATTGACAGTATTATTGACCGTGTAAGGTGTCTTTATACGAACAACGACCTTCAATTAAGCCCTCAATTAGGCCCCTGTGCAATTCGCACAATTGGTGAAAATTTGTACAAACTCTAAGCATAATCATGACTCCAAAACACATTTTACTCAAAAACAACAAATGTAAAAAGCCAACTGAGTGAAAAAGTACCAAATAACAATATCCGAAGAAACTTTATTAGATTTATAGTGATGCTAGATCTAAAATTAATCAAATTTTAGTGTATCTGTAAATTTGTATACCAACTTGGTTGTAAAATTCTTATTCCTTCTTAGTGCATATTATTGTATACCCGTATTCTTAACCCTTTTTTTTAAATGCCTTCAAAATTTCAGATATAACATCTGCCGAGACAACCATAAAGAAACCAAACAAATCTGTGATATAATCCTAGATAAAATCATCAAGCCGAAAATGGTGCGAATCGAACCAAGCGCAATGGAAATGATGACAGCTCTGGTAGAAGGAATGTGGTGCATGAACCCCATTCTACAAACAACAGTATTTCTAGCATACATAAGTCAGTTGGTGGACCTACGCAACAGCGTCGTATTAGACTTCTGGCAAACCCAGAGGTTTCGGTTTATATGCGCAGTGATTGCGTCCCTTAAATATACGGCTTTTCGGGCTTATTTTAACTTTAGTCATTACGTATCTTTATGGCTGATGAAAGTACTGCCCTTCTTGGCGTATTACAAGTTCGGACAGGTGGATGCACATGTTAATATTCTTCCACGCCAAAAGATTCTTAGTTATTAAGTTGTTTTATATGAACTTATTTACTTTTTGCTTTTAGGTAATTATGTTTGTTCTAACATGTTTGATAAGAGGCTATTAGTACAGAATAAAATTATACAGTAACAATTATAATTTTTAGGGTAAAAACATTACTTGATTACTCTCGTATCTAAGCCGCTTTCGTTTATCGCTCGGAAGTTGTTACCAGCCCAAAACAGTTCCAGAGCGATAAACGAAAGCGAATTTTGTGCACATAATTTTGAAACTAAATAAATGTCAGACATAATTATATCATTATTTAGTTCTAATTTCTAGAATTGAGCTGGCTTAGAAGAGCCCAGAACAGCTCTCTAATGATAAACGAAAGCGGCTCTAGTATGTATATACAATAGATAGGATAGGGCACCACCATCCATATAAAGCCCAATTCACACATAAGCGACGTCGGGCGGAGGCGCGGTGTATGCGAGGTGCAGGCGCGAAGTCACACAGGCGATTGTGATGTCCTTATGCAGTGAAGGGGTGGACAATGCACCATATGTTTGGCGTGGAAGAGTTGTGCCTCTCGCCTCGCAGCCACCGTGTCTCAGGCGAAGAGGCTAAGACGCGGTGCCGGCACGCCGAGAGGCACGAGGCAAATTCCCGCACCTCGTCACCTAAGTGGACATTGCACCATATGTTTATATACAGGGGGCGTGAAAGCGTCGTGTCTCTCGCCGCGCCGGCACCACGCCTTCGGCTCTTCGCCCCCTATGTGTGAATTGGGCCTTAGAGACCTCGATATCCTCGCTACCAGGCAGGAGGTGGAGGCGGCCGTCAGGTGACAGACGACACCATAAGAATAGGGAAATTACAACCTGCGAGGAATAGCACTCAGATCATCACGGGCACCACCGGCGAAAAGGAGGGCTGATATACTAACTGCCACCAGACTAAAGATTAGCTTAGTAACGTGTAAAGCAACCCAGAGCTCACGAAAGGGTGCAGCCGCTGCTGGGAGGACAGCGATAGGGCGTCCGACTGCACAGGACAGTACCAGAGAAACATGTGCCTCAATTGCGACACAGTGGGCCATCAATGCAGATAATACCAGCGGGAAAGTTCCTACCGCGCCCTGTACGAGGACGATGACCACGCGGCAAGGGAGATGCAGAAAGATGAAATTGGATATCCTTCATAGACAAAACGATGACATCAGCGCTAAAGGCTCATAGCTGGCAGGCAAGGTGAGGGGGATGGCGAGTCCTACCCGACAAGACACTAAGCGATCACCGCTACATCACTTTTGACATAGACAGCGCAGCCACGCGACCAGAACAAATATTCACCTGGAAACAGGTAAACTGGACTCGGAAATTCTTATAACCACCCTGGCGCAGACAAGGACACGATCAAACGATGACTCGGAAGCATTGGCTGAAGACCTGAACACGAGCCTCCAAACGGCATGTAACGCTGTAATGCACACCCGGCGGGAAACTGGACTCGGAAATTCTTATAACCACCCTGGCGCAGACATGGACACGACCAAACGATGACACGGAAGCATTAGCTTAGGACCTGAACGCTGTAATGCCCACCCGACGGGAAACTGGACTCGGAAATTTTTATAACCACTCTGGCTCAGACAAGAACTCGACCAAACGATAACTCGGAAGCATTGGCCGAGGCCCTGAACACGAGACTCCCGACGGCATGCAACGCTGTAATGCCCACCCGGCGGACAGCAAACGGAAGACGAAAGACATACTGGTGGTGCCAGGAATTGGCCGATGCAAGGCGCGAGTGCAACAGGGCAAAAAGGAGAGCCTAACACGCAAGAGAGGTGGGAACGGAGACCGAACACCTTCAGGACTATTACTGGACATTACGAAGGAAATTCAGGCGGGCGATTGAGAGGAGACATAAATAATACTGGCGTAGGCGTACTACATAGAGGTCGACGAGGACCCCTGAGGCCTACCATACAAACTGGTTATGAAGAAGAACGGTGTTCGCCGGGCCTCGACCTGAAGTTGTGGGAGCAGTACTAACTGTACTATTTATCTCAGGTTTGGATGACGAACCCCAAGAGGAGAACCGAAAGAAGACATCGAAACACAGGCACCCACGACAGACTGGACGGAGGAAGAAGTACAAACGGTACGTGCCAACCTCCCAGGGAAAAATAGCGCCAGGATCTGAGGGACTTCCCAATCAATTGATTAAGGTAGCGGCCCCTGAAAGCCACTTACAAACATCATCAACACCAGTCTGAGGCAAGGATCTTTCCGAAGCGCTGGAAATCCACCCGCCTCGTCCTGATTCCGAAGCTGGCGAAACTGCTGAGCGACCCTGGTGGTTACAGACCGCTCTGCTTCTTTGATGGACTAGCCAAAGACATGAAGGGGCTGATCGTGGACCACCTTACTGAGCCCATCGATGCTGCCGGAGGGTCTCCACATCCAGCAGTATAGTTCAACCGTACAACCAACGCGATACTAACAGTCAGAAAACTGGTTGAGGGCGCTAACAAGGGACCGAGGAAGTCAAGACAACATCGCATGATGGTCACCCTAGACCTAACGCGTTTAGCACGCAACCATGGGTGACTATCATAAAAGCACTGAAGAACAAGTGTATCCCTCGTCAACTTGATTAGGGCGTACCTGTCAAGACAAAGAAGTGGTGTTCGAAACAGGGATAGGGACAATAAGGCAGGACGTGACTGGAGGAGTGCCGTAGGACTCTGTTATAGAACCCATACTATAGAACCTGACATATGACCGGGTTTTGCAAGAATCAACCCCGGATGGGACAACAGCCATCGCATTCGCGGACGATATGGCAAGAGTCGCCCGCGGACGCGACTTTGGCCGTCTCTTCCAAGTCGCATTCGAGGGTGACAAGGCAAAAAAGACTGCTGAATCCGTGGCGGTTTGGATGACAGGCAATGGCCTCAAAATCGCTGTTGTCAAGACAGGAGTCGCCCTGTTGACAACCAAAAGAACAGGTGTCCGGGCAGTCACGGAAATCGACATCTTTGGGTTAATAATCCCAGTGAACCCAGCTCAGTGGCCGAGTGGTTAGAGGCGTCGTCCGTCTCGTACTGAGTATTGTGGAGCCCCAGCGGGGAGCGAATTTTCGCGAATCACCTTTCACAGTTTTTCAGAAGATTCCTGTGAAGTTAAGGTAAATACCGGGTGATTAAACTCCTCTGAGCTTCTCCCTTGACCGGCGGAAATGCCTCACGGCTGATAGCCCGATAAGGACAGGAGTTTTTTTTTTAATCCCAGTGAGGAGACTATTAAAATACAAATGCAAATCACACGGCCCAGGTCCTACAAGCCGTAACCAAGGCCACCAGGCGTTAACATCGGAGGCCCGGGTGACCACGGTACCCACCTCACCCAGCTGCTATACGCTGCCCTAGCTTGGGCGGGAACGACGAGGATCCAAAGGCACTCCGAATGACTTCGGAGATAGTTACGCCCCGGTTCGCTATAGGATCGCCCGGGCCCTTAGGACAACGTCAACAGACGCGATCGAGGCCGTCACAGCCATGACACCAGACGACCTGGCAGTGGAAGAGAGGGCAAAAACTTACTCAAAAACAAAGAGCGGAACACCACCATGGGAAACCAAGAAGGAGGCCTGGGAAGCTATGCTTGAAAAGTGGCAGGCAAGCTGAGAGACCACAGGAAACGCCGGATGGACCACGACATCCCAAATATCAAATTATTGGTGGAAAGCTAACACGGCACGAAGGACCATTAGGCCCAATTCACACATAAGCGGCGTCGGGCGGAGGTGCGGTGTAGGCGAGGTGCAGGCGCGACGTCGCACAGGCGATTGTGATGTTCATATGCATTGACGGGGTGGACAATGCACCATATGTTTACATAGAGGCGGCGTGGAAGAGTTTCGCCTCTTCGCCTACTGTGTCTTACGCGAAGAGGCGAAGACGTGGTGTCGGCGCCTAACTGGGCATTTCATCACATGTTTATATAGAGGCCGCGTGAAAGCTGTCGCCGCGCCGGCACCACGTCTTCGCCTCTTCGCCTGAGACATGGTGCCTGCGAGGCGAGAGGCATAACACTTCCACGCCGCCTCTATGTAAACATAAGGTGTAATGTGCACCCCTTCACTGCATATGGACATCACAAACGTCGCGCCTGCGCCTCGCCTACACCGCGCCTCCGCCCGACGCCGCTTATGTGTGAATTGGGCCTTAGACGACACAATTACTGACATGGGACGTTCCAATCCTACCTACACAGGATTGGAAGGACAGACCGTGACAGATGCCGTTACTGCAACGAGACACACAACGTGATACATTAAATATACAGATGCCAGCGGTGGTCCTCGAGCGGGCTACCCTATGGACGAAGCTGGGGGAAATGCTGGCCTATTAGTAAAAGCGATTAATCAGCAAGAGATCCAGAGGGTGGGAAATAAGCTTTAAGGAGTTGCTGAAGGGAAGGGAAACATACATTGAACTGAAAGAATGGAAGAGGAGTTTCAGAACAATAGCGGGGACGGTACAGGAGCTGGAGGTATGTAGTTGGACGTGCGTTCTCGTGGAATAAAATGAAAGGCTGCGGAGAAGGAAAGACTAGTGCGGGTGGTGTGGATGAGAGATAGGATTAAGACAGAGAGCGTTTGGAGGACGGATAGATGAAGGATGTTGGAAATAATTAGCATGTCTGAGGTGTAGATGGAAGAGAAACTAAGACGCCTGGGAAGCGTGCGAACTAAGGTTACGGAGACAATGCAGGATGTTGAATGCAAGAGCGACAGGAAAGTTGAATGGGGTATGTTGAGTAGCAGGTACGGGGAAATTCCCCGGGCTACATAACCAGATGAGGGTTGAGCAGAGAGAAGATATGCAGTGCGGGTGGTCTGAGTGAGAGATAGGATTAAGACAGAGAGCGTTTGGAGGACGGATAGATGAAGGATGTTGGAAATAATTAGCATGTCTGAGGTGTAGATGGAAGAGAAACTAAGACGCCTGGGAAGCGTGCGAACTAAGGTTACGGAGAGAATGAAGGATGTTGAATGCAAGAGCGACAGGAAAGTTGAATGGGGTATATTGAGTAGCAGGTACGGGGAAATCCCCTGGGCTACATAACCAGATGAGGGTTGAGCAGAGAGAAGATATGCATGGCACGAACGAGCTATGGGTCGGAAGAGAAACTGTGGACGGTGCACCACGTGTTTACTGTGTAGTAAGGATAGTGACACGTGATGGCACCTGAGCAACGAGTGTAAGGGTGTGAAAGAAGAATAGGTGGAGGATTGCAGATATGTGAGTGAATGGCTAAGACTGTACGGGAATAGCGTGGAAATCTGCAGAAGACGTAGAAAAAGTGGATGATGGACGGCTTTGTTAAAAGGTAAATTATGGGAATGTTTTTTGAGTTGTGGTAATAGTTTGCTGTTTTGTTATGCTGAGTTATACCAAATAAAGGTTTGTTTTTTTTTTCTTATCGTGTTGTAGTATCACTTTTAATGTAATTATTTTAATTTTGATTCAGATTTAATCTCAATTTCTTTTAAAACTCATGTGAGTGTAACAGCTATTTTATAGGAAAATAAATAAGCAAATCAATTATTTAAATCTCTTCAATATTTACACAATAAAAATAGACACATAAATAACAATAGCTTTAAAAATAAATAATTACATACTAAACAGACTAAATTAAAAAAAAAAACCAATTACTAGTTATTTACAACTCTTTTTACCGACGGCACTTCTAGTAACCCGCGTTGGTGCAGCAGCCTCCGTCTGTTTATTCTGAACAACCTTATCACACTCATCAGTAACCACCACTTTCGGTATTTTAACGTCCGATTTCAATCTCCCGGTAAGTTGTCTAGTAAGCTCTTCTAGTTCTTTTGCAGTAGGCAGATCATCCTCAATATTGTGCCGAACCGTTTTACGCGCCGAACCCGTCGGCTTGACCGTTTTGGTGGAACTGGGCGTGTAAATATTGAATTTGAGCTGCGGCGTTTTGGGCGCCTGGAACTCCGGCTCGTTGAAGGCGAACGGGATGACTTTGCGGCGTCTCCTGTTGGGATGCTGGGTCCCTGGGCTTACGCATTCTAGCAAGTTCATGCGCGTGCACTTGTTCTCGGGGGTTTTTACGTTGTCGGGTTGCTCGACTTCGGGCGATTCTAAGGTGTCTGTAGAGGGGTAGTTGTAGTAACTTTCTTGCTCCATTAGGAGGGCGAGTTGGAGGATTATGATTTCGTTGTAGATGTAGTAGTTTTTGTTGGGCTTTTTGTCGTGTTTGGCGAGCATTTTGGAGTTAAGGATTTTCGCCGACTTCAAGTCGTTTATACGGATTTTGTATTTTACGAAGTTTACTAGGATGTTATCGTAGACTGCTAGTACATCATCGGTTACACTTTGCACGGATTTTAAATGGTTGTATATTGCAAAACAGCCTTGATAGTATTCAGCAGCTGCGTTTATATTATCACGGTATTCGCTTAATTGGGCTTCCAGATGAGTTTTTTGTAGTAGTAAACATTTGTACTCTATACAGCTACATGGAAGGCAATTGCAATTAGGGTGGTCTGATATAAATGGGGGTAGTTGAAATTTTTCTGTGTATAAAGTAGGCGAGCCTACTGTATTCATGCGTGGCTGCGCGGTTGAGCGGTATTCATCAATCACCATACCATCAATTCCATTGACTAAATCATTAATCTGTTTTGACTCCTTCAGTGGGGATTTTTTTATTTTTGTTTTATTGCTATACTGGTTTAATGCTAGTATATCTGAAATGCCTAGTAATTTAACATCACAATCCTCTAGTCTGCATTGTAGTAAATCTGCCATAGCAAGATACAAAAGCAATCTTGCTGTTCGAAAAGGTACTACAAGTTTTTGCGCCATTATTACAACATCTCTACCGAATGCTCGCATTTCGCGAGGCTTTCTCATCCAATGGTTAATACTCAATGCATGTTCAGTAATTTCAAATAATGCTGTTACTAAACGCGCTGATGAAGAATCAGATGATTTAACAGCATATAACAAAAGTTTGTACCCACACTCTGATTTATTTACAACAATATCATCATGATTTTCAAGACCATAGTTACAAGGAAGACCATACCATTGTTCTTGAAACAACAAATAGTGGGTAATTACCATTCTAGATTCCACACATTTTAAATCCTTAATATCCATATAGTACTCAGTAGCTAGTTCAAATGACTTTTTGCATTCATCCACAGATACTATTTTTAATTGAACAGAACCCAAATTAGAGTAATAAGTACATAAAAGTAATTTCACTGTAGGAGTTCTTATTATATTACTAATTATTACATCAGCTCTTGTCTGCATTTGTTTAAACAGTTTCAAATCACCATGTATATGTTCATATATGTATGTGATTGCATACAATATATAATATTCATCATTTAATATTGTAGCAACCTTATACATCAACATCCAAGTATAGAAATACTCTTTATTGTAGCAGTGCATTTTAAATTCATGTGCCATTTCAACAATAACCTCAAGAAAATTGTTTTTTATTAAAAATTCTTTACTACACTCACGTAAGTGAGACACATTTTTAAAAGCTAAATGCATGTTTTTAAAAATAGTTTCATGTTGCCCAGTTTTTAATGCATTATAAGAAGACACAATATCACAAACATCATCCTCTGTTATATTCTCAATATTATTTATTTTGTCTGGCCCTTCTGGCATTATTGTATTTGACATATCTTCAGAGTTTTGTAATATAACTTTAGACATTGTATATTTGTAGCATAGAAAATACATGTAACCCAAATATACTTTTATATCATCAGTATGATTCTTATTAGCTTCAAGCTTTTCAATACAATCAGAAATTATTATTAATATTGATGAATCCATTTTAATAGCATGTTTTAAATCAATCACCATAAATGCTTGAGCTAGAATCTCTGCACTGGCAACCTTATGTAAATTCTTATAAACATCATAAAAAGATTTTAAGGATTGCCATTTGGTTTTATAAGTGTTTAATTCTCCCAACAATAAATTAACACATATTGAATCATTAGGTGGAATATAATCTGGAAATAGATTTTTAAACCAATCACTGTACTGTTTCACAATTTCTAGAATAGTCACTCTTCTAACATTTTGATTGCTTTTGAAGCATAACCATTGTTGCCAGAATAATTCAGATTCTTTGGGAAACAGTTGCATGCTAAAAGCACTGAGTGCAAGAGCTTTTTCATGTTCATCAGCTTTGTAATTCAACTCTGCATAAATTAATAGGATATTTTTAGTTATATCACCCCTATTGGTATTACAGTCACCTTTATCCAATTTAAATATAGATGCCAGTAGAAACCTTGTATAATCATAACATAATTTATGCTTATTGTAATACATCTTATTGGTAATGCCATAAATAAGTACACATATTGATGTCCACAATTCATTAAAACTCTTGCAATTACTATCAACAGCTAGTTTTAAATGCTTAATAGCATATTTATAAAAACTAAGGGCATTAAGATAAAACTCATCCTGTAATATCAATTGTGCACTGGTTACTTTTGTCAAGATAAAGCCAAAATACTGAAAAGGCTTTAATGTACTTCGCAAATCATATTTAAGCTGACAACAGCATGTGTATCTCCCATGTGATAATTGCTCAACCAAAAACAGTGAAAACTTCAACAACCTTTGCAAAATGGCATTATCCATATCAGCCACCCATTTATCATTATCCATTTGTTTAGCAAAATAATATAAGAAATAATATAAAAGTGAGCACAATGGTATCATAAAAGGTCTCAATGAATCAATCACACAACTAGATTCTAAAGTATTCATAGTATACACTACTACATCCCAAGAAATACAAGGAAACTTGTTTTTAATATTAAAAATATTTGTAAAGTTTTTAAAAACAATTCCAATTGGAATTCGTACCACGTCAGCGATTAAAAGCATAACTTCATTTATAAAATAAACCATATTTTCAAGTGTCTTTGTAGCAGTTAAATCATAAAGTAAACTTATTAAACTCTTAAAGTGTCTTTCCATCCGTAACAATTTGACAGTTTCTGGGATTTTAAGAAAAGTGACAAACACCTCTAAAATCTTTTCGAAATTGTATTGTGCAAGTATTAGCCCTTTAATATAGTAATCCACTCTTGCCACAATATTATCAATATACTTTACACTCATTCTCACCACTAAATTAATCAACTGTACCATTAATACCATATCAACCTTCTCACACTTGATATGTTTCACAGTGGTATTATTAATGATATTACAAAGACTTTGGTAATAATTAACCTGATCTGCAGTTTCCAGTTCTGTCGATGATAACCCAATTAAAATGTCCTTTAACATAACAATTGACTCCATATCATCCTAAAATAAATAAACAAACATAAACTGCACAAATAAATCAAACACCCTACTTACAGTAGTAACAAAATGATTCACAATGTGATACATACATTGTATACACATAGTAAGCTGTTTCCCATTAATTCCATTAAACTGTAACTTCCTAATAAACCCAACTGCATCTTTATGACATGATTTATTTAAAGCATTTATACAGTATGGAAGTAAGGTAATTGAATCAGTTCCATTTATTGGATTAAGGTAATGTTTATCTACATAAATTCCACACTGTTTGTAGTTAGATTTTTTCAGTTCGATGGATAGGTAGTACAAATGCAATGCGTTCATTGTGATTCCTGAAAAATAGTTATGTTAGTATAGAACGGCGTTTTAATAGTATTTTAACTTACGTTAATTAACACGATGGGAATAACACGTTTGAAACAATGACCGTTACGGGCTGACAGATGTAATTATTTTCAAACCTGCAGGGTGGCCAACTGTAGAGATACCAATTCAGAGAAAAATGTATACAAGGGTTGGTTTAAAAGTTTGAGATCATGATGGTTGCGCTTTGAAATGTAGTCTCAATTTAAATTAATTTCTATGCCTGTATTCCAAAAGACCTAAACCTATAAATATTACAGGTCCCATAAGATATTTAATTGTCACATTGTGACAGAAATTACTAACAAATGTCTTTGTAATAGGAGCTTTGATGATACCTTTTGTTTAATTATTCAGTGTCTCCAATAGAGGGAATATTACATTACCTAGATAATGTATTTATTCTTGTTATAACAACGAATACTTATGGTTTCAATAGCTCTATACATTTATGGAATGTTGTTGAACATGGGGGGCAAAACTTATATATTTTCAAAGATACCAATGGCAAAATCGTGTTTATAGTGCGAGCGCCAAAAGAAGAAGTAATGGGAGGTTTGATCCTGTTTACCATTAGTGTCAGCCACTCATAAGCTAGGTTTGCAATACACAGACAATATATGCTTCAATCAACAATAAAACCCAATTATGAATATTTGGTTTATACTCTTCCATTATGAAGCCAAAAACAAATCCAATTATGTCAATTTGTATCTAATCAAATGATATCAATGCAATTCTCATACCCATAGACAAGTAAAACTCATAGGCATCAACCAGTTAAGAGGGAAAACCCTTCAATCACAAATAAATAATTTGTTTGAACTATATTGGGCGTCAATATGAAATTGTCAACTTACATGTTGAATCAATAAATATTTTAAGTCATTATTAATTGAGATGAATGCCATAGTGGGCTATCCACTTTCTGAACCTATTTGGTTATGTTGGG
Source organism: Lordithon lunulatus (assembly GCA_963942505.1). Classification (NCBI taxonomy): domain Eukaryota; kingdom Metazoa; phylum Arthropoda; class Insecta; order Coleoptera; family Staphylinidae; genus Lordithon; species Lordithon lunulatus. Next base: position 12,397,209 of record OZ012669.1, read on the forward strand.
GTTTAAAAACCCCAATATCTCAAAGAATTAAAATTCTTGCAACGCAAATAGCGGCCATTTGTTGAGGTGGCATCTCTTAAGCATAGAATAAACTATACTACCGCTCTGACATTCGACTAGATGGACAAACGTTCCAAAACCCAAGATAGTTTTAGACAAAAATGTTGGATGTACCACTCTGGCATTAACTGCCTCAATTAATCCATATAGGAGCATAGAGGTGTTTCTTCAAGGTCATACAAACTACTAATTACCAAAATCAGCATACATTACAGTAGAAATACCAAGTAAAAAAACAAAACTAAAAAAATAAATATATAAAAATTCAAACAGTAACCAGCCAGTAGTTTTGTCATTTCGAGCACAATAAACTAAAGGTGTTTGTTTTTGTTTTATTAAAAGAAAAATAAAAAGAAGTATTCTATACAAAAGCCTGTTTTAACTAAGAGAAAATGAACAATTTACAATTGCATGAATATAAAAATGTACACTAGGGTTAAATAAAATCTAACAAATACTAATAGAATATAACAAATTTTGGCTAAACAGGGGATTAGACTTTGTAGGCTTTCTCATGGAGAAAATATTTTTTATTCAAAAGTATATTTCTTAAAATCGTCACTAAATCTGTACAATCTATCAGTTGCAGATATTTGTTTTTAATATAGAACGGCAAATAATCATAATAACGTTTTTATAAATCGAGTACTGGTGTATTCAGTATTTTATTTGAACGGTACAAAAATTAGACTGTATGAATTTTATCTGAACATGAGTGAAAGTAACTTCCAGAGCGTGTAAAAAACGTACTTAATCGGGAATATTATACATATATAGAAAAATAATACAACAATTTAGAACGAACTAATAATAATAAAAAGGAAAGCTTTGAATTTTGTATTTTGCTTTTAACTTATAAAGTATATTTACAATACTAAAAAGCAACAACAGTATTGAAATATTGTACATGTAATCACATCACAGACTTTTTCAGAATTAAATACAAAATCCGAAGCTCAAATGGTGTGTGAAAGTAACTAACAGTTATAGCACGTTTTATACAAAAGCTGCGAAACCGACCCAAAAACACCGCCAAAAGTATTATAATTCAGGTGGAATGGACGTCATCTCCATTTTGGTTGTTGGTAATGTTGTGTGGTTAAGATATATAACAACTGCGACAACAAAATCGTGCCAGCCCGGAAAAAGTAGTAACAGAACTTATTTAGAGCTACAAAATTATATAATTAGTCTCCTTATCTCCACCGATCTTTAACGGTCTCAACATCCCATTCAGGATCATTCGGATCCTCGTCACCAAATGCAGATTCTGTCGACTCACTATCGTTATACGGCTTCTCTTCGTACTCACTAATCGGGCTGGGCACTTCACTGGAATCCTGCGACATGATGTTCGTTTTCAGTTTGTGGTCGTCCGGTATGTTTTTCAACATCCGGTCGTAACTGTCCTCGTTTAATGGAAACAGACGTTTCTCGTACGGTGGTATCTCGATTTGTTCGGGCGTGTTGCACCTGGTGCCCTCATCTCTCAGCGCGTCTTTGTCTTTGGAGAAGCGCGTTTGCGAGATGGTTCGTTTTCGTAATGCACTAATTGATGGCAGCGCGAGATTTTCATCCGCCACTGGGAGCGGCAGAGGGGTCGCAGGGGGAGTGGTTAGTGGCGACACCGTGTCTTTTTCCGTGTGGTCTAAAATGTTATGCAGGGGTGGCGCGGGCGACATCGGATCGGGCGTGTTAGCACCGCTAGATTCGGCGTGACTGTCCGTTCGTCGGTTCGCCCGCGACCTGCTGCCGTAGCCTATGGGTAACTTCAGGTAACTTAGGAATTTCTTCTTTTCCTCTTGTTCACTCTTGTCGTGTCTTAATACTACGGCTTCTTCGGATACATCTTCCACCTGTAATGATACAAACAAAAGTATTTATAGATGTTCTATTAGTTAAAGGGGTTGGAAAACTTGTTTTTGTTTTGTTCAGTGGTAGTGACGAATGTTACATATTTCATTCTGTATCAATTACTGGTTATGCATCATGTTATTCAATTTCAAATATTCAATAAAAGCTTTAAGAGGTTACCCCATCTTTAAAAAAATAATATTGACGCATCCATTGATATATAAAATATTTTTTATTTTACACATATACGTGGTAGTTTTGTGAATATGAAAATTCGAACCACCAACGTTCTATACGCAACGGCTTCAGACCGTCGCCTTAGGCCCAATTCACACATAACGGCGACGGGCGGAGGCGCGCGGCTTAGGCGAGGTGCAGGCGCGACGTCGCACAGGCGATTGTGATGTCCATATGCATTGAAGGGGTGGACATTACACCATATGTCTACATAGAGGCGGCGCGAAAGGGTTTCGCCTCTTCGCCTACCGTGTCTTAGGCGAAGACGCGGCGAGAGACACGAGCCAAATGCCCGCGCCTCATCACAGACCGCCTCTAGAATGTATATTATATAGAACATAGAAAATAAAAAAACAGGGTAATGCAGAGATCAAGTTGCTTGAAATCATGCATCACAGCATAGTTCAGTTGGTCATCAAAACCAACCCGCGTTCCCAACCCCTGTTTGCATAGTTTTTTTTATAGTATATCCTGAGAAATGGCTAGATGGCTTTCCATTTCCTTTTTCGACCATTTTCCGATCGTAAGATTGGAACATCAGAAAAAAGGAATAGCCAATGTACATGTATACACTTAAAAAATCTTTTCGTATGCATTTTGACAACATACAACGAGAGTGATACACAACGCAAATAATTTGAGTATGCTTACCTCATCTTCTTCTTGACTAGTTTTTACTATTCCATTATTTTTAATTTCATACTTATATGGTAAATCCACTTCCGCAATTCGCCATCTAAAATTTAAAACAAAAATTTGTTAGATATATAGTTTAAAAATAGCCTACTGATATGTACTGCTGTTTCTATTTGCGACTTTGTTGAACAATACCTACTATCTTCACACAATACTATAAGTTAACATTTCAATTTTAAAGTTAATATTGCTCCTGCTGAATAAAGAATTTTAACGACTTAATAAACTTTGTTTGACAGAATTGTTTTCTGAATCGGGCCGATACTTACTTTGGTGTTAAAATTTCTTTGTACTGTAATTTCTCCACCCGCGTCGATGCGGCAACACTGTACGGTATAATGATGTTGTCTATATCGTAGGAATCGACGCGGTTGCGTTTTTGGAACCCTGAACCGCCATGTGTGCCGCTCAGCAACGGAGATACACTGGGCGAATCATACTTCCCGCTCGCCGAAATTCCGAAACCCTCCATCTCCTCGTCCGCCCCGTCGGAGCCCAAACCCTGCATGTTCCCAGAACTCATCCGCGAGCGCTTCTTCACCTTGCCCGAGGATGACGACGTGTGCCTGTTCGTTTTCCGCCCGCGGTACCGGTTTTTGATTTCTGCTGGAACAAGGAATGCAAATGAGTTTTTCTCTTGGGAGCGCCCAAAGTAATAATCAAACACAATAGGAAAATAGTACTCGTACCCTAGATGGCCATACTTATTTAGAATTACTTTATGTGCACACAGGGGTCTCAGAAACCCCAAACTCATAGTTTTTTTTGTCTTCCATGATTTTATATTATTCTATAGGCAATTTGGAAACTAATCAAACTAATAGAAATACAATTAATAGTACATGATTCACATAAATATGCAAACTAAAACTAACATTCATTCCCATTCTTGTATTAAAGTCGTTTTAGACAAGACAATTGCTTGACTCATAAGTAAAGGTCGTTTTAGACAAGACAATTTCTTAGCTCAAAAGTTGTTCAAGAAATAAATTCATATATCCTCCTCCCATACAATTTGTCCTTGAAAAATAGAACGCGTTATGTTTTTCCATTCGATCTACCATCCAATTCATTATTTCAAATAATTTGGCTGTATGATACGAGACAATTTAGATTGTTTCGCATCTTGACTAACTTTTGACTCAAGAACTTGTCTCGTCTAAAACGACCTTTACTCAAGATGCGACACAATCTAAATTGTCATGGATTGTCCGTATAGTTCTTTCAATGGTGGAATTTTGATTGATGAACGTTATTTTTTAACAGACCTTTATGAATACGAGCAACAATCTAATCTAAAGACATTTAGGATTCCCATTGTGTTTTCTTTTTGTAACTTACTTGCAGTTAGTGCATTCGCTGTACTAGGTTTGATAAGTCTATTGTATTTCTTGCGGTGGTCCGATTTCCTAGGCCTTTGATCGATTGAAGCACCGCTAGGTTTTTCAATCCGCTCCGGCTTGTAGTACTTCATCGCCTTGAGGTTAGCCCGTGAACTTCGCTGCTGCCAGTCAGGCGTTTTCATGATGGCTTCCATGTGCAGTATTGCAGATGCATCTGAAATTATATAAACAAATGTTAATACATTTATCAATAATTATTAGTCGAAATTAGAATATTGTTAGGTAAAAAATGAGGCAAAATGATACAAAATTGCGCGATTTTCTGTAATTTTGCCTCATTATGGAGGCAAGCAACAAAGAAGGTATTAGAATGTTATCCTACATAAATGGGTCAATACAGTGTATGCTCTTACTAGCTTGTAGCTAAAGTTGAAAATAAATTGAATGATAGATCTGATCCTGACAATCAATAGTTTCTATTATCTAGGTGCCATAATGTATAGCTCATATTCACCTTCATTCAGAGAAAACACTGGATGGTAGGACGCATCAAGCAGCCCAAGCTTCGCATTCTTGCTGGCATAATCCGACAAATCCCTCGGATGCGTTGGATCGTTCCTCCCGGTACACAAAGCACAAATCACTTCAGGCGGGATACAGCTACACCGAACCGTAGCAGGCCGCGCCGCTTTTTTGGAGACCGCATGCAGCCCATTGAACTGCAACAGCTTCCTTTTCCGGAAGTTCATCAGAGGCCTCGTTCGGGCGCACTGGACGTCCGGGCAGGTCGTTGTTATCGTTCCATTCGCTTGGGCTTCCAAAGCCTTCGTGGGCGAGGCGCCAGGGAGCTGGCCCCGGTAGCCGTTCACGCAGGCGGGCGGCGAAGGCACACTTTGGGGTGGACTCAGCCCCCCTAGGCGGACCCGCTCTTTGCTCGCGCGGATCTTCCGGTGCAGCTCCGTGTGCTGTTTGATGCGGTACTCCAGGTCGGAGACTTGAGATTGCAGCCAGGTCCACCGGCTGGCGATCGCTCCTCGGTCCACCGCGTACTTCCACGCGGCTCGTTTATGACTGAAAAATAAAACGATTAGAATTTTTAGTTTACTTTTATAATATAATGAATTATCTCAAAAATGTGCCTTGGTAGGCAGCTAGGAAGCCTTTGACCTTTTCATAGAACACTCCAAATACTATTTGTCAAATTTCCTATTGTTTAAGAAGGCCACTACCACAGTCCATAGTACCCACCATTAAATAATTTTGCATAAAAACTATCAATACAAATATAAGTGTTTTAATAGTTTTTATTCATCAATAACAACAGTCAATAGTACCACCCATCATCACTCTATGGTTCCTATATTTAAATAATTTTGCATAAAAACTATCAATACAAATATAAGTGTTTTAATAGTTTTTATTCATCAATAACAACAGTCGATAGTACCCATCATCACTCTATGGTTCCTATATTTAAATTATTTTGAATAAAAACTATCAATACATATATAAGTGTTTTAATAGTTTTTATTCATCAATAACAACAATCGATAGTACCCATCATCACTCATGGTCCCTATATTTACTCCATTGAGCCCTAGCAAAATTAATTTTGGCCCTAGATTCCTGCTCATACCAAACAATGTACTATAAAATAAGTGTCAGCTACCACTGATTATTATGCATACTGAAATTATTTATTCGTGTATTTGGAATTAATCACGTTGTTAATTAACACTCCCCATACATTCTTAAAAATTAATTAACCACGTGCTTACAGACGAGAACGACAATTCCGGAGGATTAGAGCTTGAAAGAGGAAGGCCTCGCGATAAACATGAAAGCGTGCCGCGCGTCATTGCGCAAACATAAACAGACCATTTTTGCCGCGTGATTAAAACGGGACACGTCAACAATCCCACAGGAATGCGAGTTCGGGCCATACTGTATATCATAACAGCGGAGGCGTGAAATATCAATGGCTGAAAAAAAAAATGGGCTGCACAAGGCAGTGATAATATAAATCTCATCATAGGCTATATCCATTAAGCAGCCGACTGATCTGGACATTCCGAACGTATTTTGTTGTTTTTAGCACATGTTAAATGACTCAAAACGGCGGGTTCATTTCCACGGCGCTGATAAAAATACGCAAACATATGGATAGGCAAATTGAGACAAAATAAGAGAAATTGAGATAAAATAAGACAAATTATGACTAAATGTTAGGCAAAATTAGACAAATTTAAGCTAAAGAAAACAAATTGAGATCAAATAAAATGAAATGAACCAAAATAAAGAGAAATTTAGATAAATTGAGGCCTGTTAAAGTTATGGTGACAAATACCACCTGCAAGACTGAAAGGATTAATTGAATGTTTTATACAATCTAGATTTTAGGCTAAAAATTCAAGCTATACTGCTCAGCTTAAATGACAAATAGTGTATAAGTGTGTACAATACACTGCAAAAAAGTGTCATAAAGTATTACAGCTGAGTTGTATAAAGGCAAATTATCTGTAGCTTGTGATTACAGCTAATCAACTGATAGATATTGCATACATTGCTATTAACATTTCATAGCCTCACATATCTATGTTTATATACGTAAATATTGCTTAATTGTATTAGATAATATCTAAATAAATATTACTGTTTGAAATGACACTGTTCATATGTATAAAGCAATCAAAATTCAAGTTAGTTGATAGCACACCTTCTAGTAGATTAATTAGAAATGTTATACATTTGATATTTCCTGTATTGCACTGGCGATTTGTTGTGGATATACTATTATTAACATGAGGTGTAAAATTTCCTTTTCAAACCTTGAGTCATATAACTCTGTAAAACCTGTCATATATACAATTAACTCTATGAAACGTATCTCATATACAACTTAATTCAATAAAATCTAAGTCATAGATACAATTAACTATGAAACCTGTCATATATACAACTTGGCATATATGTAATTAAGTCTTGTGTCTTCTGTATCATTTTTTCTATACAATATTTTAAGATAACATCATAATTCAAATAAAAATCTATATATACTTATAACCAAATTAATTGTGACCATTTTTTACTACATTCCCACCATGACAATAAAGAGAAACATATCTGAATACAGATAGATCTTTTTTAAATGGGAGCATCAGCTGCTATTGTCACTGCCTCACTTTACATTTTGTAGGCATTGTTAAGTATTCTCACCGGCGGAATACGATTCCGGTGACTTGCCAGTATTTTAACCAGTCAACCATACTACCTAATTTAACCCATATACTTAAAATGGCTTTAAAACTAGCATCCTGAAATTTGAATTACATTCTTGTAATTCTTGTGATTCTGTCTACCCCAGTAATAAATAACAAGATATATATCAACAATAGAGGTACAAGGGTGGTATCACAAGTGTGGTAAAAATACAATAAAAGGCATCACAATCACAAATCTTATATGACATAACAATTATCAGTTTCCTCTAGACCACATTAAAATATACAACACATCTTTTCAAATGAATTAATATTTAATTAAAGATATTTCTAAAAAAAATTATTTGATTTAATTGACTTGGTTCAGTTTGATTCAGTTAAGTTTGTTTTGGTTTGATTCAGATTGATTTGGTTTGATTCAGGTTGAATTGGTTTGATTCAGGTTGATTTGGTTTGATTCAGGTTGAATTGGTTTGATTCAGGTTGATTTGGTTTGATTCAGGTTGTTTTGGTTTGATTTAATTCCTCATTTTGATATAAATTTGTGTGTAATTAAGACTGCTCCAGCTGAAACTTGGATGACTAGACCACATTAAAATATACAACACATCTTTTCAAATGAATTCATATTTAATCAAAGATATTTCTAAACAAAATAATTTGATTTAATTGACTTGGTTCAGTTTGATTCAGTTAAGTTTATTTTGGTTTGATTCAGATTGATTTGGTTTGATTCAGGTTGATTTGGTTTGATTCAGGTTGATTAGGTTTGATTCAGGTGGATTTGGTTTGATTCAGGTTGATTTGATTTAATTCCCCATTTTGTTATAAATTTGTGTGTAATTAAGACTGCTCCAGCTGAAACTTGGATGATGTAATTCAAAAAATGTTTCATATTAGATATTGATCCAGCCCTATCTCATTAAAATTGTATGTGATTGGTCATAATATCAGCTGAACATGGCACATAGCAACATAACATACAATGATTGACTATTAGAAAAAATAATACATCAATCCCTTCAGAATTATTACAAACCAAAAATCTACCATCTACCAAAATGCCATCCAAATTTGTATTTTCAGCTACAACCTTAGTATTATTCCACCAGAATCAAATTATTCTCAGAGTTAAAAAAAAGTGGTGCACTCCAGGTTTTCCTTATTTTTTGTATATATTATATTGACACAGATATATTATATTGACACAGATATATTATATTGACACAGATACCAAGCAATGCAGACAGGGGGTTGCTAGAAAGCACCAAAATTGGGAAGACCATGATTGGAGAAGAGTTCATTTCTTGGAAGAATTGTGGCTTCATAAATTACTTTGAGATCACTGGATGGATACCATAGAGTCTGGAGAAGACAAGGGGAGATATATTCTTCAGCCACTGTTGTTCAAAATAATTTTTTGGAGAGTGTATGTTATGGTGTGGGCAGGGATTTCTCTAAGACAAAAACTGAGTTTTTCATTTTTCCTAAACAACCTTTAAATTTCAACAATTACATTAGCAACACTCTAACAGTCTATGTTGTTCCTTTTGCACCATTTATAAGAGCAGAGTTCTTGTTAATGCAAGAAAATGCAAGACCTGATACCACTGGTGTGTTATGTGGTATCTACAAGAAGTAGGACTATATGGATTGGCCTGCAATGAGACCTGACATGAATCTAACTGAGCATGTTTGGGATGAGTTGGGAAGAAATGATGACTTGCCTAGTGCATTCAGAGATGCTACAAGAGTGGACTCATAAAAAATATGGGATAGCATTGATTAGACAATTAATTCAAGGTATACCTTGATCAATTCAGGCATTGGTGGATGTTTGGGGACGGAAAACTAATTACTGATACAAAACATTGGTTTAGTCTTGTTATTTTTAGGTATAGAATTAAGTTTTCATTTATACTTCTTATTTAAGCTATTTTTCAATACAATAATATAATATAAAAGGAATGAATTTATAGACATGCAAAAAGCAGGAGAACATGGAAAATAATACAAGAAAAAGGAATTAGTGAGAAAATAACGACAATAGTAAGAGATGTATAAAAAAATAATAATAATGCAGTCATATATAAAAATAAAACATCAGAACAATTCAGACACATATAGGACCAAGACAAAAAGCAAAAATCAAAAACAAAAAAATCTAGTAGATTTATTATAAAGGAAAGGAACAACTGGAAAGAAGCAAAAGAACTGGCAATAAATAGAAGAGAATGGAAAAAATATATAAAGGAATAGAGAACAATGAAAACTCTTACACCACTTTGTGTTAGAAAAGAGTAGCATATAGTAGTAGTATATATAAATGAAATGAAACATAAAATAATAGTTTTCTCTAAAGTAGTAATAATTCTCATTTAGTTAGTGCACCACTTTTTTTGGAACTCAGTGTATTACAGAGTTCATTGCTTTCTGATTTAAAAAAATGTCAAAAAGTATTTAATTTAATCATATAAATAATAGATTTCAATAAAACAAAGGGTTCAGTTCACCCTTTTGACCCTGCTGGTGGCATTTGCCACCATAATATTTACAGGCCTCTATTTACTGCTCCTACCCATATTTTTACTTTTAATCACTAGCTGTTTATGTACAAAACTATTATTTTAATCTAATAAATTAAAAGTTTTCATTATTAGCATTTTTTATATCTAAGACCTGCTGGTGACATTTGCACACACAATTCAATTTATACATCCAGGGATGAAAACAGCTGTTACACAGTTTTGGAATTGGATAGTTCCAGATAGTTGGCTGGAGGGTAGCATAGGTCTCAAAATAGGCCCATTGTGAAACCTCCCTTTAGGGCTGCTCACTCATCCCACCAGTCAATTTTGCATGTGAGCTGTTACAGAGTTATTGGGTGTAACATTGAGATATAGTTCTGGATAGTTGGATGGAGGGTAGCATAGCTACAGATACTTAGGCCTCAAAATGGGCCCATTGTGAAACCTCCCTTTAAGGCTGCTCACTCATCCCACCACTCAATTTTGTATGTGAGCTGCAAAACTCTGGTGGGTGAGGAGTTGCCAATACTAACCATACTAGGCCAGCACTCCCCTAATATTAGATGCCTAATGTTTACTAGAGCTGGGTAGAGGCATATTACATGCTCTGCTGTTTCTAGTTCTTCATTGCACCCTCTACATAATGGGCTGTTCACCAGACCCATCATGTGTAGGTGTTTGTTTAGCTGGCAGTGGCCAGTTAGGATGTTGATCAATAATTTCAGATTAGTTCTAGCTGTTACACAACAAGAGGAATAACAAATTGCCAGTCATTAATAGTCTTATGTAAAAATTTTGGCTTATACTGCCTGTTATTTACAAATAAAAATAGATTCTAGAATACCAAAAATCTTCAAATACAAAGATTATTTTTAGTAAATCTATGAAGAATAACATAATTACTTAATCAAGCAACAAACAATACTTACATTGGCAGGTATTGTTGGTGTGGGTTGTTATAAGTCTGCATTTCATCACAACTCTCCCCACCAGAACTGCTGACAGTTGCCTCAGAATCCAACTCGTTTTGCACCAACAAGAGTTCAGATTCCAAATTGCCAGCAACTTTCTGCAGATCCCGCTTCTCCTCAGGTGCCCACTGAGCCAGAAGGGTCAGCCCATTAACACTATTCCTAAATGGACTGGGTTCTACTGATCCCGAACCGAAATAGCGCGCGGTGTTGCGTAGCCGGGTGGTGTTGTTAGCTTGAATCACTGAACTAGTTTCCAGCTTTTTAACAAGGTTTTTAGTGGAGCTGTAGGACATTGATCGCATTTTGTCAAGGGGCACTGCTTTGATTTCTTCTGGGAGTGGAAATGGTGGCAGCATGTTAGAATCACTAATTGTCTCTTCAATCTTGTGTGGGATTGGTTCTTTACTCCTACGAAGTGTTCGATGTACATGTTCATACACACCAGCAACCTCACTACTGATATGCTGTCCCATGGTGCGCACTTGAAACTTTCGAATTCTTCGCACTAGGAAATCCATTTTCCTCTCTAATCTAACCTGTTTTTTGTGCACATCTGCTAGAAGATCTTTGGTTTGTGATTCTTTTAGGGATGCACTGTTATCTACAAGGGGTTCCTCCATGCTGATATTCATAACATCATTGAATAGGTCTTTTTCAAAGGTGCTGGTTAGGTCACTGGTTGATAGTGGGAACATGTTGTCATGTTCTACTGAAGATAGATCACCAGTGACATTACTGCTTTCTATTGAGGTGATTACTTGCATGATTTCATCTACATTTTGTCCTATATCAACAGGAACTTCACTTAGTTCAGAGGTGAAATTATTAAAGAGCTGATCAACAGCCTCACTTTTGTCTTTGAGGAGTGCAGAGACATCATCCAAACTGGCTTTTTGCAGACCCATTTTATCATCCTGGTCACCCATAGGCAATGGACAATTATTCATTATAAAACCAGGATCAATGTGATTATCCGAGGCTCCTTTGGGAGTGCCCAATGAAATATCACCTTTTAGTAATTCGGATGCCAATGCAAGGGTATTGAGGTTATCAAACACATTGTTTAAGTCTTTACCATTGGTGAGGGATTTACATGTGGTACCCTCCCTTGCTATGTAGATGCTGTTGTTCTTGTCGACACCATTAATGGGGGAGGCTGATTGGTTTGTGGGCAATTTGTAGCTCTGACCCTGATTAGTTTCAGTCAGGGCTGGTGCCATGACCTCTGCATGGGGATGCCTCACCGAGGCTGTGCGCAATCCCATTCATCCAGTTTTACACATGAGATATTTGTTTGCTTCACAGAGTCAATGACAAATTTCATATGTGATGCTAACTTGATCAATAAGAAAATTTTGTTGGGGTAAAATTTGTTTCACCTTAAATTTGAGGGTGCTGATGTTTCAGGAAGCTGGCCAGCTAATCTCCTGCCAGTTCCATCATAAGGTCTAGTGTCTTTTCCGGATACCCATCGGCCGAACAAAGCGGTTTAGCGGCACGGAAACATAATTAAACACCGTTGGCGCCTTAAAATAGTCACTACCGCAAGCGGTCTCTCTATCTACGGTTTTTTTAATAACATCGATTGCCGCGAGAAACGAATGCAGACAGCTAGCACGTGACTGTCCCCAAGCTTATGAAATCTCTCAGCACAGTTCAAATATACGAGAAAATACGCACCTACCAAACATTGCACCACTTTTCGCCGATATTACCACGGAAATTCACCAATATATTATGTCACCACACGCAACCACGTACTTTACACTTGCAACTACGCCACTAGCACGTCTGCGGCTTACATCGCCCGCATTTTCTGGTTTTTTTCACGCAAATTGATCTACAACAATGGCGCCGTCCACTAAAACAGGCGAACAACGTACATCCATTTCTGTGAACAAGCAAGTCGCGGCGGCGTTGACTGAGCAAACTCCTTCCACAACGGCCAAGGCCTTACAACACTGCCCAGCTCAACGACGCTACTGCAATCCGTCGACACCTCCAATGCGACGCCGAAACACGCACACCACACCGCGCGATAATTCACGAAATGATTTTTAATGTGCCGGAAAACGATGCACATTCCATTTAACAAACACAATAATTTTCACATCGAAATCTTGACGAACGCAGTTGCGCGCCCTCCGTCCACGCACCGGCAAAGCACACCGGTTGGCGGGAAACTTCAAATGGCCGCCGATGCGCATGCTGGTCGGGGCGGGCACGGGAATTACTTTCCATTTTGAGCTGTAACAACAAAAATGTCATTTGTATTAATAACAGTTACACCTCAACTAAATGTAATTACATTACAAAATTAACTTGATAATTTTATAGCGGCTATTAAAACTACATAAACATAATTATATGGGTTATAATTATATTTTAATGATTTTGTATGCAATTTAATACAAGTCACGACATCTATAAGTAAATTCGATTAAGATTTATTTTTTGCGGGTAATTTGAATTTGACAAGCGCATTTACTAATGTTTACTAATATTGGTAAAATGATTCACGTTATGTTTGCTATAACAAAAACAATGCAAAAATATTGGATCCATACAAAAATTCATCATGCAAATTAGTAGATAATAATATAATTATAATCAATGTATTTGTAATTATGTAGTAATATGTATTGCATGTGTAAACAATACAAAATTACATGCAATTAGTATATTACTATGATTACACAACTTAATTCGAGTACAGACAAAACAAATTGGTAACATTTATTTTTACAAGATCTGTCAAATATTTGCATTCGATTTAGAATTTATATGAATAATTACATGTATTACCATACAAACAGAAGTGATTTACTAGCTATTATCACTACTTGAACTACTGATACTTCTTTTGATTCTGAACATAGATTTTTAATATACTAAGTTTTTAAGGATTTGATGTTTATATTCAGCCACTACCATATATAAACTTCAAGCCCTCCAAGGTTAAAACAACCAAAACAGTCCATAAACTAAATTTTTAGGTAATAATATAAATGACATAAATAATTTCTTGTCAAAATCTTTCCTCGGAAAGCAAATACATTTAGATATTTTAACATCAATCATAAGTTAACCATTGTAAAAACTAATATAATTACCTCATATAAAGACAGATCTAGACCAAAAGTCTATTAATAAAATACATAACACAAATAATAGGTTAAAGTTGCTAACTATAACAATAATATTGTCAAAACACATATCTCGCGTAATATTTTTTATATACCTAACTAAACATTGCCTTACCATGTATGTGCCTGTTGCTTCCACTAGACGTCTTCTTGCCAATAAAACCCGAAAAATTGCGAAAGATTGGAGCTGCTTATATTCCCCCGTTCATCTTCTTGCTCCCTCTTTTGAGTCGTTTTGTCATGTGCGATGACAGATAAGTTGAGGTTAGAAATTTGTGTATGGTCTCGAACGCGAGTTTAGCAGAAATTTTGAATTTGTGAATGAAACATGGGGAGCTATCTACAAATTACCTACTCCGATGATGTTAATAAGGTAAAACTGTTGCACTAGTACTTTGTAATTAACATTATTTGATTCTAACATGTTTAGAGTTATAAAATACTTTATTTGAAGTTCATAGTGGAATTTTAAAACTTATGTATTTAGATAAGATATTAATGGTGAAATCGTGCTTAAAGCGCGAGCGCCAAAAGGAGAAGTTTATTGTGCAGTTGCTACATCAAGCAAAAGTAAGGGTTGCTTGATCCTACATTTTACTTAATAATAATGAAAAAACATGCAGTAAAAATACAAAAATAGCTACCATTGGTAGTAGAAGTATAAGATCTTGCTTTGCACTAGTAGAGAAACTTATATGTAACTGGCATTACTTTATTATAACAAGTTTAGACTTGTTACTATTCTCGGAAATAAATTATGTCTTAAATTTATTTGAATTTCATAGTATAGTGTAGTTGCTACCATGAAACAAAAGATAGTAATGATTGTGTCTACATTTTACATAATAATAAGAATAACTAAGTAACATAAAAATACAAAAATATCAACCATTGGCAGTGGACGTAAGACTTTGGAAACATGAGCAAGTTATAAGTAGTATCTATCATAATTATTAAAGAATGTAGTATATAAAGCAAACTTATTGATTTGATAGTTGTGAAACTATTGATGGTCCAATTCATTCAATAGTATCTGTCATTACAGCAAAGATCATCTTATTTTCATACTCCCAAGAGACACATCCTTTGGATGACTTATCCAAAGGATGTGTCTCTTCATTGCACATCATCTGCTTTGGTAGTTCTGATTAGATGCTTTAGTCTGGCAAACCAAAGTGCAGTACTCCACACCAAACAAATTGCAACATACAATTAAAATTCCTTTAGTTTATCTAGAAGAGTTTTCACCTACCATTGTTTATACCTGTTATAACCAGGTTGTATTTTCTCTCTACCTTTTCCCTTATCTCCTGCTTTCTTTCCATGATCACCACTTTATTCTGCACTACCCTCACCCATGTTGGTATGGATTTTCCTAGGTCTTCAACCTAGCCATGCTCACTCGATTCCAACCTGCTTCCTCAGTTCTCTCCTATCCTGCATCCAGTTTGCCTGTATCATGTTCATTATTATTTTCATCCACTTCTTTCACTCTGCTTTAATGTCCTCAGATTTTATGACACTGATAAAGCAACATTGCCATATGGTAATAGAAGTATGCAGGGCACATTTATACATGTGTGCTAATTTTTTTTACCATATGTAAACAGATACATGAAATGCAAAGTTAACAATGTAAACATCTATCAATAGATTACCAGTAATGACCAGCTACCATTAACTCACTTTTATACAAGTGTGCCAAGTTTAAATTTTGAATAACTATATTTAGTTTTTTTTACAGATTATCAACTTTGAGAAGAAGCTACCATTTGCATGCAGTGAATTATTTAGTGCTGATGTAAAATCAGTACAATGTCTTACTACTGGAAATGATGTGAACACTGTTTACGATATTTGTCTTAATACAAAGGTAATTTACTGAATTTACTTTTATTATTATTGCCAGGACTGGGGATATGCTTTGGACATTACCTTGACTGACAAAGCATGATGCTTTTTGAGAGTATAATTTTATTTTAAAATATACATCTTAATAAAAAAGAGTATCATACTGTGGTCTGCATGGTTTTAGATGTTACTTGGGCTACAAAACATGGTGCTTTATGAGAAATAATTTTATTTTAAACTATACATTTTAATAACAAAAAGTAAAGTACTATGGCCTGCATAGTCCTAGACTTTAACAATAAAACTATTTGAACAAAAGTTGCTTTCATTTATCATTGAGGAGCTGTTCTGGGCTGGTCCTAGCTGGCTTAGAACTGCCCAGAACAGCTCCCAAATGATACACAAAAGTGGCTAAAGCCAGTGGGTATGTTATGATTGTATGGTCTAAGCCCAAAAATTAAGCTGTCTCTGTTTATTGTTAATAATAATATAACAATAAACACTACCATGAATATTCATATGGCTATATTTCTTTTATGGATGTATGTTGGGCATGAAACATAAGAAATGTCAAAATAATATTAATAACAACAATAAACAGTGGCTTAAATATATCTACATTTGTTTTAAGGACATTTCCTATGACTTCAATGTGGGTGATGCAATTGGAATATTGCCCTGCAATGATATGAATGAGGTTGAGAAGATTTTCAATAGGCTAAACATAAATGGAGATATATATTACACGTTGACAATATCTGCTACTACAACTAAAAAGAAAGCTACATTGCCTCAACATATACCTGCACAGGGTACTTTAAGGGAGGTTTTTAAAAGGCATGTGGATATTAGGAGTGTACCAAAAAAGGTTAGTATTATTAATAGTTTTATTTTTAAGTTATATATAAATTGCATATGAACTTTTTTAAATCTGCCAAAAAATCTTTTTTTGTATAACACCATTAAGTTAGTGATAATAAACATGTTTTCACTATGGGTGTCAATTTGTAGCAATATTCAATAGCTACAACTAGAGTTAGAGCAGTTTTAATAATATTAGTTTATAAATAATTGTATATGAGTATAATTTATCTAGGCCTTGAGATGACAACTACCAATATGTTATTTTGTTGTCAATAGCTGTATATATTGAGCTGAAATAAATTACATTACATTACCAAAATGAATTTTCAGGTTTTGATTATTCTTATGTATATTTTAACGATCCTATAATCCTTTTTTTGAGTTTAGAATAAACCTAATTATTATTTAAACAAAAAATAGATCAACATTATACTCAATGGTAAAACTATTGCAATCTTTAAAATGCATTTATGAAAAAAAAAACTGTCTTGAAAGTTACGACAGTTGTCGTCTTAAGGTGCGATATGTAAGTTCATAATATGTAAAAAGTTAAATAAGTTTTAAATTTCAGCTATTTCTCAAAACCCTAGCAGAACACACCACTGACGACCAAGAGAAATTATTTCTCAATACAATTATTGACAAAAACCATTCTGAACAATATAATCAATTCATTAATGGACCAGGCAGGACTCTAATAAGTATATTGGACCACTTACCATCTTGCAGGCCACCTGTTGAAGTAATACTAGAGCACTTGCCACCACTTCAGCCACGATACTACTCAATATCTTCATCTCCACTGAATCCTGATGAGATTCATATAACATTTTCTGTAATTGTATGTGGGGAGTACAAAGGGGTATGTTCGGGTTGGTTGGAGAGCTGTGTTACTGCAGGCAAGGCGAATATTTCATTTTATTTTCGCACCAGTAGCGGGTTTCTTAAGATACCGGATGATACTAAACCGGTTGTTATGATTGGACCTGGAACAGGGGTGGCACCTTTTATAGGATATTTACAACATCGACATCTACAAAAAAAGGATTATGGAGAAACCACTCTGTATTTTGGATGTAGATATTCAGATAGAGATTACTTGTACAAAACTGATACTGAAAGGTATCTTGATTTGAAAGTTTTATCCAAATTATACTTATCATTTTCACGTGAAGGCGATAATAAAATGTATGTACAGGATAATATTGCTAAAAACGGGAACGAGTTGGTGCAACAAATTGTTTTTAATGGTGGCACTGTTTGTATTTGTGGGGATTTAAAACAAATGGCTTGTGAGGTGGAAAAGGCAATATGTTCAGTGCTTATCGAATATAATTCAATGGAAAAGGATGAGGCTGAACGTTATGTGGAACAAATGAAGAAAGATAATCGATTCCAATTGGACATTTGGATTTAATTGCAGTTACAAAAATATTACAACCAACTTATATGTTATCTATTCTCAGTCACTCGTTTTATAATTTTAAGCACATACACTCATGTCTTGACTAAAGTAATGACTAATCCAACACAGTACACATATGATTGTTTATGTAGTGTGATTGGATAGACGTTTTAATCACATACGTGATTTATTTTAAAAGGCACCTCAATAAAAAGTGTATATAAATATAAAATATAGTATAATAATGTAAATAGTGTAGAAGATATATATCTTATATAGTAAATTATTATCAATGGACCAATTTTGTTACCCAGAGATCATATATATATATTTTATATAAAACTTATACCTAATTAAATGCAAGGCTAAGGAAAAAAAATGTGCAATACATGAATTTTTGTTTACTATTACCTATGTCATGTGATCTAAACATTTTTTGCTTCTTCTATGTATAAATCAGGTACTGATAACATCTATAAAATATTACCAGTTTGTTTAAATATAAAAATCAAGAAAACCTAGATTTATACAACATGAGAAGGTTTTTTTTTATAAATAGAAGTTACCTATTAGTTTTGTTCATTTGCTGCCAAAACATAAATTGCCTTGATTGAATTGGCTACAAAGCTTTTTCAACACACAAAATGCTTATGTTTCACATAACACCTCTCTTAAAGGTAAGTTTTATTTTATCATCTCAGTAAACTTCTGAAATCTAAGATATGTAAGGCTTTTTTTGGTAATTTTCGATAACTTAATAAGGCACAACCCTCCTGTTTTTAACAAAAACATTCTTTTGTACTTGACTCTCTTTTACAATGATGGCCATTATTGAAGAAAAAAATAACTAATTATATCATACATAATTCCAATAAATACTAGTTGTGTAATCTTAAAAATGATTCAAATAAATTTGTTCAATTGCCGTTTGGCTGCTTTAATCAATGGCGTTAGCGTTGTCAGTTCCATTCGATTATTCAAGAACCCATGCATTAGAAGCTCTTTGGCAGAAGCCCTTGAATTAACATCAACTTGCAAGCATCTATCAATAAAACTTTGAAGGTTGCGTGATAAATTCTCCCATTTATCGATCAACGGCCGGCCGTTAGCTGCTATTAAATAAAGCGCTCGTAGGGGCGGTTCTTTTAAATAAGGAGGCTCACCATGGATCATCTCAATCACCATAATACCCAACGACCAAATGTCAACTTTTTTACCATACAGTTTTCTTGTAACAACCTCCGGTGCCATCCAAAATGGTGTCCCTACCATTGTATCCCTCTGTTCGTCCCCCATCACGTTTGCACAGAAACCAAAATCAGTTACCTTCACAGAACCATTCATCCCTAATAAAATATTATCCGATTTAATATCTCTATGAATAACACCATGACTGTGTAAATAAGCGATTCCATTTAAAACCTCAGCACAAACAGCAGCAATCTGTCCCTCCTTCATTATAGTCTCTGTAACTACATCAGTTAGTGGCCCTCCATCCAGCAACTCCATTACAACCCACAACCGATCACCCTCCATTATAAACGACTCTAGGAAATTAACCAAGTTTTTATGTTTTAAATCCTTCAGAATTTTAATCTCCCCATACAGCAACTCTTTGCGGGCCTGCTTGTTCATATCTATATCTTTAATCGCCACACTCTCACCAGTTGAATTAGTAGTTGCAACAAACACAATCCCAGATGCGCCTGAACCCAAATCCTGATTATTGCGTGAGTACTTTTTCAACGGATCACCTTTACTGCAAATCTTTTTTAACTCATTAATATAGTCATTGTCAGAATATAATTGAATGTTCTCTCTTGTCTTTCGCCTCATAATGGGCTCCTCGTCGTCCAGTCGTAAGTTATCCAAACTCTTTGCAAGATCATGTGGTTTAGGCTTTAGTGGCAGTGGAGGGACAGCAAAGGTTTCTGATCTAAAAAATTTAAAAGACAACTGCATTTAAGAATTTATGGTGATTTAAAGTAGTGAGTGTACACATGTGTTATCCTCATAGTATGTGTAATAGTAGGTAATAAAAATATAGATCACTCATAAAGTCTATTGAACAGACTCGTCCCATATGCTGAAGAGATGTTGGGATATTTTAATATAGAGTTGTGTCAATTTGCTATCAACAATGATTTTTTTTCTAATTGACTCACAATATGATTAAACTGCTCATATGTTGATAGGGAATTATTAATAAAATAAAGTATTGATTATAATATAGTCACTATCTCAGTTTTTTTAGAATGACTAAAAGGTAATTATTACAACAAGAAAACTACAAATAAACGATTCTTGAATTAAAATTTTAATTATATGATTAAATCAGTGAGTTGAAACCATAAATCATAGTTTAGGTAAAAATCTGTTTTGTGGGAAAAGTATACATGTCACAACAATTAGATGTACAATGGATAGATGTCATCCTCTACAACTCTCTTCTACATCTAATTGTTGTGACATGTATACTTTTCCCACAAAACAGATTTTACCTAAACTACGGTTTTTAAGTTATATGGTTTATATAATTTTTAATACTATTTAGAAAAACACCTGTAGGTGTATACTAACATAACAATTTGATCACATATAGATCAACAAGTAATTTTGACCTAAATTAAATTACTAGAGCATCATAACTTATTTATCTTTTATATTAATTGTTATCCAGGGTGCTATTCCCAACACCACTCATTTAAAACTTGTTCTATCAGAATCACAACCACACACTAAGGCAATTCATCATTATAAAGCACCTTACACAGTCAATAATACTGTCAATCCTAGTACTGTCAGTATTTACATCAATCCTCCTTTTGTATTTATCAAGTTATTAATTATCTGGATTTACATCAGTATTCTCTTCATTTCATTAGTAATGATGAACCTTACACTATAAGTAATACAGTCAATATTTTAGAATAATGAACATTTTAAGCACAGTAAAAAATTTTTCTAAAATATTGACAGTATTATTGATCGTGTAAGGTGCCTTTATTGTACATGCAATTTACATTATAAAAAAACACAAAATTCCATCATGAGCAAACTATAATTGTATCAGTAGTTTGAAGAAAGGAATGTCTCCAAAAGCCAAATTTGTAAGCAATTGAAGGAAACTTAGAGCTAGAATTTCTACATGAATCAATTCTAAAAATTAACAACTTTATTATTTGGACGTCTTTCTGCAGAAATCCACCTAATTTTAAAGTTGTGAAAACAAATTTATATAAATTAAAAATTATCAATTCATTTCAGGTAAATTTTGGCCTTCGAGAGGTATATGTTTGTATTTCGTTAAGTTGAATTATTTACCTTGAAAATAAAGGTAAGAGAAACAAACCTATTTTGTGGGTTGGTTTGTATACATTTAGGTTTGGTAACAGAGTAATCATATCCTGTTGTATTGGCTAAATACATTACAGGTTGTTGGGAATTAATTATCATTATTTAATATCATTTTGGTGATTGTTCTCTTCTTCAAACTACTGATTAAATTATGAAATGTATTTGGAATCACTTTAATGAGAGGATGTAAGATCAGGAATAACACTCCTGATCTCTAAGATTTATACTAAATGTGTAAATGTTTCAATATATAAGTGTCCCAATTAATTGAAATCTACTGTAAAGTAATATAAAAATTCAACTTACCGATCAGACCTCTCTGGCAATGGAGGTGGCAAACATTTGATATTAACATACTCGACCTCAGACCCCAAAGAAACATCAGCATCTTTACTAGTATGTGCATCCTTTGAGTGCATATACAAATCAATCGCCTCAGTCTCCTTCTCAATATAGTCCTCAGTTGCCAATAGTTTGAAATAACCATGATTTTGTAGGGTGTAATTGAAATACTTTACTGCATCAACAGCAGCATTAGGATTTTCCGTAATCTCATCCTCAGTTATTTGATTTCCTATTAAATGGAAATTAAACCCACAGAGTATATAACAAAATTTCACTTATACACATATCATTAATTTTACCTATTTGCCGTAGCCAAGACGTAGGCAGACCTTCAAGTTTACCATCAGCAGTCCTTTTAACGTGAATATCATGCTGAACATTGGTGGGATTTCCGATTATTGAAGGTGAACCATAGTCATCCTTAACCTCTTTCTTCTTGAAGTAATTCCGAACGATATTCATGATCACTTAAGTCCACTTAAATAAAATCACAAGAGGTAAACATAATTAACTGGAGAACTCGCGAATAGGAGTGGTTTTTGCAATATTTATGCAATATCAGGTGTATTCATCATATACAAGGGTGGGGAACTAATTGTCATATCAAACCTTTCTGTTAGATGGAGGAACAATAGCTGACTAATAAGAATTAATCATCCTACAGTGGCGCCACCTTAACACCAATAGCCGTACTGAAGTAGTAGATAAAATAATAAACTGCAAAAAAAAATAGAATATACTGCACATAGACAATACTGCAACAACAAAAATAGAATACTATATATAAACAGTCACAAAATAAAGTATGATTGTTTATAAATATATTTACAAAATTTCATATTTACAAGTTCATATTGTAATAAAAGATTATATTTTACATTTTTGCTTAAAACTTTTCTAATTACGATAGCCCTGAAATTTTAAAAAACAGCAACAGGGAGCCAACTAACAATAACAATTATGTACAAATAAAGAACTATAAATACAGAGAATACACAAATAATATTTTAAAATGGTTATGTCATTAAATAACATTGAATACAATTAAATAACAAATAAATCGTTTGATAAAGAAGAAAATAAAGAGGGGGGTACAGCTTAATGATTTTGCTTTAAAAAGGCAGTGTGCTCACGTTGAGGGGGGTGTAAATGAAGAATTTGTTGGAATAAAATTTAAAATATCTAATTAATCGCCCGCCTTCTCTCCTGTTCTCCGCGGTTTCTTTTTGTTACAATCACTAGCCCCTTAATTAATAACCACTATCGACATTTGCTTTAATCTTCTTTACTATAAAGTACCATTGTAAAAAGTATACCGAAAAAATTATAGGTACACGAATTTAAAAAATATTTGGTTCCGTCAATCACTATCTGACATAACCTTTTTTCTCTTCTTCGCCTGTTTTGGTTTCACGATTTCCTCCTCCTGCAACAAAAATAGATACAATTAAACATACAATAAAAATTTATTTATTTTTAAATATCTTTCAACTACCCAGCTCAGTGGTTAGATGTTTGTACAATACTCAAAATTGGGGATTGATGAAATTTTGTGAATCACCTTTCATGGTTTTTCAGAAATTTGGGTGATTACAATCCTCTGAGATTTTCCTTTATTAGAGGAAAAGTCCTCTAGCTGATAGGTAGAGGTTTTATTTATTTTAACAAAAACAGATACAATTAGAAATGGTATAGCTGTGCTAATAAAAATGTATTTATTTTTAAATATTTTTCAACTACCCAGCTCAGTGGTTAGATGTTTGTATTATACTCAAAATTGGGGATTGATAAGAGTTCGAAATTTTGTGAATCACCTTTCATGGTTTTTCAGAAATTTGGGTGATTACAATCCTCTGATATTTTCCTTTACTAGTGGAAAAGCCCTCTAGCTGATAGCTAGAGGTTTTATTTATGTTAACAAAAACAGATACAATTAGAAATGGTATAGCTGTGCCAATAAAAATTTATTTATTTTTAAATATTTTTCAACTACCCAGCTCAGTGGTTAGATGTTTGTACCATACTCAAAATTGAGGATTGATTGAGTTCGAAATTTTGCTAATCACCTTTCATGGTTTTTCAGAAATTTGGGTGATTACAATTCTCTAATATTTTCCTTTACTTGAGGAAAATCCCTCTAGCTGATAGCTAGAGGTTTTATTTATTTTAACAAAAACAGATACAATTAGAAAAGCTGTGCCAATAAAAATTTATTTATTTTTAAATGTTTTTCAACTACCCAGCTCAGTGGTTAGATGTTTGTACAATACTCAAAATTGGGGATTGATGAAATTTTGTGAATCACCTTTCATGGTTTTTCAGAAATTTGGGTGATTACAATCCTCTGAGATTTTCCTTTACTAGAGGAAAAGCCCTCTAGCTGATAGGTAGAGGTTTTATTTATTTTAACAAAAACAGATACAATTAGAAAAGCTGTGCCAATAAAAATTAATTTATTTTTAAATATTTTTCAACTACCCAGCTCAGTGGTTAGATGTTTGTACCATACTCAAAATTGGGGATTGATTGAGTTCGAAATTTTGCTAATCACCTTTCATGGTTTTTCAGAAATTTGGCTGATTACAATTCTCTAATATTTTCCTTTACTTGAGGAAAATCCCTCTAGCTGATAGGTAGAGGTTTTATTTATTTTAACAAAAACAGATACAATTAGAAAAGCTGTGCCAATAAAAATTAATTTATTTTTAAATATTTTTCAACTACCCAGCTCAGTGGTTAGATGTTTGTACCATACTCAAAATTGGGGATTGATTGAGTTCGAAATTTTGCTAATCACCTTTCATGGTTTTTCAGAAATTTGGCTGATTACAATTCTCTAATATTTTCCTTTACTTGAGGAAAATCCCTCTAGCTGATAGCTAGAGGTTTTATTTATTTTAACAAAAACAGATACAATTAGAAAAGCTGTGCCAATAAAAATTAATTTATTTTTAAATGTTTTTCAACTACCCAGCTCAGTGGTTAGATGTTTGTACAATACTCAAAATTGGGGATTGATGAAATTTTGTGAATCACCTTTCATGGTTTTTCAGAAATTTGGGTGATTACAATCCTCTGAGATTTTCCTTTACTAGTGGAAAAGCCCTCTAGCTGATAGCTAGAGGTTTTATTTATTTTAACAAAAACAGATACAATTATAAATGGTATAGCTGTGCCAATAAAAATTTATTTATTTTTAAATATTTTTCAACTACCCAGCTCAGTGGTTAGATGTTTGTACCATACTCAAAATTGGGGATTGATTGAGTTCGAAATTTTGCTAATCACCTTTCATGGTTTTTCAGAAATTTGGGTGATTACAATTCTCTAATATTTTCCTTTACTTGAGGAAAATCCCTCTAGCTGATAGCTAGAGGTTTTATTTATTTTAACAAAAACAGATACAATTAGAAAAGCTGTGCCAATAAAAATTTATTTATTTTTAAATATTTTTCAACTACCCAGCTCAGTGGTTAGATGTTTGTACAATACTCAAAATTGGGGATTGATGAAATTTTGTGAATCACCTTTCATGGTTTTTCAGAAATTTGGGTGATTACAATCCTCTGAGATTTTCCTTTATTAGAGGAAAAGTCCTCTAGCTGATAGGTAGAGGTTTTATTTATTTTAACAAAAACAGATACAATTAGAAATGGTATAGCTGTGCCAATAAAAATTTATTTATTTTTAAATGTTTTCCAACTACCCAGCTCAGTGGTTAGATGTTTGTACCATACTCAAAATTGGGGATTTTTGAGAGTTCGAAATTTTGTGAATCACCTTTCATGGGTTTTCAGAAATTTGGGTGATTACAATCCTCCGAGATATTCCTTTACTAGAGGAAAAGCCCTCTAGCTGATAGGTAGAGGTTTTATTTATTTTAACAGAAACAGGTACAATTAGAAATGCTGTAAATATAGCTGTGCCAATAAAAAATTATTTATTTTTAAATATTTTTCAACTACCCAGCTCAGTGGTTAGATGTTTGTACCATACTCAAAATTGGGGATTTTTGAGAGTTCGAAATTTTGCGAATCACCTTTCATGGTTTTTCAGAAATTTTGGTGATTACAATCCTCTGAGATTTTCCTTTACTAGAGAAAAAGCCCTCTAGCTGATAGGTAGAGGTTTTATTTATTTTAACAAAAACAGATACAATTAGAAATGGTATAGATGTGCTAATAAAAATTTATTTATTTTTACATATTTTTCAACTACCCAGCTCAGTGTTTAGATGTTTGTACCATACTCAAAATTGGGGATTAATGAGAGTTCGAAATTTTGTGAATCACCTATCATGGTTTTTCAGAAATTTGGGTTATTACAATCCTCTGAGATTTTCCTTTACTAGTGGAAAAGCCCTCTAGCTGATAGCTAGAGGTTTTATTTATTTTAACAAAAACAGATACAATTAGAAATGGTATAGATGTGCTAATAAAAATTTATTTATTTTTACATATTTTTCAACTACCCAGCTCAGTGTTTAGATGTTTGTACCATACTCAAAATTGGGGATTAATGAGAGTTCGAAATTTTGTGAATCACCTTTCATGGTTTTTCAGAAATTTGGGTCATTACAATCCTCTGAGATTTTCCTTTACTAGTGGAAAAGCCCTCTAGTTGATAGCTAGAGGTTTTATTTATTTTAACAAAAACAGGTACAATTAGAAATGGTATAGCTGTGCCAATAAAAATTAATTTATTCTTAAATGTTTTTCAACTACCCAGCTCAGTGTTTAGATGTTTGTACCATACTCAAAGGTATAGGTTTTATTTATTTTACAACAATATTAATTTGATATGAATAAACTAGATACATGGTAAAATAGATTCTTATATACAGGACGAGGTCGAAATAACTCCCACCTTTAAAAGGTGATTGAAAAAGAATGGTAGAAGGTATCTTCAAAAACATTTACTTCTACCTAGGATTTTTTCACTAAGGTTTAAAAATTATACCTTCCAAATGGTCGACTCGACGGTCGAGTTATATTTCAAGACGTGTTTTGAACTTTTTCTTTACTTTCACTAACATATTGGGCGAAATTCCTTCAACTTTTTCTTTAATGACTTCCTTTAGTTGGTCCAAGGACTGTTTGAAAATCTCGGCCACAGAAAAAAAGCGCAGGGACTTTTTTTTAAACCTTATGTAAAAATATTACCTTTACTCATTTACATTTAAGAAGTCAAAAGTTATTTTGTGATATACCATTCACTTTCAATCTGCCTTTTAAATGTAGTTCTTTCAGCTGCAGAATGACACAGGTGATTAAATTGGTAATGTGTTACAAATGGGTTAAACTGGGTAACTGTCTACATATATTAGGATCTAATTTAATGAAAAATCTGGAGCAAATTCATTAGGAAGCTTATTTATATTAGATATTTCTATAGAGCATACAACTGTCAACTTATTACCATTTAAAATTTAATATGATGAATATTAGCTGACTTGACTGAAAGATATATTATCTTTATCCTTTATACACGGTTTATTAAATGAACAATTCTTATGATCAACTAAACTATGCTAATTTATTATTTTAATGATTTTGCTTTAAAGGGCAGTCTGCTTATGTTGGGAGGGTGTAAATGAAGAATTTGTTGGAATAAAATTTAAAATATCTAATTAATCTGATTGCAGTGTATTGTAAAATTCAACTCATTTGAGATTCTGAATGAGTATAGTTTTGTTGGACTCATTTACACTCCCCACACCATAAACATTTGGATAACAAAATTTCATATTTTTATAAAACTTTCAGATCCCATGAAAATATAAATAGTATATAACTATGTACCAAAATATGTTTACCAATACACTAAAGCAATAAAGGAAATTTGACAGAAAAATTCTTTAGATAATAAAAATCCCTTTATTATGATTATCAGTAAAAATTATCGAAAAAAAACCTCAATTCAATTCAAAACTTGAAGTAAATGTTAGTTTAAACCCACCTCTATAAAATTGGTAACCCAAATATGGGCCTGTGGGACACAAGTTGAAAAGAACTGACTGGGCTACATTTATGTAGACATTTTTTGCCCTGAGAAAACTTTTTTTCTGTTTGAGATTGGCACAGTGAAACTGCCTGCATATAAATATTAATAACTGTAAAAATAATTGAATGTATGTACTCAATTATAAGTGAACAGTTTCAATATAAACCAAACAGTTTTATTACCCTTAACCTTCTTGAAGTTACCTTCTTGGGATGTTCTCATTCTATATTTATAAATTGCTAAGCAGCTTAACTTCTCAACTCCCATAAACAAGCATAAGTAGCTTATATTAATTGCATCTTATTGAAAGACCATTCTGCATGAGCAGTCGTTATGGATAATGATTACATATTATAAAATACTATTATCATATAAATGGGGTATAAGGTGATAGTTGGGGCAGCGATTTTAGGGGGTGCAGGATAACAGAGGGACAACTGAGGTAGTGATTTTGGGGCCCCCCTTTACACAACAACAAAATCACTACCCCAGTTGACCCTCTATTATTCTGCACCCCCTAAAATCGCTGTCCCAACTATCATCTTATACCCCCTTTATATGCAAATAGTTTTATTTAATAATAAGTAATCATAGGGGACAACTGGGGTAGTGATTTTGTTGTGGTGTAAAGGGGGGACTCCAAAATCACTACCTCAGTTGCCCCTCTGTTATCCTGTACCCCCTAAAATCGCTGATACACCCTTTATATGAAAATAGTTTTATTTAATAATATGTAATCATAGGGGACAACTGGGGGTAGTGATTTTATTGTTGTGTAATGGGGGAACCCCAAAATCACTTCCTCAGTTGTCCCTCTGTTATCCTGCACCCCCTAAAATCGCTGCCCCAACTATCACCTTATACCACCTTTATATGAAAATAGTTTTATTTAATAATATGTAATCATAGGGGACAACTGGGGGTAGTGATTTTATTGTTGTGTAATGGGAGTACCCCAAAATCACTTCCTCAGTTGTTCCTGTTATTCTGCACCCCCTAAAATTGCTGCCCCAATTGACATCTTATACTCGACCTTTATATGAATATGGTTTAGGAACAGTGGTCCTAGACGTCCTAAGGTCCAATTTTAGGCTTGAAATTCAGTACTTATAGTTTTTAGGGACGAAAAAAACTAGATAGCCGACCAACTTTGTAAAAAATGACATCATCCTCGAGAAAATTAGTTCTAATGGGGTTTCAGTGTCAAGCAATTGGATTTTTCAAAATACCATCAAAAACACTGGCTATAAACTCGAATTATGATATATTATTTGTTTGTGATACTTTAGTCAAAAGTTAGAGCCAATTATTATTATTTATATCCAACTTCAAGGACCTGTAACTTTGGCACTTTGGGGAAAAGTCTGGAACATCATTATTTGGACCAAGGAATATGTCCCTTATGTGATTGATAATGCAGTAGGGTAACATCCTGTACATAAACGCCTTTACTAAACAAAATTTTTCTTTATAATGCAAAAAAATTCGATATTAGAAATGATATTATGTATATAGTAAAATAACTTACCTCACTACTATCCTCAGACGATTCCGAAATCTCTTTCGCGTTCCTCTTATTTGTCTTAGCTGCTGGCTTCCTGCCCCGTCCCTGGCTTTTGGTTTTAATGGTCCCCACGTCCTCCTCCTCCGTCATCGCGAACAAGTCACCGAATTGTTTCTTTTGGCTGTCGTTGCTGTTGTTCTGCGCCACGTGCAGCGCCTTCTGCATGGAATCGAGGTTGTACAACGCGAGCGCGTTGTGCCGCTCACAGTTAATGCGTAATTGATCTAAATGTCCGAGTACTTGGTCCGCACTGGGCACGGTTGAACTAATACTTTTGTTATTGGAGCGTTTCCGTTTGTTGGGCGACGTCGCCGGGTACCGCGTGCTCAGCAGACTCGCCACGAGCTCCCCGATCTTATCCAAGTAACTATCACACCAATGTTTAACCATCGTAAAAACTAACGGATCACAGCGCTCCCGCACGTCCCTCGAGAATAAATACTTCACCAGGTCCGCCGTCGGCTTCTCCTGTTTAAGCATAAGCGTAATTGCAGTCAGTGCTTCCGCATGTTGCTTATAGTCTAAATGTGATATTAAAGGTATTATGGTGTCTAAATTAATATCGTGCGCTTGAATCAGTTGCCACAGAAAGAACTGCTCGATACTCTCCCAATTCAAACTAGTTTTAAGTAATGATTGTATACTGTCCGTTTTAAACATGAGTAAACGTCCCTGCAATATTTTCGCTATCAACTCCTGCAATTGCGTCGCGTCTACTGTGGACAATATCACCCGTAATATTTGAGCATTATTAACGGTTTGCTGTTTAAAATCTTTATAGATATCCGGAACTATGAACATCATCAGGTTAGTTTCACTAACATGACAGGCGGTGAGGTCGTCATATAAACAGTTATCGAGTTTCTTTTCCACGTTCTGACAGAACTCTTTGTAAACACTAATTTTTAAAGCACCACTTTTATTGGACTGATCGTCTTTTTTTTGGTCTGTCCGTACCTGTAATTTTAGGAAGTACAGAAGTAAATAGCCAATAATGTTGTGGCTATTATGCATTTCCGCAAGAAGTTTGAATAGTACATGTTTACCCGTATCATCGTTACTACTTAGTATGTAAAGTATTCGAAAAACCACGAAAATCGGTGATTTAATACTATCCTGCAACGTCTCTTCGTTCACTATATTTGGAAACACTATACTGGAAAGGTCCTCGTGTAGTACGCTGGTGCACAATGTTTTTGCTAAAACCGGGATCACGTCCGAGTCGTCGTCCAAGTCGACCACTTGGTCAACCACCGTTTGCATTAGCTGGCACCTTCTGTCCGGGTCTTTTTCGTTTTGTAGACGGGTTAGTGCTAGTCGTAGGGGTTCATCTAGGATGTCGTCGCCTTTATCGTTTTTTTCTTTCAGACGAACTTTCGCTAAAGGAATATCATCGTCGTCCGTATCATCCTCAGGAGGCTGTATTGTTATCGATGGTTCGTCCTCGTCGTCACTAAACGCGGGCTCATTGTCAAGTAGTATATGGTTATTAAGGGCGTTATGAAACGTATCACCATCGCCATCTAATTTGATGTTGGGCGAGATGAAGTCCTCTACTTTCGATGACGACTCCATTGGTTGTATACAAAATTCTTTAAAGGTTACCCGTATCATGTTGCGCAATTCTCTGTCTAATTTTGTATTGTCAAATAAAGGCAGTAACGAAGGTAGTACACGCTTATCCAAAATTTGTTTTAGGGATGAAAATATGCCGCTTCGCACTTTATCAGCAAGGGGCGGATAAAAATTTGATATGATCCTGCAGAGGAAGTCCAGTAAAGTTGCTGATACGGCGGGGTGCGATCGCATCGAGTGGTGCATCACTAAAATAGCCGGCTCAATGTTCATTATATTGTCTCTTTCACTGTCAAAAAATAACCAGTCGTAAAACAGCGCTAGTTTCGCATTAGATACAGCCACTGCGGAAGTACATGTTGTTAGCAACCATCCAATAACAGCCCAACGAGGAATGATTTCTGAACATAGTAACTCATTAGTTGGATGTATTACACCTACTATGAA
Organism: Lordithon lunulatus; assembly: GCA_963942505.1. Classification (NCBI taxonomy): domain Eukaryota; kingdom Metazoa; phylum Arthropoda; class Insecta; order Coleoptera; family Staphylinidae; genus Lordithon; species Lordithon lunulatus. The sequence goes on from OZ012669.1 coordinate 12,428,679, forward strand.
TCGTATCATATCACAACGAAGACTTTGTGATTCGGGTGTCGCCAAATACTGTCGTTGAAACCAATCCTGGTACCGTTTATGATTTCCAAATCGGACTTGCGATGTTAGAAACACCAACTTTCGTTCCATTTCGGGTGTTAATCGGGATTGCAGGTATCGCCTTGAGGTGCGTGTCTGCAGCAGCTGTAGCACCCCCGTAAATGTCGGACACAAGCTCCTTGGATTTGTCAAAATATCTCTCCACAGGTGCTCGAATTCCGGCAATCTCGCTACATTCTGAAGCAACCTCACCAAATCCCTTCCAATCCCAATGCAATCCTGAAACTTCTCCCGCAGTAAACTAATGATAAAGTTAACCTCTTTCTGTCTTAAATTTGCTAAGTAAGGCGCATTATGATCTTCTATTAAGCGTAAATACGTGTATACCACCGATGGCAGCATCACCGGCGACTTCTCCAGCCAAACCCTGTGCTCTATGAAAATATCCAGCAGCATGTCCACCAGCTGCACGTTCCTTGGCGACACATCGCCACCCGCCGCGTGTCGCATTAAGTTCAAACACAAATTGTCTACATTAGACACGGCATTCCGTATCAACTCACGCACCAACCACAGCAGCTGCGCCTTGGCCACCTCGTTGAACCTGAGGTACCTTTCCAGGACGAGTTGCGACAGGTGCGCCTGCACCAGCCCGAACCCGTCCCGGGTGATCAGCGTCAGGTCCCTGTAGCATTTGACCGCGTTGGCCGGCTCCGAGAGGATTGTGACGAGCAGCCCCAGCGACACATCCTCGTAGCCCTTCTCCTTCAGCAGGGCGTTGTTCAGCGCATCGTGGGAGTCCTTGTCACTCAAGCCGGAGGTGATGCTCTGCACGAACTGGTAGTTTCTTTCCAATTTCTAGGGAAATAAGTAGTGTTAATTAAATTCATTAGGATGTTGATGATGAGAAAATAGACTCAATAAAAGGTATTGATTACATTAAACATCCCATAAATAGTTTGCTTGCACAAAGGAAGGATAAGTAAAACAAAAATGTCAGTTTCCAGTCTATTTTTTTTACTTTCCGTATACAGGGTTGCTGTATAGAGAAGGATATCGCGAAAAAAAATTGAATTGACTTTTCTTCTACGTTTTATGGCTAATATAATCGAAATGGACTATTTTGGAAAATGTATGTTTGCTGAATGGATGGCGACTAAATGTTGGAAATCTCCCCAGCTGGGGTGATCCCGTGAAAAAATTAGCAAATTTGGCCTACAAAGAGAGAATTAAACTTGATAAAACCATTTCGTTTTGCGCGTATGGCACATGATCGCCTCAGTAATGCCTCATTTTGACTTTTTTCGTCATTTTAATTTCCAGACAAAATTGTCCAAATGGGAGAAAATGAGTTGAAATAAGACAAAATGAGACAAGTTAAGTAAAATTTATGCAAAATGGGATAAAATTAGTTGAAATAACTTTTTTCGTCATTTTCATTTCCAGACTAAATTGCCCAAATGGGACAAAATGAGTTTAAATAAGACAAAATGAGACAAATTAAGTCAAATTTAGACAAAATGGGATAACATGAGTTGAAATAAGACAAAATGAGATAAATTAAGATAAAATGTGACAAATTAAGTAAAATTTAGCCAAAATGGGATCAAATGAGTTGAAATAAGACAAAATGAGATAAATTGAGTAAAATTTAGGCAAAATGGGATAAAATGAGTTGAAATAACTTTTTTCATCATTTTCATTTCCAGGCTAAATTGTCCAAATGGGACAAAATGAGTTGAAATAAGACACAATTAGACAAGTTAAGTAAAATTTAGGCAAAATGGGATAAAATTAGTTGAAATAACCTTTTTCGTCATATTCATTTCCAGACTAAATTGCCCAAATGGGACAAAATGAGTTTAAATAAGAAAAATGAGACAAATTAAGTCAAATTTAGACAAACTGGGATAAAATGAGTTGAAATAAGACAAAATCAGATAAATTAAGATAAAATGTGACAAATTAAGTAAAATTTAGGCAAAATGTGGTCAAATGAGTTGAAGTAAGACAAAATGAGACAAATTGAGTAAAATTTAGGCAAAATGGGATAAAATGAGTTGAAATAACTTTTTTCATCATTTTCATTTCCAGGCTAAATTGTCCAAATGGGACAAAATGAGTTGAAATAAAACAAAATGAGACAAGTTAAGTAAAATTTATGCAAAATGGGATAAAATTAGTTGAAATAACTTTTTTCGTCATTTTCATTTCCAGACTAAATTGCCCAAATGGGACAAAATGAGTTTAAATAAGACAAAATGAGACAAATTAAGTCAAATTTAGACAAAATGGGATAAAATGAGTTGAAATAAGACAAAATGAGATAAATTAAGATAAAATGTGACAAATTAAGTAAAATTTAGGCAAAATCGGATCAAATGAGTTGAAATAAGACAAAATGAGACAAATTGAGTAAAATTTAGGCAAAATGGGATAAAATGAGTTGAAATAACTTTTTTCATCATTTTCATTCAAAATGAGTTGAAATAAGACAAAATGAGACAAGTTAAGTAAAATTTAGGCAAAATGGGATACAATGAGTAGAAATAACTTTTTTCGTCATTTTCATTTCCAGACTAAATTGCCCAAATGGGACAAAATGAGTTTAAATAAGACAAAATGATACCAATTAAGTAAAATTGAGGCAAAATGGGATAAAATGAGTTGAAATAAGTGAAAATGAGACAAATTAAGTAAAATGAGTTGACATAAAACAAAATGAGATAAATTAAGACAAAATGTTACAAATCAAAACAAAATGAGTGGAAATAAGACAAAATGAGACGAATTAAGACAAAATAAAGACACAAATAAGATAAATGAAGATGAAATATGATAACATAAAATAACAAAGAATCGAACCGAATCGAATCGAGTCCAAGCAAATCGGAAAAGGAACTAAGCCATTTTCTATTCATCATATATGATAACAAAAAAGTTTTAATTATGCATAAACTAGACTGAAAAAAAAAACATAGAACCAATAGAAATACCAGGAGATAATAGAAAGAACTTCCTGAAAAGTAAATGCGCGAGTATACTCACCATGTATAATAATAAAAGTTTTATTTGAGCATAAACCGACCTTAACCGAAATATGGAAAAAAATAAAAGTTATCTCTAGATAAGATGAAGAGACATAACTAGTTATTACATACACACAAAGCCTGAATATTAACTGATCAAGCTATAATTTAAACCCTGCAATCTTAATGATGATGCCATGACGCGTTTTGGCTGGTAAAGGGAGAAGCTCAGGGGAGTTTAATGATTGAACTGTATTTACCTTAACTTTTCAGAAATCTGTGAAAGGTGATTCGCGAAAATTCGCCCCGATTTGGTTTGAACTTTTTTGAGGCTCAGTACAATCCGTACGACACCTCTAACCACTAGGCGCCACTGAGCTGGATAAACTGGCTACCATATGGTTGAAAACAATAATAATAAGCTTTATTGTCCAACAGATCAAAATCCAATTACTGGATTTATTAATATTAATTAATAATAACTAACTAATCCATTATACTGGATTTATTAATATTAATTAATAATAAGTAACTAATCCATTTAATATTCATATCTACATAATAATTGTAGTTAATGTGTGATTGTGGGCTTTGTTCCCGATTTACGCAAACACCAAACAAATGCCAATAAAAGTATGAGTAATACGTCCAAGAATGGTGAAAATATTATTGTGATTACTAATGGCAGAATTACAATCAAACAATACAATTTATAAAACACCATGCAAATATGCGATTATATGTCGAAATTAAATTAGCATGTTAGTTACAAAACTATTCAGTCAACTATATCAAATGAAAATAATATAATTATTTTGAGTTAACTAAATATGTGCTATTATGATGTTTGCTCCACAGTAAATAAAATGATAATAGAGAAACTAATAGCTTTATCATAAAAAAATACCGGCAACAGTATTGATTTTGCATTAATAATATATTGACCTATTAGGATTTATTCACCCTCTAAGCATTCATACAGATTGCATGTCATTTTGCCATGAGCTAGTTATTATCTTGTAAAATTAAGGCTATTTTTTTTTATAAAAGTAGATTAATTTCAATAACTCCCGAGTTAATATCACTTTTGATAATTTTAGCAACATTCAGGTCTAAACATAGGTATGTGAGGCAAACTTAACATGAATTTATCATATCATATTAATTACGAACTACCGTTTACTCGCCTTTATACAACCCAGCCTTAAGTAAGAAAATCTAAATATATTTTATTTATAATAATATTTTAATTCTTGATCTTGGATTGTATAAAATCCAGCCTTAAGAATTTTCAAGTATGGTGCCTTGGTTTAGGCACTGATAAACTGTTTCAAGTATGACTTGATTTAGACACTGATAACTGTTTCAAGTGTGAATGATTTAGGCACTAATAAACAGTTTTTTTTAAATATAGCTTTAAATATTGTATCTCTGTATATAATTAGCCTACACCCAAAGGTAAAAGGCAATTGATAATATCTAATATCTCTGTATATAAACTATTCAATTTATTTAAAGCTATGTACAAAAAAACAGTTTATCAATGTATTGAGATCGTAAATCTTAAAAGTTGATATAAGTGATCAGTATAAAATCAAGCCTTAAGAATTTTCAAGTTTGGTGCCTTGGTTTAGGCACTGATAAACTGTTTAAAGTGTGACTTGATTTAGGCACTGATAAACTGTTTCAAGTGTGAATTGATTTAGGCACTGTAAAACTTTTGTTTTTTAATATAGCTCTAAATATTGTATCTCTCTGTATATAAAGTATTCAATTTATTTAAAGCTATGTACAAAAAAACTGTTTATCAATGTATTGAGATCGTAAATGTTAAAAGTTGAGATAAGTGATCAGCAAATAAAACATAAATAAAATGGCGGAGAATGCGTAAACCAAGGCTCCAGACTTGAAAATGTTTAAACCTGAATTTTATAAAAACCAATTATCATTGCTCAGTGATTACAGGTACAAATTGGCTATATGTTGCCTAAACTGTTTTTCAACTTCACATTTCATGCCTCCATGTATCTCTATTTACATAGCATTGTTGTTTTATATGTCAAAGTAGTCAATATTGAATCACAGATTGGAATGATTCAACTTTTAAACAAAAAATAATAATTTCTGATATTTCAGAGATATTTTAAAGGATCAGTTAACAAGTGACGTCAGCTACCGCCGGATCCCTACATAAATCGCGCGGGGATTAGCGAAAATGGTCGCATTTTAAATGTAGTAACGTAATAAAAAGGGAAAATTTAAGACAAAATGAGACTAAATCAGGCAAACTGAGACAAAATGGGTCAACATGAGACAACTTAAGACAAAATGATGCAAATTGAGACAAAATGAAGCAAATTGAGACAAAATGAGGCAAATTGAGACAAAATGAGGCAAATTGAGACACAATTAGACAAATTAAGATAAAATCAGGTAAAATTAGGCAAAATTATGCAACAAACAAAACACACATTTGACTCACATGTGGTTTTTGTAAAAAAAATATCAAGAAGAGTGCAACTTGAGACACAATTAGACAAATTAAGACAAAATCAGGTAAAATGAGGCAAAATTATGCAACAAACAGAACAGACATTTGACTCGCATGTTGTTTTTATAAAAAAATATCAAGAAGAGTGCACTGACCACATCAGATTCTTGGTTTAAAATTGCCTATTCTATGGGGTGTTTCCTTTTTCTACCTATGTTATAAAATACTCTATATAGCAGTATCTATTAACTACAAAATATGGTCATAAAACATAAGTTTCAGCGCCAACAACAACGTGATTTTAGTAACTTTGTCATTTCATTGCTTGTCTAATTTTTTGAGTTGTTTCACTTTTAATTCACCCAAATATGTGTGTAGTAATTGTTAAAATAGTGAAGAATAATTAAAATATGCCTAAAAAGTGAACAAAGCTCAATATAGTTATATAATTCATACATAAAAAATGTATAGGCATGATCTCACCATTAGTAATAAAAATAAATGTATAAAGATGATGATGCATAAATTGTTGGTAACTTCACGAATAATTAAAATGTGCCTAAAAAAGTGAACAAAGCTCAATATAATTATATAATTCATACATAAAAAATGTATAGGCATAATCTCACCATTAGTAATAAAAATAAATGTATAAAGATGATGATGCATAAATTGTTTGTAACTTCACAAACAATTAAAATGTGCCTAAAAAAGTGAACGAAGCTCAATATAATTATATAATTCATACATAAAAAATGTATAGGCATGATCTCACCATTAGTAATAAAAATAAATGTATAAAGATGATGATGCATAAATTGTTTGTAACTTCACGAATAATTAAAATATGCCTAAGAAAGTGAAGCTCAATATAATTATATAATTCATACATAAAAAATGTATAGGCATGATCTCACCATTAGTAATAAAAATAAATGTATAAAGATGATGATGCATAAATTGTTTGTAACTTCACGAATAATTAAAATATGCCTAAAAAAGTGAACAAAGCTCAATATAATTATATAATTCATACATTGAAATGTATAGGCATGATCTCACCATTAGTAATAAAATTAAATGTATAAAGATGATGATGCATAAATTGTTTGTAATTTCATGAATAATTAAAATATGCCTAAAAAAGTGAACAAAGCTCAATATAATTATATAATTCATACATAAAAAATGTATAGGCATGATATCACCATTAGTAATAAAAATAAATGTATAAAGATGATGATGCATACATTGTGAACAAAGCTCAATATAATTATATAATTCATACATCAAAAATGTATAGGCATGATATCACCATTAGTAATAAAAATAAATGTATAAAGATGTTGATGCATAAATTGTTTGTAACTTCACAAATAATTAAAATATGCCTAAAAAAGTGAACAAAGCTCAATATAATTATATAATTCATACATAAAAAATGTATAGGCATGATATCACCATTAGTAATAAACATAAATGTATAAAGATGTTGCATAAATTGTTATTAACTTCACATTTCATAAACTCATACCTGTGTTTACATATGGTAATGTGACTTTATATGCTGTGGAATGTGAATTTGAATCATGAATGTGATATTGACTCATAGTTACAAGTAAAATCTACCTTTATATAACCTAGCCTTAGAACATTGGCTGTTCAAATTTTGTTTATTATTTAAATAACCCTAACAACAACCCCTAAACATACAAATGGTCTATATTGATATATTCATAATTAAAAGATGATAAGCAAATAAGCAACAAAGACAAAATGGGAAAGGCCATTTTGGTTGGAGCAGATTGGAGCACTATTATTGAAGAATCAAAAAGCCTTAAGGTCGTTTTAGACAAGACAATTTCTTAGCTCTAAAGTTGTTCAAGAAATGAATTCATATATCCTCCTTCCATACAATTTGTCCTTAAAAAATAGAAAGCGTCATATTTTTCCATTCTACCATCCAATTCAATATTTCAAATAATTTGCTGTATACAAGATAATTTAGATTGATAGATATTTCCACTAAACTTTTCTGTTTTAACACATTGAATGCCAACTATAAGATAACTCGTAGTTTGCATTATTGCCCAACTACAAGTTATGTGGTAGTTTACTTGGCATATTAAAAATTATTAAAAGTGTTGTGCCTTGGTTTAGGCACTGATAAACTGTTTTCTGGACATAACTTTAAATAAATTTAATACTTTATCTACAGAGAGATAAAAAAGTATTAAATAAGTATAAAGCTATATTAAAAAAAAACTGTCCAAGTCACCACACTTGAAAATTCTTAAGGTTGCATCTTATACAATCCAGCCTTAAGAATTCGTCGCTTTTTAAATGTAGTAATATAATAAAAATAAATATAATAAAAATTTAAGACAAAATTAGACTAATGCCCGTAATCACCAACATCCTATAAACTTTATAGGTTCCATAAGCTATTGAATGGATAAATTGACAACGTCATTGTGACAGAATATGCCAAAACAAATGTCAAACACCTTGAATAGCACTTGCGATTGGAGCTTTGATGACACCTTTTGTTTAATTATTCAGTGTTTGCAATAGAGAGAATCTAAAGTAACTACATTCCCTAGATAATGTATTTATTGTTGATATAACAACAAAAACTTATGGGTTCAATAGCTATTGATAGATTTATGGAATGTCAGTGAATATGAGGGTAAATCAGGCAAACTGAGAAAAAATGGGTCAACATGAGACAACTTAATACAAAATTAAGACAAAATGAGGCGAATTGAGACAAATTGAGGTGAATTGAGACAAAATGAGATGGACACACACAAACACACATTCAATTCATGTATGGTTTCGGTAAAAAAATTATTAAAACCACATTCTATATCCTTTTTGAACATTATTATATACTAAAATTATTGATTTTAATGATATACGATTCTAACTAAATTGGCTTTTTATACAAGAATCTTGAAAGCGTGCAACAGCACTGGTGATTCTGGTGTAAAAAGCAAATTTAGAATCATATTATATCATTAAAATTAATAATTTTAGTACATAATCCACATGAGATGGGTTTATTAAAATAAGAAATAAACCAGAACAAATTAGTGAAAATATAGATAATTTAGAATGAATGAAGGTGGTTTTATATATTTTTTGTCATATTTCTTATTTTATTGTCAGTATACAATAATTATTCTAAATAATCTGTATTTCTATTGATCAGTTCTGACTTAAGATGCGCTTATATTAGCATAAAATAAGAAAGAAACTAGAACAAATCAGTAGATATGCAGATTATTTAGTTTCAATAAAGGTTGGTCTTATTTCTTATTTTCTGTCAGTAAAATCCCACCTAAATCCTAAATGATCCATATTTCCACTTTGCACATTATTTTGGATGCCTACACAATAAGAATATTCACATACTATTTAATTCTTGTTACTTATTATGTCAACAATAAACAGTATTATGGAAAATAACTCATGTGAAATATATTCCTTACTTTTTATCAAAATAAACCCACTTTTCACATGTATGCTCACAAAATAATAATACGATTTAGTTCTTATTACTTATTTTGTTGCAATATACATTATTATAGAAAAATAACACCCTGAAATTGTTTCCTTATATCTTATTTTATGTCAGCATAAACCCACCTTAAATACCAATAAAGATAACTTGTAAAAAAACATGTAAACATACTTGTGCCATAATTCACTTAATTTAGTTTATTAAAATCACTGGAAATATTGACTAGTGCTTGCACATAATAAACAATATATTAATTCAATATTAAAGCAGTTTATGAAGAAATTAAATAAAATGCTACTGCAAACATAACCTAGCAAACATGTTTACGTTAGTAATGTGGGTTAACACTGATAGAAATCTTGCATTAAAACGCACTAGAATTACTGTTAATCACATGCGTAGTGTTATTTAAATATTTAGTCACATTTTGTGTATGTATGCGAATTGAGGTTATTTTTATGTTGTTCTTATTAGAAAGGTTCATATTACGTTCAGGTGGTGTGTTCCGGTGGCAATTCGTGGCACTGAGGGGCGCACACAGGGCACAGGCACTTTTATTAACAACAAACAAACAACCGTCCACATTCAAATCGCCCGCCCAAAAACGGCACACAGAAGCATAAAATAGAGAAAGAAGAAGAAGTCGGGGCGATTCACAATGGCCGCTCATCGCACCATCACTTCCAAATAATACCATTTTAAGACATTACCTCTTCTAAATCGTCTTTATTTTCAACTGCAGACGTCACGAATAGTCTAGATGGTGCGTTTTTCTGCTGCTCCATGCTCCAACTCTATGAACACCGCTACAAATTACACACTTTTATCAAATACAGGCGGCCCCTGCATCGTTCCGTCCCTTCAAGGAAAATGTTTGTGAAAAGCAAGCGCGCATTGATATATACGACATGGTTGCGCGCGAACGCGCCCGAACGGTCGAGCGATCTGAAATCGGCCAGTTCACGAGTTCACCGGCTCGCACAGCCAAGCGGCGCAGCGCTCGCCCATCCGCGCGCCACAGAACGCGAGTGGGCCCCGGCCAATGAAATTTTAAACTCGTTCCGTTCCTAATCTTTATGTTTACACATTTCTTTTATCTTTCGTTTGCGCCTTTACACACCGCCGCGGCCGCACCACGGCGAAACGAGGACCGTGACAAAAAAAAAATATGATGCGACACCGTAATGTCAACGTGTTTAGCGTTTCGACGGGCGCCTTTCACGTGCGACTGCTTCAAAGTTTATGACGAATGCATCGCTAAAAACTCGCGCAGGGGGGGACCGTCGGCGGGAGGGGGCGCCGTGCGCCAATTAAAAACAAAATTGGAACGACGCCCGCACTCTTACTATCTTTTCGAATGATTACTTTAACAGTTTTCTCCCGTGATTGGTATTGATCAACCAGAACCACGTTCAATTAATTCAATAATTATTAAACCAGCATATAATAAATAAACTTACTTATACACATAAGTATAAGTATAAATCATTGTTATTAATGTAAGAGAAGTTACTGATATTAATTAAACAACGTGATCAATCAATTCAGCTTATATCGGCTATTCAGTCGGCGTATTATATATATATATATATATATATATATATATATATAATTTGATTTTGGATTAGTTCTCTTCAAACTACCGGTTTTTAGGTTTTAGGTGATGACCGGCATTTTCTCTCTGCACAACACTGTTTTCCGGTTATTATATATCTATTATTCGGAATTGCGAAAAAAGTCGTATGAAGACCACACCCTTCAACTGTTGAAACAGTTCAGTATTCCAAATAAAGGTTCTTCAACTGTTCCAACAATTGAAACGACGCTCTTCTGCTATTATTTACATCTCAAAATATTCGTTTAATCTAGTTTTATTATTTACTGAAGAGTTCTGTATGGTAAGGGAAGTGAAACGTGGTGCCTAGTCAACGAATATGAGGGAGTGAAGGCAGAGTGGATGGTTGTCGACGGCAGAACCCCAGCATGTGGACCAACAAAATTACGCAGTAGCGCCCCAGAGAAACGAAAAGGAGGCTGGGAAGACTTCAAAAGCGCTAGCAGGATGACGCTAAAACGGTCGTAGGGTGAAACTGGACGCAAACAGCGACTTCAGACTAAATAAGAACCAGAGAACACTATAAGAATAAGAATAAGAGGGGGGGAGGGTGCAGAAATGTGTTGCTGTATAGTGAAGGGAACGACACGTGGTGACACCTTGACAACGAATGTGAGAGAGTAAAAGCAGAATGGGTAGGGGATTGTAGAAATTGAATGTTAAAGCATGGAAAACTGCAAAAGGTTGGCATGGAAAAGGATAAGAGGGTAAGGGTCCTACTAGTTCTGGATAGTTCTGGATAGTTGGCTGGAGGGTAGCACCTTAGGACTCAAAATGGACTCATTGTGAAACCTCCCTTTAAGGCTACTCACTCGCCCCACCAGTCAATTTTGCGTGCGAGCTGCAAAACTCTGGCGGGTGAGGAGTTGCCAATGCTGGTCATATTAGGCCAGCACTCCCCTAGTATTACATGCCTAGTGTGTACTACAGCTGGGCAGAGGCACATTACATGCTCTGCTGTTTCTAGTTCTTCATTGCACCCTCTACATAACGCGCTGTCCTGTCTACCAGACCCATTGTGGATAGGTGTTCTACTTTTAGGATACGATATGATGTTGTGTTGAATTTTGTATGTGTGTTTGTGTAATGGTATTCCAAATAAAGGTTTTTTTATTGAAGAGTTGCTGGACTTCAGTACCAGAGTGACTAAACTTATTATTTATTAAATTAAACAACATTCATATATATATTAACAATAATTATTATAAAAAGTAATAACCAACTAACTGTATATTTCCCGGCAGCTTTACTATCCCGCATTTTAATTCTAATCAATTTCTCGAAAATTGGCGTGGTACAATTACGATAAACACGAATTGGTGTATTTCTAATAATTATATCCTTTATATCCAAATAATTACATCTGTCCCCATAGCATCCTTTGCAATCAACCACCACCCCTGCACCATGAAACATATTGCAGAAAGCCGTACAGGGGATTCCATCTGGAGCGCATGCACGTCCAATCAGCACCTTAGTTTCTCGAATATTTAACTTTATGATGATGCAACATTGGCGGGTTTTACATACACCTGTTTTGCGGGTAATTGACGCACAACTATCACCGGTACAGCGGTAACAGTAGAAATACTTACTGGGCTCGGGTGCTAAAATTTAGAGATATTTGATATGCTGAATGTAAAGACGCATACCAAGAAACTAGACTTTGCATGCAAACTAGGCTTAAGAACGACAACGGCCCTGTCCGTTTGGTTACTACTAGTGACTACAATAGTAGTAGCCAAACGGACAGGGCAAACGTTTTGATTAAGATAAAGCAAACAAAGGTTAAGGAAGGTTGGAACATGTCATGAGAATGTACAGTAATCGAGCAAGTTAGTGCTAGAAAACAATTTAGTAGGAAAAACAAGAGGAAAACTGAAGTCAAGATGGAAAGATGAAGTATTAAAGGAAATTGAACAGAGTAGCTTCACAAACTGGAAAGAAATGACTGAAGGAACTACAGAAAACTAATAACATAAGCTATGTGCCTACTAGGCCTGCAAGGCTAATTCTGGATCTCAATGACATTAATCAAAAGAAACCAGTGACACTGATAAACATTTAGTTACAACTTACCTTCAACCGGTGATACATAAATGAAGTCGTAAAAATAAAAACAGACGAATATGAACGTCCATATATGAAAACTCATGTATCTGATGAGAAATTTGTCGATTTTATCTTAGATAAATTGCAAGTTGTACGTGTCATTGCAGATTTGACGTTTATTAAAATATTTTTTTGGAAAAATTTATTTATTCTCAGCAGTATTATATGAGCCTGTGAAAATAAATGTGGTGTCAAGACAAGAACTTTTGTGAAGGGAGAAGATTCTGGGTTTGGTATTTATGTAAATCGACGTGCGCAATTACAGACTTGAAATCAATTTTTTCATAAGAAACTGCGTTGTCGATTTACATAAATACCAAACGAAAAATCTTCTTTTCACAAAAATTTCAAAAGTGATTTACACTACTTTCATTCCCATTCTCACAGGCTCATATCATCTGTGACTCTCAGACTGTTGAAATTTTTAGTCAAATTGATTGATTAATAGTTACAGGCACTATTGTAGAGAATTTTAGTACACAGAAGCACATTACCAAACAAATCCAGTATTTTACAGAAATAAAAACAGACAGTAGCTGCCAAACGAGGAAGAGACATTGGAAATGTGAAAAGAATAGTTTGAAGAATTACTCAATGCAAAGGAACAAAAAAAAACAATGAGTAGACGAGGAAGCACATGAGATAAACAAGTAAAGTGGAGCAGGAACAACCATGCTTGGGGGAGGTGAATGAGGTAATACCATTATAATCATTACTCTCATTATTATATCATTTACATGTTATTATCATAAGATGTAAATGATATATGGTAGAAACCAGAAATCCAAAGAGAGAATAGAATCCGGGATCAGGAAAGAAAACGACGGCCAAAAGCTAGATATCAAAAGGAAATTGGAAACGACATGATAGGGTATAAAATTACTAATTGGGAAAATAAGGTAAAGGACAGAATGGAAAGGAAGAAAATAATCAATAAAATCATGGGCTACTAAGTGTTCAGTGCTAATATTGATATTTGAGGGGGATTACAGATATAGGGTGATCATGACAATGGTGAAACGCAGATTAGATAGTGGGCAGAAAAGTGCTGCTGCCGGAATGCCAGGGTGGTTTTAGAAAGGGAAGAGGGACGAGAGAGCAGATTTTCACGCTCGCGAGAATGGTGAAGGAAGCGTTGGAATGCAAAGGGAGAGTGTATGCAATGTTTGTGGATCTCAAAGCGGCGTAAGATTCAGTTCCTAGAGGAAAACTCGTGGAGTGTTTGGATAGATTGGGCATGGAAGATGAAGGTGTGGAGTGGGTGAGAAAGATATACAAAGAGTCGTGGGCAAAAGCAAGAGTGAATGGAGAAGTGTCAGAGAAATTTAGGTTGAATGAGGAAGTATTAGCCCACTAATCCCCCTCCTGTTCAATCTATACACAAGCGAGTTGGAGGAGGTGCTGAGGAAAGGACATGCTGGAGGGGTCGTGGTGGGGCGAACCAAGGTGTGGACGTTGGCGTATGCGGATGACTTAGTGCTAGAGATGCAAGAGATGCTGGACAGAATGGGAAAGTACCTGGATAGGAGAGGGCTAGTGGTGAATGTAGAAAAGACTAAATGGATGATGTTTAGGAATAGGGGTAGAAGAGGTAGCTCTTCCACAGCTAAAATGGAAGGGAAGTATGATTGAGAGAGTGAATGTCTTTAAATATCTGCGATTTTGGTTTGACAGCGGTGGAGGATTTAGGGTGCATGAGGAATGTATCCAGGCGAAATCGAGAATGGCTTGGGGAATAGCGAGAAGAAAATGGGAGAGTTTGTGGGGAGGTTACCTCGTAATGGTGTGTAAGATCTTGGATGCGTGTGTAAAACCGATACTGTTTTATGGAGTGGAAGTGTGGGGATTGCGAGTGGGATGTGATAGAGAGAGAGCAAGGTTTGTTCCTGAAGAGTCTGCTAGGTCTCGAAAGGTCGACACCGAGAGCAGTGCTGTTGCAGGAGATGAACCGTATGAGTATGTGGTGGAAGTCATGTGTGAGGGTGGTGATGTTTGAAGAAAGATTGCAGGAGTTGATTGAGGAAAGACTGGTGCGGGAGGTATGGATGAGGTGTAAGAGTAGGACAGAGAGTGGATGGAGAAAGGATAGAGGAAGGATGTATGAACGAGTGGGTATGTCTGAGGTGTGGGTAAAGGAGAAGTTGAGAGAATGGGAAGCCTAGGAACTGAGGTAAGAGAGAGATTGAGGGATATTGAGTGGCAAGAAAGGCAGGTTAGAATGACTCAGAGCTCCTACAACCCTGGCTATGTAGAGTGGCAAGTGCTTGGGAAACTCCCGAGTTACTTAGCCAGAGGTGAGTGGAGCAGGGAGGACAAAGTATGCATGGCGAGAACAGCGACGTGTGGGTCAGACGAGAGAGGGAGGAAAGTGTGCGTGTGCGCTGTGGAGTAAAGGAGGCGACACGTGGTTGCACCTTAGCGAAGAATGTGAGGGTGTGAAAGCAGAGTGGGAGACTGCAGAAAGCTGAATGAATGGTTAAGCGAGGATGCAGAAGGCGTGAAAATCTGCAGGAAGCAGACGTGGGAGAGGAAAGTGGCGAGGGCAGAAGGAGTGGTTATGTATAATGTTAATTTGTAATTTTTGCGGAGTGTTACTTTTATTTCTAATTATATTTTTATTTTTATGTATTTTTGTTGTGGTTGGGGATATTGAAGAGTTTTTTTATTAGGAAAATGCCAATAAAGGTCCTTTTTTTTGTTTATAGATATTTGACAATATTTCACAATATTTGATGATATTTGACATTATATAACAATATTTGACGATATTTGACAATATTTGACAATATTTGACAATATTTGACGAATATTTCACAATATTTTACGAATATTTCACAATGTTTGATGATATTTGACATTATATGACAATATTTGACTATATTTGATGATATTTGACAATATTTCATCCTGATTTTTTTTGTTTGTGGACTGATTTTGCTCAAATTTTCACGGGATGGCCCCATCTCGGTTTCCCAGCCAAATATGGTCGCGATCCATTCAGCCGTTTTCCCGGTATTTTGTTCACAGACCAATATCCACTCACACACACACACAGACTGTGTAAACTTCTTGAAGTGATAACACTAATAAACGATTATTATTATTATTATTATTTTCCTCAAATAGTCTATTTCGATTAGAAAAGTCATGAAACATCAAAATTAGCAATTCGATTTTTTTTGCGAAAACAATACCTTCCTTATACAGCTATGCTGTATATCGTAATAAATTGAATTCTTTAAACTACAGCTATGTATGATAATATGAATTATGTTTAGACTTATTTAGCTTCAAAATGAGGCATTGTTTATTTATTTTCGTGATTGGCTAACGCATAAACGTTGACGCGCCGACGAAGATCAGGAATAAGGTACATAGGGTTTTAAAATTCCCGCGCATACATAATTCAAAATGGCCGACATTTGACATTTTAATTATCCTTTAAATAAATTAATACCGAAATAACCTACAAATGAAACAACAATAACCAAAGGCAGTTATTAAAATAAAATAAAATAAAAAACATACAAACACATCGTAAGTATAACGCAAACCTCCGACAAAAGCGATACAAGTCAATAAATCTACGCTATTCTAAACCGCGTTCGTTTATAGTGTAGCTGTGCTGCACGGTCCGTAGACTAGAGTATACGGATCGTGGCTGTGCTGGGCTTGTCTTAGATGGCCTGGAACAGCTCCCAAACGTTAAAAGAAAGCGGCTCTATTATGATGGACAACTATTTTTCATAGTTGTAGTAGTAATTGTTACAATTCTGTAACTGGCTATCATCCTTTGGGTCATTCTTCCATGTGTTAGGACTTACTACTAGTCAGAAAATAGTACCAGTGTCTTCTAAAATGATTGTCTCTCAATGACAAATAGTACTGACTACCTGAGCCTTTGTATTTCAATATTTCTAAAAGACTGTTAACTTTTTAACTTGTGTTATTTTTATCAAGAGTGAAATATACTATTGAACTTTGACATCCTTATAGTTCTTTGTATAATACCCTAATTTAAGGATATGTTGTTCAATTGAGGTTACAATTCCAGACAACTTTTTAGCTTGTATTATTTTATTTATCAAGGGCAACATATACTAATGAACTTTGAGATCCTTACACCTGGTTTCTCCAATGAATCTTAAATCTCGTCTTATATAAGCTCGTGTTATATATATATATATATATATATATATATATATATATATATATATAAATTTAAGACATGGTATATATAACCATGTCTTAAATTTTTATTCTGTTACACCAAACATATGTAGATCTTAGTCTTACAATGTAAGACCGTCTGATTGTTTTAAGATCAGATTTTTGTATGAACGCTTTAAGACTTATTATTATGACAGTCTTAAACTAGTTAAGATTCGTTGGAGAAACCGGGTGTTATAGTTCTTTGTATAATACCCTAATTTAAGGTAATGTTGTTTAATTGAGGTTACAATTCCAGACAACAATGTCCCTTTTTGGAACATTAAGCCAAACAATAGTAAAAGGCATACAAACATGGACACCAAGTGTAACCGCCCTCCGTTTCCGTTACCACGCCGATAAAGTCGCTAGGGGGCCCTTAATTCGTCGTTATGGGCATGATGATAAAATCCTGCAGAAAGGCCTACTGCCACGACTGAAAGAAGCTGGCCCACTGCCCATGCCACAGTACAGGCCTAAAGATGCTTGGAATAATAAACGTGCATTGTTTGGACAGAATGATTACATAGATATTTTGGGGAATGACCAGTTGCACCCTACAAGGATACTTTACAATATTCCCAGCTGGTTAAGAGGTGTGAAAGGAAATGAGTATCAAGTTCTTGTAAGAAAACGAAAGATTTTATATCACACCCCATACCATCTAGCAAGACCAACAAAATGGACTGATTTGAATAAGCGACTTAGGTACCTTTATAAATTTATGAATAGGCACACAAAAACAGGTTCATCAAAACAGTAATGTAGTAAATAATATTTAAACAAATACAATTAGTGCATAAATATACTTTTTTTTATTATATTCGTAGTACAACAATTGCAATAACTATACCTTACATAAATATTTTGGCACACAACTTTCTGAATTAATTACATACTCCTTATGTCTCAAATTATGGTATACATTTCTTCAACACCCTTTGATTATTGAAATTTAATGAGTTTCTATTTCTATTCTGCACTGACCTTTTTACAACTGTGCTGCTATATAACCCTAGTTGGCTCTCACTTTTTTGCGTTGATTTTATATTTCCAGTTTCCAACCTCTAATACATGCAGCACTTGTTTAGCACTTCACGGGTCCGCAATACAAATCATACATCACTAGAGTGCCCATAAAATCCCGTTTGTTTTAACATAACTCACTCTACTGGCGCTATTATTTATGCAACAATATTGCAAATAAATATGCATCACATTCAAAATAGTGCGGGTCTGGTGGCCATCTTATAAGTTAACTGCCGCGATATTCGTGCCAGGTACCGACATCTAACGGCTACTAATGACGTCAGCGGCAGCCGTGAGGTGTCGTACCAGCCGCGAACTGTAAGATGGCCGCCAGATTCTTACAGGTTTGAACGCGCTGCAAATATTTATTGCAATATTGTGGAATAAACAACATCCCCAGTGGACAGTGGAGTGAGTTATATTTAAACAACGGGGATTCTAGTGATGTGTGTGATGTATTGTGGTCGTGCATAACCAACCCGGTAGATGCAAAACAAGTGCTGCATGGATTAGAGGTTGGAAATTGGAAAATTCTGGAAATATATAACCAACTAAAACAAGTTAGGGTTTCACCAGCATTTCAACTGTAAAAAGGTCAGTGCATTCTGCTATTTAACTTTCTTGCTATTTTAATTAACATCTGGTAATAAGTAATTAACTACAGTTGTATTGTGCTATACTACTTATTGAATTATTTGTGCTCATAAGTTGCTAAATTACCGCCCACTAAAGCCTATATTATAATCCACTTACATATTCTACATATTTTTTTCAAAGTAGCATCATATCATATCTTTTTGTTTGTTATTTGCTGCAGTAGTTCTGGATAGTTGGCTGAAGGGTAGCATAGCTACAGACACTTTGGCCTCAAAATGGGCCCATTGTGAAACCTCCCTTTAAGGCTGCTAACTCGTCCCACCAGTCAATTGTGAGTGCAAGCTGCAACACTCTGGTGGGTGAGGAGACTGTTTGCTTTCTTTTCCTATGACCATGATCTTTATGTTACTAGTATTTATTCACATGTTTCTGCTTTCTAATTCATTCCCTCGTAGGTTCAGGTTTTCTTATAGGTCTTTTTTACTTGATGTACAGATCATTACATAGTCTGCATTCTGTCACCTTAGTATATCAACCATAATGAAAATGAATAGTGTTGGACTCATTACACCAGCCTCTTTTAGGCTCTTGTTTATTAAAAATGTGCCTGATTGCATATTGTCCTTTCTTATATAGCCTCGGTTGTTTACATATAGACTTTATATTCCTTTTTTAGCTTTAGTTCTATGTACTTTTCTTCTTAGTCATTTTATGCTATAGCTAATTTCTCGCTGCTGCTGTCATGTCTTCTATATTTCTCTTTGCTTCTGAACAATCATTTACAAAACATTGGTTTGATGTCTTGTTTCTTCTCCTTCCCTTTGATCCTTTGATTGTCCTACTACTACCTACTAATCCTTTCATTACATTGCTGGTTTGCTCTTTTATACTCTTAATTTCAGCATACTAGAATTTTTGTAAGATCTATTGGTATATATTTCTTGCTTTTGGGCCCCAAGCTGTATATATATATATATATATATATATATATATATATATATATATATATATATATATATATATATGTATTTCTATTTTTAATGGGGTGATACTCAGACTAATAAATACATTTATTTATTAGTCTGAGGGTTGATAGTGAAAAACAATGAATTTTCAATAAAATTCTTGTTATATTATTTATTATTTACTCAGTTCAGTTCATAATTACAGCAATAATATAATCATATAAGACACATGTTATAAATATGCTGGTTTAGAATACAAACTTTCTACCCACAATAAAAATCACATCACTTGGCATAATAACAATTAAATTAATCCTTAGTTTACAATTGAAATGCAAATTAACATACTACAGGATATAGATAAAGTAAGTGTAATTACATTTTGCCCTTTTTAAACCTCTGCCTGGCCTGGGACTTTGTATATCGACTTTTACTGTCAGTCTTCCCATTTTCTGTTGGCTGTTTTTCCTCCTCCTCGTCCTCTTCACCTAATAATTATACAACAAATTAATTACCATGTGGTAGTCTTGATTATTGGACACAATAAGTTAGTTGATATACCAGTTCAAATAACATTCAAAATCACTAAATTTCTAAGGGATAACAAATATAAACTTCATAACAACATGGTTTTCCAGGTTGTAATTATGCATCATCCTTTATCTGTTATTGTGAAAATTGAATTCCTACTTGAGTGCTAGTATTATCAGCCATTATAATTACCAAAACAGTTTATGGGTTGCAACAGGGAACTCCTCTGACTCTTTACATAGTATCTGAACAACTTAGCTACCCCATAGCCTGCTAGAGCAATAGCTATAGTAACGAAAGCCATAACCAAAGGGTGCTAAAACAAAAACTGTCTTTAACATCATTATAATTAATTTTATTAAAAATGGATTTATACTTAAATAAAATAAGAATTTAGTTTTTAAATTTTGCAAGCACTGTACTTGGTGGTTATAATTAAGATTAAATTATATATCACTAATTGAAGGCACCATCATGTTTTGCAATAAAAGACTCTATTTTATTTAATATGTCAGCTATTTAAATGAAATAGAATCTTTATTTCAAAACATAGGTAAAGTAAGATAGAAGGCAAACAATAATATATATTTCAAAATATGATGGTGCCTACAGATAGTGATATATGTATAATATAATCTTAAGATCGTTTTAGACAAGACAATTTCTTGACTCAAAAGTTAGTCAAGATACAAGACAATCTAAATTATCTCATATCATACAGTCAAGGACAAATTGTGTGGGAGGAGGATATATAAATTCATTTCTTGAACAACTTTTGAGCTAAGAAATTGTCTTATCTAAAACGACCTTTAATTACAACCACGAAGTAAAGTTCTTGCAAACTTTAAAAACTAAATTCTTATTTTATGTAAGCATAAATCCATCTTTAGATGCCTTCAGATAGTGATATTGTGAAATGTTTTATAATTGACACATCAAATCTGAATTTGATTATTTATCCAATTATTCATAGTTTTTAATCAATAGTACCCATCACTATAAAATGCTATAGGATTTAATTTTGTTTATTACAAAAATTATTATTAAATAATCTTACATGATATATTAGTGTAATCTTACCGTGGGACTATTAGTAAATATGTAATCAGCAATAACAATAGTTACACCAATAACAATCCCCACACCAGAGCCCAACCAAGGGATCTGCTCATCAGCTTGCAGGAAGAAAAATGAATCATGTATTAAAAACAACACCACAAAAATCCCACCTACAAACCTTTCAACTCCTTCATTTTAGCCCGTTTTGACCTCTCTATAGCCTCATAGATGTTACTATCATCAGGCTTAAACCTCAATGCTGTTTCATATGAAACCACTGCATCCTCATACTGATATGTACTGAACTCAATTTCACCTTTCCGGAAATACCCTTTAGCCCAATTTGGGCTTAAACGAATTGTCTCTATTGCATCTTCCATTGCCAATCCATACTGCTGCAATTTGAGGAATGCAAAAGATCTATTGCTGTACAGAGCAAAACTCTTCGGATCCCTTTTTATAGCATGTGTATAGTGTAGAACAGCCTCTGCATACTTATTGTTTTTAACAGCTGCATTTCCCAACTCCTTTAAACTCTCAGTTGTAGGTGATGACTTCTGTTGTTTGTGTAAAATCATTGTAAATTATTTTATCACATAACATGATTTGATTGGGCTTACCTGCTCCTGTTCAGACATGACAATGATGTTTCAAGCACCTGTTACTAATTCCCTCAATGAAAACGTGCGGGAGACTTCGTTTTCACTTAATTCTAATTGAAAATCGATTTTGTTTTGCTTTTTTTGTCAACTTAAAAGCATCACCATGACATCTGTATTGTATGGGGAAATGTCAAAGTGGGGAGGTTTCTATATTATCGGCATTACAATTAAAACTAATGACTAATTAATAATATAATATCGCCTAGCAGCAACACCACACATCTAAAATTTTATTCGAGGTTGATAAGTTGATGTTTATTGGAGTAATTACATTGCTCCTGGTTCAAATATATAAAATATAAGCCATAAATAAAAAATATTAGCAAATAATAAATATAGGGGAGCCTGAGTTCGATTCCCAGTGGGGAGTGAATTTGTGCGTATCATCAGTTTTCAGAGGTTTTCTGTGAAGTTAAGGTAAACATAGCGGGTGATTAAACTCCTCTTAACTTCTCCCTTGGCCGGCGGAAAGGCCTCAGGGCTGATAGCCCTAGAATGATAGAAGTTTTTTTTTAATAAATATATGAGAAAAAATGTTTATTAGGCTATCGGATTATCTATTGTAATTATTTCATTAATGTCCGCTTTATAAAGATAGAATTTTTTTTAACACAGCTCAGTTGCCTAGTGGTCAGAGGCACCTTTCTTCTCGTACTGAGCATCCAGCGCTCAAATCCCAACGGGATTCACCGTTTACAGTCTTCAGAGGTTTTCTGTGAAGTTAATTACCCGGTGATTAGACTCCTGTGAGATTCTCCCTTTATCTAGGGCAAAGCCTCATGGGTGATAGTCCTATAAAGACGTTTCTTTTCCAGGAATATATCATGACTTTTCTTTGTTGTGATACAATATACTATAATGGAGCCTTTCAAAAAATGAAATATTATAAACTTGCCTAATCAATTTCATAGTTCTTCTGTGAAGTTAAGTTCAATACCGGGTGGTAAACTCCTCGGAGCTTCTCCCTTGACCGGCGGAAAAACCTCACGGCTGATATCCCTAGAAGTTTTTTTTAAATAAATATATGAGAAAAAATGTTTATTAGGCTATCGGATTATCTATTGTAATTATTTAATTAATGTCCGTTGGCCACTTCCGCTTAGCCCCTCCCCCCATTTTCGAGCTTATTTCTAGAGGGTGTTCAATAGTTCAATACCGGATGGTAAACTCCTCTGAGCTTCTCCCTTAACCGGCGGAAAAATCTCACGGCTGATAGCCCTAGAAGTTTTTTTTTTAAATAAATATATGAGAAAATATGTTTATTAGGCTATCGGATTATCTATTGTAATTATTTAAGTAATGTCCGTTGGCCACTTCCGCTTAGCCCCCCCCATTTTGAGTTTATTTCTAGTTTTGTTTTAAATAATTTCGACTATGATCATTGAGATTATCATACTTCTCATATAAAATCATTTAATTTGATAATTTATTACTTTTATGATGTATGTATTATCTGTTGTTGCCGTGTAATTGGAGTATTACTCTGTTGGGCAAATAAAGCTGATTATTATTATTATTATTATATATCAGTAATTGAAAGATATTTCTTAAAAAAAAAACATGAATATGCTAATTACAATAATAATAAAAAAAACTATTGCCTACTTGTTCTAAACAACTCTATAAATAAAGATTAGAAAGCTACATTTTCTACATCAAACACGTTTGGTGTCTTTAAAATCGCATTTCCATAATGTAAATAAATGTGTTTGTTACTGCACGGATTGATAATTACCAAGTGGATTATAGAATGAATAAGGACACTTGTTGAATGGAAAATATTATTAGTTCTATTCTATAAATAAACATCATTATAATTTATATCAGCAGTATTTACTTTTAAATTTTAAACAACGTTTATAAACAGTAGTAATTGGTGACGCATTTAATCCACCCAAGAAAATATAATTATTTAAATAAACCAAGATTGTAATTTATCATCTCTTGTTTTATCAGCATATTATTTTATATGGAATGGTTAATTTTGTATTCTCTTCTCGCTTGTACAATAAATTGAATAGTTATGGACAAGTAAATTATATAGAATGTACATTGTGAATTATATAATTATATAATATATAATTATAAAAAGAAGAAATTGTATTAAAATATACCCTCATAATCACATTTAAAAATATGACAACCCTTATTACAAATGGTGGTTTATTTTTACATTTATTATACCCTCGAAATAACATTTAATAATATGACAACAATTATCACAAATGGTGGTTTATTTTTACGTTTATTATACCATCGAAATAACATTTAAAAATATGACAACCCTTATCACAAATGGTGGTTTATTTTTACATTTCTATACCCTTGAAATAATATGACAACCTTATTACAAATGGTGTTTTTTTTATATTTATTATACCCTCGATATCACATTTAAAAATATGACAAACCTTATCACAAAAGGTGGTTTGTTTTTACATTTATTATACCCTTGAAATAACATTTAATAATATTACAAACCTTATTACAAATGGTAGTTTATTTTTACATTTATTATACCCTCGAAATAACATTTAAAAATTTGACAAACCTTATCACAAAAGGTGGTTTGTTTTTACATTTATTATACCCTTGAAATAACATTTAATAATATTACAAACCTTATTACAAATGGTAGTTTATTTTTACATTTATTATACCCTCGAAATAACATTTAAAAATTTAACAAACCTTATCACAAATGGAGGTTTATTTTTACATTTATTCCTGAATTAAATATGGCTTAGCGGTTTGAAAAACCTTGCAATATTGAATACAATTATATAAGTAATTATAACATGTGTATAAGCAGTTTCGTAAGTAAGATTAAACAAGAGTAAGCAATTCTTCGCGCTATGTAGGATCTTTTTATTAACTTCTTCTAATTTTGTTTCTAAATTACTCTTTCCGTTAATGAATAAATGTATTCATTAACGGAAAGAGTAATTTAGAAACAAAATTAGCAGAAGTTGTTAAAAAGATCCTACATAGCGCGAAGAATTGCTTACTCTTGTTTAATCTTACTTACGAAACTGCTTATACATACACATGTTATAATTATTTATATAATTGTGTTCAATATTGCAAGGTTTTTCAAACCGCTAAGCCATAGCCACCTTGGTTTATAAATAAACATCGTAAACTGTTGCAAGTTATATATCCCTACAACTTGGACGAGGACGGATTTTAACAGTTGCTGTTTACTAATGTTATCTCTAAATACAAATAAGATACGAGTTATTGAGAACGGGAGGCTTCAACCGTTCAATGTGCCAATACATTTATGACGAAAATACTTATTTTACTACAAATTGTTAAAATTAATTATTTTAATTAATACTCAAGTGGCCAGGTGGTTAGAGGCGTCGTTCGTCTTGTACTGAGCATTGGGGACTCGTTCGAACCCCATCGCACAGTGGGGTTCACAAAACATTATGTTACATACTGAGGTATTACTAAACCCTCTTTTAGAATTCCAATTGTTATTCCCCGGGGATTTTCGAGGTCCCTGATTACGAATCCGATGTTCGATTTAAAAACTTCAAAATGTCGTACAAAAAAGTAAAGTTTGGAAATAATTTGGTTCGAAATAACTTACACGAGGGGTTTTGAGGTCACTGAATATAAATCCGATGTATGATTTAAAAAATTGAAACTGGTGGATCCAAAATGGCGGACAAAACAATAAATTTTAGAAATAATTTGGTTCGAAATAACTTATACGAGGGGGTTTGAGGTCACTAAATATAAATTCGATGTATGATTTAAAAAATTCAAAAAGTTGGACCCAAAATGGCAGACAAAACAGTAGAATTTGCAAATCATTTGGTTGGTTTGGTTTGAGGTCACTAAATACAAACATACAAACTGGCGGACACAAAATAGCGTACAAAAAAGTAAATTTTAGAAATAATTTGGGTCGAAATAACTTATCCGAGGGGTTTTTAGGTCACTGAATAAAAATCAGATGTCTGATTTAAAAAAATCAAAATGGCGGACAAAACAGTAAATTTTGCAAATCATTAGGTTCGAAATAACTTACAGGGGGGTTTTGAGGTCACTGAATACAATCCGATGTCTGATTTAAAAAAATCAAAATGGCGGACCCAAAATGGCGAACAAAACGTAAATTTTGCAAATCATTTGGTTCGAAATAACTTACACGGGGGATTTTGAGGTCACTGAATACAATCCGATGTCTGATTTAAAAAAATCAAAATGGCGAACAAAACAGTAAATTTTGCAAATCATTTGGTTCGAAATAACTTACACGGGGGGTTTTGAGGTCACAGAATACAAATCCGATGTATGATTTAAAAAATTCAAAAAGGCGGACATAAAATAGCGTACAAAAATGTAAATTTTAGAAATAATTTGGTTCGAAATAACTTATCCGGAGGGTTTTTAGGTAACTGAATATAAATCTGATGTCTGATTTTAAAAGGTGGTCACACCATACAAATTCGATATATGATTCAAAAAATCAAAAAGGCGGACATAAAATAGCGTACAAAAAAGTAAATTTTAGAAATAATTTCGATTTTAAAACTTTAAAAATGATGGACTTATGCCCGTATTCACCACCATTCCATAAACTTTATAGGTCCCATAAGCAATTGAATGGACAAATTAAAAATGTCATTATGACAGAAAACAAATGTCAAACACCTTGAAAAGCGCTTGTGATTGGAGCTTTGATAACACCTTTTGTTTAATTATTCAGTGTTTCTAATAGAGAAAATTTACAGTAGTTGTTGCTTTTATATCTATTATTTGTAAGTATACCTACAACAACTGCTGCTCGTTGGTTTTGGTTTACTCCACTGTATATAAGCACGTAATTTCCATATTGTTTCCTTTCTTCTTCGTTTCTCGTCCGCAGGTATTAATTAATTCGTAATGTCGTGTAGAGAGATATTTTTCAATGAGATATGAAAAGCATAAAAAAGTAGGATTAAAAAATAATAATTAAATATAATAGGTAGAATATTGTTTCGGACCTTTTTCTTTCTTCTTCGTTTCTCGTTCGCAGGTATTAATAATTCGTAAAGTCGTGTGGAGAGATATTTTTTTAATGTGATATGAAAAGTATAAAAAAGTAGAAAAGTTAGGATTAACAAATAATAATTAAATATTAGATAAAATATTGTTTCTGGCCTTTTTCTTCCTTCTTCATTTCTCGTCCGCAAGTATTAATGTTTACTAGTAAAGTCGTGTGGAGCGATTTTTTTTTTAATGAGATATGAAAAGTAGAAAACAAGTAGAAAAGGTAGGATGAAAAAATAATAATTAAATATTAGATAGAATATTGTTTCTGACCTTTTCCTTTCTTCTTCATTTCTCGTCCGCAAGTGTTAATGAATTCGTAAAGTTGTGTAGAGAGATATTTTTCAATGAAACATGAAAAGTATAAAAAAAGTAGAAAAGGTAGGATTAACAAATAATAATTAAATATTAGATAAAATATTGTTTCTGACCTTTTCCTTTCTTCTTCGTTTCTCGTCTGCAGGTATTAATTAATTTGTAAAGTCGGGTGGAGAGATATTTTTAAATGAAATATGAAAAGCATAAAAAAAGTAGAAAAGGTAGGATTAAAAAATATTAATTAAATATTAGAAAGAATATTGTTTCTGACCTTTTCCTTTCTTCTTCATTTCTCGTCCGCAAGTATTAATTAATTCGTAAAGTCGTGTGGAGCGATTTTTTTTTAATGAGATATGAAAAGTAGACAACAAGTAGAAAAGGTAGGATGAAAAAATAATAATTAAATATTAGATAGAATATTGTTTCTGACCTTTTCCTTTCTTCTTCATTTCTCGTCCGCAAGTGTTAATGAATTCGTAAAATTGTGTAGAGAGATATTTTTCAATGAAATATGAAAAGTATAAAAAAATAGAAAAGGTAGGATTAACAAATAATAATTAAGTATTAGATAGAATATTGTTTCTGACCTTTTCCTTTCTTCTTCATTTCTCGTCCGCAAGTGTTAATTAATTCGTAAAGTTGTGTAGAGAGATATTTTTCAATGAAACATGAAAAGTATAAAAAAAGTAGAAAAGGTAGGATTAACAAATAGTAATTAAATATTAGATAAAATATTGTTTCTGACCTTTTCCTTTCTTCTTCGTTTCTCGTCTGCAGGTATTAATTAATTTGTAAAGTCGGGTGGAGAGATATTTTTAAATGAAATATGAAAAGCATAAAAAAAGCAGAAAAGGTAGGATTAAAAAATATTAATTAAATATTAGAAAGAATATTGTTTCTGACCTTTTCCTTTCTTCTTCATTTCTCGTCCGCAAGTATTAATTAATTCGTAAAGTCGTGTGGAGCGATTTTTTTTTTAATGAGATATGAAAAGTAGACAACAAGTAGAAAAGGTAGGATGAAAAAATAATAATTAAATATTAGATAGAATATTGTTTCTGACCTTTTCCTTTCTTCTTCATTTCTCGTCCGCAAGTGTTAATTAATTCGTAAAGTTGTGTAGAGAGATATTTTTCAATGAAATATGAAAAGTATAAAAAAGTAGAAAAGGTAGGATTAACAAATAATAATTAAATATTAAATAAAATATTGTTTCTGACCTTTTCCTCTCTTCTTCGTTTCTCGTCTGCAGGTATTAATTAATTTGTAAAGTCGGGTGGAGACATATTTTTAAATGAAATATGAAAAGCATAAAAAAGTAGAAAAGGTAGGATTAAAAAATATTAATTAAATATTAGAAAGAATATTGTTGCTGAATTTATTTTCCTTTCTTCTTCGTTTCTCGTCCGCACGCATTAATTAATTCGTAAAGTCGTGTAGAGAGATATTGTTGAATGAGATATGAAAGACATAAAAAGTAGAAAAGGTATGATTCAAATAATAATAATTAAGTATTAGATAGAATATTGTTTCTGAGCTTTTCCTTTCTTCTTCATTTCTCGTCCGCAAGTATTAATTAATTCGTAAAATCGTGTGGAGAATAATTTTTGAATGACATATGAAAAGTATAAAAAATTAGAAAAGGTAGGAATAAAAAATAATAATTAAATAATAGATAGAATATTATTTCTGACCTTTTCCTTACTTCTTAATTTCTCGTCCACAAGGATTAATTAATTCGTAAAGTTGTGTAGAGAAATATTTTTTAATGAGATATGAAAAGTATAAAAAAGTAGAAAAGGTAGGATTAAAAAAATAATAATTAAATATTAGATAGAATATGGTTTCTGACCTTTTCCTTTCTTCTTCGTTTTTCGTCCGCAAGTATTAATGTAATGTAAAAAATAATAATTCGTAAACTCGTGTGGAGAGATATTTTTTAATGAGATATGAAAAGCATAAAAAAGTACAGAATAATAATTGAATATTAGATAGAAATTGAATGGTTGTGGCATCTACTACATGGTAATTAATTTTCAATTAAGATGAATACAAAATAAACAAAATAAAAAACATAGCAGTTTTATTAATTTTCTTAATAATAAATACAAACTAAACTAAAAATTACTATAAAATTCTAATATGGTAACACGATAAGCTAGAATTTTGCTGTTATGGAATTATTATTGTAACTACAGATAACAATTGGAATTTGATTGAGGTCATCATATCGCAATCAAAAAGTGCAACCATTTATAAATGTGCCTGACTATAGTGCGATAGTAATATTATAGCGCGAGTAAAGTCTTGATAAGGTAGAAATTAACTGATAATGCATTTATCATATAAATTATTTTTAGACACAATCTTTTTTGATTATGGACGTGTACTAATAATTTGCCATAAACAACAATACATTATATATTAAGACACTCCCTAACAAGAGTGTTTCAATATCCTAATGTATTGTTTCATTATTATCTTTACGTTATGAATGCATACGAACGAATAGTACTATTAATAATTATTTATTACACCTTAAATGCATATTGTTGCAGAACTGTTAAAATATTAACTGCCTAATTAAAAACGTTATTTTAAAAACTGTAGTTCTTTATAAGATATCTGCATACATATGATTCATTATTTTGCTAATAAATGGCGATTCTTATGTTTTGTAGTAAGTGGACGACTGGCGGTAACTATCATTTTATATCAATGTTAAACAATCGTACATTTAAGGGTTAAGAGTTTTGTTGTTGATTTTCGCTTCGAATTGTGTGTTGTTGTCTTAAAGGCACAGTCAATAATACTGTCAATCCTAGTACTGTCAGTATTTGCTTGAATCGTCCTTTAATATGTATCAAGTAATCAATTATCCGGATAAACATCAATATTCTCTTTATTCCATCATTACTATACCTTACACGATCAGTAATACTCTCAATATCTTAGAATAATGAAAATTTTAGATATATTATCGTACAGTAATACTATCATTATTCTAAAATATTGACAGTAATATTGATCGTGTAAGGTGTCTTAAGGTCGTTTTAGACAAAACAATTTCTTAGCTCAAAAGTTATTCAAGAAATGAATTCATATATCCTCCCATACAATTTGTTCTTGACAAATAGAACACGTTATATTTTTCCATTCGATCTACTATCTAATTCAATATTTTAAATAATTTGCTGTATGATACGAAATAATTTAGATTGTCTCGCATCTTGACAAACTTTTGAGTCAAGAAATTGTCTTGTCTAAAACGACCTTTACACAATCAATAATGACACTATTACTGTACGATAATATGTTTAAAATGTTCATTATTCGAAAATATTGATAGGATTACTTATCGTGCAAGGTATAGTAACGATGGAATGAAGAGAATACTATATTTTTAGTAGATAATTGATTACTTGATGAATATAAAAGGAGAATTGAAGCAATATAAAAAAATATATATAAAAATAACAATAAGAAAAGGCGCAGCCGTAAATAAGAAAGTGAAACCTAAAAACATCACCCGGGTTTCCGGGCCGCCGTTCACTCACATATCTGTGCTGTGTTGTAGCTATGTGTTTAGGATGAACAGTAATTCACTATTTCTCGTTTTGCGCACAGAAGTAACCGCCACTTCAAAATGTATCTACTCTACCCCTCACTCAACATTCATACTCTACACACTTACTGAACCAATGCTTCCGCTTAATCGTAGCTTCTCCACAGAACATCCATTTTCTCTAGTCCTCATCCATCCTTGATTTACTTCCCTTTTCTACATCTAAACTAACAATTACCTTTCGGTCCTCTAACGGCCTAGGCTATGTCAGATACAACGGCAAATGACCGAAAATATTTTCACATGAAAAACATTTCATCATATTCACATTTTTCACATGAAAAACATTTCATCATATTCACATTTTTCACATGAAAAACATTTCATCATATTCACATTTTCTCATCGCGACCTCGTTTAAACGGCAACAGCTACAAAAAAACATCTAACCTCAATCTGTAGGGCTGAAAATACATGTTCACATATGAATCATCTCTCTAACATTTGAAATACAGGCACTAGAGGAGTTGAAACTGGGGAAATTCATGAAATTTCATCATATTCAGATTTCCTCACCGCTACAGGGCGAAAACGGTAAGAGCTACAGAAAAACCTCTAACCTCAATCTGTAAAGCCGGAAATACTCTACATTTTCACATATAAGCCATCTCTCTATCATTTGAAATGCAGACGCTATAGAGAAAACTAGAGAAAAACATGAAATTTCATAATATTCACATTTTCTCACCGCCACAGGGCAAAAACGGTAACAGCTACAAAAAAGTCTAGCCTTAATCTGCAGGGCTAGAAATCCTCTAGCTTTTCACATATAAACCATCTATCTAGCATTTGGAGTAGAGACGCTACAGAGTTGAAACTGGGGAAACCATGAGATGTCATCATATTCACATATTCTTATCGCTACAGCGCGAAAACGGTAACAACTACAGAAAAACGCCTAGGCTTAATCCGTGGGGATACAAATATTCTACATTTTCACATATAAAACATCTCTCTAACGTTTTAAATAGAGACGCTACAGAGTTGAAACTGGGGAAAACATGAAATTTCATCACATTCACATATTCTCACCGCTGCAGCGCCAAAACGGTAACAGCTACAGAAAAAACGCCTAGACTTAATCCGTGGGGAGAGAAATATTCTACATTTTCACATACAAAACATCTCTCTAACATCTAAAATAGTGACGCTACTGAGTTGAAACTGGGGAAAACATGAAATTTCATCACATTCACATATTCTCACCGTTACAGCGCTAAAACGGTAACAGCTACAGAAAAACGCCTAGGCTTAATCCGTTGGGATAGAAATATTCTACATTTTCACATACAAAACATCCCTCTAACGTTTGAAATAGAGACACTACAGAGTTGAAACTGGGAAAAACATGATAATTCATCATATTCACATATTCTTATCGTTATAGCGCGAAAACGGTAACAACTACGGAAAAACGCCTAAGCTTAATCCGTGGGGATAGAAATATTCAACATTTTCAAATACAAAACATCTCTCTAACGTTTGAAATAGAGACGCTACAGAATTGAAACTGGAGAAAACATGAAATTTCATCACATTCACATATTCTCACCGTTACAGCGCCAAAACGGTAACAGCTACAGAAAAACGCCTAGGCTTAATCCGTGGGGATAGAAATATTCTACATTTTCAAATACAAAACATCTCTCTAACGTTTGAAATAGAGACGCTACAGAATTGAAACTGGAGAAAACATGAAATTTCATCACATTCACATATTCTCACCGTTACAGCGCCAAAACGGTAACAGCTACAGAAAAACGCCTAGGCTTAATCCGTGGGGATAGAAATATTCTACATTTTCACATACAAATCATCTCTCTAACGTTTGAAATAGAGACGCTACAGAGTTGAAACTGGGGAAAACATGAAATTTCATCATATTCACATATTCTTATCGCTACAGCGCGAAAACGGTAACAGCTACAGAAAAACGCCTAGGCTTAATCCGTTGGGATAGAAATATTCTACATTTTAACATACAAAACATCCCTCTAACGTTTGAAATAGAGACACTACAGAGTTGAAACTGGGGAAAACATGAAATTTCATCACATTCACATATTCTCACCGTTACAGCGCTAAAACGGTAACAGCTACAGAAAAAACGCCTAGGCTTAATCCGTTGGGATAGAAATATTCTACATTTTCACATACAAAACATCTCTCTAACGTTTGAAATAGAGACACTACAGAGTTGAAACTGGGAAAAAACATGAGATTATATTATATTCACATATTCTCATCTATCACAACCGTAGGGGCAGAAATACTCTAAAGTTTCACATATAATTTGAACTACATTTGGGTTTAAGTGATGATATTACATAGGACACTCAACAACAACATCAAGATCTTCAATGTCCCAATTTATGGAAACGTCCGCTCTCCTAGGAAACCAGGGCTTTTTATTAAACTATTCGAATAGAACTTTAAAACTATATACTGAAATAAAATGAAAAGTGTATCACCAATTTTTTCTCAGATCACTTTAACTAAAACAAACTGTTTGATATTCTTTTTGTCTGGAACAGCTTAAAAAAATAGCGAAGGGAATTATGAGGACATCGGTAGACACACAACGTGTTCTACTGATGCGTTTAGGTTAGAACGAATATACTTTTTGTTTTTTAAATAAATTTATTAAAATCTTGTTTTTGTAAATTCTCCAAAGTTATCAACCGATTAATTACATTCATTTGTTTTTGCTACCCAGGACGAATCCACTATAACCAGCAAATAAACAACCTGAATATCCCGATTTAACAATATTATTTTGTTAACCAATTTTTTAATTATCACATTTATCACTAGTAAAACTTTCCAGGATAAGTACATTTGTTATCAATATGATTAACAACAGGAAATTAAATATCACAAATGATATTGTTTATCAATTATATAATTATTAGTTAATGCACATGTATTAGTAAATAATATAATTGTACCAATTGGTGGTGTGTAGCATTAGTATTGAAATATATATTTATCCTAGTAGTAGATAAAGAAAGTCTCAATTGTACTGTTTTCAGATAATTATTTAATGGTATATTACAGCCAATTAAGGTTGGTTTAAATATAAAATCAGCGTTTAAAAAAATTATATATGCCATTATTTTCCCATTAAGGGTGGAATCATGTTTATACTTTTCTTATGGCGCGCATTCTGAAATTGTTTTGATTTTTTTAGTAAAAACTATGCAACGAAATACGATTTGATCAAGACACTTTGTTGTTGGCTCCGAAATTTATTTTGCAAAAAAAAATTTATTTGTTTTTATCACTTTGTTTTTTTTTGTTATAAACAAATTCGTATTTTAAATTTTTTTTTGTTATAAACAAGTGATAAAAAAACAAAGAAAAATTCGTATTTTAAATTTTGCTTTGTTTTTTTTTGTTATAAACAAGTGATAAAAACAAAGAAAAATTCGTTTTATTTATTTATTATAATGAATTATCACAAAGTAGATGCAGATTCAATCCAATATTTTGTAAGACCTTCTAACGTCCATAATTATGAATTATGTCCATAAATCTATTCAAAATAAGTTTCATAACCAACAATTAACTTCTGCAAATTGTATGCGATTACGTTGCACAGTTTTTTGCTAAAAGCTCAATACAAATTCACAATTCACGTCACAAGAAAAGTATAAACGTGATTCCACCCTTAATGGAAAAGTAATGACATATTTGAATTTGTTAAACGCTGATTTTACATTTAAAGTTTAATTATTAGTATAGTGATAATAAAAATAGCAATCAATTTCCTCCAATATTGGTTCAGAAATAAGTTTGATCAATTGACTAATAATGGATAAATAGGATAGTGGATAAAAGGGCATTGATTTGTACTTAAATGTTACGGAATTGATTGAACCCTCACAATAAAAAATGATTATATGCGCCCTAACAGTAAGACATTCCACCATTTTGACGGGAACACAATGGCAAAATGTATATTGCTTTTTCATTTAAAATCGGTTTGTGAGAATAATGATAATAAAGATACAAATAACATGTATATAGAAACCCTTTATTCTAGAAATCAGTTTGATCAAAAAATAAGAATAATGGATAAATAGGCTAAAGGAATTATTGTACTTGAAATTTTCGAAATTCGTTGCTGTAGGAACGCACATTTAACACTCAACAATCAAAAAGGATTCGCATTTTTATACGGGGAATTAATGAGAAATATAAATTCATTAAAATACATAGAAATAACATGTATATAAAATCGCCTCAATATTAAGGTCGTTTTAGACAAGACATTTTCTTGACTCAAAAGTTAGTCAAGATGCGAGACAATCTAAATTGTCTCGTATCATACAGCAAATTATTTGAAATATTGAATTGGATGGTAGATCGAATGGAAAAATATAACGCGTTCTATTTGTCAAGGACAAATTGTATGGGGGGAGGATAATTGAATTCATTTCTTTTGAGCTAAGAAATTGTCTTGTCTAAAACGACCTTTAATAATAATAATGAGAAATATAAATTCATTTAAAGCTGATTTCTCAATAAAAATCGGATCAATAGATTAATGTTATTAAAAATACATGGAAATAACATTATAAGGTACATGTTATTTCCATGTATTTTTAATAACATTAATCTATTGATCCGATTTTTATTGAGAAATCGGCTTTAAATGAATTCATATTTCTCATTATTATTATTAATATTGAGGCGATTTTATTTCTATATATTTTAATGAATTTATATTTCTCATATTTTCCTGTTCAATATTACTACAGAAATCTGTTTGATCAAAGGATGAATAAAAAATAAATAGGTAAAAGGCATTGTTTTGTGCTTAAAAGTTACGAAATTTGTTCCTGTATGAACACCTCACTATCAAAAAACGATTAAAAGTGTTAATGGGCATCCTAACAATTTTTTTTTTATAAATAAATAATGAGAAATATAAATTCATTCAAAATACATAGAAATAACATGTATAAAAAATCCCACCAATATTACTACAGAAATATGTTTGATCAAATGACCAATAATGAATAAATAGGTAAAGAAATTGTTTTGTGCTTAAAAAAGAAACACCATGTATATAAAAACTTTCCAATATTACCACAGAAATATGTTTGATTAGCGAACCAATAATGAATAAATAGGTAGAACGTATTGTTTTGTGTTTAAAAATGACGAAATTTGTTCCTGTATGAATGCACAATTAACACAACAAATAAAAATTGATTAGATGTGCTAATAGTTGTCATAATAGCAAGAAATTATATACATTTTGAGGAAAACAATGACCAATATGAATTCATTTAGTATTTAAAATCATATCATGAGATTAGTTAAAATAACAATAACATGTATATAAAAGCCTTCTAATTACCACAGATATCAATTTGTTCAAAAGGCCAATAATAGTAAAATAGATAAAAGACCTACTTAACCATTATTGTACCTTTAATACCAACAAAGTTACTACATAACACAATTAGTTTGGCCACACTCAATTACTTACACCCTGACTAGACACAATAAATATTGTATTTCTTATAAAATCGCCCGTTCTAAATACTATAGTCATTACAATTACTATCCACCAATAATAAAAACGTCTGGCTAGCATTGTCCTTTTAAATATGCGCATTTAAATTCAAATGTGCTAACCCGGGCTTAAAATCCCGTTTCTTTGTTACCCGAAAGAAACAGAATTTAAAGGTCCAAGAAAATAGTACCTGCTATGCACCCACGGTCAACTCGCCCTTTAAAAACTACCTGGAATGTCCTCCGTGGTACCTGCAACAGTCATAATTAATCCCCGTAATCACCCAACTAACTCTAAAATAGTTTTGTGAGTCGTTTCGGACTACGTTTTTTGCATTATACAAGCGACGAATCGTCTTGTTGTAGTATTTGGTGGGGCTTTGTGGGCCCCGGAGGTTGGGAAGGTTGGGGAAAGGAAAATGCGGAACGGTAATTGACAGGGATTTATTTCAAAGGAGCATTGAACAATCGTTTTTTATAATTGACAGGACAAATGGTTTGGGATGCGGGCGTTGAAAGGAATTAGGTATCACAGTTTTGTAAGGATGGAGATGGCTTTTATGATATTTACAAATATTGCTGTTATCCAGTAAACATTTACAAAAAAAAAACAAATAATTAATATAAACAATAATAATTTTGTGGTAGCGAATGAATTCATGAGATCCGATATGATTTTTTTTTACAAACTATATAATATAAAGTAAACCTACGCGCGGATTAGAGATTCCGATTAAAGCCCAAGATATTGCAATGCCAATTCAATTTTTACAAACACTGACTGTTGACAATTGTGCGTATCAATTTAAAATGGATTGAAATAAATGTAATTGTTACAATAATTAAAATAGAATCTCTAATACAGTTTGAGACATTCATTTCACTGATAAATTATTGCACATCACTGTATTTTGTTTAGACCGTTTTGTTTGTTTTTGGATACCACATAATCCAATGATGCCAAATTTAATTTTCAGTGAGCATACAAATCAACAAGAAATTTTTTATCACATAATTCATAAGTTCAAACATGCTGGAAATAATATAAATAGTATTTTTTTTTTTAGAAATATCATAAATGTAAAACAACTCAAGTCATTTGCAGCATGTTTAACAGAATTGCCATGCTATATTATAATGTATACAATAAATAAATACTGTGTGTATAAATAATTATAAAAATATTCAGGTATATAACTTAATAAACATTCTTATAATTCGATTTGTTTGATGTTTTTTTTTGGTACGTAATTATCGTCAGAAAAATTTTGTAAAGCAAAATAAAATATCATTCTGTTTTAAAATAGTAATTGAAATGTATACTCACTACTCATAATAATGATTCATGTTCTCTTAAAATCTACGTTCTTATAATTAAATCGTGATTATACATTTGTACTGCATTTAACAAAAATACACGTCCGAAAAGACGTTTCTTTTATACATTAAATCTTGTTTTTTAAATATATATATATTTATTTATAGTTGTTGACAAAATAGCACTTAAATTTTTTAAAGCTTTGCACAAGTTCCCATCACAACATCAATTTTGATTAGTACTTTTTTTTTACTCGAAAAACAATAAAATCCAGATTTTTATATTTCCTATTGCAAACTCTTAACATTTTTTTTTTGCTTTGCGCACAACTCATTCAGCACTCATGAGAAATAATCAGTACGTGCCGATGGTAATCAGCGATCCTGTTTGCTGAATTAGTTGGGGCGCAAATTATTTTTTATTTTGTTTATATGTTTATGAAATTTAAGTGCCGTTTTGTACCTAGAGAGAGAGCAGCCTATACATTTATTTCGATGCTCAAACTCGCCACAATTATAGAAAACTCGACGAAACTCAAATTTATACTCTTACAATTTTAACAGTTAAACGAAATCACATTTAGAAATAGACTTATCTTTAAAACTATGTCTACAGTCTAAGGCAATCATAATAAGTAGTTTTGGGTTTGTGTATGATTGCATTTATCACAGTTGCGGCTGAACAGGACAATCAAAAAGGGGCTGCGCGAATCACGTGCACATTCCTAATATTTCGTTAATAGTAAAATAATTTGATATACGTATTGTCGTGTTCACTCGCTACTCAACGGACTTAGATTAATAATACAGTTCTTGTTACTCAACGCTCACTTTTTCGTATCAGATTAGCAGTCTCTTTGAGTTCTGGTTTGTAGTTTCACATGGAGATAAAAGATCAAGCTTGCACTTTCAGCAGGACCTTCAGCTGCTGGGTGAGCTGTTCGGGCTCCTGCTTGGAAATGAACGGACGTAACACGACGTGGGGTGCTTGCATCCAGTGCTGGGGTGGCGCGGGCAAGGCGGATGGCAACGGGGGTTCGGTAAATTTGCAGCCAGCGTAGTGCCCGGCCAGCAGGCCGGGGGATGTCCTGGGGCTGCTCGAATATGAACCCGATGGCGGGGACGACACGCGTACCGAAGGACTCAGTCTTTGCGACGACTGGTCGCCGGAGTGATGTTTCAATGGTGGCGAAATACTTTTAAAGTACTTCGGACTTGTACTATGCGATTTGTTAGTCGTACGACTGTTTTTGGTACTACCACCGTTGGTGTTCAAACCCCTACTCAATTCAGGATTATTCCTCGCCATTATTGCGATTGAATATATTCAACCAGAACAAATATACTCGATATAAATAGTCTATTTCTGATATCACGATAAATATTTAAAGATTATAAAAACGTAAAATGCGTCAGTGTATCACAGTGCCTTACCGAACTCTCGCGTCGGAAACTCTGCTTTCATAACTCTGTACGGCGTATATATTTTGCTTTCACAAAATGGACGCGTCCGATTTACTAACAAAGGACTTCCAAAATGGCCGCGGCACTTCAACATATGTGGCTCTTTTGTGCGAAGCCTCCTCTGTCTTCATTGATTTCGAACGGGGCCAAGTCAGTTCACCGACAATATCACCAATGTCCAGAATGTATTTCGACGCAAAACTCAACCGAAACTCGAATTTCCTTCGTACAATTTTAAGGACCTGGCTGACACACAACTACTCCTCTCCTCTCACACTCACAAAAACAACTGAAAACAGCTCACTTCGTCACGTTCCTGCGTCAATCGATGCAATGCCCCCACCCGGCGCACACACGGCATCCCTCTCTACACCCATGGGCCAGAAAAAGAGCGCGCCGCCCCAGTCATTGCCTGCACTCCCATCTCTCTCGGCAGCAGCAGCAGCAACAACAACAACCACCTTCACCCCTCTCCCTTCCACCACAACCGCCAGCTCTTTCCAACTCGCACAGCTCCCGATTTAGCTTCCCATGCCCCCCTCAAACTCGCTTGGTTTTCATACGGAAATTTCTTTTCCCAAACAGGGCCGGTCCTTTTATTTTCTTTTGTTGCCGCTTATACCTCTCCTACTGGCAGTTGGACATGAAATTCTATTTTAGGCCTGCGTTTATTCGAATCTCTTTCGAGTTTCGTACCGAGAAGTGTTTGCATGTCGTCGAATTTTCACTATTTACACAGTACATATTAACAAATAAATATTAGAGTGACAGGTAAACAAACATTACAATATTTTTCTAGTTGTTGGTTAGGTTAACAGTAGTTGTAACAATGTAAAGACTAGTGGTTAATATGCTACCGTTTCAAGAATGAAATTTACAGTATAGCATTGATTAATAATACTATTATCAAACAGTAGGTATAATATGGCTATTATTACCTACTGTTTGATAATAGTATTAATAATTAACTGAACATTTACCGTTTATAGCTATAGCTGTATTTATTATCATTAAAAAGTGATATTATCTAAATTGCGATTCGAGGTCTGTAACATATTTCCGAGACAGTTTTGGGACTATATTTGATGATCATAAATTAGCTGTCGTGTGTTTATACGTATAAAGGTGGGTTTATGATGACATAAAATAATAAATAAAATTCCAGCTATTTATTTCCCATAATATTGTTTACTGTGATAAAATAAGTAATAAGAACTAAATGATTAGTGAACATTCTTAAATTCCACACAAATGATTCTTATTTCCACTAATTCGTTCGGCCGTTTTTTCTATTTTATTTATTATTTATTATTTTATGTCAGCATAAACCCACCCACCTTAATACTCCTAAAATAATACTATCTAGAACTTGTTAAATTTTAAGTCACCGCAATTATGTTCATAGTGTACTTCTTCACATTCTAACATTATAACATATTAATATGATTATAGCAAAATTAAATTCAGATAATACAATTTCTTCATCATAAGTCGAGTTTTAAAATGCATAACTAAGTGAAACCTTTGCAAAAATTAACACAAATAACCATAAACCATATACAGAAATTATTCATTATTTACTCATCAAAGTAAACTGGTAGTACTACTTAGTTTTTTTCTTGAAACATCAAACTTTATTTTGTATCCGTTTTCTCATATCGTCGCTTACAGAGCAACACCACATATCTCATTTTTTTCAACTTAGGGGAGCTGGAAAACCACTTTTCAATGATTATTTCACTTATAGAAGCCTACTTAGTCGGGGTATTCGTTTATTTAAGTTTTCCTGAACCTAGGTACACAATTCAAAACAAGTTAAGGTCGTTTTAGACAAGACAATTTCTTAGCTCAAAAGTTGTTCAAGAAATGAATTCATATATCCTCCTCTCATACAATTTGTCCTTGACAAATATAACTCGGTATATTTTTCCATTCGATCTACCATCCAATTCAATATTTCAAATAATTTGCTATATTATACGAGACAATTTAGATTGTCTCGCATCTTGACTAGCTTTTGAGTCAAGAAATTGTCTTGTCTAAAACGACTTTTAGTTAGATTCGCGGTGAGTTTGCGTACTAGTAACTGTATGCAATACACATTTGCTATATTATACGAGACAATTTAGATTGTCTCGCATCTTGACTAACTTTTGAGTCAAGAAATTGTCTTGTCTAAAACGACTTTTAGTTAGATTCGCGGTGAGCTTACGTACTAGTAACTGTATGCAATACACATTTGCTATATTATACGAGACAATTTAGATTGTCTCGCATCTTGACTAGCTTTTGAGTCAAGAAATTGTCTTGTCTAAAACGACTTTTAGTTAGATTCGCGGTGAGCTTACGTACTAGTAACT
Source organism: Lordithon lunulatus (assembly GCA_963942505.1). Classification (NCBI taxonomy): domain Eukaryota; kingdom Metazoa; phylum Arthropoda; class Insecta; order Coleoptera; family Staphylinidae; genus Lordithon; species Lordithon lunulatus. Next base: position 12,470,199 of record OZ012669.1, read on the forward strand.
GTATGCAATACACATTTGCTATATTATACGAGACAATTTAGATTGTCTCGCATCTTGACTAACTTTTGAGTCAAGAAATTGTCTTGTCTAAAACGACTTTTAGTTAGATTCGCGGTGAGCTTACGTACTAGTAACTGTATGCAATACACATTTGCTATATTATACGAGACAATTTAGATTGTCTCGCATCTTGACTAACTTTTGAGTCAAGAAATTGTCTTGTCTAAAACGACTTTTAGTTAGATTCGCGGTGAGCTTACGTACTAGTAACTGTATGCAATACACATTTGCTATATTATACGAGACAATTTAGATTGTCTCGCATCTTGACTAACTTTTGAGTCAAGAAATTGTCTTGTCTAAAACGACTTTTAGTTAGATTCGCGGTGAGTTTGCGTACTAGTAACTGTATGCAATACACATTTGCTATATTATACGAGACAATTTAGATTGTCTCGCATCTTGACTAGCTTTTGAGTCAAGAAATTGTCTTTTCTAAAACGACTTTTAGTTAGATTCGCGGTGAGCTTACGTACTAGTAACTGTATGCAATACACATTTGCTATATTATACGAGACAATTTAGATTGTCTCGCATCTTGACTAACTTTTGAGTCAAGAAATTGTCTTGTCTAAAACGACTTTTAGTTAGATTCGCGGTGAGTTTACGTGTCCAACTGTATGCAATACACATTTTCGATGAAAAATTGTGATACGTGGGGTTGTTCTGTAAACGACGATACGTTTTTGAGAAACTGTGTTTATGTTTAAAATCTTAATTTATTTTTTGCACATCCCATGTTTTGAAAAAAAAACGCTACACAAGGACATACATATTCTAATTTAAAATATTAAAAATAAATTGAATATATTGAAATTTATTCATAATATTCATTAACTATATTACAAATACTTATTTATTTGCATCGTATTTTATCTTTTTTAAACTGTATATTTTTTACAGTTATATTTTTATTTTTAAGTGTATTGAAATATTAAATTTTTAGATTGTATTATTATTTTAAATTTGTATATGTATATGACTTGTGTAAGTATGAACAATAGCACCAATAAAATTATGATTATGATTATAAAGAACATAGTTAATTCTTAATAATTATCGCGAAAACATCCGAAAAGATATCTTCTTTTTAGCCTTTGAAAACAGTTATAAATCTAATCAGCTAAAGCATGATTCGAAAATAAATTTGGATTATATCACTACTTCGTCTGCACCTCCTTAATGGTTGGCCCCCACCAACCAAACTATACCCGTCCACTATTTCAAACGGCTTGAGCTATGCATTACATTATTTTTCATATATATTTTTTTAATTACTCTTAAATTAATAAATGAGATTAATGTAACCATAGAAAGTAACGGATAATAGTGTAGTGCATAGTTCAAGCCATTTAAAATAGTGGACGGGCATAGTTTGGTTGGTAGGGGACACCCGCCCACCCCACCTTCGCTCGCATAGTTTTTTCATTGGATATAGATGTTTTATATTGTTTAAACTATTCCAAGAAGAGTGTTATCCTATGGAAAAACTATGCGAACGAAGGTGGGGTGGGCGGGTGTCCCTCACCAACCAAACTATGCCCGTCCACTATTTCAAACGGCTTGAACTATGCATTACATTATTTTTCACATATATTTTTTTAATTACTCTTAAATTAATAAATGACATTAATTTAACCATAGAAAGTAACGGATAATAGTGTAGTGCATAGTTCAAGCCATTTAAAATAGTGGACGGGCATATTTTGGTTGGTTGGGGCCACCCGCCCACCCCACCTACGCTCGCATAGTTTTTCATTGGCTATAGATGTTTTATCTTGTTTAAATTATTCCAAGAAGAGTGTTATCCTATGGAAAAACTATGCGAACAAAGGTGGGGTGGACGGGTGGCCCTCACCAAGCAAACTATGCCCGTCCACTATTTCAAACGGCTTGAACTATGCATTACATTATTTTTCACATAATTTTTTTAATTACTCTTAAATTAATAAATGACATTAATTCAACCATAGAAAGTAACGGATAATAGTGTAGTGCATAGTTCAAGCCATTTAAAATAGTGGACGGGCATAGTTTGGTTTTTTTACAGTTCTTCCATTTCTTTCCATGTTGACCTGTTTTGTGCTGGGAGCATCCAGTTCTTTTCCGCTCGCCTCTGTATGTCGTCTCGCTATCTTAGCATGGGTCTGCCGATGCTTCTCTTCGTTCTCTTTATGATTTTCGTCCATTTCACATCAATTCGCATAACATGCCCTGCCCAACGCCACTTGCTTTTTGCAGTTTGTTCTACGACGTCGCTCACTTTGGTTCTTGCTCTGATATCCTTGTTTCTTTGTCTATCCCTTAAGCTAATACCCAGCATCGCTCGCTCCATCGCACGTTGACACACTCGTAGTTGCTGTGCACTTTTCTTTCTCAGGGTGACTGTCTCGAGCCCGTACAATATGACTGGTAGTATGCAAGCGTCGTATACTTTTCGTTTCAGGTTTATTGGTATCTTCGGTTCTTTGAGGATATGTGCGAGTTTTCAAATTTACAATTATTTACAATTATTATAGAATATATATCAATACTGTTTAAAAATAGTTGCGGGCGTAATGGAGAAAGGCTTAGTTGAAGAGTTACAAGATTGAAACAGCTGTAATGCGTAACTTAAACTTAAACCCGTACATAAAAATCAACTCTAAATTATAGCAGCTAATAATATGACCTTCATCTCTTGTACTCATCTATTTCAACTCCCACGCCAGCCTTTTGCAGATTTCCACGCCCTTTTTATCATCTCTTAACCATTCAGTCACATGTGTGCAATCACCCACTCTGCTTTCACTCCCTCACATTCGTTGAATAGGTTCCATGTAAAGATGCCAACCGTCCTCCTTTCGAGAGGACAATCATCTTTTTGTTTCTCCCATCCTCCCTCTCGTTAAAATGTATTCACTTTTTACATTTATTATTATTTATTTCCTATTTGCACTATTTGGTAAATGGGAGATTTATTAATCTATCTATTTTTAATAAACTATGTTGATGATATTTAAAAAATATCTCACCTTAATTTTTAACCACCCCTAACCGTTTTCTGGCTTAATGTGGTGAATCTTCAAAAGACAACCGGGAGCCGACCTACCAGCTAAACCCCAGGCACCCACCCAGGCCTGTGACCGCTCTCGCATTGCTTCAGGTTTGGGTGGGTCTCCTTTCTTTCTCTCCTCCTTTTTCAAGCGCCTCATCTCGACTCATATTGTAGACGTATTCCCCATGGTAAAGCAGCCCTGTCTCGTGAGGACTTGGATGATGTGGTGATGTTTCCTGTCCGTCCAGGCCTCGATGCCACGGGTCCACATCGCTTGTTCGGGAATTCCTCTCCACCGCTCTTGCCATAGTCGTGGAGTTTGGTTTTCTCTTCCTCTCCCTGGTGCTAGCTATTTGTTCAGATTGCCATCTCCATGGCCTGGACTTCAATGGGGACGATGCTGGCTACTACTAAGAGTGCTTTGTTTATGCTCTAGCAACCCTTAGGACTGCTCGCCTTTGGGCTGCCCCTATAATCTATTTGGTCATTTCAATTGTCATCGTGTGGGCTCAAATTGGGACTCTGTATGTTATGATATTGTCCGCTTCCCGCTTCCTCTCCTGAGGTTTGGCATTAGCCATCCTAGTGCCGTCACTACCTGACTTGTCCTCCTACCTGCCACGGCCACGTGCGCGGCTAAGGTCATCCTTCTTTCATCGATTATAATTCCCAAGTATTACACACATTTTTTAGGGGTGATCGTCTCCTGAACTGAACCGTGAAGGTGATTTACCTACCAGCAGGACCACCCCCGTCTTCACCACGACCATGAGCCCGCTTTCCATCAGCCATTCACTTACTCTGGCGATGAGGCTCTCATTAGCCAGTGCCAGCAATTCAGGCGCATTCCTCACCAGTGCCAAGCACATGTCATCATACAATATGTTCCGCACGTGAGTCTCCTGGTAATATCCGTACCTTCTGTGGTCAGCTGCAACGTCGTCCCCTCCCTACCTGGAGGGGACGACGTTGCAGTCGATCATTTTGAGTAGTTTACCCTTAATACCCATTTTTCGGCATTTATGTACATTTAACCCCCAGTTCGTCGTATTGAACGCATTCACATCTATTGTTATGAGCGCCGTCATCCTTCTGGTTCGCTAGGTGCTTTCCTATTGTCATCGTTAGCTTGTACCCCGCAATCGTTCTCTGATGCTACTCCTCCTTTATGTACTGGCCCAAGAACCAAGTAGCTAGCACATTTTCTTAGACTAGTTACTCTCTTTTGTTTTTTTTACAAGGATTTTACAACGAAGTCTTGCAAAGAGGTGAAACCCAACTATTTTGCTGAGTTGGCAACTCTCTCTTTATTTGTAAAATTTATATGTACAGATTTCGTTTGGTTTAGTATGAATGGAGGATCCCACTAAATGAAACGAAATTTGTACATATCAAAAAAAAACTATCTTTATAGGGCTATCAGCCATGAGGCTTTTCCGCCGGTCAAGGGAGAAGTTCAGAGGAGTTTAATCACCCGGTATTTACCTTAACTTCACAGAAAACCTCTGAAAAACTGTGAAAGGTGATTCGTGAAAATTCGCTTCCCACTGGGAATCAAACTTAAGCTCCCCAGTGCTCAGTACGAGACGGGCGACGCCTCTAACCACTCGGCCACTGAGCTGGGTTGTACATATCAATTTTATAATTAAAAAGATAAATAATCAGGTAATAGTTACCATAAACAACATCCAGGTCCCAGTTACTAACTCAAAATACTTGGGTTTGCGTCCACATATGTATTAGGATAAAAGATGTAGTTTATGTGCCGCTTCTTCATGATCATTGCCAACTGCTATAGCACATATTGAAAATCACAGCAGGAGTTTTTCAAAGAAGTGTACTACTATCTTATACCTCATCTATACCACTGAAATACCACAATCAGGCCATGGCCCAATCGCTACTTTTTCAGATACTACTATACTGTGCCATCTGCAAAAGTAGCGATTGGGCCATGTTCTGATTGTGGTATGTCACTGGTGTAGATCTTTGTATTAAATTTTCAACTGCTGCGTGGTGTCGTTACGTCTAGTTATGTCTGAGGAAATTCTGGTCTGTTATCATTTCCTTCTAAGTATTCTCTTTTCTGAGAATAAGTTCATTTCTTGTATTATTTTCCCATAGTTTCTTGTTTGTGAGTTCTCGGTTCCCATCTTTATTTTCATCCTCGTGCCTTCTCTTTTTGAGTTAATACTATCTCCAATCATAAGTTTCCTATACTGCTATAGCCCCTTTAATTCTTTAATCTTTGGAAACATTTCTGAACACGGCTTTTGTCCAATCATCACTCATAACACCCTTCTTGATTTGATATTTGCTCTGTTTTCCATAGTTCTCAGTCTCCGTTCTTATATTTCCTCCTCGTGTCACCTCTTCATAATTTAACCATGTATCTCCTATCTTCATTTTCCAATATCGAACAACTGCTATACCCCTCTTTATTTCTTTAATTTTTGGTAACAACTTTCAGGTACCTTTGCACATGGCGCTCTTCTTCTGTCAAATCATCATTCATACACATCCTTCTATGTTTGAGATTTTCTCCTTTATCCATAATTGTTCTTTTGATATCCTATTCCTACAATTATGGATAAAGGAGAAAATCTCAGGTACCTCTGCACATGGCGCTCTTCTTCTGTCAAATCATCATCCATACACATCCTTCTACGTTTGAGATTTTCTCCTTTATCCATAATTGTTCTTTTGATATCCTATTCCTACAATTTAACCAGCATCTTTCCTACTCGATCCCTTCCTATCCTCTTAATTGTCATATACTTTGGCTTCATCTTAAATTTGTATTCTGCAATATGTCTATTATGATCTAGGCTCTTAGCCAGTCCATTTATTATGATATTGTTTCTCTTTCCTTGTTTTTTGGCGTACTCTTTTCTATTGTGTTTCTCTCCTCCACTAACTCATTCTTTTTATCTTTCCATTCCTTCTCTATCTGCTGGATGTGCTTCCTGATATCTTCCATTTCTTTTAGCATTACTGCAATTCTCACCTTCTCTTCTTGAGTTTTTCTGATTATTGTTAGTTCTTCTAGAATTTGCACATTTCTGTACTCTCTCTCTTGCTATATTCTTAATTGCCGTTAACAGCTTCTGGAGAGTATCTCCAATATAAAGAGTACTAAAGAGTATATGATATATTTCTTCATGATATCACCAGGATATCACTAGGTATTTCTCGTCTTTGTAGTAAATTTAATTAAAAAAAAATAACTTCTAAGGTATGCAACACAAAATACATTTCCCCAAAAAAATTGTATAATATAAATCTATTTTGCAATGTAATTGGTTATACGAAATTATGTATCTTATGCGCGTCTTACATTGAGCAATGGCAACACGCAATCGCAACTTGCAACATATTGCAGCAATAGATTGCTAGTAAAAATTTCAAATGCAACTTTTTGTGTATTACACTCGGGCAACTGGTACGAGCAATCAAAATGACAGTTTGGAATGTAAACACACAGCATTGCCAATATTATAAATTGACAACCACTTGGATCATACCATTTATTTAGTGTTGATACCGTATGTAAATGTGAACGCATTGTCTATGTGTGAACGTATTATAGAGATTTCTGGAATTCATTATTTTGTATCGTACGAGACTAAGTATTCTGAATAGTAAGTAGAGTGTGTACAACTTAATTCTAGTAATTTATAAACTTGTAATCATTTCTTAGGAATATGGCAGATTCTAATGGACAAGCGCTGGCAATAACAACAGCATTATCCTGTTTGGTTGCTGGGGCTGGCTTTTTATTATTCCAAAGACAGCAGCAGACCCGAAGGCAACGTAAATGGTGGGTGAAACCATGGATTGCTCGACGAGAGCATGCAGGCAATATCCATTTAGTTCATAATGAACTTAGAGTAGAGGATGAGGCAAGCTATATTAATTATCTTCGAATGGACCCACATTGTTTTGAGACCATTCTAAATTTGATTTCACCCCATATTACTAAAAGAGATACAAGGCTTCGACAAGCTATAACAGCAAGACAAAAGCTCATAGTAACATTGCGGTTTCTTGCTAGTGGAGAATCTTACCGAAGCCTCATGTACCAATTCAGGATATCTGAATCAACCATATCATTGTTTATACCTGAAGTATGCCAACAAATATACGAAAAGTTGAAGCATCCATATTTGCAGTGTCCACAAACTGCTGCTGAATGGCTCAATATTTCCCAAAATTTTGAGAGACGGTGGAATTTGCCCAATGTCATAGCAGCAATGGATGGAAAACACATTCAATTCAAAGCCCCAAAAGATGCTGGGTCAACATTCTTCAATTATAAAGGCTATAACAGTATTGTTCTATTGGCTTTAGTTGATTACAATTACAGGTTTTTGTATGTAGATGTAGGCACAAATGGGAGAATTTCAGATGGTGGAGTATTTATGAAAAGCAATTTATACAATGCAATTCAAAATGATAAAATAAATATTCCTGAACCAAAGCCATTTCCAGGTTGTGAAAAATGCATACCCCATGTGATTGTTGCTGATGCAGCTTTCCCATTATCAACAAATATTTTAAAACCTTACCCATTCAGGAATATGACAAGGGAGCAACGCATTTTTAATTACCGATTAAGTAGAGCTAGAAATGTTGTTGAAAATGCATTTGGCATCCTAACAAACAGATTTCGAGTTTTATTGAGTACCATTAATTTATCTGCCAACAAAGCAGAAATTATTACATTAACTTGTTGTGCCTTACATAATTTTTTAAAGGAAAATAGTAAAAATTATATGACTAGCAATCCAGATAAGGAAGTCGAAAGTAAATTTACATTTACATTTGGATTAAGCCAACAAATGGGGAATCGTCATAGAAATGAAGCATTGGAGATTAGGCAAGCATTTTGCAACTATGTAAATGGCATAGGTAGTGTGCCATGGCAAGCTAACAAATAAATGTTTAAAATCATATTGTATAATAAATGTTATAAAATACTGTTTAATTCTTCTACTATTAACAAAACAAAAACAATCGTCAACTAAAATCAAATTTATTTTATAAAATTACATATCTTTACTATGTTAATTTTGAGTCCCTTTCTTGGGCATTATATATAAGGGACGAGATATCCCTCTTTAACTCCCGCACTATGTCTTTATTTTTAATTTGCCTCATTTCTCCTGAGACATATGTTCCATAACTTGTGAATTCGTCACTTGAAGTCACAGAATTTACAATTGGTGCCATGAATGACTGGGCTTGAGTAAAAAACTCTGCAATGCCTCCATCTGAGGGAGTAGAATTTCTTTTACGCTTATATGATATGGGAGTGGAAACTCTGCTCTCATTGAGTTCTTCCACAGTCCCATCAAAAACCATGTCTGCATCTTCAGTCATGCATATTTCGATTTCTGGTTCCAGCTCTAAATTAGATGTAGATGCTCGAGAAGCTTCTACATTTGAAGTATCTAAAAATTGAAGGAGTGGAAAAGTCCACAATTTTGGGACAAATACATCATCACTGCCTGCACCACTGGATTTGCTTTTTTTTATTTTGTTACATGCAGATGTAAACTGCGTTCGTAAACCATGTATTTTCTTCACAATATCACTTTCTTGTATGCTCTCCATTCCACACGAAATTAGCCTATCCTTTATGTTTGAAATTGCCTTTTGGCGAAGGCTTTTGTTATGGTAATTAGGATCTGCAATCCTATACAGAACTGGTTCCATCTCCCAAAATTGGATTAATTTGCTAACATCTTCGTCATTCCATGATCTCGACATGATTCTCTGCTAGGTTAAAAATGTAATATTAAAGCAAATTCTATATTATACCTTTCGTGAAGTACTTACAGTTTATAATTATAATACAGTAAATAATTGTTTTGCGATGTGTATAGTAGCAGCTCCTTTGCAGGCAGAGAAGAATTTTAAACACTTTTATTTAATATGGCACACCTAACCTACACATGTAAACAAGGCAGTAAAATATTTTTTTTATGATTGGTAGCACTGAAGTTGCACGCAATGGTTGCCCGGAATTAGAACATGTTCTATTCGACGCAACTACTTGCTTGCAATGTGTTGCTCGGGCAATTAGTGTATTACACTGAGCAACTTCATGTCAAAATCGATTGCTTGCAACGATTGCACGCGCAATCTTGCTCAATGTAAAACGCGCATTAAACACAAGTATACAATGTTATAAAACCTTGTTTAGTAAACATGTCTTGAACACACTATATATAAGTGTAATGTGTTGCGTAATTTAAAACCTAAACAAATAAATGTCAAACATAACATAGTTGTTACAAATATAATTTATTTCTAAACCCACAGCTGCTTCTCGTCTAATAATAAATTCTAAATATCTGTAATATAATTTACAATGTAAATTAATTCCCAAAAATCAATCAAACGCGTAGAAATTGAATAATTAAAGCAGCTGCAACTTCGTGTTGGTAGCGTTCGGATCAATGAGTATTTGGTGGGTTGGCGTTTAGTTCAATTGCGTGCGGGTCGGGGCCCCCACCACCGCCACCACAATCTTTTTGTGTTTGTGTTGGTGTTTTAAGAGTAGGGTGTACGTAGCTGATTTCACAATACAAAAGGAAAAGTTGCTTATTATTAATACAGCTCGTAGCGAACAATCCCGTCGCCCCAGCGCGGTCGTGTGTTAACCCTGGGCACCTTTGCCACCGGATCCCGTTCGTCGGTGCGATTATTGTTTACCCAGCATAATGTAATAAAGTGCAGATTGGATCAATAGTCTAGTCCAAGTCCACAAATAATTTGAGTGAATCACCTTGCTTAGCTCAGCAGTGATTGTGTATATGCTACAAGGTTGTTCAAATGTCCTCCAAAACTGTAAATGCAGCTCACAATAGTCAGCTCTTTGTGTTTTAGGCATTTCAATAATGAACCCCAACAACCATGGGCAGACTCGGAGGAATTCATCCACATTTAATAGACATGGTAATGCAGCAAGGGCTAATCATGGCCATAACAGATGGACTAATAGGTATAACAAGGATTATGGACGTGAATATGAGAACAACTTCAATAGGGGGTTTGTACTTATTCATGTGTTTTATTTTCAAGGTTGCATTTTTATAACTACAATTTGTCAATTACATAAGGTTTATATATGCTGTTTGATTAAGATACCAAATGAAATGCAATGCATTCCTAAAATAGATTCTTTGTCATGAAATTTACAAAACAAATTGTATGAATAAATAAGTAGCTGCCATGAAACAAAATGCCAACAATTGACTAATCTTATCTAGCATATCATTCAACCATTTTGTCACTACAGTTGAATATTTATAGTAGCAGGATGACATTTTCCAAACAACTCAGTTGTCAAATAAGCTACTGTGATAATGACACTTTGCTGATGGTTGATTCAAAAGTGTATTTACATATCATTGTGATTTAATTTATAGTGAGTGCTCGATGGCTAACAATGGCAGCCCCAAGGATTCTAACTATGTTCATGGCTATCCCAAATCACAACTCAGTCCTGTTTTGAGGAATAACCATATCCATTATAATAATGATACTTCAGGTATGATTTCATCTTATTATTATTGATTTATTTCGTGTTAATTAATATATTGTCTACATTGTAGGACATCTGCCAGATAGGAGGCATATGAGTAATCAGGCTGAGCGCAGACCAAACTACCCCACAGATAGAAGACATTTAAATTTAAATACTTTGAGTGACCGCAGGCACATTTCACCCCCTTTGCATATAAATATTTGTGAGAATAATACTGGTTTGCTGGGGTCTCCACAGGGCGAAGCACACCATCAGAGGCCTCTCATTGAATTTGCTCACAATCAGCGGAGACATACTAGAGGTAAGTAATGTTTTTCATTAGATTGCTTAATTTTCTTGATTAAGGATTATAGTTGTTGATTTAGAGGCTTAATATTCTTAATTAAGGATTATAGTTGTTGATTTAGAGGCTTAATATTCTTAATTAAGGGTTATAGTTGTTGATTTAGAGGCTTAATATTCTTAATTAAGGATTATAGTTGTTGATTTAGAGGCTTAATATTCTTAATTAAGGATTGTAGTTGTTGATTTAGAGGTGTAATATTCTTAATTAAGAATTATAGCTGTTGATTTAGTGGGGTGAGTCATAGATTAGTTTCCATGTTCATTGTATGACTTACGCCACTTGTAAAATACATGATTGTGGTTTTGTTATTTCAATTGAACTTTTGAAAAGAAGGAATAACATGTAGATGTAATAGTATATACAGGGTGGAAATTAAGTAGTGAATAAATTCAATAAAACTTTTATTTATGATTTTTGCAAAAATTGCTTGGACACTTTGATTTTTAATTTTAAATTGCCATGTTTTAATAAAAGTGTCATTTTCATCAACCATTTTTGAATGAGCAATAACATTGATAATTTTTTCAAATGACAATCCTATTTTTTTAACCATGGATTCTGAAATGGATTATTTTTCTGTGATTAATGATATTAATCTATGCTATAGGTCACATAATTTCTGAAAAAAATCATTTCAAATGTCAGAATCAAGAAAAATGCAAAGTGTGACAATGAGCTAATCATAAAGGCACCTTACAGGTCAATAATACTGTCAATCCTAGTACTGTCAGTATTTGCTTGAATCCTCCTTGAATATTTATCAAGTAATCAATTACCTGGATAAACAATGGTATTCCCTTCATTCCATCATTGCTATACCTTACATGATCAGTAATACTGTCAATATATTAGAATAATGAAGATTTTAAACATGTTCTTCTACAGTAATACTGTCATTATTCTAAAATATAGATTATTGAATACTGATAAAGATCAGTATTCAATAATCTATATAATTGATTACTGATAAATATAAAAGGAGGATTGAAACAAATATTGACAGTACTAGGATTGACAGTATTATTGACCATGTAAGGTGCCTTAAAAAGGCACAGATACAAACTGGGTTGATCTTGTCAACTTACTAATATTCAGGAATCGTTATACATTTTTCTTAATTGTGACATTTGCAGTTAGACCTAAAAAATACTTATAGCTTCTAATAATTGGGTAGTTATCCGGGGTGCAATTTTATGATCTGAACTAACCCAGTTTAAAGGGATTATAAATTTTAAAGTACTCACCACTAATATCTAAAATCCCACCATTAATCCGCACTTCTAGGAAAATCGGGCTATTCGTGAGTTTACAAAAAAAAATTAATTAATGCGTTTATTTTCCAAGAAGTGTAGATAGGTATCATAAATATTAACCCGGAATTCCGGAATTTGGTTCACAGACATTCTGATCTGTGAACAACATTCCGGGAAAACGGCTGAATGGCCAAATGGGACAGGTAATTTGGCTGAGAAAGCGAGTTGGGGTGATCTCGGGAGAATATGAGCAAAATCGGTCTACAGAGAAGAAAAATCATAAAAAACTATTGCGCATATGGCACGCGACCGTTTCAAAAAGCTCACATTATCAATTACACTCGAATTCACGCGCGGTTTTTTTAAATATGCGCCCAGATTTAAAATTATTAGCGATTATATAGCATATACGTGGCACGTGGCGCGATTTCATGTGGCATGGCACCCGGAATGTATAGGAATCAACTCGGAGTTGCCTGACCGTGAGCACATTTGCAACACGATTTCGCGCAGTTTAACCATCCCAACCCTGACTGAACTGTAAGTAAATCACGCGGGGAATTAGCATGTTAAGGCTCGGTTATATAGGCGAGAACTATAGCCTGTGATTATAATGTTAGTTGTTGCAGAAATTGTTAACTTACCATTTCATACCTAGGTTTATATATGGCAACGTTGCACGATGTGTCAAAATTGTCAAAAGTGAGGTTAATATCACGGATTGAAAAGTAATTCGAGAGTTATCCGTGTTATACAACCGAGACTAAATATAGTAAGGTAATGAAAATGTATAATCGTGAGAATGCGAAATTGTGGCGGAAATGCCAAGGACCGATAGTCTACTAAAGATTGATTTCTACGAAATTGTCAGAATGTGAATCAAACTGAATCGAACCGAAAACTTCGGAAAACTATGTGGTGTCCACACTAGATATTTTTTTATAAATATCAATTTATTGTATTTTTTACATAGTATCTGGAAATTCGTGATTAGTACGAATACAAATTATCCATTGGTATAACTAAAGTGCCTATACCGCCAGCTTGCATCACTTTTTTTTCCCGAATACAGCACTGCTGTATAAGGAAGGTATTGTTATCGCGAAAAATTTCGTATACCTTCCTACATCACAATACCTTCCTTATACAGCAGTGCTGTATAAGGAAGGTATTGTTATCGCGAAAAATTTCGAATTGCTTATTTTTACTTTTGTATATGTTTCATGACTAGTATAGTCAAAACTATTTTTGAAAAATGTCTATGTGTGTAAGAGTAAATGTGAAAACGAAAAAAACTTAAAAAATGTTAAAATGTTAATCGAACAGAAATATTAGGGTTAATTATAATTCGGCCCCGTGTCGAGTGAGTAAAATTTACTTACACTACCTGTCTAGGGTTAAGAGACTAAAAAATTCAGCTTACAAGTCATCTCAATTATATGCTTGGTACTATTTCCAAGAAATTGGGTTTTATTACTACTAACGTTCAGAGTTTCTTAAACATTTTGGTCCACGACCCTTTTTTTCACTTAAAAATTAAGGTCCCTCCCCCCTGAAGTACCGATTTATCTGTAATCAATTTTTTCAGCGACTCCCCTGGGGGGTCGTGAGCCCCATTTTAAGAATCACTAGTATAGTTTATACAAATTCCAAGAAAGGTATATTGATGAATTTACCTAGAAATATAGAGAACTTCTATGCTTGGTACTATTTCCAAGAAATTGGATTTTATTACAACTAACGTTCAGAGTTTCTCAAACATTTTGGTCCACGACCCTTTTTCCACTTAAAAATTAAGAAGAATGTGCCGATTTATTTATAATCAATTTCTTTTGCGACCCTCTGGGGAGTCGTGACACCCATTTTGAGAATCACTGGTATAGTTTATACGAATTCCATGAAAGGTATATTGATGATTAAATTTACCTAGAAATATAGAGCAATTACATTAGAATTGAAACAACGTATTACCATTATACTATTACCATTTTTATTTTAATCTGTTTTGGGTAAATAGGCTAGTTAGAATTAGTTAGTATTAGTAGTAGTGACAATCTGAAATATATATAAATGTGTTATCGGAAAATCCCTGATAACTATAAAGATATGAAGGTTTTTCGGATATTAAAACAACCATGGTATAGACATTTCTAAATATTTGGGCACGGCAGCATAAATCAGTTGGAGATATAATATAGATATATACAGATCAATTTTGTTTCTTTAGTAGTTACTTCGCTATCCTACCAAATGACAAATTTAATCAAATTTGTGTAAATCGCTGCATATACTACAAATTTGCTGAATATTAAAACAACTACGTTATAGAAATTTCTGAATTTTTCGGTATGGCAGAATACATCTATTGGAGATCAGAAAATATAAAGATCAATTTTGTTTCTTTATTAGTTACTTCGCTATCACATGCCAAATGACAAATTTAATCAAATTTGTGTAAATCGCTGCATATACTACAAATTTGCTGAATATTAAAACAACTACGTCATAGAAATTTCTGAAATTTTCGGTATGGCAGAATAAATCTATTGGAGATCAGAAAATATAAAGATCAATTTTGTTTCTTTATTAGTTACTTCGCTATCACATGCCAAATGACAAATTTCACCAAATTTGTGTAAATCGCTGCATATACTACAAATTTGCTGAGTTTTAAATTTTAATTTAAATTCGTTTTTATATGTTTTGGTTATACGTTGTATATTAAATTTGTCATTTGGCATGTCATAGTTTTTGCTGAATATTAAAACAACTACGTTATAGAAATTTCTGAATTTTTCAGTATGGCAACATAAATCATTTGGGGATCAGAAAATATATAGACCAAATTTGTTTCATTAGTAGTATATAGTAGCAGTATATAGTAGTAGTATATAGTAGTAGTATATAGTAGTAGTATATAGTAGTAGTATATAGTAGTAGTAGTAGTAGTAGTAGTATATTTTCTGATCCCCAAATAATTGATTCTGCCATACCGAAAAATTCAGAAATTTCTATAACGTAGTTGTTTTAATATTCAGCAAAAACTATGACATGCCAAATGACAAATTTAATATACAACATATAACCAAAACATATAAAACGAATTAATAGTAAACTACCCTTGTTTTTTTTAAGATATATGTAATATTTTAATTATTATTATTATATTATTTAATTTATATTAATAATTATGATTATTCGTCAGTTATTAAACACATTTTTTTTATTTAATTTAGATATTAAGTTACGATTTAGATTTTAAATCTTTATTTATTGTTGTAGACGTGCGTGTTAGCCCCGTGCACTTCCAACAACACTCCCCTCCATATTATGGCAGACAGGGCAGCGACGACGGTATAAAGAGCGAGAGTCCTTCCCGCAAGCGCAGACGGCTTTCTTCACGCTCAGGACATCACATCGAGCTAAGCGCACAACCAGCATCACCGCCTAGACGTTCACCGAGACAGCACCCTCCTTCAACACATACTATGCAGGTTAGTACTTAGTGCAATTGTAATTTAAGGATAATCAAACTACAATATGAATTCAAAATGGTATGTGTGTAACAAAATATTTAATTACCATTGTGATTCATGATTATCAAAATACCGTTATATTAGATATATTAGATAAGGGAAGATTGCTTGGGAGAGTTGTCATGAGATATTTGCAACTATGCCGGTTAGGGTATAGTGTATTCTTATTTAATAATAACTTTATTTTTTCAATATAATATACATAAATATTAAACTATAAGAAAATGGTTGAAGTTCAGGTTTACAGTTACCCTCACTGATATTCTACAAATTTATTATAACCTAGTTGATGTTGGCATATTGTGGGCTTTCAAATACTTTTTGTACATTCAGTTAAATTGGAATTTTGTTTTCAAATGATATAATTGGTTGATTTATTTACAATTTAAGAATGTATATAGTATTGCATGTAAATCTCTTCAAGGGTGTATTCCTTGGCTCAAATATTGATCTCTTTCTACACGTTTCCCGCAAAAATACACCCCTTATACATAATTATCATTAAATGTTCTACCCAAAGCTGTAATAACTTTCTTCTTTTTAAATCAAAAAATATATAATAAATATTTGTTCCTTGGACCAAATAATGATGATTTCTTTCCAAACTTTCCCGCATAAATACACTCCTTATACGTAATCATTGCACTGTGAGAAGTGCCGTAACTTCCAAAATGAATTTTCAGGTTTTAATTTTTGTTTTGACGATTCATATGTATATGTTAACGCTCCTTTAATCCTTTTTTGCGTTTAGAATATGTCAAATTAGATGAAAAAAATAGATAACATACTCAATGGTAAAACTGGAACTATTCTAATCTTTAAAATGCATTTATCTAAAACAGTTACATGTGTGATATGGATGTGTATTATTAATTGATGTAGTGCCACCAGATGGCGTTAATAGTTTCTCTCTAGAGGAAAAGTTGTACAATTTGAAAACTACATATGTTAATTTTCTTTCCAGGGAAGTCCACCACTTCGGCGGCCTCGCTACCGCGATGACCGCAACGCCTTTAACCATCCGCTCCACCAACCTTTCATGCCCAGTCCTCCGCCTGTGGCCCACGCACACCCCCACCAGTCCACCGTGATGATGGACATGAACCACCAAGTCCCCGTGACAATTCCGCTCCACAGCCATCACCACCACCACCACCATCATCACCATGAACCTCCACCACCTCAAATCTGGAACTACACGCCGGCCCCGCATATTTCGCTCTGCTCTGCGCCGCCCGGTGCTCCACCGCACATGCACAGCTGTCACGTCTACCCGCCACAATTGATGCCACAACAGTTTATCGCACAGAGTTATGGGGGATTCCCCTCGCCGCCGCCTGGAGCTATTTCTGCCAATCACTACCAACATTTACCACCACCTCAGGTAAGATAGAAAATTATTAGGATGGGTCATATACAGGTCAATTAAATATATTACTGTGCTGATTGTTTTTTCCACGGAAAGTTATCTTATATTTCCACAATCTTAGTTAGAAAACGTGAAAACGTTTTCACTAAAACAACCTACCTTCCTTATACATCAGTGATGTATGGAAAGTAAAAATTGAGACGTATTTAAAATAAAGCTGAAAAAAAAATAACCTGCATAAGATCATGTCACTACACCCTGTAGAAGGGTTAGGAGTGAAGAAGGGGTGAGAATCTATAATTGGTCTAGATTAATAATGAATCTATTATTGGCCTAGGTTAATAATGAATCTATTATTGGCCACTAGAATAGTCTCTAGTGAATTACAATATCACTCTTAAGTCAATAAATATAGGATTATTAGGCATATAGTGAAAAAGATGATAGTTTTAGGGGGGGAGAGTAGAAATCTTAAGATGAGTATATAAAATATTTTTCAGCGTTACTGAGCCATGAATAAGAAACAAATATTGAATCTATGATTGGCCTAGGTTAATAATGAATCTATTATTGACCACTAGAATAGTCTCTAGTGAATTACAATATCACTCTTCAGTCAATAAATATAGGATTATTAGGCATATAGTGAAAAAGATGATATTTTTAGGGGGGAGAGTAGAAATCTTAAGATGAGCATATAAAATATTTTTCAGCGTTACTGAGTCATGAATAAGAAACAAATATGTTGCAACGCATATGTCGAACGAATAATTGTATAGTACCTAATACACGTTACACAACAGTACTATAGTAGTAATTCCAAATATCCGAAGATACATATGTTCAAACACTGTTATATGTTTTAAAAATTCCAACTATATTCCCAGTTATATTAGTGTTAACATTTTGTTTTTTGTATGTTGCAGCGTCCTGATTTAGATTTAGATTTAATGAACGACCACCATGCAAGCCTCCACGCGCACGGCCACACAGGGGGCGGCAGCACGCAAATGCACGTGCCTACACTGCAAGTGTCGCAACCGGTGTTCCTTGGAGCGGAAACTCGCAGCTCCCAGCTGGAGCTGCTCCACGCGCGGAACAGGCGTGCAGCTAGATTACCTCCGCCACCGCCAGCGCGTTCCCGCTGGCACCACGGCGGGCCGCCACCGCCTCTAATTCCGGCGCCCCCTCAGTATTCTGGATTCTTATTGCACTTCTTGTAAGTCCTACTTATTTAAACTTATGATCGTTCAATTATCAAGTATTTTGGATGATTTTGAAGTTGAAAAATATCTGGCACCACAATTTAATTGATTTATTCGGATCGGTTCGGTTTGCTTGGGCTCGGTTCAAATCGGTTTTTATGTGTCACTATTAAATGTCCGATTAAGACTATATCCCTCGGATATAATCCTGTTGGTTGGTTGCCATGTCGCTAACATGGTGACTTGGTCAACAAGATCGCCTAACCCCTTATAGCATTTTAAAATAATGACCTAAGTAAATAATGAATATTATTGGCTTAGATTAATAATGTATCTATTATTGTTCTAAGTTTATAATGTATACATTATTGGGCTAAGTTAATAATGTATCCTTTATTGACCTAAGTTAATAATGTATACATTATTGCCGTAAGTTAATAATGTATACATCATTGCCCTAACTTAATAATGTATCTTTTATTGACCTAAGTTAATAATGTATACATTATTGCCCTAAGTTAATAATGTATCCTTTATTGACCTAAGTTAATAATGTAACCATTATTGGCCTAAGTTAATAATGTATCCTTTATTGACCTAAGTTAATAATGTATCCATTATTGACAGCTAGAATAGTCTGTAGTGAATTACAATATCACTCCTAAAAAGTCAATAATTATAAGATTTTTAGGCATGTATTGAGAAAAAGTGTCATTTTTAGGGCAATGTTCTCGAACCCCCCACTATCGCCTTTCAGTACAACGGAGCTAAGCAGTTCGGAGTCGGTGGGAGCGGAGACCGAAAACTACGAGGCCCTGCTGAACCTGGCCGAGCGGCTGGGCGAGGCGAAGCCGCGCGGTCTCGCCAAGTTGGAGATAGAACAGTTGCTCAGCTACAAGTTCAACGCGGACACACATCAGGGTGATCAAACGTCGTGTGTGGTGTGCATGTGCGACTTCGAGGCGCGGCAACTGTTGCGCGTGTTGCCCTGTTCGCACGAGTTCCACGCCAAATGCGTCGACAAGTGGCTGCGAGTAAGTATACTATTTATATATCTTACAAATTTATCACAATTGTGATAATTTCATACATTTTTACGAAATTTTAATTGAAAAATTGCATATATTCATTATGTTAGATTATAAATAGATTATTTTAATAAAATTTTGTGGTATCTTTTACCATTAAACAGTTTTACCTGTGATGTTTTTACAAAATTCATCATTGTGTTTAGGTAAACTGTAATTTCTATCAAAAATACAACAAAATTTCATATGAATAAACTATTCAGATTCAAAAATCATACACATATGTAAATTTTGAGGGTATTTTGCGCAAAAAATGTGATATCACAATTGTGACATACATACATTTTTACGAAATTTTAATTGAAAAACTGCATATATTCATTATGTTAGATTATAAACAGATTATTTTAATAAAATTTTGCTGTATCTTTAACCAATAAACAGCTTTACCTGTGACGTTTTTACAAAATTCATCATTGTGTTTAGGTAAACTGTAATTTCTATGAAAAATACAACAAAATTTCATATTGATAAACTATTCAGATTTAAAAATCATACACATATGTAAATTTTGAGGGTATTTTGTGCAAAAAATGTGATTTCACAATTGTGACATACATACTTTTTTACGAAATTTTAATTGAAAAATTGCATATATTCATTATTTTAGATTATAAACAGATTATTTTTATAAAATTTTGCGATATCTTTTACCAATAAACTGCTTTACCTGTGACGTTTTTACAAAATTCATCATTGTGTTTAGGTAAAGTGTATTTTCTATGAAAAATACAACCAAATTTCATAAAAATAAACTATTCAGATTTAAAAATCATACACATATGTAAATTTTGACGGTAATTTGCGCAAAAAAATGTGACATCACAATTGTGATAATTTCATACAATTTTACGAAATTTTAATTGAAAAGCTTCATCATTTCGTCTTCCTCATTGTCTGCTGAAGGTGCATAGACTTGAACGACGTTTACTAGTGCTTTGTTTGAGGTCAGCTGTAGTAGGACAGTCTAAAATGGGACTTGTAGATAAATTCAAAAATTAGTTGTAATCAATTTCAAGCAATATATTGAAAATAATTAGGTATCTAACCATTTATTTCTTTTTCAGTCAAACCGAACATGCCCGATATGTCGCGGCAACGCATCGGAATATTTCAATAACGGTGATTAAGGAAGCACGCCGTGAATTCGGTTAAGAAAATAAGTAACCTCAATGCAAAACTCCATAACATAAATATCTCATCAGTGCCATTAGCTGCAGCCAGTAAAAGTCACAGTTAAATAATAATAATAATATATACATGTCTATTATCTTCCCTTTTCTTATTTAAATGTAGCGTAGGGCTTACTGAAAAAAAAAAGAACCGGCGGAGCGGATTGTTCAACAGCTGCTGTAATTTTACCAGTTCCAATGTGTTTGTATGCGATAATCAAACACCACCACCCCACTCTGACCAATAATATTAAAAAGGCTTAGTGTGAATACTAAAATTAATGAACTTTAGTTGTACTTTTATTGTTATCTACCTCTATTATAGAATTACTACAAACAAACAAAAACGCAAACACCAACTTTGTTAATTAATTGCCTTTAAATGTTACCAAATGATCACAAAAAGTTATATGTGTAGAAATTTGCAACGTATTAGCTGAATATACACAATAAGATTGTGTAGGATTTTTTTTTGTTGACTGCTATTATTATTATATTAAACTCATATGGTTTCATATATACATTTTTTTTATTGTTACAACTTTTGATTGTTATAACAGTGAATGTACAATGGTTGCCGGATTTACTTGCTTGTATTAAACTGTTGTAATAAAAAAAGAGTTGTGAGAGGAATGATATTTGTTAATTTCTAGTTTTTAAGGTTTAGCATAGATGCTTCAAACATATTTTTTCATCATGAAGCTGCTTTTATATTTGCAATGTAATGTATGGGGAAGTTTTATGGACAGCAGTCTGATAATAACATTTATTTTTCATTCGAGTAACTGCTGATATGCGAGAGCACTGTTTTTCGGCTCTATTAAAATTATATCTCTTTCAGGCATCACACACTGATTTTCTGTTTGTATGTATAATGCTTTAAATGTATGCAATTATACGTAGTTGATACTAAAAAAAAGGTCTATTGTACAGAGATAAAAATTTACGTCATAATAGGTGTGCCTTTACAGTGTACGATGTTGTTTATACTTTGCGATAGGATTTTTTTTGGCTTTAGTAGCAGAAACGTTCCGATTTGTTTGATTATGCATTCCGTCCAGTTGTTGGTTGATTTTGTTTTGTTATTCAATTTCCTGATTTTGTTTTTCTGTTCTATTCTTGAAATGACTGATTTTATTTTTGGCATGGAACGTTTTTGTTGCTAATTAAGGTTGAAATGTTTAGATCAAGTGCCCTCAATTATAAACAATCACAATCTTCAGGCAAACGGAATGCTCAAATGTTATTTTTTTTATGTATGGCACTAATTTAGGTTTTTGTTAATAGTTGTTTTATATTACAATAAATAGTAGTAATTAATATATGTATACTGCGACATTAATCATTACTAATTAGTGTACTCTTTGTTCGTCTTTATATTTTAATCTAAACAAAACAAAAATAATTGGGAATAGTTTTTGTTTAGAATTCAACTGTTTATTTACACTATTCCCTTAATGTGTGTTATATTGCTGACTGATTTACTAAATATTGTTTGAATACCTTTTTTTAAATATAAACAAACACATATCTCTCCAGTCACAAGTGCAATATAGTTGTGTCTCTGATCATATATAGCAATATTATATTCTAAGGCGTTGAAATACTGTTTTTAGTAAAAGCCATTGCAGCGAATGCTCAGCTCAAGGGTTAATCAAACTAATAGGATGTTTAATGTGAATGTGAACCTAAGTGATACTTTGCTTTTAGTGGATTTTAAATATTTATGTATATGTAGATGCTTTTAGTGCTACTATACTAGTTCTGATTTCAATAAAAAAAACAATTTAACTTATTTTCATGATGTTATTAAATTAAATATTTACAGCTGTATTTATTCACTCTTACCTATCATGGGTAAGTTAAAGGAGTTTTAAAATATCTAATAAAAATCATAACTTAACCATTATGTCTTCTCATCATGTATGATTAAAATAATAGCTAATTGAGTAATTGTCCATTAACTTTAATCACAGATTGGTGTTTGAACTCAGGCTCCCCAATGCTCAGTACAAGATGAACAACGCCTCTAACCACTCAGCCACTGATATAAGTTATTCCAAATAGTTTGTAGTATTATAAAAAAACAGTTTAATTTATGCTACTAGAAACTGTCTAATTACATTTGTAAATGATATCAAATAAACAACAAATATATTTACTATTTATATTTGCAAAATTAACAAAATACAATTTCTATTTACATAGTTATCATGTTTTGTGATCAACAGTCTTAAGGATTAACACTTTTCTCAAATGTGGCAGCATGTAGACTATCAGCTAGTTGTCGCATATTGTCAGCAGCCTCACAATGTTTCAACAAAGTTGGATTGATAATTGTGTCTCCAAAATAGGCTCCAGTTATAGCACCTGCCATTGCTGCAATTGTATCACAATCACCCCCTAGTGTAACAGCATACTGAATTGCTCTTCGAAGTGGATTAGTACTCTATAATTGATTAAATTAATTATATATTATACTATATGTATTTGAGGTGGTTAATGCCAGAGTCTTTACACCACACTGTGGTAGAAAAGGCCAGTGGATATATATAATGCCAGAGTGGGTCATCCTACATTTTTGTCTAAATCTATGTAAGTCAGATTTAAGTTGTGTTTTTGTCAATGCCAGAGTGTTCTTAGTGTAGTTTATTCAACACTCAAGTGATGCCAGTCCAACAAATGCCCGCTATTGGTGTTTTAAGATATAAAAACCCCATAATATCAAATAGATTCACAAAGGAGATAGCCCACTAATGCATTAACCACCTCATTTCATGTTACCTCAATGCCAAACACATCTGAATGTGACTGGAGGAAGCAGAAAATTGCTGTTGGAACAGAGTACAGTGCATTTACAGAGTTGCCCAGCATTCCTATAACTTCCTCTTCTTTAATTGGATCTTCTTTGGTTGCTACAGATAAGAGCTGTAGGATTTTATTGAGTTGTGACTTGTATGGGGTGGCGTCTCCATCGAACACTCTAAAACAATACAATTCTCATTTTCAGCAATTAAATTTAATATTAAAGAACATTCTATTCAGAAAAATCAATCACACTAATAATATGATTGAAGGTGGAAAGATAAATGGTTGTACTTCTCAATATTGTCTAAATTGATTTATTACTCAAACTAAAAGAAGTCGTTCTGGTAGAAATGGTTAAAAGAATTGTAAAACTGAGGTTTTTTAGGGTAAAACGTTCCATAATAAATACATTTTTATTCTAAGAAAATTGATGGTGAATTTATTTTACTCTTAAAAACTAATTATGTACCTATTAACAAAACATATAGAATTTATTTAAAATCAAATATACTTCTTCATACATCTATCTGTACATTTTAGTTTTGATTTTGTAACCTCAGGGGTTCACATCTGGTGAATACGGGAACTGGCACTCCCGAGGTACCCTAGCTAGATCTAGCCCTTTCTTCAACAAGTCTTAGGGCAGATCTCTTTCTTTCACCTTTGAACTATCCAGTCTCTCTTGACTAACTCCTGTTTTTCTTCATACATCTATCTGTATATTTTATTTTCGATTTTGTAACCTCAGGGGTTCACATCTGGTGAATATGGGAACTGGCACTCCCAAGGTACCTCTAGCCCTTTCTTCAACAAGTCTTAGGGCAGATCTCTTTCTTTCATCTTTGAACTATCCAGTCTCTCTTGACTAACTAACTTTTTAACACTTAACAACTATAGGTCTCTATGATGAGATCTAACAAGATCGAAATTAAGATCTGTAGATTGCTAAGGGCCGGTAGTTCAATAGTCAGTTAAACTGAGGTTTATTTTAAACAGAGAAATACTGAATAAATCAACAAACTAACATATTGGACTATAATAACTTCAGCTGATTGTAATCATCCTCAAACTAAATATTGTCTTATTAATACTAGTAAAACTAAAATGATAAATATTATAAGAAACTTACAAATCATCTTCCTTTTCAAATTGCTTCATCTTTTCAATAAGTTCATTAGTGAACCTAACAGGATCAAATGGGTCATTTGGGTTCATATTAAAACTTTGATGCACAGCAATGCACTGCAGCAGAGCCCCATTAATTCCAACTTTATGTGTATGTGTTAATTTAATCGATTTCTCAGCAATTTTTAGCATATCATCATAACTGTTACAGTATTTTAAAGCCACTGGTGCTATCCTCATGGCTCCACCGTTACCATATGAGCCTGTACCATTGAACTGTTCTGCAGCAGGTTTGAATATATCCTCAAAGTTGGATAACTTTAGTTTCCTAAAAACTTCAATCACATTTTCTCCATAGCCCCGTTTGGGTTGTCGAATATATTCTTGGGTGAATAGTTTTGCCATGTGTTTGAAATCTGTTTTGGGGGTTTCTATTAAACACTGGGCTACTTGTTTTGTCATTGCTGTATCATCTGTGTAAGATATGTATGGGACTAAAATAAAATATTAAATAACAATTATTCAACTAATTTAATTTTATGTGAGTATCAAACAAAGTTAGATTTTAGAAGGAGTTTATAAAAATAATGAATAATAGCTGAGGGCCAATTGAGGTGGTTTGGACATATATGCTGGATGAAGGAGGATATATTGATGAAAAGAGTATATGAACAGGAGTACAAGTGACAAACTACAGGGGAAGACCAAGAAACATGTGAGGACAGTATATGATGAGATGAAGCAGAAAAAAAAATATATACTATGGGAAGGAATAAAACAACTAACACAGGATGGAAAATGGAAATATAAAAGATACAAACTCAACACATATAGGATTAAGACAAGGAGGAGCACTAAGCACATGTAAGATGCTTTTAAAAAATGAATAATACTGTCAATATTTTAGAATATGACAGTATTATTGTATAATAACATTTTTAAAATGTTTATTATTCTAAAATATTGACAGTATTACTTATTGTGTAATGTATAGCAATGATGGAATCATGAGACTACTGATGTTTATCCAGATAATTGATAAATATAAAAGGAGGATTGAAGCAAATACTGACAGTATTATTGACTGAGTATAAGGCACCTTACGATCAATATTACTGTCAATATTTTAGAATAATGACAGTATTACTGTACGATAAAATATTTAATATGTTCATTATTCTAAAATATTGCCAGTATTACTCATCATGTAAGGTATAGTAATGATGTAATGAAGAGAATACTGATCTTCATCCGGATAATTGATTACTTGATAAATATAAAAGAAGGATTGAAGCAAATATTGACAGTACTAGGATTGACAGTATTATTGACCATGTAAGGTAAAGTTTGATAATGTCGACTTGATTTGTTGAAACCATAGTTATGAATAAATATTTGTTACATAAAAAGTAATTGTGTTCTTCATAGTTGTTTATAGTGTTCTTATTAATAATTATTATAAAGTAGAAGCCTCTAGCTTATACAATATATTATTACCTTGAAAATAAGGCCCATCAAGCTTCTGGAAAAACTTTTGCACAGTCAATTTCATGCCAGGTGTATAAACATCTCCCTCAAAAGGGGCCCCCAAACAGTCCCCCATAAGAGTACCCAGCATAGAGCCCCTAAACTTAGCCAGTTGCAAAATCGTATCCAACTTAGCCATAATACACGTTTTATTAATCACCAATTACATACAATTATACCGGGTAATATTTTTTCGGCTTCTAGGTTATAATTAGCACCTTGATTGTCAAAAATAATCACGAGTTATTTCAAAATTTACCATTAAATAAACTTAATATCACCTAATATAATTTCTATAAATCAGTTCATAACACATTCATAAAAAATGTTACCCTAAATACTGAATTTACATAAATAATTCAAATTCCAATATTTTTCGCGCCTACTGTTGGCCCTCATGCCCATGACGTGATTCATAACCTTCAAACCTCAGTTCATCACAAGTCTAAAAAATCGTCCCGAAATGGCTCTAATTGGTGCAAGGCAGTTAATGCGATGCGCGCAGGCATTTCACGAAAGCCTATTCACAAACGCCAGGTAAAACCGAAACAATTCCCATTGAAATATTGTGTAAAAAAAAATACATGTTTAATTCAGAAATGTGAGCGTCGCGGGTTTGCGTTTGAGGAACACCTCGACGGCGCCGGACGAGAAGCCACCGCAGCCGGAAGGTGAGCAGAAACCAAATGAGGAGTTGGAGAAGTTAAATAAGGACATTGCAGCTTTGACTGAGAAGAACACTGACTTGGTTGTAGGTAGTTTAAAATAAAATAGCCAGTGGCTGTCTTGAAATTTTTAGTAACACATGTCATTAACTCTTTTCATTCATGATGATTTTGAACAGTTTTGAGGGTATTTTTGCCAAGATTATGACACCTAGGGGAATTAGACACAGCATGTGGCAGGTGTTGTTATGTAATTTGCTTGTAAGTGATGTTTTATGTTTTTATTTTGTAGGATAAATATAAAAGAGCATTGGCAGATGGTGAGAATCTCAGGAATCGATTAACAAAACAAATAGCAGAGGCAAAACAGTTTGGTATTCAGGGTTTCTGTAAAGATTTGCTCGATGTAGCGGATGTTCTCAATAAGGCTACTGAGAGTGTGCCTAAAGATGAGATTAATGGAAATCCACACCTGAAGAGTTTATATGAAGGGCTGCTTATGACAGAAGCACAGTTACAGGCTGTTTTTAAAAGGCATGGTCTGGAAAAAGTTAATCCAATCGATGAGAAGTTTAATCCCAACTACCATGAAGCACTGTTTCAACAAGTATGATTGTATTTTGTTACTTTTGAGGCTATTAGTGCACCAAAGGCTTATCACACACATTTAAATTTTACTTGATAACTATGAATTATTTATTTTATATATCATATTAGCCTTGACCTAAATTTAGGCTGGATTGTGTGTAGGGATTACAAAACTGATATCCTGGGAAACAATATACCAGAATCTTGCACATTATTTTGTGGTATTTAAATACTGGTATTCAAGAATAAATACTGATACTTCAGTATTATAAATATTATGCAATTTTGCATCAAATTCAATTGATATTGTGTGAATAGAATCTTGAAATTGCACCATGTTAGAAAATCCATGTGCAAAAATCAATTTTGTTGCATCATTCCACATAAAGGCTGATTACATCAGTAATACTGTCATTATTCTAAAATATTGACAGTATTACTCATCATGTAAAGCAGAGTAATGATGGAATGAAGAAAAGACTAATATTTATCTAGATAATTTTATTTCTATGCTTCAGTACTTCAATATTTCATGCTAACAAAGTGGTGGGGATATTGGAAGTACATATTATTAGATTATTTCACATCAGTACTTCACTCATATGCAAATAATTCTTGGAATCTTTTTTATCCATCATTATTTTTTTTTTAGTAATAATACAATGTATGAATATTGTTATACTTCATTAACCATTATTTCATCAATTTCTTGTCCACAGTAGTACTTCAATATCTCATGACAGTATTACTCATCACATAAAGCAGAGTAATGATGGAATGAAGAAAATACTGATGTTTATCTAGATAATTTTAAATCCATGCTTCAGTACTTCAATATCTCATGCTAACAAAGTAGTGGGGATACTAGAAGTACATGTTAGATCATTTCACATTTCAGTACTTAACTCATATGAAAGTTATTCTTGTAATTTTTTTTAGCTATCATAAAAATTTCTTTTAATAATACAATGTATATATATATATATATATATATATATATATATATATATATATATATATACTGCTCCACTTCATTAACCACTCTTTCATCAATTTCTTGTCCATAGTAGTAGCTTTATAAATGCCAGAATTATTGTGAGGCTATCACCATCAGCTAGTGTAGTATTATTTTTATATAAATATGGATGATCAAAAGAAGGTGTTTTTGATTATCCATATTTATATAAAAATAATACTACACTAGCTGATGGTTGAATGATAACTGAAGAAAGAAAAAGTGATACCATGGAATCATCATGTAATTCCAATAGATATTGAAGGATTGAAGCAAATACTGATAGTACTAGAAATGACATTGTTATTGACCATATAAGTTGCCCTTTGCTGTTACTTCTCAAAGTTGTAATACTTCATGATGGCAACTCTGAAACTGTTAATTGATTCAGAACATCACAAATTATTTCAATTGTTCTGAAATTCAGTATTTACCCATAACAGAAATTTTGGTTTTGTGTGATATGCCTTAGCTGTAGTCATAGCATTATTTAATTGATTTTATATTGTTATATTTTTTTAGGAGGTACAAGGTAAAGATGCAGGGACTGTAGTAGTTGTTTCTAAAATAGGTTACAAGCTGTATGATAGAGTGATTCGGCCTGCATTGGTTGGGGTTTCCAAATAGTTCCATTAGATTTAAAAAAGAAAACTGTTTTATTGGTTATATTTGTGATTTGATTATTTAACAAATTAACTACAATTATATAGTACACCACGTTTTTTTTTTGTATATATTGTTTATTTTTTTGCACTACTGCGCCATTTTGTGCAACAACTTATTTTCAGATATAATAAAAAGAATCTGAACTGTGATTACTTATGTTAACTGTACTCAAATTTGTTTTTTACTACCCCAACAATATATTACCTTCATGTTGAAAGTACAGTATTACCTATTACACATATAATTTTGCATCAACCTGTGTTCAAGTCAGCTCCATGCCGCTCCTGTACCTGTTTTCACATAGAAGTTATAAACAAGAATCAGTTGTTCAATCCCATTTTGCCGCCCGGCAGTTGCCCCTTTTGCCGCCCTCGTCAATCCGGTACTGTAGCGGTATGTTCCGGCTCAGTGTCTATGCTGTCGATATTGTACTGTTGATTTTCGGTCAGCAGATCATCGCTACCGATCTTTTCTCGGAGTTGGTCTTCATACTTCTCAAAATTCGACATACCTATGTATATATCTCGCTATACTTCCTTTCCCAGGTTTTGTTTTTCCAAGGTTCCAAGAGACCTGATGTTAGGATTCAGTGCTCTTCGAGTGGCGAGGAGTTGGCCTGACGTCCCATCCCCCAACCTGGAGGATCAGGATTTTCTATTAAGTTATCTCCCTCGGACTCGGCGGAAGTGGCAACCTTGCGTCTAGGGGTAGTATAAAGCTCTTCGCCATCATGAGACACTTGTTATTCACATTCACCTACTCGTCCAACTCCACCAGTCCGGCTTCTTAGCTTCCTTTTTCTCTTAAACTTCGATGTTACCTACCCAGAAGAGATTTCATCTTCTCTTTTTTCCCTATTATAACCAACAGGTTCCTAGATTTTTTAGTACTATGAGGTGCTTTGGGTTTTGATTTCCTCTGCTGTCTTCTTTCATTTTAAGTCTAAATTACTCCCACGTTGCGGTTTTTACTTTTTTTCTTCTTGTTTTGCTTTAAGTATCTGTTCTATGGATTGCGTGTAGGAACATCTTCCTAGATTTTTTAGTACTTTGAGGTACTTTGGGTTTTGATTTCCTCTGCTGTCTTCTTCCAAGTCTAAATTACTCCCACGTTGCAGTTGTTATTTTTTTCTTTCTTGTTTTGCTTTAAGTATCTGTTCCTAGTATTGCGTGTAGGAACAAATTCCTAGATTTTTTAGTACTTTGAGGTACTTTGGATTCTGATTTCCTCTGCTGTCTTCTTCCATTTTAAGTTTAAATTACACCTACGTTGCGGTTTTTACTTTTTTTCTTCTTGTTTTGCTTTAAGTATCTATTCTATGGATTGCGTGTAGGAACATGTTCCTAGATTTTTTAGTACTTTGAGGTACTTTGGATTTGATTTCCTCCGCTGTCTTCTTCGATTTTAAGTCTAAATTACTTCCATGTTGCGGTATTTACTTTTTTAATACTTGTTTTGCTTTATGTATTTATTCCATGTATTGCGTGTAGGAACATGTTCCTAGATTTTTTAGTACTTTGAGGTAGGTGCTTTGGGTTTTGATTTCCTCTGCTGTCTTCTTTCATTATAAGTCTAAATTACTCCCACGTTCCGGTTTTTACTTTTTTTCTTCTTGTTTTGCTTTAAGTATCTGCTCTATGGATTGCGTGTAGGAACATCTTCCTAGATTTTTTAGTACTTTGAGGTACTTTGGGTTTTCATTTCCTCTGCTGTCTTCTTTCATTTTAAGTCTAAATTACTCCCACGTTGCAGTTGTTATTTTTTTCTTTCTTGTTTTGCTTTAAGTATCTGTTCCATGTATTGCGTGTAGGAACAAGTTCGTAGATTTTTTTAGTACTTTGAGGTAGGTACTTTGGGTTTTGATTTCCTCTGCTGTCTTCTTTCATTTTAAGTCTAAATTACTCCCACGTTGCGGTTTTTACTTTTTTACTTCTTGTTTTGCTTTAAATATCTGTTCCATGTATTGCGTGTAGGACATGTTCCTAGATTTTTTAGTACTTTGAGGTACTTTGGATTCTGATTTCCTCTGCTGTCTTCTTCCATTTTAAGTTTAAATTACTCCTACGTTGCGGTTTTTACTTTTTTTCTTCTTGTTTTGCTTTAAGTATCTATTCTATGGATTGCGTGTAGGAACATCTTCCTAGATTTTTTAGTACTTTGAGGTACTTTGGGTTTTCATTTCCTCTGCTGTCTTCTTCTATTATCAGTCTAAATTACTCCCACGTTGGGTTTTTACTTTTTTTCTTCTTGTTTTGCTTTAAGTATCTGTTTCATGTATTGCGTGTAGGAACATGTTCCTAGATTTTTTAGTACTTTGAGGTAGGTACTTTGGGGTTTGATTTTCTCTGCTGTCTTCTTCCATTTTAAGTATAATTACTCACACGTTCCGGTTTTTACTTTTTTACTTCTTGTTTTGCTAGTATTTTATTTTATTTTGCTATATAAGTATCTGTTCCATGTATTGTGTGTAGGAACATGTTCCTAGATTTTTTAGTACTTTGAGGTAGGTACTTTGGGTTTTGATTTCCTCTGCTGTCTTGTTCCATTTCAAGTCTAAATGACTTCCACGTTGCGGTCTTTATTTTTTTAATACTAGCTTTGCTTTAACTATTTGTTCCATGTATTGCGGGTAGGAACATGTTCCTAGATTTTTTAGTACTTTGAGGTATTTTGGGTTCTGATTTCCTCTGCTGTCTTCTTCCATTTGAAGTCTAAATTATTTCCACGTTGCGGTCTTTACTTTTTTAATACTTGTTTTGCTTTAAGTATTTGTTCCATGTATTGCGTGTAGGAACATCGATTTTTTAGTACTTTGAGGTACTTTGGGTTTTGATTTCCTCTGCTCTCTTCTTCCATTTTAAGTATAAATTACTCCCACGTTGCGGTTTTTACTTTTTTACTTCTGGTTTTGCTTTAAGTATCTGTTCCATGTATTGCCTGTAGAAACATGCTACATTCCTCTTTGATGGCACTTTGTCTATAGCGCCTTCTATTTTACTATTTCATCTTTGTTCCGCCACATTGTTTGTTTTGTGTGTTGCTTGCTTGGATTCTCTTTACCTCGTACGCAGCCACCAGAGTCGAGTTTCTTTTTGTCCCCCCTCTAACTCTATCATACGTATATTCTAATGCGAGTCTTAGTTTGTTTTAAAACGATTTCTCGTGTTTTCGCATGCTATTTTAATTTCTTTTGTGATTTTTACCGTATTAGTTTCTTTATAGGAAACGATTTGTTTCTCTAAGAGAAATAAAGAGTACCGTATTTTTCGGACTATAAGACGCGCTTTTTTACATAGAAAAATGGAGTCAAATTGGGTCTTATGGTCCGAAGGCAATATTACACTTTTTTTTAATAAATCGTCTCTAAACATGAGGTACGTCTTAGGCCCAATTCACACATAAGCAGCGTCGGGCGGAGGCGCGGTGTAGGCGAGGGCAGGCGCGACGTCGCACAGGCTATCGTGATGGCCATATGCAGTGAAGGGGTGGACATTGCACCATATATTTACATAGAGGCGGCGTTGAAGAGTTGTGCCTCTCCCCTCGCAGCCACCGTGTCTCAGGCTAAGAGGCAAAGACGCGGTGCCAGCACGGCGAAGGCACGAGGCAAATGCCCGCGCCTCGTCACCTAAGAGGGCATTGCACCATATGTTTGTATAAAGGGGCGTGCCTCTTACCTCCAATCTCTATTCAGGACTTCTAGTTCCTCTATATTATTATAGAGGAACTAGAAGTCCTGAATACTTGGCAATAGTATATAACGGAATTGTTTCGAAACCAGTGAAACTGTCTCATTACAGGCCACCAGCAAAATTGTGAATAAGGACCCGCATCCTCAAAATCAGAAATTGAAAATAGCCAAGAACGCGAGAGATCAAGACAATAAGGTCGCCTTGATCGCTTGATCGTCTTGATCGTCTTGATCGTCTTGATGGTCTTGATCGTCTTGATCGTCTTGATCGTCTTGATCGTCTTGATCATCTTGATCGTCTTGATCGTCTTGATCGTCTTGATCGTCTTGATCGTCTTGATCGTCTTGATCGTCTTGATCGTCTTGATCGTCTTGATCGTCTTGATCGTCTTGATCGTCTTGATCGTCTTGATCGTCTTGATCGTCTTGATCGTCTTGATCGTCTTGATCGTCTTGATCGTCTTGATCGTCTTGATCGTCTTGATCGTCTTGATCTTCTTGATCGTCTTGATCGTCTTGATCGTCTTGATCGTCTTGATCGTCTTGATCGTCTTGATCGTCTTGATCGTCTTGATCGTCTTGATCGTCTTGATCGTCTTGATCGTCTTGATCGTCTTGATCGTCTTGATCGTCTTGATCGTCTTGATCGTCTTGATCGTCTTGATCGTCTTGATCGTCTTGATCGTCTTGATCGTCTTGATCGTCTTGATCGTCTTGATCGTCTTGATTGTCTTGATTGTCTTGATCGTCTTGATCGTCTTGATCGTCTTGATCGTCTTGATCGTCTTGATCGTCTTGATTGTCTTGATCGTCTTGATCGCCTTGATTGCCTTGATCATCTTGATCGCCTTGATCGCCTTGATCGCCTTGATCGCCTTGATCGCCTTAATAGCCTTGATCGCTATGATCGCCTTGATCGCCTTGATCGCCTTGATCGCCTTGATCGCCTTGATGGCCTTAATAGCCTTGATCGCTTTGATCGCCTTGATCGCCTTGATCACCTTGATCGCCTTGATCGTCTTGATCGCCTTGATCGCCTTTATTGCCTTGATCGCCTTGATCGCCTGTGAGTAGTATATGCATGTTTTCCGGTATATGCCTGCTTTTTCTTTTAACTTCTGATGAATATTGAAAGTATCGTGTTTTTAATCTAATTCTTTAATTTCCTCTATTTATATTTGTCGTTGGACTATTTTATGTTCATCAGGGTTTTGCTTTTCTGTTCTATGCAGTTCCATATGATCGAGTATCTCTGTAGTCATCAATTTCCATCTCCAAATCATACCAATAATGAACTAAATAAATATTAAACATTACAAAATAAATTTATTCATATAATTAAAGTATAAATAAGATACAAAAATAAATAACAAGTAAACTTAATAAGTAAAAATATCATGTATGCTCTTTCGTTTCTTCAAATTATTATTTTTAAGGAATAAATCCAAAGGTAATTCCTCCTTGTCTTGACTTTCATTATTATTATTATTATTAATCTCTGGTGTGAATACTGTTAAAGTCCGAACGACAGCTTTCTTATTTGGAGCCCCCTTAAATATATTCGTATTACTTTTATCGCCTAAAATATCTTTGTAGAGATTACTAATGTTAAACTTTTCTGATACATTCAGCACACGCAGACTGCCACCTTTGGCGCTTCTCTTCAACTTCCCGTCATTGTTTCCCAGAGAATGCCTTCTTAATAAATTAATGTTTGATGTAACGTGTTCCTTGTGTACGTTACTTTTTGTAGAAGCGCTTTCCAGTTCTTTAAAGAATGATTGGGCTTTCTCAAACCTTTCTTTAATTTTTGTCTTAATGGTGCCATTCTCGGGAATCTTTTTAATTTTGGACACTTTCGATTCAATTACGCATGTGTTCAGTTTCATCATGGGCTGTTTGTATCGACGTTCTGTATGAGTAACATCTGAAATGAAAATTGAATTAAATTTATTTCTTAGAGAGAAAACAATCTTTATAATGCTATTGACTTAAATTTTTTATTTATCAAATTATTTCATTTTGTCAGTATAAATTATTTCATGGACAATTTTAACATAAATAAAACATATTACGATGAGATGGATTAGAGATTAGTGAGAGTTACACGTCTCGACGGAATAAAAAACAAAGAAATATGTAATCAAATGGGAATCGAAGGAACAGTATAGACCGTGGTTGAAACAGAGCAACTAACCTGGTATAGCCATGTTCAAAGGATGAGTAAAAGTCGAATATCTGGAAGAGCGATGGAATGGGTTCCAGCAGAAAAAAGAGAGAGGAAGGCCAAGAAAACAGTAGAAGGAAGGAATAATAAAGACGAAGAGTGCTAGAGGCCTTCGTGAGGTACAATGGGGCAATAGATGGGAATGGAACTTGGATGTCGGACAATTTCGACAAACGTTTTATAAACCGATATATATAATAAAATTATTGCTCGTATTCTAAGTTTTCGACATCTTGTATCTATATATCAGTTTTGTAGTATCTGACGACGTTGTTCGATTTCCAGATAGCTAGTACCCTAGTATGGTACTCAGATTATTTGGCCTGATTTTTACGTCGTTTATTTCTAAGTAGTAGGGCAAGTACTATGTTGCCGACGGGACTAACGGCCTAAAGTGTCTATAATATAAACATTCCTTCCCCTTGCATTTGTATCTAACCCGCAAGGGCCCATATATTGCTAAAAGAGATAAAAGATCACCGGGACTAGAAGACGCAAGAAAGATAGTAATATTTTCGCACAAATCGTAGAATAATAGAGGTATTATTCTACGATTTGTGCGAAAATATTACTCTTTCTTGCTCGTTAGTCCCGCTGATCTTTTATCTCTTATAGCAATATATCGGCCCTTGAGGGCTATATACAAACGTAAGGGGAAGGAATATTTATATTTTTCTGAGCGGAAAGGTAGACAGGGCCCTTAAAGTGTCTTCTAAATTATTTCTTTCTGAATATATTCACTTTCAATAAATATTGCTGGTTGTGACAAGGTCAACTTCTTTTTTCGGTATCCCGAAATATAATTTTATTTCCAGTGAAGACTTTTTATATGTTTACATCGAGAGCGTGAGCAAAAAACGATGCGTCATACACATGGTTTGTCGGAGTGAATCAGTCGCGAGCATAGTAAACTAGTCACAACTAGTCACGAGTTGAACTTCAATGGCCCCGCATTGGTGGCGTTTTGTGTAGTGAACAATTCAATTAATAACTCAGTTTTAATTGTGCAAGTTGAAAATGTGAATAGTGTGGTGACTTCTACCGCTGTCACCAAATATATAGTGGTAACCTCGATGGTTGTTAAAACCTCTGGCGGGGAATGTTGAGAATACAACGATAGTGCAGCATGTGAGGAATACAGTAAGTCATATTTTGCATTTATATTTTGCCAGTTTGGGCGTTTTTTGTGGCATTACAGAGGTTTTTTTATGTTTTATGCGTGCGATTGATATTGCTATGTCGATGATTCATTTAAATTGCGTAAATTTTATCACATGCGCTATTTATTGTGTAGGGTTTATTTAAATAATTATACTCGTTATTATATAGGTAACATGGTTACAGAAATTATTTAGGATTTTGTAAATTCACCCGGTGTACTGATGAGATTTAATAAGATTGATATCTAGATCTGTAGATTGAAGAGGTAAATTCTCGCTTACATACTCAACTTTACAGTATTTTTACCCTTCATACCAAGTGAATAGCTTCCTTAGTTAACTTCTAAAATTAATGTTTAACAAGTATAGTGATTTAGAAATATATACTCAAAACTTAATGAAATTTCGTATACGTACATAAAAGGCACCTTACGCGAGCAG
The DNA here is from genome assembly GCA_963942505.1 of Lordithon lunulatus. Classification (NCBI taxonomy): domain Eukaryota; kingdom Metazoa; phylum Arthropoda; class Insecta; order Coleoptera; family Staphylinidae; genus Lordithon; species Lordithon lunulatus. The sequence goes on from OZ012669.1 coordinate 12,506,733, forward strand.
TAATATTGTCATTATTCTAAAATATTGAAATACTGGCTGTATTCATTTGATTGAGTGATAAATATTGAAGGGGGATTGAAGCAAATACTAACATCACTAGGAATGACAGTATTATTGATCGTGTGCCTTTAAAAACAAGTTACAGTCACAAATCGGTGTGTTTTCTTTTTTGATATTTTGGTTATAGGGTGTCTTCTACTTACTTTTATCAAACAGCTTTATTTTGTCATGAATTGATCCAAAATAATTTCTTATTGGAATCTCCACCTCTATTTTTACCGGATCCTCAATAAATGCCTTGATATCGGATTTCCTAGTATTAACAATCGTTTCACCTACAATATCAGATCCCTTCTCCTTTAAAAACCGGCTCCTCCTTTCTTTAACCGAAGGAAAACTTAATTCATCCACCGAACCATATTTATCCCCCATCATCAATGGAATCTCATTTTTAATAGACCGCCTACGCTGTTGTATAAAATCCAACGACCTAAACATACCAGTATCCCTGTCATCGTTTTTTAGTTTAGATTTAGTTAACCGATTTAGTCTCATGATCCTTCTATGACTGCTCGTTTCAGTTATATCATTCAAACTGAGCGAGCTGGAATTCAAACTTAAGTTCGATGTAGACATTTTATCCCAAAACTCTTTTCGCCGCATAAAACTAAGCCGCAAATCAAGCGAGTCGTCACTGTTTGAAATGTCACAACTACATTCAGCAACGAGGTTCGGTAAATTTCTATCATTAATGGTATCAAATGCTGAACGGCATTTTCGCAGCTTAATTTTATGACTGAATGTCTCTGTAATGTTTCTGTCTGAAACATTTGAAACTGTTTTATTCGTCATGGTGGGTTTTACATCCTTGTCAGTATTAGTTAACAATACTGGAGGAGTATTTATATTTATGCCGTTAGTGTGACCTACTAATAAATCTGGATTGTAGTGTTTGGAATCGAAATTTGTTTTTGCAGTTTTAGTCATTTCTGTTTGTTTTAAGAAATGTTTACTATCATTATGTTCAGAACTGCATAAGATAATTTCATTATTATTCTCTTCATTCTGTTTTATTGCTTGATTTTTGTAATTTATGTTTCTTTCTATTACTTTCAAATTCTCTTGTTTTGGTGCTACTACTTTATATAGATCTTGATCACTTTTCTTCATTAGTTTACTATTGTCCGATCTTATTATATTGTTTTGTTTTTGAATTTCCTCATTCGATTTATTAGGAATATTCTTTGCTATTTCTTCTTTTGGTACAGACACTCGCTCAACTACTTTATATAGATTTTGATCACTTTCATTCGTTGCTATTACTTTACTGTTGACCGACCTAACTGTTTTGTTTTGTTTTTGTATTTCATCATTTGATTTATTAGGAATATCGTTTATTATTTCATGTTTTAGCATAGAAACTTTCTTCACAACATTAAATAGATCTTGATCACTTTTCTTCGACTTTATTGGTGTATTTTGTTTAAGTATTTTATCATTCAGTTTATTAGGAATATCATGATTTAGTATAGAAACTTGCTCAACTACTTTAAATAAATCTTGATCACTTTTCGTTTTTTCAGTTAAATTACAGTTGTCCGCGTTTATTTGATTTTGTTTTCGTGTTTTATCATTTGGATTATCTTTATATATTTCTTTTAATTTATTAAGACAAACATTATTTTCAACAAATTCTTTGTATGGAGTATACTCCGTTGTTTCTTTAGGAGAAAACTTTCTTATTTTATCCAAGATTTGTTTACGAACGAGAGCTACCTTGCCCTGGCTTTCACAAATTGCATCGTTTATTCCAGATCTATTCTTTTCAATGTTTATATTATATGGCGAGCCTCCGATATGTTCACCAGCAGTCGTTAAACATAATTCATACACGCCAGAGTGTGTCGGTATAAATAAAATCTTAGCTCTATCCTTTTCAATATCAATTTTAATATCAATATCAGTTAAAGGGCTTTTCGGAGTTTTCATTGTTAATAAGTTAGAGAAATTACTGGATAGTGATTTAAGAAATGACTTATTTTCTGGTTTAGACATTTCCTCATTGGTATTCACATTTATTTTTCGCTTCAGTTTGACGAGGTCATGACAGTGTAAAGTGGTTGCGCCATACGAATTGTAAGGTCCTCTAATGTTAATCAAAAGATTTTCCAGGTCTTCGTGTTTACAATTTGGATAGATATATATTATTGTTTTCCTGTGTTGTTCACCAGTTACAAGGCCCATCCCCCTAGCAATGTAATGATTAGTGAATGTTAATTCATCACCATGGGATATTTTTTCGATTGCTTCTTGTAGCGTGGTTATGTATTGTAGAAGACTTTTTTCGATTGGTGCGGAAAAATTTCGTTCGTTGAGATCGTTTTCTGAAAATATCTAAAACAGAGCATTAAAATATAATATTTATTCGCTTCTTTGTAGTTTAATCAACTTATATGCGTGATTGTAGCAACATACAATATTCTACAAAAGAGTTAACTCCACACTAAAATATTATTGTTAAATAATTCATCGCTTCTTTAAAGTTCAACTAACTTATGCCTACTGCGTCTACAATCATGGATACAAGTTACGACAATTGACTTGCATTATATTCTGTTCAGAAAATATTTTCAAAATATAATTAACTAACCATAGTACGATCATCTGTTTTCGAACTATAGAATATATTTTCAAAATATAATTAAGTAACCATAGTACGATCATCTCTTTTCCTACTATAGAATAATTTTTCAAAATATAATTCTTTAACCATAGTAAGATCATCTCTTTTCAAACTATAGAAAAATGTCAAGGATACTTAGATATTTTTCCTTTTCCTTAACACAACAAAATGATGGTCAATTTTAACATATTTAATCTCTATTCTAAACGTTTTCTATTTTGGTTCTACGAGGGTTGCTATTTATGTATTGAGAATTGGCAACACTGGTGTTAATAGGTGTGATCCGCAGGGCGAGTCCTGCACCTCCTGGCGAGAAACATATCATGAATGAATTCAAATGTGGGCGTACTTCGCTGAGGGACGAATTTTAAGAAGGTCGTACAAAATCGGTGGCTGTGCCAGAAAACATCGATGTTGTGTACGAACTTATAATGCAAGATAGTCATTAGACCTATCGTGAGATTGAGGCATTAGTATGACAAGCATACATAGGATTTTGCATGAACATTTAGCCATCAAACATATTTGTTCGTGTTGGATTTCGCACAATTTAACAATCGAGTGGTTGATTTTTGTAATTATTTCCTTACTCCAATGGAAATAATTACAAAAATAATTCGCTGTACCTTAAATGCACTGTATAATATCTACACAGGTGAGGAATCTTGGATTTATTCTTATGAGCCTGTAACTAAATAGCGAACGCCACAAGAAGCTGTTAATGCATTCAAAAACCATGTATTGGAGATACCTACTTCGGAATGGTAAAACTGCTATGCCAATTGGTAACACAAAAACGTGTAGATCATAAAAGAGTGACAATTAAAAGTTTCTACACACCAATCATTGTTTTTGTTATAAATTCTCAATACATAAATAGCAATCCTCGTTTAATGAAAGTCTTCAGCCATAGAAGTGCGTTTATAACTATAAATCACTTGAAATGTTGAATGTCCATAGTTTTTTTATAAATACAGTACGTATTGCATTGTTTCAACAACTAAAATAAGCTAATGTTATCCATTAACAAAACTATGCGAACAAACGTGAGATCAATCAAACTATTACCTATTCATGATTTCAAGTGACTTGAACTCTGCATTATATTGTTTTCCACAGTTTTGTATGATTCAATTTACTTATTTGATTAATGGAATGGTAAAAAATATGCTATTGCAGAGTTTAAGGCGGAGTTCTGACGGCTGAAAATAGATGCATAAATATGCAATTTTAGTTTCGATTTAGAGATCATTCAATTGTAGGAATTTGATCAAATTTTTGTGTGTGTAAAGATAAAGTGAATTATAAAAGTTATTAGGAAATACTTTTTCATTTTGTGTATTATTTTTTTGCTTGAAATGTCGAATTGGCATGGGTTGTTTGATCAATCAATTTTGTGAAACCATCATTTATGTTTTTTTGTGCCGTGGGTTCGAATTCCCGTCGAGGTTTTATTTTTTCTAGGAGTAATATATAAGTCGATTTTAGTTTTAATTAACATGAATTTATATGTCAATGAATGTATAAGGAGAAATTGTTTCTTTATAATATATAACACGTACAAATTTCACGCTTGCTTAGCCCAAGGCATTGAATAATAAAGTTGGTGTAAGAACTTTATTATTCAATGCCTTGGGCTTAAGTTGCTATAACTAAAGAGGGATCTAAATTATTTTTCTTTTTGTATGTGTTGCTATTTTTTTAAAAACTTGAATCACGCGTTAACTAAGGCGAAAGTTCTTAATTATTAATAAAATCCTTACCGGAATTACACCTAAATATTTATATGCTAGTGCCTGTCCATGTGTTGGCGGTTTTCTCCAGTGGCGATGTGGGTTGGGACAGGCCCCAGGTACTACTGTGTTTATAAGTGTGCATAATTGGGATCCATCCCTCCATATAGAACCAAGACCTCCCTCCAAATATGGAAGATGTATCATAACCCATTTTATTAGCTTCTCTCGTTTGCTGAACGATGGACAAAATACTGAAAACAGTAATTATGTTATATTATATAATATCCATAGGAACGGAGTTGGCATAATCATAAAAACATCTATTCATGCATTAATTCCAATCTTCGATCGTGTCATATTCAAACTAACCAGAAACCCAGTAAATGTGAACTATCTAGGTGTACGCATCAACGGGAGACAAGAGCGAAGCCTAAATCGAACAATTTTATGAATACTTTAAAGTAATCATGGCTACACTAAGAAACATGTGAACATAATAATGGCTGACCTGAATGCCTAAGTAGTCACCGACATAACTCCTCAAGTTAATGGTCCACAGGAACTAGACAAAAGGAATGAGAGGGGTTGGCGACTGGTTGAGAATAAACTCTCACTATTAGCAACACATGGTAGAAATTACCGACAAGACCACTCTACAGTTGAAATTCACCGGTGGACCACCAGAGAAACATAGTTCGAAACTAGATATCACTCCGGAAGTTAATGGTTCCCACGAACTAGACTAAAGGAATGAGAGGGGTGGGCGACTGGTTAGCTGCTGTCAAAAAGAAACTCTCACTTTCAGCAACAATGGTAGAAATTACCGACATGACCGCTCTACACTTGAAACTCACCGGTAGACCACCAGAGAAACATAGTTCGAAACTAGATATCCCCGCGAACTAGACAAAAGGAATGAGAGAAGTGTGCGACTGGTTTTAGCTTCTGTCAAAAAGAAACTCACTTTCAGCAACATATGGTAGAAATGACCGACAAGACCACTCTACACGTGAAAGTCACCGGTAGACCACCAGAGAAACATAGTTCGGAACAAGATGGACTTCATTCTGATTAACAACCAGTATGAGAACTCTATCAAAAGTGTAAAAACGTATCCAGGAGCTGACGCAGCTTCGGACCACAACTTACTACGGATCAGAAGAAAAAAATAGAATATTTGATATAGTTAGTCAATTTTGACAACCCAAATTGCCATACTGAGTAAAAGGCACCTTACACGTTCAATAATACTGTAATTCCTAGTGTTGTATATGCTTCAATTCTTCTTCAATATTTATCAAGTAATCAATTATTCAGATAAACATCAGTATTCTCTTCATTCCATCATTACTATACCTTTCACGATCAGTAATACTGTCAATATTTTAGAATAATGAAACTTTTAAACATCTTATCATACAGCAATATTGTCACTATTCTAAAATATTGACAGTATTATTGACGGTGTATGGTGTCTTTAAGGACAGTAGGGTAATAAACTGGTGGCTTGTGGTTCGCTGCCAACTCCAGTTTCTTTTCAACTTTCGCTAATTTAATAGTATTTCGTCCCATTTCTTTTGAACTGTAAATGTTGATACCGAATTCGTATAGTTTTATTTCAACTAATACAGTAGTATATTAGTCACTTAGTCCTCTTCTTCATATGTCTTACCCTCCTAGAGCGTTGACGACCATCTTCATGATCTTTATCGCAAGTCTTTCTGAACTGTGATGTTGTCCATATCATTAGCAAGGGCCGGGTCGGTCCTAGGTAGTTGGCCGCTCGCGTGCAAACATAATTTGGCCGCCCACATAGTGTACTTATAAAATTTATAATTACCATTATATAAGATATTAGGGAAGTTAGTTTGAATATGAGTAGAAATTAATAAATCATTTAAAAATGGTAATCTGTGAAAATACTGAGAAGGATCTTTTATAACCGAGGCGAGTCCAAATTTTATAATTACCATTATATACGATATTAGGGAAGTTAGTTTGAATATGAGTAGAAATTAATAAATCATTTATAAATGATAATCTGTGAAAATACTGAGAAGGATCTTTTATAACCGAGGCGAGTCCAAATTTTATAATTACCATTATATACGATATTAGGGAAGTTAGTTTGAATATGAGTAGAAATTAATAAATCATTTATAAATGGTAATCTGTGAAAATACTGAGAAGGATCTTTTATAACCGAGGCGAGTCCAAATATTATGTTTAGAATCCTTTCGATAGCTCATGTCCTGTGCCGACTTTGGCTGCCCCTAACTTCGGCGCATACATTGCACGCCTGCTAGGACCGGCCCTAAGCAAAGCCATAAGATCCTACGACGACGACCTAGACCTGAATGCCCTAAATGTGACCCGGCATTATGGTGTAGTAGTCTGTAGTCTGTATTATTCGTTTCGTAGAAAATGCCCTAACTATTCCAAGTTTCATCTCTTAATACTGTTTAATAATTCTGACACTAAAGATATATTAATCATTAGGCGCTTTCGTTTAGCATGGTTTATCGTTGCTAGTCGCCCCCGTGACGTGCAGTATCGCTCAGGTTTTGCGGTCGTGCGCCGCCGATTGTAAGAGCCGTGGTAGAATTATGCGCATCGGAAGCGGCAAATAGAGCAAGAAACAATAAGCTTGTACCAGCCCAGAGTGATAAACGAAAGGCACTCAAGTTTACGAGTACTATAATAAAAAACAATCGTACAAATATACAGCAGCACAACGATAGAGATTGAAATAAGGAGGGCACGGATTCGTACTATCAGCAGCGCTTTTCAAAATATATACAGAAGAAATCATGAAGGAAGCACTCGAAGACGAAACAAACGAGTAAAAGTTAATGGTATACCTATCAACAATATAAGATGCGTTGACGATACGTCTATAATTGTAACCAACTTAGAAGATCTTCACAGAATAATCAATAAAATAACAGAGGCCAGTGAAGAATAGTGTTTTGGGTGATAATAATGGAAACACTTTTAGCTATTTTCTTCGTTTATTTGAATGTATATTTTATTGTAATATAAATGTGAAATATGTGTTTTAAGTTGTGATGTTGGATTCGTGCTGGGTACGGGGCGGTCGAGTACCCACTTGTGATGGCGAGAGTGAAGATAAGAAATATGTGGGATAAAAATCACTTCTAACTATATACAACCTTAATTGCCCTACGTTGGCGGCAACAAATAGATTATCAATAAGCACGAAGAAGAACAAATTTATGGTAATAACAAAATCATCTAGAATATCCGGGTGCTTAAGGGACATAATATGGAAGTTCTTCCATGAAATTCCTGAAACTGGAATCAATGACCCGAATATATAAATCATGCGTTAGACCAATAATCGCATACGCCGCAGACTCTAGAGCAGACAACAGCAAAACCAAGAGCATAACCCGAACGACAGAGATGAGAACGCTCCGAACTTTCTCGGGACACACACTACGTGACGGAATACCCAACCAAGACATAAGACAAATGTCGACGTACAGGACATAGTAAGGTGGATGAGGCAGAGACGACGAGAATGGAACCAACACATTAACAGAATGGAAGACATCAGAAATGCAAAAATCGCCACAGGCGGAAACCCACACTTTAAAAGGCCCCCAGCAGACCACCAAAGAGAGGGAGGGATAGCTGGGTGTCGACATCACAAGCAACTCCTTAAAGCTGGAAAACAGGCTGTAAGCCTATTTCAAAAAGAAGAGGAAAAGAAGAACAAAAACAGCACAAATAACGGCAATCCTTGTCCACACTGAGTCCATAGAAAAAAAGCAAAAAACAACTACCTAGACAAAATTATTAACCAAAATAATGACCTTTCAATGGAAATAAGAGTAGCAACAGCTAGAACAACTATCATGAAAATGAAAAAGCACTATACGCAAAAGATCTAGAATTAAAAACAGGACTAATAAAATATACAACGTACTATTTATTATATGGAACAGAAACATGGACAGTAAGATTGCAGAAATTGATGGACTAGAGGCATTCGAATTATGGACATGTAGAAGAACACTTGAATACCATATGGTCCGTACATGTTCTTCTACACGTCCATAATTCGAATGTCTCTAGTCCTTCAATTTCGGCATTCTTAGTGTTCATGCTTCTGCTCCATATAATAAATAGTTCGTTGTATATTTTGTTAGTCCTGTTTTTATTTCTAGACTTAGATCTTTCCGCATAGTGCTTTTTCATTTTCATGATAATTGTTCTAGCCATTGCAGTGTAGATAACCAATGCAGAAGTAATTAGAAGAATGTAAAACTATAATATTACGAAAACTACAATAGGTTGGTTTCTATTACAACTGAACCAATCCCGCAGTTTTTTTAACCATTAATGTCCTCTTCTTCCAACATTTCATTTACCCTGTATCTTTCCCTCTTTCTAGTAGGTGAATTCACATGTGGGGAAAATTTCACCTACTCCAAATAATAATAGAGGAAAAGATACGGGGTAAAATAAGTGTTGGAAGAAGACAACACAAATGGTTAAAAAAACGGCGAGATGGGTTCAGTTGTAATAGAAATCAACTATTTAGAGCAGCTGTCTCAAAAGTCTGCATTGCCAATTTTTAGTGTCAATTTGTTTCAACCATTTTTAAATGAGTAATTGACAATTTTTCAAATGACAACTTTTTTATTGTGAATTCCGAAAGGGATTTTTTTTTCTGCGATCAGCGATTAATATTATGATATAGGTCACATAAGGAAATATATAATCCCTTTCAGAATCCGCAATAAAAAAATGGGGTATTATAATAATTTTTGAAAAAATCATCACTAAAGGTTTTATTGAATTTATTCGCTACTTAATTTATTATCTATTATCTAGAAACCTGTCTACTATTTTCTGGTGCAGCGCGTTAGCATATAAATTGCTTCCACTCTTTCCTGTTATTTGGCATAGTTTATGTTTCGTTTTATTATGTTCCTTTTCTTTCTATGATGTTTGCCATTACTTTCCTCTCTTTTTATTTTTTTTGGGTTTTCGCCTCTCATACCTGATTAGTAGACTCTAGTTTCCTTCATCCGTTTATTCTTCTAAATTCTGTTTCATTTCCTTCTCGAATGCTATGTTATGATTTTTCTTAGGATTCTCATTTTTAGTTTTCTTAATCTCCTGATATGTTACACAATCGTCGCATATTGAAGTATTCTGGTAGCCTACTAGCCAATAGTTTACTATTGTAGCGTATTTTAACTAATAATAATGAACTGTACGTACAGATCCTTGAAGGTAACCACTAAATGAAATTCACACACGCTCGCTTATAGCTGCATGTGTCAAATAGAACATGGTAGCATTGAAATTCAAGCTAAAAATTGACACACAGAATTTATTTTGTTAATATTTACTTGAAACGTCTGAATATATGAATTGCATATCTATTATATATCATCCTGAAATTATATTTATTGTAGCAATGGGACAATACAGCCATCCAGGTCCAATATCACACAATAAATTTGATATATACCTACGATAATAAACGTTTCTGCAATTCGTGTTTTAATATAAGTTTACGTGACTGCGGTCGAATGTATTGTTATCTTGAGAATAGCAGAGCACGTCCCGCGCCCAAAAGCACTTATGTAACTCGTATAAATAGTGTAGCAAACAATAAAATAATATAGCAAGCGCATGCGATCGAGATAATTAATGTCTTCATTAATTTTTCGTGAGTTCGCTGCTGTTCGTGCGCGCACCACTCACCTGACACACAGGATCTATCCAGTTGTAAAAGTAATCTGGAAATGATTACTTTCCGTCCCCAAATTATACCCGCGATGGCCAGGGGCAGCAGGATGTGGAATGCTAGCGTGAGTCCATCGTTCCAATTTTGTCTCTCCGCATCCTGATCACGCACGGGTGGTTTAGCAATACTATCATCTGAAACAAAAGAATAACTTAATATTTCTAACATATCGAACATTTAATTGAACTAATAATAATATAATAATAATAATTAAACATAACATTTGCAAATGAAAACAATTATCTTAATTAGGTATATTAAGAATATCATATCTTGTATTATTTTTGTAAAACACAATTTCAAATATTACAGTGGAAATACAACTGCTGATAGTTGATGAATAAAAGAAACAAATAAACACGCTATTGTCACTACTATCTGATACTCAGTTAAAGGTTATAAAATAATTTAACACTTGCACACATAATGAAAAGACACATTATAAAGTCACTTTTCATGATGTGTACAAATGTGCAAATTATTTATTATCCTTTAACTGAGTATCAGATAGTAGCGCCAATAGCGTGTTCCTATTGTTTCTTTTATTCATCAACTATCAGCAGATCATAGCTTACATTTTTAGACACCTATGTCTATTGGAGCATTGTTGCTTATACCAAAATACGAAAAATATATGTATCTTCCTTATCCCTTAATCACCTAATTCCGGTCACTGAGATCTGTTGTAAAATAGCAAATACATGTTAGCTTTGTAAAACAAATAATTTTGTTACAAATAAATAAAAATTATGTGGTTTAATTACTCATACCAACTTCAATAAATAGTTTAAGCTACTTACAGCACATAAATAATAATTCAAACTTATATTTCTACAAGAAATGTTGCGGTATCACTGACAGGTATCGGATATGTCCGGATTTTGATACCTAGGCGGTTAAGGGTTATAATTCAACCCTTTTTTAAATTTCGATACAAAATACTTCAAAATCATTAACAAAATAAAAACAACTTTGAAACATTTTCATGCTACTTACTGCATGTTTTATTAGTGTGTTTCAATATAAATTTCATTCAGAAATATGTTTACACGTTCCGTTTTTATGGGCGACCATTGCACATATGCGCCTAACCTTTATATAATTTGAATTTATTGTGTAATTTATGTGCCCAGAAGGTGAAATATATACGGGCTTTCTGAAATCCCTATGTGCATGCCCCACACTTTAGTGTGTAGCTGGAAAATGTTAAAAGCGCGTTATATCATTAATAATCCTTTAATCTCAGATACACTTATTTAGAGTTGTAATCAGTACCTATAATGATATACACAATACAAAGGTAATTATTCGGTGTCATTAATGTCCCTGCTAGAGGCTATCCAGTCACGTGACGCCTTTTGAGTTTATGAGCCATGCGTATGGTTCGTTGCGTAGCGTAATCCAAGCTAGTAATCCAACGAGTTTATCCCTTTGAAGTTTACACTTTAATCCGGTTGTATTCCTACCACTTTCTCATTGTCTTGTCTGACTCGACGCACCGTGTTAATCATTGAACCGGTAAATTGCAATCTATTTTTTAATATGTTCCGTATAGGATTGATTACAAGAATTTGATATGATAGTTTATTATTAGCCATGATGTGATTACTTAATATTAGAATTAATTGAAAAGTTCACATTTACACAGTAAATATTTTCATAATTGGCATTATATAACTTCACGGCGGCGGAAACGTAAAATTATCTTGGGAATAATGATTAAAAATAGCCGTGGATACGTAACAGTATGGCAACTGTAAGTCAGCCTTAGATGTGTAAATAATAATTAATGTCTTTATTGGATTAGCACGAGTAACTGCGGCTTCCGATTTCGATTTGCATTTATGTAATGAATGCTCGAATAATAGAGCGCTAATTTAATTACCGCTGTCTGTTCCTGTGATAATAACCATGAAATTCTTAAGGTATATACCAGAAGCTAATTACGGTTTGACAATATAACATTCATTCAGTGATTATTTAAACATGGACATAATATTAAGTAAGGTATAATTATATTTTCTATCCGTTTCTATACAGTAGGGCCATTTTTATTCGAGCCCTCGCGATGTTTATACAGGAATAATAACAGACGAATGGTTGACATCAACACTACCCAAAAAGAAGAATGCAAAACTATCTTTAGATCACCGTTTCAATAAGCCGTACGAATCATACTGTAAAGACATTTCTTCAGTGATTGTTTAAACATGGACATAATATTAAGGAAGATATAATTATATTTTCTATCCGTTTATATACAGTAGGGCCATTTTTATTCGAGCCCTCACGATGTTAATACAGGAATAATACCAGATGAATGATTGACATTACCACTCCCCAAAAAGAATAATGCAAAATTATCTTCAGACCATCGTACAATAAGCCGTACGAATCATACTTTAAAGACATTCCTAAAGGTGATCAACACAGAATACACGGTAAAATAGAACAATAAATTAGTGATTCAGAAAAAGGACTCGTTAATAGAGAAGCACTATTTATTCTAAACATCCTGATGCCTAGACGGTAACCAAAACTTATACATACGTTTCACTATAACAAAGCATTCGACAAAGTACGACACGACTTATCTAAACCGGTGTCAATGTAACCTCTAAGATCCCAGCCTCTATACCGCGGTTTGCGGGTCTGTACTGAGCAATTGGGGTGTCCAATAAAATCCAAATTTTGAGGAGTCTTTTGCTTATGTCTTGGCAACCATAATATATGGTGATATATTTTTATTAAAAAAATTTATAGGCGTTGTTGTATACTATATGTTGCAACGTAAATTATTATATTTGATCATGAATTCGTCATACAATTGATTTGAAAAAATTACACACTGTTTTTAACAAAATGACAATGGAAAATGGAAAGTCTCTATTTTGACATATTTTTCCTTCTATTTATTTCTTATTTTTAACTTTTACACTCCTATTTCGATATACCGATTTTAGAGGCTGGGTCGATAAAAAATTATGCAACATATTTTGTTTAATTTTTTTACTGATCTTACTGCAAAACATATCAGTGCACTGGATGCCCGAAGTAAATTGGAACATTTTTATTATAAGTATTTTTTTTTTCGGCGACCAATCGAACAAATTTCATTATTATTTTAGACCATGGATCCATCATACTAGTGATTTGAAAAATTTGCAAAATATTTATAACAAAATGACAATGGAAAATGGAAAGTCTCTCTCTTGACATATTTTTTCTTCTATTTATTTTTTATTTTTAACTTTTACGCTCCTATCTCGATATGCCGCTTTTAGAGGCTGGGCCGGTAATAAAATTATGCAACATATTTTGTTTATTTATTTTACTGATCTTAATGCAAAACATATCAGTGCACCGAATGCCCGAAGGAAATTGGAACATTTTGATTATAAGTATTTTTTTTTCGGCGACAAAGTCGAACAAAGTTCATTAATATTATTTTTGACCATGGATCCGTCATAGAATTGATTTGAAAAAATTACACAATATTTATAACATAATGGTAATGGAAAATGGAAAGTCTCTATCTTGAAATATTTTTCCTTCTATTTATTTTTTATTTTAAACTTTTAAACTCCTATCTCGATATACCGATTTTAGAGGCTGGGCTGATAATAAAATTATGCAACATATTTTGTTTATTTTTTTTACTGATATTGATGCAAAACATATCAGTGCACCAGATGCCTGAAGGAAATTGGAAAATTGTGATTATAAGTTTTTTTTTCGGCGACCAAGTCGAACAAATTTCATTATTATTACTTTTGACCAAAAAATCGGTCTATCGAGATAGGAGCGTAAAAGTTTAAAATAAAACATAAATAGAAGGAAAAATATGTCAAGAGACTTTCCATTTTCCATTGTCATTTTATTATAAACATTGTTTAATTTTTTAAAAACATTCGTATGACGGATTCATGATCAAAAATAATAATTTACGTTACAACAAATATTATACAACAACGACTATAAAGAATAATTAATATAAATATATAACTATATATTATGGTCGGCAAGACATAAACAAAAGATTCCTCAAAATTTGGATTTTATTGGTCACCCCAATTGGTCAGTACAGACCTGCAAACAATCTGACGTGCGCTCGGTACCGCAGCGCCGCGCGGTATAGAGGCTGGGATCTTAGAGGATAACTTCACACCGGTCTTATCTAACCCCTCGAAGAAGAAAAACTCCATACTACTTAAGTTAGATACGTTTGTTTGAATATATATCTTACTTATCTACCCATAAAGGCACCTTACACGATCAATATTACTGTCAATATTTTAGAATAATGACAGTATTACTGTACGATAATATGTTTAAAATCTTAATTATTCTAAAATGTTTCTAGTATTACTCATCGTGTAAGGTATAGTAATGATGTAATGAAGAGAATACTGATCTTTATCGGGATAATTGATTACTTGATACATATAAAAGGAGGATTGAAGCAAATATTGACAGTACTAGTATTGACAGTATTATTGACCGTGTAAGGTGCCTTATAGAGTGCACCGCTTACTGGAAAACAGTGTTTAAGGCTGGGATTTGGCCTGTACTTTTCTTATGGCGAGAATTCTGTATTTGTTGTTAGTTTTGAGGTAAAACTACGCCATGGAATGGCATACAATTTAGGCAAGTTAATAAAAATACTTCATCCTTGGCATTGAAACTTAGTTTGCAAGAATTGATGACATAGTATGTATTTTACACCTCCCCGTCGCCACTTAGGCCCAATTAAGCAAGTTAATAAAAGTACTTCATCCTTGGCATTGAAACTTAGTTTGCAAGAATTGATGACATAGTATGTCACACCTCCCCGTCACCACTTAGGCCCAATTCACACATAAGCGGCGCCGGGCGGAGGCGCGGTGTAGGCGAGGTGCAGGCGCGACATTGCACAGGCGATTGTGATGTCCATATGCAGTGAAGGAGTGGATATTGCACCTTATGTTTACATAGAGGCGGCGTCGAAGAGTTTCGCCTTTTCACCTACCGTGTCTTAGGCGAAGAGGCGAAGACGCGGTGCCGGTGTAACGAGAGGCACGAGGCAAATGCCCGCGCCTCGTCACCTGAAGTGGGCATTGCACCACATGTTTATATAGAAGGGGCGTGAAAACCGGCACCGCGCCTTCGCCTCTTCGCCTCTTCGCTTGAGACATTGTGGCTGCTATTCCACGCCGCCTCTATGTAAACATAAGGTGCAATGTCCACCCCTTCACTGCATATGGACATCACAATCGTCTGTGCGACGTCGTGCCTGCAACTCGCCTATACCGCGCCTCCGCCCGACGCTGCTTATGTGTGAATCTAAACCGCGCCTCCACCCGACGCCGCTTATGTGTGAATTGGGCCTTAGTGGCGACGGGGAGGTGTGTATGTATTTCATGTCATCAATTCTTGCAAACTAAGTTTCAATGCCAAGGATGAAGTACTTTTATTAACTTGCCTAAATTGTATGCCATTCCATGGCGTAGTTTTACCTCAAAAATAAAAACAAATACACAATTCTCGCCTACATCGCGCCTCGGCCCGACCCCGCTTATGTGTGAATTGGGCCTTAGACTACGCATATGACAACGACTTAATCGCGACACATTTTTAAGATAAAAAGTTGATCTTATGTACAAAAAAGTTGTATACCCCTGCTTTACAGGGTGTTTTATAACTTGTCTCTAAAATGTACTAAACCTAATACAAGCTGTATACCGATGACAAAAATAGTTTTTGAGATAAATGCATTTTAAAGACTGGAAGTTTTACCATTTAGTATAATGTTATCTAATTTTTTTTAAATAATAATTTGGTATATTCTAAATACAAAAAAGGATTAAAGGAGCGTTAAAATATACATAAGAATAATCAAAACAAAAGTCAAAACCTGAAAATTTATTTTGAATGTTACAGCACTTGTCATCTTACAACATTGTAATTATATTGTTCCTAGACATAGAGATATAAATTTATACAAATGCATTTGATCCAATGATAGAAACTTTCTTAATAAATACATCGACTTTCCATTCATTTAGCACATAAGTGTTAAAATCGCATTGATCTCCCTTTCACTAGATTATACACATCCAATTAGAAAAAAAAATGTAAATCGTGCAGTTGATGAGTCTGAATCTATTATTTTTAGATAGCTTCCAGTTATCCGTTAATAAGCGGTTTATTAACTTTTTATTATAACCTTCTATAAATAGTTATTAGTTCAACAATAAAATTAATGAGTAAGACTTGTCAGTGAAGTTACATACATTTTCGAATAAGAAATAATATAATTCGAAAATTGAATGGTTTTGGCGTCTACTACGTGGTAATTCATTTTCAATAAAGGAGATCACAAAAAAACTTGATAATGCCTAGAGCTTAGGCGAAACTAGTTGTTTCAAACAATTAAACAAGTGGTAAAATACATAGAAGTTCTCCTTTATTGAATATAATTCAATTTTTTTTCTGCTATAATTTGTCATACTATACACACAAGATGTATTTGTGATTAAAAATAAAGTAAATACTTTTGCAGGAGAAAAAGCGTTTACTTTATTTTTAATTACAAATACATCATGTGTATTTATTATGACAAATTACAGCAGAAGAAAAATTGAATTATATATTTTTTTACATTTTTTTATTGATTTTTATATACAGCACTATAGAAATATAGAACATATAACAGTGATTTTTTATTAGTGATGGAGAGGATCGAGAACTTTTGAGAATCCTGTGTATTCATTATAACAAATTACAGCAGAAAAGAATTATATTATTTTTTACATTTTATTATTGATTTTTATATACAGCACTATAGAAATATAGAACATATAACAGTGAATTTTTATTAGTGATGGAGAGGATCGAGAACTTTTGAGAATCCTGTGTATTTATTATGACAAATTACAGCAGAAAAGAATTATATTATTTTTTACATTTTATTATTGATTTTTATATACAGCACTATAGAAATATAGAACATATAATAGTGACTTTTTTATTAGTGATGGAGAGGATCGAGAACTTTTGAGAATCCTGTGTATTTATTATGACAAATTACAGCAGAAAAGAATTATATTATTTTTTACATTTTATTATTGATTTTTATATACATCACTATAGAAATATAGAACATATAACAGTGAATTTTTTATTAGTGATGGAGAGGATCGAGAACTTTTGAGAATCCTGTGTATTTATTATGACAAATTACAGCAGAAAAGAATTATATTATTTTTTACATTTTATTATTGGTTTTTATATACATCACTATAGAAATATACAACATATAACAGTGAATTTTTTATTAGTGATGGAGAGGATCGAGAACTTTTGAGAATCCTGTGTATTTATTATGACAAATTACAGCAGAAAAGAATTATATTATTTTTTACATTTTATTATTGATTTTTATATACAGCACTATAGAAATATAGAACATATAACAGTGAATTTTTTATTAGTGATGGAGAGGATCGAGAACTTTTGAGAATCCTGTGTATTTATTATGACAAATTACAGCAGAAAAGAATTATATTATTTTTTACATTTTATTATTGATTTTTATATACAGCACTATAGAAATATAGAACATATAACAGTGAATTTTTTATTAGTGATGGAGAGGATCGAGAACTTTTGAGAATCCTGTGTATTTATTATGACAAATTACAGCAGAAAAGAATTATATTATTTTTTTCATTTTATTATTGATTTTTATATACATCACTATAGAAATATACAACATATAACAGTGAATTTTTTCTTAGTGATGGAGAGGATCGAGAACTTTTGAGAATCCTGTGTGTTTATTATGACAAATTACATCAGAAAAGAATTATATTATTTTTTACATTTTATTATTGATTTTTATATACATCACTATAGAAATATACAACATATAACAGTGAATTTTTTATTAGTGATGGAGAGGATCGAGAACTTTTGAGTATCCTGTGTATTTATTATGACAAATTACAGCAGACAAGAATTATATTATATTTTACATTTTATTATTGATTTTTATATACAGCACTATAGAAATATAGAACATATAACAGTGAATTTTTTATTAGTGATGGAGAGGATCGAGAACTTTTGAGTATCCTGTGTTTTTATTATGACAAATTACAGCAGAAAAGATTTTTACATTTTATTATTGATTTTTATATACAGCACTATAGAAATATAGAACATATAACAGTGAATTTTTTATTAGCAATGGAGAGATCGAGGGGGTGGATTTTTTTAGCGTTCGCTATGAATATAGCGATCGAGAGACGTTTGATATTTTTGGAAATGGTGTCAGTTTGTGATCCTTCTCTTCATGAAAGATGCTGCAAATCTTTGACGGATCTAAATGCTTGGCAGTAGTTATGTTTTGACATTAATTTTTGAGTTCATTCTATTAGTTTAGCGCGTTGAAAAGTGTACGTATTACAGCCCATGGTAATAGCGATTGCTCAAAAATTGCATCCCTAGAATCTAGAATCGCGTACTGAAAAACGAGAACCGAGAACAGTTTTTTAGTACTGAGAACCGAGACCCTAACCTTATTAATATAACCCTATGTAATATACCTAGATACCTAGTATATATATATATATATATATATATATATATATATATATATATATATATATATATATTTATTTTGAAAAGTTCTCAGTTTTGATAATTGTATACCTTTTACTACTTCGATATCGGTTCTCGGTTCTCTGTTAATTTATGTCCTCAATTTTCTTTTCTCGGTTCTCGCTCAAGTCCTTGAGAACTTTTAAGAATCGAGAAAGAACATCGATTCCTGATAAGAAGCTGTTATCGGTTCTCGAAATTCCCCCATCACTACTTTTTATGTCCTTTATTATCAGTGCAGGATTTACGTATAAACTGTACAGGATTTAGCTTAGGGCCTCCAATTTCTTTAGACACATTTTCGAGTAAGGCGCTGGACCTTAGTTTTTTTTAAATATAATCATAAACATGTATGTAAGTAAAATATTTGTAAAATCATTTTTTATTTATAACAAATGTATGTGCCCATACACAATGTTTTTATTTAACAATTTTGTTTATAGGATATCACTTTAGTGGTTTCAAAAAAGAACAGTTAAAAAAGTTGACAGCAAGTATTTTTTATAAGCCTGTCATTGAATAATATTTGCAACAAAACAAATTGCAATTTTTACTAATGTACCCCCCACGATTTGTTTTGAAACTTTCTAAATATTGTTAAGAATTTAACAACAATCTTCAGACATATTTTCGAATAGGGTGCCGGGGGAAAACTTCACACCGGTCCTCATTCCATTCACAATCCTCCCATTGTACTTACATATACAGTACATTCCGCGATTAATGTGGTTCAAGGTATTTTTTGTCCTAATTAAACAGATGTCCTGCATATTTGAAGTTATTAATTTTTATTGATTAGGATCGCAACTTTACGGTTTATATTTATGGTTTATATGTTATGAGGTGGATGGTGAATATTTTTACAACTGATATTAGACCGTATGGTTTTCTCACCATGAGCTTTATTTATTCATGCCTTATTAACAAGTACTGTTCTTTTAATATTGCATACATTTCAAATTTGCAAGTTAAAACCCATAAACATAAGATTACTACTACTTAACTGTGAAATATACGGTACATAATGTAAATGCATAATATGGATATAATTAAGATCGAACCGTAATAATATTCGCTCGGCGAATTATTCAGAGCAAATCGCATATCCATCGGAAGTAAAATCTATGTTAACGTGGTCTCCTTTCGACTTCTTATGAATTTGCATTTTAATTTCCCCCGGTACAATTTAGAATCTGAACCGGATTGTAATTATCCGCTTGATTTATTCTGGTATGAGCAAAACAATACTGAATGCGATTTGTTGTAGATAAGGATGGTTTTGTACAATAGTTTTGAGATTATATAAATGTAATAAAAATGAATTCTATATCGTTTTAGTTACATGAAATTTTAAAATATTACTGATGTGGGTAACAATATGCTTAATTATAAAGTAATATTTCCATCAATATTGATGGTATTCCAATATTGCTTGATATTTAAGTTATTTAAGGCTACTTATTCTACTCGATGAAATACAATTAGAAGAATAATGGCTTATAATCTGGAAATCACGGTATGATTCTCTAATCCGATTAATGTCTTTTTTATTTAAAAAGTTCGTGTAATTAAGGGTAGGATTATAATAATACGATACACGGTAATAATCTAAAATCAACAATTAATATAAATTAAGCCATAAACGAAAGATTTAGGTTTAAAAATAAATTTTCAATTAAATGACTATAATCAAACACAAAGAATCCAGTAAAATATAAAATAGGGCTCTGAGGATACTATTAAACTGCAATAAGTATACGCCTATAGTACTAATGCATAGAACGTTGATGGAAATAATTACTTACAAAACGCTAGATATGGTTTACAAAATTAAAATAGCATCTGTTCCTGCTTACATGTATGATAATGTCAAGAGTGTTAGGGATATACATAATTACCCTACACGAAATGCAAATAACTTTGGATTCCAAAATTTGACTATACATCATTGCTAGTCGCCCCCGTGTCGTGTAGTATCGCTCAGGTCTTGCGGGCATGCGCCGCCAGTTGTAAGGGCCGAGGTGGAATTATGCGCATCGGAAGCGGCAAATAGAACAAGTAATAATAAGCCCGTACCAGCCCAGAGTGATAAACGAAAGGCACTAATAATGGTGTAAGTGTATTTTTATTATTTTACAAGAATTTTAATTTTAATTTATTTCTTTCAAATTTTATAACCTTTATTTTTGAATATGAACTTGTTATTTATGTACATGTATGTATATAGCTGGGCTAAATAGAGATATTTCTATTTCTAATTGGCTTATAAATAGTCTAATTTTTAATTTAAAAACAAAATCTTTCGTTTACGAATATACTCAAGCTGTTCGTAGTGTTATATGGCGTTTGAAATTTTTTTTATTATTAAAATTTGCTTACAGAAACTCTTCTTAATAAAATTAATAAATAAATATTAATCTCAAACCTTATTATAAATATTTTATATACTAGCAAGGGCATATATTCCGGTTTATTAAATTACGAAAACAGCACAGCTCTGCAGCACTAACTCTTGTGTGTGTTTTTTTTTCCAACAAGATTTACGAACTTTTATAGTTTCGCGTATAAAATTTTATTTTCAACTAGCAAAAACAGATATTTAGTTTTACGGTTATTTCTCTCTCCATCCAGCTGATGTCCTAAATATTCTTAAACTTAAAAGATCGCAATAAAGCGAATGAGGGAATACGCTATTTACATAAAGTCCACATATGATATTGATCGTGATCATAAACTTAAATGTTATTACGTACAGTACCCGGAAAGTTATTTCATTCGGTAACATATTTATGGCCAAATATTGAATATAACAATCTGAACTAATTTCAAATGACACATAAAGGCATTTGAATACCAAAATACTGGTATTTTAGATTTAGAAACTATTGTTTATTCTGTAATTATTTTTTATTTTAATGTTTTTTTTGTACAAAATGTATGGCCATAAAAAAGTTGCTCCTTAATAATTTTTTATGGAGATTTTTAGGCTAAATAAAGTCATACATTATGCATATATATTGCAGTGGATTAAATTGTATTTGTATGTGTATGCTATTTTGAAGAATATTTAAGTTCCAATCATAGAATATTCCAATAGAATAACCTAACGGCGGATTTAAGAACATACCACTTGCTATCCATACGATTGATTTGAAATCACACTACATACTACACGGATTCCTAAATTATATTCAAAAATTCAAATTATCCAGGAATATGACAGCTCATTAGTCTTTCACAGGTTTTCAGAGGGTTTCTGTGAAGATAAGGTAAATATCGGGGGTGATTAAACTCCTTCTGAGCTTCTCCGGAAAAGCCTCACGGCTGATAGCCTTACAAAGATAGAAGTTTGTTAGTTATAACACAGCTCAGTTGCCTAGTGGTCACCTCGTCTCGTACTGAGCCCAGCGCTCAAATCCCAACGGGATTCACCGTTTACAGTGTTCAGAGGTTTTCTGTGAAGTTAATTACCCGGTGATTAGACTCCTATGAGATTCTCCCCTTATCGAAAGCAAACTCTCATTGAGGATAGTCCTATAAAGACGTTTGTTTTCCAGGAATATATCATGACTTTTCTTTCCAGTGATAATATATTGTTATAATGGACCCTTTCAAAATGAAATATCATAAACGTGCCAAAAGTTGCTTAACTTGACGTATATATATATATATATATATATATATATATATATAAATTTGCATTGAAAAATAAATAATAATAATAATTATATATACATAAGCACGTGTTTAGCAAAAAACTACTCCTCCTACATACCTTTTTTAGTTTTCTTGGGATTTTTCATTGCTAACATACAAATAGTCTCACATGCACAATCATACTGATGATGTTATCAAATACAGAAAATATAATCGTTTTTGATAAGATTATAAGATGTACTTTAAATCTAATTGTAAAATAACAATATGATTACTTATACTCATCATTCAAAATATAGTCGAAATTGATTATGAATTGTACGATAAATATTAATCAAAATACGTTCACTATATTGTATACATTCAGAACCCCATTAGGTAAAATAGATTCATATATTTCAAAAACTATTAAAACTAAAATTCTACAAAATAAACATATGTCTATTACAAAATGTATCATCTGTTACTGCGGTCCATGTCATTTCTCTAATATCATCTAATAAAAATCATATCACGACGTTGTTTTTTTTTCGATTGTATTGAAAATTATTGTAAAAGATTAAACGGAATCAACATTTCGTTGTGTAAACAAGCCGCCGGGACATTAGTGCATTACTATCATTAAGATAGTATAATTGTATGTTGTAGGTAATATATAAGCAAACAGTGCACAAGCGCAGGTAACCGATTATTATTTTAAAAGCCCGATAAGAAAAGCAAATAGAATTTCCTACAGTACGAAATGAACCGGAACGCGCGTTCTCACGTTTTGAAAGCATTCAATTTTTTGATGTGGAAAATTGGATTAAAATTAACGCTGTGCGTGTGAACATTATTCGGTTTTAATTTGCTGAGTATTGGAGTGAAAACTGGTGTGCGCTGTAATTGAAATATACATATCTGCGTCGTTAATAACGTTATAGCCGTTATTTTACAAGCGCGTAGTACTGACTAAACAAAATTGAAGTATTAAAATTAACGACCGTGATTATATTGTTTGCAGTCGGAAATAGCTGCTTGTCAATTAATGATATGCATGGGAATCGCAAACTGTTTGTTGTAATTGAGTAGCTAAGTCAAGGACGATGTTCATGGTAGATTTTCGTTATTATATGTAATTTTCTATTGTTGTTGTATTATACGTATTGAATAATAGTATTTTATATTTTACTGCATTCAATTCGACTAATCTCTTCTAAAGTGTGCGATAACAACATTTCAGCTTCATATTAACAGCATGCTATACTACACGTCAAAATGGATGAAGAATGGATTACTAGCAAAATCTATGCCAAACAAGGAGACAATATCGCCCAAACTCTAGTCGCTAGAAAATGTATTAAAAAACCTCAATATCACCCAAACTCTAGTCGCTAGAAAATGTATTTAAAAACCTATCGTGGAATCAAAAAGGCATGATGGAAAATGCTTAAATCACCTCCGTTTTGCTGATAATGTCGTTTAATTCAGTAGTGCTTTGAAGAACTCGCATCGATGCTACAAGAACTTAAGTACGACTCCCAAGAATTGGATCTAAAAATGAACTTATAAAATTATGAGTCCTTCCAACCCACTCGTTACCATAGGAACCCACATTCTCGAACTAGTCGAAAACTACGTGTATAAAATAAAGCTTGGGAGAGAAAACCAGACAGTCGAGACCACCAGAAGGATAGGCTTAACGCAGTATTCGGTATTTCATGTCTGTGGGTTGTTGTAGGTGGTATACACGCATCGTATATTTGCCGCTTAAGGTTGATAGGAATTTTCGATTCTCAGTATATATAACTGAGCTATATACTCCGAGAACCGAAAATCGCTATCAACCTCAAGCGACAACTATACGATACGTGTATACCAACTGCAGCAATGCACAGACCCGAAACCACAACACTCACGAACAATAGCATAAATCGACTCTGTATCTGCCAAAGGGCGATAGAGAGAACGATGTTGAAAATGTCTGTAAGGGAAACAATTCGGAATGAGGTACGTAGAATAACGGGATGACTGAAACGAGTGGCTAGGGTAAAGTGGCAGTACGCTATGAACGACTTTAAATGGACAAAACCTCTGATCTAGTGGAGACCTAGAGAATTCAGAAGAAGTTTTAGCCGACCACTGGCAAGATGATATCCGGTGCCATGCAGGTCTAAACTAGATACAATCGGCACATAACAGGACAATGCAATATTTAATGTGTAATTTGGAAATAAACGTCACTGTTCACTTTCATTTTTGCTACCACTAGATAGGGGTCGATATTAGCTCTATTATTATATATATATAAAAATTTAATGACTGTTATTATTGCCAAATGTGAGGCTATAAATATGTAAATGCAAATTCTCTAATTTAATTTCCACCGGAGGGTGAAATTTTTAGAGAATTTGCATTTTTTTGCATATATATATATATATATATATATATATATATATATATATATATATATATATATTTAATAAACCTATTGTATTCAGCATATATGATTCATTATGTAATTAGAACGGTCAATAATAAATTGTGTATACTTATTTGTTAATTCTCCTAATGAAAAATGATTCCAAAAAATAATGTACGTTTATTTTTATTATATATATATATATATATATATATATATATATATATGAATGCAAATTCTCTAAAATATATATATATATATATATATATATATATATATATATATATATATATATATTTTGGAATAATAATTTTTCATTGGGAGAATTAACAAATAAGTATGCACAATTTATTATTGAACGTTCTAATTATATAATGAATCATATATGCTGAATACAATAGGTTTGTTACATAATATGTTTTATTGGACTAAGTGGTTCAATGCGCTTAGTAAGTCTTCCCATATATCAATTCAAGCACATAGCCATAGTTACATTAAGTGCAATTTGTGTGCATACTAATTAAATTAAATTGCTAAAATCAATAGTAGTTGTATAAACAATATATCAATTACAAACACAAAATGTTTAATTAGACAACCTCGCGCAAAAAAAATAAACAAAATATATAGCTGTATAAACACTGTTTTCCTTTTAGAAAAAAAAAATCGCAAAACATCTCTTATTTGATACGTATAATTTGGTTTAACATAGATTAAGTATAAATACATGTCAGTTAAAACTATTTTGATAGTCAGTTCTACAATTAACCCTTTATTAAGAAACAAATATAGATTTTTCTCCACAATCTATATACAGGCGTCGCCAAACGTTTGAGGTGCAATAAATTTATTCATTTTTTCATGTCAGTATAAACCCACTTTTCGATACATACAGTGGGTTTA
Organism: Lordithon lunulatus; assembly: GCA_963942505.1. Taxonomy (NCBI): domain Eukaryota; kingdom Metazoa; phylum Arthropoda; class Insecta; order Coleoptera; family Staphylinidae; genus Lordithon; species Lordithon lunulatus. The sequence continues at coordinate 12,532,544 of OZ012669.1, forward strand.
TGTTGATTTAAAAAAGGAAATAATAAATAAAATAAGAAACATAACCCAGCTCAGTGGGCTGGTGGTTAGAGGCGCTGTTTGTACTGAGCAGTGGAAAGCGAGAGCTCGTGGTGGGTGAAATTTCATCCTTCACAGTTTTTCAAAGGTTTTATGTGAAGTTAAAATGGGCGATTACACTCCTCTGAGCCCTTCACCAGCGAAAAAGCCTTCGGGCTGATTGCTATAAAGATTAAGGTTTTTTTAAAAGAAACATACTGATCAAATAGAAGAGGTCAGTGGAAATCTTGTGTCTATTTATAGATTAGTAGTGTTGTTAGTATGTGCATACCTTTTACTTCTATATTCTTGAACATCTCGGCGAAGATTCTAATTGTAATTCAAAATAGAATTTTTTTCTATTTTGAAGTTATATATATATATATATATATATATATATATGTATATATATATATATATATATATATATATATATATTAAATAACAAATAGAAGAATTTGTTATATAATTTCCATAGAGGTTTTAAGGTTACGAATTCGTTTCTTTCATGACTTTTGTCTTGTGTCTTTACTATCATCTTCATTGGGTCCCTAAGCCACTATTGTCGTTATGTCCTGGTTCTAAATGGCTAGTTCTAACCTTATTATTCTTTGCCAATCATCTCTCCAGTTTTGTAGATACTTATCTCATGCTATATACTGCATCCTCCTTGTTTAGCTCTACCGTTCTTCTGAGCTTCTGTATGTATATATAAATATATATATATATATATATATATATATATATATATATATATATATAGCATATCATCACTACTTTGGATAGTGCTATAGATCTCCTGGAGAAGATATTCTCAGAAGGCATCCACTGCTACGCATATGACATTAGTATCGTCGTGAAAGCACAATACTCGGGAATAATCTTAAAGCACGCACAAACGTGCCCTGGATATAATGTTCAAATGGTGTGAGGGGGAAAGCTTGTCCATAACCCTCTGAAAATCACAATAGTCAACTATATAGGAAGCAGAGTACTAAAACGCCCTTATTACTTGTAAATTCAATTTGCATCAGAGGACACCTTTTTTTGTCGTCTGAGGTGGAATCTTCGAAAAACATACATGCTTCCACAACCACCGCTAAGGTGGTAGGCATGGGTAGTGTCGGATTCGCGCCGCATACTGGCGGGGGCGCCTACCGACTAAACCAAAATCAGGTTCTGTCGACGAGGGGCTTGACCGCCTATAGGCATTCCTATGCCCCTCGGACCGTCCTACGTCAGTCTGTCATTAAGTCTCTTATTCATAAAGGCGTGTAGGGTGTAAAAACAAATGGAAAACGGGGAACGAATTCAGTCTTTGTCGTCCGGCGTTCGTCTGTGGGGTTCGCAGGTCATCCTCAAACTTTCTCCTCAGACGACAAATACCTAGGAGTCATCTTTAACCCAAAACTGGCATGGAACTCACACATAAGCAACATTACACAGATAGTTACAATAACCCTAGGTAGGTGCAGTAGAATATGTGGGAAAAACGGTACGTGCGTGAACCCCAAAATGATCCATGGCTATACACTAGGGTAGTAAGACCCATGATATTATATGCGTCAGTAGTATGGTGGCTCTATACCAAGTAACCTAAAGCGGTTAGGCTCCTGAGAAGCACCCAAAGACTTGATTGTCTAAAAACAACAGGAGCCATGAAAACAACACCCACCGCCGCAATGGAGGTTCTGCTAGACCTACCACCACTACACATCTTCATTGAAAAAGAGTTAATATCTGTAAGTCACAGACTACTTCAAGGTCAAGCCCATATTAGCAAACAGCACAGGGCGAACAAACCAATAGCTGTATAACGAGCTGAGGGCAGATCTTAGAATGGGCATGCCCTCATACAGCATGGCAACAAATTAAGTAATACGATGTCGTAATACCAGGAAGAGAGATGGACCTGTTCAAATGTCCCACCCCCCAAGCAGATGTTGCCTGGTTTACGGCTCAAAAACACCGGAGAAAACAGGAGCTGGTATCTTTAGCGTCAACCCGTCAAGACACATATTTCAACAAGTCTGGGTGACCTTTCCATAGTTTTTAAGGCAGATATAGTGTCTATACAAACGCCGAGATGCAGAATAACTAGTGGTGGGGGCTATCTGAGGTGGAGCCAGACCTACATATATGTCTTAAGGTCGTTTTAGACAAGACAATTTCATACCTCAAAAGTTGTTCAAAAAATAAATTGTTATATCCTCCTCCCATACAATTTGTTCTTGACAAATAGAACACAAATTTTCCAGTCGATCTACCATCCACTTCAATATTTTAAATAAATTGCTGTATGATACGAGACAATTTAGATTGTCTCGCATCTTGACTAACTTTTGAGTCAAGAAATTGTCTTGTCTTAAGGTCGTTTTAGACAAGACAATTTCTTGACTCAAAAGTTAGTCAAGATGCGAGACAATCTAAATTGTCTAGTATTATACAGCAAATTATTTGGAATATTGAATTGGATGGTAGATCGAATGGAACAATATAACGCGTTCTATTTGTCAAGGACACATTGTATGGGAGGAGGATATATGAATTCATTTCTTGAACAACTTTTGAGCTAAGAAATTGTCTTGTCTAAAACGACCTTAAAACGATCTTTACTTTTTTTAGTTTGTATTTTGCTTGTATTGTCGGGTTCTTCTTGTCCCGCTCTTTGATTACCGCGATAATCATTTCATTAGCTTTCTTTTTGTGGATTTTGAAAGAATATTTTTCATTGACTTATTTATAAAATCCTTAATCGTAGTGCTCATGTTACCATCATCTACTCGTACCCCTTTTTTTACTATGTTTTACTTTTTTTTTCTCCTTCCCCTATGATTCGACTATCACACCAGTGTTTCTATTCTTTGATTTAATTGAGTTTGTTTTGTTTGAAGGACAATTACATAAATAATATAATTTCAACTTACATCAACAAACAAACAAAACAAAATATGTACATATTTTATTGTATTATAAGAATGAGTTTCTGTAAATATTTCACGTATTCAGTTAAATTCAATGAAATTCTGCATTATAATTTTATAATTATGAACAAGACTGACGATTTATGACATAATTAGCATTCATTAGACATTTCTTGATGGTAATGAACTTATTTAAACCGTAATTTATGTTCAAATTATGTTCAAGGAACGCGCAGCAAAAATCCACCCAAACAATTCGTAGTGTGATAACGTCGAGATAAGATTGTTCGAAGGCAGTTAGCGTTGCAAGGTTAAGATTTTAAAACAATTCAGATATATACATTTATATAGAAACCTAGTCGCGCTCCGTTAATGACCACCGCGATTTGCATGGCACTAATAAATTTCAAATCCACGGATTAAAAAACAAAGGTTAACACTCACAGGTGTCGCATCGATGATATCAAACTGAAATTTAAATCGCGCCATTTAAATAATATATACAATTATAGGATAGGGAAAGCGACGCGTTTTTATGTATAAGTATAAAATTGTTTCGTAATAGAATTGTGAATGTTTTACTGCTAAACAGAAAGAATTTATTATTATATATGAATATAAATATTATTAATATTACAATACTAACAGATGGTTTCTAATATCTATTATTATAGGACCGTTTATTTTGAAAGTGCTGTAAGTCCACTTTTAGTTGTTTCGAAATCATTAAATGTTATCATATTAGTCTTTTTGAATTGACTAATATGATAACCTTTAATTTTCTCGAAATAACTAAAAAAAAAAGACCTTTATTTGGCATATCAGCCCAACCCTTCCCTTTTACACACATTCCCAAATCGTACTTTCACAGAAAGAAATCAAAAAAGACACAAAAAAAAGAAATAACTAAAAATGGACTTACAGCAAATATAAAATAAAATATATATATATATATATATATATATATATATATATATATATATATATAATATATATATATTTATATATATATATATATATATATATATATATATTTATATATATATATATATATATATATATATATATATATTTATATTTATAGCCTGGCAATGATTAGACTAATTTATCAATATACAATTAATTATATAAATTTCTTCAAGGTGAACTTAACTAAACATATTCAATTGACTAATTACAAAAATGGTGTAAATCCATTCACAGCCCGTAAATATATATATATATATATATATATATATATATATATATATATATATATATATATATATATATATATATATATATATATATATATATATTTACGGGCTGTGAATGGATTTACACCATTTTTGTAATTAGTCAATTGAATACCTTGTTGCAAGATCGAGGTCCAAAGTATAAAGAAAATTATAACAAGAAATAATATAGGAGCAGTATTTTTAATTTTTAACGAGAATTATATGTATATATTGTAACAGAAGATATTGCTATTATTTATTTACTACGCTCTTTATGTGGCACTGTTTTGAAGTATTCATGATGCACAAGAGGTATATAAGGTAATAACAGCCCCATATCCTTATATTTTTCGTATGAAATAGGTCTGGCATCGTTATACAAAAGCTTCAGGACAATTTACGTAAAAAAATTAACATCTTAAAAAATTATGTGTCCTCCATCGATGTTTTATAAAAAATAGTATATGTAAACCCTATCCAACATATTTTCAGCTACTTTACCTTTTTTCCGGTTTATTTTAACCCGATTAGTGGCGTTTATGTTGAAAGAAAATTCTCTCGTTTAATTTATATAAAAAATAAAATTATTATTATGTCTACATTGTTGTATAACATCATACTAATCTTGTGGTATGTACAAGGAATTCTTTTCTCGTAATGCCATTTCTATCATCTGCATTATTTGGTAGATTCCCGGAGAGTAAACATTTATTATCAATTACTTCGATGTTATTTTCTAGACTGGACAACTCTCAACCACATCAATGCCATTTGTACATTTCGAATTTCCCAGTACACATATCACTGTATGCAGTTTTATAAATCAAAAGAAAAGGCAAAGTATTTATCGGGATTTTGTCTGAGAAATTGCAGTTACATCAGGTTCATAATCAATATCTACGCAATTTTTGTATTGACCTATTTTAAATTAAACAAAGCATTGACATTTTTTAAGTTATTGAAAACTATAAACTATTTAAATAAGTAAATTTAATTTTAATATTGAGAGCAAGTCATAATTTTTATTACGACAATAATAATTATTACAATAAATGCTTTTTCCATTTCAATATTGACAATAATGATAAATTAAGTATAATGCAAAATATTGTATGGACACTATAACGAATGTTTATAATAAGCAATAACACGCGCGTGCACACACACACACACACACACACACACATATATATATATATATATATATATATATATATATATATATATATATAACGCATGATTGAAAGAAATAAATCATTAGAGTAAGTGATGTAAAATAATAATGGTGGGGACTGATTTGATTTTAAGTATTACATTGTCTATTTGTTACGTAACGTCGACGATGATTTGTTACTTACGGTTTATATATATATATATATATATATATATATATATATATATATATATATATATGTAGGCCCAGTGATGTATTGGTAAAATGAGAAGTAAGGGAACGCATAGTGGGAGCAAAAAAATTCCTATTTTCAGCAAACTATTTTTTTCCATGTAAGTTTTTATTTTTTGATTGAAAAGGGAAAAGAAATAAAACACAAAAAGCAATATAAATACTCTGTTAGTTAACATATTTTTTGAAATGTTTTTCAAATTCGCCAATTTAAAATATAATTTTCATTTGAAATTAAAAAAATTTCTACTAAAAAAGGTACTGGAACGCGTTCCGGTTCTGAAAAAAGGTAAGGGAACGTCGTTCCACCGCGTTCCCCTCCCAATAAATACACCACTGTGTAGGCCGTAGCTAACAAATCAGATATCATTTTGAAAATCTATATAATTAGTCGAAAAAGGGGGGTTACCTGGATAAAATTAAGTGAATGAAATTTTGGGATATTGTTCGGTGTGGGGTATGGAATCTGAGTTTTCGACCTCGATGGAGCTGCGGAAATTTGAGGAGGAGCAAAAAACGTCGACATTTTGTTTTTTTCTTACATTTTCTAAACCTTGGAATTTTCGAAGATAATGTCTACATACAAAGTTGTAGAGCATTCAATTTCCTTCAATTACATACGTACGTTATTCCTGATCCAAAACTTACCTAGATACAGCACTTCAAATTTCTCAACTTGTGAAAAATTCGTTAAAAATGCATGTTTCTGCTTCTAAACTTTTATTTTTCGACATATCTATGTAAATTATACATACAATCTATACGGATCCACTGCTCTCTCCTCCCTTCAGTTCACCCCCACTAGCTACGTCGAATTTGGCTGTTTTACCAGTTTTGGTTCTCTGACTTTTTGTAAGAAATATCCGATGACGAAATTCTATGGAACACACAGCACCCTTCAGATAAACATATTGTGAGGAGAGATAGCACAAAATAACGACACGCCGTCGAGCATAGGCGTTTCTATCCTCAGGTCAAGGAAATCAGTCATTTCTACCCACGCAATTCATTCAAAAAAAAAAAAAACTTCTATATTTACAAGGCTATCAGCCGTGAGGCTTCTCCGCCGGTCAAGGGAGAAGCTCGGAGGAGTTTAATCACCCGGTATTTACCTTAACTTCACAGAAAACCTCTGAAAAACTCTGAAAGGTGATTCGCGAAAATTCGCTCCCCGTTAGGCTCCCCAATGCTCAGTACGAAACGGACGACGCCTCTAACCAGTCGGCCACTGAGCTGGGTGATCCATTTTAATAAATCTAGTCAAATTCCGGCGTTTTTCGTTCTTACAAAAATTTAAATTTAGTTTCTTTGACAAAAAGCTTCAATGTGAGAGCCCTTTTCGGCCGAGGCCCCTGAGTTAGAAAGAACTCCCCGTGGCTGCTAAATTTGTACAAGTGCTTAATAAAATTGAGGATAGAGGTTGGTCCTCTGCAATATTTACGCATGTGTGCACTTAAGAAGAATTTTATTCGGGCCAAACGCGCTGGAGACTTGAACCTCCACCTTGACTCAGTTAGAGAAATGATACCATACTTTCATGCAGCGAGCCATTTCAACTAGCCATGAGTGCACGCTTGTACTACCAGAATATGGTCAAATTGTAAGATATGATGGATCCTGAAGAATATGAAAAGTTCACCGCCAAGAGGTACTTCAGTATTCGTCGAAAAATAAAGGTACATTCTGGCTAGACATCTGCAAAACCTCATCCAACATATTTTTAGCTACTTTACCTTTTCTCCGGTTTATTTTAGCCAGATTAGTTGCGTATTTGTTGAAACAAAATTTTCTCGTTTCATTTCATGTTAAATAAAATTATTATTATGTCTACATTGTTTTATAATATACCAATCTTGTGATATGACATGACCATAGAGCAAGTACTCGTGCGAGTCATAAAAAGTTACGGTGGGTTGACTCGAGGTCGTGATGTCAGTAACAGTGTGTTCTTTGGATGAATTGTTGGAATGCTGTGTGTTTAAAGTATCAATGAGCAGATGGAAGTGTTAATTAAAATTATTATTATGTCTACATTGTTTTATAACATCATACCAATCTTGTGGTATGACATGACCATAGAGCATAAGTCCTCGTGCGAGTCATGAAAAGTTACGGTGGGCTAGCTCGTGGTCGTGATGTCAGTAACAGTGTGTTCTTTGGATGAATTGTTGGAATGCTGTGTGTTTAAAGTATCAATGAGCAGATGGAAGTGTTCAGTGGAGTTCGCACAGAGACCACGGAACAGCACGTGGATATGATGCCTTTTCGCGTTGCTAAGAATAATCTAGAAATCAAGAGATTTAGCCACCCACCATTTCTAGATATACAAGATCTTTTGTCAATTCGCACAGGGGTTGTGGCTCCTGATGGGGTGAACTGCTATATAACGCGAACTATTGGCATTACTAGTATAAAGACCTGTTTGGAACAAGACAATTTTCGAGACCTGAAGTTGAAGCGGAAGGATAAGGTGGTTACACTGGCATCCGTTTCCTATTATCTAAAAATTAAAAACAGGACTTTCTTAGTAGACCCTCTGAATCGGTTTTAACGGATTTGCATCACCAAAGAGTCAGATGCTGACCTCAGGAACTTATTCAAGTACAAGTTTGTCCCCTTCCCAATGTTCCTCTTCGCAGAGGAGGGTATACACTAAGGCAAGAAGTCAATTTTGTACAAGAAATTCAGTTCTATAGAAGAAGTAGACTTTGACAACAACAAGTGTGCAGTTATTGATTGTCGTTACCTGCTGCATAAAGTTGTATGGAGCAAAAAAGCCACATTTGATTTGGTGTGTGCCTCTTACGTTGATTATGTGCAGCGGAACAAGGCTATAATCTCTTTTTGACGGTTATCCTGTTGGCCTCAATTATCAGAGCACCAAAGCAGTCGAACGATATCGACGGTCACTGCTGCACTCGTCCATAAAGTTTGTGTTTTCAAAGACAGTTTCTTGTGGTACAATTGCACATGCAACATTTCTAGCACCAACAAGAAACATTTCATGGCACTGATGATGTCGGAAATGGAAGCAAAGGGGATTCAGGTTAAGCAGACAACAGAAGATGCCGATGTCTTGATAGTACAAATAGCCATCTCAGCTTTGGGACTTTGATAGGTCAGTATAACGGGAGAAGATGTCGATTTATTGGTTTTGCTGACATCGTTAGCCTCTTCTAAAGAAGACATATATGTATAATGTATTTATATATATTTATATTTATATATATATATATATATATATATATATATATATATATAGATAAAAAATGAAAGTTAAGAAGCAGAAACATACATTTTTCTCGTATTTTTCACAAGTTGAGAAATTTGCCCCATCTACTATATTTTGGTATGTATTGGATAAATAAATAACGCTGACCAATGAAAATTGAAGGAAATTGAATGCTCTACAACTTGTACTACTATTTATATATAGACATTTTCCTTGAAAACCCCATGGTTTAGAAGATATAAGCAAAAAACTGAAAAGATCCGAAACTTCAGAGGTTTTTGACTGTACAATGGCTGATTTCCAATAAATCGATATAATTTTGTATTATTCCTTAGCTACTGATAAAATCTTCATCCTAGCCTTAGCCTTCAATAAATCGAAATAATTTTGAATTATTCTACAGGGCAAATGGGCAAATAACGTTAAATAACTGCACTCTTAATTATGTCCTGATATGCTGTAATTTTTTTCATTTTTGGATACTGCACATGGTCTGGATTGAGCAAATTACCGTTAAACAAAACTGCACTTTTAATTATGTCCTGATATTCTGTAAACATACTGAAGAAGGAATTTCTTGCTTTGAACTTTTAATTATGTCCTGATATTCTGTAAACATATTGAAGAAGGAATGTCTTGATTTCTTATATAGGTGGTTAAAAGTCTTATTTTAAGTAATAAAAAGATATAACAGTTAATTAATAACCTCAATTAGGAAAAATTTAAAACACATAACTTGTAGAAGAAAATATAAACGTTTTGTTTATAAAATCGTAATAAATTAAATCATTTTTGTTTGTTTCATTACTAATCTTATTTTAATCAATAAGAAGATGGGGCAGAAAATACAACACTTATAATAATAGTTCTTTATTCGCGATTTCGCTACTGTATATAATTTAACATAAATTATGGCAATTTCTTCTCTTCTCAAAAGTGAAGATGTACTTTCGCTAACAATTTTAAAATATAAATATAATTGGCCTTTCTACAGTCTTGATTTTTAAACACGTTTTTTGGTGTTGTTTTTCTTTTGGGCAAATTTCTTCAACTATTTCTTCATATTTATATTTTAGTTATTGTACGCAGAAATAAGTTAAATAATTAAACTTATTTCTGCGTACAATAACAAAAATATAAATATGAATAAATAGTTGAAGAAATTTCCTCAAAAGAAAAACAACGCTAAAAAAACGTGTTTAAAAATCAAGACTGTAAATAGGCCGATTTTAATAAATAATTTTGTATTATTCCTTTGGGTTGTTTTTGTGTCGGGTATATATTATATAACATTTATAATTTTATTAAGTACAAGATCAATTATCAATTATTATTACTATTATTATTATATAAAAGAAACTCACCAACAATGGATGTCATTCAAAACACTTCGTAACACCATTTACACTATTTACACACTTTTCTTTTTTATGTAATTCCACCGCACCGAATGAGGTATGTCTCTTCAAAATACACTCGCGTATGTATGTGAACCAACACCTTTGCACATCAACTTGTCGCGTTAGTAATAAAAGCAGTACACCACGCGAGTGCGCAACGTTTACGCTCGCTTATTATGACCACCGGTATCGTGTTACCACAATCGACTGAGTAGAGTTATTGTGGAGGAAGCAGTTTTAATTATCGCTTACCTATTATACTGCAGATGCATTCGGTAGGTTTCCTTGCCCCCGTGCATAAAGTGACGGGTTCGTTGCGCGTCGCTTGATATTCTCCACGGAAAATTAAATAAATATACACTGTTAATAATCAGATTAGCTCCTATTTTTTAATTTTATTTCACATCTATTTACAATTATTTAATTATTTAATATTTTATTATTATTATAGAAATATATCACCATCATAGAGCCGTCACTATCACTGGGAGTGATGTAGCTGGCCTGGTATGAAAGGTAGATGATTGTATGATTGTTTGTTTATATTTGTATTATTTGTTCAAGACTAGAGATTAAAACAATCTGAAAAAAGTTATAATTACAATTATAACTATAATAGTGATTTTAAAAATAATATTCCATAAACATTAAACAGCTCAGTGGTCTAGCACCGTCTCGTACTGACCATTGGGGAGCTTGAGTTCAAACCCCATCGGGACGAATTTTTGCGTATCATCCTTCACAGTTTTTTAGAGGTTTCCTGTGAAGTTAATACCGGGTGTAAACTCCTCCCAGCTTCTCCAAATTCCAGTGGTGGATCTTCACCATTGGGGAGCGTGAGCACAAACTCCATCGGGGCGAATTATGCGTATCACCCTTCACAGTTTTTTTAGAGGTTTACTGTGAAGTTAATACCGGGTTTAAACTCCTCCTAGCTTCTCCAAATTCCAGTGGAAAATCTTCACGGCTTATAGCCTTATAAAGATAGAAGTTTTTTTTATTCCCTGTAAAGATCTTATCTAATAATGTCAAGCATATAATAACTTTCAACATCACATTGTTACCATTCATATAGTAGCTTTTTTGAATATTTTTTTTGCGAAAAATAATCCGAAAATCCTATAACTGAAACAATACTTAACATAGAACGAATACCAAATTAACTACCAACGAATCATTGCACAATCATTACATAAAAAAGTATAACACCTCAGAACAATGAAAATAAAAACAAACATGCGAGAAAGGTCCAATATACAACGTATTCTTTTCTTGCATGTGCTTGTTTTTATTTTCATTGTTCTGATGTGTTATGCTTTTTTTGTAGTTATTATAACATACAAGTTAATATAATAATATAATTTAATAAATATATAAAAAATACAAGGAACAAAAATGCGTGCATTATTCATATCATAAATAGGGAACAAATAAAACGCACAAATGGCACATACTCGCAAAATCATGCCTGCCCTCTCGACATTTTACATTGTGTTGAATTAATTACAGTTTTTCATTCGTATGTGAAACAAGCGCAAACCGTTGTATAGATAATAATTAATGAACGTGTCAAAGGATAATGGCCAGTAACACACCATGTAACCGCTTGTCCGGCCACTGTCCATCTCGACGTCAGTCGGTTTGGCAATCCATCAGCTAATCACAATTGTTGGCAGGACAGGAAATATTTTACGCGCAAATGGAAATGTTTGCCCCCTAGAATGTTGAATGCAACTTATCGACTAATAGTGCAGTGGTAATGCGTTAAAAATGCAAGACGAAAGAAAATATAACACATTTAGCTTAAAAAATGTTCGTTATTTGTTTATTAACATTTAAGATTTTAATATTAAGTAATTAAAATTGTTAGTTATTTGTTTATTAACATTTAAGATTTTAATATTAAGTAATTAAAATTGTTAGTTATTTGTTTATTAACATTTAAGATTTTAATATTAAGCAATTAAAATGGTTAGTTTAATTTATTACGATTTTATAAACAAAACGAATTTTTTTAATATGTCTTAAATTTTTCTTCATTGAGGCGTTTATTAATTCACCAAATTAATAAACGCCTCAATGAAGAAAAATTTAAGACATTAAAAAATACGTTTTGTTTATAAAATCGTAATAAATTAAACCAACAATTTTGATTGCTTAATATTAAAATCTTAAATGCTATCATGGTTCATCCAGTGATGCCCCAAACTTTTAATTAGGAGCATAATTAATAATTAGATATTAGTACCCAACTCACGCACTTTACTCTGTTTTTGTTACGATAACTTTTCCTAAAATCGAATGGTTTGATTCTCTTCAGTTTTTAGTCTTCAGTCTTAATCTTCAACTCCGCCTGCATCTCACTGGGTGAACAAAGTAGCTCAGTGACGATGTTGCCGGTCCCAAGCCCGGATAAAGGAGGAGGGTTTGCAGGTGAGGTCAGCAGCCTGCCTGCAGTAAAACAACCTACAAGCTCATAGAACTAGCAACAAGCCTCGGATACGGACTAATACAACGATGACGACCTCAGCTACAGACACGGATAAGAGAAAAAGACACAAAATAGAGCTATGGAGGAAAAATATATTAAGATGCGCTTGTTGGAATATAATATCTTGGAAAGGGAGAGAACAGGAAGTTCTACTAGAGATGGAAACACATAAAATAGATATATGTGCATTATCAGAAACCAAACGCGATCTTAGATATAAAGGATACATACTCAAGTATTGTGGGACTGAAAAACACAAACGAGCTACATCCGGAGTAGGTCTGCTAATCAGTGATAAACTCAAACAGAATATAGAAGATACATTCTACGTCAATGAAATAATCCTCAGAGTAGTCCTAGACACCGGCAAGGATAAAATACATATTATCAGCGTTTACGCTCCCGACACAAGCAAAAGCAAAGAGGAAATTGACACCTTCTATGGGCATCTGCAGACCTAAGTCGACAAAATACGTACCGAACAGAAAATCCTAATCATGAGCGATCTGAATGCCAGAATTGGTAATGCAATCGTAGATGGCGTAAAACAACGTTTCAATAAAGCACAGGTCAACAACAGCGGAGAAACTCTCATCACATTTTGTGCACACAACGAGATGAGAATAAACAATACGTATTTCAATCACAAACCACAACACAAGATAACCTGTTCTAACACGCAAGAACATTCATCCGCGATCGATTATATAATCTCGAATAGAGCAGTATACCCGAGTCAGATAATCGACGTATGTTCGCTAACGTCAGTGAACTTTGGATCAGATCACCAACTAGTCATGACAAAACTTCGACTTACAACACAATTGAAAAAGAAGCTACCACCTATCTACGTAAATAAACTGAACATCGAATCCATTCGTGATCCCACCGTGAAGGAGTTGTACGAAAAAAGATTAACCCAAAAGATCAGAGAACAGCCAATTATGGACGAGGTCGACGTGGAAAACAATTGGAAAAAAGTAAAATCACATAACGAGAACGTCGCCAATGAAGCACTGGGCAGAAGGAGGATAAACAAAAACCCAAAGAAACAGAACACATCATGGTTCACGCCAGAAGTAAAACAAATGACATGAGAAAAACGAGAAACCTACCTGAGGTACCTAAATAATAGAACGCTGGAAGAGTGGCTACGTTACAGGGATACAAGGAACAGAGTACAAGCAGAAATACGAAGAATAAAGACCGAATACTGGGAAACCTTCATTGCGGACATGGAACATGATCTCTACGGCAGCCAAAAGAAGATATGGGGAATGATTCGTCGAATAAAACGCGAAGTCAACGAATACGTAACCACAAAAACTATTCCGGAAGAGGTATGGATAAACCACTTAAAACAAATGTTCGAAGATGATAAGATACAACATTAGGAAGCCCCACCAACCGCAGACACAACTACCTGCATCAACCAGGAACTGGTAGAAAAATACAGCAAGGAGCTAAAAAACAGGAAAGCTCCAGGTATCGACGAACTGAATAACGAACTGATAAAATATGGAGGTAAACCACTAAGCGAACAACTGGCTAGTCTTAACCAGAAGATATTAAATGAAACAACCATACCAACTGACTGGAAGAAATGCGTCACTATCCCTATCTTCAAAAAAGGCTACAAAAAGCAACGAGAAAACTACAGAGGAATAACTCTCCTGAGTGCCGTTATGAAACTATTCATGAAAATCATCTGCAACATCATCTCAGAATGCATACCCATGCGAGAAGAACAACAGGGCTTCCGAGAAAACCTGTCCACAACATACGCCATATTCGTCATTCGACAAATAATAGAGAAATCAATAGAATACTAGAAACCGGTGTATATGTGCTTCATAGATTTAACCAAAGCGTTCGACCGAGTGAGGCTAAATGACATTACAACCATATTGAGACAGGGCAATACCCCGGAAGAAATCGTTAGAACCGTTGAAAACATGAACACCAATACAACGACAGCTATAACAATAGCTTGTCCAAGGAAGTGCCGATCTCAACAGGAATAAGACAGGGGGATTCACTAAGCCCGACACTCTTCAACCTAATTATCGACAAAATAATAGTAGACGTAACAAACGCGGGGCATGGATTCAGAACTAGTAAAGGAGAAATATCAATACTGTGCTACGCAGATGACGCAGTAATCATATCCGAGAACGAGGATGAACTACAGAGGCTACTACATCAATTTTACCTAACCTCGAAACGCTACAATATGCTGATTGCGGCACAGAAAACAAAACCACTAGTTGTAGCAAAAGAGCCCACAAGATGCAAACTGGCCATTAACGACGTAATAATAGAGCAGGTTCTTTAGGTACTTGACAGAATACCCAACCAAGACATAAGACAAATGTGCGACGTACAGGACATAGTAAGGTGGATGAGGCAGAGACGACGAGAATGGAATCAACACATTAACAGAATGGAAGATATCAGAATTGCAAAAATCACCAGAGACGGAAACACTCAAATAGGCCCCCCGGCAGACCACTAAAGAGATGAAGAGATGGCTGGGTGTAGACATCACAAGTAACTCCTTAAAGCTGAAAAAACAGGCTGTAAGCCTATTTCAAGAATAACAAGAAGAAAAAGAAGAAGACGAAGAAGAAGAAGAAAAAGAAGAAGAAGAAGAAGAGAAGAAGAAGTAGCAGAAGAAGAAGAAGAAGAAGAAGAAGAAGAAGGAGAAGAAGAAGAAGAAGAAGAAAAAAAGAATAAGACGAAGAAGAAGAAGAAAGAGAAGAAGAAGAAGAAAAAGTCTTAATCTAAATGATGATTATATTTGGCATTTATGTAGCTGCAGGTTCGGCTAGAAGAGGGTAGGAGGAGCATGGCGAATCCAGATATAATGGAATATAGCTGGACTGAGAATAAATTGTTGAGGGAAATATGGGGAAAAGGTGTGAAAGATTAGATAGAATGATGATATAATTATATTTGGCACTTATTTACCTGCAGAGTCGGCTAGAAGAGGGGAGGAGGAGCATAGCGAACCCAGATATATTGGAATATAGCTGGGGGAAATATGGGAAAATATGGGAAACATATGTGGAAGAGTGGATAGGCACGAAAGACATAGTGGGCGACGAAAGAAAATGGGAAGTCGTGTAAATCTACAAAAGACTGCAGTGGGGCATGAAGTGGGTGAAGGAGATATAATAGTGGGATGAGGGGTATGTTTCAAGTCTGAGAGTTATATTGTACTATTAGATAATATGTTCAGTTGCATTTGATATTTTTGTGTATGGTTATGCCAAATATAGTTGTTTTTTTCTTTACAATTCGGTCAAATTCAAACCTATGTATCATTTGGTTCTTTTGGTGTATTGATGATGTCTACCCAGCTCAGTGGCCGAGTGGTTAGAGGCGTCGTCCGTCTCGTACTGAGCATTGGGGAGCCTGAGTTCGATCCCCAGCGGGGAGCGAATTTTCGCGAATCACCATTCACAGTTTTTCAGAGGTTTTATCTGTGAAGTTAAGGTAAATACCGGGTGATTAAACTCCTCTGAGCTTCTCCCTTGACCAGCGGAAAAGCCTCACGGCTGATAGCCCTATGAAGATAGAAGTTTTTTTTAGTCTGGGTGTGTGAACTGTGAATTCATGACACCGAACTACTATTTCGTTTTATTTAATATATATATATATATATATATATATATATATATATATATATATATATATATATATATATTATCTATTTGCCTTTCGATGTAGACTATTAAATTTACATTACCTAACATTATACTTTACAATTATTGTTGTGGTTTATACAATTGCAAATTCTTTCCACTCTTTTCTGTTCTTCGCCGGTTCTCTTGCTTGTATAACTGTCTTTGCTTTCTTGATTATTATTTTCTCTATTCTGTAGTCCCACGCATTTTTTGGTCTACCTCTTCTTCTTTTATTTTTATTCGTAATAAATTCAATTGTTTAAATTACAACTAAATGATGATCAAATCACGTTTGTCATTAATTTAGCTTCACAGTGAAGGATTTCTATATATTGCGGTAAATCAATATACAAGAATATTCAGGATACATAACTTTTTAAATAATTTTTTTATAAATGATTAATTTTCTGTTCAATAATTCAAATATTAAACCTATTCGTTTCGCACTTTACAAGTTGTTGATTTTAATTAGCTTTAAAAACAAAATTAAGTTATAAAGGATCTCGCTCAACGAAGTTTCATACAGCGGATTATGTACTTGCGAAAACTTCTTTGTTGCTTCTAAGAAGATTAAATGTAAATAAAACATTTGTGCAAAAATCAATGACTTATATTGAAGAATATATATATATATATATATATATATATATATATATATATATATATATATATATATATACATATATACATATATACATATATACATATATACATATATACATATATACATATATACATATATACATATATACATATATACATATATACATATATACATATATACATATATACATATATACATATATACATATATACATATATACATGTAACGTATAGATTAACATAATAGTTTGTATGTATGGTAAATCATCGTATACATTCGTAAAATAATTTAACTATTGCGTTTAAAAAAACTTGTAGTAAACATGCGTTATGTTACTGCTTAGGTGAACTGTTTAAAATTTAAAATAAATTGTTGATATAATTTTATACTACATATATGATAATAAAAATATATCAACAATAAAATAAAAATGTTTATGCAAAATGTGCATTATAAACAAAATACAGAACAACTATGGCAGAAATAGCATACACAACTCTATGCACTACGCGTCGCAAGAAAATATCTACATCAAGATGCAAGACTTACTGTATCGGCAGTGAAAAAAATGCAGTAAATTACATGTTTTTTTATACCCAAATTATCCCATTAAAATACATGTATATAGAAGGAATAGAATTATGTGAAAAGGGACGCATGTGCTCATGCCCTAGTTCTTAAATGGAAGCAAATAAGGGTAGCCTGATTAACGTCAAGTTTAATAGGGGCGAATTAACGTATTTAAACAGCAGAATTTGGTAATTGCTGAGCATTATCTGCCAAATTTAATACGAAAAAAAATATATTACATCCCATACAGTAGTTGGCATGTTGTGCAAGATTGTATTGTAATTTTAATTACTTATAAAAATTAATTATCCTTAAATACTACTATATTAAAACTTCTCTAATCATTAAAAAATATATATCTCTCAGTTCGAGGGCTTTTCCGCTTTCAAGGGAAGAAGCTATGAGGAGTGTAATCACCCGGAATTTACCATTAACTTCATAGAAACATCTGAAAAACTGTGAAAGGCGATTCGCGATATTTCGGGTATTCAAGGTTTGAACTCTCACTCCCCAATGCGTACGAAACGAACGGCGTCCCGTACGCATTGGGGAGTGAAAGTTTAAACCCTCTAATCACTAGGCAATAGTCAAAACATTTAAAATTCTTAATGATAAAAACATTATCTTATTGGTTACTTGTAGATAATCAATGAACAATTGCCTGAATATTATCATGTTCTTGGGTTTTCCTATGTTTATATTTATGATTATTTCTATTTATTTGTATATTATGGTGTACGACTTCCTCCGATTCTGCAAATATCTGCATGTTGTCTGCGAACATAATTGTTGATACCTCTGTTTCAATAAAACTAGATGGAACAATGAAAAATAGCAAAGAAGACGATTTGTGGGATACTGGAACATGATCCCACAAATCGCCTTCTTTGCTTTTTTTCATTGCTCCATCCAGTTTTATTGAAACTAGAAGTAGACTCATGACGAATTTGACCCCAATTCTTGTTGTGAACTGCCTGATTATTGGAAACCAGCGAATATATGATTTTTTGCTATATATGACGTTTATTTAAATTAGCAATAGCAAGCTAATTTAAATAAACGCCGTCTCAAAGGCATTGCATTATTATAAAGTTAATTATCTAGAAACACTTTTCTGAGGTAGTTTATACAGCAGCTGTTGGATCCATACATGGACTATGAAAATTAGAATTTTCCTCGATCATTAGAAAGTTTTAAATTCTGGTGGTAATTTATTTAATGAATGCAATTCGTGCAATGTGGCATGTCGAGGTTTGTCCGCCCCGGTTGTCGGGCAAACACCACCGCGGTCCTACACGTTTATGCTCATCAATTCTATTTGCGAAAATTTAATTTCCCCGGAGCAGCTGTGTTCATTTGTACACGGGCTAATCGCGACAACAAACATATGTAAGCAATTAGGTTAGATCAATAAGCCGGACGGCGTGGGGTAAGCAGATGAGAGCAAGGGGAATATGTGTCATTTAAGCAAATCACCATGGTTCAGCAGGTGTAAAAAATTACATGTAATATAGCATAAATGGAGATTGCAGAAAGCAGAATTAACGCGTGAAAATGTATCAAAACGTGTCGGAATGTGTCAAAAAAGTGAAAAATGTCAATGTAATTCGTATATAAGTGTGAATCCACCTCTTAGCAATCTACATATCTAGATTTCGATCAGTATAGCTCAGCTAGTGAGGACGAATTCACACAATAATTCTAATGATCCTGATGGCATGAGCATGTTGACGGTTATTACCATATAGGTGTGCATTGTTAATTAATATGGTGCCGTCAGATGGCGTTTAACTTTCCTCCTAGAGGGTTAGTTGTATAATTTTTCAATGTAATTCGTGTGTTATCCCTGGCTGAATGAATGGTTAGGAAGGGATGGAAAGGCGTGAAAATCTGCACTCTGTAGTAACTAATGTAACCTGGGAAAGGAAATTAGCGAGGGCAAACGGGCTGTAGAGTATTCATACATCAAATATGTATATTGTATGTTAATTTGTATTAATTTGTATTTATATTGTTTAACCCAGCTCAGTGGCCGAGTGGTTAGAGGCGTCGTCCGTCTCGTACTGAGTATTGGAGAGCCTGAGTTCGATCCCCGGAGGAGAGATAATTTTCGCGAACACCTTTCACAGTTTTTCAGAGATTTTCTGTGAAGTTAAGGTAAATACCGGGTGAAAAAAACTCCTCTGAGCTTCTTCCTTGATCGGCGGAGAAGCCTCACGGCTGATAGCCCTATAAAGATAGAAGTTTTTTTTATATTGTTTAGTGTATTGGGGGAATTTTGTTAAGGGAAAAGGTGTGGTTATTCCAAATAAATGTCTTTTTTATAGCATAAATGTTAAATATAAATCACTTTTAGGTTCTCAAATTTCTCGGTCTTCCTTTGTAGTTTCTTCCTGTTATTGTAGTTTCATATTCTCTTCTTGCTAGTCTTTCTTCTTTCATTTGGTATACATGTCGAAACCATCTAGCGTTCTATTATTTTCTTATTTATCAGGTCCATTTGTTTTGTTTATTTGTTTAGTTGCTTATTGTAACGCATTTTTTATGTGATATATATTTACGTACATCTGTAATAATTAATCAACTTTTCACATTACTTATAGAAATTTAGTTACAACATGCAGTCACCAATGTATACTAAGCATTCTATAAATGGCACATACATTATATTAATTTAAATGTATCATGTATGTATTATGCGTACCTAATTTTTAATTATTAAATGTTACTTTGTGACCTATTTAAATGCTTATGCAGCATATTAACATTAATAAATATCTAGATAGATAGATATTTATAAATTTTAATATGCTGCATAAACATTTACATAGGTCACAAAGTAACATTTAATAATTTAAAAAGTAAATGCTTATGCAGCATATTAAAATTAATAAATATCTAGATAGATAGATATTTATAAATTTTAATATGCTGCATAAGCATTTACATACGTCACAAAGAAACATTTAATAATTTAAAAAGTAGGTAGGATATATAGGATACATTTAAATTAATATAATTCTAAACCAGAAGTGGAAAATAAGAGAAATCATTGAATTACACAAGTCGTAATTAATATTAAACACCCGATGAAAATTGGAAATAATTCTTGTTTTACTTTCACGTCCTAAAACTACTCACCATTAAAGAACCAACCGCGTTTTTAAAATTTATAGGTCATGCGCATCCTAATTATTCGACATGTTTCGTCTACTTAATTAAATTAAATAGACCAAAATAGCAATTACAGAACGAATTATAGTAGAGCGAAGAAATCATCAGTTAATTAAAACGGTAAATATTTATTATTTTAATATTTTAAAATTAACCTCCATATCCATTACATTTTAATTGTATTTTATTGTATACAACAGTGTGGTTTGATAATAAATTCTATAATATGAACGTAAATCTGACAACCTTTAGAGGCAGGCTTTTATCTGATCAGATCTTATGTTTATCAAATGCCATAAAAATTCAATTTCGTTGATGCTCAGTCAGTATAAGAAAAAAATACATTCTCTCCGTTCCCTCCTCTTTATTTTCGATAGACAGCAATATAATTTATATGGCGGAAAGTTGAAAAGTTCTAATATAAAATAAATTACATGGAAATATTAGATTCGGTGGTAGTAAATTACAGACAGATCAAAAACAAAGGATATGAGTTACAAATGAGATATTACTAGGTATTGCGTTTTCGTGAATCGTCTATATTTTTGTATTGCGGAAAATATTTAGTTATATTCAGATTTTACTACTTGATTGATTTTTTATTTCCGACTTTGTGGACCTCTATTTCTTCAGGAGTGCACGCAAAAAGTTATAGAAGGTATTCGTAATTATTTGGACTAAAGAATATGCCCATATGTTATTTACATATAGTACGGTAAATCACCGTTATCATACATTACTAAATCACATTAGGTATTATACAGAATGTTTATAGAATTATAAATTAACGCTAATATATATTACCAATTTACCAATTGGATATGGACTAAGACTCT
This sequence comes from Lordithon lunulatus, assembly GCA_963942505.1. NCBI lineage: Eukaryota > Metazoa > Arthropoda > Insecta > Coleoptera > Staphylinidae > Lordithon > Lordithon lunulatus. Next base: position 12,554,122 of record OZ012669.1, read on the forward strand.
CGGACTGACAGCTGAATAAATTATTTCTATACTGTTAATAAATCATTAACATTTTAATTGCGTTTCCATCTATGCAAGAGACGTATTATGCATATGTTATATTATACAAACATTAATAATTGATTACAGCGTGACATGTATTGGTTAGTTACTCTAAATTTTAATTATTAAATACATGATACGTTAAATTACTAATTATGAGTGATTAATAAACAGTTCTTACAAATCAAAGCCTATGTAATGGGATTCAGTTGTAACAGCACACTATAAAATTGAATATTGTGAAGTCATTCTTAAAAAATCCATCATATGGCGATATAACGCATATTGTTGCAGAACTGCAACATTACTGACATTACCTTTTAAAATGTTCACTGCGTAATTAAAAACGTTATTTTAAAAATTATATTTCTTTATAGATATTTGCATACATATTTTTGCTAATAAATTTGCAATTCTTATGTTTTGTAGCAAATAGTCGACGGGCAGTAACTATGATTTAATATAAATTTTTTTTAAAAACATGCATTTGAATTTTTTTTTAAAGTATGCAATTAAGCATCATTTAAAAAAAAAATTATATTAAATAATAGTTACTGCCCGTCGTCTATTTGCTACAAAACATAAGAATTTCGAATTTATTAGCAAAATCATGAATCATATGTATGCAGATATCTATAACGAAATACAATTTTTAAAATAACGTTTTTAATTAGGCAGTGAACATTTTAAAAGGTAATATTGCAGTTCTGCAACAATATGCGTTATATCGCCATATTATGGATTTTTTAAGAATGACTTCACAATATGCAATTTTATAGCGTGCTGTTACAACTGAATCCCATTACATAGGCTTTGATTTGTAAGAACGATTTATTAATCACTCATAATTAGTAATTTAATCACGCGTTTAAGGGTTTAAGCGATTTAATATCACGAAAATTTAATCCTAGAAAGCTGCATGTTTATCCTTCTTTTAGTAATCAACTTTCTCCAAGAGACTCCAAAAGATTTGTAATCAGTTTTGAGCCCCTTTATGGGTTTCTAGGTATCCTTAATTTTCCAGATCCCACTCTAGGCTTCCAGGTGTTCAGTTTCTTCCTGTAAATGTCATTTTTTTTATCTTGTATTCTGATATTTCTCATCTTTCTCAGAAGTTTTCTGACTTCCTGTAGTCGTTTTATGCATTCCGACATCCGGGGGACGCTGTGGCCATTTCAGCTCGCTTCTGACTTCCGGGTAGATGTCTTAGATGGCCAGTTCCCTGTCTTTTTTTGATTTACTTCTACTTTCATGTTTGCTAATTCCTCTTGTAACATTTTTAGGAAGGTTTAGTAATATTGATAGACACCTGAAATGGGGAAAAATGTATATTACTTTTTCTAGCCATTCCCATTTCGGGTGTCCATCAATATTACTAAATCGTCTCTATGAATTTTGAACCCATAATTTTGAATGTTCGAAGAATTATTATATAATACTAGAATAATTAAAAAAAATTATATTAATGTAGGCGCGTTTCATATTCGACGTAAAACTTATTTTATGTCGGCAGAAACGAAAATTGTTGATAATAATCAACGAAAATTGTTGATTATTATCAACGAAAATTGTTTATTATCAACAATTTTCGTTTCTGCCGACATAAAATAAGTTTTACGTCGTGAAAGTTATATTAAGGTCGTTTTAGACAAGACAATTTCTTGACTCAGAAGTTAGTCAAGATGCGAGACAATCTAAATTATCTCGTATTATACAGCAAATTATTTGAAATATTGAATTGGATGGTAGATTGAATGGAAAAATATAACGCGTTCTATTTGTCAAGGACAAATTGTATGGGAGGAGGATATATGAATTCATTTCTTGAACAACTTTTGAGCTAAGATATTGTGTTGTCTAAAACGACCTTTAATGTATGCGCTGGTACAAGGGTGGGTTTTTGTCGACATAAAACTTATTTTATGTGGGCAGAAACGATTTTAATATATTAATATTTAATTGATGATAATAATCAACAATTTTCGTTGATTATTATCAACAATTTTCGTTTCTGCCGACATAAAATAAGTTTTATGTCGACAAAAACCCACCTTTATACAGACGCCTATATTAATATAATTTTTACGACGTAATAAAATGGCATTACGGCGTAATAGTAGAGCAGTAAAATACGGTTTTAAATATGTAATATACATATGTGTAGTTGAAACATATTGGTGTTTCGTTAAATTGGTTGCATATGGTGTAATATAGTTGTTTCCACAAATGGATAGGAATAAAATCTAAATAATCGCAACAAACAAATTTCTTTACAAACTCGTGTAAATACAGACATTCTCTGGACATGGTATAAAACATCTTCTTCTTATTCTTCCAGTGCCTTCTCCTCAGAGGATGTTGGCGATGATAGTGCCTTTCGTTTATCACTCTGGTCTGGTACGGGCTTATTGTTTCTTGTTCTATTTGCCGCGGCGCACGACCGCAAAACCTGAGCGATACTACACGCCACTGGGGTGACTAGCAATGATAACCATGCTAAACGAAAGCGCCTCATATGTTTGAACTCGTCCCGATCTTGTGCGGGTCGTATTAAAGCCGGAGCATACTTAATTCCAAACCATTGTCGAAGGTTTTGTAACCTCTTCCATCCCTATCCTCGTTTGCCTTCTATTTTCCCTTCCATAATTAATTGCAGGAATTGGTATTTGTCATTTCGGAAGATGTGCCCGAAATATCCTGCTTTCCTGCGTTTCACCGTCGTGAGTAGTTCTGTATCTTTGTTCATTCGCTTGAGTACTTGTGTTTTTGTCCATGGAATTTTCAACATCGTCCGATATAACCACTACCCGGTGATCCTGATAACATGAGCATGTTGACGGTTATTACCATATGGGTGTGCATTGCTAATTGATGTGGTGCCGCCAGATGGCGTTTAACTTTCCTCTACGAGGGTAAGTTGTACTGTTTTTCCACATTTCAAAGGTCTCGAGTTTGTTCACGGAGGATACTTTCAATGTCCATCCCTCGACTCCATACAATAAAACCGAGAAGACGTCACATTTAACGGTTCTCCACCTGATTTTGAGTGATTGATCCCTGTTACATACTAAGGGTCGTAGTCTATGAAATATGCATCTGGCAATTTCAATTCGTGCTTTGATGTTGTGGATCGGATCCCAATGTTCATTGAACCAGCTGCCCAAATATTTGACATTTTGAACTCGTTCAATTGCTTCACCGTTGATAGTGCAGCGTTGTTCTTGCTAATAATCATTAGTTTTGTTTATTTTGAGTCCATATTTAGAACTAGCTTGGTGTATTTTATCAGTGAGATATTGCAAGTCTTCAATAGTGTTGGCTAAGATAACAGAATCATCCGCGTATCTGACGTTATTCACTGGTCTTTCGTTTACTTTTATTTCTTATGTGCATTCATCTAGGGCAGTGAGGAACATGTTTTCGGAATATAGGTCAAACATGATTGGCGACAGAATGCATCCTTATCGGACCCCTCTGAATATTTGAAATTCTTCCGTTTGATCTTCTTCTTCTTTAGGTGCATTCTCCATTGCTGAAGGTTGGCAACAATCATGGCAAATTCCGCACAGTCTTGTGACGATCTGAACAATGAGTGGGAGTCCAGACCAGTCCAGTTCCATATGTTCTTTAACCAGAAGCATGTCCTTCGTCCTGGACCATGGCGACCCTCTATCTTGCCCAAGATATTCTTCGAAAGATCCACATCTCAAACGCTTCTGTTCTGTTCATAGTATTGATCATCAACGTCCAAGCCTCAACACAATACAACAGTACTGAGTGAATGTAGCACTTAACGAACCGGTATCTTAGTTTCAGGTTTAGGCTTCTCTCGCAAAATACTTTTTTCATCTTAAGGAACGTTATTCTGGCTATTTCGATGCGTGTTCTTACTTTCAGACCTGGATCCAGGTCTTCGCTGATCCAGCTGCCCAAGTATTTAAATTTAGCGACCTGCTCTATTTGCTTATTGTATACTTGCAAATTGGCTTGGATATCTGGTGTTCTACTGATAACCATTGTTTTCGTTTTGGCCGTATTTAATTTTAGCCCAAGCGTATCACCTTCTGCTATTATTTGGTTCATCAAACGTTGTAGGCTAGCTGCGCTGTCTGCAATTATAGCCGTATCGTCCGCGTACCTGATGTTGTGCAATAATTCACCATTGATCTTGATTCCATCTGTAGAGCTTTCTAAGGCTTTCAGGAATATTTGCTCATCTCTTAGCATTTTTTTTTTGGAAGGGTAGTGAATGTAGATTTTAGCAAGTTTTTAGGGATGCATCCTGTACTGTAGATCTTATTGTACAGTCGTAGCAAACATAACACACCTTCATCGTTCATTGCCTTGAAGAGTTTGGCACTTAGTTTGGGCCGAGGGCTTTTCTACTTTTTGTGTCTTGAATTGCTCCCTGGAGTTCTTCTTTAACGTATCGTCCTCCACATCTGAAATGGTTAGTCTGTTATCAGAAAACAGCTTCTCTGTATATTCCTTCCACGTTTACATTTGGTCTTTCTGCTCAACCATTAGATTTTTGTTTTCATCTATTAGTTTTCTATACTGGTTTTTCTTATATGTATGTGTCAATTCCTTGTTTCTTTTGTACATGTTGAAGGAGTGTTTAGCGTGACATTCTTCTATTTGCAGACATTTTTCGCTAAGCCATGCTTCTCTCGCTTTTCGGATTTTATTTTTGATTTGTTTATTCAACATTTTGAATTTACTTGGACCGTTCTTATGCTTTCTCCTTTCTTCCATTAGTTTTAAAATGTTATCGTTCATCCATTCTTGTTTGCGGTGTCGTTGGTACCAGTCTTGGTTTGTTCTGCATTAGTATTCATTGTTTCCGCTAGTTGTTGCCATGTTTCTTCTACCAATGTGATGTTGTTTGGTATTATATCATTCATCTTGGTGTTTAGGTTGTCAGCATAAGTTTTTGATATGTTTGGGTCGTTCAGTTTGGTGCAATCTATCTTTTTTGCTGTTATATATTTCAACGAAAACCGCAAATTAAATGGGAAAAATGGCAATTTAAAACACTTTGTTCATGAGTAACCAAATATTATATATATATATATATATATATATATATATATATATATATTTATATATATATATATATATATTTATATATATATATATATATATATATATATATATATATATATATATAGGAATTACACATCTATAATTAAAAAAAGGGCAGAATAAATGTAAACAATTTGGCTCGTTAATATTTACACACACAAAATCTGATATAAGCAGAGCGCCAACATCCCTGATACTTCTGTAAACAACCCGGTTAAATAACGTGTAAAACATTGCGACGGACGTATTTGTTCAAAATCAACACAGTCTGTAGAGACGAATGATAAAATGTAAATAAGCGGATACATAAAGATACATTGCGGTCAAATGAATTCATTCTACAAATGAGGTATAATTGAATAGTAATAAAAGCCTTTATTGTTTGTTTTGCTGTAATTACCTATTTTAATTCAAGAACACACACACACACATATATATATATATATATATATATATATATATATATATATATATATATATATATATATAGTGAAGTACTTCTTGCCATTGTCGGCTATCTGAATGAAGAATCACCAGATGTATCAATGTTAATTAATAATTTCTCAAAAATTTCACTCTCCGGAGATATATATATATATATATATATATATATATATATATATATATATATATATGCTGAAATGCTGAAAGAAATATCTTAAAATCATCTCCAAATGGTATTAGATATAAACAATCTTTATTCGGCTTTCAAACCATTCAAAGGATTTTCTGCTGTCTTATCTTAAAAAAGGTCGTATCTTTATAGGGCTATAACCCCAACGCCATTTCCACCAGTAAAGGAAGAAGCTCAGAGGAATTTAGTCATCCAATTTTTACCTCAAGTTCCAAGAGAGACATTATTAATTAGCCGAATAAAAAAACACTACACAATATAACGATGCACATCCATATATATGGTAATATCCGTCAATATAAACTGTTTTCGTTTGTCATTGTGTGCTGCTCCGGACTTATTGTCTTGTTTTATTTGTCGTGCAATCTTATTCACGATTCGCAAAATTATCCCTTACAGCGGGCCGCGCGACCGCAAAACTTGGAGCGATACCTCATGCCACAGAGGCGACTAGTAATGTTAGACGAAAGCACCTAATATTCATGCCATCAGGATCACCGAGTGGTGTCCCCTATTGAAATATTATTCGAGATATAAACATGTATTTTCTATTTCTATTCTTTTCTTTTTGTCGTTGCTGTTTTGATATAGTTTTTATTTACATGTATCGAATTATATATATCAAAGGGAAATAAAATACATTATTATTATCATTAACACAAAGCCAATCTTAAAATATGTATGAATTCACCTCTTAGCAATCTAGATTTTGTTAGATCTCATCAGTGTAGTTCACTTAATCAATTAATAACGTTCTTCAGGATACAATAGTATTGCACTGGGCAACAAATATTACAAAAGTATTACAAGACTTACTGCCCCCTAACTAGTGTTTGGGAAAACTAACCGAACCTAACTACTCTAGTTAATATTGTTTTCTCTTTATAATAATATAATTAAATATTACAAAATTATTACAAAACTTACTGCCCCCTAACTAGTGTTTGGGAAAACTAACCTAAACCTAACTACTCTAGTTAATATTATTTTCTTTTTATAACAATATAATTTGTAGATATAACTGATCCGATATTAATGTATAAAAATAATATATATCCTTTTCGTGGCAATTCTAATATATTTGCGAAATCTGTATAAGACTGCGCTGTCTTCAGATATCATGGCAATCGAGGGTGCGAGCGCGGATTTTATTAAAAGGCATTTCTCAATATGTCGGCAGAGTGAAGCCAGCGTGGGCGGTGTAGGGATGAAGGTGCTTGATGTATGGCCCCGTGTGACTCGCATAGCGATGGTTCACCTGAAACCCCGGGGAGCACTGAATACCCGCCATCCGCCACCTTTTTCAAAAATTGCTGCATAATAACACTTACGTTTCATATTATATACTGGACGTCTAAAGTGGATTGGTAGTGCTTTCATATTTACGAAGTTTATCTTAATGGGTTTTAGCTGGCTTAAGTTCATTGAATGCTATTCATTGAATGAGTTGTTCTTGTTTTGTTGTTATTGAAATAATATTGTAACTATTATTAATTATTATAGTACTAGGTGAAATTCTCGCCGCCAGACAGTACATGTATTGTAATTACAAATAATAACAACTTTATGAAAATAGTACAACTTACCCTCGAAGAGGGAAGTTAAACGCCATCTGGCGGCACCACATCAATTAGCAATGCACACCCATATGGTAATAACCGTCAACATGCTCATGTCTTCAGGATCACCGGGTAGTGCCCTCCAGAGAATAATATTCCAACAGAGTGCTTGAGATATCACAAGGCCAATCGTATAAAACATATATTAGTGTGAACCCACCTCTTAGCAATCTAAATATCTAGATACAAATAATAACAACTTTATGGTTTAGAAATTAATTCAAATCACATGTGCGTAAATGAAATTATGAAATTTTAAAATTTAAAAAAAGTACCAGCCTTGATGGGTATTAGAACCTACGACTCAGATTATGGTTAACTTGCCTTTATAAAACCAAGTTATAAAGTGTTATAAAGTAATTTTTTTGTTGCTGCTATGAAATTAATGTTAACAGCAATTTACTCATCATCTATCAGTAGATCATATATATATATATATATATATATATATATATATATATATATATATATATTTCATGTTACACAACCCATCCTTAACTTATTAAAAATGAGAGCGCACAAATAGCATACATGAAAAGCCTGTCGGAAACTGATTTATTATTACTTGACTGGGTTTGTTGTCTTTATAGGGTTTGGGCGTGGTGTACTTTTCTCCCACTTTCTTTCATATAGGGGCCTCCAATTTAAGGCCCACGGGTCATTTTGTATGGCATTTTATACGACAGCAACGACAATAGGAATCTACAGAACTAACGCCACGGGGAGGTCATAGAAATCACCTACAAATCATATCCAACTAGCGTTAGGGAAAACAGAAGAACACATTTTAAGAAATAGAAAAAATCTAGAGTGTAGGCTTGATGCTGAATCATTCTGCTCTTCTCCTTTGACCATTTAAAGGATAAGAGCAGAATAATTCAGCGGAGCTGGTTTTATTAGTTTAGATACAAAAATTATCTAAACTAATAAAACCAGCTATTCTGAATTATTCTGCATTATTGAGTCGGTTTTGTGATATTTTAGTTGTTCATCAATTCAACCCCAATCCTTTCCTCTCCCATACATTTCACCCTCCTTGCTATTGCTTACTATTTCATTCCTATTTCGATATTTCTATATTCTTACATTTCTTAAATCAATTCATCTCCGCAAATCTTTCATATCCGCAGAAAATCCTATATCTTATATTTTTGTTACTATAAAATTGTAGCAACCCCCACTTATCGGTGCCCAGGGCCCTATAAAACGATAATAAGGCTATAATTTATATATATTTAAAGGAAGTAATGAATAACGATATTTATTAATCCATCTACTGTAACATGTACTAAAGTTGTAATGAAATATTTCCAAGTCACGATTGACCTCGACAGGGCTGAAATTATTTCTCAACATGTCGTGTTTTGGCCTTGTTCATTTATAAAATACGACCCGCTTTGACAGTAACGGTTTGCCGGCCCAGATGGCGCAAAAACAACCGCACTTAGACAGCTTGGGCTGCCACGAGGCCATACGTCCTGCTATATAATAATGGATAACACTCAGCGTGCAGAATACCGATATCTGTTAGAAACCAAGCATATTAACTATCTTTATCAGTAAATCCCATCTTCATCTTTTTACTGCTATATCGATTTAGCTTCATATATAAATACTAGGCGGAATGTTTATCGTCCGACTGGGGATGCTGAATAAAATAGCTCGCACCCTTTTCTCAGCGTGTAATATAATTAGAGTGTATTTTTGATGATATTTTGAAAAATAATTAACATTTTTGAATATTAAATTACACTAAACGTAACTAACGGATAGAAGAATATATTTTATCTTAGCAAGCTTTTATGTAAAAGTAATATAAGTAAAGTGTATATATATAAACTCTGTGATTTAATAATATTTTGAAAAACAAACTTGAAATTTGTTTATCTGAGAAAATAATGTTTAATTTCGGAAAGTTTTTATGTAAAAGTAATATAATTGTTAACCCTCAGTTGGTATGGTGACTACCTCAGCTGCTTATGGCATGGTGGGTCAATACCGACACTCTTATGATTTTTTTTGTGTCCAAGGTTTTGCCGGTAAACATTTTTGGGCGATGATTGCTACATGTTTAGGATATTAATTAAGCATTACTAGTGAAATTATGCATATTAAAGTAAAAATCACAGAAATAAGGAAGAAATCAGACAACTCTGTAATATTTGGCACTGATGTGATAAATATAAAAAAAAACATTTGTTTGTAAAAAATATTGCAATCCAGTTTAATTCTTATTTCAAACATCCCAAGTCATCATAATATCTGAAAGAAAAAGATAAACTAAATTTCTTTCCAAAAAAGTCTCAAGTGTTTTGTGTCATCATACTTTTAGTAATTTTTTTTATCATAGATAAGTTTTGGACCTTTTTGGTCCATCCCCAATCGCATTTGTATGATGTAGTGATGATAACATTATCACTGCTTTACGCCTTTTTGACACGTACGATAAGATGATTTCGTCTATTAAAGATAAGACAGGACGATCCTTATGAGGCTATTATTCAGGTAGTATATCACATTTGGCCTTTATTAGGTTCAATCATAAGTTCTATCGAAGAAACCCAATGTTTAATATGTTGACGCTTATGGTATGTTGGGTCAAATATGACCCGCAACAACGTACAACCCGGAAACAATACGCAATTCTCTATTTACGTACGTTGCATCTAAAACTATCTTAGAAGTTAGGAGTATTTCTTAACTGGTATGCAGCTGCACAAAAAGAAAGTAGGGATAGTAATGGAAACGAAGTGGTTCGGGTCAGATTTGACCCTACCATGCCAACTGAGGGTTAATAATCTAATGCCCTTCCTCGCAGAACTCTATTCATACAAAGCTAAAGAACTATAGAATGTAATAACAATAATAGTGGCCTACTATTGTTATGCCTGTGCATTGTAAAACAAATAGGATTTTTTTAATCTTAAATATTTAATACTAAACCGAATGAACGGATCAATATAAGAATATGTTTTATTTCAGCTAGTTTTTTATATAAAAGTATAAGAGATTATTTATAAAAAAAAACATGCATCTACCAAATGGCTATCAACAGTCCTTTCAGTAAATTGTACTATTATCATGTTTATAGATATACACAATTTGCATTACAAAGAGACTGTTCATTTGTAACAATACGGTGGCTGTTAGTTTGGTTTCAGGACACAGTAATCCCGAAACATTTGTTTCTCGCATTAGATTATTTCCGGTGCTTATCGTAACGACGCTCCCCTAATAGTTAACGTCCTGGTAACCCATGCACATATATTAGGGGAACTAAAACGGACCTGTCACTGGCCACGCGATATCATTACCTCATAGAGTCCTTATGTTTTCAACACTCAGCGCAAATAAATAGTCCTTATATCAGCGATGCAGTTGCACCCTCGCTGTAATCACGAATACGTGTTTTTTACCAAGGCAGTAATATAATCCAGAGTTTTATATACAATAGATTCCGCTTTATTGGATTATGACTGGGATAAATACGACCGGAGTGAAGTTATCCATTTTCTATAATTCCGGCGGCCGCGCGGGGTCGCAACGCGGATTATGATTCTCCAGTAGTGGACCATTAAAAAAATTGATTTTTGGTACAATTGTTTACACATGTAATGGTAACCATAATATAAGAGTAAAAAAAAATAAGTTGATTTAGTTAGTTGTTATTGAATAAAATTTGCAAGAAAACATTTTGTAATTTTTAGCAGCCTAGCCCACTAAGATTTTTTTCAAAATTTTCATGTTTTGTTTAGAATTTAATAGTAATCATTAAACATATTTTTTTAAATATGCGCGGGCCTTAGTTTTTTTTTAAATTAATTTTGAACCTAAACTTGTTAGTATACGGCGTGCTAAAAAATCAATAAAATCGATTAGAACCTAAGGAATGTGTTTATATTTTCTGTAATGATTAACACTTACAAGGTCAGCATATGTTGGAATAAAAAATTAAAAAATTACGCCCTACTATTTTTTGGCGGCAGTGAAAGTCAAAATGATTCAATTTTCCATCCTAGCCCACGAAGAATTTTTTTTAAATTTTCATGATTTGTTGCTAACCCTGATAGTGATTACAAAAAGAATTTTTTTAGATATGTGCGGATACATATTTTTTTTTTATATCGATTTTTAATTAATTAAACCATACAGCTTGATGGTTAATTACAGGTGCATTTGAATACAAACCTTTGTTTGAATCAACCCATATTGTTGCTAAAACATGGCTTTAGTGATTTCTAAAAAGTCCTATTGTAAAAAATGATAGCAAGTATTTTTTAGAAGCTGCCAAAGTTGACCCGAAATCTATGGTTTAACTTTGTTGCTGAAGGAATTACGAATTATTTAGCAATATTATTTTTATTTAAATTATTGTATATTGTTTATAATACATTAGGTCAACATGGGGTAAAATCAAAAATCCAAAAATGACGCTCAATAAGATTTTGACGGCGGTCAAAGTCAAAATTATTTAATTTTCCATCCTAGCTCACGAAGATTTTTTTTCAAATTTTCACCACTTGTTGCTAACCCAATAGTGGTTACAAAAAGAATTTTTTTTAGATATGCGCGGATACATATTTTTTTTTTATATCGATTTTTAATTAATTAAACCATACAGCTTGATGGTTAATTACAGGTGCATTTGAATACAAACCTTTGTTTGAATCAACCCATATTGTTGCTAAAACATGGCTTTAGTGATTTCTAAAAAGTCCTATTGTAAAAAATGATAGCAAGTATTTTTTAGAAGCTGTCAAAGTTGACCCGAAATCTATGGTTTCACTTAGTTGCTGAAGGAATTACGAATTATTTCGCAATATTATTTTTATTTAAATTATTATATATTGTTTATAATACATTAGGTCAACATGGGGTAAAATCAAAAATCCAAAAATGACGCTCAATAAGTTTTTGACGGCGGTCAAAGTCAAATGGTTTAATTAATTAAAAATCGATATAAAAAAAAATATGTATCCGCACATATCTAAAAAAATTCTTTTTGTAATCAGTATCGGGTTAGTAACAAATGGTGAAAATTTGAAAAAAATTCTTCGTGGGCTAGGATGGAAAATTGAATCATTTTGACTTTCACTGCCGCCAAAAAATAGTAGGGCGTAATTTTTTATTTTTTTATTCCAACATGACCTTGTAAGTGTTAATCATTACAGAAAATATAAACACATTCCTTAGGTTCTAATCGATTTTATTGATTTTTTAGCACGCCGTATACTAACAAGTTTAGGTTCAAAATTAATTTAAAAAAAAACTAAGGCCCGCGAATATTTAAAAAAATATGTTTAATGATTACTATTAAATTCTAAACAAAACATGAAAATTTTGAAAAAAATCTTAGTGGGCTAGGCTGCTAAAAATTACAAAATGTTTTCTTGCAAATTTTATTCAATAACAACTAACTAAATCAACTTAATTTTTTTTACTCTTATATTATGGTTACCAAGACATGTGTAAACAATTGTACCAAAAATCAATTTTTTTTAATGCTCCGCTACTGGAGAATCATAATCCGCGTTGCGACCCCGCGCGGCCGCCGGAATTATAGAAAATGGATAACTTCACTCCGGTATAAATACGATAGTAGAGGAGGAAATCGGGGAGGAGAATAATGGGATACACAAAATAGTTTGATATATCATATGTTGGGGTACAGAAAAAATATAATATTCTATCTAACACGTGTATAGTTTGTATTGTTTTTGCATTTATTACACTCGATATAATTTTAGGAAAGACGAGCTTTTACAGGATTACGGCAGTCGGCTTCAAGGAAACTTTTTAAAATATATCTATATTTCGTCAATAGATAGTTATTTTGGCTTCATCAGGACTTCTTATTATAATATTAGTGTATTATACGAAAAATGCAGAACCGGTTCTGGCCGGAGCAAGCAAACAAGGACGAACCACTTGGGGGCCGAAATAGTACAAAATTGAAACTCCTTTTTAAAATATATCTATATTTCGTCAATAGATATTTATTTTGGCTTCATCAGGACTACTCGTTGTAATTGTTATTGACCAATGAATTCGGCTTAATACGAATTTTCATCATTTTTAGTGACCTATTAAGACAGTTTTTTTAAAAACTTAAGACGGTTTTTTAAAAACTATGATACAGTTTTGAATAGTCTACATTGAGATAATAATGATACATATTTAGATCAGTAGTATAATTTTTGATACATCTACTAAAGCGGCGTACATTATTTTATTTTTGAAGTTTTTCAGGAATTTAAAAAGAAGACATGGGAGCGAGACATGGAAACTGGAAATTGAGGCTATAGAAAAGTAAATAGAAAAGAAGCAATTAAACTGATGGGGGCATTTTATTATGATGAACAAACAGAATCAAACAAAACAGGTATGGGAAGCAAGAAATGGAAATAAAAGAAGAAATCCAAGAAGAGAGTCGAACAACAGAATAGAGGAAATAATAATCAAGAAAGGAAAGACAGTTCAACAAGCAAGAAAACTGGCGAAGAACAGAAAATAGTGGAAACAATTAACATATGTACAATAAACAACAACCACAAATTGTAAAATATAATGTAAAGTAATGTAAATACAATAGTCTACACCGAAAGCTAAAAGGCAAATATATATATATATATATATATATATATATATTTATATATATATATATATATATATATATATATATATATATATATATATATATATATTTATATATATATATATATATATATATATATATATATATAAAAATGAATATAATTTAAAAATTACAGCAATTTTTCTCAAATTACATTCATTTGTATATCGCACTGTGAGTTACACTTGTCAACTTGTGAAATGAATTTTCAGGTTTTATCTTTATTTTGATTATTCTTATATAAATTTTAACGCTGCTTTAATCCTTTTCTTGCATCTAGAATAAAAATAATAATATATTATAATTAATTATTATTTAAAAAAAAATAAATAACTCAATGGTAAAACGACTGAAACTATTGCAATCTTTAAATTGCATTTATTTGAAAAAAGTTTTTGGAAGTTACATTTGTTATCTCGCAGTGCGATATATAGATAGTTTCGTTATTAAAAGACGTATGAATATGAACTGGAATTCTATTATGGAAACATAAAATTTTATATCGATTGTAAAATATATCAGTCAAATTCAGGACTTTTCTTAATTAAATGAAATCTACTATGTTCGAATTTCTGAATGTATCATATCAATTAATATAATTTTATTGAATAAATAAATAAATGTACTTACTGCCCAACAGAATAATATAATTCCAGGAGAAATTACAGGACAACAACAAGATATTACATACTAATATAATATAATAAACTATATACTATATATAGATATATATATATATATATATATATATATATATATATATATATATATATATATATATACATTTATAAAATTGATTTTATTCCGGTATAACAGTATAACAATTGCAGTATATTAATAGACCGTTTCAAACTCAATATTTAGTTTATAAAGAATATTAATACATTCTCGTTCCGCCGACGAATGAAAAATGGTTGTCTCAATCTGATAAGTGGATTATGCATGGTTTGCTGCGCTACATCATTTAGAATAGATAAATCGAAGACGTTCGTTGCTTTAAATTTTGCGTTGCATATTTCAATGGGGTTGGTATTATTTGGTTATATAAACTGTTTCCGTCGCGCATAAAACTGACTGAACTCCGTGAATTCCTACGTTCGATGTACATACTTTCTCAATATGAATATTTCAGCTGCTGAGTTCGGCGACTCACACAAAGATATATAGATTGTAGGGGGCGCAGTGCTATTATACTTTATGCTGACTGGCGAATAGAAATGTAAGTTGTAAGTAGTGCTCCGCTGTAAATTTACATGTAGATGCACGCTGCATACAAGATGTAGCTATAACCTCGAGCTCTTTATAACACTGTTACTCTACGAATAGCAGTTGTGTCAAATAATAATCCTTGATTTCAATTTTAGAATACTATATACCTTGTGCTTACATAGGAATTATATTATTTCATTTCATATACGGTGAATAAATCATGTACTGAAGGCTAAACTAACTTACAGAAATATTTAAGTGAAATATGTAATTATAATATTTATAACATATGAAACATATATATATATATATATATATATATATGCAAATTCTCTAAAAATTTCACCCTCCGGTGGGAATCGAACCCACGTCTCTGGCTATCGCGCCCAACGTGCTAACCAATTGCACCACGTAGGGTATTGATTGGTAGCAGAGGCGTGGGTTCGATTCCCACCGGAGGGTGAAATTTTTAGAGAATTTGCCTTTACATATTTATAGCCTCATATTTGGCAATAATAACAGTCATTAAATTATATATATATATATATATATATATATATATATATATATATATATATATATATATATATATACGAGGCATATCCAGAAAGTAAGAGTACTGAATTTTTGTAGGTGTAAATTTTTTATTTAAACAAAAAAATTAAGTGAAACTTTAGTACATAAAAAAGCTATTTTTCGACATAGTCGCCATTCCTCTCTATGCAGGTGGTGTAGCGAGGTATCAAATTTTTGATGTCTTCCTCGAAGTAGTTTCCCGCCAACTCCTTCGTCCACTTCTCCAACTCCTCCTTTACCTCCTCGTCGGTTAAAAACCTTTTTCCACCCATGTGCAGCTTCAGGGAGGTAAATAGATAGTAATCTGAAAGTGCTAGATCAGGGGAATGCGCGGGATGGTTCAGGACATCCCATTTAAACGAGGCGAGCAGTTCCTTCGTGGCGTTGGCCGTGTGTGGTCTGGCATTGTCGTGCAGCAGGCAGACTCCTTTTGTCAGCATGCCTCTCCTCTTGTTCTAAATCGCCCTCCGCAATTTTTTTAAGGTCTCACAGTATCTTGCAGAGTTGATGGTCTCCCCTTGAGGCAGATATTCGATTAAAATTATGCCTTGACAGTCCCAAAACACGGATGCCATGACTTTCTTGGCTGAAATTGTGATTTTGAACTTTTTGGCGGAGGGTGAAGAGGTGTGACGCCACTGTTGAGACAGTCTTTTGGTTTCGGGCGTGTGGTGTGCTACCCAAGTTTCATCTCCAGTTACGATGGAGCGGAGAAATTCATCTCCATGGAGTTTCCAGCGCCTCAAAAACTCTTGCCCGGCCTCCACTCGATTCAACTTGTGCTGGTCTGTCAGTTGTTTTGGGACCCACCTCGCGGACAGTTTCCGATATCCGAGGGTTTCTGTGATTGTTTCGTGTAGTAGAGATCTGAAGATTTGCGGAAACATCGCAGAAAGTTCATCCACAGTCAATCTGCGATCGTCACGGAGCGCATTTTCAATTTTTTCCACAATTTCGTCAGTCACAATTGAAGGTCTTCCGTGTGGCCAACATGATGAAAATAAAATCCCTCCGACCGTGAGAGCCTCAGTACTCTTACTTTCTGGATATGCCTCGTATATATATATATATATATATATATATATATATATATATATATATATATATATATATGTGTGTGTGTGTGTGTGTGTGTGTGTGTGTGTGTTATACTATGTCTATATACTTCTAAATAGTATTTTTTGTTAACAATGCGATTGACATTCCATGTAGCTATTCTTAGGTCTTTAAAAGCTTTATGCTTGTTGCGTCTGAGGAATAGCTTTTATTTTCTAGTTTATCAAGTCTTTCAGTGATTCTCTCAATAGTTTTCATCATACTATGCATTAGTTACATCATTGATGAGTCTGTCGACGTTATTGTAGGTGAGGGTCTTGTTGAATCAGTTGTTACTTGTGAAAATGTAACCCCAGATCTGACTGTGTTCTAGCATCTAGGAACATAGGGCCCGAGATCGCTTCCTAGTATGCTACTGGGATTCCATGGCCTGATTTAGAGGTCGCGTTTTGTGTGTAAGTAAAAGAGCAAGTGCTACGTGATACGTGCTACTACGGACAGAACCAATTTAATTGCAGCCACGGCCCGCCTTAACTTATCTAGAACTAATCTGAAATTATTGACAAACATCCTAACTGGCCACTGCCGGCTAAACAAACACCTACACACGATGGGTCTGGTGGACAGCCCGTTGTGTAGAGGGTGCAATGAAGAAGTAGAAACAGCAGAGCATGTAATATGCCTCTGCCCAGCTCTAGTAAACACTAGGCATCTAATACTAGGGGAGTGTTGGCCTAGTATGGTCAGCATTGGCAACTGCTCACCCGCTAGAGTTTTACAGTCTGTAACTATGCTACTCTCCAGCCAACTATCCAGAACTATCCAGAACTATCCAGAACTATCCAGAACTATCCAGAACCATCCAGAACTATCCAGAACCATCCATAACTATCCAGAACTATCCAGAACTATCCAGAACTATCCAGAACTATCCAGAACTATCCAGAACTATCCAGAACTATCCAGAACTATCCAGAACTATCCAGAACGGACAGAACCAGCTGATTAAAGTGTCTTACGGGAGCTGTTCTGGTCTTAGCTAGCTAAAAACTGCCCGGAACAGCTCTCGAACGATATACTAAAGTGGCTTAGGATGCATGCAACCGCGACACAGATTTGAACTCGGGCCCTTCTGTTTGCAAGTCAGGTGTTTTGCCGCTCGCCTATACGATCCACTATAAATTGGTATCATGATAAAGTGAAGTACAATGACCCCAACAGTTTTTGTAGGTTTACATACACACGCAGACGCACGCATACATACACACACTACACAGCCATTAGTCAAAAATAGTCTATTTCGACTAGATTATTCAGGAAACACAAAGAAAAGTCAAAATTAGCAATTCGACTTTTTTTGCGATAACAACACTTATTCTTATTCGGAAAGTAATAAAACTCATTTATTTTTAATTACATATTAATATATATCCACATTAAATTCAAGTGGACATTAATCTTAAGATATTACTTTCGTAAGTCCATTATTTAGTGAGAAGGGTCTGCGAGAGTACCTAGGATGTGATTACGGGCTAGATCAAGAGGCTACAATTTATAACGGCGCGGCATTACATCCGTACACCACCCAGTAATATTTCAACCGAAAAATAAAATGGCGAATGCGCCCGACTTGTTTTGTTGAAGAATATTAATTACAGCAGAAATGAAGCGAGCACGGGCTGAAATATTCATCTTGAAAATTGAAAAGTTACTTGAACCGCCGCGTCGCTGCAATGAAAATATCTCTTTCAGTCGGCGGCGGTTGTACTCCGTGACAAATCGGAAAAGGCACAATACATCCATCATCCATCAATTTCCCTCGAGCGACCTAATAGCTTCTCGTTAAACTCGCCATTCCGCATTCAATACTGCTATGGATACGCGTTCACGCTATAAGATATACGTCCAAACCGCAAAAAATTCAAATTAGACTAGGACGGAACAAAGAACTAGAGTAAGACATAGAAGGGTCCGACTGAACCGTAAGCTGCCGCCACATTTGTCACAGGCGGATCCATGTCTTGATTTGCTGGCGCTAGCATCTCATACCAGAATTTACGTTATTTGTTCTGTTACATAACGGAATGCTTATATTATATACAATTAAATATATATTCGTAACAACGATTTTACACAGATACGGAAATATGTAGTTAGCATCGCAATTTACGAACGGGTGTGTTCCGGATTTTAATCCCGGCCTGGTTAGTCGGTATCATTTCTCGTTGCGATACAATTAACGACACTTTAAAATACTGGGGGATGATTTTCTGAAGTAGCAAGTCCTAAAATTGATATACACATACATTAACATATGGCAGAAGGACTCGAAGATTGATAGCCAGTTACAGAAATGTAACAATTACAGTAACTACTTCTACGGAATTAGTTGAACCAGGAATCGCATTATAGCATCGAGGAAGAAAATTTCATATATAACTTTACATGTTCTTAATTTTTTAAAAACACCCCTTCATTAAATCGTTGATATTTATTCAAATCACTTAATATTCTAATTAAATATTGAATACATAAAAATACCGCCCTTAATAGGATTCGAACATGCGATACCCATCTTTGCATTGACAGTACAAAAATCATAACTGACAGATGGCAGCAGGACTCGAAGGAAATTTCATATATAACTTTACACTAATCTCAATTCTATTGTATTAAATTCTTATAAAATAACCTTAGAACTATATGTTACAAACACGTTACGCAATTTTTCATCAAATTCTGTATAATTCAGAAGGCAGTGTAATATTAGGAAAGGTATAGTGCCGACTACGCTGGAAATGGTCGGGGTGTCATAGGGTATGTATACATAAGAAATGAGTCACGCTCGCATGTAGGTCAGGGGGACGTAGGAGGAAGTAAAATCCCAAGACATACGCGATTCAAGGGGGCTATGAAATACACACTGATACCGTTTCAAACATCACCTGCGGAATATACGGACCACGTCCAGCCATACTGGCCATACTATACATTATTAATTCGATTCAGGGGCGTTTGCAGAGCAGCCAGCACATAAATTTAAAGTGTTTATACATGCACATGTTTAGGAATGCAACGGCTGTGACTAAATTTAGATTATTTGATTTATTAAAAACATAAAGAAAAGCTGGATTTTTGTTTACATGTAATACTAAACTTCATATATCCTGCACATGTTCCGACGAAATAAAAAGTGTTAGCTGTTTTTGTATGTTCTTCACAGTCTCTGTGTATGTAAGTCATATTAAATAAATAACATATTTTATTGTCCTAATATTTTTCCTATACCGTATACATCATTAGGCATAGAAAACAAATTTTTGACTAAATGGCAATTAGTTTGATTAATTAGGTAGGCTCAGGTGTTAGCCTAGGACTCCACAAAGCCATGGTCCACCCCTCAGTTAGTTAGTGAAAACCGTTTAGGTATAAACAAGTTCTGAATGGGAATATAGGAGCAATAAGTGACATGTAACCACCTTATACCTATTATAATGGTGTGTGGTGTGAATAACTGTGTATAAATTTAATTTATTTTCCTCCTTCTGAGTATGTAAAACATTGCGCTATTGTTTCCTAACTTGTGCTATTTTCTTTGCTTTCATCCATGATATCCACTTACTACCCAATAATTCTTCAATTATGTTTTCTTTGGTCTTCTTTTTCTTTGTTTCGTTTGTGTTATGGCCTTCCCATACTTCGTTAAGCCTCCTCAATAGATTCTAGGATAGTTGGAAAGTCATCTCTTATTGACAAACAAAACATTCTATATCTTAAAAATTAAATTAACTTAACTAAAAATGATAATTAATAAAAAGTATAATTATTGATATATAATTTATAAATAATTATCATTGTGTTCATTATAATTTAATTTGTTAAAAATGGAAATGCTCTTGTTGGATAATACAATAAAGAGATTGGAACCTCGTTACACTCCCGGCAATGAAAATATATTTGCGGTTGTGCATATACTGAATTTATGTTCATTGCAATGGTAGCTAATTCCGTAATAACCGTTTGCACGACCGCGGTAGTATTATTTTAAAATGTAATACGAACGCGTGGATTATCCTTATAAATGTAAGCAATCTAGATGATATTGTTAAAAATGGCCGCTTGGAGGGTTTCCGCTTATCAGAATTTATAGAGTTTAATAATATTTTACAGCATATAGCTCTGTTTGTATCGCTTCGAACAAAAATTCAATGAATACGTGTATTGTAGGAATTGTATGAAAAATGTTTGTTAGAATTGTTATAATATTCAATTAATTTTTAGTTATAATAAATTAAATAAATACAATGTGTAATTGATGAGTAATAATAAATGAATAAAGACATATTTAAAGGGAATAAAGAAAATACTAGCAACATATAATAATATATGAATGAAGACATATTTAAAGGGAACAAAGAAAAGAAAAGAAAAATATGTATAACAACAAATGTATTATTTATTAAATTATATAATTCTGTGGCTATTTGTCATTGCATTGATATGATTATTAATTGAAATAATCATTACTATAAAAGGCACCTTACACGGTCAATAATATTGTCAATCATTGTACTGTCAGCATTTGCTTGAATCCTTCTTCAATATTAATCAATTATCCAGTATTCTCTTCATTCCATCATTACTATACCTTACACGATCAGTATTTCTGTCAATATTTTAGAATAATGAAAATTTTAAACATGTTATCATACAGTAATACTGTCATTATTCTAAAATATTGACAGTATTATTGACCGTGTAAGGTGCCTTTAAGATAAAATGTTTAAAATTATCATTATTCTAAAATATTGACAGACTGGAACTGCCTTATTTCCCATATTTCAATTTTCTATTATTCTATTATTTTCGTTGTTACTGTAAACAAGCGTTGATATAGTTTTTATATGTATAGAATTATGTATTTAAAGGGAAATAAAAGTCATTATTATTATTACTGATCATGTAAGGTATAGTAATAATGGAATGAAGAGAATACTGATGTTTATCCAGATAATTGATTACTTGATATATATTGAAGGAGGGTTCAAGCAAATACTGACAGTATTAGGAATGACAGTATTTTCGACCGTGTCTTAAATGAAACAAAACATAAAAGTATGTATCAACAAATAAACATTATTTTCTTTAAATAAACATGTTTTTATTTTCAAATTGTATAATACAAATATTATGCTTTCGGTTTTAATTTTCTTAATATCCCTACTTGAGAGTTAAATATTTACTCGGTGAGGTGAAGTGACTTTATGTTTGACCCTGGATGAACCGGAATGAAAATTATCCTCAGGCATAAATTTCGTTTGATATAATTAACTGAATTATTCAGGTATGTGTAATTGAAACGCACGGCCCTAAACTAACAAAGCCGTACCATAATTTCGTCTGTAATAATGTTCAAATATTAACCGAGAAAATTAATAAGGTTGCAAATATAAAATATATATAAAATTCTGCATATAACAGATAGATGTAATATTAGTTGATCAGTACAATTACTAATCAACTAATATTAATTATATCTGTTATATATATATATATATATATATATATATATATATATATATATATTAATTAATAATTTCTCAAAAATTTCACTCACCGGATAGTGAAAAGAGTAAATATTAATTAACATTGATATATATGGTGATTCTTCAGTCAGATAGCCGAATACGACAAGAAGTACTTCACTATATATATATATTTCACCTATATATATATATATATATATATATATATATATATATATATATATATATATATATGATGAATCAATTTTCTAATGAAAACTATTTAAGAATAACAATACTTTTCCTCTCAAAAATATTTCTAAACGTGCTCTTACCGCAACACAAGGCTCCTTCAGAAATGCTATAAAGAATGAATTAGTTTTAAAAACAACCCTTTATTAAATTATTAATATTCCAATTAAATATTGAATAAAATACATAAAATTACCATCCTCTAAAGGCACCTTACACGGTCAATAATACTGTCAATCCTAGTACTGTCAATATTTGCTTTAATCCTCCTTTTATATTTGTCAAGTAATCAATTATCCGATTAAACATCAGTATTCTCTTGATTCCATTATTACTATACCTTACACAATCAGCATTACTGGCAATATTTTAGAATATTGAATATTTTAATCATATTATGGTACAGTACTACTGTCATTATTCTATAATATTGACAGTAATATTGATCGTGTAAGGTGCCTTAATAGTAATCGAATCCGCGACACCCACCATTGCACTGACTGTACAAAAATCATAACTGGCAGGCCGGTCGGCTTCAAAACATTGTCTATGTTTTTATATTGTAGAGATTTGCAATCTTATAAAATGATAATCATCATTTTCAGAGGTTTTCTGCGAAGTTAAGGTATATACTTAGTAATTGGACTCCCTTTAACGGCGGAACAGCCTCACCCTTTACCAGCGGAAAAGCTCACGCTTGAATATAGAAGTATTTTTTTGTATAACCAAGAGATGTATTATATTTTAATTGGCGATCGGGAAAAGAAGTGGTCTTAAACACTGATTATTACTAGATTTACTAATTAAAATTGCAAGGTGTAGACACTTGTTTGATTATTCAATTAACGCCAGTCACGTTATATCGCACATGTCTGATTCGGAATAGGATCAATATTTTCTTATAATTATAGTTTAATATATGTTACACAATTTGTATTCGCTTTAAATATTGATTAACCACGACCTAGATGTTCAAAGTTTGTCAACGTTATGGCGTTTGCGGTGCAGTGCTCTCTTTTCCCTCCCACACCACACTTGTGCAATGCATACATTATCCTCTCTGCTCAACCCTACCCTGGTTAAGTAGCACGGGGATACCGTATAGTAGTATAGACTTCACGCACGTATCCAATAACTAACAAGCAATTCCTATATTTCCATCCCACCATATTTCTCATTTTCTCCTCGCTATCTCCTATGCCAACCTTTCTTTTACTTGCACCCACTCCAAGTATTTCCTATTTCCTATTTAAGTTGTTGGTTTGACTACTGAGATGGGTAGTAGTCAAACCAACAACTTAAATATTTGAAACCATGCCCTCTCTCAATCATTACACCCTTCCATTTCAGCTCTTCCACTCTATCCATCCTCGACCCTAATCTTAAACAGTATCTATTTGGTTTTATCCACATTCACAACTAACCTCCTCTTATCAAGGTACTTTTCCATTATCTCGAACATATTCTGCACCTCTTGCGTACCAATACAACATCATTTACATACGCCAGCATCGACATCTAACTACTCGCTCGCCCCTCTTTCTTTTTTAAACCCACCGTTTTTTTGGCCTGAAGTGGGGAATCTTCGTAAAACACCTGGGAGACCGTACTGGCATTCTGCCCTGGGAAATGCTAGATTCCCGGCCTATAGGGCCGACCTATCAGCTAACCCCCACCTCTGTAGACACCATAGGCCCGGTACCGCTAGCGCATTACTTCAAGCCTGGGGAGACTTTCTCGTTTCTAATCCGCACGGTCATGGCACTGCGGCCCTTATTGTTTCCTCTTTTCCCTGATTATCTCGTCCATTATCACCATGACGTGTCCCTCGATCTCTGATCATGAGCCTGGGCTCTCGAGCATTAGGCCCACCATGCTGTCCGGAGTCATTCTGGCCTCCAATCGCGTTTCCAAGGCTACCCTCGGTGCCGTCCAACTTGTGCACGAGCTGTCCTCAGTAGCCTCATCAGGTGCCAGTTCACCAACGGCTTCAGGATCATACGTTTGAAGTATGCTCTGAAGCAGCCGTGCTCCGAAAAAATGTATGTGAGGTACCTTTCTCCTTCTCGGTGGGCTTGATTTACCTACTGTTCGGTCTCTGGGATTAGCCTCATAGTCCACTCGGCCGTGTCTTTGGTATCTGACCATACCATCTGCCATAGTACCATGATTCTTGCCCTGGCCTCTCAGGGCCTCACCGCCTCCTGGTATCGATGGGCTCTTTCTTGGACCAGGAGATCAATGGGGGAGAATATCAGCGATGACCAGGGGTGCTTTTTTGAGCGATCGTTATCACCATGCGTTATAAAACGTTTAGTTTCATAGCGACGGACTAAACGCATTCGCTCAAAAATTAATGGCTAAATATAACAACTGTAAAGTTTTTTTATTCTACCAAAGATAGCGATCACTGTTCACGACGCAAAATGCCAAAAATCGATACCATTCGCAATAATAGTGAAGGTCTCTCGATCGCTATATTCATAGCGATTGCTCAAAATAACCCCCCTGGGCTGCTTCCCAGCACACCGTCCGGTATGTCCTTGCCACTCTTAGCGTGCACCTCTGCTGTACTCCCGCTATTTGTGGACATCCATCGCCTGTACACATGTCGCTGCTCTGTAAAGCACTCTAGCCAGCAGCATGCGTTTTCGTTGCCCTGGTCCTCTGGTGTTTGTAATGTTTTTTTTTGCTAGGCCCGTCACGCATTTGGCCGCACTCGCTGCAATCTCCTTTGTGTCGATAGTAGGCCCTTGCCAAGCCGCAGCCGCAGGTACTTTAGGCTTTCTTTCGGCGTCACCTCCATCTCGGCGATCTGGAAAAATATAGTTGGTGGCCTCCTTATACCAATATTAAACATCGCCTCAGTAGTATATTCAGCTACCTGAAGCTGGTTTATTAATTTATATACATATAAGACTTTTATTTTTTAAATTAAAATATTAAAATCTAATAA
Source organism: Lordithon lunulatus (assembly GCA_963942505.1). Lineage (NCBI taxonomy): Eukaryota > Metazoa > Arthropoda > Insecta > Coleoptera > Staphylinidae > Lordithon > Lordithon lunulatus. The sequence goes on from OZ012669.1 coordinate 12,579,710, forward strand.
CACTAGTTTTTTTTTTAAATAATAATATTTATATCGATTCTATTTCTTAAGATGTTCCCGTTTGATTACCTGAATATTTATTATTATTAATTATTAGTATGTTCTTATCAGAGGTTCTATCATACTTTTTATGGATATAACAGGCTTTGTTTTAATTCTCATAAAAAGTGAAAATAATTTGAATCATATTAAATATAAGCTCATTGCAATTTACAACGTTTAAAAGTCAGTGATTTATAAAGTATCCCTGAGGATTTGTGGTCGATAAGTGGTTTCAAAGTGATAAGTGCGGGGAGGGCCGATATAAAGAAAACTGTTTGTAGTCGTGTCCGGGAATAGCATTAAGTCGATTTATGTAAATGGCGATCGGACAAATTGACGATAGATTTCAGAGCGGCTATTCATCCTGCAAATCCCTGGTTTAGAATCCCGAATACTAATACTTGAAGCCGTGAGATGGAAAGGGCCGGCGCTCCTATCTGCTGCACAATACATCACACCAGTGAAAACTTGTTTTCCAGTGAAAGAAGAACCGGGCCAAGGGAGCTGGGCGGCTGAAAATAACGAATATTCCGGCTTTACATTCTGAATGAAATATGGACATGAAATGCACAGGACGAGTGTTTTTGTAACATGTAAATATTACATTACATATAAAGTGCCACCGTGATAGAGTAGCGTTGTGACAAACATGAAATATTAAATTGCTTAGTAAAAATAATTGCATAATCTGATGATATACATATTTTACAAACATAGTAAACAAACTGATAAAACAATACGGAAGTATTGTAAAAGTTACAAATAAATTTGTTTTGTTATTGAAATTAATGTTAATATATTAATTAATCATTACTCAACTAGTAATTAAATTTGATATAGAGTTACGACTTTATGTACAATTATTGCACCAGGAGTTACATATTACATTTTACATACATTATACATTACACGTTTCACATTTATATTTGAATTCATTATTAGTAAATACATTATTATCGTTTTTTTTTAAATATTTCATAATGATTATTTTACATACTCTAAACTACTCCCCAATTCATACACCAACATTAAAGGATTTAATCGGTGAAACCCAAAAATTAGTTCAGTCGAAATTTAAAAGTCATTTTGGACTTAAGGGACCTTTATTTTTAACAGATATTTATGAATACATTAGCATATGAATACTGTTTTATTATAAAATAATATATTATTATTTTTAAAGTCCCCATGTCACTAACTACGTTTAACTTTTCTACTTTAGACCTCATTAAAAGTCTTAATATAACAAACATCTGTGTCAAACAGATCGGGAATAAATATTTTCTTGTATATAATATATAAAATACTATTAAATTAAGTAATAAAACATAAAATTTATGAAATAAAGGATAAGGTACACTGCAATTACGCAAACATAGTGTTTTGTAGATTGTGATAAATAAGACGACTTGTTTGCGAGCAAGGTGGAATCTTGCAAATAACACGATAAGGTCCGTGACATCTTTAATCTCCATTTATCTTCGTGAAACTCACTTATATACAGGACGGAAGAAATATGGGTAAACAGTGAAGAATCCGTGGCCGTAGGAACAAACCAGAATTTATTTTTTGATTTACATAGCTCCGGAGCACTTATATTGGAAAAGTTTGCATTTTATGGAAACGCTTTGATATCGTGGAAGACACCCACATGCGGGAGGGATTTATAACCGGCTTCAATATTTTAGTAGGCAGAGACGACGTGAGCGCCGAATAACTTCATTTATATGCAAATGCCACATTAAAACTTCACGATTTTACTACCTTAGACAATAAGTCATTTGCTATGCTGGAATACTAATGCCATATTAGCCGGAAATTGCGCAAGTTTCAGTCGGTATAACCGTTAATTCAGCGCAACCAGCACGGACTGCAGGATAGTCACCGTGTTTTACAAGAATTAATTACACTAAACACCTCCCTAGCCTTTCAATCCGCAACCGAATAGAATTGTTACGTCAGCGAGCCCTTACATTCGTACGTAACTTTCTTTATGGTGTCGCGCTGTGTTGAAACTTCTTTATTTGCACTTGCGATCAACTTTCTGAAATAAAATCTCACAAATTTAAACTTCTTTTTTTTTTTATTAACTTGGGTGCTCAATTATATTACGTGAAACTCCATCATCTCGTTTGTAAAATTTAATATAGCACAAGGTATAAAGGAAGGCAGCGAAGTTTGTATTTTTAATGTTGTGTAAAGATAATACAGTATTATATAAGTCTTTGTGCGGCTTTGTACAGCGCGGCCATAATTTCAGCGGTTATATTACTCTAAGCCATTGTTGTGGCGTGTTTATGTAAAAATAGTTATTGCTGAAGTCAGTCAAAGTGATCCTATATAGTCCGTTGTTTAAATGAATTTGCTTGAATATTCTTGAAATGTTGGTTATTATATTTATATCTTAATTGTAGCAATATTTAAATATAATATTGGAAGTATAAGATTTTAAAACTCATTATTATATACTACTTATAACTAGGTGAAATGCGCGTCGTCCAATAAGAGATGATTTTTAATTGCATTGTCTATAATTCTTTAAAATACAGCTTACAATTTTCAAGTATAATACCACTATAATTCGAGTTATATATATATATATATATATATATATATATATATATATATATATATATATATTATATATGATAAAGTGATAAATATGGCTTAAATAGTTCACAACACATACGTGTATGTATTTAAGATTTGAATTTGAATTATTTTGAAAAGGAGAAGATTTTGGGTTTGGTATTTATGTAAATCGACGAGCGCAGTTACAGACTTGAAATCAATTTATTCATAAATTAAAATGTAACTGCGTATGTCGAATTACATAAATACCAAATGCAATATCTTCTCCTTTTCAAAACAATTCAAATGTGACTTACACCCCTTTCCTTTTACACAGGCTCTTATATTGGGTATCCGCGAATTCTGTAAATGAATGTGCATTTACAGAATTCGCGGAGTTATTTTTATTTTTCATGTATCTGTAACCTATTATAGTAATAATTCAGGCAGGCTATTGAGAGCAACCGAGAGGATGACTCGTGGGGCTTCCCTATAGACTGGAGAAGAAGAAAATCGCACCTCGCCCTCTTTGCCCTGATGCGACGGTACTTTATGGAATACATTGTTACTGAAAAAAATATTGCAAAAACGTACGTTAATTGTCTCACACAGAAGCCATTTCGTGCGATGAAGAAATATTCCACTCTATTATGTATTAATCCTGCAAGCTATTTCCCTTTGTCGTTATATTATTCGTGAAACTTTTGTGTTTTCAGGAGATCGTCGGCTAGATTTATGTATTCCCGCCCTCGTATACTCACGAACTCTTTAGTTATCCCAAGGTGAATAAGATAATTCTTTCGGCGTGCCTCATAAATTATGTTGATGCATGTTCTAAAACAATCTTATTTTATTCCAGCATGTAGCAAAATACTATAAGGTATAGGTAAAAAAATAAATTGCGTTAGAACTCCTTACACGCTATTCGAACAAATTAACATATGCAACATCTGCAGTGAATTCATAATTTTTTTAATTTTTCAATTCATGATTATCAAGTACCGGGTTGAGATTAACATAACCTGACTTATGGCCAGTTCTACAGTTGACATTTAACCGGAGAATAAGGCTATTCGTGGAATAAGTTTGAGATATTAACGCCAATATGTCAAATTTATTCCATGAATAACCCTATTCTCCAGTTAAATGTCAATTGTAGAACCGGCTCTTTGTGATAGAATTTATGGAGCCATTAATTTTTCAGTTTTATGAATGAATTTTTTTATTTAAAAAAATATTGTTTAGGAATTTATTTAAATAATGAAGTGGGAAAGTAAAGTAAAATAGTGAAAATGTGTTTTGCCGTCAGAAAATATGAGGTGTGCACTGTCTAAACTAGCCAAAATATTTACCTATTAGAATCTTACTAAAGCAAAACGTATTTAATTCTAATAATTTTCTACTCTCAGATGTAAGGGGTTTTTAAATATTAACTATTCTTAAAAATTATTAATGTATTAATAAATACTCAAATAAGGAACAAGTTGCCTACAAATTAGGATATCTACACAATTTGTATTGTAATACATTCTTGTACAACTCCATACTCAATTATGGTGGATGCGCCGGGATAGGGAAATATCTCAGCACTACTCGACGGATATTTGAGTGCCTTTAATATTTTTAACTCTTCCTAATAACATTTTTTACCGTCGTATATATTTTTTATATATTTTTTTATATATTTTTTTATATATTTTTTTATATATTTTTTTATATATTTTTTTATATATTTTTTTATATATTTTATTATATATTTTATTATATATTTTTTTATATATTTTTTTATATATTTTTTTATATATTTTATTATATATTTTTTTATATATTTTATTATATATTTTTTTATATATTTTTAATATATATTTTTTTAAATATATAAAAAAATATATTTTTATATATTTTTTTATATATTTTTTTATATATTTTTTATATATTTTTTATATATTTTTTATATATATTTTTTTGTAATTATTGTTATTAATTCGAAATAAGGAACAAGTTACATACAGATTGAGATGCGTACAAAATTTGTATTATGAATCGAGACCGTAATTAAATATTGTGTTGTACACATAATATTTAATTATGGTAATTGCGCAGGGATGATGTAACATCCTGGGACTACTCAATAAACATTTCAGTGCATTCGATATTTTAAACTGTTTCAATCCAATATAGATATATATGATATCTCATATATAGATTACAACATTTTAAGTTTTTTAAACAAAAAGTTTCTATGGCTATGTGTCTTGAATTTTCTCATGTCAAGACGTTATTAATTGACCAAAAGAAATAGATAATACTTCATTTTGAAGCCAAATAATAGCCAAATAAAATCGTGTCATCACATAGTTTCAATTTTAAGAATTCAATTTATTATGATTTTTTTAATCAAGAAGTTTTTATCGAATAGCTATGTGTATTGCATTTTCCTTCATTGATACGTTATTAATTGACCAAACTAAATATATAATGCTTAATTTTGAAGCTAATTAATTACCAAATATAACCATGACATCATTTAGTTTTAATTTCAAGAATTGAATTTATTATGATTTTTTGAATTAAAAGTTTTTATCGAGTAGCTATGTGTCTTGAATTTTCCTGCATTGAGACGTTATTCATTGAGCAAAATAAATATATAATGTTTAACTTTCAAGCTAAATAATTACCAAATATACTTATATCATCACTTAGTTTTAATTTCAAGAATTGAATTTAATACGATTATTTAAACAAAAAGTTTTAATCGAGTAGCTATGTGTCTTGCATTTTCCTTCAATGATACGTTATTAATTGACTAAACTAAATAGATAATGCTTCATTATGAAGCAAAATTATTGCCAAACATAATCATGTCATCATTTAGTTCTAATGTCGAGAATTGAATTTATTATGATTTTTTAAACTAAAAGTTTTTATCGGAAATCTATGGTGTTTTAATTTTCTCGCATTCATACGTTATTAATTAACCTAAATAAATAGATAATGCTTCATTTTCAAGCTAAATAATTATCAAACATAATCATGTCATCATTTAGTTTTAATTATGAGAATTGAATTTATTATGATTTTTTAAACAAAAAGTTTTTATCGAATAGCTATGTCTCTTGAATTTTCCCGCATTAAGACGTTATTAATTGCCCAAAATAAATAGAGAATGCTTAATTTTAAAGCTAAATGATTGCATAATTATGCTTGGCAAGTTTTAATTTTAAGAATTGAATTTGTTATGATTTTTTAAACAAAAAGTTTTTATCGAGTAGCTATGTGTCTTGAATTTGCCCGCATTGAGAAGTATTAATTGACCAAAATAAATAAGTAATATTTCATTTTGAAGCGAAATAATTACCGAAGATAATCATGTCATCATTTAGTTTTAATTTTAAGAATAGAATTTATTATGATTTTTTAAACAAAAAGTTTTTATCTAATAGCTATGTGTCTTGCATTTTCCTTCATTGATACGTTATTAATTGACCAAACTAAATATGTAATACTTCATTTTGAAGATAAATAATTGTCAAGCATAATCATGGCATCATCTAGTTCTCATTTCAAGAATTGAATTTATTATGATTTTTTAAACCAAAAGTTTTTATCGGAAAGCTATGTGTCTTAAATTTGCCCGCATTCAGACGTAATTCATTGACCAAAATAAATAGATAATGCTTTATTTTCAAGCTAAATAATTGCCAAAGATAATCATACCATCATTTAGTTCTAATTTTAAGAATAGAATTTATTATGATTTTTTAAATATTTTTTTTTATCGAATAACTATGTGTCTTGCATTTTCCTTCATTGATACGTTATTAATTGACCAAACTAAATAAATAATACTTCATTTTGAAGCTAAATGATTGTCAAACATAATCATGTTATCATTTAGTTTTAATTTCAAGAATTGAATTTATTATGATTTTTTAAACAAAAAGTTTTTATCGAATAGCTATGTCTCTTGAATTTTCCCGCATTCAGACGTTATTAAATGCCCAAAATAAATAGAGAATGCTTCATTTTGAAGGTAAATAATTGTCAAGCATAATTATGTTATTATTTAGTTTTAATTTTATAAATTGAATTTATTATGATTTTTCAAACAAAAAGTTTTTATCGAATAGCTATGTGTCTTGAATTTGCCCGCATTGAGAAGTTATTAATTGACCAAAATAAATAGGTAATGTTTTATTTGGAAGCTAAATAATTACCAAAGATAATTATGTCATCATTTAGTTTCAATTTTAATAATAGAATTTATTATGATTTTTTAAACAAAATGTTTTTATCGAATAGCTATGTATCTTGCATTTTCCATCATTGATACGTTATTAATTGACCAAACTAAATAGATAATGCTTCATTTTGAAGCTAAATGATTGCCAAACATAATCATGTCATCATTTAGTTCTAAATTCAAGAATTGAATTTATCATGATTTTTTAAACAAAAATTTTTTATCTGATAGCTATGGGTCTTGAATTTTCTCGCATCCATACGTTATTAATTAACCGAAATAAATAGATAATGCTTCATTTTCAAGCTAAATAATTACCAAATATAATCATGTCATCAATTAGTTTTAATTTTGAGAATTGAATTTATTATGATTTTTTAAACAAAAAGTTTTTATCGAATAGCTATGTCTGTTGAATTTTCCCGCATTCAGTCGTTATTAATTGCTCAAAACAATTAGAGAATGCTTCATTTTGAAGCTAAATAATTGCCAAGCATAATCATGTCATCATTTAGTTTCAATTTTTAAAATTCAATTTATTATGATTTTTTAAACAACAAAAGTTTTTATCGAATAGCAATGTGACTTGAAATTTCCCGCATTGAGACGGTATTAATTGACCAAAATCAATAGATAATGCTTCATTTTGAAGCTAAATGTTTGCCAAACCTAATCATGTCATTATTTAGTTTTAATTTCAAGAATTGAATTTATTATGATTTTTTAAACAAAAAGTTTTTATCGGATAGCTATGAGTCTTGAATTTTCTCGCATCCATACGTTATTAATTAACTGAAATAAATAGGTAATGCTTCATTTTCAAGCTAAATAATTACCAAATATAATCATGTCATCATTTAGTTTTAATTTTGAGAATTGAATTTATTATGATTTTTAAACAAAAAGATTTTATCGAATAGCTATGTCTGTTGTATTTTCCCGCATTAAGACGTTATTAATTGCCCAAAATAAATAGAGAATGCTTCATTTTCAAGCTAAATAATTACCAAATATAAACATGTCATCATTTAGTTTTAATTTTAAGAATTGAATTTATTATGATTTTTTAAACAAAAAGTTTTTATCGAGTAGCTATGTGTCTTGAATTTGCCCGCATTGAGACGTTATTAATTAACCAAAATTAATAGGTAATGTTTTATTTCGAAGCTAAATAATTACAAAAGATAATTATGTCCTCATTTAGTTTTAATTTTAGGAATATAATTTATTATGATTTTTTAAATAAAAAGTTTTTATTGAATAGCTATGTGTCTTGCATTTTCCTTCATTGAGACGTTATTAATTGACCAAAATAAATAGATAATATTTCATTTTGAAGCTAAATTATTGCCAAACAAAATCATGTCATCATTTAGTTTTAATTTTAAGAATTGAATTTATTATGATTTTTTAAACAAAAAGATTTTATCGGATAGCTATGGGTTTTGAATTTTCTCGCATTCATACGTTATTTCATTGACCTTATTAAATGACCAAAATAAATAGATAATTATTCATTTTGAAGCTAAATAATTATCAAACATAATAATGTTATCATTTAGTTTTAATTTCATGAATTGAATTTGTTAAGATATTTTAAACAAAAAGTTTTTACGAATAGCAATGTGTCTTGAAATTTCCGGCATTGAGACGGTATTAATTGACCAAAATAAATATATCATGCTTCATTTTGAAGATAAGTAATTGCCAAACATAATTATGTCATCATTTAGTTTTAATTTCAATAATTTAATTTATTATGATTATTAATCCCCTTAAAATGTTTTTTGTTTCTCATCTATAATAAATATAAATTATTTGTCTGCCATTTTTTAAATCTCCCGTGCTTTTAATGTGAATCATATTTAACACTTAGTTGGCTTCAAAATGAGGCATTTTTTGTTTATTTTGGACTATCATTGAAATTTCAATGCAAAAAGATTCAACACACATAACTTATAAATTAAAAGTTTTTGTTTTAAAAATATTGGTATATTAATAACGTCTATAAATTTGTTTACAATAAAAACTTCTTTCCGCAATCAATTAAATTATTTCAATTTCTACTTATATAGATTATATTTGCCACTTTTCAGCAACAACTATTAATTAGTATGATATACTAATTAAATTTCTTTGATAAGTCACGGATTCAGTTAACAACGAAGTATATTTTCAGTGCTGTTTAATTAAAAGTCCCTGTTTCCACTCAATCTTTATAGTAAGGATAATCAATTATTATCATTCAAAATTGAGTACTATACCGATATATTGACATGTTTTCGATCAATTATGATCATTTACATGCAAAATTGTCCTGTTTCCACTCAATCTTTATAGTAAGGATAATCAATTATTAGCATTCAAAATTGAGTACTATACCGATATATCGGCATTTTTTCGATCAATTATGATCATTTACATGTAAAATTGTCCTGTTTCCACTCAATCTTTATAGTAAGGATAATCAATTATTAGCATTCAAAATTGAGTACTATGCCGATAAATCAGCATGTTTTCGATCAATAATGATTCAAATACATGCAAAATTGTCCTGTTTCCACTCAATCTTTATAATAAGGATAATCAATTATTATCATTTAAAATTGAGTACTATACCGATATATCGGCATGTTTTCGATCAATAATGATCATTTACATGCAAAATTGTCCTGTTTCCACTCAATCTTTATTATAAGGATAATCAATTATTACCATTCAAAATTAAGTACTATACCGATATATCGGCATTTTTTTTATCAATAATGATTCAAATACATGCAACATTGTCCTGTTTCCACTCAATCTTTATAGTAAGGATAATCAATTATTAGCATTCAAAATTAAGTACTATACCGATATAGCATCATTTTTCGATTAATAATGTCACAACATTTAGAATCACTGTTTTTCATCCGCAACCTCTAGATATAATCAAACTAATTTTTAGTTTAAAACGGCGATATTAGTAATCCAAGCATGTCCATATATAATATCGATGAGCGGTCAGCTATAAGAAAGGGGTTTCAAATAAAAATTCGACCCAGAGCAGCCTGAATGTGGCGTTTGAGTATTTGTCTTATTGTGTGCGTATAAGTGTATATTGGTCCCCCTTTATACTATAGCAAACTGGAGGGAGAAACACACTTTTCAGACTTCAAGTCACGTGCGGCGTGCAGACGAATCGAAGCAGAAGGGGCCGACAATAAATGATGTTAAGATGTTGAAGTGTGATAGTTTTACAAATATGCCAGCGGCAACGAGACCATGTTTACAGCCTATATATTGTAAATTTTTCATGCTGGCAAATCGGCATAATAAAACATTTATGTTCGGGAATTTATCGCTGGAGGTTAATATAAATTAAGGGATGATCCTCACCTCCCCCAAAATTTCACAACGCACATCAAATGTGATAAATGTTAGACGTCTCCAGCGTATGAAACTTTATTAACCCGAAACCGCATTAGCTGGCTAATTAAAATGGAAAGTAAGTTAATTAGTGGGAGACTCTAATAATTACCGAATTTTCTTAACGCGACCGGAGCGGCTTTCGTTTCCCCTGGGAAACCACCCCCAACCGTATGCTAATTCGCCGGCGTGCACCTAGATGTCGCACCACCCGTTGTACGCATATTAAAAAAGTTTCTGCCGCGCCCGTAATGAGATTTCGGTGCGTTTATCGCGGGTTGCAACGATGAAATATGGTGAAACTTTTTAGATTATGCTCACACATTTCAACGCTTCTAAATATGAAAAATGGATGTGGATATTTTCTTTAATTCATCGTTACGATTCGTCGGACTAAGTTTGCAATTGGCTATACCTGTATTTGGTTTCAAAGTTGATACATATATTTACATTTAATGGCCATTTCACGTTATCCAATATCGTATATGCATACTGATTTCATCGATAATGTTTGCTTATAGGTAGATCAATGATTTCATTCGATAATGAATGTATTTCGGCCTTTACAATAGTAAAGGTGGTAAAGGTATCCTTTAACTTATATATATATATACATATGTGCAAGTTATTATTGGGAAACAGCGAGGGCAGTAAAAAAACTCCTTTTTTAATGTACAATATATTTCGCTCGTTAAATTTCGAGCATCATAATACAATAATACAATAATATATATATATATATATATATATATATATATATATATATATACATATATATATATATATATATATATATATATATATATATATATATACATATATATATATATATATATATATATATATATATATATAAAGATCATTATTATAATATTTTTATTATTATTATAATAAAACTGATTTTAGTTTGTTAATAAATGTTTTTCTGATAGTTATGGTTTTTAGATCACTAGAAATTTTATTATAAAAAAGATTGGCACAATCGAAGTTTGATTTTCGAGAATTTTTCTGTGCCGATGTCCTAGATCCTACAAGAATATTCTTTGCTTAGTGGTTGTGAATAATATATATTACACTTATTATAATATTATATTACATTTAAATGGTAAAGTATAAAAATAAATGGTTGCAATATTTATATATTTTTGATTAATAACTGGAAATTAAACCACCATTGAATTTATCTATATGTTCAGATAGTTGTGCGTAATTTATTGTAATGTTTATATATGTATGCGCTGCAATTTTTATCTTTTAGTACAATGATATTTTATTTTAAATATTTACACAAACATTTGCAAGTAAGTTGTTACCATTAACATACTATTGACTAATACATTTCTGATAAAATATCAATTTATGTAAGTGTTTTTCGGAAGCATAAATTTTCATGCTATTACGTGCGAGATTTTTTCCCTATATAAAGTAAACGTTTTGAACATATCTTCACCAGTTCATCAATAGAACTAGAACCATATAGTCCACTACAAGAAGATTCCAATATGGTAAGATAATATAATAATATTAAACTCTTATTGCAATATCTAAGCTCTCAGCTGATACATACAAAATAACAATTTTTAATTATTTTTTTTTATTGAAATATGTACAACTATAAAAATTAAAAGTATCCTGTAATTACATGACAATATATATATTCTGTTGTAATGCTTGTGTTCTCCCTGCAAACTCCCGGACTAAGCAGTCCGACTTTTAAAAACTTAATTTCTTATTCTATGTAAAATGATTATTAATATTGTTTTTTAGATGCAGAAGTTTATTATAATTGCATTATTCATCGTGGCAATGTCTGCCACTATTCATGGCGATGAGATTGCTGCTCCTGCAACTGAAGTAAAAGATGCAGGATATTCTCTAGGATCAAGCCGCGACAATTTGATCATAAGCATTTTCGTTTACATCTTCCTTTATTTCAGAGGATAGATACACTATACGGTTACGCAATATTGTATAATGGCTTTAATAAAATTTAGTAGCATTAAATATATATTTATTTATACGCCTCAATAAGCAATCCTTTTAGAAATAGCAAAGTGGTAGACAAACATATATAAAACCAATTAGAGGTTATTGCTACTGGAGGGTTATTCTAAGGCGAAAAATTCTGGGAATTTTTAATGTATGAAAATTACCGCTTTTTAAAGATAACATCATAAGATTATATTACATTACAAGAACATGTTTTTTTTTTCAAGAACATGTAAGAGAAGATTGCATAAGCAGAGAGTATAGAACTGTCTCCGTGATTGAAAGATTTGAAAAAATATTGATTCAGTTCATTTAGAGCCATTACAAACTTTGAGTTTCAAAATATTGGTGAATAACAAAAATCTTCCTATATGACTTAGCTCAGTGGCCGAGTGGTTAGAGGCGTTGTCCACCTCGTACTGAGCATTGGGGATCTTGAGTTCGATCCCCATCGGGGCGAATTTTCGCGAATCACCCTGCACAGTTTTTCAGAGATTTTCTGTGAAGTTAAATACCGGGTAATTAAACTCATCTGAGCTTCTCCATTGGCCGACGGAAAAGCCTCACGACTGATAGCCCTATAAAGATAGAAGTTTCCAATATAATGGAACTTTTGTAATGCTGTTTAGTACATTCAACTGGCAGCTGTTGGGTAGACGTGATGCAATTGTTTAAGGTCGAGATGATTTTCATGTTTCTAGTTGATTTTTCACGTGAAAATTATGATAATATTTCTAAAAATTATTACAGGTTTAATGAACGAAGGAAACGAAGATCTCGCCTCGTTAGCAAACTTTTACCAAACCCAGTTGGCCAAGATGTTCCACTCCAGAGTAATCGTAGGGAATTTCTTTTATAATGTATCGTTATGTTTGCATATATGTATATACAAGACTAGTAAAAAAAGGAAAAATAATAGACAGTATAACTAGTAGTCTCGTGTGAATAAAACTATAATAATTTTTTTAATAAATATATATTTTGTATATATTTTCTGAAAAACAGAGGAGGATTTTTAAATGGTCACATGTTGATGAAATTATGAAATAAAAAGTTTAAAGGTGTTATTTTTTATAGCCTATTAAATTTATATATCTATAGATCTATCTTATACTGTGAACATCTCATTCTTTCTCTTTCTTAATTGTTTTCTCGTATACCCCTTTGAGGTGTCGAGGTTGCTTTGTTTCGGTTGTTCATATTCTCACTGTGAACATAATTATGAGATATGATAAATGAATATAAATGAATTGTCTTGTCTAGCTGGCTGTTGTAAAGCTATATCGAGATACTCAATAGAGTGACCATCATTTCGCGGGCGCTCATAATTTTAGTCTAAATTCATGTGTAGCCCCATATAGTTCTTGTAATATGGTATTCAGTTCTTCTACATTACTCGAGGTCAAATTGTGTCGTCCACGGGATGGAGGTAGTTTAAGTAGGACCCTTCCGAATGTATGCCTTTGTGTTCCACGCTACAGTTTTAAAAATATCTTCTAGTGTCAGGGTAAATCATTTTGGGATTTTGAGGATCTAGCGAACTCCTCTTTGGATTCGAATTTTGTTGGTTATGAGGTTTCTGTGTATTTTTACATGGAAACACGAGTTGCCATAAATATGTTACAAGATTCTTCAGTACTTTGACTCTAATCTGGCCCCGTCCATCGCTCTTAAAAATGACTATGTTTGTATCGAGTCGAATGCATTCTAGAAGTCTATAAATGCTAAATATAGGATATAGTAATAATCCCTACCCAGCTCAGTGACCGAGTAGTTAGAGGCGCCGTCCGCCTCGTACTGAGCATTGGGGAGCCTAAGTTCGATCCCCAGTGAGGAGTGAATTTTTGCGAATCACCTTTCATAGTTTTTCAGAGGTTTTCTGTGAAGTAAAGTGTGATTAAACTCCTCTAAGCTTCTCCCTTGGCCGGCGAAGAATTCTCACGGCTGATAGCCCTATAAAGATAGAAGTTTTTTTTTGTATTCCGTGGTGTTTTCTATTATCAGGTGTACAGTCTTTAGGTGGTCTGTTGTACTATCTGCCTTTCCTAAATCCTGCTTGCTTCATTGGTTGGTAGTAGTCGAATTTATTGATAAAGCGGTTTGTTTTATATATGTGTGGTTTTACCATATTTAAACAACATAAAATCCTATCCCTAGGTATTATCTCTTTGTGCAAATATTTGTTCAGGGGTACTTGGTCCGGCTTTTCCACGCCCCCTCATGTTTTCAGCATTTCGGAGGTTATATGGTCTGCTCCAGGATATTTCCTGCTTTTCATTTACCTCAAAGCTGATGTTATATCTAAAACTTATTTCTCTGATATGTCTTGTGCCCCTTCATTTTGAATCCTTTCCCTGCTCTGGATAGAGTTCTACGAATTTGAGGTGTAACATATAGACAAAAATCAATTTTTATTAAGCTATTGGCCCTTGGCCTTTCCGTCATGGTGTAAAATATTTTCTAGAAGTTATCGATGACATCCACCACCTCTTTTTGTTGGAGACAATTACATTTTGTTTTTTTTGGGTTTTTAATTTTACTGATTTTTGGTCGGCCAGTGGACAATTTGGATCTTAAAACCTTCAATTATGGTGTAAGCTCTGATATCTTTTCTGATTCCTTTTTTTTTATAGATTTATGCAGATGTTTATATTCTTCCTATATTCTGTCTGCAATTATGATAATAAGTAGAATAGGTGAATTCCTTTGCTTTTAGCAAAAACTATCCAACGGACTGTTATATAATTTTGATTAGTTAATTAAAACACGTTTTTTGTTGGATATGAATCTTATTTTGTAAAAAATGACTATAATTTTTAGTTATAAAACCTAGAAGATTATAACATATTACACAATAAGTTTCAGAGCCAACATTAAAGTAATATCAATAAACAAATAAATATAAAACACTCTGCTGCTTAATTTTGCTAAAACCTCAACACACATCACACATCACATCATATTTCGTATAAATTGATTTCATCCTTAATATATTGGCAACTAAATTGACGTGGTAAATTAAAAAAAGACATTATAAACACTCGGAATAAGAAAATATATATTTCTCCTATTCTCCTATCAGTATACATACACACACACACACACACATATATATATATATATATATATATATATATATATATATATATATATATCTATATATATATATATATATATATATATATATATATATATATATATATATATATATAGATAGTTGTATGAAATTTATTGTAATGTTCAGAAATGTATGCGCTGCAATTTTTGTTATCTTTTTGTACAAAATTATTTCATTTTAAATATTTATACAAACAATCGCAAGTAAGTTGCTACTATTGACAAACCATTGACTAATATATTTCTGATAAAATATCAGTTTATGTAAGTATATTTCGGAAGCATACATTTCCATGCTATTATGTGCGAGAATTTTTCCCTATATAAAGTAAACGTTCGGAACATATCTTTACCAGTTCATCAATAGAACTAGAAACATATAGTGCACTACAAGAAGATTCAAATATGGTAAGATATAATAATTATATTAAACTTTTATTGCAACATCTCAGCTCTCAGTTTGTACACACAAAATAGCAAATATTATTAATAATTTTAAAAACTTATTTTGTTATCCTATATAAAGGGCTTATTAATATTGTTGTTTTAGATGAAGACATTTGTTATACTTGCATTATTCGTCGTGGCAATGTCTACCACTATTCTTGGTGATGAGAGTGCTGCTCCTGCAACTGAAGTAAAAGATGCAGGATATTCTCCAGGATCAAGCCGCGATAATTTTATCATAAGCATTTTCCTTTACATCTTCCTTTCTTTCACAAGATAGATACACTGTACGGTTCCGCAATATTGTATAATGATTTAATAAAATTTAGTAGCATTTATATATTTATTAATATGCCTTGAATACACAAAACTTTTAGAAATAGCAAAGTAACTGACCCTATTAGAGCTAATATTCAGAAAAGAATAATAGACCTATAACATATATAAGTGTGAACCCACCTCTTAGCAATCTACATATCTAGATTTTTATCTTATTAGATCTCATCAGTGTAGCTCAGCTAGTGAGGATGAATTCACACAATATCTCGAGTGATTATATATAAATATGATAGCAAAATATATTGAAATTTTCATTGTCAAAATATTGTACAAATACCATGTGTATGTACTAAGGCGGATAGGCCACTGGCCAATAGCCTAATAAAGATTGTTTTCTCTCTCTCTCCATATTTTAAGGACAAACTATATTACTATTACTAGCAAAATATATTGAAATTTTCATTGTCAAAATGTTATAGGTCTAAATATGATACAACTAACCCCCTAGGAGGAAAGCTAAACGCCATCTGGCGGCACCATTACCATATGGGTGTGCATTAGTAATTGATGTGGTGCCGCCAGATGGCGTTTAACTTTCCACTTAGGGGGTTAGTGGTATCATATTTAGACCTATAACATTTTGACAATGAACATTTCAATATATTTTGCTAGTAATAGTAATATAGTTTGTTCTTAAAATATGGAGAGAGAGAGAAAACAATCTTTATTAGGCTATTGGCCAGTGGCCTTTCCGCCTTAGTGTACATACACATGATATTTGTAACAAATTCATTTTTTTTTTTTGTTAAATAGAGAGAGAAGACAATCTTAAAATATGGAATAAATTCGATAAATCACTTTTTTATGATTTTCGTAAAAAATGCTCGGACATTTTTAATTTTAAATTGCTAATTTTTAATGAAAGTGTCAATATTTTTCGACCATTATTGAATGTGCATTGACGTCATCGACACGTTTTTTAAATGACAGCCCTATTTTTTTATTACGGATTCTAAAAGGGACTATTTTTCTGCGATTTAGAGGTGTATATTATGATATAGGTTACATAATGTTAGCAAATGTCAGAAATAAACAGGAAACGATAACGTCATTGCACATTCAAAAATCAGCATCATCATCATACCGTAGCTCTACAACCCTGAGTGGGTTTTGGCTGACACAATAATCTTCCTCCATTCCACCCGATTAAACATGATCTCAGGGTCATACTTTCTTCCCAGAACATGCAGAACCACCCTCAAATTATCATGCCACCTCATTCTTGGTCTTAACAATCCACAAACGTGGATTTTCATCCCAGGCGAGTCTGAGGAAACGGTTGTCTGGCTGTCTCTGGACATGTCCTCCCTATCCTAGTCGTTGAGACTGTATTTCTTGGGTAATGTGTGAATCGCTGTAGAGTTCACCTAGTTAGTTTCTTCACTTTCATTATAAATTGGAAATTTGAAATTAAAAAAGCGTGTCCGAGCAATTTTTGCAAAAATCATAAAAAAAGGTTTTATCGAATAAATATTGGATTGTGAAGGCGTCTACTTTGTGATACTTCATTTTAAAAGATAAATAAAACGATATTTTACATTGTTTTTTATCACACTTCAGTTAAACGTTGCAACTAGTTTCGGCTAAGCTCTAGCCATTTTCGAGCTTAGCCGAAACTAGTTACAAAGTGTAACTGAAGTGTGATAAAAAAACAAAGTAAAATATCGTTTTATTTATTCCTTTATCAATATATTCCATACTTTGGGGACACCGTGTATGTATGTTTCTAATAGAAAAATATTAATATTTTATTTAATATATTTTACAGGTATTTGCCAAAAAAATATTATCGGTCGTGTATAAAAATATTGGGCTATGTATAAAATATTGGGCTATATGTTTTAAAATTGATTTCTAATAGAAAAATATTAATATTTTATTTAATATATTTGACTGATATTTACCAAAAAAATATTATCGGTCGTGTATAAAAATATTGGGCGTTAATGTTTTAAAATTGATTTCTAATAGAAAAATATTAATATTTTATTTAATATATCTGACTGGTATTTACCAAAAAATATTGTAGGTCGTGTATAAACGCAATATTGGACGTTAATGTATTAAAATTGATTATGCATTAATATTTAACATTTGCATTTAATTTATTTTGTATATGCACACAGTAATTAGTTGAAAATGTTGTGAAATTGATTTAATTTTCCGCACCATTTCTTTTAATTCGTAAGCCTCTTTGCACAGTATACGCTTAAAAACCTGTGAAGATCGCTTAAATTAATTAAAATAATTAAATTAGTAAATTATCATGAAGTGGGGCGCTAGCTCATCCGCCGTCTGCTTACAACGCTCTCGTCCTAGGTTGGAAAACAATTTCAGAAAGTTTCCCTATAAAGAGCGCGAGGAAACTGTATAAATTACTTTGTTATATATAATTCGGAAGTATAAATTGTTCCCGCTTGTTCTGTTTTCTATAAAGCGGACAGGCGGCAGAGTGTAAATAAACGATGAGCGTTCAGAAAATTTGCCTGAATAATAAATGAAAGAAATCGTATATTGTGAAATATATGGAGAGAATATATTCAAAGCTACACAGTGATTGTTATTATTTTAAATAATGCAACCTTTAATAGGTGACGTTTATTTATTATATATCAATAATTTGCTACATTTTTAAATATTGGATTGACTTTGTGATAATTCATTTTAAAGGATAAATAAAATTTTTACTTTATTTTTTATCACACTTTAAACGGTTGTCTGGCTGTCTCTGTACATGTCCTCCCCATCGTAGTCGTTGAGACAGTATGTCTTGGATAATGTGCGGATCGCTGTAAGGTTCATCTAGTTAGTTTCTCCACTTTCATTAAAAATTGGAAATTTAAAAGTAAAAAAGCGTGTCCGAGCAATTTTTGTTAAAATCATAAATAAAGGTTTTATCGAATAAATATTGGATTGTGAAGGCGTCTACTTTGTGATACTTCATTTTAAAAGATAAATAAAACGATATTTTACTTTGTTTTTTATCACACTTCAGTTACACTTTGCAACTAGTTTCGGCTAAGCTCTAGCCATTTTCGAGCTCCTGTTGCACAGTGTAACTGAAGTGTGATAAAAAACAAAGTAAAAAATCGTTTTATTTATACTTATTCTGTTAGGACATTTTAAAATTACAAACTTTATTTAAGATTACAAATAATTTCGAATTTCGAATTTTAATTCTAATCTATGTAGAAATCCCCCCGCATATTTTTCACATGCCTACATGCATACACAGACACGTTATAAAAATAGCCATTGCGAATACATTAATCATTAATCCAGTGGTTTGGAATCCACCTTAAACTGTATATCTACCTGTAGTGTTAGCTGCCAGCACTATAAACAAACAAAGAGACCCATATGCCAGGAGTGGCGTGAAAGTGGTCACAAATAATCATAAAATGCAAAGAAAAGTCAAAATTAGTTGTATATTATATAATTTTCTCGCTGACAAATTTTACACTACTGTATTTGAACAGTATACTTATAATTGTCTCCTTTATAAGTGTAATCGCCTTCCCAATCGTCCTCTGCCATAACATTTAAGATTTAAAAGTTTTTTTGCGGTTTACCACTTTATCCTTGAATCTGCCATCCACAGATTCTCATTCTTCAGTAATTTTCCACCATTCTCCAGACCTCACATTGCTGTCCCCTCCAATTACTAGGCAACAGGATTGATTTAACATGCCCTATCTCCTACTGGTACTCTCTCTTAGCCCTTAATTAGTCACACTGGGGTACAGCCTACCCCATCGGGATATTTTGTGGCACCAGTTCGTAACCCTGCTAGACTAGCACGTGGCGCTTTTATTGACATATTTACTTGAAGAATGTATCTACATCAACCATTCTGTATCATCCATTGTGAAGAGTTTAGCGAAAACCTAGCAACTTTTGCAATTTGGGGTACCAGGATACACCCCTCCCCCCCGCGCACGTGCAGCAATGTGTTCCTAAAAGCAATTGAGCTTTTATCAACCATGCATGACCAGCAGAAGATCGCAGCAGAATTAGAGAAGTCTGAAAACATTTTAGAATTAAACCAACCTATAACTTTGATTTCTCTGAATATTTTTTATTGATTTATAAATGATTGTATATAATATTTCAATGCTTAAACTTATTTTTTTTATATACTTCATATTAAAAGCTATCATTATTCTTATAATTCACTCAAAAATATTCATTTATTTGCCTTACAAACTATTAAAAGTGGGTAGGGTACAAAATATCCCGCGCGACCACCGATGGTAGGAAACACGCGCCTAATTGAGGGTTAATTCCGAAGCTCGCTTTTTATTATTATATACTGTGAAAATTTACCATACTGTGACCCTAGAAAAACTCCCTGTCTTCCTACGTGGCATGGGGATATTAAAACTGGATACCCTTGTGGCAGAAAGAATGAATATATTCTTTGTTATTTGTGTCACATATTAATGTATATCTGAATAAATATTTAAAAATGTATTAAAAGCATTTGTAATGTATGCCTGAAAATAATACTACAAAGACAAGCATTTGAACAAGTCACTTTGTTATTCATGTTGAATTATAGTAACAGAATGCACAGGGATATAAACGCATGGCTGCAGTTAATTTTTCGGACAGCTGACTGGCATACCCATTAATTAAAAGTGTGAATTTTATAATTAGAGTTTAAAGAAAAAACCCGGCCAGAAACGGAAACAGTAGCCAACTTTAACTGACGCTGTTAATTAATAAATTGCAACTAGAGCAGTAGTTGGACGCCAATTAAACTTCCATGTTGTTCCGCTAGTGGGAATAAATAAAATTTGATATGCATGCGTTGTTACGTCGCGTAATTATACGCCCCGTGGAGTTAATCGCATAGGTGGTGGGATGGAAACGCAGATGAAACTGTATTAGTTTGTTCAATATTGAATAGAAATGAGAATTTGGTTTAATTGGGACTGCAACATTATAATTAATAAGCAGATGTATGTTACAGCAAATGTATTATAATATTTTCTATTTTCGTACTGTGCTTAGTAGATGTAAGGATGTAAGTAAACAATATTATCTATTGACAAATTGGATTATGATAATGAGATATAATAAGGCTTAACATATAATTTATTTACTATGTTCATATGTAATATTGAAATCGTACTAAATACGATCCCTTTTGGGTATAAAATATATTCTGGCCTGTTCACATGAATTGAACTGAATTCGATTTCAACCTACTTTCAATAACAGCTACTAGTGTGATATGTTTAGGTTAATAAACATATCACACTAGTATTTCTAAAGTGATGTCTCTGGTGACACAAACCAAAAACATGTGTTTGTGGAAAAACCGAAGTAGGGTGAGGTAGCTTTGGATCAGTAAGATTGACACAAGAGGTGGGCAAGCTCTGAAGCTAGGTTAATACACTTTTGATTATTGATAGAGGGAACATTCCTATTCTTACACGGATACAACTCAAAAACACATGATTTTGAGTTGTGTTACCTGAGAAATACTAGTGCAATATAACTGGATAGCTGGAGAATAGTATAGCTACAGACACTTGGACAAATGGGCCCATTGTGAAACCTCCCTTTAAGGCTACTCACTCGTCCCACCAGTCAATTATGCGTGCGAGCTGCGGGTGAGAAGTTGTCAATGCTGGCCATACTAGGCCATACTAGGCCATACTAGGCCAGCACACCCCTAGTATTAGATGCCTAGTGATGGGCAGTACGATATATCACTCTTATTATAAATGCTCAGTGTGAGACAGACGACGACTCACTGAATTGGGCATTCAATTATGTGGATTTTATTTTTTATTTATTATCTTTGTCGTTTAACAGTTTTTTTTGGTTGCTTCTAATATAATGTTTTGGAACCTTCTTCAATTCTGTTCAGCTTCTACGTTTTTCATTTTCTTTCCGAGTTCGTTTTTTATTATCACTAGGTGTTGTTTTATATTATATAGATACAGCAAATGTACCATACTTTCATATTAAACTTTATTTATACACAGTGTAAACTAGAGAAAATAAATAATTTTCAAATAAATCACACCTTATCCCAATTAAATCATACCATATATGTGTTATGTGTATTCTTAGTGCTATCATTTAATTAACCTTAGTGAGTTTCGTGATTCTGCACACACACACCCAAGCCAGCGCATAACATAGCAGATAAGAAATAAATAATATGGAGCGCAGTTAATAAATCCCAAGGAGACATGTCAATCCAGCTGGATATAGCGTGACTTGAATCATCGTGCGGTCGAATCCCTCGGTCTCCGATCCCCGCGGAACATTGTAGTGGGTCTCACTCACTCATATCTCGTTAACACACCTTGATGAGCAGCACCCTTGTAGGAGTGCCCGGCTCTATCTACCCGCGCGTATCACACACCAACTTTTCATCAAGTGCCTTTTATAAGCACAGGCAGTGGGGGACTTAAATTAATTTTTATACACTTTTTTTTACGGGGGGCGTAATTTATGTATGTATTCAAGAAAAAAAAAGGCGACGCTTCGATGACTTAATTAAGTTGTAATTTATGGCGAGTAGATGAAAGGGGTAATATTTCAGGAAATGAAATTATTAAACAGATCATGCTGAGAGAATTCAATTAATGGTCATTTTTCTTTAATTAAAAACGGAAGCATGTAAAAATACCGGCCCCGAATTAATTACGCGGAATAAATGAATAAACGACCCGGTATCGCTTTCAAACAGTTTAATTAAAGTGGGCTTTATTTCTTTGCCGAGTCTTATTACTTTCCCCCGGAGGGTTTCACCGTTTTATCTGATTTATACGATCGCATGTGTTCTTTGAATTCGTCATGAAAAGATGTTGATTGCGCCGAAGTTTAATCAATGCCGGATCCATATCCAATCACTTTGATTAAGTCGACTAAATAAATGTAAGAAATGCAAATAAAACTATTTGTACATTTTACATTCCCTAATTTCCTATAAATTCAAATTTAGTCCGAATTTATGTGACAAATAAAAGTATGAAATTTCATGAGTTTGTAATAGGTATTACACATACATATTATAGTATATATTTTAAGTGATTTTATTTTGATGGTATATATTATAAATATTATACACTTCTATATCTTCTCTAATAAGAGAAGATATAGAAGTGTATATTATTATTTTATTTAATGACCCTACTCAGAGGTCAATAGGAAGGTTGATATTCTTAATGACATTTGATTAGGCCAAAATTCGGCAAATGTATACGTGAATCCGGTTCTTTCGAAATAGAATGGACAATGAAAATAATATATGTGTAATAATATGTATGTTCTTCATTATTATTTATAGATTTTTGTGTGTTTTTGCATTCTCAGTTTGTGTCTCCTTTCTTGTGTTGCATGTATTTTGTCATTTCTTCATACTTCAATCAACGATAGAGCCATCAGTTTTTTTATTATGCATAAGATCGTTGATTGGAGTATTATAACTTAAAACAATACTTCAATCAACGATAAGATATATATATATATATATATATATATATATATATATATATATACGGACATACACAGATGACGTGATCGTGAATAGGACACAGATGTTCCTAGTAGAGGGTTTCAAAATGTTGAGAGACGAAAAAAATACCAGGACTACATATAAACCAATGTGTAGTCCTGCTATTTTTCGTCTCTCAACATTCTGAAACCCTTTACTGGCCACATATGTGTCCTACTTACGAGCACGTCATCTGCGTATGTCCGTATGTATGTTTTATCGTTGATTGAAGTATTGTTGAGGATTATAATTCTTCAATCAACGATCTTATGCATAATAAAAAAAACTGCGGCTCTTTCAATTCAGAAGTTTTCCGACCAATGGATTTTGCGATTAAATTAATAAATAATGTACACTATCTCTAATAGCTATCAGAATAAAATCAATACGTATTATAAAGCTAGAGAGATCAGAAAACAAATATTGTTAGAACAACAAAACAAAAACTTATTAACTATTATTAGAGCCACCAACTAATGCAAATTTAATATTTAAAGTCCAATAACCTCACAATATAGTTTTATCGAGCATATAGCTGCGACATTGTGGAAACATACCCAATGTTGTCTTTTTTTACAGCCGAATTTCATCATCTTATTTCTATCCAGCGCTTACTTTTTCCAGTCCGTGTCTCCCTCTCGCAGCATTTGCGACAGATACCACGCGGATATCCTTTGTTTTTAAAGTCATAACCGTAACATTTTATATGCACTTTGAAGGTGAATTTTTACAGTAAGCGTATTAAAGATGTCGCCCACCCTTAGTGAATTCCACGCCATTTCACTAAAAAACAGTTTCTGTTTCGCGGAGCAGTATATTGCTGGAAGTTTATACATATTTAACTTATTCAAAACGTCTCCGCCATGTACTTCATTTTTATTATCTATAAAGAAAGACGTTTTTACGTTATGGTAGGCTAAATTATAATACGTATATACATATATATATATATATATATATATATATATATATATATATATATATATATTATATATTATATATTATATATATATATCTGATCCGTAAAATTCTTCTCTTATTTATTCTACCTCACGTTTTTATTTCGTTGTGAAATCTGTCTTATCGTCATGAAAATGAACTTCACCACCTCGAAGAAAGAAGTCTGCTTGTTCACCCAAATGATTCAAACGAAATTTGAATTTTAATTATCTTAATGACAATATTTTGGCTATACATATATAAATAGGGGATGTAGGGATATGTTGCAGAGGTAGCACCTTTTAACAGGACGGTTACATCGAGTGCCATAGGCAGGAGATGGTTCCTGGAAAACTGGTCCTCGCAGGGTACCCAACTCTCTCAACTTATGGCTCCTAGTGCCACATCCCGGTAAACTACACTGACCTGTAGGCTAAACTAAGTGAGGGTAGCCAGATATGGTGAAAAGTAGCGTCCTCTCCAAATTGGGCGGCTACAAACAGCGTCTGACCCAGAATGGGCGGCTGAACCAAAAACTCGCCAACACGCTTGGCAAGCGTGGCGTTTAAATGTCAAAAACCTTCTATATTATGAAATGTCAACTATAAACACCATATTACCCCAGGTGAGCAGGACGAAGAAGCCAAAATCTCACACTGATTACTCAGGCCGTCTCAAGGATTCTAGGGGAGACAATAAATTGACAAATTCAAAACTAAACCAATATAAAGACAATACTCACAAACTAAACATCGCTACATATAATGCAAGAACCCTATCGAGTGAAGACAAGATAATCGAGATTGAAGATCAGCTCAGTAAAATAAAATGGGACGTGGTAGGCCTATGAGGTGCGTAGGTGAGGAGAAAAACTGACAACTCTGAAATCAGGAAATATTTGTTACCACCTTGGAGATACCGATACATCAATAGGAGGAGTCGGTTTTCTTGTACACAAAAGACATGCACAAAATATAATTTCAATAAATAGTTTTTCATCTAGAGTTACCTGCCTGATATTAAAGCTAAATCCAAGATACAGTATCAAAATTGTCCAAGCCTATGCGCCAACGTCTAGCCACGAAGATGAAGTAGTAGAATGTCTTTATGAAGACATAACACATGCTATAACACAGACACCCACCCATTATACCATTCTAACCGGTGACTTTAACGCAAAAGTCGGCAAAAAACAAGACACAACCGAGACGACAATTGGAAACCATGGAACAGGGGAAAGATACGAATGGGGAAAAATGCTTCTAAACTTTTTGGCACAAAACAGCTTGTACTTGATGAATAGTTTCTACTATAAAAAAGAACATCGTAAGTGGACGTGGGTCAGCCCAAATGGGAAAACAAAAAATGAAATATAGTTCATAATCACGGACTAAAAACACATAATCTAAGACGTAGCCGTATTGAATAACATCTCAACTGGAAGCGACCATAGAATAGTCAGAGCGAAAATTCAGATAAATCTACGAAAGGAAAGATACAAAATGATAAAGAAAGAAATAAATGCTGGTTGGGGGTCCCCAGAGGATGTTGATAAATACAAGGAACTTATAACGGTTGATCTAGAACATTTTGATCCGAATAATAAAATTGTCGAAGAAATAAACAATAAAATATTAGAAACCGTGGAAAACGCCAGGAAAACATAATGCTCAACAAAACACACCAAAGTTGATAAACTTAGCAACAACACAAAAAAACTAATAGCAACGAGACGAGAAATAAGAAACATAGAAGAGGCAAACTCAGAAAAACTGAGAGACCTAAACTGAGAAATTTCCAAAGAAATGAGGAAAGATATACGAAGATATAACATAGAAGCAACAAAAAGACCGATAGAAGAAAACGGCAGTATGAAGCTACTAAGGAAACACCTATCAAATGGTAAATCCGAAATATTCAAACTAGAAAATAGAACGGGTCAAATAACTACAAATAGAGACGAACTTCTACAAATTACACACGAGTTTTACACACTTCTATATAAAACTCATAGACAAGAACGTGTAGATCAGAACATAGAAGAACAACTCAAAAACAGAAGGGTCATAAATCAAGGCTCAGAAGAACTGCTAGGCATAACCTTAGATGAAATCCAACATGCACTAAAAGGAATGAAAAGCAACAAACACCGGGGGAAGATAGGTAGTCATAGAGGCAGTTAAGTTGGGGGGAGAAGCTTTGTTAAAAACATTAAGATCACTGAATAGTGAATGCATGTCTACAAAATGGAACTACACCCAGCGTTTGGAACAACGCAATAACCATCCTACTACAAAAGAAGGGAGATATAAAACTGCACTTGGAAACTACAGGCCTAGTAGCCTTTTACCACACCTGTATAAACTTTTTACAAAAATATTAACAATACGGCTAACACACAAATTCGACTTTTATCAGCTGGTTTCAGAACGGGGTATAGTACAAACTGGGGGTTATATACCTTTTTGTGCGGAAAAATTGAGGAAAGTTTGAATTTTTGTAAAGGTATGTAGCAATAATTTTTTTACATCAAAATGATAATTTATTAATAGTACGTTTTTTAGTGAAAAAATAAGTATTAGTTTATAAAAAAAAATTCATAATTGGCGGAGTTATGGCCCTTTTCCCGAAACCCTCTTTTTTGATGAGGCTTGCGGTGATCATCATGAAAGTCAAGCAGGTCAATTGAAATCATAACACCCAACAAATTTCACTAGTATAGGGACCTTCCTAGTACTAGAACGATTATTTAAATAAATATTTTGTTTTTTCCGCATACGGGAACGTTTTTCCCAAAAACTCAATGATTTGAGCTCTAAAAATTTTATTAAAAAATTCGTATTTGCAAAATAAAAATGTATACATAAAAAAGGAATCGTTCAAGTACTGACAACATTAATTACAAAGAATTCAAAAGAAAATGAAGAAGATCGGTGAAATAGTTTTTCGGCAATCGTGATCACGGCAAACGCACTTTTGGAAAACACCATTTCGAGATACCTAATCGAGTTTAGCGTGTAATTTTGTTTCGGGAATCCATACTGATTTTGTGAAAAGACGGCAAAACAAACGACAGAGAAAAAAATTCGATAATCGATGCTAACACGGAAGCTCGTATACAACTGATTATAAGGGATTTGTCACAAAACATACGCGATTTGAATGGTCGAGAATGGAGTAGATGTTCCAGGAAACATCGCACCCCGCTTCGAAACGCTGTAACTTTCGATCTATTGCTCGAATGTCCATGAAAATTTCGTAAAATATTCTCAAAGAGTTTTACTTTGAGATAAAGCAATAAAAAAAAATCGATTTTTTGAAGAAAATAAAGGTATATAACCCCTTAAACCGTAATAGAAAAATGCATTGAATACAATAAGTCTCTGATCCTAACATTCATCGACTTCGAAAAAGCTTTCGATATCATAGAGCTGCACGCGATTTTAGCAGCTTTGAAACAATGCAGAATTGACTATCGATACGCAAAAATAATCCAACATTTTTACACAAATACTAATGCAAGCGTTAAATTACATGAAGTGACAAATACATTTAGAATTGAGAGGGGCGTGAGACAAGGCGATACTATTTCTCCTAAACTGCCGTTCTCGAATGTGCCTCTAAACACTGTTCCTGGCGTAACTACGGAGTCATGGTGGATGGAGAAAAGCTGAGTCACTTGATATTCGCAGATAACATAGTACTAGTATTTGACAATATTGATGAAACCAAGACCATGCTCAACGAGATAAAACATACATCTAAGGAAGTAGGTCTCAAGATGAACATGACTAAAACAAAACTCATGACAAACCTCGTCCTCAGTGGAAATATAACAGTGCAGAAGACAGAAATAGAACAAGTTGATGCATACAAATACCTAGGTCATGAAATAAGAATCGGACGAGACAACCAGACCTGCGAAATAACACGTAGAGTAGGTCTAGGATGGGCAGCATTTGGTAAACTTATACATATTCTGAAAGAAAAATTACCAATCTGCCTAAAACGGCAAGTTTTCGACAAATGTATCCTGCCAGTATTAACGTATGGTGCAGAAACATTAACGCTAACTAAAGCCTCAACTGTAAAACTAAAGGTGACACAGAGAAATATGGAATGGGCAATGCCTGGAGCTATACTACGTGACTAAAGTGGAGATGGGCAGGACACCTGGCTAGATTCCAAGACGGCCGCTGGACAAAAAGACTCCTGGAATGGCGACCAAATTTAGAAGAGGCCTATGTCCTGCAGTGGACACAAATGGCTGCGTGATGATGATGATATATATATATATATATATATATATATAATAAACTATTAAATTGAGGCATTTTTTCTTGCGATTCTCCAAGTATTAGGATAATGTGCACATTTTTCTAAAACAAAAATCGTGACACTTTTTGACGCGCGTCACTTTCAAATTGTCTCCAAATGAGTGGCACTATGCTAGATATTTTGGTAAAGGACAGCTGCTGGAAGGAGAAGTACGAGAAAGGCAAGATATTATATTATGCATAGTAGATATTGGGGATAGAGCGAGCGAGTCACAGCATGTCACAGATCATAATCTGTCGTTTCAAGTGCGACTGAGGTTTAAATGGATAACAATATTGGTGAATAAAGTCGGAGAATGTATGATGAAGGAAAGGTCTGATTGAGTGAGCTAAGGGATGTGGATGTGATTTTTAGTTGCGGATGAAAAATGATTGAGAAGAATGAGGTAAATAAAATACCTACAATTCAATTTTTTATCACTTTAATTTTGTTATTAGCTCAACTATCAGTAGAGTTGCACCATATAAAAAAAAGAAAAAAAGAGACATATATAAGTGTGAACCCACCTCGCTGCATTGCTAATTGATGTGGTGCCGTGTTTAACTTCCCTCTTCGAGGGTAAGTTGTACTATTTTTCCAAAAAAAGAAGTCCTTTATTTGGCATATCAGCCCAACCCTTCACAATACTTTCACAGAAAGAACTAAAAAATAGATAAAAAAAGAATACAAATTAACATTTTCTATCCACTAAAATAATCTAAACCCCCTCTGCCCTCGCCAATTTCTTTTCCCACGTCAGTCTCCTGCAAATTTTCACGCCTTTCCCATCCTCTCCTAACCATTCGTTCAGCTTTCTGCACTCTCCCACCCATTCTGCTTTCACTCCCTCACATTCTTTGCTAAGGTGCCACCACGTGTCACTCTTTCCTACACAGCGCACACGCGGTGTACCCCAGCCCCATCCACACTTTTCTTCCTCACTTTTCTGACCCACACCTCGCTCTTGCCATGCATACTTTATCCTCTCTGCTCCACTCTCCCCTGGCTAAGTAGCTCGGGAGTTTCCCCTGCACTTGCCACTCTACGTAGCCAGGGTTGTATGAGCTCTCAGGCATTCTCACTTGCCTTTCTTGCCACTCAATATCCCCCAGTCTCTCCCTTATCTCAGTTCCTAGGCTACCCCTTTCTCGCAGCTTATCCTCTACCCACACCTCAGACATACCCACTCTTTCATACATCCTTTCTCTATCCTTCCTCCATCTACTCTCTGTTTTACTCTTACACCTCATCCATACCTCTCGTACCAGTCTTTGCTCGCCCAAATCTTGCAATCTTTCCTCAAACTTCACAACCCTCACACACGACTCCCACCACATACTCATACGACTTGTCTCCTGCAACAGCACTGCTCTCGGTGTCGACCTTTCGAGCCCTAGCAGATTCTTCAGAAACCAACCTTGCTCCCTTTCTATTACCTCCCATTCACGCAATCCCCATACTTCCACTCCATACAACAATATAGGTTTTACACACGCATCCCAGATCTTGCACGCCATTACGAGGTTACCACCCCCCAAGCTCCCCCATTTTCTGCACGCAATCCCCCAAGCCATTCTTGCTTTCGCCTGCATACACTCCACATGCATCCTACGCCCCCCTCCACAGTCAAACCAAAAGCCCAAATATTTAAAGCCATTCACTCTCTCAACCAGACTTCCCTTACATTTCAGCCCTTCGCTCTTACCCTTCCTGCCCCTATTCCTAAACAACATCCATTTGGTCTTCTCCACATTCACCACTAGCCCCCTCTTATACAAGTACCTACCCATTCTTTCCAACATCTCTTGCATCTCTTCCACTCTCTTGGCCACCAGCACCACGTCATCTGCATGCGCCAACATCCACACCTTGGATCTACCCACCACGACCCCTCCTGCCTGTCCTCTCCTCAGCACCTCTTCCAACTCGCTCGTGTACAGATTAAACAGGAGGGGGCTCAGCGGGCACCCCTGCCT
This sequence comes from Lordithon lunulatus, assembly GCA_963942505.1. Classification (NCBI taxonomy): domain Eukaryota; kingdom Metazoa; phylum Arthropoda; class Insecta; order Coleoptera; family Staphylinidae; genus Lordithon; species Lordithon lunulatus. The sequence continues at coordinate 12,610,620 of OZ012669.1, forward strand.
TACTCCCACATTTACCCTAAATTTCTCAGATATTTCTCCATTCACTCTTGCTTTCGCCCACGTCTCTTTATACATCCTTCTCACCCACTCCACTCCTTCCTCTTCCATACCCAATCTATCCATACATTCCACCAGTTTCCCCCTAGGAACTGAGTCATACGCCGCTTTTAAATCCACACACACCGCATACACTCTCCCTTTGCATTCCAACGCTTCCTCCACCATTCTCGCCAGCATGAAAATCTGCTCCCTCGTCCCTCTTCTTCTTGCACCATATCAATTTTTCGTTACATTTTGTAGCTCTTGATGTATTGATTGGTGTAATATATATATATATATATATATATATATATATATATATATATATATATATATTTAGGCATTTAGAGTAATAGTTGGGAAAACTGAAAACTATTAAACATTCATCCTGTCTAGGAAAACATATAAGAAATAATATATATGTTCGGAGTATTTGAGATTATATTGTTATTTCTTATATGTTATCCTAGACAGGATCAATGTTTAATAGTTTACACCAATATATATATATATATATATATATATATATATATATATATATATATATATATATATATATAATTTCACGGGGGAAACATAGAATAGAGACATAAAGAAAATTCTGATATATGTAATTTCCAAATTAAAATGCCCGGCTACAGATTGCATCGGGAGCAAGAGCGGACGCGAACTCCGTAAGCATAAATAACGATTAGGGCCGGTAGATTGCCCTGCTCCCAGCACGTTGGGGTGTGCTTTTATGCGGGGACTTCTCGTTGAACGTGTCCCAAATATATTTTGTTTGAATGTTGCGCGATTTGAAAGTTTTGATTGAGGCAAACGCGTGATGGGTCCATTACATTGATGGATTCGTGCAGATTAGCGTGGGATTAATTGGAAATCGGGCTACATTTCGCACAGCACTATTTTTATTTTCAGTATGTGATTTATAGTCGTACTAATTACAATTAACCTCACTAATTATTGTAGCTAACTTGACCTAGCTATTTAATTTTTACAATTTTGTAAATATTGTGTCAGATTACGGTAATATAAAGAAATACCACCCGAAACCCAGCACAGAGGAGGCGTCGTTCGTCTCGTACTGACTATGAGGGAGCCTGAATTCGAACCCCATGGGAGCAAATTTACGCAAATCACCTTTCACAGCTTTTCAGAGGTTTTCTGTGAGCTTAAGATTAATAGCTATATTTTATTAACCTTAACCTCACAGAAAACCTCTGAAAAACTGTGAAAGGTTTGCGTAAATTCGCTCCCAAAGGGTTCGAATTCAGACTCCCTAATACTCAGTACGAGACGAACGATATATATATATATATATATATATATATATATATATATATATATATATATATATACACGAATTAGCTGGGTGTCATCTTTGCAAATGTACAAAATACATATCACAGTTTAATTATCCCACACACTGTTTCAGAAAATCTAAATCAGTTATTTTGGGTTCCGAAAAAAACTATATATATATATATATAAATATATATATATATATATATAGTTTTTTTCGGAACCCAAAATAACTGATTTAGATTTTCTCAAATATAAATCAATTTTTTTTAACGTGATGTGACGATGGCTCCAGTTAAACAGTGTGTAGGATAATTAAACTGTGATATGTATTTTGTACATTTGCAAAGATGACACCCAGCTAATTCGTGCATAAATGTTAATGTTGCCTAATACTAAGCGCACGAGTTGTATTTCCAAATAAACATTACCATTAAACCGTCAGCGACGGGGGGCAAGAAATAATTTAGATTTTCAGCGAATGTTCTGCTTCCGAGACCGTTCGCGCTCGGAATTCGAGTCACACGTACATCCACACCTCCCTTTCCTCCATAGTACCAGCGCGCATCCCACGGGAATCTGCGGAACAATTGCTTCCGGTAAGCACACACCCCACCATTGTTATTTTTATTGTCACGGGGAATAAACAGTTTGTAAGAATTAAGACTACAACTCTTATTGTTTTACAATTGCCGGGAAACGCGAGGAGCCCGAGTGGTTTTTAAAATTACACACCGGGGCACTGATAAAGAAGCTGCATAGGTCAAGAGCTTTACGCCACATGCGCTAGTGATCCATGCGGATTGAAACTGAAAATCGCATTCCACCGGAGCGCACACTAATATTGGCATTTTCGGTTTTATTGGAATTCCAAATAATAAAACTGTAATCTCGGGCGTATTATTTTATGAGCCATCAAAATTCAATTTCGGCCCGCTTTATTAAGCCCTTTCCATTTTAATTTCATCCCACAAATTTAATTGAGTAAGATGATTTTTTTTAATAATATTAAATTAAATCGCCCATTCACGTTCGTGAGATTAATATGAATCCAATTAGGATCCGATTAATCCAGCCTCTAGCATTGTGGTGTGTCTTAATTGGTAATTTCAATTTAGCAACCACGTCGCTCAAAGATTAATCTGATGAGATTCTGATTATGGGTTCCCATTCATATGGGGACCGCGTATATTGAAAAGATGCATGCATAATATATAAAACCTAGTATATAATTAAATTGCGGTTGTCCTACATGATTGATGGATTACGAACAAAAAAAATTAAAGTAGATTATAGCGCTGATAGGGGTTTAATCTGTCTAATGCATTTACGAAGCTATCGGCCATGCATATTAGTCAAATCGGTTATTGATTTTCAAATTAAAACAGCAATTTATACAGTGAAGTGTGTTATTAAGGACTTATCGACCAACTAGGTTCATATTAAATTCCTCATTCAATAAACAGTATAATCCGGCTTAATATTTTCTGCTTAATCCAGCACAGTGCCCTAGTGGTGTGCCGTCTATCTTATACTGAGCATTCTTATACTGAGCATTGAGGAGCGTGAGATCAAAACCCATCAGGGCGAATTTTCTTGATTCACAGGTTTTCAGATGTTTTCTGTGAATTTAATGTAAAAAAATGTTTAATTTCTGTGAGTTTCTCCATTTTTCGGAAAAGCCTCACGGCTGATAGTCCTATAGAGACATTTTTGCTCTTTTTCATCGTGCTTTGTTTATGTTTCTATTTATTTGTGTTTAGCCGTTGAATTATGATTGCATTGGTATCTGTGAATATATTTGGAATTGGGCCCTGTCCATTTGTCTACTAGTGACTAGTAGTGACACATGCTGACGTCACGCTCATGCTAGTAGTATAGCGTGACGTCAGCATTTCTCACTACTAGTAGTAACCAAACGGACGGGGCCTTGATGTTTTGAGCGTGAATTCAACAATCTTAGGTTTGTTTATATGATAATTTGGAAATTCACAAACCACCACCGTATGAACCACCATCTGACCTCTAAAAAAAGACCTTTATTTGGCATGCCAACTCAAAAAAATACAAAAACCCTCCAATATACAATGCTCATCAAGAACAACAACAAAAAATCTGGCCTCTACTTATTATTAATAAAAAGCAGACTTGAGCAACCCGCTGCTCATAACAGATATGACTGTTTTTGCTATTCAGCCGCTAGTTTTTCAGTTGACTCGTGGAAAACTAGCTTTATCATTTTGTTTTCAGCCGAATTTATGGGCTAATAAGTCTAAAAGTTATAGAAGAATATGGCTAAAACTTCCATCCGGCGTTCAAAATAATGTCGACATTGATTATGCAAAATTGCAGGTCGATTGCGAAGACAAAAATTTCGAGTTGAAAAATTTTAGGCTTTAGATTTTTGCCTACTTTTACCATTATTCGATTTGCTTTAAAATTTGCATATACATACATTATAATTTTACAACCAACTAGACGAAATCATGAAGATAGTCAAAAATGTAGATGTCACTAATGTTCTAGATGAAAATTGCTAACATATGCCTCCGATGTTTAAAATAATGACTGAATTAAAAATTGATTATTCAAAATTTAAGGTTGAAAAAAACAATCGAGCTTAAAAAATCAGAAGGTTCGATTTATGCTGAATTTCGCTATTTTTTCGATTTGCATTTGTACATAAGAAACAATATTTAGGGATTTTCAGTTGTTTCAGTGTGCTAGTTTTTCAGTTATGAATCGGTTTATCACTTTTTTTCAGCCGAATTACTAGGTTAATTTAATAATAATAATTTGTATGTAATTTAACTAAATCTTGTTGTTTTAAAAACATATTATGTTGTACTGGTGAATCGTTCAAATAAATATCAAATACAAAACATGCGTTTTCATTGTTATTAATATTTATACGAATTTCGGGTTACACTTTACCGATTGTATACCATTATAAAAATAACATTTACTATTGTGCATTGTACACATTATTGGCAGATCAGAGTGAGGCCCTCAAGCCATAAATTCAGCAAACAGACGGCATAAATATCCGCACACGTTGCACCATTATCAACTACACACAGATATACCGTCATTCGCACAGTGCTATTCATAGACTCCAGTTCATTGAGACGTTGTTTGAGTTATAGAGCCCTCCAGTCGTCCTTATTAAATCACCAGACATAAAAGCTGCCTCCATTCTTACCCCTGACAGTTTACGCAGTCTTGCAGAACTCTTCCGTCTTAATTATTAATTATTCGATTGTTTTATTACAATTGAGTTCAGTTTATTATTAACTTCAGCGCATCATCTACATCGCGGAGCAGCAATTTGTACCCTATTAATGAAGAGGACGTAATTATGTAGTAGCCCAGATAATCAATCTGTGAAAACTAATGAATTCTGCTGACATTACCGATTTCGTCTTTTAAGATATTAATAGAGCGTGACTATCATATTCAAACGTATTTAGCTAGAATGTTAGTTTGCTAAAGTTAGGGATTGTTTCGTAGAACTAGTTATGGTATAAAGTAACCTTTAATTGCATTGAAATAATTAATTGATGTTAACATAAGGTTAAATTTCATTTAAATACAATAAAAACAAAAATAAATAAAATAAAATAATATAATATATAAGGTTGAAGAAATATGACTTTCACCACCTATGCCGTGGTACGCAAAAACCTCTAGATTTAGCTTGATTAAAGTAAAATGAAAACTACAATGCAGCGGAATGTTATACAATTATTACAAGTTGACTAAAACACATGATTGTAGGCTTTGATTTTTTTGGTAAAAACCGTAATTATTTTTTATTGTATTGATAATTACCGTAATCTTTAGTTATAAAACGTAGAATATCATCAAATCTTATAAATAACAAAATATGTTAATCAACTAGAAAAAATGTATGTACATTCCGCTGTATAGTTTTGCTAAAAAATCAAACACTTTCAGAAATCGTGACATAAGAAGAGTATAAGTATGATGCCATCCTTATTTATAACTAAAAATCACAAAGAATCGGTTAATATAATTAATCCTAATTTAATTATAATTAAATATAAACCTAATTAATTCCTAATTACTAATTATTGCTTGAAAATTCGTTTAAATAATATCTCTTTATAAAACAACTAATATTGTTGAATAATAATCCATGCATTGTTTCATTTAATCATCCGTGCATATATCCCGACATTTAGCATATTAATGAAAATCAAACGGGGCTTACTAAAGCTCCATCAAATGTTACGATCTGTATATATATATATATATATATATATATATATATATATATATATATTAAATTAACTATTAGTTTGGTAAATATCCCATATATATGAGTATAACGTGAAATGAGAAATGGGGTAACGCTCAGCCGAAGTTAATGTATGTTATACAAACGACATGGTAGTAATACATATATATCTTGCGGTAACAAATTGCGACCAACTAATTGTTTCGGGAGTGGCACTAACTAAAGTAAATTGCCGGTGGTAAATGCGGATCGGCGGCATAAAAGTTGAACGTATAATTAATTAATGAATTTAATTTGAAAATTCCATTACCGCTCGGTCTGTTTTCCACCTTACATCGGTCTGATTTACCACCGTAACATCCCCCATCCGCTGAAATACTTTCTCCGGCGAGCCGGAAAAATCGATAGCACGCACTGCAAATAGCGACTTGTGAAAACGGTCTCCCAGATAAATTAACTCGTATACAGGAGGCAGACACCCATAAAATCCCCAAATCTTACTACGGTTTACACGAAATCTGTTTGGGATTTCACCAATTTTTACTGATATAGAAAATTGAACCTCTCTCACTATAACAAAGTTAGCTGTGGTTTACCTTGAGATATTTATCATACGATTTAAAATATGCGAATAAATACCATTCCTAACCGTCCCTTTCGTACCAAGCATTGGGGTGCGAAGGTTCAAACCCCATCAAAGACAAATTTTCGTGAATCACCTTTCACAGTATTCAGAGTGGAGTGTGAAGTACCGGGTGATTAATATCCTATGAGCTTCTCCCTTTACTGGCGGATAGCCCCTTTTTCGTTATGTGACGAGGAACTCTTCAAAAGACACCCATGCCTCACTCTCAACTCCTGGTGTTAGAGGCATGAGTAGTATAGGATTCACGCCGGGGGTGCCTACCGACTAAAACCTAGTGTTATCGATGCTCGGCGTCGACGGGGTTGGTGAAGGAATCTGCAGTCCGTCGCCGGAGTCAGTTCTTCGTAACGGGGAGGGTTAAACACCGTTAGGCCGCCTTACGGGAAAGATAGGATCAACGCTCGAGGATGTTCTTGAAACGGTTCTCTGAGTCGTGATGAGGGAGAACCGTCACAAGAGGAATATGGGGCACAATTGTCAGTATAAGCTGATAGCTGCAAGGAAATAAATTGATCCTCTGAGTCTTGGTAAGGGAAGATCGATTTATCAAAGGTAATAACTTAAACACAAACATCGTTAGTCGGGTAATGTGAATCAGTCCTCTGAGTTTTGGTGAGTACGTGTGGTATTCGTACTTGCTGACATGTTCATCGAAGTCAGGTACATCATGAATGTTCAACATCCTTTTATGTTACGAATTCGCGCACCGATAGATTTGAAGAAACGTACACTGTCTGTGTTCAAACCTATCTTTGAACTGATGCGCTGGCTACTTTTCACCTGGCTTTTATAACCTTCACTACCCCTGATTATTCGGAGTCCCATACTTTTTTAGGTGTAATCGTACCACTACAAGTTCTTCCCGAACATTTACGGATCGTGAATTTTGATCCACAATACGTAAATATATACTCGATATCGTATGTACGTTGACAGGTAAATAGTTTATGTTAGTCGGTTCCTCACTGATGGCGAACCCTGGGGCGACTTATAACGAAAACTCGTGAATAGTATGCTGTAGATTATTGTTGTAATAGGAGCCAGAGATGATGTTAGAGTCTACACGAATTGTTGTGACGCGGAAAATCTTACGAATCGGAACATCCTGTGGAAATACACAGGATGTTCCGATTCGTAAGATTTTTCGCTCAGACACTCTCTAGCCACTAATCCAAGTATTTTTCTGATAGAGTCGTCTTTCCGGAAGTCAAAGTCTACTCTACAAAGACTACTGTTTAGGGGGGCGTGCACGTTATTTGTATAGGCACCCTACTCTTAGCATCCGATGAAGAGGCGCACGCAGCCGGGGGTTTCCTACCCTACTGAGCGTGGAGCAAGGGCAAGCGGCATGTTCGCCGAAACGGTAACACTAGCCTCACGTTCTGTCGCTCGCGGCTTGCCCGCCTCGTAGTCACTCTAATGCCCGACAATGGACGGAGGCAAGACTTACAAACAGATGAGACACGTCGCGAGGGGCTTACGCCCGGTTTCTCCAGCGAATCTTAAAGCTCCTCTTATATAAGCTCGTCTTATATAAACTCGTCTTGTACATAACCACGTCTTAAATTTGTATTCACATATGTAGATTTTACTTAGTCTTACAATGTAAGACTGTCTTATCGTTTTAAGATGGGAATTTGTTTGGTGCAACGCTTTAAGACCGTCTTATTATTAAGACGGTCTTACACTAGTTATGATTCGTTGGAGAAAATCATAACTAGTGTAAGACCGTCTTAATAATAAGACGATCTTAAAGCGTTGCACCAAACAAATTCGCATCTTAAAACGATAAGACAGTCTTACGTTGTAAGACTAAGTAAGATCTACATATGTTTGGTGCAACAGAATAAAAATTTAAGACGTGGTTATATAAAAGAGAGCTTATATAAAAGGAGCTCTAAAATTCGTTGGAGAAACCGGGCGTAAGCCCCTCGCGACGTGTCTCATCTGTTTGTAAGTCTTGCCTCCATCCATTGTCTGGTTAAGTCGTCACTATACTTCTGTTTCATCACAGTCTGGCAGAACCTCACCACGGCATGCCAGTTTTGACTATCATCTAGCATCCGGATTCCTATTTCTCGGGAAATGGTTTCTCCTAGTTCGAATCGCGGTACCATCGCTGGTACAAGGTGTGGTCTGGACCATCGTAGACGTTGTAGACTTCCCTATCTGGTACGTTTATGTTTGAAAAATGCCGTGCCCGTTTAGCAGCTACGTGGACCAATGGAGCATGGAATTGCTCAAGATGCATCCAAGCCTCTACCTGGAAGATGAATTTCTTGGTCCAACCAGCCTTCGGGCTGTCGTTCCACCTATGCTGCCATTTACTATTGTATGTCGTTTTGCGTCCGTCTTGCCGTCTCTGAGGGTCGTTTCGTTTCGGATGGCTGAGTATATCTCGATCCTCTCTACCACTAGTAGGTCTGAAGGTCTTATGCTAGCCAGAACTTTTGCTGCATCGGTCGAGGTGATGCGTTATGCCCGGGTGATACGAATAGCGTTCTTCTCAGTCTATCCAAGTTCCTCTGGGTCAATGTTGCGCTGACTCAGACTGGAGCCGCGTGAGATGAGTTGGTCGCGCGACACCTTCACCAGCAACCTCGTCTTCTTTTCACCCGGGCTACCGATGTTTGGCACCAGCCTTGCTTCATTTTTTACGAGCTGTCTCCAGCACCTGGGCCACGTGACTTCTGTAGACCTCCAGGGTTGTTTCTAGATAGTTCAGCTGACTAGCAATCGGGAACGTTGTCCTCAGCTTCCCTATTTCGATGGCAACCTGCTCTCTAAGACCCAATTCACACATTATAGGCGAAGAGACGAAGGCGCGGTGACGGCGTGGCGAGAGGAACGACGCTTTTACGCCACCTCTATATAAACATATGGTGTAATTCCCACTTAGGTAACGAGGCGCTGGCATTTACCTCGTGCCTCTCGCCGTGCCGGCACCGCGTCTTAGCCTCTTCGCCTGAAACACAGTGGCTGCGAGGCGAGAGGCACAACTCTTCCACGCCGCATCTATGTAAGCATATGGTGCAATGTCCCCCCCTTCACTGCATATGGACATCACAATCGCCTGTGCGGCGTGCTTGCACCTCGCCTGCACCGCGCCTCCGCCTGACGCCCCTTATTGTGCCTTAGTGGAGAGCAGACATCGGTTTTGCTAGTTATCCAATCTGCCATCATCTCCGTTGCTTATCTCGCATTGGTTGTTATTCCTGCAAGGTGGCGTCCGTGAACAACCAACGCCATGCCGTTTTGTCGTCGGATAGTTACATATGCAAGGCATCGCCGTACGCCATGTTCGACGGGAGGGGGCCCTGGGCCTGATCGCTGGGGTACCCCTCCTATTACTTCATGTGTGGTCACTTCTCTGGCTGCTTCGTAGGTGATCTCACGGTTACTAACGTATCCCTGTACGAGTCTGCATGGTTGGGTGAGGATTTCCAATCGGTACAGGGGCTACTTGATGATCTCCCAGGGTAGTGTATTGAATGCGTTGGCGATGTCCAGGGTGACCATCATGCAATACCTTCGTCGTCTCCATGCTCTCGTGTTTCCACAACCAGTTCGCGGACCGCCAAGATCGTGTCTGTTGTCGATCTGCCTTTCCTGAAGCAATGCTGTCGACTATACACTCCACCGGCAGTTTCTTAGTGAGGCGGTGTGCAATAATTCTCTCCTACGTGTTGGCGATTTCGTCTAGTAATCACAGTACTCTATAGGATCTTGCGTCAGTGGGCGGTTTCCTAGGCTTCGGCATCAGTACCAACCTGGCTTTCTTCCATCGCCTGGGAAATATGCCCCTCTAGACAGCGGTTCGAGATTTGCTTTATGCTTTCTGCTATGGCTGGTGCTGCCGATTTGAGTACCTCAGCCCGTCCGGTCCCGAGACCTTCCTACCCCGCAGCCTATTTAAGGCTGCCAGTACCACTCTTGCTAGTCTATCTCCCTGTTGGCCTAACATGCTTATGTTTTCATTATTGTTCCTGTGGTTGGTCCCGGAGGAAAGAGGACAGCCTCCACTTCCTTCACTTCCCAAGGGACTGTGGCTTCAGGGCCCGGCAGGCGAGCTCCTATTCTCTTTATTACTAGCTTGTAGGAGAAGCCCCACGGATCGTCCTTGACCTCATTACTAGCTTGTAGGAGAGGCCTCACGAATCGTTCTCGACCTCCTTACATAGCTTTCTTTCAGGCACCGCTCGATCGCGCGAATGTACTCTCCACGCCCTGTGTGGTATGGTCCTGGGGGAGGTCGGTGAGGGTTCAAGCCGCTCTTGCTATTTGTACTATTCTTTGTGTCTGGTCCGCCTCGCTTCGTGCTTCTGCGACCTCGGGACACCACCAGTATGGTTTACTTCTCCCTGGGTTAGTCTGCTTAATTGGGATTGCCCGCAGGATTGCCTCTTGGAGTCGCTGATTCAGTTCTTCCGCCTTTTGTCTTGGTTGTCGCTTGGTTGTTTGTGTGGGTTTTCTAGTGTGCTCTCAGTACCTCGATGTTCATTTGTTTGGTTGGCAATTTCTTAGGTTGTCGGGGTAGATATCCCGGAGGAAAGAGAACAGCCTCCACTTCCTTCACTTCCCAAGGGACTGTGGCTTCAGGGCCCGGCAGGCGAGCTTCTATTCTCTTTATTACTAGCTTGTAGGAGAAGCCCCACGGATCGTCCTTGACCTCATTACTAGCTTGTAGGAGAGGCCTCACGAATCTTTCTCGACCTCCTTACATAGCTTTCTTTCAGGCTCCGCTCGATCGCGTGAATTACTCTCTCCGCCATGTGTGGTAGAGGTCCTGGGGGAGGTCGGTGAGGGGTCAAGCCGCTCTTGCTATTTGTACTATTTTTTGTGTCTAGTCCGGCTCGCTTCGTGCTTCTGCGACCTCGGGGCACCACCAGAATGTTTTTTTCTTCTCCCTGGGTTAGTCTGCTTAATTGGGATTGCCCGCAGGATTGCCTCTTGGAGTCGCTGATTCAGGTCCTCCGCCTTTTGTCTTGGTTGTCGCTTGGGTATTTGTGTGGGTCTTCTAGTGTGCTCTCAGTACCTCGATGTTCATTTATTTGGTTGGCAATTTCTTAGGTTGTTGGGGTAGATATCGGTCGGGTTGAGCGGCCACTCTGCTGGTTTGGATCGTGTATATTATATATCTTTGGTCACTCAGTGACTCGTCGTCAATTTTTGTGAAAAGAAGAAGATTTTGGGTTTGGTATTTATGTAAATGGACGTGTGCTCTTACAGACTTGAAATCAATTTAGTCATAAGTTAAAAAGTAACTGCGTATGTCGAATTATATAAATACCAAACGCAAAATTTACACTTTACACAAAAATTTAAAAGTGACCTACACTACTTTCATTCTCACAGGCTCACATATATATATATATATATATATATATATATATATATATATAAATCAGGATTACATGACGTGGGAAGGAGGTATGGTTAGTTGGTAGGCGCCCGGTAACTTTTCGTCTTTTGAAGATTCATCCACCCCCGGAAAAAATGTTTATTTGATCTAGATTATACGGAAATCAAATTATAAATTAAATATATGTGAGTTTCTGCCTTTTATCTGTTAATGAATTAGTTAATTAGAATCTTTGGTTGTCTAATCCCAGTTCATGGTCACAAAAAAAGGAGAATTCTCAATTATAAAGGTTTAATGTACAATATACTACGCCACGGAGCTGTTAAAAGAAAGTGCCTAATGTGAAAAGAGTATGATAATGGATGAAATAGTTAACATATCATTATATTGAAGAGTACTTTTCGAAAATGAGCTTTTTTAGTCTAATCATTCAAACATCGCTCATGTGCTTAAGGTTTTAAATAAATAGAACAAAATCCGATGGTAGTGATATTGCTGATATGCTGATATTCGTACTAACAAATAAATGTATTTTCTAAATCTGGTAAGCCATAATTTCCCCCACCTTAAGTCTATTTGAAAAACAAGTGTAGTCTGAGCGACTTATTTTTTGTTTCAAGAGATTGTAAACAAAGCGCTAACCAAATCCGTCTAAATCAGAATAAATCGCCCTTACACAAATTTATATTGGATGGGGACTCTTAAAGATAGATATTCCAGTATTACATACTTTATTTTGGGGGACACGGTCCGATCTTATAATAGACGGAGGGTTAGATATACTTATTGAAAGCGGAAACAGCGATGATGGAAACTGCCAAATCGCAGGAAAATGCTATCAGAAAACGGTTACGATGGAAGCGAACTAGCTCCTTAGTTATTGGAAGTCCATCCGAATCATAACATGACAGATATATTTTAATATTACAGCGGACGCAATAGAAAAAGACCATATATATATATATATATATATATATTTATTTCAGTGTTGTTGTAAATAAATCAGTATACATTCCTTATATGCCATTAGAGAATACGGAATAGTGGTAGTTATTGCAGCGGTTGCCAAATTTCTTTCACTCCGGGCGCGTTTGCTAAAGGTCGTTTTAGACAAGACAATTTCTTAGCTGAAAAGTTGTTTAAGAATTGAATTCATATATCCTTCTCCCATACAATTTGTCCTTGACAAATAGAACGCGATATATTTCTCCATTCAGTCTACCATCCAATTCAATATTTCAAATAATTTGCTGTATGATACGAGACAATTTATATTGTCTCGCATCTTGATTAAAGGTCGTTTTAGACAAGACAATTTCTTAGCTCAAAAGTTGTTCAAGAAATGAATTCATATATCCTCCTCCCATACAATTTGTCCTTGGATGGATGGAAATGGAACGCGTTATATTTTTCCATTCAATATACCATCCAATTCAATACTTCAAATAATTTGCTATTAGATACGAGATAATTTATATTGTCTCGTATCTTGACTAACTTTTGAGTCAAGAAATTGTCTTGTCTAAAACGACCTTAATACACATTATTACATTTTGTAAAATGGTTACAAATTTATGGAAAGAGGTAGCTAAAAAGAAATGAAATTTTTAAATTTCAAGGAAATTAAATTTAATGTAACAAAATGAAATATTATAATATTTAATATGATTCAAGAGACACCAAACAATCAAGAGACATCATCTCGTAATAGTTTCCGAAAACAGAAATCGTTTCAACTGCCCTACAAAATTGCCCCGATCTATTACTTTGAATGAAAAAATGTAAGGACTTGCTACTTCAGAATATAGTCCTCGAGTTACAATAGATGACACTGTCAGTATATTATCAAATTATAAATAACAAATGATTAGATATTCCTGAATATTCCCGAGAACATATTGAAAATGATATAGACGCAAACTGTACAAGATTAAATGTCATAAAAAACGAAACTGTAATTTATATGCGAGAAACGTACTTGTCAGTGAAAACCACCACAAAATTGAATCTTATCCGTTCTTTACATTGAGCAAGCGTAATAAATCCAAGCGGAAACAATTCATTACTATTATTCGAAAGACTTAGCATTTTTCCAGCATCGCAGACCGCTGTTATCTATCAGTATAAATCAGAAACTCAATTTGGTCCAGCTTAAAGACGACATTAATCTCGGACCTTTTAATAAATGCGGATCAACTGTGAAAAGCAAATAGATTTAATTTATTCGAGAACGAGATTGGAGCTCATCTAAATGTGCAGATTTTTATGCGCCCCCTTCACGTGAACCGAACCCCCTAAGGACTCGCGACCGTATAGGTGCGATCGAGACGGATGGAATCCGATGTGCGGGCCGAATGTTTACATTCACTCGAACGGATTTAGCGGTTTCATTTTGCTAATGGACGGGCCCCAAGTGTGTTACATCTTTATATTACGCGCGCCGGACAGCCCGATCGGAGAGCATCCCTTGTTATACTTTTCAAGACAAACATTCTTCCTAGAGCGGGCGACTACCAAATGAAAAGCTTTTGACCTATTTGTTTTAATGAAAACTACTCTTATTAAAGACGGTTAACTCTCATATATTTAAACAACAACATTGTGTGTTATGTCATGACGAATTCGACTTTTAAATATCTCAAAATATCTGGTGTGGGCAACACACGATTTTCCGAATTAATGAATTAATATCATATGTTTGTAAAGTCCTGTGGGGTTTTCGTAACAGGTCATAAGTGGTGAACGTCATCTTGATTTAACCTTGTAAAATCTAGTGGAGTTTTCGTATCAGGGCATAGGAGGTGAAAGTAATTTTACTTTAACCTTGCAAAACCGAACCAGGACGGAGTTAGTGAACGTCATTTTGCTTCAATCTTCAATCTAAGGCGCTTTCTTTTAGCATGGTTTGTCATTGCTAGTCGCCCCCGTGGTGTGCAGTATCGCTCAGGTCTTGCGGTGATGCGCCGCCGGTTGTAAGAGCCTGGGTAGAATTATGCGCATCGGAAGCGGTACATAGAACAAGAAACAATAAGCCCGTACCAGCCCAGAGTGATAAACGAAAGGCACTCTAGTGGGGTTTTTGTACTAGCGCATATGTTGTGAACCTTATTTTGATCAACCCTGCGAAATCTAGACTTTTTACCCAGCTCAGTGGTCGAGTGGTTACAGGCGTCGCCCGTCTCGTACTACGCATTGGGAGCCTGAGTTTTCGCGAATCACATTTCACAGTATTTCAGAGGTTTTCTGTGAGGTTAAAGTAAAAACTCCTCTGAGCTTCTGCCTTGACCGGCGGAAAAACCTCACGACTGATAGCCTTATAAAGATAGAAGTTTTTTTCTAGTATTTTTGTTCCTATCAGGACATTGTCTTGTTATACATAGTTGCTCTAGTATTGTCCTGTTAGTCTTGGAATCTTCTTTGCAGTCGTTCAAGTCGCAGACAATAAACTATTTCACCTAGTTCACCTCTGTATTTCAAGATCACTACCCCAATAATTTAAAATACATTATATTACCAAAAAATTCATATAAATGTTAAATGAAATCGTTAGAAATTAAATAATCAATTACATGAATATATTTATATTATATATATATATATATATATATATATATATATATATATATATATATATATTTGTAAATTGTATAGGATATTACATGGCAATGTCACATATATAGCTGTGTTTGAGTCTGGAGATTCATACAATGAAATGTACTTGCCGTTTGTAAATAACAATTTACTCGCTTAACTTCATCCAATTTCCTCAGTCTGGAAATAGGTTCCAGGTACATTATTAACCAGACTGCTGCATTAAATAGACGTAAATGTGAGAAGTTTTTCATAAAAGGTGTAACATCAATTTAAACTAGTATTATAGTAAGTGGGAAAATATTATAAAACATGTTTAAATCATTTATAACTTTCTCACGGGGAATATAATTGTATAAAGTAAATCTCTAAATAAAAATATCACCAAACCACAATATTAACAAAAGACCAACCATATAGTAATATCCTTCTACATATACGTGTGACATACAAATTACCTGCAATTATATAGATATTTTTAAAATAATAATATGGCTTACTATAATTCTTCTAAATCATGCTTATAAAAGTTTTAGAAGCAATATGTGTTCCAGATAAAGTGCTCTAAATATAATATGAATGCTTTGGTTTAGTAATACGACGCGACCTGGAAAACTGAAAGTGTTAATAAGCTGCACCAGTCCGTCAATATTTAAGTAGTGCCATGTCCTCCAAGCTCAATTAAATATTTAAAACAGCAGCAGGGGCTTAATTACTTTTTGCATCCTTAGAGAATTTTTGATAAGCATGCAATAGAATACGAAATGCTAGTGCTATTTACTTTCATGAAAGCTGCAACTAGTAAAATAATTTTCTACATAAAATGATGTTATTATGTTAGTAACAGAGAATTAAAAAATATTTAATTCACTAATTTAATAAAAATTTCTTTTCTGTTTCATATTGACCGTTATCCAGCATATGGGTTGAGGGGAGGATAGCCATGTTGATTTATAACCAAATTACAGAGCCTGTTTCATACAATTTTAAAAAACTTCTATCTATATAAGGCTATCAGCAGTGAGGTTTTATTGATGGCAAATGGAGAAGTTTAATCATTCGGTATTTATCATAACATCACAGAAAACCTTTGGTGGGGTATGAACTCAAGCTCCCCAATACAACGTATTCGTTTAACATTCGGAACGAGTGTTGTTAGGAATTGCATCCCTTATCTATACGAAGAGTGTGGTGAGGTCCTGTTAGATCACTCCTTAAATCTAATCCAATTTAATGGGATAAAACTGTATATTTATGAATTGAAACATATGTTTACTTTATTTAAGAATTTATTATCATAGACGTACAACTGTGTTTTCATACGTAACTCAATTGTATCCATATGTCAGGGATGGCGAACCTATGGCACGCATGCCATAAGTGGCACGTATGATGAAATTGTTTGACACGTAGCTTCGCACGCTGACGTGTAAAGCCATAACCGCAACTAACATTTGTTTTATAACTCAAGCAACTTAGTTCCGAGCTATAAGCCAAATATGCCACTATTGATGACAAAAACAACAAAAAAGTAATTTTATTATTATTAACTTCTATTCAATAGAATTTCAAGTTAAATGTTGTTTAATTATGCACGAAAATTATTTTTTTGAGCTTTTGGCACGCAAGCATAAAAAGGTTTACCATCTCTGCTATATGTTATTGAATAATTTTAATTAAAAACTACAAATTTCAATTCATTAATATACAGCTCATGTATTTTAATTAAACTATGTTATTAATATAACCCCGTTAATGATATTCTATTATTTTCCCGATCGTATACAAATTTATATGTAATAAATGAACCCGAAATTATGCAAAATCGTTTATGAAATTACGTATTCGCAGTTATGCAAAATTAATTGATTCACACGCAAATGCATATTGTGCATCGTCCGCGGTAATGGGGTGGTTTGTGTTTGTGGCGGGATCGATGCAGTCACATCCTGTAATATATTAAGGTAACAATGCGTCCCGTAAGTGCGACAATGGAGGCACAATCTACCCTAATATATGGCTCAGCAATTGATAACGGCGAATGTCGCAAAATCATTCGCCGCGTTCGGCCGGCGTGTGAGAATTGTATTCATTAGCGATTCGGCGTTAATCATGCATGGACATTTTCACTGCGTTCATTATTATGATATTGCTTGGAAATGTAATTTTGATATTGAATTTCGCTCGCATCAACAGCTATGGATATAAATATTATTACGAGCTGTAATAACAAATTATATTGGTTACTTAATCATCGGACGACGTATGTGGTTATAACTTTAAAACACGCCGTGTCGTTTTTACACTCGATATTAAAGCATATGTGCTTTAAAGTTACTAAAGACAACAATGCCAATTCATATACATATCATTCATACAGATTATTTATTTCTATTAGTTTATAATTATATTCTTTTTATATGCAATTCCGACTTCATGATCCCCCCACAAAAGTCTTAGAAACTGAGAAATTGAATGGTTGTGGCGACTACTATGTGGTAATTCATTTTCAATACAGGAGATAAATCAAACTACTATGTTGTTTGCCATTTTAATAGTAAAAAATATAGTTTGATTTATCTCGTTCATCTTAAAAATTGCTTGAAATTATCATTTGAAACAAAAACTCACTTTTCGAGATGTATCTCAGTAAGTGTTTGTCGTATCGATTTCTACTTTGTATGTTTGGATACAAGGGATGACGTTTTATTCAGGAACAGTATTATTTTACCGTGAGATGCTAGAAACCAAGCAATCGTCAAGGAGGCGGGAGTATGTCAAATTTTTCAAATTAAAATCTAGTACACTGCTAAAAAACATACAATACGGTTCATCTTAAAAATTGCTTGAAATTACCATTTCAAACAATAACGCACTTTTCCAGCTGTTCCTCAGTAAGTGTTTGTCGTGTCGACTTCTAGTTTATATGTTTGAATTTATGGGATGTCTTTTTATTCAGGAACAGTATTAATCAGAATATACGTATATTATTTTATCGTGAGATGCTACAAACAACAAGCAGTCGGGAAGGGGGGGCGGGAGGACGTCAAATTTTTCAAATAAAAATCTACTACAATGCTAAAAAAATACAATACGAAACAAATCTGGCTTAGTTTAGATTTTTTTTAAAAATGGTCGTTTTGAAAACGCCTATTTTGCACTGTATCTCGATAACTAAAAGACATAGACGGTTGCGGTTAGACTAGTCGAACAGGCAGGTTTTTGGAAACACTTTAGCATGGTCGACCATCTACATACCATATGCAGCCTAATCAAAAAATGCACATAATACAACTTCCCTCGGATATGGTCTTTATCATCGATTACCACAAAGCATTTGATTCTATAGAAATGTGAGCTATTTTGACAGCATTAGATAACGTCAGAATCAACTCCAGATACTCATCATAGTAAACATATATGAGAACGCTCCAACCTAAAATCGATAGGTAGAAATTCAGTCAAAAGAGGGATTTGATAAGGGGACACAATATCCCCCAAGCTATTTATTCTGGCACTTGAAAATGTTTTTAAAACTTAACCTTGCTCAAATGGGAATGAATATCGATGGAACCCGTTTAATCTACCAAAGTTTCGCATAAGATATTGTTTTAATCAACACCATGTCCGACGAAATATAAACTATGATAGAATAACTTTACCAAGTATCTAAACAGGTACGGTTTAAAATGAAGCTAGTCAAAACCAAAACGATGAGCCGTGACACAATTCAAGCTTCCGTCGTAACCATCCTGTAGGACACGTATTCGAGTATATTTATCTGAGACACACTATTATTTTGGGTATGCAAAACCAAAACGCGGAAATATAATCATCCACTAGGACACTTATCCGAGTATATTTATCTGAGACACACAAAAAATGTAAAACCAAAACGCCGAAATATCGAGTCCAAAGCTAGGCTGCGTTCGGCAAATTGGGCTTCATCCTCAAACCAACACATATCCCTCCAAACCTCAAGCTAAAGGTCTACCATACGTGTGTTCAACCACTCACAACATACGGCCTAGAAACCATGTCACTAACGCAGAAATTTGTTTACAGATTTCAAACCACACAAAGAGCCATGTTGGGAATTAGTTTGAAAGACAGAATGAGAAACGAGGAAATACGTAAAAGTCCAAGAAATTACGCAATGCATTGCTCGACTCAAGTGGCAATGAGTGAGTCATATGGCAAGGCAGTCCCCTAGCAGTTGGATCATCGAAATTATACAGTGGCACCCCAGAGAACGGGAAAGAAGCCCGTGAAGATCTCAAAAACGCTAACGGGATGACTTTAAAGCGGCCGCAGGAAAAAACTGGGCGCAAAAAGCGCAGAACAGAACGACGTGGAAACAACTGTTCAGAAGTGAACGACTTCAGCCTGAAGAAGGAGCAGAAGTGCTGCAATACAGAGGACTTCCATGAAAAACATCCAACATCATCACGAAGTCATACCATCACTTCAACTGCAAGTGAAACAGAAATCCGAGCAGATCAACGTGAGTGCAGGGTACTACAAGGTTGCAATATGTTCATGTTCCCTCTGCTATTCATTATAGTACTTGATACAGTACTCAAGAAATGTCTAAACATACCGAGAGGCAATACGAGAGGAATCAATAAAAGACTAGAAGACTTTGAAGACGACCTATTATTCTTAACACACAAGCGACAGCAGGCCAAAATAGATGCACTGATAGAGGAAGCCTCTAAAGCAGGCCTTTTATTGCAGTGGGGGAATTCGTTTATCCCTCGGAGATGTAGAACTCGCATTTCAATGTAGGTGATGCCCACTAAACATCCAACCCGTGCTCACGACCATGCTGGTCAGCCTCCTTAGCGCTGGGTAGTTGTCCGACGTAGGATGTTTCCTATCTCCGTCTCCTGCCCGGCGGATTGGCTGCCAATCCATCCTGGTACTGATGACCGCTCTAGCGAAGGAAGTCACAGCGTCCCATTTTTCGGGTGTCTCTAGTATGTTTGGTACCAGGCGGGCTGTTGTTGCCTTCTCGACAAACACTTCCGCAAACTCCTGTCTCTCCAGAAAATATTAAGTAAATTAAAGTATTAAGACATTGGTGTCTTTTTTCTTCAATGTTAACTATGACAGTAGCATCTGGTGTTGAAGCAGTAAATCCTTCTCGTTGTACATTTTGCGACTACCCTACCCGACTATAAGCCAACACAGTTGTGGACAGTTTGCCAATAAACCTTCTGCCACTGGCATTATCAATTTGACTTTTGCATAGGGTAGCTTTAGCATAGTGTGGCTTTACCATAGTGTAGCTTTAGCATAGTGTGGCTTTAGCATAGTGTGGCTCTAACCTCCCGGGCCGCGAGGGTAGGTTATATCCGTGCTACCACGGCTTCTGTGCTAGCTGCCTTCTGCGAGGCTTGCAGAATGTGGGCCCCACTATACGGCCCACATTCTGCAGGCGTTGCTTTTCAAGGTGCCCATGCAGCTAATTGTGTGTTTGACCTCGATTGTTACCCCCAGCAGTAGGATGATCCTACACCTGACCGTACCAACCCTTTTGGTGCACAGTAGGGCAGCCTCTATCTTATGGGCGACGACCTCTAGTCCGATGTCCTTCATTCTTCCTGTGACTTGATTAACCGCTAGTTGCACGTTGCGCTTCAGCACGTCTACATCCCGCTTCCGACTGTAAGGTCGTCGGCTACCGCGACCGCCTCGATCCCCGGTGGGAGGTTCAGCCTCAGAACACGTCGCACACGATGTTCCAGAGTAGGGGTCCTAAGAATGAACCCTCTAACTCTAAGGCTCCTCTCGTCAAGTGTTGCCTGACGTCTGTGCTAATTCCTGCAACTCAGATAGCTACTCAGCAGGCGTACTAGTGGCGTTGGGGTATGTAAGCTCCTCAGCGCCTCAATGATTTCCTTCGCAGGAGGAAACTATCCGTAACAGGGAGCTTCAGGCAATGCCTTCGTCTCCTCAGTAGTCCACTGTTTAAATTCTCTACCTGTTCTATGACAGCCAGTATAGCGTCGACTGTTGAACTCCCCTTGCGGAATACTGGGATGGTGCCAGTCTGCCCGCCTTTTCTATCATCTCCGGCCAGTTCATCGCCAGCCGCTCTAGAATATTGATCATGCCATCCAACAAGCATAGTGGCCTAGAGGACGTAGACTTTGCGGCAGTCTTTCCCTTTTTTGAGATGAGCAATAATTTGGCTTTTTTCCATCTGGTGCGACATATGTCCTTCATCAGGTAATGGTTGAATGTGTTTTTAGCGTACAGACTTATGGCAGCGGCTGCTGCATTCAGGGCCACGTTCAGCAGGCCGTCAGGGTCAGGTCCTCCATGATCGGACCTTTAGTACCTCCTCCTCGCTGCATTGTCTGTGTTCGTCGTTGTCGGTATCGGTGTCGTCCGGAAGTTTGTCGTATGGCTCGTGTGCACTTCAGCGGCCACCGCTGCTGTTCCGCCGGCTAGAATTGCCTCTGGTTCCGCAGGCCTTGCGTCGAGGCTCTTCATAAAGACCCCTGTAAGATCATCGACCTCCACTACCTCACACGGAAGGCTCCAACAGCGGTTTTAGTTCCGCTCGATAGCGACTCTATTCTCCTTCCTCTTCTCTCTGTATTGGGCCAGCAACTGGCATGTTGGTAGTCCTACCGCTCTCGCCCCTTGTGTTTTCCCGCGTTCCTTGTTGGTTGTCCTCCTTTCCAGCACTACCTTCTCGCATCACCAGTAGTCCTGACGTTTCCGTCCATTCGCCGCTCTGACAGGTATCGTGGCATCACAGGCTTCCCGCATTTTGGCTGGTTGGCGGGTTGGCCATATCCTCGGCTCCCTTGTGGCTTATGCTCGAGGTTTGGAGTAGGGGTCAGCGCTATCAAGCGATATTAGGCATCAGGTTGACGCTCGTGTTCTACTTCCTGCCTGTTGCTGCTATGGTTGTTGGTTGTGGTGGTTATTCTTTTGCTGTTGCTCCTCGATGCCGCGACCACGTATTCCATGAGTGTGTGGTTGCTTAGTGTATCTTCGTCTATCATTTTCTATCCCGCAATTCTTCTGTACACCTCGGTCGTTGCTGCCGTAATGTCGATATGCGAGATGGCCTCTCATAAACGTTGGGGAGGCCCCAGAGTTGCAGGGAAAGAGGTCTAGGGCGGTTGCCAGCTCCATACCTATTACACTCTTGCGTCCGTGCGTGGCGCACTCTACTGAACAGCTTCCGCGAGCAGGTGTCCCTCTAACTATCACTCTGCTTCCTGACGCCCTCACTGCTGCTTCGAGCCTCTGCAGGAAAGCCACCATGCCTGTATTTGGGGAGACGTAGCCGCTGATGATTGTTACGTCCTTGGTGTTCTGCCGCCGTTGATTAATATCGGTGCGTCACCTGTTATTTTAATGGCAGCATCGCCACCCGGCCCGTCAGTTAGCCATGACGCATTAACCCTGCCATGGTCCGGTTACTGACTATAATGACGTCTGCCGAGGGCTGCCGTTGACAGGAGCAGGTCGTTAGCGAACCTGCCCCTACCGATGTTGACTTGGAGTAGTCTTAGTTTGGATCCTTATCGAGTCATGGCCACATTGCGATTGCTGCTAGCAGAACGGCACCTCTGCCTTACAGCCCGTCGCGTGGAGGCCCTCCTTTCCGCACCGCGGGCACAAGGACCTCCGTTACTTTCTCCTACAGCTGGTGATGTTGTACTCGTGTTTGTCGCCAATCAACCTTCTAGCATTTTACATAAAAAATGTATGCCCGAAAACACGAAATATAGAAAATTCTCTACAACTTGCATTTAAATATATAAACAATAGTGTGCAATCGACTCTTCTCGAGTCTTTCAACCTCTGCATTTAAAATAAAAGAATTATGTCCGGAAAACCCGACCATTCGTTAAGTGGGGTTGCTAACTACTGTACTGGCATATATTATAGATTATTTTTTTATGTTTTGATGTTTTATTACAAAACTATTTCAAATTATTCTATAACATTTATAAAACGTATTAAATATATATTTTTTAGCTAAAGATATGCCAAATGCCCCAATTTATTACTGAATGCAGACCTTTCTATATAATTCACATCCATTGAATAGCTTTTACATTCGGGATATTCGGAGATATAAAATGATTAAGTTGAAATTAAAATCTGTAAAGAAAACATCATACGATTTCAATACTTTAGCCATACCTCGTCTTACATTCGAGTTAGATATTACAACAGCAAGCAGCTTTTTAAAATAATAAGTAAATTCTTTTCCCTTGTGCACCGAATTCCGTAGCTTACATTATTAGTGGCATCCCCTTTTGGAATCGGCGCGTAAACTTTTGCATTTTATGGTCGTATTTTTGACCCACATTTCGTTTTTTCCCTGTGTAGGACGTGCAAAGAGCCCCCGGTTTGAATTTTACGGGCGTGCTCCCTCACTCCACCGCTGCCTTTTCCCTCTGTGTTAAAGCTCGCGCAGAATCGACGCTCGCCACCGCTCTCGCACCACCGTCACGGTCCAGAGTCGTCGGGACGCGGTAGTCATTGGCGACGCTCCGATCAGCTCGCTATCGTTCGCGCCGCGGTGATTACACTGTTACTACACGGTGTTACAACACTACTCCAATTGTGTTAGTTGATCCTAGAATTCGATTCGTCATATCGATTGTTTGCTAATTTATTAATTGACTGTTGTGTATAAAAAATATTTCGTGTGATAAAAAACATTATTGGTTGGTGGTGGTGATACTCAGGTATGTCTTAATAAAACAAATGTTATTAAAGACATATATTTAGCTTAGAATTGAGTCTTTTAGACCTTTTAGGTTTTAAGCAATATAAGTTTCCACGCTAAGCTTTTTACGATGGAAACTGTCACGGTTGCTTATAAATGAAGATATCTCGAGAGTACATATGCTTTTTATCACGCGGCGTAAGGCGGATGATACACTTTCTAAGAGATTTAGGTCAAAGATAGCCAGGCACAATCAGAACGCGGCGGCGGAATTAATAAATCCTCCAGCGCGTTTAATGTAGCAAGCTCAGGACCATTTAGTATGCGTTTTCTAAAATATGTGGTAATTGTCTCAAGTTTTAATCAAGGCTCAACTGCGTTGCGGTTGGATGGTATTTACCAAAATTAGTAAATACTTGTACTCAAATAAATTACTCACGCAGAGCTGCCAGGGTGCTACGAATAATAGGCTCTAATATGCTTTTAAGCCGATGTGAAACGGCTTTAGATGGAAAATGGTAGTCATTTGAACAGTATTAAATCAACAACAAAAATACGCAGTGCTCGTTATGAATTTTAATTGAATTTAATTTTATATTTGTTAATACGAATTATCAATTAATTAAAATGCTGAGTTTATAAAGCAAGCAGATATTGTTGCAATACTAAATTTTAATAATTGGAATATTATCATTATAAAAGGCGCAAAGATCCATGCATGTATGTATGTATGTATGTATGTATGTATGTATATTATTATAATAAACGTTATTCATCAGTGTATAATGAATTCATTAATTATGTGGCTATTTGGCAGAAGCTGATATGTAAATTTTACTAAATGTTCAGGAGAGCAAATACAAATTGCCATCAGGCGTTTTGGTTATTGTGACATATCAGATTTTAACAACTGTCAATATACCCACTTCAAGTTTATATGTTTCATATCAGTTGTTGGCAGATTATAGAAAACTTGCTGGTTATTGAAATCATACAAAAAGTGATATCAACTTTTGTCAAATAGCAACATAATTACACCATAATAAACTAAACGTTAGACAAACGTAAATAATGAATTTATAATCATGTAAAAACACCGCCCTCGATTTCACGAATTACATTCTTGCACCACAAAAACATAAATGATATTTTCAAAAAATTAATTATTTTGCTATAATATATATATATATATATATATATATATATATATATATATATATATATTATGCTATAATATATGCTATATTTGATATAATATATTATATCCTACCACCCTAAACAATTAAAACTCACAACACCGACTCTTACAATGATAGCAAAATTAATAGATGACTATACGGTTAACTACAAAACATTGACTTCACTCTTATCTATAAAGATTAGTAATATATGGTAATAAAGATATAAAGTTCGAATTAATTTTCTGGTATATATATATATATATATATATATATATATATATATATATATATATATATATTAATTTAATTTATTGAATTAAAATTTAATAATACATGCTTCTATATATCACAATGTGATAATATTTTAAATGTTTGAATATAAATCAATAAAAATTAAGTAAAGACAATATTAATAAAACGAGCCATGACGATTCCAAACAATATTATCGAATTACAACCCGGCGCCTTCGCCATTTATAGAAATATAATCCATAGATTATATAATAAAATCGTTTGACATCCATAATATAACATTTTTTTTCAATACAGCAACTCTCCTAGGCAATGATTCTATTTGAACTATATCTAATTTGAGAGGAGTTAGGTCAAATTATTTCATTAATTAATTGAACTGTAAACTGAGAGCGCAACTGAGAATTGGTCATATAATATAAAATGTACTTTCAATAATAACATACTTTCTTATATAGTATTATAGTGTAAACAAATAAATCATCAAATATTAACAAATGTACTTATAAATTATAAACATACAAAAAAAAGATATGATTACGATACAAAGAATTAATTAATCAGGATTTAATGGATACATGAATAAAAATAAATTAAAGTCAAGAGTGTATTGAGTCGCAACTTTAAATTTACATGCCATAATGATTCCAATACAATATTATTGAATTACAACCTGCCGCAGTCACCATTTATCAATAATCAAGCACTTGAATTGAAGAATACGTATACCTTGAACACACGAACAAATTCAATATCAATATCAAACAATGCACATTTAAATAAGAATAGAGCAGACCTAGGCTGCTTTCGGCACTCTTGTACGTGTCCTTAAGGAACCGAAGATCAAAGTGTATACAACGCTTATATCCTGGTAGCAACTACTTGAAACGCCAGAATAACTAAGAGCAGTGCAAGATTCAATATTAATATCAAACAATGCACATTTAAATAAGAACAGGGCAGACCTAGGCTGCATTTGAGACTCTTCTACGTGTCCTTAAGGAACCGAAGATCAAAGTGTATACAACGCATACATCCTGGTAGCAACTACTCGAAACGCCATAATAACTAAGAGCAGTGCAAGATTCAATATTAATATCAAACAATGCACATTTAAATAAGAATAGGGCAGACCTAGGCTGCATTTGGGACTCTTCTACGTGTCCTTAAGGAACCGAAGATCAAAGTGTAAACAACGCTTATAACCTGACAGTAACCACTCGAAACGCAATAATAACTAAGAGCAGTGTAAACCAGAGACCAACATAGGGAAGTATGATCGTCGTGAAAAAGGAGGCGATCAGAAGAAAAACAGGATTCACGGATGTAATAGAACAGAAGCTGAAAGATAATGGTGATAGGACGATCATGTCACTAGGTATGACCAATAAATTGACGAAAATAAATTGAGTCATGCAGTGGAGAGGTGTTGGGTTGGTAACCTAGTAATAGGTTTTACGCGATGAGAAGCCAGTGTTGTTGTTTTGTGTGGAAGTATGGGGATTCTCGCAATCCGGATATAATCGAAAGGGAGTAAGGCTGGTGTAGAATAGTCCAATAGCTACACCAGCCTTACTCCTTTTCGATTATATCCCACATGAGAAGCCAGTATTGTTGTATTGTGTGGACGTATGGGGATCCTCGCAATCCGGATAAATCGAAAGGGAGTAAGACATAGCATAGTGCAATTGCTACACCACCCTTACTCCGTTTCGAGTATATCCCAAATGAGAAGCCATTATTATTGTATTGTGTGAAAGTATGGGGATCTCTCAAATTTAAAAAATCTAATTTTATATTATTACTAAAAAAATAATAGTAATAACATAAAACTAGATTTCTAAATTTTTGAGGGTTAGTCTATATTTGCGTTTAGTCCGTCAGTTAGAAGATATTTTAAGACAACTTACAGATTAAAACATATATAAGTGTGAACCCACTAATGCTAATTGATATGGTGCCGCCAGTATTGTTGTATTGTGTGGAAGTATGGGGATCCTCGCAATCCGGATATAATCGAAAGGGAGTAAGGCATAGCATATTGCAATTGCTACACCACCCTTACTCCCTATCGAGTATATCCCAAATGAGAAGCCATTATTGTTGTATTGTGTGAAAGTATGGCGATCTCTCAAATTTAAAAAATCTAATTTTATATTATTACTAAAAGAATAATAGTAATAACATAAAACTAGATTTCTAAAATTTGAGGGTTAGTCTACTTTTGCGTTTAGTCCCTCATTTTGAAGATATTTTAAGACAGCTTACAGATTAAAACTTATATAAGTGTGAACCCACTAATGCTAATTGATGTGGTGCCGCCAGATGGCACTTAACTTTCCTCCTAGGGGTTAGTTATACCTTTTTTTTAACTTACAGATTATTTATTGCTATAAGAATGTAGAAATGAACAAAACAGGAAAAGCATTATTGTATAACTATAAGGAAACAACTAATATGAAAGGAACGGATATAACAGGGAATAGATTTTGAAAGAAAATGAGCAGCTAACTTCATTTTTTACTACTCTTCTCTAGTGGGTATCTATTTCATAAACACTCATGTGTTTATGAAATAGATACCCACCAGAGAAGAGCAAACATCAAAGCATCTCTGCATATCAACAAATAATCTCGGAAGTACTCTTGATATATCTATTTCTAGAAAACCACAGAAGAAAGCTAATAAAACACCGTTTAGTTGTAGATATAAGGAACGAGAGAATATGATTTGGAAGAGTAGAGATTATAAAAGACTATTGCCTATATTCACCAACATCCCATAAACGTTATAGGTCCCTTAAGCTATTGAATGTATAAATTTAAAATGTTATTATGACAGAAATGGTCAAAATAAATGTCAAAACCTTGAATAGCGCTTGTGATTGGAGCTTTGA
This sequence comes from Lordithon lunulatus, assembly GCA_963942505.1. Lineage (NCBI taxonomy): Eukaryota > Metazoa > Arthropoda > Insecta > Coleoptera > Staphylinidae > Lordithon > Lordithon lunulatus. The sequence goes on from OZ012669.1 coordinate 12,638,857, forward strand.
TGACACATTTTCTTTAATTTTTCAGTGTTTCCAATAGAGCTAATATAAAGTAACTACATTCCCTAGATAATTTATTTATTATTGCTATAACAACGAATACTTATGGGTTCAATGGATATTGATAGATTTATAGAACGTTGGTGAATGTGGGGGTTTCCTAGGAAGCGGTATCGACAAAAGCGGACGTATTTCACGTCATTTTGACGTCACACATTTCTTTTACATATATTTAAATAAATCCGGTAATCCAGAGAGCGGTATACGTTAAAGTATTGAGAAAATATCATGAATTACACTAGAATCTGGTGAGTTATTCAATTACATGTACTTAAAACGAATATAATAGGTGAATATCTTGAGATGGAGGAGATATACATAAGACATGCATGATGGACGAGAACTGGAATGGATAACTGATCTATTGACAAGAATAAAACAATTAAAAGACTTATTTAGTATTGGGGTTCATTATCTGCCACCTTGCAATTCATAATTATATGTATTTCATTTTGGTCCCTTGTCTCCAGTCGTCTCTGTTATCCTAGTCTTCATGGTTCAGGCTGGTTCAGGTTTCTTGCTTAATCCCGTCTATCCATGTTTTATTTTTTTTCATCTGTTTATATTTACTATAACTTTTCCGCCTATTTTTCGTTGATCTTGTATATCTCGAGTTAATAAATATTATATTCATAAATATTATATCCCGTAAAAGATATATTATATTCATAAATATTATATCCCGTAAAACAAACGTGTTCGTAAAATATGTTATTTTATATTTGAGCCCGAAATTCGATAATTATTATTTCTGTCATTGTATTTATGTCTTCCAGTTCCAGATCCTGTGTATATTTAAAGGGCGTGGCAAAGTAGACAATAACAATAAATACACAATATAACAAAATCTAATTCTACTCGTATTTGCTCTTGTTTATATATGCATCTGAATAACACTTTTACAGTAATAATTACTGTATTTATTACAATTATGTAACTATCTACCTTGGGTCCTTCTGTCTTGTGTTAATGTATTTGTCTGTGAGTGTTGGGACTTGTTACTTTAGAAAATCGTCTCCGAGTTTTGTAAAGTGTCGTTAATTGTATCCCAACGACACTTTTACATTTTGCGAGTATAAACAACAATATTACATTAATATATATATATATATATATATAGCAAGAAGATTGACGGACTGTTAAGGATATGATGTGGATGACGGCACCTAGCCTTTGGTTTCCAGTATTCCCCATTTGGACTTATACCCGTCATCCACATCATACATTATATATATATATATATATATATATATATATATATATATATATATATATATATATCTAGTTTATTAGGGTAGTGCAGCAATAAAACGCTATTTTACTTCAAGTACACTTTCTGTTGCCAATATTTCGTAGCTTACATTTCGCTACTTCATCAGGGCTCGGCTAAAAAAATAATTACTATATATATATTACCTTTCGATGTAGGCTACATTAAAAATATAAATATATATTTTCGACCAGAAATTGAGAAATAATTTTATCTCAGCTCACCTCATACCCGTTATATACTTTCTTGAAACCCGTATCGCTAAGCACACATCAAACACATTCAACTTGTGCGGCAGTTCACTTGTATATACAATTTTGTTGTTTATATCAGTTGCCTGAATGTTTGCCAACTCCAATATGTATTATCAACATAACTCCGCCTTAGGAGATTAATTTCGCCAAACTTCGCCGCAAATCCGTGCGATTCATTTTTTTCTTCCGTATAAACCCCCCGAATACTAATCCGGTCTCTCAACACGCCACTTATTTATGGCGTTAATGAAACAATATTGGCACCGAGACCGGTTCCTCGGGTCGGATCGTATTTGCATGTAAATTGTGTAACTTGAGTATGCACGATGAGATATGCCCCAGTGAAATATTTTGAGGGCGACAAGTTATTTATTAAGGCATATATAAGTAAGCGATCGATACATTATTCACATCTTTCTTTTATATAGTGTTGACTGATGTATTCTAATCCAAGGGAGGACATAAAACATTTCTATATAAAATACAAAGATGTACGAGTTTTAAATTTCGTACTGGGATCAAATTAATATACCATATATATATATATATATATATATATATATATATATATATATATATATATAGATGTCGTAAAACATATAGAAGTGTGAATCCACCTCTTAGCAATCTACATATCTAGACGGATCATTCCCCATATCTTCTTTTGGCTGCCGTAGAGATCATGTTCCATGTCCGCAGTGAAGGTTTCCCAGTATTCTTCATATTTCTGCTTGTACTCTGTTCCTTGTATCTTTGTAACGTAGCCACTCTTCCAACGTTCTGTTATATAGGTACTTCAGGTAGGTTTCTAGTTTTCCTCTTGTCATGTGTTTTACTTCTGACTTGAACCATGTTGTGTTGTGTTTCTTTGGGTTTTTGTTTATCCTCCTTCTGCCTAGTGCTTCATTGGCTGCTTTCTAGATGTGTAATTTTCCTTTTTTCCAACTGGTTTCCACATCGTCCTCGTCTGGAATTGGCTGTTCTCTGATTTTTTGGGTTGATCTTTTTTCGTACAAGTCCTTCACGGTGGGGTCACTAATGGATTCGATGTTCCGTTTGTCTACGTAGATAGGTGGTAGCTTATTTTTCAATTTTGTTGTGAGTCGAAGTTTTGTCATGACTAGTTGGTGATCTGGTCCAAGGTTCGCTGACGTTAGCGAGCGTACGTCAATTATCTGACTCGGGTGTACTACTCTATTCGAGAGTATATAATCGATCGTGGATGAATGTCCTTGCGTGTTAGAACAGGTTATCTTGTGTTGTGGCTTGTGATTGAAATACATATTGTTTATTCTCATCTCGTTTTGTGCACAAAATGTGGTGAGAGTTTCTCCGCTGATGTTGATGTGTGCTTCATTGAAACGTTGTTTTACGCCATCTACGATTGCATTACCAATTCTGGCATTCAGATCGCCCATGATTAGGATCTTCTGTTCGGTACGTATTTTGTCGACTTCGGTCTGCAGATGCTCGTAGAAGGTGTCAATTTCCTCTTTGCTTTTGCTAGGGTCGGGAGCGTAAACGCTGATAATATGTATTTAATCCTTGCCGGTGTCTAGGACTACTCTGAGGATTCTTTCATTGGCGTAGAATATATCTTCTATATTCTGTGTGAATTTATCACTGATTATCAAACCTACTCCGGCTGTGGCTCGTTTGTGTTTTTCAGTCCCACAATACTGCAGTATGTATCCTTTATATGTAAGATCGCCCCAATTTAAGTTGCAAAACGCAATCTAATAACTTTGTGTTCCATGGCGAACAGTCCAATCATCCTTCATTATGCCTTTTTCTGACCGTTTGTCTAGAAATTGCTATTTTTCAAGCTATTGCTAGGGCTCTAAACTAATTCTTGCGACTTATATTTAATATTTCGCTCACCTCTTGCATCTGTAGACTTCTTAGAACCTTGCCGTTTCACAGTCACTTCCAATTAAATTGAAACGTTTGAGTGCTTGACTAATTGTTTATAGTCCAACTCCTAACAAATATCGCTGACTACGTCTCTCGTTACTACTTCAATTTCTCTTAAATCGTATGGTCGATTAATTTCTTTTACTATAAGTGTACTGGACAAAGTGTAACCTTAAATGTAAAATAAATCACTAATAAAAATATATTGCCCCCTCTATATAATGTAATATATAATGATACTAGTTAAACTGTATATCGCAACTAGCCCCACGTTACGTAATAATATATTTCTTGAGCTATACAGCGCTCCTTACTTAAATAGCACTCGTACTTACAAGTTGTTACAAAAGTACTCCCTTAACTATTTTCGAACTCTTATTAAATCCACAAACAGCATCCGCCTTTTTCAAACAGTGCGCTAATTACTACAACTGTTTACTTGAAATTAATTAAACAACTTTCCGACATATTTTGAACGGTTTTGTTTTTGTTGTGCATCGCGTAACTTTCGTTGCTTATAAATTTCGAATTAACCGGCTACAAGTATCACTCCGCTGGAATAATGAATAAGAAACAAGTGTCGGCGGTGAGACAGAGATAAATCGATAACGGAGCTTGACGCTTGAAGGAGCTATTGCAAATTGCTTTTACGTTTAATTATAACGCAATAATTGGTGTTGTTATGATATTTGTATTAAAATGTAGAACGTATTGTTATTAATAGGTTGAACTGTAAAATGCCCGTTGGTGTAGGCTGGTACGAAACGGAAATAATATCCATTCAATGCGAAAATATTCAAATTTTCAATTGGAATTTTAAGTAATTATTTATTCAAATTGCTTTTGCAAAGTAATTATTTATATTTATGGAATTTACTGAAAATTTACATTAAGCCTCGTAGCGTATGTTTTAATTAAATGCAAATAAATACAAAATATGAAGTTTATTTATTTATGCTACTGTTTTTTTGTTGTAATTTATTGCGTAGAATATATAAATTAAAAATATTTTTACTCAGGCGTTAAATGAAAGGTATGTTTTTGTATAATTATAAGAATTTAAATATATATAATAAATGTTGAAATAATAATAAAATTATGAGTGATAATATTATAAGATTTGACTATGATATTGTTTAGTTGGCTTCGTAGTATCGTAGAAAATCCCTTAGTTTGCAAATCTATGCATGTTCCAAGTGCTCCTAATTACCATATAGATTCAACCGTTACCCATTCGAACGATATCGGTCTAGATTGTGACTTAGCACTGCGGCTTCACTCAGAAGTGTCGGAGGAATAATGGGGTTGATTGTGGGACAGCGCTCGTGCGCCGGGGAGCGACATAAGCGCATCGCTTTAGGGCGCCTAAAACCCGGCTAATGACTGACTGTATCGGATCAGAACACTGATTGCCCGGGACCGCATTTACATAACTTCAGGCCGCAGATTACATGGATCACATCGCTGATTTCATATATGCATAATTATTCACTGCAAATTGAAACGAATGCCGGGCTGGCCTTACTCGGAATAATTGCGGGGTCGATTCAACTTATTGGAAAACTAATTTCGCTGCAGTGAATATCAAACATTTTAATTCCGCCGTATGTGGGCCCGCCTGGCGAGGAAGTGAAAAAATTCAATTAATTTCGAATTATTGAAAGCGGGTATAAAATTTCAGCACGAAATCCATCACTCAATTCAGATCGGATGGATTCTGAAAGCCAACGCTTTTTTTCGCAACCACGTTTCCCCACCAGAACCGCGCTAAAAATCCATATTTACATATCGGTTTCGGGACGCTATTAGACCAAACACGTTTGAAAATATACTGGGATTTGTTGGTATAGCGTGTTTGCGTTGCGAATGCCTAAATGGAAACAGTTTTCTTGTTAATCTGTAACAAAAATATTTTGACGATGGCATAGAGATAGCGGCTATGCATTAATTCACGGAGAAACCTCATGGCAAATAAGATTCGTTTAGGTACTTTCTTGGGAATTTATAAAGAGATATAGATACACTTTTAGTACTATATTTTAATATAATGATTACTGAAAATGTTTGTTATACATACACAACATAACCATAATTATATAAAATGTATAATTTAAATTGTACGCCTTTCTGCAGAAAGGAAGCCACCCACAAAATATGTTTGTTTCTCTTACCTTTATACTCAAGGTATACAATTTAACTTAATGCAATAAAAAAATAGCTTTAAAGCTCTAGAAGTCCAAAATTAACCTGAGATGTATAGATAATTATTAAGTTTTACTCATCTTTGCTTAAATCTGTTTTCTCAACTTTAAAATTAGGTGGATTGGTTCCTTTCTGTAGTAGAAAGACATCTAATTACTTGTATATTTACAAAAAAAGGATTAATGATGGTTTTTTCCTTGGTCCTCGCCGCGAGATTTGTGGTTCTGATTCTTCCTCGGGTTTTGGGTATTAAGGGTTTGTGTTGTTTAATATTTTCTGTGTCCGTGTCTAAGCCATTTGTTGCGCTATTTCATATATATATATATATATATATATATATATATATATATATATATATATATACCATATACCAGTTGATCTGGTCTATATATATATATATATATATATATGTATATATAACCATCTCTATTGGACTATTGACCCTTCGCGGGTCTTTCCGTTTATGTGTGTACATTTCGTTTTTCAAAAGTATAAAATAATACAAATAAATATTCCCTTAAGTTATATTTTATTTTCTCTTTTCTTTTTGATTTTTTACATACCAGTTGATCTGGTCCGAGTGATGTAATATATTATAAATAAATAAACCTTTGTTGCAGCAATAGTAGGGCAAAATAAACTCATTAGTGTATACATCTCACCGAATAAACGGGACGAGACAATGGAGGCGACCCTCTATGGGACCAATCCCCACCTCGGCGCACACACTATAGTGGGGCTAGATTTCCACGATAAGTCACAGGACTAGGGATCCCTAACTAACAACAGGACGGGGCTCGATTTGGCGGAATGGATGGCAGCGAGGGCAAAGATCCTCCACACCGAAGAGGGCACGCCTACTTTCCAGCGTAGGGGGTATGCGGCAAAGCTGGACCTTAACATTTCTGTGGAGGCCATCGCAGGTAGAGTGAAAGAATGGCAGGTACTGGAGACTGAAAGTCACAGCGATCACCAATACATGCCATTCGTGATCACAACCGGGGAACAGCACGAGCGCTATGGAGCGGCCAAGAGTGTGGGAGGCATGAGATTTGAAGTGTCGCGTCTAAACCAGGAAAATATAATCGAGGAGATAAGATCAGGACTAGCAGGTGATAGCTTGCCCCCGCGGATTTCCATGTATTGGTCCAGTGGGCATTCTGCGCTAGCACCTGCCATGGGCGGGGGATGGCCGGAAATCTGTAGGAACGAGGCCTCTTTAAGACGGCCATACTCCGCGCCACGATGGCAAAAAGCAGAGTGCTGGGAAGTAACGCAAACAGGGAGGGGTATCGCGGGGCAAGAAAAGCCTTAAAAATTGCCATACAAAGGTCGAAACGGAACAAATGGGACGAGATTCACAAAGCGGTCGAAAGAGATGTGAAGGGGCCAAGGATATAATATAATCATGAGGCGGCTAAAGCCAAGGCCACCCCTGGCTGCACTTGAGTCAGAAATAATAGAGAGGGTTGTAGACACACCATTCCCAAGGCCGGCGAGCCCACGCCGAGCTACAGACGAGAACGGAGGAACAGTAGGATGACGAAGAACAGAATTTTTCTCGGCGGAGGAGGTCGTGAGAGTAGGAATACGAATGGCCCCCAATAAAGCCCCGAGACAACGTTTGCACCTGAAGTAGTGGCGTTAATAAACGGGGCCCTGGTGAAGGGCACTTAGCTAGAACTTTGGACGGGAGCTGGTCCTCATACCAAAGCGAGAAAGTCGGCGACATCCGCCTCCGACACACTAGGGAATCTCCTAGTTTATTTGATCTTGGAGAGGATAAACAGCGTGACAGCGGCTGGGCAATTGTCGGAAAACCAAATCAGTTCCACACCGGAAAGGTCTATGGTGGCAGCAGTGAAGAGAGTACTACAGAGCCGGGTAGGCAGGAGAAGAAACGTGGAAATCATATATATTACATTACTCGGACCAGATCAACTGGTATGTACAAAATCAAAAAGAAAACAGAAAGTATGCCCTCACTGGGGACCGCGAAGAAGAACGTACCCCGTAGTGAAGGTGCGTTCTTCTTCGCGGCCTCCTGCACCTCGGTTGTCGCCCTTTTCGTGTTCTTTCCTCCACCGGGCTGCTTTGCTACTGGATGAATACTGGTGTTCCCAAAAGTATGTAGCCTGGTTTCTGTATCTTCTCGGGACGTTTCTTGGAGATCCCCGGTTCGGGATTCCATCAGAGGGATCTAGGCAGCTGTGGACCCATCTTCAGACACCATCAACGTCGGTACTGAGGTACCGACCCTTTGCACCGTATCTTTTGTCATCGATTCAACAGACATCATTAATATTTTTGTCATCATTTTTATTTTTTAGTTCGTTTGCAGGTTTGTCTTCCTTTTGCCTTTAGTCGCAATGCCATAACCGTGAATCCAGTATGGGTAGAGGAAGAGTATTGGGGTGACCTCTAGCCCTCGATACCTAATGGCATCGGGGTCGGAAAAGAGCCGAAGTGGCTGAAGAGTTAACCAGGTCAGGTCGATGGTTCAAAGGTGTGAAGTGTCTCTAGTAGGGAGGCTCAATCACACAAATAGTTGTGATGAGCCCCAGAACCTCTTAGCAATACGACGCTATCTATGTCCATACTATGTAGATCATAGTAGGGCTTTTCGGATATCGTCCTATTGAGCCCCCACACCACGTCAAGGTGTGTTCCCTCGTGAGGGAAACTGATATACCTGATTCTAAGCAAATAAACCCAATTTTTAATATATATATATATATATATATATATATATATATATACACTGTACTATGCCTATGATCCGGTCGTTGTGGCTCAAGACTACGATGATATGCAGTATATATCCCGAAAACTTCATGAAGAATTCGGAAAATGGGGATTAGAAATGAACATTAACAAGAATCAGTACATGTGCATTAGTGGTAGAGCTATGGATCTGATTATGGAAAATGGCACTGAAATTGATGATAATGGCAAAGTGGAAAGTGATATAAAGAACCGTATCACCAAATAAAACAAAAGTGATGGGTATAGAAAATCGGGAAGAACAACACAGTTAAAACATACCACGCATTGAGCAATACATATACTGATTAACAAAAGAGAGATCAGCAGAAGGACAAACATAAATATGTATAAAAGCATATATAGACCTATACTGACATATGGGAGCGAGACGTAGAAACTAACGAAGAGGCACAAAAGTAGAATACAGGCAATGGAAATGAAATATCTCAGAGGAGTAAAATAAGTTACGAGAAGAGACATAATAAGAAATAATGACATCGGAGAAGAACTGGGAATTGAAGCTATAGATAAGTATATAGAAAAGAAACAACTAAACTGGTGGGGACATTTAATTAGGATGGACAAAAATAATCAAACAAAACAGATATGGGAAGCAAGAACTGGAAATAAAAGAAGAAGAGGTAGACCGAGAAAAGAGTGGGACAACAGAATAGAGGAAATAATAAACAAGAAAGGAACGATAGTCAAGCAAGCAAGAGAACTGGCGAAGAACAGAAAGGAGTGAAAAGAATTTACAAATGTATAAACAGCAGTAATTGTAAATTATAATGTTAAATAATGTAAATGTAATAGTCTACACCGAAAGATAAAAGGCAATAGATTGCCTATTTCTAAATCGTTGGAGAATAACCTTCTTGTCGTAGAGATGGACTTCCTGAGAAGATCAGCAGGAATATCCAGGCTCGACAAAATACGAAATACGGTGATTAGGGACAAAATGAAAGCGAGACACAATCATACATGAAATACAAACAAAATTAGTGATCTGGTTTGGGCATGTGAACAGGATGCCAGCTGAACGACTACCGAAGCAGCTTTATGAAAAGAAGACGAAGAGGTCGCCCAGCGCTTGAATGGAAGGTTGGGATCATGAAATCGATGTCTGAAAGGATTCTCAAGGAATGAGATTGGCTTGATCGCCGAGCCTGCAGGCAGGGTACCGGAAGGCGAAACCACTCGCTATGAACCCGGATTTATATATATATATATATATATATATATATATATATATATATATATATATATATTTATTTATTTATTTATGGATGTACGTTTTTGATGACATTTTATAATATACTAGCCTATTATAATAAAAACTTTGCTTTAACAAAACTAGAATTCTAGAGAAGACGAATAATTTGTAAACATGACCCCATATATTGTTATGCTATACAGGGGTGGCCAAAGCATCGACCGCATAGCTATTTCTAGTCGCCCGCCTGTCAGATATTACATATCGTTTTGTTAATAAATTAATTAGTTTGTGAGAAGAAATCATCATTTTCTCTTATTAAAACAACTTGATATAGAATATCTATTAAATTGTAGATATTATCTATGTTTATTTTAAATTTAAACTTATTTTTGGCTTTAAATTACTACTTTACGATGGTTGGTAGAGTAGTACCGCCTATAATTTAAAGAACACAAATATTCCACGAGTTTATAAACTCTAATTATAGTGCAACGATTTATTCCACGTGCATATTTAATATATCCAAGGGAACCGTTTCTGATTTAAGTTTCGCTTTGCGCCTGTGGGACTTTCTTGAACTGTTGGCAGGAACAAGTTTACACAGGACTTGACTTTGAGTTGGAAATGTTACACGCACTCGGAGTATATGTCAAACTCTGCCCAGATTTCTGACGGTTAACTTGTTAATTACACTTTAGAATCGTGGGGTCCTATCAGAATACAAGCATGATACATTGTGTATAATAATGGTCCATGCGTAACACGAGCTATGAATTATTCATATTTCTTTGCTTGCTCCATACGTGCTTACACATCAGTGTATATATATATACTTTTTTTTTATCTCAACATCGAATTGTGATTTATATGCAAATTTACTAAAAGCTGATTTTAATTACAAAAATCTTCCGGTGTTTTACTGAATTGTTTATGCAAGCTTAAAACAAATTTGTATAATCTTGCTTATTATACGATTAAGAGGGAGTAGTGTATACATTTATGTTACAAGGTTACATGTTCTCATTATAAGCCATCTTTGGAGAGAATTTTGGTATCTATGGATTTACAATTTTAACGAAATGTTATAATATACTGCCTATTATAATATTATAACAAAAAAATTGATGTAACAAAACTTCTAAACATGGCCCCAATTATTATAATAATCAGGGCCGTAACTAAAGAGGGGCGACAGGGACACATGCCCAGGGCCCAGCCGGAAGGGAGCCCAAAATAAACAAAAATCATCATTAATTGTACAACTAACCTTCGAAGAGGGAAGTTAAGCGCCATCTGGCGGCACCACATCAATTAAGAGGTGGGTTATACTTATATATTATTATTAATTCATTATATCAAAAAAAAACTGTACTTTTACAATTTTTAGGAAAAATAGACTAACGCCCGGTTTCTCCAAACGAATCTTAACTAGTTTAAGACCGTCTTAATAATAAGACGGTCTTAAAGCGTTGCACTAAACAAACATCGGATCTTACAACCACAATACTTTACATTGTAAGACTAAGTAAGATCTACATATGTTTGGTGCAACAGAATAAAAATTTAAGACGTGGTTATATATAAGTCGAGCTGATATAACACGAGCTTATATAAGATGAGCTTATATAAGACGAGCTTATATAACACGAGCTTATATAAGATGAGCTTATATAAGACGAGCTTATATAACACGAGCTTATATAAGACGAGTTTATATAAGACGAGCTTATATAAGACGAGCTTATATAAGACGAGCTTATATAAGTCGAGTTTATATAACACGAGCTTATATAAGACGAGCTTATATAAGACGAGCATTAAGATTCATTGGAGAAACCGGGCGTAAGTATTGTTTTTCTGGTAGACGTTTATATAATAATAATTCATTTATTATTTAGAAATAATCTTATTACATACAAATTTAAATTTAAATAGAGGCTAGTAATTTAGGAAAAACTTTTCTCATATGATAAAGATAATTTCAAGGCCGATATTGAAATTATCTTTATAATGTGTATTATTTTCTTTGCATTTAAAACAATTATGGCCGAAAAAAACATGTAAAGAATAGTACGTTTACATTAAATCATATTTTCGTACAATTCTTTCTGGAATACTAGCGAAAAAAGATTGTTTAAATAATATGAAGTGATGATATTTGTATAATAATATAGCGTGCATATACTTATATCAAAATATATTTATATTATTTGATGTATTATATTTTGGATAGGATTTTCCTGAAAGCCTTATACGACAAGCAGCTATTTTATAGAATATTCCAATACCGCTACTAAAGTGCGTATTCGTGTTTGATTATCCTATATGATGTGAATGACTGACGTCCTATAGTTACAAACATAATAACTTCAAAGCTTAATTGTAGAAATACCGTATTCAATACTTTATACAACGCGTTGGATTATTACGGAATTTATGCAATTGATATGATAAGTAACACAACCAATACAAATTCTCAACAGCACGCACTGAATCTAATTAATTCCAGCCCTCACGTTAGCGCCATAATCTAATCACATAATTAATAGACCTATAATTTCTCAGATTATCAGAGCGATAGATCGGCTGGGTGCGATATCTTAAATACTGGATGTATGCAGTGAGAACCCCGTTATAAACCAATTAATTGGACACTTTGAAACGGGCACTAAAACACAGATTACGGCCAGGGTTAGACTGAATCATTCGCAATCTCCCCCTTGTAAGTAATACATATAGTTTGTGAAGTTCGGACGCTGCATGCCGTTATGGTCGCGATGCTCGGTTCATGACTAATTCACCAGTTTGTTAAAGGGCTCTCCTAGTTTTACGGCCAGACTTGTCGGGGATTAAAATTTAATACGTCGCTAAAGCCACTCAAACTCAAAACGAACCACTTTAAGCCATTAGTTGAATTGTGTTGAGCGAAACTATTCTATTTTACATTCAGTATTTTATTTTGAGTTTCCAATGTTATTTATAACTAACTTTTTATTAGTATTTTTTGAATATCCAATGTTATTTACAATTAAGTTTGGGCATGAGTTTCCAATGTTATTTATAATTAACTTTTTATATAATATAATATAATATAATATATATAAGCATTTTTTGAATATCCAATGTTATTTACAATTAACTGTGTGCATTATAATAATTTTTCCCCATTTTTTTTTAAATTTAAGTGTTGCAGGAAGCGAGCGCGAACAGGTAAATTAATCAAAGTTTAGAACTCGTAGTAAAATAACAATTAAGAAGATTAAGTGATGATAAATGAAATTAAAATTATCTTATCGACATCCTATCACTTGAGCCCGTTGGATAGATAATTTCGTACCAAATAAAAAATGTGTATACAATTTTACCCTCAAATGTAAAACATTTATACTTTTTTATTTAAAATGGTCTATAATATATCTTCATCCATTTTTTTATATAATATGATGAACCAACCATAAACTTCAACTGGTGTACCCCGCAATTATGCAAGATTTAATTAAAAATATGTACCAGATTCAATAAACGGTAAAGAATTTTTTCTTTAAATACCGGAATATTCATTTGTAAATTTTTTCCGGACAGATTTCTACCAAAACTTAAATGAGTTACGTGAGATAATAGATAGCTCTTATTTGGTTTAAAAAAGTATAAATATACTATTTATACTAATAGAAGAAGTCTTCTATTGCAGCAATTGCTGCAACGGGCCACTAGTTATTATTAAAACGGTTATTAATTTCAGAGCATCGGTATTATAATAAAAAGATACTAATATCGCACGCAGATTATGTAAGCAAAATTTATTGCAATGGAAGTTTATTTCCATTACTCATTAGTATTGTTTTTATATCATAATTAAATCTAATTCTGATGTTCAGCTGTGGCCTTCAAAAAACAATTTTGAATTTCAAAAGAAATGGTGAACTATGAGGAAGAAGCAAAAAACAAAAACATATGGATATTAAAAATGATACAAGGAAAGTTAAACTTCTGTCGGCACTACAACAATTGCACTGCACACCCATATGGTAAAGGGCGAAATCTAGATGTAGATGTAGATTGCTAAGAGGTAGATTCACACTTTTATTTTTTAAGTGCATGTAGTTGTTATATTTAGTCATCGTCAAACTCGGTTATAAATATCTTGCAACATAATGCGCGTACTGTGAGTTTGGGACAGAAAGCAAGATTGCCGTGTTCGTTTAACGAGCATTTTATGGTTATACCTACTGGTATCTTCCTAAAAATTTGCACGTAAAAGTGATTTATTATGCGTATAACTTATTTGCATAAAATAAATTTGTATCTGCTATTTAAATATAAATTTACCCCAAAATGTGTTTTCAAAACTAATAATCAAGCAGTTTATCTGGTAATTATAATGTAACTATAATTATTATAGCGTTTACATTTTTTGCATAATTTCAAATCAAAAATGTGACTTTAATCAAATTAAAAATATAAAATATATAGAATAACTTGACTAGATTTTGTTTATATATTTCTTTTCAAACAGATACAATTTTATTTTATGCAAATGCATGATATATGTATATATATATATATATATATATATATATATATATATATATATATATATAATTATCATGATTTTTCTACAACGTTACATTACAATTACCAGTTAAACTGCCTGATTGTTAATTTTGGAAACCTATTTTGGAGTAAATTTATATTTCAATAGCTATAGAAAAAAAATAGATACACTTTAATTTTATGCATTTGCATACAATAAAATTGTATCTGTCTGAAAAGAAATATATAAACAAAATCTAGTCAAGTTATTCTCTATATTTTATATTTTTAATTAGATTAAAGTCACATATTTGATTTGAATGTATGCATAAAATGTAAACGCTTCAATTGTTAATTTTGGAAACCTATTTTGGGGTAAATTTATATTTAAATAGCTATGGAAAAAAATAGATACAATTTAATTTTATGCATTTGCATAAAATAAAATTGTGTCTGTTTGAAAAGAAATATATGAACAAAATCTAGTCAAGTTATTCTCTATATTTTATATTTTTAATTAGATTAAAGTCACATATTTGATTTGAATGTATGCATAAAATGTAAATGTTTTATTGCTAAAATGTGAGATTGCGTTCGATAAAATGATTGGCAAAAACGCTGGCTCCAATGGAAATTTAATTGCACGAATATAAAAAATTTTATAGACCATTTAAATTCGAACCCCATGGGTTATTATTGAGGCAATTGAATAAAAAACAGATAAAAGAATGGCGGCTTCGCTGGAGCGGATATAGCATGCTTTTGTTGATGTGCATGTGTGGGCAGATTGCTTTAAAGATAGGGGATGTGCGGAAAAACAGAACAGGTAGGTGTGTCCGCTGCGGGCTTGCGAATCGATTAAATCTCCCTGAGTATCATAATCTTGCTTGTTTGTAGTTTAACTACTTTGGGGAGTAAGTTTAATCATCCCGCAATTAGAGTTTGCGTATACGGTGGCGCGACGGCTGTGATACGCTTTATAAGAATAAGCTCCCGGATTTCTTCACGGATGAGCAAAGTTTATAACGACGCGACGCCGTCTATGCTAGAAAGTTACTTTCAATATATTTGAAATAGTGCTTTATCATGCTAATTAAATAGTTTCATATTTTATACCGTAGTCGAGTGTAGATGGAAATATCTAGGTTCTTAATAGATCCTAATTTATAGCGACAAAAGAAGTTCATACGTAACTACAAGATCTGTATATGTTAAATTAAATCATTATGTCAAATCTGGTACTAATCCACAAAATTAAAGGGAAATTTTTTTTTTTTTAATTTTTTTCCTTTAATTTTGTGGATAATAAACTATAATAAATAAACCTAAATTTAAAGATTATCTTATATACAACACAAGAGGAAAATAAACGTTCAACATATTCAACGAAAGCATAAACATGTACAATTCACTTATTCATGAAAATTAATATAAAATATTTAAAAATAAAAATAAAAATAAAAGAGCTATTACATGAAAAACAACCACAATGACGCAAGGTACAAAGATGAACGAGTCACCTTCAATACCAAGGAAGACAACCATCCAGAAAATGATCATCGAATGAAACGAGAAATACAAAATATTTTTATTTTTGTATATGTATATGTATAACTAATTATAATAGAATATATATATATATATATATATATATATATATATATATATAAATTTAAAAAAAAGACCTTTATTGGCATTTCCCTCACTGCCCCTCCACATCACAAACCTCAACAAAAATAAAAATACAAATATAAATAAAAGTACTACTCCGCAAAAAATTACAAATGACCCTCATCTATCGCCGTTCCCTTTGCCCTTGCCACTTTCCTCTCCCACGTCAGCCTCCTGCAGATTTTCACGCCTTCCCCATCCTCGCATAACCATTCATTCAGCGTTCTGCAGTCTCCCACCCACTCTGCTTTCACACCCTCACATTCTTCGCTAAGGTGCCAGCACGTGTCGCTTCCCTTACTAGACAGCGCACACGCGGTGTACCCTAGACCCATCCACACTTTCCTTCCTCTCTCGTCTGACCCACACCTCGCTCTTGCCATGCATACCTTGTCCTCCCTGCTCCACTCACCCCTGGCTAAGTAACTCGGGAGTCTCCCACTCACTTGCCACTCTCCGTAGCCAGAGTTGTAAGAGCTCTTATTCATTCTAGTCTGCCGTTCTTGACACTCAATATCTCTCAATCTCTTTCTTACCTCAGTTCCTAGGCTTCCCATTTCTCTCAGCTTCTCCTCTGCCCACACCTCAGACATACCCACTCTTTCATACATCCTTCCTCTATCCTTTCTCCAACCACTCTCCGTCCTACTCTTACACCTGATCCATACCTCCCGCACCAGTGTTTCCTCACCCAATTCCTGCAATCTTTCTTCAAACTTCACAACCCTTACACACGACTCCCACCACATACTCCACATACTCATACGATTCGTCTCCTGCAACAGCACTGCTCTCGGTGTCGACCTTTCGAGACCCAGCAGACTCTTCAGGATATATATATATATATATATATATATATATATATATATAATTATTTTCTGCAGTTAGTTTTTTGTTTGCACTAATTCTAATTTTTTCAGCACCCTTTTCCATTTCCATAGCTTTCCGTCTACAGTAAATTTATTATATCGAATGTGCACCTCTCCTTTATTTCTCTCTTCCTTGGCCATTTTTCGTATTTGTGTGTTTCGCTCTCTTTCCTTTTTTTGTCTCATCGTCCTTTATATAAATTCTTCCTTGTTTGTTATTTTTAAGTTTATATTTATTCCTCATTATTATTTCTTTATCTCTAATTCAAACTAGCAGATCTTCTTTTCTAGTTTTTGAGCTTTTTTTACCTGAATTGTCACTTCTATTTTGTCAAAAAACAAATTCTCTACGGCGTCTTTTAATACTTTTGTGTCTTCTGTACCTAAGCCTTGCATAACTATGTTATTTCTCCTGTTTTTCTTATCTAGCCACTCCACCGATTGGTTTAGTTTCTCGTGTTTTTGTTTAAATTCTAAATTCTCTCTTTTTATTTCTTGATTTTCTTGCTACAGCATTTTATTTTCTTCTCTGATGTTTTTAATTTCATCTCTACATTCTTCTTGTTCTATTTTAATTTGGTTTGTGTCTGCTTTCAGCTCTTTTATCATTTGGACAATCAGGTCTAATTTATTATCATTGTCTATGAGTACAGACAATGATAATAATGATAATTTTACGGGTGTTCTTTGTGTTCTCTTAGTTTTTCCGAACGCTCCATCATCTACGGGTTTGCTTTTCTTACCAGTATCTGTTGCGTATGAGTCATTGCTGTCCATTTCCCAACTTCTTATGTTTTTGTAATTATAAATACATATAAATTATACACCAGATTGTCAAAGTATTTAGAATACAAACGACAATAAAGAATAATTTTTCGTTTAGGAATTAGGTTTATATAACATTATTACAGATATGTGTCGTTATATCTGTAATGTTATATAAACCTAATTCCTAAACGAAAAATTATTCTTTTTGTCATTTGTAGTCTAAATATGATATCTTGACAATAAATATGATATCTTTATCACTTTCTTTAATATTTCAAGATGTCCGTATAACTATCTACAAGTAAAACTTATTCAATATATGCATAAGTGTTAGTATCTCAACTATTCGAATCATGTCCCATCTCAAACATTCTCTCAGTGGATCGGAAATTATTATATCGATTCATAATTTGCATTCAGCCACGGGTATTTACAGAAATACAATATATTATAACTAGAGAGCGGATAAAAAAGCATGAACAATCGGAAAATAAGTGATAAAAAGCCAGAAATATTGCACAATAATGCATAAAAATTAGTGACAATCAATAAAATATGTAAAGGATAAATAAAACGATTTTTTACTTTTTATCACACTTACAGTTACACTTTGCACTAGTTTCGCCTAAGCTCTAGCCATTTTCGAGCTCCTCCGATGACTAAATAAAAAATAAAGTAAAAAATCGTTTTATTTATTTTTTAAAATGAATTATCACAAGTAGACGCCTTAACAATCCAAATAAAATATGTATATATTGGACTAGAGAAGCTAAAAGGCTGGACTGGAAAGCCCTATTCTACATAATAATACTTTTAATATTCATTAAATTATAATCAGTAATCACTTTACCAACCCAAATTGTAATTTCAAACAAACATATATACTTAATGAATTATATTATCATGTACTTCACGTATTGGTAACCATTAGTAATAACGACCAAAGTTAAGAAAGTACCAGCCAATGTAGAAAACTAATCTCTCTGCATATTCAAATGAGACCTTTTGTTAGGTTTACATGTAAGACAAAACTACACAAAGCAAAAATACAAAGCGCGCAAATTACGCATCTTTCAGACTTCCCTAAAATCCTCGTCTGGTTACGTGACAGGAATTCGCTAGTAGTGGAGTTCGAAATTAGCCCCAGCGCAAGAACATCCTTTATTATAGATGCACCGCTTCACCGCCATGTTTATTTAGATTTAATTAAATTGAACAAGAAACACACTTCAGCACAAGTACCAGTTAGATAAATATTAATACGCCACTTATCTGCTCATGGTTTATTTCCGCACCACCGTCAAACAGAAAGCCGGGAAACTGAGACACATTTATGTACCAATCTCAAGCGCTGAAATAAATAGTTGATTTGCACATTCAAACTTGTAAGTGCAATATAATTTAAAATGTATTTTATACTATCAGATTGGTTGAATACCAAAAATCTAATTTTATTTCTTATGAAAATATCGCACTAAGAGATGACAAGTGTTGTCTTTTAATCCTTTTTTGCGTTTAGAATAAACTAAATTATTATTTTATAAAATTAGATAACATTATACTCAATAGTAAAACTACTGGAACTATTGTAATCTTTAATTTATCTAATAAACAAGTCATTTGTCATCTCGGTGTGTGATATAGTAATAGTAGTAAATTTTAAGAATATTTTGTATAATAATAATAATTTGTATAAACATGAATAAAATGTAATCCGCGATTAATCTGATAAATGTTACATAATTTATTGTTAATTAGAATTTCGTAGCCCATACATATGTTTACATCTTGTAATGTTGTTATATATTACAAAGTTGTCAAAAGTGACTCGGAGTTACGAAAGTAATCTACTTTTATACAACCTAGCCTAATTGACTCAAGTTATATTATAATTAGTTTAGTTAGCTTTATATTTAACAAATACATTATTCTAGAAATTGCAAATAATAAACAAATATTAAAACGTCCCCGTAAAATACATAAAAACGAACGAATAAAAAATAAGCAAAGGTTATTTTAAAATTCAACGCTGGAAAGCGGCGACTGTTTGCACAGACGACTGCGAAATAGTGCATAAAGTAAACGCCAATGAGCCTTTGTCGCCGTAGTGAGAAATTCTGCCAGTAATAGAAAAGAATTTCGCTACAGCTTATTCCCTCTGATAACTGTAATGTAGTAATTACCTTCCGTAAATGAAATAGATTTTCGCAAAAGCTACAGCGAAATTCCACGTTGTAACGAATTTTATATTTCTTATTTTCTTTATATCAACTTTGAATGTAATTGAAATATTTTCATCTTATTATGTAAATACTGCTGGTAAATGCGATCATAACTTGCAAATATTTTAATAAGAGTTCATATTATACTATTAAATAAATTAAATAAATATATTTCTAAAAATAAACTTTTTATAGATTAAAAATATTATATCGATTCAGCATTCCAACGGTACAGTATCTAAATTTGTCATTTTAATTATAGAGATAGATTTTTATTTACATTCGATATATATATTTTGCGCTTATTTACAAAATAAACATAAACACAATTTATACCAATAATAAAATCAATATATAACTCGCTACTGTGTCAAAATGATTTTAAAAATTATATGATATTAAAAATGTATAAATATAAAATATATAAATATAAATGTATGAATATACTGAATTTATAATTAAAATTACACCGACAAATTACATATTTTCTCAAGATAATCATAATAATAATAATATAATATAATAATAATAATCATAATAATCAATATTTATGTAATTACTACTAACCTAATCAATCAATTCATCAATAAATATTGATTATTACATTTTGTGAATATGTCAGCGAATATTTTTTTTATTGCTGAAATAATATCCAATAATTATCGTAAATTAACTATACCATGGACCTATCGAAAACACAAATATCTTTTTCTTTCAGAAACTAATTTTATAGCTTAATGAAAAACGGTGTAAATACGTTTCAAGGCGAATTCATTCGTCAATAACTCAAAATTTCTTGGTTGAGACTTATAATTGGTTTAGCGCCAGCTACTGTTAAAAATTCAGAAATAAGACAACTTCTAAAGGAAAATATTGTCTAACCTTAATGAATAAAAAAAGACACATAACAAACAAAATTATTTTGTATATCTCAAACTAAAAATCGCGCGAAGAGAATTTGTGGAATGAGCATGTAGTCAGCGCCAGCGGAGATTCACGTCGAGTGGCCTATTCGCAAATTATCCATTGAGGAAACTGGGTTATAGCTCAAAGAGCTGAGGACCTGATAGCATTTTGAAGATACGATGAGATTACTCCGGCCGTAAAACCTCGAAAGAGTCGATGGGCGAGGTAATTACCCAGGGCGGTCTTCGCGAGATAGCCCTGGCTCTATGAGGCTATTAAGAGTTGAATAAGGGGCGCTTGTCGAAGAAGCAATCTCAGAGACTGAAGAAGTTGGATGGGCTAGTGTTGTCGGTGGGACCGAGTTGGGTAGGGGCATCAGCGGAGTTGCCTTAGGAGCGGTCGTAGGAGATACTTGACCGGGTTCAAGAGTTCGGTTGGGTTTTACGCTTAGGAATACTTAGGATGGATAGTTCTGGATAGTTGGCTGGAGGGGAGCATAGCTATAGACACTTAGGCCTCAAAATGGGCCCATTGTGAAACCTCCCCTTCAGGCTACTTACTTGTGCCACCAGTCAATTATGCGTGCGAGCGAGGAGTTACTCCCCTAGTATTACCTGCCTAGTGTTGACTAGAGCTGAGCAGAGGCATATTACATGCTCTGCTGTTTCTAGTTCTATATTGCACCATCTGCATAACGGTCTACCATACCTATCGTGTGTAGGTGTTTGTTAATCCGGCAGTGGCCAGTGGATGTTAGTCAATAATTTCAGATTGGTTCTAGATAAGTTAAGGCTAGCTGCAATTTTACAAGGTTGCATAATTGCTTCCTTTGATTCCTTGCAGCCCTGTGTTTCTCGCCATCTTACCTTGTGACGAGCATGTGTCCTATGGTCTATTATTTTTTCACCCAGCTCAGTGGCCGATTGGATAGAGGCACCGTTCGTCTTGTGCTAAGCACTGGGGAGCCTCAGTTCGAATCAAATCGGGACTAATTTTCACCTTCCACAGTTTTCATTCAGAGTGGTGATGGGGGGGGGGTTTCGAGAACCGAGCACAGCTGTTCTTGATTCTTATTAAGAGTCGAAGTTCTCGATTCTTAAAGGTTCTCGAGAACGTGAACGAGAACACAGAACCAAAAATTAAGAACTCGTATTAACCGAGAACTTGAGAAAACAGAAAATCGAGCTTTAATTAATCGAGACCCGATTTTCGAAAACTTTAAACGTTTACATTAAATCGTACTTGTACAGGAATAAACGTAACTTTTAAAGTACGTCAATTAGATAGCACATATTTTGAATTTAATACCTTTTTATACCCACGAAAGTATTAGTATTAGTAGCCAAGAGAGTGGAAGAGATGCAAGAGATGTTGAAAAGAATGGGATAAAGTACATGGATAGGAGAGGGCTAGTAGTGAATGTGGAGAAGACTAAATGAATGATGTTTAGGAATAGGGGTAGAAGGGGTAGAGTGGAAGAGCTGAAATGGAAGGGAAGGCTGATTGAGAGAGTGCATGTCTTTAAATATTTGGGTTTCTGGTTTGACAGTGGAGGAGGATTTAGGGTGCATGTGGAAAGTATGCAAGCGAAAGCGAGAATGGCTTGGGGAATAGCGAGAAGGAAATGGGAGAGGTTGTGGGGCGGTAACCTCGTAATGGCGTGCAAGATCTGGGATGCGTGTGTAAAACCTATTCTGTTGTATGGAGTGGAAGTGTGGGGATTGCGTGAGTGGGATGTGATAGAGAGAGAGCAAGGTGTGCTCCTGAAGAGTCTGCTGGGTCTCGAAAGGTCGACACCGAGAGCAGTGCTGCTGCAGGACACGAATCGTATGAGTATGTAGTGGGAGTCGTGTGTAAGGGTTGTGAAGTTTGAAGAAAGATTGCAGGAATTGGGTGAGGAAAGACTGGTGCGGGAGGTATGGATGAGGTGTAAGAGTAGGACGGAGAGTGGTTGGAGAGAGGATAGAGGAAGGATGTATGAAAAGGTGGGTATGTCTGAGGTGTGGGTAGAGGAGAAGCTGAGAGAAATGGGAAGCCTAGGAACTGAGGTAAGAGAGAGATTCAGAGATATTGAGTGGCAAGAACGGCAGACTAGAATGAATGAGAGCTCTTACAACCCTGGCTACGTAGAGTGGCAAGTGAGTGGGAGACTCCCGAGTTACTTAGCCATGGCAAGAGTGAGGTGTGGGTTAGACGAGAGAGGGAGGAAAGTGTGGATGGGTCTAGGGTACACCGCGTGTACGCTGTGTAGTAAGGGAAGCGACACGTGGTGGCACCTTAGCGAAGAATGTAAGGGTGTGAAAGCAGAGTGGGTGGGAGACTGCAGAAAGCTGAATGAATGGTTATGCGAGGATGGGGAAGGCGTGAAAATCTGCTGGAGGCTGACGTGGGAGAGGAAAGTGGCAAGGGCAAAGGGAGCGGCGATAGATGGGGGTAATTTGTAATTTTTGGCGGAGTAGTACTTTTATTTATATTGTATTTTTTTTTAATTTTAATTTTTGTATATTTTTGTTGAGGTTTGTGATGTGGAGGGGCAGTGAGGGAAATGCCAATAAAGGTCTTTTTTTTCTACCCACGGAAGGTCTCAGTTCTCGGTTCTCGATACCTTAGAAAACTCTTCTGATTTCTTGGTTCTCGGTTCTCGATACCTTATAAAACTCTTCTTGTTTCTCACGTTTTAGTATCGATTCCAAGTTCTCGATTCCAAGTTCTCGATTCCTGAATGTTCTCGAGAACGATTCTCAAAACTTCTCGATTCTGTCATTAATTCAGAGGTTTTTTTCTGAAGTGAAGGTAAATACCAGGAGATATCACGGCTATAAAGATTCGAAGTTATTATTATTATTATATTTCCTCCGCAATTTATTATTAGTAGAGTCTACTGTATGGACGTCCTGAATGCAAGAATATATACAAAATTGTTTTTTATTTTTAAGAAAGGACGTTAATCGACCGTCAAACGTCTGATGAGCAACACTACACCTATAAAATGTCGGAATAAAAGTATTTAGTTGTATTAAACGAACACAATACGGCCACATATGAACCGGAAACGGGTGAATGTCACGGTCGTTCCATAGGGGTTGCTGATATAGCGTATAAGACGAAAGATGTAACTGCGACCAGGGAGTTAATACGAGGCTCGTAAACAGGACGTAGTGCAACATAAAAACGTACTAAAGAAGAGTGTATGTGACGGGAATGAACCCTATGCTTTGTTTTTGAGTGCTTAAAAATAGAGGTGAAAATGGCGTGCATCACGAACTGTTATGCGGTTTTACAGTTTCGTGCATGTCCTCACCATTAAATTCAGCGCACTGAAAAATGCAGGAGTGATTCGTATGCATTCTGCTTCAGATAGGAATACGGGAGCCGGCACATAAATAACCACACAGTAGGCAAAATAACTTTAACTGGATACTACCTTATATATATATATATATATATATATATATATATATATATATATAAGGTAGATTTATATAAAAAGTGTAGAATGTGACATACCTACACATATAATAAATATATATATATATATATATATATATATATATATATATATATATTCTTATTATATGTGTAGGTATGTCACAATCTACACTTTTTATATAAATTGGTAGGCAATGTCATATTATGTTTCGTGATGTTAGACACCTTATACATAAAATACTTGAAGAAATAAACAAACACAAGCCAAAAGGAATTAATTTAAATGACTAGGAACAGATGAGAATGGAAAGAGGATATGTTTCAAATGATTGTAGACCGTAACATTATCAAATATTCTTTCAACTCCTGAAATGTATATAGTTATAAGATTAAATATCGCTTGTTCAGAAAATCTGTTTTTTGGGTTATTGCACCATATATTTTTAAATTGTATGCCCTTTTGGTTTGAAAAGTGTCATAAGTCTAGTTCAGGTGAACGGCATCTTGTTACATTATCATTTTCCCATTGGAAAGTTGTTTTTTCAATTCTCAACAAGATTGACACTTCCGCTTCTGAAAAACAAGTATTTTGAAACATATATAAGTGTGAATCCATCTCTTAGCAATGTACATATCTAGATTTCGATCTTATCAGATCTCATCAGTGTAGCTCAGTTAGTGAGGATGAATTCACACAATATCTCGAGTGGTTATAGACAAAAATGATACAACTAACCCCCTAGGTGTTTAAGTATTTTGAGTTGTATCGTATTTCTTCCGAACAAGCGATATTTAATAGAAATTTTACTCCTAACGATACCATACAGTTAGAGCGAAAGAGAAAATCAATCATTATTTCGCCTATCGGCCGAGGGCCTTTCTGCCACATACAGTTAGATAAATGAATAATCATATATCGTGTATCTCTAATAATCGTAAATAATATAAGAATATGATGAGCATGTCAATCAAATTCCATGGCTGCTATCCGCACTGCATTCAATGTAGCAATTTTCATCAAAAAACGCCTCAAAAAGGCTACAACAAGATCATACGTCCATGTAATTCGCTCCACTCATGCGTATACAGTCGGTTACATCCGAAACCCATGTTTGCGCCCGTCAATTTGGGCCAAGTTTTGAACTGTTGATGCATCGTTCCCCCTCGTCCTGGCGAAAGTGCGAACTTCAGCGACGGATATCAAAAGTACACTTGTCACCCCCAAATCAGATCATTTATTAAAAACTTTTCACGTGATAACTTTGTTCGCGAAACTTTCGCAGCGCGCAAAAAAGATTCACCAAAAAAAAAATATGGCAAAGAATTATTCGAAACCATTTTAAAACACTGCACTCCTCGTAAGTCGATAAGAGTGGTCGCAGAAAAAATATTCAAAGAGCGCGCTTAACTAAACGGTTTATGCGAGAGGCAAGGCCATTATGAATTTTAAAATATATAACTTCGCCAGACTTGCTAATTCTGAATGTTAAATATTCCGAAACCAATTTAAAATTTTAATTGGTCGCCGCGGCTAGGCGGGCAAAATAAAAATACGTGTGAAATTGCCTTATTCGTGAATTTCATCGATTTTTCCCCCATCTACTGTTTGGCGCTGTTAATTTTAAATAGCTATAACCTCGGCGCCCCGACGCATTTTCTAATAAAACGATTTAATTGTGAAGGGGAGAACGGGAGCGCTAACGACTATC
This sequence comes from Lordithon lunulatus, assembly GCA_963942505.1. Taxonomy (NCBI): domain Eukaryota; kingdom Metazoa; phylum Arthropoda; class Insecta; order Coleoptera; family Staphylinidae; genus Lordithon; species Lordithon lunulatus. The sequence goes on from OZ012669.1 coordinate 12,664,643, forward strand.
CGAACGACCTTAATAGGTATTTTAAACGATATAAGGTGGAACTGAATCTTTAGGTAGGGATTATAAGGGCGGGGAATTGCGACATTAAAGGCATGGTAATTATCTTTCTCTTATATTTATTAGCAGTTAAATATTAATCTGAATAGACGATGTTGAAAACATTCACTTGAAATTAGAATTGTTAACTGCTTATGGGTTTAAATTATGCTATGACAATAAAAGCAATGTCATATTTTTAGAATAAGTTAGTTTGTCCACAACATTAATGGCAATAATTGTACCTGCATATTTACTTGTGAATTATGACTATATATTCTTGCCTGGAACTAATTCATTTTTTATTTTAAATCAACATAAACTCGTCTTATTATTTCATATATGCACTAGAAAATTAATTAGTAATAACGCTTGGCAATGTGTTTTATTTTCGCAGTAAATAAAATACCCTGCATCACGAACACATCGTTGTTTTAATTAAATTTTCCGGGTTTGGTTTCATATCTTGGACTATAAAACACACCTGCTGCGAAAGTAAATACTACCCATCTTCTCCAGACCGTCGGTAAAAACGGGAAAAACCTAATTATTCTATGATGATATTTTGTCGGGGCAATAAGGGCGAAACTTCCAATAGGATTAGGAGCATGAGCGCCAACGCTATGCGACGCCCCCAAAAGAATCCACGGCTTCCGCAAATTACTCGACAATAGATTCCCATTTAGGGATTTAGTTCTCGTTCGGGTTGCATTAGGGATCTACGAATTGATGGCACTCTCATGTTTTTATCCCTAAATTAAGTCAGATTATATTAAGTTCACACACAACCTGTATAATATTGTAAATAACACTATACACACATATGTATGTTGTCTTTGTTTAGGTATAAAACAAGTTGGGTATATTTAGACTTAAATTAGTATTATTTATTTGTAACATGCATATGATACATGTGTGACGACTGCCCTCGGCGTTACATGAGTCTCTAAAGGATGAGATCACATATAAGACTATTAAATATATGTGATCTCATCCTCTAGAAACTCACGTAACGCAGAGGGCAGTCGTCACACATGTATCATATATATGTTACAAACAAATAATAAAATATATGGTGCAATAACCCAAAAAACAGATTTTCTGAACAAGCGATATCTAATCTTATAACTATATACATTTCAGGAGTTTAAAGAATATTCGATAATGTTACGGTCTACAATCATTTGAAACATATCCTCTTTCCATTCTCATCTGTTCCTAGTCATTTAAATTAATTCCTTTTGGCTTGTGTTTGTTTATTTCTTCAAGTATTTTATGTATAAGGTGTCTAACATCACGAAACATAATATGACATTGCCTACCAATTTATATAAAAAGTGTAGAATGTGACATACCTACACATATAATAGACCATATATATATTTATATATATATATATATATATATATATATATATATATATGTATATATTTAAAATAAAGAATAAGCTGACGTATACCGCTATTTACGTATACAAGAGTTTAATATTTCTCTTCAAACATAAAACGAAGCTAAACACCGAAGGACAAGGACATCGAATTTGGACTATAATTATCCAATACACAAACTAAGAATGCTTGAAAGAGGACCAGTATACAGTAGTCTAAATTTTTTTAACTCATTACCAAATCACATCAAAATTATAAATAATTTTAAGCAATTCAAAAATGCAGTATTCAAAATTCTTACAGAAAGTGAACCATATTATACTTTAATGAAGTTAAAAATATTATGTAATCACCACCTTTTTTTTGTTGACACTATTTCAATGTATGATATATAATGTACTATTGTATATGTATTGTATGCATCTGAAATAAATTTCTATTCTATTGTATATATATATTACATCGATTAAGCTTTAATTCGTGTCCGTCGCTTTGGTAAATCTTGTACACCACACAGGTCACAATAACGGCGTTTCTATACTGCGTGCATGGGGCACGAACAGAGAGAGGGGTGGTGCGAATTAACAAAGCTGCCCAAAGTTTTCAATTAAATGGGGAACACGCTACATTGTCTTATTTCTGCGCGCCGCTCCGTGAACGCCGCCGACCTTTCGTGAATTCACCAGGACGAATTAATGAAAATAAATCTGCGAAACTTTTTAATGGCTAGACAGTGATAATTATTTTAAATAGGCGAAACGCATTTACATGTCCGCATTTCATTTATATGGCGGAACGGAAAAATGAGTCCCACCACGCCGAGTGGACGCTAAGCACACAGCATTATAAAGTTGACATTATTTAAACGGACTTTTCATTTTTAATTAAAAACTATGTGTACTTTTTCGGAAACGTTAATTACAACTGGTGTTATATGTATACATGATTTTGATATGTGTGCCGTGGAAACAAAAGGTATTTAGTCGTATAAAGATAGTGTTTCAAATGAAATTTTGAACAAAGTTATTTAGTTTAATATACTGTTTCAATTTTTAAAAGAAGAAGGATTATAAAAGAAAATTGTAACTATAACTGTGATGATGATAAGAATGAATGAATGAATTGAAATGGCCCATGGACTGGATGAGATACTTCCAATGGAATCGTAGAACTATAAAGTACTCTTTTACTCTATATTTCTACACATTTCTACATAACATACAGATGGAAGAGAAACTAATAAGCAAAGATTAAGAAATATAGCTACAATAATAAAGAAGAGGAACTAAAACAGCAAGGTCACACAACATATACAGAAAGATAATAAGACAATGTTTTCTGAAGAATTTAATAATACAAATCCTCTAATAGGGTGTAATTTTGAATGTAGCGATTTATATATTAAGAGCATCTTGCATCATAGAGTTTTATATTGTATTGTAAAGTGAGAATTGTATTCTAAATGAGAATATTCCAATAAAAGTTTTCTAAGTAAGTACAAAATAAATAAAAACGTAAAAGCATTGCACCGAGAATTTGTTTTCGGACAGACGACTAAAAAATTTAAAAGAACATATAAAAAGTGAAAGGACGTAACAATTGGACATCTAACTAAACATCCAAGACAACGGACAATGGAAGCAGTTTTCTAAACCAAGTAGACGGACGAGCCGTTCACCGAGGAAGATTAGTCCATTTGCTTGTAGGAAACAATATTTTTAAAACAATCTGTATTACTTTTGTATATATTATTATATTTCAGTCTTATTAAATAAATAACAAAGGGGAAGAAACTCAGATAGAACGGTCTCTTTATTAAAAAAAAAACTTTGGGAGAAATTCAATATAAAAAAAGTAAGTCCACACGAAAGTCGACGAACGATGAAAATTTAAGTTGTCTGCTTCGGTTTTTGTCCTGTGAGGTGAACATCTTCTAAAGACACCCATGTCTTATATAATACAACTACCCCCTAGGAGGAAAGTTAAAGGACATCTGGCGGCACCACATCAATTAAAAATGCACACCCATATGGTAATATCTCAAGCACTCTGTTGGAATATTATTCCATACAGGGCACTATCCGGTGATCCTGATGGCATGAGCATGTTGACGGTTATAACCATATGGGTGTGCATTGCTAATTGATGTGGTGCCGGCAGATGGCGTTTAACTTTCCTCCTAGGGGGTTAGTTGTATTATATTTGTATATAACCACTCGAGACATTGTGTGAATTCATCCTCACTAGCTGAGCTACACTGATGAGATCTAATAAGAACGAAATCTAGATATGTAGATTACTAAGAGGTGGGTTCACACTTATATATATATATATATATATATATATATATATATATATATATAACCCATATCTTACTTTCACCACTAGGTGTTAGAGGCATGGGTACTATGGGCTTCACCCCGCGTCCGATCTGAGAAGCCTACCGACTAAAACCAACCTCACGTTCTGTCGCTCGGGACCGAAAGGCGGACTAAACCACTCGCGCCGTCTATCTTTAGTCCGTACTGTCTCTTAGTCGTTCCGTTGTCTCATTTGTCGTCGGTTATGTAAATACATAACCAACGATAAATGAGATATCGCTAAGTTGTGTTACATCAAGGGCGTCATCATGTGTCTTAGGCCTAGTATCGGCCCCTCAAGTCGTCGTTGAATTTTCTTTTCATTACTATCCTGGATATCGTACTACTGCGTGCCAGCATGCGTTGTTTTGCAGAATCCTGTCTTAAATTTCCTCGGGGGCGGTTGCACCCATATCTGACCCGCTTCTGGTGCCATGGTTGGCAGGTGAATATGATATTTGCTGGACCATCTGCTCCACTGCAGTATCGGCATATAGCTCTTTCAGTCTTGCCTATCCAGTATTAGGTACTTCTGGAATACTTCATGGCTATGTAGGATCTGCTGGACCACTGGACTCGGCACACCCGTGGTTCGAGTTGGGGAGTGAACTTCCTAGTACAGGTCGCCTGGGGTGTCTCCCCCCACTGCTGTTGCAATTTATCCATCGGCTACTGTCTACCTTAGATTTTGGCGATATTTGGTGTTGCCACTGCCTTGATTTCTCTGTATGCCTCGGACTGTTTCTACACAAGTAGTTTGATTGGTACTGCCTTTGCGAGCACCTCAACCGCATCCGTCGATACGGTTTGGTATGCCCGGGAACAAAAAGAGCGCTGGTGCGGATCCTTATCCTGTTCGCGTTGACCTGGGTCTTTGTAGCATTGATCCTGGCCGGTACTGCGTATAAGTGTTGGGCGCGCGACACCGTCTTCTTATTACGCGAAACCCAGATGTTCGGCAGAAGTCTTGCCAGGTAAGCTTCTGTTCCATTTTGTGTTGCTTGTATCATCTGTGGCGTGTGATTGTGGTTCGCCTCTTGGGTTGCTCCTAAGTATCTAATCCTCCTGGCCGCGGTGAAGTTGCGTCCCAGTAGTCTGATTGTGATGGCGTCTTGGATGCCAACCCTCTTGGTGGAGAGGAGGGTGGCTTCGGTTTTGAATACCGTTTCCCGCTATCCAAACCACCATCTTTTCTACAACCGTTTTTGTCTTCATGAATGTGTGCTCTAGATCGCCTTCGGCGAAGGCAATGAATCTCACATCACCGGGCAGCTTTCTCCTAAGGGCGTCGTCGTAGGCGACGTTTTAAGTACTGATCCTAAGTATCTAATCCTCCTGGTCACCGTGAAGTTGCATCCCAGTAGTCTGATTATGATGGCGTCCTGGATTCCTACCCTCTTGGTGGAGAGGAGGGTCGCTTCGGTTTTGGATAACCATGCCTGCTATCCAGTCCGCTATCTTTTCTGCGGTCCGTTTTGTCTTCATGAATGTGTGCTCTAGATCGCCATCGGCGAGGGCGATGAATCTCGCATCATGGGGCAGCTTTAGACTAAGGGTGTCGTCGTAGGTGACGTTTCAAGTACTGATCCTAAGTATCTAATCCTCCCGGCCACGGTAAAGTAGCGTCCCAGTAGTCGGATCACAATCCGACTACTGGGACGCGTCCTGGATGCCTACGCTCTTGGTGGAAAGGAGGGTGGCTCGGTTTTGGATACCTTTGCCCGCTATCCAGTCTACCATCTTTTCTACAACCCGTTTTGTCTTCATGAATGTGTGCTCTAGATCGCCTTCGACGAAGGCAATGATTCTCACATCATCGGCCAGCTTTCTCCTAAGGGCGTCGTCGTATGCGACGTTTTAAGTACTGATCCTAAGTATCTAATCCTCCTGGCCACGGTGAAGTTGCGTCCCATTAGTCTGATTGTGATAGCGCCCTGGATGTCTTCCCTCATGGTGGAGAGAAGCGTGGCTTCGGTTTTGGATACCGTTGCCCGCTATCCAGTCTACCATCTTTTCTACAACCCGTTTTGTCTTCATGAAAGTGTGCTCTAGGTCGTCTTCGGCGAAGGCGATGAATCTCGCATCATCAGGCATCTTTAGACTAAGGGTGTCGTCGTAGGCGAAGGTTTAGGTACTGATCCTAAGTATCTAATCCTCCTGGCCACAGTGAAGTTGCGTCCCAGTAGTCTGATTGTGATGGCGTCCTGGATTCCTACCCTCTTGGTGGAGAGGAGGGTAGCTTCGGTTTTGGATAACCATGCATGCTATCCAGTCCGCTATCTTTTCTATGGTCCGTTTTGTCTTCACGAATGTGTGCTCTAGATCGCCATCGGCGAAGGCGATGAATCTCGCATCATGGGGCAGCTTTAGACTAAGGGTGTCGTCGTAGGTGACGTTTCAAGTACTGATCCTAAGTATCTAATCCTCCCGGCCACGGTAAAGTAGCGTCCCAGTAGTCTGATCACAATCCGACTACTGGGACGCGTCCTGGATGCCTACGCTCTTGGTGGAAAGGAGGGTGGCTTCGGTTTTGGATACCGTTGCCCGCTATCCAGTCTACCATCTTTTCTACAACCCGTTTTGTCTTCATGAAAGTGTGCTCTAGGTCGTCTTCGGCGAAGGCGATGAATCTCGCATCATCAGGCATCTTTAGACTAAGGGTGTCGTCGTAGGCGAAGGTTTAGGTACTGATCCTAAGTATCTAATCCTCCTGGCCACAGTGAAGTAGCGTCCCAGTAGTCTGATTGTGTTAGCGTCCTGGATGCCTACTCTCTTGGTGAAGAATAGGGTGGCTTCGGTTTTGGATACCCATGCCCGCTATCCAGCCCGCCATCTTTTCTACGGCCCGTTTTGTCTTCATGAATATGTGCTCTAGATGGCCTTCGGCGAAGGCGATGAATCTCGCATCATCGGGCAGAATTCACGATGACCTAGCTATCCTCCGACCACCTTAAGGAGTTGGAGCAGTCTTCTCTTCCGCAGAGCATCAATGGTGGTCATCCATGGTAGTGAATTGAATGCATTGGTTACGTCCAGGCTGACCTGCCGGTATTCCATCTCCCTGTGTGTACTTCCATGACTAGGGTGTGTACGGCCACTACGGTGTCTGTTGTCGACCTTCCTCTCCAAAAAGTAAATTGTCGGTCCGTGAAGTTTACAGGTCTCCTCGAGGGCCTCGGTTACCCAGTCTGCTGTTAATCGCTTCATGATGGCCTTGGCCGTTCCATCGAAGAGACATAGTGGTCGGGTCTTCTTCCCCGATTTAGGGATAATTATCAACCTTACCGACTTCCACCTAAGATAGCCGTTGCCTATGCACTATTTGGCTATCCGGGTTAGTAGTTTTGCGGCCTTTGGAAGCCTATCCAGGCCTTATTGTGTCGTCTGCATCACTTCCTCCTCGTTCCAGTCAGGTACTAGTGTTGTTGTTGCTGGTCTGGGACTTGGATATAGTGTTACCCCATAGCTTGTTTTTGTGGCAGAACTGGACCACGTTATCATCACGTTTTTTTACGGTGTGTAAAGCCCCCGCCCCTGGGTTATGTGCACTGCAGTCCTTTACGGACCCATTGTGCCTCATACAACATCCATGATATACTAACCGTGTAAATTCTTTATGGAAAAATTTCCCAGCTAGCGGTGGATTCGAACTATCAACGTTCCGTACGCAATGGCTTCAGACCACTGCGCCAAGGACTGCCTCTCTCTCTCACCTCGTTTAGTTCTAACTATTGTTTTCCGATTTCTTTTTGTAGGACTAAGGACATCATCGATATCTTTGCAAAACGTAGCTAGATCCTATTCACTACTGGTGGACCTCAGGACATGAAGTTGAACATTGTTGCTATTGACCAATTTGGAGTTGAGTTGTAAAAAAATGTCTGATATTGGTGTGATAGTTTTAACCGACTTTGCAACGTGTTTTGCTGTTAAAACTGCTACGCCATTGTAGTGGTTAGCGTTCTCATTACCGGCATAATACACCTGGTATTCATCTATGTCAGGGGTGGCCACTTGGTGGTACATAAGATCAAATTTTTATCTTAAAAGTTGCGATTGACTAAGAGGAGATGTTTATACAATGTATTTCAGTACGAGGTGCACTATATTTTTAAACACATTGGGATTCTCGCAAAACGCTACAACGATAGTTTGGAGCGAACTGAGTTGTTCAGTCATCGCGAGTGACCGACCAAAGTTGTCTTCGCGATCGACCGGTCGTTCTTGTGACAGACCACCTCATTTCGCTAACTTTTAGTACATCTATCAGAATTCTCTGCATTTCTTTTATGGCATTGTGTATTTTGCCTGTTTCAAACATGCTTCAGACGTTTTCTCCATTTCGGCAGTCTTCTACTGTGTGTCTTTCTTTTGTAGTATCTTGTCTGCATTAAATATCTCTCCCTCCCTTCCCACACACACAAACTAGAACTAAATTTTGCATTGGACATTGAAGATATGTTGGTGATACTAGGATTGTCCTTTAATACAATGGTTCCCCGTTGCTTTCTGATTCCTTATGCCATATACCATTGTTTGTAGTTCCTTGTACTTTAGAGCCACTGTCTCAACTTTTGTACAGAATAGTATCCGTTGTACAGCCGCCCATTCTGGGTGCACACGATGTGGATCAATTTCCTTTTTCATTTTTGACCTTACTACCAAAAGTGTTTGCTTCGGCTGCTGGCAGTGCTCTCAAGACCATTAAAAGTACTGAGACCTTCCACTACATCAAATTATTAACCCGCAAGAGGGAAAAGCAAAACGCAATATCAATAATTCAGCCGTAAAGCCGAAAGGCAGACAGAGAAAATAAGATTATATATATATATATATATATATATATATATATATATATATATAATTTATATATATATATATATATATATATATATATATATATATATATAAATAATAATTAAATAAAACTTTGCAATATAGAACATTATACAATTAGTATTTGCTCGACACACACCCATTAGACACACCTTATCGCGTATATGCCCAATTAGTGAAAACGTTATAGGAGCAATTATAAGTAATTACAGGGTTAATCTAAAATTTATTACCGTATACGGTATGACAGAATGATCAATAGTATATAGCCGAAGTTTACTTATGCACTAGTTTCAATTTTAAATAAGAAATGTATTTATCGCTATAATACAGTATATAGCTATACAAACAGTGTATTTTAAAACACTGTACAACTTGTAATGATTAAAGATAAATATTTGTTTCCCGCCAGCATCATCCGGACTCGAGAATCGGCAGGATTTCTTTTTCTTCTTCTCTCTGTGTAAGCACTGACCCGCATAAACGCACCCTCAATCAATCCGAAAACCTTTCGTGGCGTGCGTGCTCGCGTGTAATTTTATTAGATCCCCCCCAGAAATGATCAAAAGACTCTAGGACGTTTGATTTGACAAAGATTAAAACGAAACAAAGCGCCCGGGTCCTCGATAATTAGAGGGAGACGTTCTTTTCCGCGTAAGCGCTCCATTGCATCATCCTTCCGTGAAAATTCAGCGATTCTTATAATTAACAGTAATTTACTGTAAATGTCTTTAGCCACCTCCCGACCAAAACAAATGCGATAATTTTAGATAATAAATTATTACCCTATACTCTAATGATATTAAAGGATAAATAAAATGATTTTTTACTTTGTTTTTATCACACTCCAGTTACACTTTCCAACTAGTTGCTGATTAGTATTTGCAGTACTATTATACTATTTGCTAACAATTTGAAGTCATCAATATTTATTCACTCGGCAAATATACGTTCTTCTCTTCACAAAAAACTGTGTGATTATTTGAATTAACATACAATGTACTCTGAACAACTTTAGCCACGTCTCTACTAAGAAGACAAATGCGATCAATAGGCATTTTAGATAATAAATTATTACATGTTAATGGGTGGAAGCGCGTGCGCTCATGAACTTTCATTAATACCCATTAAATTACTTACACGTTTTGCTAAAGTGAGAATAATGTTTTCGTGTTCCTTATAGCAGTCCCGAATCTTAAAAGGTAATTACCCGGTGCCGTTGCTATATTCTTATTATGCTATTAAAGTGTGAACTTCATAATATCTAATACTCCTGTGCGCCATTAATTAAAACTTCGTTGTATCTGGAAGGACTTTGCGAAAAGTATTTCTTGAACGGTTTAGGAGTTAATTGTGCAATAAGTTATGGCACAAATGCGTGATTAATTAACAGTATTATTCTATTTCGTGTTTACAATGGCTACTTTGTAATAATGTTTTTACACAAAAAGATGGCTGTGTAATACGTATTTCTGGGACTTTTATTGGACTAATATAGGTACCTTCTTCTTCTCGGGGTACCGTATTCTCATTGGACGTTAGAAATTACCGTGGCCTATCTAATCCTATTAATGCCTGATCTGAATAGATTGATTTATGTCATTGCCTTAGTTTCTTCAGCCATGATATCCTTTTTCGCCCAGGTTCTCTTCTCCATCATCATACGTCATACTACAAGGAAAGGTAGAGTTCTATGTAGTATGACTTACAGTAAAGAGTATTTTCTCCACTCATGATATGTAGTAAATTAAATGTTTTTCGAATATTTACAGTGATATTACTTCTCTTCTTTTGTTAAGGCACTCCAGCACCGTTTCATTAGTAGCATGCTGCGTCCAGGAGTATGTGACGGTAACCGATTTGCTTCAACTCATTTTATAGTGATCTCTGTCAGGGTCCAAGCCTGAAATCCATAATGTCCATAGTATAATATTGAAAAACAAAAACGTAGCATCAGAGAGTCATAGTTCGTAGTCTAATATTTAGTTTTAGGTTACACAATACACTTTTGTTGAATGAATTTTGCAATTTTATTTTCTTGCTTTTTCAATTCTGATTTTTATTTTTATAGCGTGGTCCCATCCTGAGTTATCTCAGATTTAAAATGTTTTCTCTTCTTTTATAAGTGCCTATCCGTGCCAGATGTTGGCTATCAGCTGAGCTATCTTTACTTTGTTGGCTGTCTAGTCGAGTCACATCTAATTATGTGTATGTAAATTTTTTTATAGCGACGAAGGTTAGCGACGTAAGATTTACTATTTTCTGAATAATATCTTGGTTTAGTAGAAAATTGCAACAAAAGAAACTATATTTCATGAACTATCAAAAAAGATCCTTATAATAAAATTTATATTATATGGGTACATCATTTTTTTTGTATACAGATATATAATAATAATATATAATATATACATATTCATCGAGTTTTCAACGATATGAAGGTAAATACCTCCTGATTAAACTGAAAAGTCCTTCAGCTGGTATATCGATATTTATTTATTTGCTATAATCAATGCGCTCAAAGAAAGTGCATTTAATTACATTATAATAAATAAATTCACATTATAGCACATTTTGTAATGTGACCATACTAATAAGAGCGTAGTTTCAAATGAAAAATATATAATTGCATCAAATACTGAATAAAAATAATTTTAATATCCTGCTATAATTAAATTGTTTGTACTTTATAGTCTACAATATAAAATGATTACTTCATTTCTTTTGATATATTCATTTTACACTAGCGTTTTCCATATACACCAGGCCCGTGAATTATTGCCACGTCTGGAAAATAAATGTTGTTTATTATTTTGGAATATCGTATATACGGCGCATATTATTTGCGAGGGTGGGATTGCGACGGCTCACATTTTATACACGTGTAAATTTCATAACTTTTACATCCCTGCCGTCTGGGGGCAAGGGCGGACGGTGAATGATATTTTATTAAACAACATATTTCCATGTAAATTTCCACGCCTTGCTAACCATAAGGAGGAATGTTTCTGGGCAACCGGGGGATGAATACGTGCGTGTGTGCTGGGGTGTAATAAGGTGCCACTTTTAACAACAAGGGGGACACGATGACACACTTGACGCGTGCACGCAGTAAATGTGAAATTATATGTTCTGAACTGACAAAAGTTTCTTAATTAAACATCCGTGGCAACTTGGCCGACACCGCCCGCATGCACAACAGGAAATTTATAATTACGTAAATGTTTCTGTCGTGCCGCGCTACAGTTTAATCTGCTGCACACTGTGATACAGACTATAAAAACGGATGGGTGTGGTTGGATTATTCAATATCCTTATATCAGTCTTGAAGTGGAACACGGTTAATATTATATGCTAACCTCGTACGATAGTCATTTTTATTATTAAACTAATGTTGGGTTTAAGCTAACATAAAATAAGATATATAACAAAAAAACAACAAAAGTGCACTATTGGATGTGGAGTTATCGCCGCATGTTCAGGGTCTACCACGTCTCAAATGAAAATCGCGAGAGAACTAGAAATTCTAAATACTGTCAAATGTCGAAAAATATAGTAGTTTGGACGCGTAAAGAGAAATCAAAATTACAACTACAAGTAATCCTGCAAAAGAACATATGGACTCCTAAATAGAGTCGATGACGGGACTCTATTTAGGAGAGCTTCTGTTCACTGCTCTTCTAAATATAATCGATGACGTGATTCCAGTCCATATGTTCCAATAATGGACCAATGTGATAGCCAACATCCACATAGGATAGGCACTTGAAGAAAAATGTGGGTAAAAGTAATTTAACCTTTTGGCGTCAAGTTGTTGTTATTGAACAATTTTAAATGTAACTCCGCTATACTAGTCCCAAGCCCGAGACCCCAGGCTTCAGGACATTACGCAAATATGATGATAAACGAAGAGGGTTCGAGGAGTATCACCTCGCTAAAAAAAACCGGGGTTCATCTGGATGATAGCACCCTGTGAGGGCTCCTTCTTAGGGTACAAGCGAGGAACTTTGGTCTCCGATCTAGAGGAAGGAATCCTCAAGCCAACATTACCTGGTCTTCTATGTAGAGGGTTATAGCCTCAGTCTAGTTCCCTGTCACTTATAGAAACTTACCAAAAAGCTTTAAAAATCGTCTCGTAACCATCAACAAGATGGGGATAGTCCTTTTTTTTACGGCGAGTACAGCCCCCGCCCCTGGGCTGTGTGCACTGCGGCCCTTCACGGACCTATTGTGCCCCATACAACATCCATGATATGCTAGCCGGGTTAATTCTCTGTGGAAAAATTCCCGGCTAGCGGTGGATTCGAACCACCAACGTTCCGTACGCAATGGCTTCAGACCATCGCCTTAGGCCACTGCGCCACGGACCGCCTCTGGGGATAGTCCTACAGGAGACCAATATAAACAACACCCTTATTCTCTCCTGCTTTTATTGCCACTCAACATGCCTCAATCTCCCCCTGACCTAAGTATTCCATTCTTCTCAGGTGTTCATCCACCTAAACCTGGGACATACCCACTCTTTTCTAAAACCTTCCTCTATCTTTTCTCTATTCACAATCTACCTTACTCCCACATCCCAACCACACCTCCCGTACCAACCTCTGCACTCTTTGCTCAAACTATCCTCCCACACGACTGCCACCACATGCTCATCCGATTCGTATTCTGCAGGAGCAACGTCATAGGCCTCGACCTTTCGAGTCTAGCAGACTCTTCAGTGACCACCGTTGCTCCATTTCTATTATATTCCAGTTTCGCAATTCCCACACTACCATGTCCTCCCACGTCTTCCTCCTTGCCACCACTTCCACCGGCAGATGGTTGTCTTCCACTTTGAAATGTACTAGACTACTTCTGATCGCTTTGACTAATACGTGGTGTATCACCGCCCCGCTTCTCTCTGGTCGCAGAAAGTTTTCTTCCCTACCTAGTCCCTCTCTCTACATACATTTAATATATCCCACCACGCTTTCTCACCCTTTGCCTCCACTCACTTACTTCTTGATTGATCAACTTGTCCATAGAACGTCCTTTCCAGTCTTCGATTTCTACGATTCCTTCTACCAACTCCACCATCCTTTCATTCCAGTACAGCCCCTTAATCCTGTTTTATCAGACAGTCCCATAACGATGGATGCACCACTCATCCGCAATCTTTATTTTTCTCCATCTTCACTCCGTCTATTCGTTTGGCCTTTCTCATAGTTTCTTCCTCTTTAGAGGGGAATCTCCCGACTCGTTGCATCTTCAAAGGCATTAAGCAAGATTATCACTTGATTGCCTATCAAAGACTTTAAAACCAACACTGTGCTCCGAACAAGCAGAGTTCAGAAAGAACAAATTCTGTGTAGACCACATTAACCCCCTTCGGATAGATTGGTGTGTGAAACAGGGCAATATAATTGGCGTTTTTCGATTTCAAACCGGCGTTTGATTTTGTTAAGTGGACTACTTCAAAAAAAATCATCAACCTAATCAAAGACTACTATGATGATGCCTCTTTTCGTATCGTTCATTACGGTCATCATGAACACATCAATGTCAGCGCGGCTCAACTTTTCTGGTCATAATATTTCTCGATGACGTGATGCGTGCAGTGACCCAGCATAATCCTCGTAGTATCCAATGGGGCCATTTTACCGGACTAGATAATCTGGACTCTGCGGATGACATATCTGAATAGTTCACCCCAGAAAGAGGGGCCAGCCAACAATCTTCTGGTAACGGACGGTTCTAAGTGAAGCCAGCAGACTCCCAAAACCATGTCCGGTGGCGAGTTATTGTAGAAGCCACATTCCCCTTCTTCTTCTTGTGGTGCTGTCTCCTATTGGAGGTCGGTAATCATCATGGCTATTCTAATCTTTGACGCTGCAGCTCTAAATAGTTAACCATGAGGTTCTGCGACGCCCAATGCTTCTTCTTCCTTGTATTTTTCCTTGCATGATCAGTTGGAGAATAGAGTATCTATCTCTCCGGGTGATATGTCCCAAGTACTCTAGCTTTCGTGTTTTGATCGTAAGAATCAGTTCCTTTTCTTTAAGCATTCTTTGCATGACTTCTTCGTTTACTATGCCCGTCCACTATTTCCCCATCAACCTGACTATACCCGCCCACCATTGCAAACAACTTGAACTATGCACTACATTGTTTCTCACATGATTTTTGTACGAGTAAATTAATAAATGAAAGTAATTGAATCATACCAAGTAATGTATAGCAGTCTAGTGCAGAGTTCAAGTCATTTCAAATAGTGGACGGGCATAGTTTGGTTGGTAAGGGTCACCCGCCCGCCCCACCTATGCTCGCATAGTTTTTTCAATGGATACAGATGTTTTATATTGTTCAAAACAATCCAGGAAGAGAGTTATCCTTTGGTAAAAACTATGCGAGCAAAGGTGGGGTGGGCGGGTGGCCCCTACCAACCAAACTATGCCCGTCCACTATTTGAAATGACTTGAACTCTGCTCTAGACTGCTATCCATTATTTGGTACGATTCAATTATTTTCATTTATTAATTTACGCCTAATTCGTACAAAAAACATGTGAGAAACAATGTAGTGCACAGTTCAAGTTGTTTGCAATGGTGGACTGGTATAGTCAGGTTGGTGGGGAAATAATGGACGGGCATAGTTTGGTTGGTAGGGACCACCCGCCCACCCCACCTTTGCTTGCATAGTTTTTACCATAGGATAACACTCTCCCTGGAATGGTTTGAACAATATAAAACAGTCTGTATGCATTGAAAAAACTATGCGAGCAAAGGTGGGGCGGGCGGGTGGCCCCTACCAACCAAACTATGCCCGTCCACTATTTCCCCACCAACCTGACTATACCCGTACACCATTGCAAACAACTTGAACTATGCACTACATTGTTTCTCACATGTTTTTTGTACGAATTAGGCGTAAATTAATTAATGAAATTGATTGAATCGTAGCAAGTAACGAATAGAAGTCTAGTGCAGAGTTCAAGTTATTTGAAATAGTGGACGGGCATAGTTTGGTTGGTAGGGGCCAACCTCCCGCCCCACCCTTGCTCGCATAGTTTTTTCCATAGGATAACACACTTCCTGAAATGGTTTGAACAATATAAAACATTTGATCCACATCTCAAATGGATACAGACGTTTTATATTGTTCAAAACAATCCAGGAAGAATATTATCCTATTGTAAAAACTATGCGAGCAAAGGTGGGGTGGGCGGACGCCCCCACCAACCAAATTATGCCCGTCCACTATTTCAAACGACTTGAATTGTGCATTACATTATTTTTCACCTATATATTTTTAATTATTCTTAAACTAATAAATGACATTAACTTAATCTTAGAAAATAACGGATTATAGTATAATGCAAGTTCAAGTCGTTTGAAATAGTGGACGGGCATTGTTTGGTTGGTAGGGACCAACCGCCCACCCCACCCTTGCTCGCATAGTTTTTTCCATAGGACACTCTTCCTGAAATGGTTTGAACAATATAAAACATTTGATCCACATCTCAAATGACTCTAGTTTTTTTATGTTATTTTTCGTTAATGTCCATGCTTCCATCCCATACAGTAGTGTTGAAAAAATGTAACAGCGAATTATTCGGACAGTCAAGGTTAGATTGAGATTTCTATTTGAGAAAAGATTTTTCATTTTGACGAAAATCGCTCTTGCTATTTCTATACATTTGTTAACTTGTATGGTTTGGTCGTTATTGTCTTCAATACGTGTTCCTAAGTATTGGTAGCTTCTAATTATTTCGATTGTGGTGTAGTTTACTAGTATTGCTGGTATATTATGCCCCACAAATAGCCAAAGGACCTAAGAGAGAAGGGATAGGAAGCCCCTTTATTTTAGATTGCATTAACATCCTCTTTTCTTCTCGAGCAGGACTTTATTGCATCTCTTCCGCAATTCTACTGCCCGTCTCACCTTGATATTTATTTTTAGCCTCTTTGATATTCCTCATTCTTCTTAATATCTCCACCCAACTCTGCCTTTCCTCACTGGTATTGTTCTTCTCCGTCCAGTTAGTGTACCACTATTAACATCCTTTTTAGAGTCTCTATGCTTCCCTCCTTCACCTGCTCAAGCATCTCACATTTTGTTTTAATTTTGGTCTTCACTTTCCCGCCCGCGGTTTGAATGGATCGCGCTTTTCATTCTCCCCACCTGTATCTGTGTGTCTATCAAATTTTCGTAGAAATGGACCGTTACAAAGTTATACGCAAAAGATTTTTTTTATTTCAGTTATAGCTCATATTACCGCGTTCGCATATCACTGTGAAATTGCATGTCACTATGAATTTGATTTTCCAAATTTAGGCTCGATCCATGCAACCGTTTTCTCTCTATTTTGTTCATAGACACACATTTTTCCAAAGTAGTCTATTTCAATTAGATTAGTCTTGAAACGTAAGAAAAAGTCAAAATTAACGATAATCGACTTATTTTCACCATAATTTCTTATTTTAAAAATAAATATTCGCTTATAATTTAATTCTAACCAATATGTCAAGATACAATAATGAACTCTAGAATGAATTCCTTATAAAAAAAACTTCTATCCTTATAGGGCTATCAGCCGTGAGGCTTTTCCGCCGGTCAAGGGAGAAGCTCAGAGGAGTTTAATCACCCGGTATTTACCTTAACTTCACAGAAAACCTCTGAAAAACTGTGAAAGGTGATTCGCGAAAATTCGTTCCCTGCTGGGGATCGAACTCAGGCTCCCCAATGCTCAGTATGAGACGAATTACTTATATTTTATTTGATTTTTAAAGGGCTGAAAGACCACGGTCTCTTATACATGTATGTATATCTTGTATGTATGTATGTTACAATAAATATATCTTCTTCTTCTTTATTTTAAAATAAACAGAACTTAAATTGAAAATTTAAATTTTATTTAAAAATAAAGAGTTATTTGATCTTAAATAGTTTCAACCAAAATTAGTTTCAATCTTATTATAGAAAATTGATCGGCTGTCCTCGTCACTATTTATGTTCCACTTATGCCTTTAAAACGCGTAATAGCTAGCGAAGTAATATTTCATACAACATCCACCATTTGACGTGTGCATCAATCAATATACGCGAGTAATATTGAAAACATTTAAAGAACCATCAATAAAATATCGATGCTCTTTGAGACAACTCCCACAACAGACTCTCGCCCGCCAGCAGTAGGACACGCTCTATTTATTTCTGCCAACTGTAGATAACTTTTATCGTACGAAGAATACATATATACCCAATTTTAGTTCGATACTCCTGTTCAACTTTTGCAATTTATCCCAGCCCCCTGACGAAAATATGAAAGCGACTTACTTATATCCGAGAATAATTTCAGTTTGGAAATGTTTTCAACAGAAAAAAGCCGATGTAATTTATAGGGATCGCTTGTGAAACTTTAATTTAAAATCTGATGCGTGCAAGAAATTAAATGTGAATGCCAGGATGTTGCCCTCTGGCCCCATTTCCTAGTTGGCTTTTCGTCTGAATCGGTTAAGCTTTTGCGGGTAACTTTCAATTACACCGCAGCGCCATTCAAATATTCATTATTCGTTGCAGTTTAACTATGTACTCATTTAAATAGAACGAACGTGTTGCTAAACAATTTTGTAGAAACCTGAACTAGACAACTGAGCTTTGTATGCGCATGTATTATATCAAAAAACACGTTCAAGCTTCAAGTCTTAAGACAGTGATTGTCAACAACAGTGCCGTCGCACCGTACGAGATTCTTGAAGTGAGCCGCTAAATTATTGCGAATGCATACAATACAAATAATTGTATATCGTAAAAAAATGAAAACGTGTGGCGCCAATTTTTTTAATTATTGAAAGTGTACTGTGATGAATAATTAGTTAAGAATCACTGTCTTAAGAAGTCTCTTTGGAATACAGTTCAGTATTAAGCCCGTATGGCATTACCTAGTTTCTTATATTGTCTTTGATGCAGACACATAGTGTCATACACACATGTAGAAAATGATATAGCGGCGGTATAATAATAAATTCACTTAACAATAACAACACCGTAATACACAATGTCAATTTTCCATTTAGAAATAGTTATACAGGTTAATATATAAATTCTTATATATAAAACGATATAGGAAACTAGATAATATCATACGGGCTTTAGACGCAGCGGTATGATATAGTTCACAATCGATTAATCAAAATTAATAAATATAAAGATATTTTAAACATCTAGTTTTATGTTATTATTATCATCATAGTACTAACATTAAAATATATTTTAATTATTTTTTTAATTTCCATGCTTGCCTTTAATGCCTCTAATAGCATTGAGGGCAAACGTGATGTGACCCTCAAATTAAAAAAATTATTAAAATATATTTTAATGTTAGTACTATGATGATAATAATAACATAAAACTATATGTTTAAAATTTAAAGGTTAGTCCACTTTTGCTCTCAACATCTCATTTATAGTAACAAAATTGCGTGTTATTAATAAATTTGATAGGTTTTGCTCTTGACATATAAATTTCCATGCTACTACACGTCTAACTAAAAGGCTAATCGGTATAGTCCTTATCCTTTGTAATTAATACGATCCTCTTTCGCTGCCATGCTTGAGGTTGTCGCCAAGAAACTATACACACTTATGATCCCTGTAATCACTCGTCGGATGAGAACGTAGCAGATGACGCAGATTTGCGCCAGTTTGCGAATATACAGACATGTAACATGTAAATTGCCAAGTCGAAAGGAGGTTCAATTATCTAAGTAAATAGGACAAGCATATACAAGGAATTTTTAAGATATTCTAGTGACATGCACTATTGCAGCACATCTTCTCCAATAAATAACTTGTATATATTTGTATATTTTATATTGTTAAAACTTGTATATATTGACTATTTAATTTTGTTTATGATTTCGTTTATGTAATTTGTTAATATATCATTATCACTCTCTTTACCATCAACCACCATCAGAATCACATCATATCGGCAAGATAAAATAAACATCAAAATCACAACAATCGTATTTTTTTAACACATCTACTTTCATTTCTTATATGAATAATACATTTCCATAGGAAATCAAATAAATTGCATATTTGATTTCCTATAGAAATGTATGATCTATACCCAGCTCAGTGGTCGAGTGGTTAGAGGCGTCGTCCGTCTCGTACTGTGCATTGGGCAGCTTGAGTTCGATCCCTAGCGGGGAGCGAATTTTCGCTAATCACCTTTCACAGTTTTTCAGAGGTTTTCTGTGAAGTTAAGGTAAATACCGCGTGATTAAACTCCTCTGAGCTTCTCTCATGACCGGCGGAAAAGTCTAACGGCTGATAGCCTTATAAAGATAGAAGTTTTTTTTTTGTATTATCTGTGTGTCATGTATATGTATGTATTATTTTTTTACTTCATAGTACCTATAAGCAATACAGATACTGGTAGCCAGGACAAAAATACTTAAATTAAATAAAAATTATCATACGAAGTATGGGAGACACATAACTTCTCGATAAAAACTTGTTTTTTAAAACATCCGAATAAATTGAATTCCTTTAAATTACAACTATATGATGATATGAATTATATTTTCTACTTATTAATATGTAAACTGAGACATTGCTTGTTTATTTTCGTCTAATGTTATTATTAACTTCTCTACATATAATTCGTTATTTAGAACTTATGTTTGATGGCCAGTATTAATTTATAATTCGTCCATTAACTTCTTTTAAAACGATATTTATTACCATTCTTTAGTTTATATTAATTTAATTGCTGCGCGTCGGTTATTAAACCACTGTAATAACCGACGCGTTGCAATTAAATTAGTATAAACTAAAGAATGATAATAAATGTCGTTTTAAAAGAAGTTAATGGACGAATTATAAATTAATACTGGCCATCAAACATAAGTTCTAAATAACGAATTATATGTTTCAACCATTCAATGCATTAAATCGTAGAAAATGTATAGATACTTACGAGGCCGACGATATTTCCAGCGACAAATTGCATTTTCAAACGAACTTCCTTTGAAGCAACCGTATTTATATACAACAGGATGTCGCAGGATATGTAGCAGGATGGAGCCTGTCACAGCGCGTTTCTTTTACTCTTTTTTACAAATATCCGCCCTGTCATAAAAATGTTATTCCAATCGACCGCCCTCGACCTCGTCCCCTCACTCAAATTCCTATCAGACAAAATATTTTGATATAAACTTAAATTATTTTTAAATGAGGAAAATCACCCCAAATACAAAACCGAGACAGCTGAAGTTGAACATATTCCTTAATAGAAATTATTAAATTATTATTACTAAGTTTAAACAGTGTTACCAGTTATCTTCTGACCTGATTGTTTTCCTTATTTATTTTTTTGTGTTCGTTTTTTAATGTATAGTAATACAAAATTATTTTGTTGTTAATTATTGTTACAATGTACTATTTTTTCATATTGAGTTTATTTTGTTGCACTGTAATTGTGTATAATACAAAATTATTTGGTTGTTAATTATTGTTACAATGTACTATTTTTTCATATTGATTTTATTTTGTTGCACTGTAATTGGGTTTACCTGTTGGGCAATAAACATTATTATTATTATTATTATTATTATTATTATTATTATTAAAAACTTCTATCTTTATAGCCGTGAGGCTTTTCCGCCGATCAAGGGAGAAGGTCAGAATAGTTTAGTCACCCGGTATTTACCTTAACTTAACAGAAAACCTCTGAAAAACTGTGAAAGGTGATTCGCGAAAATTCGCTTCCCGCTGGGGATCGAACGCAGGCTCTCCAACGCACAGTACGAGACGGACGACGCCTTTAACCACTCGAGCCGCTGAGCAGGGTTATATAGTAATATTTTCAATGTTTTCTAATAATGATATTCAATATAAATATAATTTATATTATAATAATTCTTATAATTGAGTTAGATCTAGATGTTACATAGTAGATTTAAGTTATCCCATGCAATTACAATTAATATATTCTGGCAGATAAATGTAAATGCAGCCTACTTTCAATTGCGAAATGTTTTCTGTCATGATTTATAGCGGAGTATAAATCTTGCAAGGGGTAGACCTGAAATTAAAACACTGGCAATTTATATTTATGAAGTTGTTAACGTGGCAATAAATATGTCGCATGTTATGAATCGTTGCGGGCAGAGAAACGAAAACATTTTTATCCATGAATCATCTCTATTTTATTCCATTATTGTAATATGTACGCTATTATAAAGAAATATAGATCTTGAAATTTATACCGAACTTTCAGATTTATGTTGTCATAAAATACTGCATGTTTCAAGTACTAACACAGTTCACAGTGCACTTGGTTTTCATACGATCGTATTTGTATCAATAAAAAAATGTATCGTCTCATGTTTAAATATGTACACTTAAAAACAAATCTTGTGTTCATATGAGTTCATACAAAATATATCTTATTTGAGTTTTAAATATATATATATATATATATATATATATATATATATATATATATATATATATATATAAACACACGGAAATAATTGTTACAGATACAGCAACTACTAATATATATTTAAAACTCAAATAAGATATATTTTGTATGAACACATGGCACATAATATTATATGTGAGTTTTGAATAATGGAGGACTGCCTACATCAGAAAATCGTCCCCGAGTTTTCGTTAATAAATACATAAATATATAGAAAACTGTGATTGGTTTGTAAGAACCATAATAAGGCACCTTTCACGGTCAATAATACTGTCAGTCCTAGTACTGTCAGTATTTGCTTCAATCCTCCTTTTATATTTAATATTGACAGTACTAGGATTGACAGTATTATTGACCGTATAAGGTGCCTTAATAAGGCACCTTACACGATCAATATTACTGTCAATATTTTAGAATAATGACAGTATTAATGTACGATAATATGTTTAAAATGTTCCTTATTCTAGAATGTTGCCAGTATTACTCAACGTGTAAGGTATAGTAATGATGGAATGAAGAGAATACTGATCTTTATCCGGATAATTGATTACTTGATAAATATAAAAGGAGGATTGAAGCAAATATTGACAGTACTAGGATTGGCAGTATTATTGACCGTGTAAGATGCCTTTTAGATCAGTTTGATTGTTAATAATTGTATGTTCACTTCAAATACAATAATGATGTAACTGGTGCATATAATATATTATATTTATTTTTAGATTTAAAAGTTTTTCCCTAAATTGGTAAATGTGTTAATACTAATGAAGTTCTCCGTTAAGTATTTTTAATTTTCTATTAAAATCTGAAGAGAAAATCGTATATTATATGTCATACGAGAATACTTAAACTTGAACCACTCAAAACACGGGAATATTGGATTATTAATGGAATTCGTATTTCACTAAGAAATAAAAGGTCTTAGACTACGTCTTCCTCCTCAAGACGCTAGAAAAGCTGGTCCATTAGGTATGATATACTGAGAAATAAACCCCTAGTAATCGACATTATTCTTATCAGTCAGTAAAGTTAATCGACTTTGCACTGGGATGACCTAAACAGGCTACGTAATTATTCTTACCAGTCAGGAAAGTTAATCGACTTGGCACTGAGATGACCTAAACTGACTAGACACTGGATGATGCGAGAATTAGCCACGGCTAGGTATCTTGATATAGAAGAGGCATTCCACAATGCCGCAACACCCTCACTGGTCAAGGCACTAAGGAAGATGGCCTCGCCGCGTATGGTAATGATGATTCTGTTCTCTAGGCTGGCTTGTACTCAATGGCATAGAACTTGTGATATGCCTTCCACAAGTTCTATGCCATTGAGTACAAGCCAGCCTAGAGAACAGAATCATCATAACCACACGCGGTGAGGCCATCATAAAGGCGCGAACTGGAAGGGGGTACCCGCAGGGTGAAGTATACCACTGATACTTTGGACAGTCCTAGTCGACAATATCCTGCAGAAGCTATCTTCAGAAATAATCACTGCCTAAGATATTACGATCCTCGTAAAATGAAAATTCGCGGGTATAATCTAAGAGCAAACACAAAGAGCCCTAAATTCTTCTTCTTTTGGTGCTCCCTCCTTACAGAAGGTTGGCGACCATCATGTGGAACCGGTCTTTTTATTTTTATTTTGCGCTCACCGAATCAGTGTAAATACCTCACTAGTGTTAAACCATTGCCTGAGGTTACGCGTCCATGAAAACTTTTGTCATCAAATTCCTCTCTTTCCCTCCATCTTGTCTTCAATGATAAGTTCCATGAGATTGTACTTATCGTTTCGGAAAATATGACCGAAATAGGCGGCTTTTCGTTGTTTCACTATGGTTCAGCACTTCGCGTGATTTACCGGCCCGCCGGAGTACTTCTTCGTTGGTGACACGGTCCACCCATGATCTCTTCAACATTTTGCGGTACATCCACATTTCAAACGCCTCTAGTTGGTTCATCGAGGATATTTTCAGAGTCCATCCTTCTACGCCGTAGAGTAGCACTGACAATTTATTTATCCTGAAGGGTCTGGTATCGCTGTGGCATCCCGCTGCACAGTTGGCCTATTGTGCTCCCCCATAAATATTCCTCATTCATGAGCTCTGTGTCTTCAATGAAGTCCAGAAGTCTCGTGAATGGGCGAGCTTGGATCTCTTTTTGGCTCATTCGCGTTGAACCAAAGAGCTTTTTCCTACCTGAGTTGAATGCCTCGCAGTTAGTTATTACATGTAGTGGGCACTGACAATACGTAGCACTTTGCGATACGCCATCGTGTGTCAAATCTGAGACCACGATCGCACAATAGTTTGTTGATCTTCTGAAATTTTCCTCTCGCAATTTCAATTCTGATTTTGATCTCGTTAACCGGGTCCCATTTATCGGTTAACCAGCAACCAAGGTACTTGAAGCGCGACACCTACTCAATCTGGCTTCCACCTAAGGTGATTACAGCATTATTAACCCTATGCTTGCTGATAACCATTGTCTTTGTTTTCAGACTCCAAGAATCCAAACTCTTTGCTTTCTTGGTTTATTCTGTTCATGAGAAACTGGAGGTCTTCTAAACTGTTAGCGAGAACCATGGTATCATCTGCGTACCGAATATTGTTGAGTCGTTTGCCATTGATCTTGATTCCTATGTCGAATTCACCCAGGACATTTTGGAATATTTCTTCGGAGTACAGGTTGAAGAGAGTTGATGGCAAAATGCATCCTTGTCTGACTCCTTTTTTAATTTTAACTTCCTCCGCGACTAGGTCTCCAACCTTGATCTGAGCTGTTTGGTTCCAGTACAGTTTCTTGATGATGTTGATGTCTTTGCTGTCCAGGCCGATGTTTTTAAGTTGGCTGATTAGGATGTCGTGTCTTACGTTAATATGCTTTTTCGTAGTCTACAAAGCATTGCAAAGACATTTTTCTGTTGGTCAAGGCATTTCTGAACTAGGACTTTTACCGAAAACAAAGCATCCCTTATCCCTAAGTCGCTACGAAATCCAAATTCTGTTTCCCCAATATTAGCTACTATTTTTCTCCATGATCGAGTGTGAAAAATTATTAGGAACACTTTCGGTGCAAACCTAAAGTGAAACTTGGGAAGGCTGATAAAAGTGGATCTTAGCCAATCCGCAGGTATATTACCTGTGTTGTATATGTGGTTGAACAACTTCAGGAGAATGTTGTTTTTATCGATGTCAATTAGCTTGAGCAGTTCTGCATTGATTTGATCTGGACCAACTGCTTTGCAAAGTCTTGATTGGCTTAAAGCCTTTCTCACTTCCTCTGAGTATTTCCGGACCTTCCAATTCCTTACTAATATCATCATAAATTAAGCACTCGTCACTGAAAAGTTCTGTGATGTAGGTCTTCCATAGTTCTACTTGTTCTTTACTTTCCACTATACGTTTGTTTGTTGTGGTTGTCAGCTAGTTTCCTGATGATTCGTTTTCGGATGGTGTTCGTTACTTCTCTCACTCTTTAATGTAGATAAAAATTATCATGTTTTTTTAGTTCTTCTATTTCTTGGCACTTTGTATTTATCCATGTTACTTTTGCTTCTTTAATTCTTCGTCTTATTGTTCGGTGAATATTTTTATAGACTGCTGCATCATTTTTGTTTCTCCTTCATTCTGCCATTAAATCGAGAATTTAGCGAGTCATCCACTCTTGTTTCGTTTCATTTTTTTGAAAGCCAAGCTGGTCTATTGTCGTATCCATGACTGTTTTCTTTAGGTTATTCCACGTTTCCTCAATATCTGATTCAGGTGATAATATCATGCTCTCTATATTGTTTTTTAAGAATATCTGAGAAATTGTTTCTAATATCGGGATTCTTAAGGTTATTGATATTGATTATTTTGCTTTGTTGTCTTTTTCGTTGTATTTTCTGCCGGAGTCGGATTTCCACAATAACAGGATTGTGATCAGAGTTGATATCAGCATCCGGATATGTTTTCACGCTCTTGACGCAGTTTCGGAAGCGTTTGTTGATCATGATATAATCAATTTGATTTCTGTCTCTTGTCTATTGGTGATCGCCAGGTATATAGTCACCGTGGTGATAGCTGGAACCATGTGTTTGTGATGATCAGTTCCTTTTCTTGGCAGAATTGTAGTAGTCGGTCTCCTCTCTCATTTTTCTAACCCAGTCCGTGTGGTCCAACGATTTTTTTCAACTTGTCCTTGACCAATTTTGACGTTCAGGTGTCCCATAACTATATTAATGTCATGGCCTTTAAGTGCTCTCATTAGTTCATCTATTTGTTCGTAGAACTTTTCGTTTTCTTCCTGTGGTTTGTCCGAAGTTGGTGCATATATCTGAATGTTCTTTTGCTGCCCTTTCATTTGTAACATGCATCGTTCAGAGATTGGTTTGAAGTTGGTAACATACTGGACCAATTATTGCACCACAAGGATTCCCACTCCATGCCTGTGATGGTTGTCATCATCAGAACTTCCAGATTAGTACAACATCGCTCCTTCAGTTTTGAGCTGCCCGTTACCAGACCACCGGATCTTGCTCATACCCATAATATCCAGTTTCAGACGCTGTAATTCTAAAGTCGCATTCCTTATTTTCCCCACTTGAAAAACGGTCCGGGCGTTCCATGTCGGTATCCTAGTCGGTTTGCGCTTATTGTGTTTGTTGGCCAGTCGCATATTTTCCATGTGAGGCCTGGTTACTACCTCCTCTTGGCCGGTCGCCCATTTACCACCTCCAAGCCCGGAAATATCGATACGCCGGTCGCTAGCCGGATCGCATGGCACAACAGTTTCCTTATTTTGTACTTTCATGATGATTTACTAGGGGCATAGATAAATGCAGTGGGGCCCCATCTCCTGCACCAGGGAACACATTTCCGTAGTTCCTGTTCACACGGTTATCCCGCCGTTACTCGGTCGCCAGAGCCTCGTTAGTTCTACAGCAGAGGGCACCAACGTGCAGGTGAGGTTGACATTTGGGCCGGTCTTACAAGATGATGGTGCCGTCACCCCATACCCTCCGAGCCCTGAATATTGCGGGCATATGGCATGAGAATAAAGGCATGTCTCTGATAATTACCCTCCGAGCCCTGAATATTGCGGGCATATGGCATGAGAATAAAGGCATGTCTCTGATAATCACAATAGTCAACTATACAAGAGGAGTACAAACAGGTCTAAAGCGCCCGATATTTAAAGGTGTAGAAATTCCATTTGCATGAGGCCAAATACCTTCTTTGTTTTTGGCTTGAGGTGGGGAATCTTCAAAAACGCCCTGGAGGTCAATAAGACTTCTCCCCCGGGAAGTGCTGGATTCTGACCCATCCAGGCCCGATCTACCAGCCAAACCCCACCTCGATTCTCAAACTAATATATTTCTACACATATGGAATCAACATTTCTGTATTACCTCATATATAGGAGGCTGTAAATTTTATTTTTAATTCTCAATTATTTTTTTTTTATATGTATATACCATTAAGACAATAACGTGTTATTATTTAGCCTGTATCTTAAAGACTAGAGCTGTTACAAAAAAAGCACATCTTTTTGTAATTAGCACATGAAAAAAAAATCATTTCTTAGTTTTCCAGCACAAAGACGAAACATTTATTTGGTTGGCTAGTGTATTTTTTAACTGGTAATATTCAGTAGCTGTAATTTATAATTTTTATGTATATATGTTGTGTAATTCCGACAAATTCACAGCAGTATTTCAAAAATTATAAGCATATGGGTCACGGACAACTTGTCATACATTCAAACAATGAAATAATGTGTAGCTCTGGAAATCGCCGCGGGACGTTATTATTGCCATTTGTCCATCGACATGGCATGCAGCGAGCGGCTTTTGTAATTATTATTAATGACTCGTATAGTTCGAATTCAGGGCGATGGTTTGCTGTTTAAAGTTTATTGAATGCATATATGAACTAGGAATTACAGCGCACAATGGCTATTTTTGCTTAGTTAAACCGAATTAGGCAGGAGGATAATTCAAATTACTAGCAATACAATGTAAACAATTATCGTATGCAGCTGCGCTTTAATCGGTTTTACGTAATGATTTGAAATGTGTAATTCATAGTGCGCTTAATTAAATATTAGCGCTTGGATATGCTCGAATTACGTATAATTATAATATTTTATGCCATATTCGGTTCAATTAAAACGTGTGCTGGATAATTGAAACAAATATAAAGGAATGCCACACTGTGTGTTTGTTTAATGTTGTTTGTTTCGTGAATTGAGGGCGGAGGGCGCGTCACACTAATAAGGGTGTACACACGGATGGATATATGCGCGGCATGTCCAACACCCTTACCGGCTACATGGCTTAATTAATCCAAGTCCAGCCGTTCTACTTTCCACATTATTGTATAAATTATTCGGTCACAATGGCAAAGCTGCCCAATTAACATACCCCGTCGTTATGAATCTTCTCCGAATTAGCGAGCGCGCCGAATATACCATGTTCATTATTATGCTCGCCAGTTCCATATATCCAAATTACTTTTAAATATGCAAACTGGCGGTCCAATTATTATTAATCTTCAGCGTTATTAGGGGTAGCATGAAAATTTCTGGCTGATTTAGGATCCCCTTTTATACATTTGGGAAACTGCCTAACGGGATTCATTTCCTGCCTGTATTAGAACACTCCGGAGCATATAATTGATTTGATGCAAATTATATCAATATTTAAATATAACAGAGAAATATTTAAATATTGAACGACATACAGTTATGACAAGCAAACATAAGAAGGATTTTCAAATTCCTAAATTATAAGAGATGAGAAAAGAGAATATATACTATACATTATTTTTTTTAAATTCTATTTTTCAAATACGCTATTTCTATCTATTTTCAGAATCCCTTATATTTTAAATTTAATTTATATTCCCTTATAGACTAAGGTTCTTATAAATATAAAAATTTGGAAGATAATTTTGGTGCGTTTAGGTTACAAATAAAAAAACACAGGAGAGATTAATTCCTATCGTTCGATTGTAGTACTACTTATTATTATTAATTAATTACTTTCTTCAAATAAAGTTAAAAATTCTTTAAAATTACAGGCGAAAAATTTACATCAACTTTACTCCTATCCGCGGCATATTGAGAGATGTACCGAGACTGTTACCCGGCGCATTCGCCAATATGTAACAGTTACACTCTGATGTACTGATCTTTAATTGTAATCATGTACATGTAAAAGTATGAATGTTCATATTATGTACTTATGTGAATCATTAATATTGTTTTTGAAACTTTTTTAGCCCTTAGCTATAATCTCTAAACATAAAAATTAAGACAATGTTTTGAAGTCGACCAACCTGATTTATGACTTATGTGATATCAGTGAATGTCATGACAAATATTTTTATGAATGATAGTTTTCAACGTCAAATGGGGACAAATAGGAGGGTAGTTGCGTCTATTATTATCGCAAAGTTGCAACTGCATAGGTAGAAAAAGAACGAGAGGCATACCATAAATACTATATAATATGTTGAGACGAAATGTAGTACAAATACAACACGGGCTCTGATGCGAGATAGTTGATGAATTATATATATATATATATATATATATATATATATATATATATAGCACTTCTTGCCGTATTCGGCTATCTGAATGAAGAATCACCAGAGAGTGAAATTTGTGAGAAATTATATATATATATATATATATATATATATATATATATATATATATATATATATTGTATACGCTTTTCTGTTTTCCATTCTATTTTATTTAAGTGTTCAACATCTATAACATTAAAACTTTTAATATTATAGGTCTACATTCAATAACACATATAACACAAGCTGTTAATATTATATTGCTAATAATGCTATAGCAATATCAGTATTTTATTTATAGGCAATAAAACGTCTGAACCCCCCTACATTGCGATGTTTATATCACGTCCGCAACAGAAATAACAATAACCGAGTTTCCAATAAAAATTCTATTTATATGTTTGCCACTACACTGCGCATACGCTTAATCCGTTAGTGCAGACTCGTGACAAATTCGAAAATCGCAATTTCACGGTTGATTTTCCCTGCATCGCCGGGAAGGCGGGCGCGCGAATGTTTAGTAAACATCTCGAGAGAGGCACGCGCGTTAATACCTACCGAGTATAAATCTTGCTGCGGCTGTCGCGCCACATTAAATTCAGGATTCGCCCATAAATGAGAATCTATATCGGAATTTCTTATTTCGATTTGGAGAACGAATTGCTTTTTATTGATTTGTAATTTGCAATATATTTTTGTGTGACTATCGTTTGTCGGCGAGGAAATTAATGCCGGGTTTTAAATATATTAGCATTTTTAAGCATCTTAAAAAGACATTAGCGTGGTACATTTATACCAAAAACATTACATATACTTTTCAAACGCAGGCAAGGTTACTAGGAACTATTATGGAAGATAATTTAACAGTCTCATCCTGTTCTCATTGTTTGTAATCTTAACCATAAGGTTCGCACATGTTTTGATTTTAACATCCCTGTGTCAATGATTTTGTTCATGATGAGGTTGAACAGCAGAGGGTTATCTATTCACGAATACCAGAGTGGCTTATCTCTTTAGTTAATTTTTTGACGACTCTTATCTTTATCTACAAACAATGAGAATAGGATGAGACTGACATCTGCAGTACCACATTAGTAATTAAAAACTTTTTCAAATTATGAAAACTTATTAAGTAAAGTGGAATTTAAATATAGAAGTGAAAAATATATGTAGAGTATATACCTATCCGCATATCCGCGACATATTGCGAGATAAACCAGAATTGTTGCCCGGCGCATTCACCAATATGTAACGCATCCCCTATGCGTCTACACTCTGAAGCTTTAGTTATGGATACAATGGAAGTTTATATATCCGCAACATCTTTCCTAAATATTCCTTTAAACTAGAGCTTCTGTATCGCCAATTGTCCTGTTACTATTACTCAGCCAGGAAGAACAAAATTCAAACGAAAATGGTTTGCCTGTAACATTGTAGTTATGTCGACCGTGGTATGCCCGCTAACTATTTATGAATATGGCAAATATATAAAATTTTAAATATAATAAATGAAATTATATCAGTTCTGACTACCCTACTAATGTTTTGAGTTTAAATCCCAAAAAGTCGACTTTCATTTATAGCTGAATAGTTATACTCCAAACAACTCAATTTTAGTATTTGTAACTACCGCATAACTTTATTTTCTGGTACTATTAAATCAAACTGAGACAACTCAGTTAATACTCATCTTATAAAAACTGCTATAAATAGTCTGATAATGGATATGAAATGTTGAAATTTTCACCATTTATAGCTGAATAGTTATACTCTATACAACTCAATTTTAGTATTTGTAACTATCGCGTAACTTTATTTTCTGGGACTATTAAATCAAACTGGGACAACTCAGTTATACTCGACTTATAAAAACTGCTATAATTAGTCCAATAATGGATATGGAATGTTGAAATGTTCACAATTTATAGCTGAATAGTTATACTCTATACAACTCAATTTTAGTATTTGTAACTATCGCGTAACTTTATTTTCTGGGACTATTAAATCAAACTGGGACAACTCAGTTAATACTCGACTTATAAAAACTGCTATAATTAGTCCAATAATGGATATGGAATGTTGAAATGCTCACAATTTATAGGTGAATAGTTATACTCTATACAACTCAATTTTAGTATTTGTAACTATCGCATAACTTTATTTGCTGGTACTATTAAATCAAACTGGAACAACTCAGTTAATACTCAACTTATATAAACTGCTATAAATAGTCTGATAATGGATATAAAATGTTGATATTTTTACCATTTATAGCTGAGTAGTTATACTCTATACAACTCAATTTTAGTATTTGTAACCACCGCGTAACTATATTTCCTGTGACTATTAAATCAAACTGGGATAATTCAGTTAATACTCATCTTATAAAAACTGCTATAAATACATTACATTCAAAACCGTTATGACATTTAACAT
Source organism: Lordithon lunulatus (assembly GCA_963942505.1). NCBI lineage: Eukaryota > Metazoa > Arthropoda > Insecta > Coleoptera > Staphylinidae > Lordithon > Lordithon lunulatus. Next base: position 12,696,754 of record OZ012669.1, read on the forward strand.
ACGGGAGGTTCTCTTTTTCATCATTTCACCGAAGTTGTCCTGTTCCTGCCTTGCGGCTTACCAGGACTCCAAAGCATGCGTCGGGCTGTCGGTAATTTAGAATAGAATTCTGAATTATGATTGCTAGCGGATTTTACAAGTGTCACATTCCTTCGATATGCTTAGCTCTCTCAGGACATGTGACGGCAAAACAATATTAAAGTTAAAGCAAAGACTAAGGGCCAATGGCCAATTTAGGACCATTGGCTAACTTGCAAGATTGAGTTCATCGGTATGAACATATGTTATTACCGCACATTTATTTTTAATTATAAAGAATATGTTTTTAATAAAAGTACTTGTTCCAAAACGTGGGGCCGCCTGTGTACCGCGCGCGTAGCTAAACTATGCGCTACTCCTTCATTCGCTCTCTATCAGACACGCAATCTTTCGTCCATCACGCATTCATGCAACATTTTCTCGGGATTTTCTCACACTCTCATTCAGGTGTGGAGATATGACTGGATTGGTAAGGGGGGTTGGGGAGTTTGGGTCAGCTATGACCTGTTATCCTGCACAACGGTGCAGGATTTCTACCGCGGACACTACTACCATCACCGTGTATACTCTTGCGAGTAGATTGAAAGTTTTTGATAGGGAAGCGGGTGCTTCTCACTATCTGTTCTATTGTTTTCGCGAAGCCTGGTGCTGGCCCAGAGGAGTTCGTTACCCAACTGGGTTGAGTAAAAACTCTCGGCTTGTTCCAGCACGTAGTCCCGAAACATTAAGATGCCGGTGTCGTCATGAAGCGTTTTGATGCGCTCATAACGATCCCGGTTTAATATAAGCCGCAGGCATTTGTTTTGAAATACCTGCAACTCTCTATATAAATTCGCGGATACGCCACACCAAACTGGGGCGGCATAAGTTAGAATGGGCCTGAGTGCTGCTGTGAAAAGCAGTCTCTTGTTATTGACGGACATCGAGTTGCTCTTCAACAAGGAATAGATGGCGCGCATTGAGGCGAATGCTTTAATTTTGGTATTTTTAAAGTGAGCATAGAAATTAAGTCTCGAGTCCAGCTCTACCCCAAGATATTTAACGGATTTTTTAATTTCAACCGGTTGTCCTTTGACCTTGATCGGTGTGAAAACTTTGTTGTTGGTAAATTTTCTGGAGAATATTACTGCCTCTGTTTTTGTAGCGTTAAGCTTGATTTTCCAAGTGTTGTAATATTTCTCCAGAGAATTCATATGAATTTGAATTAGAGTAGCAGCAACCTGCGCATGGAATGAATGCGCATAGATGGCTGTATCATCTGCATAAAGAGCTAATTTACTGTTCGCGAATTGGGGTATGTCATTAACGTATACGTTAAACAGCTTCGGTCCTAGAATTGACCCTTGCGGTACGCCGCAGTGGATGCTCTTGATGGTCGAGTCCGATGCGTCAACCGACACAAAGAATTTGCGATCGGAGAGATATGAATGTATCAAATGTATCAAGACATCCGGATACCGTTGTTTGAACAGTTTGTACACCAAACCCTCGATCCAAACCTTATCAAACGCTTTCTCTATATCAAGAAGCATCATAACCGTGTCTTTCCCGGAATTAAATTGGGTCACAATATCATTCGTGATACGTGCCATTTGCTGAGTCGTGTTGTGATGTTTACGAAATCCGAACTGCACAGAATTAATGATTTTATGAGACTGTTCAAAGGTGTCCAGTCTGTTATGGATGATTTTCTCAAAAAGTTTAGGAATGGTGTTAAGGAGACTAATTGGCCTGTAGCTGGAGGCCAGTTGTGGGTCTTTGCCAGCTTTGTGGATAGGAATTACTTTAGCTACTTTAAGGCATGCAGGAAAGTGTTGAAATTTGAAAATCGCGTTGGCTATGTATGTTAGTTGTACAATCGCCTTTTTCGGTAGATTTTTTAATATTAAGTTTTGAATTTTATCCGGTCCTGGCGCTTTAAGAGCGGGCAGGTGTCGGATAATTTTAATGATTTCAGCTGGGGACGTAATGTACGCCTCCCATCCGGTACGCTCCGATTTTGCTAGGTAATTAGCCAGTGCTGATCGGATATCTGCATGCTTGGGAAGTGTGTCTACTTCTGGCATGTGGACGCTTGCATAGTGGCAGGCCAAGGCCTCCGCTTTTTCAGCGTCCGTGGTTATTAACTGATTGCCATTTGTTAGTGTAGGGATCGGCTCTCGTTTACGTTTAAGGGATTTGGATAATTTCCAAAGTGAATTATCCGAGGGTTTCAAATTCTCGAGAGTGGCTGTCCACTTCTCGTTTCTATGCGCGACTATATCGGAGCGTATCTCTCTGTTCAGTTCGGACATCCGTAATTTATCAGAAACATTACCGCGTCGCTGCCACAGCTTACGGATTCTGTTTCTGTCCCGCATTTTAACTAAAATCGCATCCGGTAACGGCATCTTGTTATGCCGGATGGTTTTCTCTTGAATTGTTAGTTCGATTGTTGCCGAAATGTTGTCGGTAAGCTTAATAATTTCATGCTCGATCCATGCCCGGTTACATATGGATGAGTTTACGTGAATTTTGTTACTTAGCGCGAGTCGAAACTGATGCCAATCCGCGGTACTATAGTCGAGGATCTTACGGGTTCGATCCTCGAGCGTCTGATTACCAAGCCGCACCACTATTGGATAATGGTCTGAGTTCAATTCCTCAATCACATCAATTGTGTCGCAATTGATTGATTTAGCAATTGCTAGGTCAATAGTAGACGGCCTCTGCCCATTATGTGGATAGTGGGTCGGCTTGTCAGGCGTTAATAAATTAAAATTATTGCGAAGGATGAAGCTGTTTAACACTACTCCCGCTCTGTTATTCCGGTGGCAAGCCCAGTTTTGGTGGGACGCATTTAGGTCTCCCATAACGAGCGCACGAACCCCGGGGTTCGTTAGCGCCTCGAGTTCCACACGTGTGAACCTCGCTATTGGCCGTCTGTAGACGGCCCTAATGACCGTACCGTCTTTCAGTTTTATCGCGATATTTTCCACTTCAATCCGTGGAATTTGCGGCTCGAGTGTGTGAGGCACCAAGTTATTTACGAGGATCGCCACTCCTCCTCCTCGCGTGTCTCTGTCTGCTCTATAAATTTTGAAGTTCTTAATTTTGAACGGCTTATCCGGACTTAGTCTAGTTTCGCTTAATAGCATGACATGGACGTTATGCGTATCTATGAAATTAATTAGTTCTCCGGTCTTCCCGAGAATCCCATCTGCATTCCATGCAGCAATAACGAGCAAATCCATTACGGATTTACCTCGTTTTGCAGGCCGTAGCGTTCAACTACGGCCTGCATCTCACTTGGATTACAGGTGGTAATCTCGCGATTACAGAGAATGAGTCTGCACAGACGGTCGCGATAGGTAGCTACGAGTAGCTCTTTTTGTTTCTGAATTTCCAATTGCATCTCCTCGATGCTCATGGAGTTTACGAATAGCTGTACTTCCTGGTCCGAGGACCAGGTAGTCGTTAATTGTCTGGCTGGCACTAATGGGGTCTTTAGCGCAGCCGGGGGTTGGCTTTTATTGGCCATTACCGGGGCCGTTAGTGGCGCTTTCGCCGAATTTCTAAGTGGCAATGGTGTCGTTGCCGTTCTCGAAACTGTTTGATACCCTGTTTGTAGGGACGACGACTCTGCTCTCAGCGGGGGGAATTGTTCCCGATTCGCAGTAATTGGCGCGGTTTTGACTGCCCACGCGTTAAAGACCGGCACCGGTGCCGGCTTGTATTGAATCGGTTGGGTTTTACCACCGCCCGACTGCTCTTTTTGAAATTGCTTCCGATTAATTGCGTCGGAATACGCGGGACATGTCCGCGAGATCGCAGGGTGATCGCCCCCACAGTTGCAGCACTTTGCTGGGGTATCGCGAGGTTTCTCGCAATCGCGCGTGCTGTGGTTTGCTCCACACTTCATGCACCGGGGTGCGGCAAAACAGCCTCGGACGCTATGCCCCCATTTCTGGCAATTTCGGCATTGTATCACTTCCCGAGTGGAAGTGTACTTTTCCCACCATACGATGGTGTTGCAAATTGTACGCGCCTGTCTTACCTGCGTGAATTGCACGCTCGCGGGCGTGTTGATTAGAAAAATGGGGTACCGGGCCCCTTTCATTAAAATAACAGAATTCACGAGGATGTCGTGTCTTTGAATTTCAGATTTGATGAACTCGGGTTCATCACTTGCATGCAACCCCTTAAGGGTGAAAATGTGCGTCCTTTCCTCCTTCGTAGGGAAGGTATGGAAGTCGCAGTTCTCGGTCTGATTCTTGTCTGTCAGATACGTAACCACGCGCGGGTGGTCTTCCGCGGCTTTAATATACACGGTCGCACCGTTGCGGCCGTGTTTGATGGTGAAACCGCCTGGTGCGAGTTCCATCATCTTTTTCCGAAACATCGGCACATTGGCGATGGGCCGATGAAACATAATGGGCGGGGGCATGCGCTTTTTAGTCGCGGAGGGCGCGGGCGCGGACGCGGTTGTCGCGGGGTTTTCCGGTGCTTTTTCGAGCACCGAAAATTTATTGGCCGTGGGTACGGAAGTGACCACTTTTTGGGCCGGGGGAGGAATTAAATTTGAGGCAGATGCCTCCGCGGGGGGGTCGTTGACTTCCATGTCGCTGACATAGTCGTCTGTCGTCTCGTGGTCGGTCTTTGGCCTTTTGGCCTTCTCGCGCGCGTTCTTCGGCATTTTGCCGGATTTTAGTTCCTTCTTGAGCGATTCAAGAAGAACCTCTAAATGCGCCGGCAAATTTTGCGCGACGTTAGTAGGCACGAAGGCGCCCGCTGGCGCCTTATGCTTCGCCTTGCGGCGAAATTGCTTGTCGGTCTTAATGACCGACAGTGATGGTAGCACTGTACCGCAATAAAAACTGCACCTACCTGGTATTTGTCCAGGGTACTTGATGACGATCCACCGGCTGTTCCGGGAATAGCGGGTTTATGGCTGGGAAGACCTTAATGTTCGCTTGGCTGGTAGGCGGAGCTCGCACAAAGGCACGTCTTACTCGTCCGAAGGTTCGGACGAGACTTGCTATAAATAGTCTGATAATGGATATGAAATGTTGAAATTTTTACCATTTATAGCTGAGTAGTTATACTCTGTACAACTCAATTTTAGTATTTGTTACCACCGCGTAACTATATTTCCTGGGACTATTAAATCAAACTGGGATAATTCAGTTAATACTCATCTTATAAAAACTGCTATAACTAGTCTGATAATGGATATGATATGTTGAAATTTTCACCATTTATAGCTGAAAAGTTATACTCTATACAACTCAATTTTAGTATTTGTAACCACCGCGTAACTATATTATCTGGGACTATTAAATCAAACTGGCACAATTCAGTTAATACTCAACTTATAAAAACTGCTATAAATAGTCTGATAATGGATATAAAATGTTGAAATTTTTACCATTTATAGTTGAGTAGTTATACTCTATACAACTCAATTTTAGTATTTGTAACCACCGCGTAACTATATTATCTAGGACTATTAAATCAAACTAGGAAAACTAAGTTAATACTCAACTTATGAAAACTGCTATAAATAGTCTGATAATGGATATGAAATGTTGAAATTTTTACCATTTATAGCTGAGTAGTTATACTCTATACAACTCAATTTTAAGTTTTGTAACCATCGCGTAACTATATTTCCTGGGTATATTAAATCAAGCTGGGATAATTTATAGAAACTGCTATAACTAGTCTGATAATGGATAAAAAATGTTGAAATTTTCACCATTTACAGCTGAATAGTTATACTCTATAAAACTCAATTTTAGTATTTGTAACCACCGCTTAACTATATTTTCTGGGACTATTAAATCAAACTGGGGCAACTAAGTTAATACTCAACTTATAAAAACTGCTATAGTCTGATAATGGATATAAAATGTTGAAATTTTTACCATTTATAGCTGAGTAGTTATACTCTATACAACTCAATTTTAGTATTTGTAACCACCGCGTAACTATATTTCCTGGCACTATTAAATCAAACTGGGATAATTCAGTTAATACTCATCTTATAAAAACTGCTATAACTAGTCTGATAATGGATATAAAATGTTGAAATTTTAACCATTTATAGCTGAGTAGTTATACACTATACAACTCAATTTTAGTATTTGTAACCACCGCGTAACTATATTTCCTGGCACTATTAAATCAAACTGGGATAATTCATTTAATACTCATCTTATAAAAACTGCTATAACTAGTCTGATAATGGATATAAAATGTTGAAATTTTTACCATTTATAGCTGAGTAGTTATACTCTATAAAACTCAATTTTAGTATTTGTAACCACCGCGTAACTATATTTCCTGGGACTATTAAATCAAACTGGGATAATTCAGTTAATACTCATCTTATAAAAACTGCTATAACTAGTCTGATAATGGATATGAAATGTTGAAATTTTCACCATTTATAGCTGAATAGTTATACTCTATACAACTCAATTTTAGTATTTGTAACCATCGCTTAACTATATTTTCTGGGACTATTAAATCAAACTGGGACAACTAAGTTAATACTCAACTTATAAAAACTGCTATAAATAGTCTGATAATGGATATAAAATGTTGAAATTTTTACCATTTATAGCTGAGTAATTATACTCTATACAACTTAATTTTAGTATTTGTAACCACCGCGTAACTATATTTTCTGGGACTATTAAATCAAACTGGGACAACTAAGTTAATACTCAACTTATAAAAACTGCTATAAATAGTCTGATAATGGATATAAAATGTTGAAATTTTTACCATTTATAGCTAAATAGTTATACTCTATACAACTAAATTTTAGTATTTGTAACCACCGCGTAATTATATTTCCTGGGACTATTAAATCAAACTGGGACAACTCAGTTAATACTCAACTTATAAAAATTGCTATAACTAGCCTGATAATGGATATGAAATATTGAAATTTTTACCATTTATAGCTGAGTAGCTATACTATATACAACTCAATTTTAGTATTTGTAACCGCCGTGTAACTGTATTTTCTTGGACTTTTAAATCAAACTGAGGCAACTCAGTTAATACTCATCTTATAAAAACTGCTATAACTAGTCTGACAATGGATATGAAATGTTGAAATTTTCACCATCTATAGCTGAATAGATATACTCTATACAACTCAATTTTAGTATTTGTAACTATCGTGTAACTTTATTTTCTGGGACTATTAAATCAAACTGTGACAATTGGACAAAGGGATATGACATTTTGAAATGTTCACAATTTATAGCTGAATAGTTATACTCTAATATCTCTGATAATGGATATAAAATGTTGAAATTTTTACCATTTATAGCTGAGTAGTTATACTCTATATAACTCAATTTTAGTATTTGTAACTATCGCGTAACTATATTTTCTGGGACTATTAAATCAAACTGGGACAACTCAGTTAATACTAATCTTATAAAAACTGCTATAACTAGTCCAATATTGGATATGAAATGTTGAAATGTTCACAATTTATAGCTGAATAGTTATACTCTATAAAACTCAATTTTAGTATTTGTAACTATCGCGTAACTATATTTTCTGTCGAACAGATACACCTGTCAAACGTGAAATCACTAAGTTTTTTGTATTTTTTAAAATTTTTGATTGGAGAATAAAGTAGTACTTGTTGCTAACTTCAAAAATGTGTGACATATCTTCGAAACTGTGTGACACGTCTAAATATGTTATCTCATAAAATATATTAATATTTATTTTATGAGATATCAATAATATATTTAGACATATCGCACAGTTTCGAAGATATGTCACAGTTTTTGAAGATAACTACTACATCATTCTCCAACCAGAAAAATAAATATAATAATATTTATTATATATATATATATATATATATATATATATATATTATATAGATAACCTAATAATACTATATATGTATTATTATTTTTAGCATTGTTAATATAGTTCAATAATTATAGTATATTTAATGAATTAAATGTTATAATCACAATAATTAGCGCAGTCCATCACCAATCACTCTCTAGAACAGTGATTCTCAACCTATTATTTATTACGATACACTTTCAATAATTTATGTTTTCTATGTATTTGTCTTTGATAAGTTTAAAAAAAATGACGGCTCACTTTTTCCTGAAACCATTTATTTAACATACACAATTATTTTTATTGTGAATGTGAAAATGATTTTCGTAAAAATTGGTGACACAAGAATCTCGTGGTATTCCAAACTACCGCGGTATCGTGGTTGAGAATCACTATTCTAGAAAAAATAAATTATTATACAACTAACCCCCTAGGAGGAAAGTTAATCGCCATCTGGCGGCACCACATCATTAACAATGCACACCCATATGGTAATAACCGTCAACATGCTCATGCCATCAGGATCACCGGGTAGTGCCCCCTATAGAATAATATACCAACAGAGTGCTTGAGATATCAACACAAGACCAATCTTATAAAACATATATAAGTGTGAATCTTAGCAATCTACATATCTAGATTTCGATCTTATTAGATCTCATCAGTGTAGCTCAGCTAATGAGGAAGAATCACACAATATCTCGAGTGGTTATATACAATAATTATACAACTAACCCCCTAGAAGGAAAGTTAATGGAGTCTAAAATAAACCGATAATGTGACAGATTACAGTTTAAACTATATTAGTTTGTGTTCAAGAAAGTGATTATAGATAGACTGCATCAATTTTTATGATAACAATGTTTTAAAAATAGCTTAGTTTTTAATGCACATAACAAAATCAACCATGCGTTAAAAATGGCCAGCTCTAGTATATTCCGCTACAATAATTTTTCTAAAAGCACTGTCATCAAATTATGTACATTTATAAGGCCAGCAGCCATAAAGATAATGTTTTTCCAGTAAAGGTAAAATGAAACTGGATGCTACCGGGTGTAATAAATAATCGGGGGATTGTGTTAACCTTTCCGAACGGGTAAGTTTACCGCCGATGCTGCGAGGGGTCTGTATGAGAAATAGAGGCCGCGCGGACCTCTGGCCAGCGATAAGTGTTAGGGGAACTATATATCGGCGTCCTTTCCATAAAGGGTAATCACACGGTACCGGAGCCTAGGGCGTGTGTATCGCCATCACACAACCGTGGCGGGGGTATTTTCCGGGCGGCAGCGGTTCGAATTTAATACAGAAAATGCACGGGCGGCAATGTTTATATCATCCGCGTTTTAAATGATGAAGCGTTATATGGTCTTTTGGGAAATTGAAATCATAAATAGTCGTTGCAGGTTTCACCTCATATTTTAGGAAATTAAATAGTAATAAAGGAAAAATAAAAAGATTTTTACTTTGTTTTTTTTAACGCGCTTTAATTTGCAACTACTTTCGTATAAGCTCTAGCCATTTTTGAGCTCGTCCTATGAGTGAGTACAATAGTGGGGACGTGGGTTCAAATTCCCGTCGAGGGTAGTGCTATTTTAATTAATTAATAAATTGCAGTATTAAGAGTTTTCAATTAATAGCAATATTTTATAAAAAAATTCTCTCTTATTCAATTAAAATCTTATTTCACCATTTTCCATTTATTATAAATAACATTTCAATGTCAGAATGTCACAACTGTAGTGTCTTATTGCGTAAAGTGCTTGTCTAACATGGAGACCGCGGTTTGATTATATTTTAAAATGAAAATGATTTCATACGCGCTCAGAGGAGTTGGCTAGATAATCGATTATGATCATAACCCGTCGAACGACGGGAATTGCTCCTAGTTAATATAGAATATCCAATTATACTTTAATATACTATTTTTAAAGTCTATCAAATTAAAACCTTACTACCCTACACGCTTAACAAGCACTAATCGTTATTATTTTAATTATAATTATATATAATTGTATTATACAAATTAGATTATTAGATTGTGTATCTAATAAAAATTCGTATTAAGTATTTCTATAACATTATGAGACGAAATATTTAGGGATTTACTCTTCATACTGAAATACATTTTACACACGTAAATTAAGACTTGAAATGAGGTTTTTGTTGACTCCAACGAGTTCGAAATTGCATTATGGCGATGTAATCATTGTACACAATATAACTCCATTGCCGCGTTATATTTATGACCTCAGATAGAACAAGAGTCGTCGCTTAACAACGCTCTTCCATTTCCGATGGTAATTTCGTTTTTATTTTGCAGTGTACTGAATTTGCGGATTTAAATTGCTTCGTGCATTTCAGCACATACTTGTTTTTTTAATTTGCGTTCTACTTTAGATACGTTTCGTTCTAAATTTAAAATAGTCTATAATTTAATACACGTATTTAAGCTATTGTTGTTTCAGTTGCAGGTCTAGGCTCGCGTAGGAGTATCAAACTCACAAAAAAAACAACAGTGCAGAACTATACTTGAATCGCCGAAGAAATTGAGTGATAAAAACAAGTGACTTTCACGTGATTTTTTTGGAGCTACATAAAGGCGAGTGGGCGAATATTTCAAGAACCCGGTTTACACTGGTTTCGCAATCCCTTTGTGTCAACCGCATAAAAAAGTTTATGTTTGCTTGTACAGGGAGCGTGCATTGTGAGTGTTTACGTGGTCACTCAATTGCTTCGGCGGTTTGACTATACCAAAAAGTTACCATAACTATTTTTCTGTGATATTATGGTATAATATAATCCTTTTTGTGACAATATTGCGTTATTTAATTTATAAAATATTCAAGTTGACTTAATATAGCTCCTCACGGCTACTTATTGTGCGGAACACAATTTATATCCTGCAGGAAAATGTTCTTAAAAGCGTTTGCAAGCCCGCGGGAGCGCGTCATACTCGCAGGAAATCACATCAGGAATTTTGTCTGATTTTCAGTATGCAAAGGGTGACGTTTCCAAACTTACACAAGCTCAAGTTTAAGAAAATCTTTTAGATATTTCATTTTGACAGTGACATGTCAACAGATCATTTCACATTGCTTTTATTGTAAATTGTTCGTAATTTTTGGGCATTAATATTATTTTGATTTGGAGGGTGAGATCAGGCGCAACCTGAAGGATACCGAAAGTTTCTAAACATATAATGTGGGAATTAAATTGTATAAATCCCTAAAGCAGATTTAAAATTATTGATAAATATGATCTATGAGTAACAATGTGCTGTCAAATTTATATATCCAGCACTTTTAGGTAATAAACACGTAATATCCAATTTGAATTAATTATTTTATTCGTTTGTTTTAGTGCTTCCGTAGTGCCATGCGGTATTAGAGGCCATAATGAGGTCTCCTACTGGGATCCTTTTCGTGCTGTGTCAAATTGGACTCCTGCTGGCGGAGGATTGCACAACGTAAGTGATATATTTTAACCATGCTAATATTATTTAATAGCCGCGCTGTTCATGCCTACGGTTGTCTACCACACCCTGGAAGGCTTACGCCCCTTTAAATAGCAAGATTTTCCAAATACGCGATGTTAAGAAATCATTGCGTAATTGGAAAATCAATCGATCTTGTAAATTAAATCAAATCAAAACAAATCGCAATAAACAAATTGTGAGAACATACATATATCCCAGCAAATATTTGGGCAACGGATGGTTTTATGTCGGCAATATTATGAATGCATCGGGTCAATATTCTGCGAATGCAGGCAAAACGGCTATTCTATGCAATGCAAAGCAAATTCAGGATAACCTCTAGACTGCTATATATCAGGGATAGTCTATGTACAGTATAGTAGATATATAGGGATAATTTTGTGTAAATACGATCTACTTCAATTTTAAAGTGTGTCGCGATCGACTTGTCATAGTCATAGCCTAAGTGGGGAGGTTGAGATGTGAAATACATACTATTGTTATATACTGTGTTTCAGTAAGAGCTATGGGTAGATCAGCAACATATATGTTTAAACATACGTGTCTACCTGAAGTAGTTAATTCGAATCATTATGGGTTGATAGTTATGATAATTGTGGATAAAAAAATGTACAGCATTCATGTTTTAGAGGATTCTTATACATTTCTATTTATATACATATTACTCACTATAAGTATGTATATATATATATATATATATATATATATATATATATACATAGTTATAGTGAGTAATATGTATATAAATATAAATGTATAAGAATCCTCTAAAACATGAATGCTGTACATCTTTTTATCCGCAATTATCCTAACTATCAACCCAAAAGGATTCGAATTAACTGCTTCAGGTAGATATATATATATATATATATATATATATATATACACACTATACGGGCTTATTGTTTCTTGTTCTATTTGCCGCTTTCGACGCACATGCACAGGCGGCGCACGACCGCGATACCAGCGGTACTGCACGCCACGGGGCGACTAAGTAATGCTAAACAATGCTAAACGAAAGCACCTTATATATACACTATACACCCAAAAGTATATGCTCGTTATCGCATTTAATTTTATTGCGTGAATATAACGTTATAAAAAACACTTTTAAATTATTATAATCTGACAATATATTTGAAAAAGTTAATATCCTCAGAACATATTTATTTCCAGAGAAAACCCTTTCAAGTATAAAAGTTATTAATGTAAATCCATATACATCTAAAACTAGTATTTTAAAAGTGTGAATATACGGAGGGTCGAACCCTACTTCCCCGGGGCGATTTATTCCCTTGTCACAACTTTCAACTTCGCGTTTGTCAAAGACTTATTGAAGGGCGAGTAAAGTTTGTAAAGCTTATTTAGGTGTCAGAATTTGTAGAACTTGTTAGTGGGGTGAGGTGTAAGGTAATCTGATTGAAAGTTGTAAAAAAAATACCCGCAAATATCCTCGCCCGTCCTGCATTTAAATTCGACAACATAACGACGTGCAATTTGTGGATTTAAAATTTATTGCCATCACCCCCAAGCAGCATTATCTTTTGCCTGGCTGGGCGCAACTCTATATGCGATTATCACAAATTACAATCGTCGCGTGTAAATATATTACACCGTAATGCCGTAATGCATAACGTGATTATGATTGTCAATAATTAAACGAGATATATTAGTTAATGTATGGTTTGAATATTCATCATGATTGGCAATGTATTGTTTTAATATTTATTAGGCGCTAATAACGGCGCAGTAGTGCTGTAAATAATATACATCTATAGCTTTCAAATTGGGTTTGGATTCCAATTTCCTGGTGATTTCCGGATGTGTTATTTGCAGCACTAAGCATGCATTTGCGCATTATAATAATCGCATTTTTTAATCTAATTATTACCGGTAAACTAGGATTATATGAAAATGCATGTTGATTTAATAAATTATGTAATTGTATATGTTCACATTCTGTAGTGCATACATGACCTATATTGTGTGTTTTAAAAATATTGCGTAACCCAACTGAATTTAATTACATTATGTAGTTTGCAGAGGGAAAATAACATGTACATACTACAAATATTAGAGAGGACATGCATTATATTATTTATAACTTCAACCAAATATGATTTCCGATATAATTATCAGTTGGTTGCTATGTCACAATTAGTTAGCAAAGTGATAAAGCGATTGCAAAATGGAAAGATCATAATCGGACGCCAATTAAGTATATAGACAACAATTTCAACTATGGAACATCTATATCTATATATATATATATATATATATATATATATATATATATATATATATATATATATTATAAACGGAGTAACAAATTACATACAAAATACATAGACTGCATAATATTACATACAAAGCACTGCCGTGGGTAAATTATAATTAGATAATAAATTGATTAATTATGCAGCAAGCCCCGTTCTGAAAATCTCATGACAAAAGTGCATCTCTTCGCCGTTTAAAAGCCTACTTTACTCTCTCAATCTCTGCGCGTACGTTATTTTCCCGGAAGCAATTTTAAACTGCTCAAGAAGCACCCGGATCCAAACCACTGCACTACATATTCAATATGCGCCCCATCAAGCCAAAATAGCGGTATAGAGAAAAGCGAAAAACAACCGAGAGGAGGCTGAACACACTGTGTATGAAATAGAATTCTTTATCCATCTTTCATACATAAATCTCTCGAACGCGACGGTGACACTGTTCACCCCCCCCCTCGATTCACGGCGGAAACGACGACACATCTAACTCATCGGTATGCGCACATAACAATTCAATTCCCGGAAATAAACCCAGAATGATTGAAAACATGACAAAAGCAGCAGCCGGGGCGTCGGAATCAATGTTGAAATGCAGCCCATTACTATATGAATAGCCAATCATATAAGGGGGAAACATGGCTATATGAGGGCTTTGGCATAACACGCATAATGCAGTGCACACAATAAGGAGCACGATTGCGTATACATTTTATGTAAAATAAAACAATTATGTCTATTCGATACTAATTGAATACATGTTATGATCAATAAGAACAAGAGATTGTATTAGTTTAATTCATCCCTGACTCTATGGGAACTTCCAATGGCACACTGGAAGAAACTAAAAACTCCTGGACCCGACAGAGTGCATAACAGATGCTTAATGTTTTCTGTGTCTCCTGTGTACCTATTCAACATCTCAACTTAATTTCCACCTACTCCTCGAACATGCCTACCCTTTCATTCCTTGTTTCTCTCCTCTACATACTAATTTTCGATTTTCTATTATTAACCCATGTGTCTCGCACCCAATTCTACTCACGCCACCCCTGCAGGTTCTCCTCTTATCTTACCACTATTCCATTTGTTTCCCGCATCATACACATTGGATTATTTTTTGTAGCAGTGTGTAGGTGTGATTTTCCACTCTCTCATTCCCCATAATTCGACCACATTTACCATAATCGCTTTAACATAAACATTCCACACCTTACACGCTAGATTCATATTTCCCTTCCACCAAGATTTCAATTTTCTCAACGCCAATATCGAGGTCATCCTCGCATTCAGTTATTCCCACCCTACCTATCGCTCCGTTCATCGAAAAGAAACACAACTAAAAATTTAAGTTTAATTTAAATAATACGTACGTATGTGGAAAACAACATATTAACATATTACTGTTTTGAGTGTATTTTATACAACATGTATTATATATATATATATATATATATATATATATATATATATATATATATATATATATATATATATATATATATATATATATATATAGTACACTTTACTTCCTTCTTGCCAATATTTCATAGCTAACATAGTTACTTCATCAGGGCTCGGAGTATGTGAAATTAGCTGTAGATGTAGATGCAACCCACAAATGGTAGTTACAGGAAAGTATTCTTTATAAAAATGGCTGACGATGACTAATTTAGATTTGCTATATATATATATATATATATATATATATATATATATATATATATATATATATATAAAGAATACTTTCCTGTAACTACCATTTCTGGGTTCCATCTACATCTACAACTAATTTCACATACTCCGAGCCCTACGAAATATTGGCAAGAAGGAAGTAAAGTAAAATACCGTTTTATTGCTGCACTACCCTAATAACCAACTGTAAAATAGATGATTTCTAGTTTGTCACTTTTCTATCAATGGAGCGATATCATGAAATAATCAAACATCAATTTGTCAGCCAACTCAGGAGCGTGCCGGTATAAATTATATAGCAATACACAACTACTTGACAGTGAAGGGAAGGGAGAACCTGCTACAGTACATTAATAGGTTGTGGGGTGGAGCGGTGGAGATATCGGGAGAGTGGCGCGTGGGTATAATTATGCTATACATAAAAGAGGAGGGGGTGTAGCCTCAGAGCTAAACAATTATAGAGGAATCACTTAATAAGTGCGGGATGTAAGTTAACGAAGAGGATGGTGAAAACCAGATTGGAAGTTGAAGTGGATAGAAGAGGGGAACTTCCTGCCCTGACTTTCGGGTAGGTTTAGAAAGGGAAGAGGGACAAGGAAGCAGATTTTCACTTTAGCTGTATGTAGTATGGAGGAGAAAGCGTTGGAGTCAAAAGGGAGAACGTATGCAGGATTGGTGGGTCTTAAAGCAGTATATGACTCAGTTCCTAGTTATAAGCTAGTGCATGGAAAGGTTAGGGCTTTACAATGAATTTGTTGCACTCTAAGCCCTCTGCTGTTCAATATGTACAAAAGTGACTTGGAGGAGATATATAAGCATATTAGGATGATGTAGTGCTTGTGGCAAAGAGAATCTCTTCCTACCCTTATTTCCAAACATCAAGCATTCTTTCCACATTCACTACTAACCTACTAACTTGTGACAAAGAGAGTGGAAGAGATGTAATAGATATTGGAAAAAAATGGAAAGCTACCTTAATTCAACATCTATTTGCCGCAAGTTAGTAGGTTAGTAGTGGATGTAGAAAGAATGTTGATGTTTGGAAATAAGGGTAGGGTAGGTAGAGCGGAAGAGTTGGAAATGGAAGGGAATAATGATTGAGAGAGTGGATTGTTATAAGTATTTAGGCTTATGGGTTGACTGTAGAGGTGTGTTTATGAAGCATTTGGGGTCTGTGCAAGCAAAGTGAGTATGGCCTGTGGGATAGCTAAGGAAAAGTGGAAGATAATCTAGAAATATGGTATAAGATGTTTGGGATGTGTGTGTGATGTTAATATTATTTTATCATGTGGAAGTGAGGACATTGCGTGAGTGGGATTTAATAGAAGAGAAGCAGGGTTGGTTTCTGAACAGTCTGATAGGAATCGAAAGGTCGACGCCTGTGACTGTGCTGCAGGAAACGAATCGCATAAATATGTGGTGGTAGTAGTGCAGTTCTAGGAAAAACTGCAGGACCTGTGGAAGAGAGACTGATGCAAGAGGTTATTGAATGGATTTTAATAAAAGAAAAGGCTTTATATTCAATAATAACTTGTGCATGGTCTAAGATATCTTTAATTCAATAGCGTGAACAATTTTTTTGTCATCTTCTCAGCGCTCTTCTATCCATTGCAGGATGCGGGCCCCTTTCGATTCATTCAATGTTTTTCGGTGTTGTGCTATTTTAATTCAGTTTTCCCAGCCGTGAGCTGACTATCATGGGTCCATCTCTTAGTTGGACGGCCTACTTGTCGTCTTGACAGACGGGGTCTTCAGCATACAAGTCTTTTAGTCCACATCACATCTGAATGTTGAGCTATATGCCAGTCCAAGACCATTTGGAATTAATGATTCTTGCCATAATATCTGTTATACCTATACGTCTTGGAATTTCACTATTATTAATGTGATGTCGTAGACTGACACCAAGTATACCTCTATCCATACCTCCTTGGTTAACGAGTAAAATATTTCCATTCTGTATTGTTATGGTTGTTGTTGCGTCGTTAAAGATAGTATGAAATATCAAAAACATCACGCTTTATGTTATTTTAGGTATTTTACTTTTTAATATACACCCTAATCTACCAAAGGCTTTCTCCATCGCTTAGGATCTTGTTCTTTGTCGTAATTCTGAGTGCTAGTTTCATAGAGGCATACTTTAGTTGTTCAAGCATGTCCTGCTATTGTGAAAATAGCTACGTATAACAGACTGACTTACAGATATGATATGTGAGTTAGAACTGGATCTAAATAATTATATATATATATATATATATATATATATATATATATATATATATATATATCATCGCTTAGGATCTTGTTCTTTGTCGTAATTCTGAGTGCTAGTTTCATAGAGGCATACTGTAGTTGTTCAAGCATGTCCTGCTATCGTGCGGCCGATGGGGCGATGATAACATAATCTTCAAAACCTACTTTGTTGAGTATTTTTTTTACTACCCACCTAAAACGCCTTTAGGTTTAAAGACCTCCTGTAAGGAAGAGTAAAGCCTTACAGGAGGTCTTTAAACCTAAAGGCGTTTTAGGCCCAATTCACACATAAGCGGCGTCGGGCGCAGGCGCGGCGTAGACGAGGCGCAGGCGCGACGTTGCACTGACGATTTTGATGTCCATATGCAGTGAAGGGGTGGTCATTGCACCTTATGTTTACATAGAGGCGGCGTGGAAGAGTTTCGCCTCTTTGCCTATCGTGTCTTAGGCGAAGAGGCGAAGACGCGGTGCCCGCGCGGCTAGAGGCACAAGGCAAATGCCCGCGCCTCGTCACCTAAGTGGGTATTGCACCACATGTTTATATAGAGGGGGCGTCGTGCCTCTCGCAGTGCCGGCACCGCGTCTTTGCCTCTTCGCCTAAGACACGGTAGGCGAAGAGGCGAAAGGCTTAACTCTTCCACGCCGCTTCTATGTAAACATAAGGTACAATGTCCACCCCTTCACTGCATATGGACATCACAATCACCTGTGCAACGTCGCGCCTGCGCTTCGTCTACGCCGCGCCTGTGCCCGACGCCGCTTAAGTGTGAATTGGGCCTTAGATTGTAGGCTTGATTCCATTCGTTCCATTTTTTTAGGTGTTATCATCATCACACAGAATACCAGGGTAGAAAGAGGAGTTGAACAAGGTTATTTTATCTCGGATACTTTGTTGAGTATTTTACTACCCACCTAAACGCCTTTAGGTTTAAAGACCATCTGTAAGGAAGAGTAAAGCCTTACAGGAGGTCTTTAAACCTAAAGGCGTTTAGGTGGGTAGTAAAATACTCAACAAAGTAGGCGAGGTAGAATAACCTTGTTTTACTCCTCTTTCTACCCTGATATTCTGTGTGGTGGTGATAACCGAAAAAATGGAACGAATGTTATCAAGCCTACACCCTGCAGTAGATTAAAGAGCACTAAGAAGAAGACAAAAACATGGTTGTTGTTGACTTAAATATATCTTAGAACATGCATAATTTACCAAGAGTATCGGTGATCTATTCTGGCGTTACTTAGACAATGACCTTTAGTTTTTTTCGTGTCAAAAATAGTCAAAAAGGTTAGGTGCAATGGGAATTTGTATTCTATACTTGTCTCTATTAATTTGCGGTTACACTGGAGAAGGTCGATTGTGCTATAATCTCATCTACATCATAGCTGCTCAGAAGGTTGATGGACCATGGAATTTGTAGTTTTCCAGCATTGCAGGTCCATCTCAATATACCACAGTTCTATCATTGCTAACATTGATGATTGTTGATATCAGTTTCACCGAAGGATCTTTAATTTGAAATATTACATTCTTACGCTTTGATTTTTTCCTTATTTCCTCCAATTTTTCTATAGATTATTTTATCATGTTTGTACTGAACGCTCTTTTCTAGTGGCATTATTAATGGTTTTATTAATTTCTCTGTACTGTGATGTGTTTTTTTTTTCAATTTTCGTCTTTGTGTCATAATTTCTTCTATTGCTTGAGATATTTTCTCGTTTCTGTCAGTTTCTATTTTTGGCGCTACGTATCTAGATTGAACTAAGTCGTTTGAAGATAGTGGTTCTATGTTCTTCATATTGGACATTCTTTTTACTATGACTAGCTGTATTTGTACATATTCCGTAATGTAGGGTATACGCGTCGTTGCTCTAATAATAAAAATTAAATTTATTTATTTTATTTATTTATTTAATCGAATTCCTATCTGCCATATTTTTGGTATAAGGCTAATACAAGTTGAATATGTTATATACCTGTTCAGGGCCTTTATTATATCGACGTAGAATATGTGTATTTCTTCTTCATCGGATAATACTGTGGTGCGAAAACTTGCACTTTAATAAGTATTTTTTGTTTAGTTTTAGGATAGCAAATATTTTAATGCTATAATTTTGTTTAGATGCAATTATATATATATATATATATATATATATATATATATATAATTATTTAGATCCAGTTCTAACTCTGCACATATCATATCTGTAAGTCAGTGTGTTATACGTTGATATTTTCAGTCGGTAATGGCATCCTGATGCATCCTTGTGATTCTTAGCGCCCCTGACTCGCCTCCTTGTCTTGGGTGGGGCAAATCGAGCCGGTAGGGACTCGGGATTAAAATGTTGGTGTGAAATCATGAAATTATTAAAAGGTTTTGGCATATCATATCATATCTGTAAGCAATGTCAGTGTGTTATACGTTGCCATTTTCAGTCGATAATGGTATCCTGATGCATCCTTGTGATTCTTAGCGCCCCTGACTCGCCTCCTTGTCTTGGGTGGGGCAAATCGAGCCGCTAGTGACTCAGGATCAAAATGTTGGTGTGAAATCATGGAAATTATTAAAAGGTTTTGGCATATCATATCATATCTGTAAGCAATGTCCGTGTGGTATACGTTGCTATTTTTAGTCGGTAATGGCATCCTGATGCATCCTTGTGATTCTTAGCGCCCCTGACTCGCCTCCTTGTCTTGGTTGGGGCAAATCGAGCCGCTAGGGACTCGGGATCAAAATGTTAGTGTGAAATCATGGAAATTATTTAAAGGTTTTGGCATATCATATTATATCTGTAAGCAATGTCAGTGTGTTATACGTTGCCATTTTCAGTCGGTAATGGCATCCTGATGCATCCTTGTGATTCTTAGCGTCCCTGACTCGCCTCCTTGTCTTGGTTGGGGCAAATCGAGCCGCTAGTGACTCGGGATTAAAATTTTGGTGTGAAATCATGGAAATTATTAAAAGGTTATGGCATATAAATAATGCTACGTGTTCCGATCCGGTTGACGAGTTGGTAGGGATGTAGGTAAGGTTAACTCTAGGAGTGTGACGGAGTGGGTACTTGTACATGGTTTACCTCCGTACAGGATCTGAGGTAGAAGACATGGTTCACATCGGCAGAGTCGCTTTTCTCAAGTACATCTATCTCCATTAGGACATTGATGAGTATCTATCCACTACCCACCATCACATTTTTTTGTAATTATTAATAATAAGTAATAAATTGAAATTATTATTTTTATTTATTAATTATAATTAATTTTTATGTATTTTTGTTGTTGTTCTTGATGTTGGTGAGCATTTTTTGAGGGGTTATGCCAAATAAAGGTCTTTTTAATTTTTTTATTAATTGTAATCCGCTTCTGTCAAATGGGTGGCTACTGATTGAACCATCATTTAAAAAAAAAAACAGAACTACTTCTGATGCCCTATACCCATGTGCATTGGTGAATGATCATCATTTATCGGGTGATAGTTATGGATCTGATTATGGCTGCGAGTTCTTAAAACTTTCTTATTCCAGTCCGGTTCTCAATGTTCCTGAGCCATGATAGCTGTTTTTTGTCTCCTCTTCTACCTTCTATTTCCCCTTCGAGGATCAGCAGAGGTATCCAATATCCTTGTCCTCCTAATATGTGGCCCAGGTAGCCTATCTCGAGGATCCACAGAGGTGTCCGATATCTTGACCCTCCTAATATGTGGCCCAGGTAGCCGATCTTCGATGATCCACAGAGGTATTCGATATCTTGGCCCTCCTAATATGTGGCCCAGGTAGACGATCTTACACTTTTGTATCTTGTCGAACAAGGATCTGTCCACCTCCGCTCTTCCTATCACGTATTAATTTATAATGTAGTCCACCCATGGGATTCGATGCATTCATCTCAGCGTCTACATTTCTAACACCCCGATTTGATTGATCCATCATGTTTTTATTGCCAGCATACAGTGGCAATAGCCAGACGAAGCCTTTTACCATCTGTGCCGATTTATAACTTGAGGTTTTTATCACATAGCAGGGCGTGTAGTTTATTGAACGCTTGTCTGTCTTGTTCAACTTTGCTCTTGATCTCTTGTTGGGGATCCCATCTATCATTCACTAGTTTGCCTAGGTATTTAGTGCGTACAATTCTTCCAATCATTTCCTACGTGATGGACACTGCTATATGGTTAATTCGGCTTATCGCCATGAATTTCTTTTTTCATCTATTAATTTTAAACCCTTCTGTTCTTTTCTTGTTTATGCTGTTCATCATAAGTTGTAGATTATGCTGGTAGCTTTATATGATTACCGTGCCATCTGCGTATCTGATGTTGATTGTGGATCCATTCATCTTAATACCCACTTCCATATAATTAAGGGCTGATGAGAATCTACGTTAGCCGTAGAGGTCTATGATGGTCGAACAATTGTTATATGTATGCATACCATAGCATGAGAAGCTTAGTTTTCTAAATGAATTTGCCAATAAATTCCCGCCCTCTTCCAGGTAATCAAGGGCTGATGAGAATATACGTTCGCCATAGAGTTCTATAATGGTCGAAAAGTTTTTATACGTATTCCTGCTACAGTATAAGAAGCTTACGCCCGGTTTCTCCAACGAATCTTAAAGCTCGTCTTATATAAGACGAGCTTATGAGAGATGTACTTCAGGAAAGCGACTCTGCCGATATGAACCATGTCTTCTCCCTCAGATCCTGTACGGAGGGAAACCATGTACAATTACCCATTGCTTAACACTCCTAGAATAATCCTTACGTACATCCCTACCAGTTCGTCAACCGAATCGGCAAATATAGCATATATACGCTCGGTTTCTCCAACGAATCTTAAAGCTCGTCTTATATAAGCTCGTCTTATATAAGCTCGTTTTATATAAGCTCGTCTTATATAAGCTCGTCTTATATAAGCTCGTCTTATATAAGCTCGTCTTTTATAAGCTCGTCTTATATAAGCTCGTCTTATATAAACTCGTCTTATATAAACTCGTCTTATATATAATCGCGTCTTAAATTTTTAATCTGTTGCCCCAACATATGTAGATCTTAGTTAGTCTTACAATTTAAGACAGTTAGTTAAGATTCGTTGGAGAAACAGGGCATTAGTTTACTAATTAATTTACCAATAAATTTCCGCCCGTTAAACCATTTTTTGAATTTACTTTACTATATTTCACCGCTGAAATTTTAATTGTTAAACATATAATAATTAAATTGACTTATATTAATTAATTATTATTTGTAGAATAATATCACTAATAAATCTTATCAAGAAATAAACGATCATTGGAAACGCTAGTAATAGATTTGGACAATGCAATAAATTCTATTGAATATCCGATCATAAGAAATTGAATTTCAGCGCGATTTATGCAAGCATTTTCGAAGTGAGGATTCGAGCAATATCCTGTCTATTTGTACACGAATCACGTGTCCATGCATGAAATTCGTGTACCTGCAGAATTTGCAATCGCACTTCGATCGCAATGCAGCAAATAAATTTTAGTTAAATTTTATTATTTGGACAGGAAGGGGCGCAATTTAAATGCACCAGTGTAATTATTAGAAAGCTATATTGCTAAAGTGTATATGAAACGCATAGTTTGCTTGCTGCGGTTGGGTAAAATCACAGACGGAAACTGTGTTTGTGTTGGGTCGGAGTAAATAGTTATTGTTTGGTTTATATTACAGAGGGCTAACTATTGCTGCTTGGATGTTGTGTATTACCTAACTAATTTAAATAAATAATAATATTAAATTGAACTGTTACCAATGCAAAGCAATTTGCTGTGTTGGAACAATCAAATACACTCAGCTCAGTGGTCTGGGGCAGCGGTCGTCAACCGTCAAAAATCTACTTGCCACACAAAAAACAACATAACTGATCTATCTAGCATGCGACCCGGATTTTTTTTTAAATATTATGTGTCGTAGTAAAATTTTGTCAATAATTTTATGATCATACAATTAAAAATGGACATCCTTATGAGTAATATACATCAACATACAACATTGCCTCACTTTGTATATAACTACTCGAGGTATTGTGTGAATTCATCCTCACTAGCTGAGCTACACTGATGAGATCTAAAAAAAGATCGAAATCTAGCTATGTAGATTGATAAGAGGTGGATTACACTTATATAGTTTAAAAGATGTTTATTTTTCTATATCAAAATGGAATTTCCTATGGTATTTTTTTTTATTAAGGTAGCAACAATACTACTTATTGATATGTTTGAGTAAAAAAAACTTGTTTTATTACATATGTAAAATGCACCTTACACGGTCAATAATACTGTGAATCCTATTACTGTCAGTATTTCCTTCAATCCTCCTTTTATATTTATCAAGTAATCAAGTTATCCGGATATACATCAGTATCCTCTTCATTTCATCGTTACTATACCTTACACGATAAGTAATAATGTCTATATTTTGGAATAATGAACATTTTAAACATATTATTGCATAGTAATACTGTCATTATTCTAAAATATTGACAGTATTATTGAGCGTTTAAGGTGCCTTTATAAGACAACGTAGAATATGTTTTTTGTATAAAATTGCTACCCTTGAGTCGTAAATAGTTGTAATTCTAGATTGTTATTACTGGTACAGCATTATTGATTTGAATATATAAAATATGATGATAACCTTTTGTCGAGGTTATTGTTGCATAATATTCATATATTATAACATATGTATACATAATATTATATTGAACGTCATATAAACGCAATTGTTACGCGTAAATACGTACATGAATAATGGTCTATTAATATGGAACAAATCATAAAGCACCGTGCTTTTAAACAATTACTCGGCGTAGTCATAACTTTGAAAGCGCTTTATAGTAGCGGAATATTTTTTGTTATGACAACGTATGTGTATGCGGTGGCTGCAATGTGGACTGTTCCGCTATTGTATATGTTTTTGGTGTATCCAAAGTTTGCGAGAATCTGGATGTAAATTATTATACGCCAGATGAATATTTATGTTTATGCAAACTAGTACAAATTTATACCTCGGTTTTTAAAAAGCATTCATTTTGTGTCCGCATAGTGTATAAGCGTACTTTAATCATTCGCACTGTCATCATTTTTCAACTTTTAATATTCTATTTGACAAATTGCAATGTGCCAGATGGAGTCCTAAATTTCATATAACGACTAAATTAGAAAGGAAAAACGAACGTTTTTAATAATAAAAATTAGGAATTCAATATGAACCTGATTTTACACTTGAGTGAATTCAGTGGGTGACAGCTCTTGAATAACCGTTTTTTTTTGTCGGGCAAATTGCCACAATCAAGCGAAATCAGCTATATTCGCAGCGGGAAACAATTAAAAAACTGCACGTAATTGTAAGCCATAAGAATGCGGCTCTTCAGCACTAAGAAACGCACTTCATCAAAAAATCGTACATGCTGTATGAAATAAGCAATTCTCGCTGCACAAAGCATTCGTATAAAAGCGGCATTTAATAGCGCGCGTGCATATAAAACAGTGGCCTACATTTTTAAAAGCTTTTTGTGAAAGCGGATTACGATTAAAACGGCTAAAACTAATTTGCTCCATTAACTACTTTTAAACGTCCCGAAATTGTAATCGGTTACCCTAAATAAATTTCAATTCATTATTTCCACAGCGACGTTTTTAATTGAATGCGATTATATTTCAGTTTTGAAAGCAAGCATTGAAATGAACATTGTTGCGATTAAACCGGGGTAAAAATATATATGTATGCAGTCTCGTTCATGAAGTTATTGGCGATTGGCGCAGTGGGAGCGGTCCAATTTAAAATGCATGCGCCATCAAAATGAACTCCGCTGCTAAATATGTAATGCAGTAATATGAATTTGGGGGATACGCGATGCGGTAATAAAATAATGAAAGCCTTTATATGAAGTTATAAAGGGAAATGAGCCTATTGCTGGCATGTTGCTCGCGGCATTCGGTATCTGAAATGGAGATCTGAATTTGCTAGCTGGGAAAACACAATGATACATTCACTACTCTAAATAAAACGCACCCACAATGTATATAACCGTGCATTGCGTATGAAAAGGTTGTTAATGTAAAGAAAACAGCATTGTGATCGGAATATGTAATTATAAATAATTAAATTACTAATAACGAACAACTTTTAAACATTAAGGTTTTAAATGTATTATATTCAATTAACAACCTACATACAAGAAGACTTATTTTGATATTATCACATATAATATAAATTGATTTCATGGTAAATATTTATAAAAGGTAGTGATCGCTATATTAACGAAATTGTAAGGCGATTACAACATCAAATATTAACTACACAAATATTTATATACCTACAAAAGAATAAAACGCCTCAAATAAAAATGGATCCAATTTAAACGCAATCCCGGGAGGATATAATAAACCATAAAACGTTCGCGGGGAATTAACTTAATTTCGTATGCTGCACCGCGCACGAAGAAAAACTAATTATGAAATTTCAATAGGGCGACATTATTAATTCCCGTCACCCAGCGCCAGAATCCCAATACTTATTTGACTTCATTATCAATTCTATAAGTCTACACAATGAAAGATGTAAATTTCTTGATTGCATCTAACATCGGCGTACGTCTTACTCTCTTCCACATCTAGGAATCTATTTCTCTTTAAAGGCGTGCAGGCGTGCTGTATACTAATTGGAAATTAACCGCCGCGTTATTGCCAAACTAACGGGAATGAGAAATTGTCAACTTTATTGACACATTTGCATATCATTTTGGAGCCCCCTTATACATTTAACATTTAATAAAAAGTTGTGCGATATTTATTCAGTGGATAATTATAAAATAGTTTTAGTATTAAAAAATTTAATATATGTAACTTGTTGGCTGGGTTATATATTTGTAGCGCGTGTTGTTAAGTTTGTATTAGCAAATTCATCTACAATTTATATTATCGGCGCATACACACACACACATATATATATATATATATATATATATATATATATATATATATATAGCGCCAATAGCAAGGACTTGATGTTAATGTACGCCTGTCCACAGGGCATGCAAGGTATGCGTCGCATACGCACAGTGGGATAGAATCCCAATCTAGCCGGAAAAAAAGGAAAAAACCAAATAAGTCCAATTTCCTCAGAACAAACGGCAATGTGTTAAGAAATGTCCAAACTTTTGGGGAAAACCCAGATTTTCAGAAAATATTAAGCAGTATTTAATAGGCGGCATGTCAAAGTTGACTAAAACGCGCCCAGAATTATACTTAACGTTAGTTGAATTTCAGCGCTTGGCGTTAAGTGTGTTTTTCAGTAATATTTGTTCGTAAATATTTTTTTTGTAATGGAGGTTATTGTTCAAGGTATGTATTTTCTTATATTAAATACATTTTTTATTTATATTCATTGTTAAATTTTTGCCAGAGATGTAAATATATACAATTTTAAGACATACATTATATTCAAGCCCCTTTATAGATAGAGATAAGTTATAGAAGGCCGTAAAAGGCCACGACCTTTTTGGTACCGAATTATAGATTCCAAATTTCTTTACATAATACATTTTTATTTGGCTGCTACCATCTGCTATTCTACAAGATATGATTTTTTTAAATAATCAATTTCTGACGCGCCGAGAATTATACGAAGTACTGCGTACCAACACTGGTAGGGGCACCATTAATTGCGTGTCGTCAGAATCCCGGGAAAGCTTATGCAACTACATAGTAATAAAGCTGAAGTTGGAAAATGTCCGTGAAAAGTTAAAATAAATTGTTCAGGAGTTTTCAAAAAAATTATTTCAAATGGACAGCTAGTTGCAGAATAGTTTCTAGGTTTGAAAAAAAATGATGCTTGGCTAAACAAACAGATACATATAGAAGAATCGAATCATTCTCCGGGCCGTCCATGTAAACAATTTGAAGAATGCTGTGAAAAAGTAAGAGGAACAAGGAATAGTGGAAATGAAGCAGATAGTGACGACGACATATAGTTCTTATTATGCTTTTTATTTAATTTTTAATTGAATTGTTTATTTGTTTCTTTAATAAACTATATTTCTGTGAAAATGTTTTTATTTTAACCCTTATATAATTTTATAATATATACAAAAAATTCAGGCAGGGGCATAGGTTATCGAAGGAGTTCTAAACATACAACTTGAAGTCCAATGAGATATCTTCATTGTCTTCAAAGATATGACTTGTAAAAGTTGAAATTTATATTTTACACATTCCTGTAAAAATACCTATTATCATTTGAGATTTTTTGTGTTATTCTTTTCTAGAAATATATTAAAAATTCAATTATAAAGACTCCAATGAGCTATCTTCATTATCTTCAAAGATATGGTCTGTAAAAGTTGAAATTTGTATTATCACACATTCCTGCAAAAGTACCTATTCATCATGATGCAATTTTTAGTTTTTGTGCGTTATTCTTGTCTAAAAATGTATGAAAAACCAAATTATAAAGACTTCATTGTCTTCAAAGATATGACTTGTAATAGTTAAAACTTGTATTATCACACATTCCTGCATAAATACCTATTCACCATGATGCAATTTGAAGTGTGTATGTTATTCTTGTCTAAAAATGTATGAAAAACTAAATTATAAAGACTTCAATGAGATATCTTCATTATTTTCAAAGATATGGCTTGTAAAACTTGAAATTTGTATTATCACATATTCCTGCAAAAATACCTATTCATCATGATGCAATTTTAAGTTTTTGTGTGTTATTCTTCTCTAAAAATGTATGAAAAACCAAATTATAAAGGCTCCAATGAGATGTCTTTATTATTTTCAAAGATATGGCTTGTAAAACTTGAAATTTGTATTATCACACATTCCTGCAAATATACCTATTCATCATGATGCAATTTTAAGTTTTTTTGTGTTATTCTTGTCTAAAAGTGTATAGAAAAGTCAATTATAAAGACTCCAATTGGATATCTTCATTGTCTTCAAAGATATGACTTGTAAAAGTTGAAACTTGTATAATCACACATTCCGGCAAAAATACCTATTCATCATGATGTAATTTTAAGTTTTTGTATGTCATTCTTCTCTAAAAATGTATGAAAAACCAAATTATAAAGACTCCAATGAGATGTCTTTATTATTTTCAAAGATATGGCTTGTAAAACTTGAAATTTGTATTATCATACATTCCTGCAAAAATATCTGTTCATCATGATGCAATTTTAAGATTTTGTATGGTATTCTAGTCTAAAAACGTATGATAAACTCAATTATAAAGAATTCAATGAGATATCTTCATTATTTTCAAAGATATGGCCTGTAAAAGTTTAAATTTGAATCTTCACACATTCTTGCAAAAATATCTATTCATCATGATGCAATTTTAAGATTTTGTATGTTATTCTTGTCTAAATAATGTATGAAAAACTCAATTATAAAGACTCCAATGAGATATCATCATTGTCTTCAAAGATATGACTTGTAAAAGTTGAAACTTGTATTATCACACATTCCTGCATAAATACCTATTCACCATAATGCAATTTGAAGTGTGTATGTTATTCTTGTCTAAAATTGTATGAAAAACTAAATTATAAAGACTTCAATGAGATATCTTCATTATTTTCAAAGATATGGCTTGTAAAACTTGAAATTTGTATTATCACACATTCCTGCAAATATACCTATTCATCATGATGCAATTTTAAGTTTCTTTGTGTTATTCTTGTCTAAAAGTGTATAGAAAACTCAATTATAACGACTCCAATTAGATATCTTCATTGTCTTCAAAGATATGACTTGTAAAAGTTGAAACTTGTATTATCACACATTCCGGCAAAAATACCAATTCATCATGATGTAATTTTAAGTGTTTGTATGTCATTCTTCTCTAAAAATGTATGAAAAACCAAATTATAAAGACTCCAATGAGATGTCTTTATTATTTTCAAAGATATGGCTTGTAAAACTTGAAATTTGTATTATCACACGTTCCTGCAAAAATATCTATTCATCATGATGCAATTTTAATATTTGTATTTTATTCTTGTCTAAAAATATATCAAAAACTCAATTATAAAGACTCCAATGAGATATCTCATTGTCTTCAAAGATATGACTTGTAAAAGTTGAAATTTGTATCATCACACATTCCTGCAGAAATATCTATTCATCATGATGCAATTTTAAGTTTTTGTGTCTTATTCTTGCCTAAAAATTTATGAAAAATCAAATTATGAAGACTCCACTGAGATATCTTCATTGTCTTCAAAGATATGGCCTATACTAGCGTTAATTGAGTTGTAAAAGTTAACATTTATATTATCACATTTTCCTGCAAAAATATCTATTCATCATGATGCAATTTTAAGTTTTTGTGTGTTATTCTTATCTAAAAATGTATGAAGTACAAAATTATAAAGATTCCAATGAGATATCTTCATAGTCTTGAAAGATATGACTTGGAAAAGTTGAAATATGTATTATCACACTTTCCCGCAATTTTAAGTTTTTGTGTGTTATTCTTGTCTAAAAATGTATGAAGAACAATATTATAAATACTCCAATGAGATATCTTCATAGTCTTGAAAGATATGATTTGGAAAATTTAAAATTTGTATTATCACACATTCCTGCAAGAATATCTATTCATAATGATGCAATTTAAAGATTTTGTATGTTATTCTTGTCTAAAAAATGTATAAAAAAACTCAATACAAAGTCTTCAATGAGATATCTTGGTTATTTTCAAAGATATGGCTTGTAAAAGTTGAAATTTGTATTATCACACATTCCTGCAAAAACACCTATTCATCATGATGCAATTTTAAGATTGTTTGTGTTATTCTTATGTAAAAATGTATAAAATATTCAATTATAAAAACTCCGATGAGGTATCTTCATTATCTTCAAAGATATGGCCTATACTAGCGTTAATTGAGATGTATTGATTTTTTTTAAATATATGAACAATACTACTACTATTTTAGAATGTGAACTAAACCCATATTTTAAGTATAAAGGCAGTTAATTCAGAGAATTCATACAAAAAAATACCAAATGAACTTGCGGGTAAACAATAACAAGTCTAACGAGTTGAAATATGTGTATTTTTAAGGGCGGCGGCATGTCGAGGTCACCGGCTCCTCCATAAAACATGACCGCATCGTTAAGGAGTAGTACCAGCAGTTCATAATTCAGTTAGACCCGGAATTCATCAGACCGAAAACGGAATCCATGTGTCCCGCAGCATAACACGAAGCGTTTTTTTCCGGTAAATCTCACTGGGACATTCATAATTCAAAGTGCTCGTTAAAACGGAATCCCTGCTCAGCCATTAGAATTTCGTCTTGAAAATGTTTCAATTCTTAATTGGTACAATTTAAACTTTCATTTGTAGAAGATTTAAGGGCGTGATTAAATGTGCGGTGCGTTGGTTGCATTCATGATCGGAAGTGATAAATTTGTTCGGACCCGGAATCTAGCAGTGATATTTGAAACGTGTGGGCCATTTAAATTTGGTCCTGCTTGTGGCGGTCAGCGATGCATGAAGCAAGTCCGGCAAGTTAGGCCGCAATATATGACCTAGTTTATACATGCTGTCAGGCTGGGTCCGTTCGATAGCACCTAGTGACGGTTAATTCGTGTTATTTGCAGTCCAATAAATAACTCTCGGCTCATTGGATATTCATTTTAAAATCATGTTTTATTGTGTATTAAATTTTATATATATATATATATATATATATATATATATATATATATATATATAAACTGTTATTTTCGTTTTAAATAAAGTGTTCTAATTACAAAGTTCTTTATTTCTAACTTTTGAATTGCTAAGTTTGAAGAATAAAATGACACACAACAACACAGTAAATTATTAATATAGTCTTATAAGTATAAATCCAAATTCATAATAAATCGTAACTTATAGTTATATTAGTAAGAAGCTCGCACGCAAAATTGACTGGTGGGACAAGTGAGTACTTAAAAGGAGGTTTCACAATGGGCCCATTATGAGGCCTAACTGTCTGTAGCTACGCTACCCTCCAGCCTACTATCCAGAACTATTATATTAGTCAAATAGTTTGGGAGTCTATGATCTAAATCATAGGTTACCAAAGTAGTTGACCTACCATCCCCTCTTTAAATACTAATACTACTAAAGGCTGATATTAAAATAATAACATCCTTCACCATCTTGTTGTTGAGATATTTAGGTGGAAGGAGTAGTATGTTGTATAATAAATTAGGAACATATGATTTAGGTCAGTGTTTCCCTAAGTAGGCGATACACCCCTGGTGGTAGCTCATTTCAGAGGTATAAGAGATAGGGTGCAAATGGGAGCTCTGAATAAAAATAGGCGGCGGTAAAAAAAAAATAAAGTAAAGAAACACAGATTTTTAAAACTCATGTCGCATTTAAAAATGGGTTTTCTTTTCTTTCATTTTTTACCGTCCCCTATTTTTATTCAGAGCTTCCATTTGCACCCTATGTCTTATACCCCTGAAATGATCTAGCGTACCAAAGTAGGCGATACCCTTCTGGTGAGAAGGGTATCGCCTACTTTGGGAAATACTGACCTAAATAATATGTTTGTAATTTATTAAACAACATAGTACAAACTCCTTCCACCTAAATATCGTAATAATGATACCAGTGTAGATGATTACTTTATCATCCGTATCATGTTAATTAAATTAAGTCTATTTTATATTTCGTACTTTGTAATGTAAGTCATGTATGATGTAAATTGATTGATTTATTTTATTTTCAGGTAAGTTCAATATAAAAACTCGATTACATTTCAATAACTCTAGGTAAGTGACCTCGCAAATTACGGAGTTTAATTAACAAGGAATTAGGTCAGTTAATTTTCTGCAATTCCCGAATCAATCAACTATTCGAAATTGGCTCAGCTATTTTAATTTGTTTCTAAATTTAGTATTCGCTCTGCTTCTGAATAATCAATATATGTATTACGAATTTTTCAATTAATAATAATAAAAATAATAAATTGTATAAGTAAATATAAAAGTTGTGATAATGTGAACATATTAAACATTATAAATGGGTCGTCATTTTTAGAGTTTACGGTTTTTTTCTTGATATACTGTGGTTTCGACATTGTTGTTTAATGATATGACGGTTACAAAATTTACCAGTTTTTGTAGCAACGCTTGTTAGACTAGAAGACATTTTCACTTGGCAATTTGTAACTTTAAATTTCGTTATGCGACGATAAATGTAGAAAACTTATAACATTTTAAAATTTAAGTGACTGATAGGTTGAATGAATGACAGAATGATGTAATGTGTAATTAAAAATATATAATTTGGCCACTGCACAATGCTACTTCTTAAATTAGTTAAGAGAAGCTAATTATAGATAATCATTTTTATGATAGCGCTTCTCTTGCTTAACTAATCAAATAATTGTATACCATTGTTTATAACATATCGTACTCTAAGATGACAAATAACACTTCAAACTTCCAGAAACAGTTTTTGAGTTTTAAAGATTGTAATTGTTTCAGTAGTTTTACAGTTAAGTATAATGTTATGTATTTTTTTAAATAATTTGTTTTATTTTAAATACAAAAAGAAGATTTAACGAACGTTAATATATGTTCATGTTATGTTCACTATGTCCAAAAATCTCACGCGCTATCTACTACCACCCTCCGTGGTATATATATATATATATATATATATATATATATATATAATATCTCAAAAATTTCACTCTCCGGTGGGACTTGAACCCACGTCTCCGGCTATCGCGGCCGTCGCGCTACCAACTGCGCCACTTAGGGTGGTAGTGGATAGCGCGTGAGATGTTCATTGTGTCCAAAAATCTCACGCGCTATCCACTACCACCCTAAGTGGCGCAGTTGGTAGCGCGACGGCCGCGATAGCCGGAGACGTAGGTTCAAGTCCCACCGGAGAGTGAAATTTTTGAGATATTATATATATATATATATATATATATATATATAATCGAAACAAAAATCAAAACCTGAAAATTAATTTTGGAAGTTACGACACTTGTCACCCCATAGTTCTATATATAAGGCTGGCATTGTCGACTAAATAAATATCTATTAAATGATAAATAAAACGATTTTTTACTTTGTTTTTTCACACTTCAGTTACACTTTGCAAATAGTTTCGGCTAAGCTGTAGCCATTTTCGAGCTCCTCCGATGAGCTCGAAAATGGCTAGAGCTTAGCCGAAACTAGTTGCAATGTGTAACTGAAGTGTGATAAAAAACAAAGTAAAAAATCGCTTTATTTATCCTTTAAAATAAATTATCACAAAGTAGACGCCTTAACAATCGAATATTTGAAATATCTATTAAGTAACTACGCTTCTATGTTTTTTTTATATAAAATAAAGAATTATACAAATATATTCCACTTAATAATATCAAATACAATCTAGTAGATACAAATCCTATATTAAAACGTTAAAAGTGATGTATAGAGCCAGTTAATAAAAAATATAAAGTATGAGTGTGTAAACTGTTTGTGTAGCAGGTGTAACTAAGTAGATTTTTGTGTGTGCTCACATATGCCCTTTAACAGATAAATAAAATTGAGTAGCCGACTAGCCATATTATTGGAGTATTATTATGAACGATTAAAATGCCAATTCTGATCAATGGGCAATGCGACCTGTCAGAGGTGTTGTCCCATTTTCAACACTAGTGCCATTATTTATGGGCAGTAACGCCACGATGCTTTTATCTCGCGCACGGTTTACAGAATGAACCCCCGGCGGATAAATAACAGCAGAAAGCCGGATTTTAAATAAAATATGACCTTTTATTTTTATTTGTCCACGTATAAATTCTGCTCTAAATAATAAAGCCCGGGTGTACACCATTTGTTTGTGTAATGCCTAATGATTCTGACATGTAGATATTTTTTTCTATGGTTATGCACATTTTACATACATTGAGAAAGATTGCACGTGGATTCGATGCAAGTAACTTATTTTGACAATGAAGTTGTTTAGTGCAATACTCTAATTGAAAAACTAACCTAACTAACTATTTGTGTGCAACATAATATGTTCTAATTCAACCTTAAGGTCGTTTTAGACAAGACAATTTCTTGACTCAAAAGTTAGTCAAGGTGCGAGGCAATCTAAATTGTCTCGTATCATCGAATTATTTGAAATATTGAATTGGATGGTAGATCGAATATAAAAATATAACGCATTCTATTTGTCAAGGACAAATTGTATGGGAGGAGGATATATGCATTCATTTCTTGAACAACGTTTGAGCTTAGAAATTGTCTAGCCTGTAGATTGATATTTTTTTATACATAAAGTACATCATAGGATAGGATTATTTACGTAACGTTAGGAAAATATAGATTAAATATTTGGATTCTACATTCATTTCTATATAAAATAAATGTTTCGAAAATCAAATAGAATCCGGAATATATAGATTATAGCATAATTGTATAAAAAGGCAACGAAATTTCAACTACCATTGTTTTTCAAGTGCATATATCTTGAAAATGGGTAACTTTAGGAAAATATGGATTAGATATTTGGATTCTACATTCATTTCTATATAAGATAAATGTTTCAAAAATCTAATAGAATCCGGAATATATAGATTATAGCATAATTGTATAAAAAGGCAACGAAATTTCAACTACCGTTGTTTTTCAAGTGCATATATCTTGAAAATGGGTAACGTTAGGAAAATATGGATTAGATATTTGGATTCTACATTCATTTCTATATAAAATAAATGTTTCGAAAATCAAATAGATTCCGGAATATATAGATCATAGCATAATTGTATAAAAAGGCAACGAAATTTCAACTACCACTGTTTTCCATGTGCATATATCTTGAAAATGGGTAACGTTAGAAAAATATGGATTAGATATTTGGATACTACATTCATTTCTATATAAAATAAATGTTTCGAAAATCAAATAGAATCCGGAATATATAGATTATAGCATAATTGTATAAAAAGGCAACGAAATTTCAACTACAACTGTTTTCCATGTGCATATATCTTGAAAATGGGTAACGTTAGGAAAATATGGATTAGATATTTGGATTCTACATTCATTTCTATATAAAATAAATGTTTCGAAAATCAAATAGAATCCGGAATATATAGATTATAGCATAATTGTATAAAAAGGCAACAACATTTCAAGTACCACTGTTTTCCATGTGCATATATCTTGAAAATGGGTAACGTTAGAAAAGAATGGATTAGATATTTGGATTCTACATTAATTTCTATATAAAATAAATGTTTCGAAAATCAAATAGATTCCGGAATATATAGATCATAGCATAATTGTATAAAAAGGGAACGAAATTTCAACTACCGTTGTTTTTCAAGTGCATCCATCTTGAACATCGTTAGGAAAATATGGGTTGGATATTTGAATTCTACATTCATTTAGATGGTTAACCATTGTTAGGATACGTGTTTATATCGAAAACCTTTATTGCAATTATCCGCATTACATTATTGTATTTATATATATATATATATATATATATATATATATATATATACCGCATTGCTAAACGAATAATAAAAAGTGAATAAAAACGATTATTTTTGACTTTTTGACATTATATCATTGTGTCATTTTCTCAAAATTTTCCACATTTTCTCCTATTTGCAAACATTTTCGAGAATATTCGCACATTTTCTCACGTTTTCCCAAATTTTCCAGCATTTTCACTAATTTTTGCACATTTTGCCATGTTTTCCCACATTTTCTCACACAAATGTGAGAAATGTTACCCTAAACTTTACAAAAATAACAAATTTATTATTTTCTTCGCTTTTAGCGACTTATA
The DNA here is from genome assembly GCA_963942505.1 of Lordithon lunulatus. NCBI lineage: Eukaryota > Metazoa > Arthropoda > Insecta > Coleoptera > Staphylinidae > Lordithon > Lordithon lunulatus. The sequence continues at coordinate 12,733,224 of OZ012669.1, forward strand.
GATCTCAAGGGTTCACCAGGCCATTCTTCTACATTCTCTCCATTTCCTATAACTCTATCAAAGTGGGGATCGTGAAAAATACTTTTTGATCAAAGATCGGAGACAAAATTGATTACAAATCATTCGGGGTTTTTCTATACATACCCATTCTTCAGGTGGTCCATTAAATTTTAATTGTGGTCGCAAACCAACATGTTTGAGAAACACTGCTGTAAACTACTCATTCCGTATATACATACAAACATGTATCCTCACAAAACATACATTTTACATAGTTATCACCGATCCACACTTTTCTTTCTGCGTCCTCAGAGCCTTATCTTAACCTTATCAAATGCCTTCTGCTAACGACTTTGTTATTATATTATTATATTTTTTATTAATTATATATCTCCTTTATGGATTAAGGTTATAGTTATAGAGGGCCGTATAATGCTGCGACCTTTTTAGCATCAAATTAGATATCTGGCAAGTGCAGAGAGTTGCGTTTTCTCACATAGCCGTTTACACTCTCGGCATGTTGAATGCAGGCAATTTGAGCAGCGTGATTGAATAGGATTCCTCCATTCCACTATCATTTCTCTTTACTTTAGTTTTCCCTAAATCCTACATACATTACGTTACTTATGTTAGTTTCATTATTGTTATCGGATTCTAATTGTAGAGTATTTTGCATCTTCAGCAGCAGGACTTTATTGATGTGGCTGCTATACGCCAGTGTTTTCCAAAGTGGGCGAAATCGAAATGGAAAGCCACGATTCCAATCAATAATTTTATAATATTTATTGTCCCTGGGCGGGGCATTTTAATGTTTCAAGACGGTTATATGATGATGATATTATATGAAGAATTTTGGACAACCACGATTCCCATCAATAATTTTATAATATTTATCGCCTCCTGGGCGGGGTATTTTAATCTTTCAGGACAGTTATATGATGATGATATTACATGAAGAAATTTTGGAAAGTCACGATTCCATTCAATAATCTTATAATATTTAGCTTCAGTATGTCTTAATTCAATAACATATATTCTCATCATGTTTTAGATGTGGGCAATAGTATAGATACATAAAATAGGAGACAGTGAATTTTTTATCTGAAAAGAGGGCGGTAAGCGAAATAGTTTGGGAATCTATGCTCTATGCAGACTAAGTAACTCTTAACTATTTCAGTATTATATTTGGGTAACTTGCGAAAGCAACACAAATAACAGCTGATATGAAACCTACAAAAGTAAAGTTACGAAGGGAATTACGAATGTAAGAAATTGATAAGTTGGAGAATACAATAGACTATTTATCTAGACATTCATGATTGTAGGATGTTCCTTTGGTTGCAAGAATGGATATGTTCTACCAGCATGATGGAGACATTATACATTCTAGTCGTCAGGTGACAGTACATCTAAATGATACATTCTAGGGAAGATGAATCGGCCAAAATGCTCAAGTTTATTGGCCACCAAGATCCCCATAGTACCCATTAGATTTTTGCCTTTGGGGATGGCTAAAAATCGAAGTCTACAAGGATTACAAGTTAACACCAGAGAGGAATATAAATATATATATATATATATATATATATATATATATATATATATATAGATATATATATATATATAATATGAGATCAGTACTAATCATTAATTATAGTACTGCTCTCATAAAAGAACGACCAGACAACCTTATGAAAGCTACATGTGGTATTGTCAAACGAATTCGAAAGTGCATTAAAGTCGGTGGTGGAATTTTTGAAAATTTACTTTGAACATAATTCTTTGTATATTTTATATCATTTAAATTATTACTGAAAAACATCATGCACTGAAATTCAACTAACGTTAAGTATAATTCTGGGCGCCTTTTAATGAAATTTAAGATGCCGCCTATTAAATACTACTTCATATGAAAATTCGCGTTTAGACATTTCTTAACACATTCCCGTATGCAACACATTCCCGAGCAAATTGGACTAATTTAGTTTTTTTCCTTTTTTTTGCGATTCTAGATTGAAATTCTATCCCACTGTGCGGTGGTCTCAAAGCGGATGTAGAATATTGATAATAAAAACGCCACGCTAGTAATTTCAAACGACTTTAGAATAGAAAAAAGAAGGAACTGCTTGTTGACCTTTTCGCGAATTATATACTGCAATCAATATCGGTTTATAAATATAAATGTTTCTCCCCTAGCGATCCAATTATGACAGAAATTACAAAAAAAAAAATGGAACGGATGGGGATGTGCAGAAACGAACAGGAAGTGTTGGTGATTTGCAGCGTTTTAATTTCCGGCATTCGTTCTTCCTGTGACAATGATTTTATGTTGCAAGTCTTCTACTTAAGCTAGCCTCTTTCTCGGTACATTCTACTTTATTAATAACCAATTTATTTTATTTATTTATTGAAGTTTCGGATATTTATATTTCTATATATCAGAACTAGAATGTATAATAATAATTGTTTATTAGTTTTATCATTTCAAGAAGTTTACAAGTATAATAAAACAATATGATAATAAAAAATACTATTATATAGCATATACAAGTGTCAACCCACCTCTTAGCAATCTACTTATCTAGATTTCGATCTTATTAGATCTCGTCAGTGTAGCTCAGCTAGTGAGGATGAATTCACACAATATCTCGAGTGGTTATATACTAAAATAATACAACTTACCCGCTAGGAGGAAAGTTATTGATGTGGTGCTGCCAGATGGCGTTTAACTTTCCTCCTAGGGGGTAAGTTGTATTATTTTACTATTATACAGGTAATAAATTGTCTATGTCGCACGCCAAGCAATTAGAAACAATATCCGGGTGGGCATGTATTATGTAAAAAAAGTTTTTAATCCATAATTTGATACCGAAAACGTCGCGACCTTATACGACCTTCTATAACTTAACTCAATCCGTAAAGGAGCTTAAATATAATTTTGACTTTCCGAATTACTTGACCTATTTACTTTTTTTAATATTTTCAACTTTTTCTAATTTTTTTAACAATTTTTTGACATTTTAACATTTTGACTTTTTCACATTTCAATGTTGACCTAAAGACATTCTCTCATTATGACATTTTCTCAATTTTCCTCCAACATTTTCCCACATTTTCCAGCATTTTCACAATGTTTCTTAAATTTTGCCACGTTTTCTGATATTTTTGATATTTTAACATTTTGACTTTTTCACATTTCAATTTTGACCTATTGACATTTTCTCATTATGACATTTTCTCAATTTTTTTTTAATGTTTTCTCTAACATTTTCCCAAATTTTCCAGCATTTTTACAATATTTCTTACATTTTGCCACGTTTTCTCACATTTTTGAGATTTTAACATTTTGACTTTTTCACATTTCAATTTTGACCTGTTGATATTTTCTCATTATGACATTTTCTCAATATTTTTGAACGTTTTCTTCAGCATTTTCCCACATATTCCAGCATTTTCTCAATTTTTCTTACATTTTGCTACGTTTTTTCACATTTTTTATATTTCAACATTTTGACTTTTTCACATTTCAATTTTGACCTATTGACATTTTCTCATTCTGACATTTTCTCAATTTTTTTAATGTTTTCTCCAACAGTTTTTCACATTTTCCAGCATTTTCACAATGTTTCTTACATTTTGCCACGTTTTCTCACATTTTTGATATTTTAACATTTTGACTTTTTCACATTTCAATTTTGACCTATTGACATTTTCTCATTATGACATTTTCTCAATATTTTTGAACGTTTTCTTCAGCATTTTCCCACATATTCCAGCATTTTCTCAATTTTTCTTACATTTTGCTACGTTTTTTCACATTTTTTATATTTCAACATTTTGACTTTTTCACATTTCAATTTTGACCTATTGACATTTTCTCATTCTGACATTTTCTCAATTTTTTTAATGTTTTCTCCAACAGTTTTTCACATTTTCCAGCATTTTCACAATGTTTCTTACATTTTGCCACGTTTTCTCACATTTTTGATATTTTAACATTTTGACTTTTTCACATTTCAATTTTGACCTATTGACATTTTCTCATTCTGACATTTTCTCAATTATTTTAATGTTTTCTCCAACAGTTTCTCACATTTTCCAGCATTTTCACAATGTTTCTTACATTTTGCCAGGTTTTCTCACATTTTTGATATTTTAACATTTTGACTTTTTCACATTTCAATTTTGACCTATTGATATTTTCTCATTATAACTTTTTGCACGTTTTCTCTCATTTTCCAACATTTTCCCACATTTTCCAGCGTTTTCACAACGTTTCTTAAATTTTGCCACGTATTCCCACATTTTGGTTCGGATGATTCGGCTCAACTCTTATTACAATCATATTTGCGAAGGATTAAACACTAAAAAAATACTTCGCTTGATTATGATTATAACTCGAGTTATAGTGATATTACAAAAATAAAATTTAGTAGCTGAATTTAAAACAAATGTTTTTTGCGGATAAACGCATACTCTATCGGACGACGGGCATTTTAATAATTTCTATAATGATCAAATGAAGAAGAAACAGTATGAAATACTTGTGTAACAATGACCATTACCATAACTCGCTCGTTCTGCAGACGATTTTCGTTTTACAATGAATACCATTGTAACACCTGTTTTAGAATATACTGCTATTACATATATTGAATATAAAAAGAAATCCAACTACAAACATTGTTTTGTAGACATCAGTCGTTTCGGAATGCGACATAGTGAACAATTCACGCTTCTGTATATCCGCGAGCAACGTAATCAATAAGCACACATACCTGAGGCGACACTGAACATAATTAACCATTAAGGCATGTTCTGCGGTGCCATAAATCACATTTTCCGTATCGATTAACAACTAAATGCGTTATACCTATCCAACCCCATCCCATAAAACCTTGGGCTCCACTCAGTCCCGTACAATCATTCAAGACTTGTATACCCACTAAACGAAATTCATTACAACCTACGTCAAAGGATCTTTTACGCATATCTTTTTTGAGTAGTATTTTATGATACCCATACAAATCACATGTTACTTCCCACGTTTAAACCGATACAGCAAGTTTAAGCTAATAAAAAATAAAAATACATTTTTATATTTCGCGTGTAGAATGGCTAATTTGTGACACTAGTTTCACAAAAAGTAGTAAAGGATATTTTGCAACAACATTATTTACTATTAATGTTGATATAACAAATTAAAATATTTGCGTCATTTGTCAGGCATTTAGCAAATTAAAACAGACATGTGTTTATTTATGTTCAACAACTCAGTAGTGGTGTGAAGTTTCCTGAAACCGTAACGACTACACGCGAAATATCTTTGAAATAATATACAAACTAATAGACTAATAGACTAATAGCCATGGTATGAAAATGCGTTGTAGATCGTACGATCTTTGGGAGGTCGCGTATACCGACATATAATTATATAATATAATAATTTGCAATTTTAATCATAAATAAGGATAAAATGAAGGGTAAAAATTGTTTTAAATGCGTTACAATTAACTTTGTGAAACTGATACATGGATAACTCGCCGCTGTCTCGCTGATGCGGTAAATAATATTCGTTTCACAATAAGAGTAATACTTTGACTATATACAATCATTTTGTAGTATCTTTTAGCTGTATGTTTGATATAAAATAATATATTATGGATAATACTAATAAAGGTTAGGTTTTCTATATATATATATATATATATATATATATATATATATATATATATGCATCTGCAATAACTCGCTACCGGACACGATTTTGAGAGTCTCGCTAGAGCGAGTCCTAAACCGTTTTAGTAAATATATTTATTAAATAGTAGAGTAGTTTTTGCCAAAATATTAGTTATATATAACTCTAAGAGTTTCGAGATTGCGACGGGAGGCACAAAAGTTAACTCCTTGTTAAATTCAATCCATATTTCGCCACTTCAATGGTGGCTTCTTCAGGATATCTTTAATAGAGTTTATTATAACAAACAAACAGGACACCTTTAGGGTTATACATATTTAAAATAACGTTAAACTAAAATTTATATTTGTAACAGCATCTATTTATTATATTTATTAAGTAGAATTTCAAAAAATTTATATTTAAAATATATTATAAACTGTTGAATATTTTGCTCATTAGGATTCTATATTAAAATTACTCCGAGTCCATAGCACCTATTATTCCTAACTAGCTGCTAGGAAAACGAGCCCCAGCTTAAGTATCCCTAACATAAAATGAATTAATTATGTTTATTAAATTATCCGCATCTCGGCAAGATGCCTCGTTTATATTAACAGCAGCATAAAATTAAAGTTAATAATTACAGTGTTTAAAAGGGTGCGCTACATCCAAAAACCCACACCCTCGCATATTAAGTCATAAAAGTAATGATGTTTCATTAGGCATGCCCGACGGCGGCACTTCCAAGGTGACAGCGGTATTTGTCCCTTGCGCTTGCGAGTTGTACGAGCTATCGCATGTCGGCAATCAGGCTAGCTGGCAGCCACTTGTCATGGTTCTAATTATGCCGACTTGACCCTTGTTTACACACAGCCCAACCTTGATAAATCTTTAGCTATATATATATATATATATATATATATATATATATATATATATAAACCCGCCGCATTTAAAGATTTATCAAGGTTGGGCTGTGTAAATATACACATATGGTGGATGCGCCGGGTGATTAGTGTGTATAGCCCTGTACTATTTAATTTAAAGATCTAGATGACGAGAAAAATGTCAAGATTGTATGAAATTGAACCGGGAAAGCTACAGGGCTTGGTAAAATATTGTAACTAGGAAAATTTTATTTCAGGAGTCGTATTTTGCCTAATTTTTTAGGTCTTTCAATTTCAATGAAGATTTCACAAAAATATTGTTATAAAAAGTGCAGCATTGCGGCGAAGAAGTAATGAAAAATGAAATTAAAATTGTCTTATCGATATCCTATCACTTGAGCCCGTTCGAGACAATTTCGAATGAAATAAAAAATCCTTATACAATTTTACCCTCAAATCTAAAACATTTATAGTATTTTGTTTAAAGTGGTGTATAATATATGTTCACCAACATTTTTAGATAATATGATGAATCAACCATCAACTTCAACTAATGTACCCCGTAATTATGCAAGATTTAATGAAAAATGTGCACCAGATTCAATAAACGGTATAAGAATTGTTTCTTTAAACACCAGAATATTCGTTTGTAATTTTTTTCCGGGCAGATTTCTACCAAAACTTAAATGAGTACCTCAAGTAGAGGTAGTAGATAGTCTTTATTTGTTTAAAGAAGTGTAAATAACCTATTTATACTTCTTTTATTGCAGCAATTGCTGCTACGGGTCACTAGTCTATATATATATATATATATATATATATATATATATATATATATATATATATATATATACACTAACACACGGCCGAAGGACCTAAAGGTTGATAGTCAGTTAAAAATTGTAACAAATACAGTAGCTACTACTACTACTACTACTACTACTACTATTTGAAGCATTAACACGTGATTTATATATATATATATATATATATATATATATACGTGTTAATGCTTCAAATAGTAGTAGTAGTAGTAGTAGTAGTAGTAGTAGTAGTAGTAGTAGCTACAGTATTTGTTACAATTTGTAACTGACTATCAACCTTCAGGTCCTTCAGCCGTGTGTTAGTGTATATGTATGTAAGTTTTAAGGCTAAATGCACCGAAAAGCCTTCCTTTGGATTGGACAAACTAAGGCTGTAGATTATGCGCTTAGATTTATATTCTATGTATAATTCTTTATATAGTTTATATACTTCTTTGGTTGGAGTCGATTTGGTATTATTATGTGTTCGCTCTTCTCTTCATTTATATATAATCAAAAATATAGAATACTATGCTTACAAATTACAAATATTAGTTAGTTAAGTAGTACTTTATTAAAATGCATTTTCCACCCCACTCTAATGAAATAAACTCCGCATATGTGCATATTTTCTTTCCCTATCCCCGCAACCGCTCCTAATATTATCATGAAAACGAAATCAAACCTTATCTAAATAATTTCTCACCCAGCATTTCGCATTGGCCTCGCAATCCGCGCGTGAGCTCTTGCAGGAATCAGCATATTTTTAAATTCTGGTTAGCATTTTTATTAGAATTTCAAGGAGGGCCAGCAAGCGTTGACTTCAGAAGAAATTTATTATTAGTAAAAATCCCATCGAAAGACAAAATTGAATGAATTCAATTTTAATAGGGCAGCGTAAAATTAAATCGGAACCTCCAATATGAGATAGCGCAAGAATTAAAACGCACATAAATTGAACCAATCACATCTCTATAGTTAACATACAAAATTAAATTTGAATCTCCAATATTAACCTTCGTCCGAATTAAAACGCATATAAATTGAACCAATCACATCCTATAGTTGACATACAAAATTAAATTTGAATCCTCAGTACATTAGCCTTCGTCCGATTTAAAACGCTCATAAATTAAACCATTCACATCTCTATAGTTGAAATACTTAATTTAATTAACTTGGAATTGAAGTCAGCGAACAAATTTATTTAATTAGATTCGTCTTCACTGCACGTTTTCAATTGAACTGCCGAACGAGTTTCGGAAATTCCCAATTTAAATCTTTAATAAGGCGAAATATCGAAACGAAACAGTGAAGTGAAGCGAGGGTAAAATATGAAGCGTTTAGGTGTATATTATCTGTTTAAATCACGGTAATCCCTCCAGGCGGCTGCTTAAAGGTGGCAGTGGCTTCCCCCCCGGCGTAACGTATTGTTCTTAATTAAAAACCCCGAGTCAGTTCTATTTTTAAAGCGTAAAGTGCAGGTGATAAATCAATTCGCGAAAGTGTGCCATTTATTACCGGCGAGAAGTTCCAGAGTTGAATCGAGTTGGAAGTCGTTGTAACTGCTTGAAATAAAATTAAAAAATAGGGACGACGCTCGCGCCCCATCGCTTTTCCCGTATTTACATTGGCGATAACAAAATAGAACGCTAAATCGCGGCTGGGTAAATACAATTAGATTAATGTTTCAGTTTGATTTGTGCTACTTTTTAAGTACTTTTTGTTTCTACGTTGCTGTAATTGCGTTTCTTATCGGATAAAGTGTTTTTATCCTAAAGTTTTCTTTTGTGAATGTTTGTAGCGGGCCGCTCTTTTTCAAGATAGATTAAAGTTATTTCAAATTTTATATATTTCAAGAAAAATAACTCACTCTAATACAAACGCAAACATAAAATTACAATTGTATTTTATTGATATACCATTTGTGACAGTTCCACAAGTAACCTCTTTGCAAAAATGTACAATTATTTATGACTTGGGTAAAATCTGTGATTTATCCGTAATAAATAAATAAAAATTTAAAAATTAAAAAAGAAAACATTACAATTTCCTATAAATTGATTGTGGATAACTTTTGTGAATGTTTGTAGTCTATGCGGCCCGCTCTTTTTCAAGATAGATTAAAGTTATTTTAAACTTATAAATTTCAAGAAATAATACTCACTCTAATACGAACGCAAACTTAAAACTATTATAATTGTATTTTATTGATATACCATTTGTGACAGTTGCACAAGTAACCTCTTTGCAAAAATGTACAATTATTTATGACTTGCGTAAAATCTCTGATTTATCCGCACTAAATAAATAAAAATTTAAAAATTATAAAAAAAAAACAATACAATTTCCTATAAAGGCACCTTACATGATCAATAATACTGTCAATATTTTAGAATAATGACAGTATTACTGTACGATAATATGTTTAAAATGATCATTATTCTAAAATGTTGCCAGTATTACACATCGTGTAAAGTATAGTAACGATGTAATGAAGAGAATACTGATCCTTATCCAGATAATTCATTACTTGATAAATATAAAAGGAGGATTAAAGCAAATATTGACAGTAGTAGGATTGACAGTATTATTGACCGTGTAAGGTGCCTTATAAACTGATTATGGATAACTTATAAACTATTAGATCTTTTCTTAAAATTATTTATGAACAAAAAATAATAATAAAGCCATAATAATAAGTAATAAATTGGAGCGTCCATTTTAGATGATTTTCTAGTAAGTGCATAATTCTATAATCCCCTGCAATTATCATGTTCACAAATTTATCAATATGCAATACGTTCATATCCTTTACACCAATAACTCCTATAAGCTATATTATCGAGAGTTAATTAACATCGAATTAGGTATGCATACTTCATAAGCTTATGATTAATTCAGAACAAGCTTCTCAAATTTTGGTTTTCCTCCGGTTATCTAGTAAGCAACGCACTAATGGATCATCAACTAATTTCCGAGCTAATATACATGTATTATACCAATATACAGAATTCACGTCGGCAAGAAATCGAAGCCATTACTAAGCTCGTGTAATTATTATTCACGCAACGTAGGTGTGTGAGATCCATTTCTCATAAATTCAATTAACACCGGTGTATGATATATGTACAATAGCGGTTTAGTTTATTACTCATAAAACATACCCGTAAAAAGCTATTACCAACAGTAATATACCGGTGTGAAGAACAATTCTCATAATTCCGGGCGATCGTTAGTTGGCGCGGCGTGGACTTTTTGTCGGTGCATTGTTACTAAACGTAGTGTTAAAAAAAAAAAAAATTTCTACAATTGTTTACTTATGTCTTGGTAACCATAAAATAAGACAAAAACAAATTTAAGTTAATTTTGTCAGCTGTTATTGAATAATATTTGCAACAAAACAAATTGCAATTTTACTAAGGTAGCCCCCACGATTTTTTTTTGAAACTTTCAAAATATTGTTTAGACTTTAACAACAATCATCAGAAATATTTTCGAATAGGGTGCTAGGCCTTAGTTTTTTTTAAATAGTTAATAAACATGCAAAGTATAGGCGTGTTGTGGAGCCGCGTAGATTAAACCTATACAATAGGCGTCGACAGGTGAAACAACACAGGAGTGGTGTGAGAGTGGTGAGAGTGGAGAATAATAGTGAGAAAAAAAAACAGAAAATAGATAGTGGCGCAAGTGGCTATAAAACAAAAATAAGCGGCACGCAGATGTTAAGTCGTCTCCGAGGAGACGATCGGGGCGACGAGCCTAGCGTTGCGCGAGCGCAGGACGAAAAGAACAGAGCAGGACTAAAAATAAATCTAATGAACAAAACAAAACAAAATAATAAAATAAGTTACTTCAGTTAAAGTGGAAAGCGCAAACAGGAAAGAATATAACAAGAAGAGAGTTAATGGCAGATAAAAAAAAGAAAGCAGACTTAGACAACAGCATCGAACTAGAACAAACCAAAATAATAAAATCACAGCAGAGAAAAGTGAGTGAAAACGAAAAAATGGAAAAACTTGAAAAAAAATATAGCAATACCAATAGAAAAAGCACAAATGAAAACAAACTATTAAGAGAGCAAATGAAGAATCAAACAGAAATATGGGAAGAAGAAAGAAGGAGTATGAATGAGAAGATGAAAAGGCCTGAAATAAAGATGAAACAGCTAGAGAAAAGGGAGAAAAAGAATAACATCACAATTACAGGAACAACTTGTGATAACAATTGAAACAGGCAAGAAGAAAACAAACTATTAAGAGAGCAAATGAAGAATCAAACAGAAAAATGGGAAGAAGAAACAAGGAGTATGGATGAGAAGATGAAAAGGCCTGAAATAAAGATGGAACAGCTAGAGAAAAGGGAAAAAAATAATAATATCACAATTAAAGGAACAACTTGGGATAACAATGGAAACAGGCAAGAAGAAGCTAGAAATTTCATACAGCAAAAGCTGGGAGTAGATACGAAAGTAAAAATGGTAAGAACGATAAAACAAAATGATAGAAATAGTATAAACATAGTGGAACTGGAATCTTTTGAAGATCAAATGAAAATAATGACAACCAAATACAAGCTGAGAGGACAACAAATATACATAGAAGATGACCTGACCCACAAAGAGAGAGAAATCCAATACGAGATATGGAAGATAGCAAGGAAGGAAAAAGCGTGATAATAGGATACAAAAAGATGTGCATAAATGAAAAATGGTGTAATAAGAACAAGACAAATTTTTACCGAGTACAAAAAAATAAGGAAAGAGGGAAGTAAGACAGAACTAAGCCATGCAAATAAAATAAATGTAATAAAATGTAAAACAAAAAATATAAACAAAATAAACCTTACACAGGCAGAAACTAGAAAAAAGGAAAGAGACACAATAGGTAAAAAAAATCGAAAAAGAGAAAAACAAAATATTGAGAATAGCAATCTGGAATATAAGGAGTATACACGGAAAAGAGGAAGTACTGGAAAAAGAGTTCGAAAGAATGGAACTAGACATACTGGCAATAACGGAGACAAAAAGAAAAGGGAAAGGAATATACACAACCAATAACAAACATAAAATAATATATAGCGGAGTAGACAAGGATAAAAGAGCAGCCGAAGGTGTAGGATGTATTATACATAGATACATCGAACACCAAATAGAAACATGGCAAGAAATATTACCAAGGATACTAACCGTAACACTAAAAGAAACTAACAGAACCAGAACAATAATTATAGTATATGGGCCAAATGATACAGAATACAGCGAGGAAAGGGACAACGAACAAAAGAAAGAAGAACAAACACATAATAAATGGAAACAAAGAAAAGAGTACAGTAAAAAAAAGAAAAATATGGAAAATTGGGACTTGGAATATCAGGAGTATAAATGGAAAGGAAAAAGAGCTGGAAGAAGAATTTGAGAAAGCTGAACTAGACAGTGGTAATAGAAACAAAAAAGAAGTGGAAGGGAGAGTACAAAATGGACGAGGAACATATATTCATATATAGCGGTGTAGATAACAATCGGAGAGCTGCAGCAGGGGTAGGATGTATAGTGCATAAAACATTGAAATCGAATATATATAAATGGGATGCAATTACGGAGAGGATTTTGTCTCTCGAAGTTAGAGATCAAAGAAACGGCTACCATAAAACTATCATAGCAGTGTATGGACCAAACGAAGATGATACTGCGTGCAACAAAGAAACATTCTGGGAGCAAATCAACGAAACAACAGAAAAAGCCAAAGGAGAAGTGTACGTGGCCGGAGACTTCAACAGCAGAATTGGCAACGAAGTAAAAGATAATGACGCGATGAGAGGAAGATATGGAGAAGGCGTACTCAACGAAAATGGTAAGAAAATGCTAGATTATTGTAGAATGAATAATCTAGTAATAACGAATACACTATTCAAACACAAGGACATACACAAATACAATAGGGAAGTGATAAGCAGGAACGAAAAATCTATAATAGACTATGTACTAGCAGAACAAGGGAAAAGGAGCAAAATAATAGACACAAGAGTAACGAGAAGTTACGAAATTGGAAGTGATCACTATCTAGTAGAGACGAAAATAAAGGAAGACTACCAAGATATCGATAAAAAAAAGCAGAGACCAAATATAGCAATAAACTACAACAAGATAAGAACATACAAACTAAGGAAAAAAGAAATAGCAAAAATCTATAAAGAGAAAATAGAGGAGAAGAAGTAGAGGAAATGTGGAATAAATTAAAGAAAAATATACTGGAGACAGCACAAGAGACATGTGGGACAAAGCAAAACACAAACAAGAAGCAGCAGACAGCATGGTGGGCGCAGGACATAAGAGAGAAAATAAAGGAAAAGAAAAAAGCATGGCAAAGATACCTAAATGACAAAAATAGTAAAAACTACGAAGAATTCAGTTTAAAGAGGAAAATAGTAAAAGATAAGGTCAGAATAGCAAAGAGCAGGGAATGGGAAAAGTTTGGAGAGACAATGGAGAAAAATGCAAAGAAAAACCAAAAATTATTCTATAAAACACTAAAACTAAACAGAAAAGAAAAAGGACAAGAAGTAAATTATATACAAGACAATCAAGGAATATTGCTGAAGGACAACGAAAAAATACTGGAAAGATGGAAAGAATATTTTGAAGACTTACTATCACAAAATGGTGGAAATAAACAGAAGACAAGAGACCAGAACGACTCGGAAGCAGATATAGAGATGATCAATGGAAAAGAAATACTAGAGATAATAAGGGAAATGAAAATAGGGAAATCACCAGGACAAGACCAGATCACAACGGAAATGATTAAACATATAGGACCTGCAGGTAATGAAATACTACTAAAATTAATAAACGAAATATGGAGGACGAATAAAATACCCAGAGATTGGCAAGTATCGTTAATCGTACCGATACACAAGAAAGGCGATAAGACAAAATGTTCAAACTATAGGGGTATAACACTCATAAGCATAGGTATGAAGATCTTAGAAAAAACAAGTAACAAAAGAATACCAGCAAAAATAGAGCAGACGCTAGAAGAATCGCAATGTGGATTTAGGAAAGGAAGATCCACACAGGACAACATTTTCACGATAAAACAAATCACAGAAAAAAGAATTGCAAATAATAAAAACACATACCTAGGATTCATCGACCTGGAAAAAGCATTCGACATGATACCAAGAAATAAATTATGGAAAATCCTGGAAGAGAGAGGTGTAGAAAGAGAGACAGTCGAATTAATACAAAACATATACAACAACAACACCAATGCAATAATACACAAGGGACAAACATCAAGAACATTTCAGACAACCACTGCACTAAGACAAGGAGGCGGGCTCAGTCCTACATTATTTAACACATACATGGATGAAATAATGAAGAGGATGAAACCAGAAACCAAAAAAGCAAACATAGGGTACAAAAACATGCAAATATCGGAAGGAGCATTCGCTGATGATGTAGTAGTGATAGCAGAAAATGAAGGTAATCTGCAGCACAACCTTAGTGTATGGAACAGACACCTAGAAAAGTATAACATGAAAATGAACTATAACAAAACAAAAGTGATGGTAATAGGAAACCGGAAAGAACAAATCAATATAAAGATAGAACAACACACAATAGAACAAGTAGAAGAATTCAAATACCTGGGAGTAGCACTAACAGAAGACGGAAAAATGGAAGGCGAACTTAGTAACAGAATAAACAACACAGCTAAAACATACCACGCATTGAGCAATATAATGATTAACAAGAAGGAGATCAGCAGAAGGACAAAAATAAATATATATAAAAGCATATATAGACCTATACTGACATATGGAAGCGAGACGTGGAAGCTAACGAAGAGGGACAAAAGTAGAATACAGGCAATGGAAATGAAATATCTCAGAGGAGTAAAACAAGTTACGAGAAGAGACAGAATAAGAAATGATGACATCAGAGAAGAACTGGGAATTGAAGCTGTAGATAAGTATATAGAAAACAAACAACTAAACTGGTGGGGTCATTTAATTAGGATGGACAAAAAGAATCAAACAAAACAGGTATGGGAAGCAAACTGAAAATAAAAGAAGAAGAGGTAGACCAAGAAAAGAGTGGGACAACATAATAGAGGACATAATAATCAAGAAAGGAAAAAGAGTCAAGCAAGCAAGAGAACTGGCGAAGAACCGAAAGGAGTGGAAAGAATTTACAAATGTATAAACAACAGTAATTGTAAACTATAATAATGTTAATAATGTTAATGTAATAGCCTACACCGAAAGGTAAAAGGCAATTGATAATATATATAATATATATATATATATATATATAATATATATATATATATATATATATATATATATATATATATATGGGCCAAATGAAGATGATGCAGTAAGCAACAAAGAAGCATTTTGGGAGCAACTCAGCAAAACAACCGAAACAGCCAAAGGAGAAGTTTTCGTTGCGGGTGACTTCAACAGCAGAATTGGTAAGGAAGTAAAAGATAACGACTTGACGAGAGGAAGATATGGCGAAGACGTACTAAACCAAAATAAGAAGAAAATGCTAGATTACTGTAGAATGAACAACCTAGTAATAACGATTCAAACACAAGGACATACACAAATACACAAAGGAAGTGGTAAGCAGAACGAAAAATCTATAATAGATTACGTTTTAATAGAAAAAGGAAAAAGGAGCAAAATAATAGATACAAGGGTAAAGAGAAGCTACGAAATTGGAAGTGGCCACTATCTAGTTGTAATGACAGTTAAGGAAGACTACCAAGACAGTGACCGAAGGATCCAGCGACCAAATATAGCAATAAACTACAACAAGATAAGATCATACAACTTAGAGAAAAAGATACAGCAATACAATATATGGAGAAAATGGAGATGAAGATAGAAATGACCAACGATAGCAACGAAGTAGAGGAAATGTGGAATAACCTTAATAAAAATATGCTTGAGACAGCAAAAGAGACATGTGGTACGAAGAAAAGAACAAACAAGAAACAACAGACAGCCTGGTGGTCAGAGGACATACGAGGGAAAACAAAAGAATAAAATAGCATGGCAAACATACCTAACGACAAAAATAGCGAAAACTACATAAAATAGAGAGACAAGAGAAAAATAGTAAAAAACGAGGTTAGAATAGCAAAAACCAGGGAATGGGAAAAAATCGGAGAGACAATGGAAAAAAACGCTAGGGAAAACCAAAAGATACTTTATAAAACCCTAAAATATTGCAGGAAAGAAAAAGACAAGAAATGAGATACATACAAGACAAACAAGGAAGAATGCTGGAGGAAAACGGAGAAATATTAGAAAGATGGAAAGAATATTTTGAAGAATTACTAACCTCAAATAACGACAAAGAACAAAAGACAAGAATAACATACAAGAACAACACAGGAGCAGATACAGAAAGTATCAAGGAACAAGAAATACTAGAAATAATAAGGGAATTGAAAATAGGAAAAGCATCAGGACAAGACCAGATTACAGCGGAAATGATCAAGCACCTGGGCCCGGTAGGTAAAGAAAAACTACGGAAACTACATAACAGCACAAATAACATACCAAAAGACTGGCCAACAGCACTAATCGTACCGATACACAAGAAAGGGGAGACGAAATGCTCAAATTATAGAGGCATAACACTAATAAATATATGATGAAAATATAAGAAAAGACAATAAACAAGAAAATAACAGCAAGAATAGATCAGACACTAGAAGAGTCGCAATGCGGTTTTAGGAAAGGAAGATCCACACAGGACAACATGTTTACAATAAATCAAATCACAGAAAAAAGAACTACAAATTAGATTACACATATTTAGGATTCATAGACCCAGAAAAAGCGTTCGACAAGAGGTCCCAAGAAACAAATTATGAAAAATCCTGAAAGAAAGAGGTGTAGAAAGCAAGACAGTCGAATTAATACAAAACATATATAACAACAACACCCATGCAATAATATCCAAGGGACAAACATCAAGAACATTTAAGACAACGACTGGACTCAGACAAGGAGGCGGACTCAGTCCTACGTTATATATCATATACATGGATGAAATAATGAAGAGCATGAAACTAGAAATCAAAAAAGCAAATACAGGGTGCAAAAACATGCAAGTTGTAAAAATATCGGAAAGAGCATTCGCTGATGAATGGCAATGGCAATGGAAAAAAATATCTGAGAGGAATAAAACAAGTTACGAGAAGAAACAGAATAAGAAAAGATGACATCAGAGAAGAATTGGGAATTGAAGCTATAGAAAAGTATATAGAAAAGAAACAACTAAACTGTTGGGGACATTTAATTAGGATAACCAATAAGAATCAAATAAAGCAGAAGTGGGAAGCAAGAACTGGAAATAGAAGAAGAAGAGGTAGAGCAAGAAAAGAGTGGGACAACATAATAGAGGAAATAGCAATCAAGAAAGGAGACAGTTATACAAGCAAGAGAACTGGCGAAGAACAGAAAAGAGTGGAAAGAATTTACAAATGTATAAACAACAACAATAATTGTTAAGTAATGTAAATGTAATAGCCTACACTGAAAGGTAAAAGGCAACTAGATTATATATATATATATATATATATATATATATATATATATATATATATATATATATATATATATATATATATATATATATAGTGAAGTACTTCTTGCCATTGTCGGCTATCTGAATGAAGAATCACCAGATGTATCAATGTTAATTAATAATTTCTCAAAAATTTCACTCTCCGGTGGGACTTGAACCCACGTCTCCGGCTATCGCGGCCGTTGCGCTACCAACTGCGCCACGGAGGGTGGTAGTGGAAGCCGTGTCAATGTGTGAATAATTAGAAGGTGAAATTTTTTTTTTTTATATATATATATATATATATATATATATATATATATAATAAACGTGCATGTAAGTTATATATTCGTAAAATCATTTTTTGTTTATAACAAATGTATGTGCACATACGCCAATGTTTTTATTTAACAATTTTGTTTATTAGACAACACTTTAGTGATATCAAAAAAGAACAGTTGCAAAAGTTGACAGCAAGTATTTTTTCTAAGCCTGTCATTGAATAATATTAGCAACAAAACAAATTGCAATTTTTTTTAAGCCAAAACGATTTTTTTTATACTTCTAAAATATTGTTTAGAATTTAACAACAATCATCAAACATATTTGTGAATTGGGTGCCGAGCATTAGTTTTTTTTTTAAATATTATTGAAAATTAACATGTTAGTAAAATCTTCTTAAAATCATATTTTATTTATAACAAATGTATGTGCACATACACCAATGTTTTTATTTAACAATTTTGTTTATAAGACATCACTTCAGTGGTATCAAAAAAGAACAGTTAAAAAAATTGATAGCAAGTATTTTTTCTAAGCCTGTCATTGATTAATATTAGCAACAAAACAAATTGCAATTAAATTTGATTTTTTCTTATTTTGTGGTGACCAAGACATAAGTAAGCAATTGTAGAAAATATATTTTTTTGAATACTCATACAAATAGTAACAATGCACCAAGAATAAGTCCACTTCAGACCGGTCCGTAATATTACGAAATATCCTTATTAAATTATTTATTTTCAATAATAAGGCAAGTGAATTTACTTAAAATTATATAATTTACATCAAATAAATACATAAACTACTCTAATTTTCATATGATAAATCAAACTATATTTCTTACACCACTTTATTCATTGTTTAAAACTATTAGTTTTGTTTAAGATCTATGCATTATCAAGTTTCCCCGGTGATAGTCATCAGAAATATAAATATAAGGATGGTAAAAGGCATCTTAAAGGCACCTTACACGGTCAATAATACTGTCAGTCCTAGTACTGTCAGTATTTGCTTCAATCCTCTTTTTATATTTATCAAGTAATCAATTATCCGGATAAACATCAGTATCCTCTTCATTCCATCATTACCATACCTTACACGTTAAGTAATTATGTCAATATTTTAAAATAATGAACATTTTAAATATGTTATCGTACAGTAATGCTGTCATTATTCTAAAATATTGACAGTATTATTGACCGTGTAAGGTGCCTTTTACACGGTCAATAATACGTCAATCCTTCATTCGTACTGTCAGTATTTGCTTTAATCCTCCTTTTAAATTTGTCAAGTAATCAATTATCCGGATAAACATCAGTATTCTCTACATTATATCATTACTATACCTTACCATTACTACACTGTCTTTAAGACAAAAGCGTGAATACACCGTAATTGAGTCGTCAAATAACTTGAACAAGTTTCTTGTTTCAATTATTCAATGTTTTATGATTAGCGCGTACTATTACCATGGCTATTACTAATCACGTACTGCACATGTCTTTTATTCAAGACTGCAATATGTACAGTCAATTCTAATAATGAATATATATATATATATATATATATATATATTATTGCCGATAAATACATTAATCGAATTTGGGTCTTGATAATTATTGATGCAAATAATATAATACATTTCTTTATTAAAATGTATAGTATTAAATATGATTTATTTATCTCTCTTGGTAACCTTTTGAAAGCATGCTATTCCGAATCCATATGTATGCATATTAGCAAACCCTTGTAGAGGACATTGATCGAGTATTAAGCGTACTTCCGTATTCAGACACGCTGGGGCACTCTTCATTTATCGCAACATGTGCGGGGGAAGGAGGGTTAGATTATAAAACTACCGCCACGGCTCGGGCTTATGTAACAAGTTTGAGGACACAAAGCCAGTTGGTAAGTTCCTAACTTTGTCCAGGACTCATTATATTAGTTTAATTATTAGAGTATTAATTAGATTAAGCGCCTCTGGCCACCCGAGAATGTATATACTCTTATTATAGCTTTTATAATGACTATGTTTAATCACAATAATATGAATTGAAACTGTTGTAAAATTCCTACTAAGCTACCATCATTATATTTTCTCTGCTGCAATTATTCATTGTTTATAGGCCGATTAAAACTAGATTTCATTAACGTCATTTCTGCATATGGCCATATCTCTTCATTTTAGTTTGGTTTAGGATTGTCTGCAAAGACAACAGTTTCATATATAATGTCTTTTTAGCATTTATAAAATTTTTATTGTGACTATAAAAATGATTAAAAAAAAAAGAATAACGAGCACATATTTATATATGTATATTATTACGAGGCGATTTAACACTTTTTTATTAGTATTTTATACCAGCCTGTCCAGTCTGTAAAAACTTTTATTTGGTTGTTCGATACAATAATATCTATTCAAAATCATTTAGAGAAATTAATATATATTAAAATGAGCAGAATATTTTACGTTAATAAAAACAATGCATGCCCTATATTACAGAATATATAATTGCCTGTAATTGCTTGTAGTATTTGTATATTTCGAACATACATGTGTACCCATAATTAATTGTTTAAAAGTCAAATAATTCAAACATTTCAGCAAATTGTTGTTCGCATACATATTGATGGAGATTAAAACTAATTTCAGGATAATCCATTTGATAATTAATTAATGCGGTCTCTCATTTCATTATGCGGAGTACATTTAACGATTTAGCGATGCTCAAAAATGGTGGAGTGTATGAAATTGAAATTGCTGCCGATTGTGCGCACGCCACTCGACCGATTCGAGTACATATTTCAATTACGGTTCAGTACACCGTACAAATGACGAAATAAATGGCATCACTATTTTGATATAAATGAAAGAGGAGAGTGCACGAAACTGAACGGTAATTTCACGCGGCGGTAGTTCAATCGTAATTGCAGTTTTTAATTATTGCGCATCGTTGAATATGTGCATTATTATTGACGTTTTATGCTAATCGAATGTAACTATATATTTGATAGTTCTAATGTACGAAGAATAATTATCAAAAATAGGCAGATTATTTGTATTAATAAACACTATCCAAACAAATTTTCTATTTACAAGACTATCGCGATAGCCGGAGACGTGGGTTCAAGTCCCACCGGAGAGTGAAATTTTTGAGAAATTATTAATTAACATTGATACATCTGGTGATTCTTCATTCAGATAGCCGACAATGGCAAGAAGTACTTCACTATATATATATATATATATATATATATATATATATATATATATATATATATATATATATATATGCATTGCTATCATTGTCCTGCAGATTACGCGTAGAATAATGAAGACTTATGTATCCACTTGTACTTTAATATGTTAAGTTTAATTAAAACCTTTTACTTTTTATATATAGTGCATTGCAGTAATTAAAAAAATGCATTTAATTTAAATAAATTTCACCAAAACACATCTTCATTTCGCTACATTTCTATTACACTCTTTGCATATCGTTGCAGCGCTTAATTATTCAAGCATGGAAATTAACATGATTCTGCCGGCCGTGAAAAGACCATAAAATTGAAACGAGATACTCGAGCCAATTTGCTTAAATAAACGCAATCATTAATTTCCCTGGGGTTATCCGGGATTTTTCTTAAACCGCTCATTTTTTTTTTGCAGGGGATTTTCTGTGGTCGCACCAGAATTGGCCGTGCCGGGAAAAACGACAGCAGTCCTCGTAACTTTGCACGGACCGGCTAGTCTTCAGCCTTTAAACGTCACATTAAGACTTCTTCCCGACCCGACTGATATATCAGGGGAGCAACTTGTGGAAACAACACAAGAAATCAAGGGTAAGTAATCAATTATAAGAATTATATATATATATATATATATAGTTATATGGAATCCCGTGAGGGTGTGTGTTGGCTGTTATTATATGCATGTTGTTGCGAATTAACTTATGAACTTACAAAGCCATACAAATAACTGTACTTAACTAAGAACAATTTCAACTGTATTAAGCGTGTGGATATAATCTAATTACGTGGGTATTGGTGTTTCGATATAACAGGACAAATGTATTGAAGTTACTATACAATGATTTCACCGAATATATTCAGTGGTTGTTTAATTCCTTGTTATTATGATTCTTTAGCAATCATTATCCTTTCCGTTCTTTTCGCCTGTTTTACTAGCTCACTCGCTTCTGCATGCATGAGAATCATGCATTCTCATTCTGGGGCCGCGGTGCGATATAGTTAAAAAATAACATTAGTTTTAGCGATTCAAACATTATTAGAAAAGTTCACCAGTTCAGGTTTATTACATGTACCGTTAAGTTAGGAATCATTTCCATAAAGCATGCCTTTCCAGTTCACGAGCAGAAGAATGAATAAAATATTATATCCTACTTATATATCAAACCAGCCCAACTTGGATCTTTCTGGGAAAGAATAAAGCGCAATTCACCTGTAAAATATTATCATTGAACCGGTCGCGTTCTTTCTTTGTTGTTTTATTACAAGGAGTTATATTTAAACGGAGCCAATTAACGATAATATCTTCCCGTGGGGAAGGAAAAAAAGGAGAGACCGGGCGCGTATCACCGGAAGTTTGTAATTAGGGGAGAAGGAAAATTGTAATATATAAAAAGCGTTGTTTTGTTCTTTTACTTGCAATTATGATTGCTTGTGATAAAGAACGGTGTGACGCATTTCATTCGTGACCTACTTTTTCTCGGCGCTGTTTTCTGTTCTCTCGTATCTAATTTTTAGAAAAGTTTTACTGAAAGTGATCAATCTTACTTTGCAGTCACAACATTATCTGGTTTTTCTTACTTTACACTTTCGACATGATCTAATAATGCATTCATATATATCATACGAGTATGTCTAAAATATTATTATGCAAAAACAATTCAATTTTAAAGGAAATAAGCGAGATGGGGTAGCTTTCAGAAATAATATGTTGTGGCCACGATTATAGAAAAACAACTATTGATTCCACAAACAATTATGCCTGCTATTTGTTATTAGTTGTATGTAAAAATACAACGTACCTTCAAAATAACTCCCACATTTAAAAACGGGATTGATAAAAATTGGTAATCAGTTAACACCGGAAACGTTTTACTTCTTAAATGTAAATATAAAAAAAAGTTTTTACACTGAGGTTTAAAAATTGTACCATCCAAATGACAGCCTTGGCGGTCGATTCATATTTAGAGACGTTTATTCAAGTATTTCATACTTTCACTAACATATCAGGCGAAATTACTTGATTTTTATCATTATGGCCACCTTTAGTTGATCCAAGGATCTAGAACGATGTTTGAAAACCACATATTTGAGGTACTCCTACAGAAAAAAGTAACTTAAATCAGGCGATCTCGGTCACGGAACTGCCTCGCATAGGGTGACCCTGGAACATCTGCAAAATTTCACGCGAGCTACTTGTTGTATGGGTCGTAGCTCCATTTTGTTGAAACCAGAAGTCGCCAAGGTTGTGTTCTTCCCCATATGCTTAATTATTTCAACCGTTACTGCTATATCCTAAAGTATTTTCAGCGCCCAAAGAATTAAGAATATCGGGAAGAGCACAACCTAAAGGATTTCTGGTTTCTAGAAGATGGAGCTGCGGCCCATACAATATGTCGTTCGCATGAAATGAGATGTTGCTACCGCGCTCGTCACATTTAAGTCTCTGCGACTTTTTTCTAAGGGGGTACCTCAAGGCTAAGCTTTTCAAACATCGTCCTTGGTCCCTGGACCAACGAAAGGAGGCCAGCAAGGAAAAAATATAGGAATTTCGCCCGATAAATTAGTGAAAGTGATGAAAAACTTAAAAAACGTCTCGAAATATGAATCGAACGTCAAAGTACACTATTTGGAAGGTATCATTAATGTAAAAAAACTTACTTGTATTTACATTTAAAAAGTAAAAAGTTTTTGGTGATACCTTGAACAATTCTTTCACAATCCGCCGTTTAAATGAAGGGAGTTATTTCGGTTTGTTGTCAAGGGTTTGCCAGCTCGTAGACTAAACATCTTAACAGTTATGTTATACCTTAGGCTACATTTTTATATTTTCCCTTTATTCGTTATTGTCTAGTGCAACAAAATCTATTAGGATACTTGTAATGGATTTACCGAAATTATATATACATTCATATATCGGAATGATTAGAAAGGAAAGGAAAAACCTGGAAGGAAGCAAAATAACTGGCAATAAATAGAAGAGAATGGAAAAATGTATAAAAGAATAAAGGAAAATTTAAACCTTAACGCCACACTGTGGTAGAAAAGGCCAGCGGATTAATAAAAATAATATATATATATATATATATATATATATATATATATATATATATATATTATCAATTGCCTTTTACCTTTCGGTGTAGGCTATTACATTAACAATATTAACATTATTATAGTTTACAATTACTGTTGTTTCTACATTTGTAAATTCTTTCCACTCCTTTCTGTTCTTCGCCAGTTCTCTTGCTTGCTTGACTGTTTTTCCTTTCTTGATTATTATGTCCTCTATTATGTTGTCCCACTCTTTTCTTGGTCTACCTCTTCTTCTTTTATTTTCAGTTCTTGCTTCCCATACCTTTTTTGTTTGATTCTTTTTGTCCATCCTAATTAAATGACCCCACCAGTTTAGTTGTTTCTTTTCTATATACTTATCTACAGCTTCAATTCCCAGTTCTTCTCTGATGTCATCATTTCTTATTCTGTCTCTTCTCGTAACTTGTTTTACTCCTCTGAGATATTTCATTTCCATTGCCTGTATTCTACTTTTGTCCCTCTTCGTTAGCTTCCACGTCTCGCTTCCATATGTCATTAAAGGTCTATATATGCTTTTATATATATATTTATTTTTGTCCTTCTGCTGATCTCTTTCTTGTTAATCAGTATATTGCTCAATGCGTGGTATGTTTTAGCTGTGTTGTTTATTCTATTACTAAGTTCGCCTTCCATTTTTCCGTCTTCTGCCAGTGCTACTCCCAGGTATTTGAATTCTTCTACTTGTTCTATTGTGTGTTGTTCTATCTTTATATTTATTTGTTCTTTCCGGTTTCCTATTACCATCACTTTTGTTTTGTTATAGTTCATTTTCATGTTATACTTTTCTAGGTGTCTGTTCCATACACTAAGGTTGTGCTGCAGATTACCTTCATTTTCTGCTATCACTACTACATCATCAGCGAGTGCTCCTTCCGATATTTTTACAACTTGCATGTTTTTGTACCCTATGTTTGCTTTTTTGGTTTCTGGTTTCATGCTCTTCATTATTTCATCCATGTATATGTTAAATAATGTAGGACTGAGCCCGCCTCCTTGTCTTAGTCCGGTGGTTGTCTGAAATGTTCTTGATGTTTGTCCCTTGTGTATTATTGCATTGGTGTTGTTGTTGTATATGTTTTGTATTAATTCGACTGTCTTTCTTTCTACACCTCTCTCTTCCAGGATTTTCCATAATTTATTTCTTGGTATCATGTCGAATGCTTTTTCCAGGTCGATGAATCCTAGGTATGTGTTTTTATTATTTGCAATTCCTTTTTCTGTGATTTGTTTTATCGTGAAAATGTTGTCCTGTGTGGATCTTCCTTTCCTAAATCCACATTGCGATTCTTCTAGCGTCTGCTCTATTTTTGCTAGTATTCTTTTATTAATTGTTTTTTCTAAGATCTTCATACCTATGCTTATGAGTGTTATACCCCTATAGTTTGAACATTTTGTCTTATCGCCTTTCTTGTGTATCGGTACGATTAACGATACTTGCCAATCTCTGGGTATTTTATTCGTCCTCCATATTTCGTTTATTAATTTTAGTAGTATTTCATTACCTGCAGATCCCATATGTTTAATCATTTCTGTTGTGATCTGGTCTTGTCCTGGTGATTTCCCTATTTTCATTTCCCTTATTATCTCTAGTATTTCTTTTCCATTGATCATCTCTATATCTGCTTCCGAGTCGTTCTGGTCTCTTGTCTTTTGTTCATTTCCACCATTTTGTGATAGTAAGTCTTCAAAATATTCTTTCCATCTTTCCAGTATTTTTTCGTTGTCCTTCAGTAATATTCCTTGATTGTCTTGTATATAATTTACTTCTTGTCCTTTTTCTTTTCTGTTTTGTTTTGGTGTTTTATAGAATAATTTTTGGTTTTTCTTTGCATTTTTCTCCATTGTCTCTCCGAACTTTTCCCATTCCCTGCTCTTTGCTATTCTGACCTTATCTTTTACTATTTTCCTCTTTAAACTGTATTCTTCGTAGTTTTTACTATTTTTGTCATTTAGGTATCTTTGCCAAGCTTTTTTCTCTTCCTTTATTTTCTCTCTTATGTCCTGCGATCACCATGCTGTCTGCTGCTTCTTGTTTGTGTTTTGCTTTGTCCCACATGTCTCTTGTGCTGTCTCCAGTATATTTTTCTTTAATTTATTCCACATTTCCTCTACTTCTTGTCTATAGTTGCCCTTTACTAATTTCTCCTCTATTTTCTCTTTATAGATTTTTGCTATTCCTTTTTCCCTTAGTTTGTATGTTCTTATCTTGTTGTAGTTTATTGCTATATTTGGTCTCTGCTTTTTTTATCGCTATCTTGGTAGTCTTCCTTTATTTTCGTCTCTACTAGATAGTGATCACTTCCAATTTCGTAACTTCTCTTTACTCTTGTGTCTATTATTTTGCTCCTTTTCCCTTGTTCTGCTAGTACATAGTCTATTATAGATTTTTCGTTCTTGCTTATCACTTCCCTGGTGTATTTGTGTATGTCCTTGTGATTGAATAGTGTATTCGTTATTACTAGATTATTCATTCTACAATAATCTAGCATTTTCTTACCATTTTCGTTGAGTACGCCTTCTCCATATCTTCCTCTCATCGCGACAATATCTTTTACTTCGTTGCCAATTCTGCTGTTGAAGTCTCCCGCCACGTACACTTCTCCTTTGGCTCTTTCTGTTGTTTCGTTGAGTTGCTCCCAGAATGTTTCTTTGTTGCACGCAGTATCATCTTCGTTTGGTCCATACACTGCTATGATAGTTTTATGGTAGCCGCTTCTTTGATCTTTAACTTCGATAGACAAAATCCTCTCCGTAATTGCATCCCATTTATATATATTCGATTTCAGTTTTTTATGCACTATACATCCTACCCCTGTTGCGGCTCTCCGATTGTTATCTACACACACCGCTATATATGAATATATGTTCCTTGTCCATTTTGTACTCCCCTTCCCCTTCTTTTTTGTTTCTGTTACAACTAAGAAGT
Source organism: Lordithon lunulatus (assembly GCA_963942505.1). Taxonomy (NCBI): domain Eukaryota; kingdom Metazoa; phylum Arthropoda; class Insecta; order Coleoptera; family Staphylinidae; genus Lordithon; species Lordithon lunulatus. The sequence goes on from OZ012669.1 coordinate 12,760,741, forward strand.
CTAGTTCAGCTTTCTCAAATTCTTCTTCCAGCTCTTTTTCCTTTTCATTTATACTCCTGATATATATATATATATATATATATATATATATATATATATATATATATATATATATATATATATATATATATATATGATATACTGGAAAGAAACAAACACACCTTCCCCACTCCCGCATGATTATCTACACATTCCCATTCTTCCCGGGGTCCTTTGAAATGTTTAAGCGCAAAAGGAGGTCACGAACCAAAAAATTTGAGAAACACTAGTATTGTGTACATACATTGCATTCGCGAGATTTATATTCCTACTCCTGAGACTATAATGAATATACTTCAGTTTCTAAGCTAGTTGTGTATGTAATAATATATTAAAACATGTGGAAGGGCAGACAAATATATTTAGTATATTATCATTAATAAATATATTAAATGAGTATACTATTTGTAATTACATAATAGTAATTTGCACATATTTCCATTTAATAAATTTGTATTATCTCCCCGTCCGTTTTCTAAAAATTGTGCTTATAGGGCGTACATGTAAGTACCTCTTACCCGTAGAAAAGTATGGAGCCGGGGGGCACGGAATGACAATCTCTCGAATCGTTGGTTCGTGAAACTAGACGAACATACAGCTCACTGCCTCTTAATCGACCAAGATTTAATTTGCTCAATGCGCCCCCGGCAATTGCTAGCCGACGGCTACGCTCGTTCATTAAATATACTCATCTCTGCCAGACCATACTTCATAAATTCATAACTAAATTATTTGCAATTTTGCATGTAAATCCACATACATGTACAGTAGAAAGGATTATTCATGGAACTGGACGGAATTTTAAATCTGTTATATATACTGAGTGATTGTAAAAAATGTTCATAGTCATTTTTTGTGTCACAAAATATCCATTATAAACGCGAAATAGAACAATATATTTTTTACGCTATTACATAGCAATCATTCACGGCTTAATGGTTATAACAAGCATAAACTGATACTAATTAAGAGTTATGAATGAAAAGAAATTAATTTATGAACAGTCACTAAATTCATTGTATAGTAATTTAAATTTTTAATTAATGAGTTGTGCGAATTTATACAACGGAATGAAACAATGGATTATACAGTAGTATAATAATATCCGTCCTCATAATTAAAAACGGTCGCATTTTTCATTTAGCTCCACATAATTTATACATTAATTGGACTCCCTTAAAGCATAATTAACTATGATAAAAGGTGGAAATTAAAATTAATTACGTTTACAGTCTTTTTATAAAAAATCTGTTATACGTCATTTTATGTAATTAGTACCTAAGTTATTAGGAGGATTTATATAAACAAACAATTTAAATAAATTAGCAAAAAGGAATTATCACATATGGAAAAATCAAGGATTCTCAATACCATTAGCAGACGATGGAGGCAAGACATATGACTGGTACCGTAATAATCAAATACGCGTGGCAGGCCAAGAATCTAGCAAGAAGAAGCGGCAGCATATATAGGACTTATCACATATAGAAACACCAAATATTATACCATACCATACCATATACCATTAAAGGCACCTTACGCGGTCAATAATACTGTCAATCCTAGTACTGTCAATATTTGCTTCAATCCTCCTTTTATATTTATCAAATAATCAATTATCCGGATAAAGATCAGTATTCTCTTCATTACATCATTACTACACCTTACACGATGAGTAATACTAGCAACATTTTAGAATAAGGAAAATTTTATACATATTATCGTACAGTAATACTGTCATTATTCTAAAATATTGACAGTAATATTGATCGTGTAAGGTGCCTTTTAGAAGAAGATAGAGGCAAGATATTAGATATGACATATGGTACCTACGGTGACTATGTTTTTTTTTGGGGAAAATAAAGAAAATAAAAACATAGCTTATAAAATTCATAAGTTTATACCATTTATTACGAAAATAGTAGCATGAAACAACTCATAAATTAAAATTTAAAACCTTTATTCATTATTACACATACACACATATTGTAAAAACATTAATATCATTAATTTTGATACTTTTCAGTAGATTTTGAACTGGAAATAATGGACTGTTCTCTTAAATAAAAGACGTATTGTCACCGTACTGATACCGTAATAATCGAATACCCGAGGCAGGCTAAGAATCTAGCATAAATAAGCGGCAGCAAATACGAATTATCACATATAGAAACAAAAAAATTCCTCAATACAATTAGCAGAAGATAAAGCTAAGACATTAGATATGACTGGTACTGTAATAATCAAATACCCGGGGCGGGCCAAGAATCTAAGAATCTAGCAAGAACAAGCGGTAGCTGGCCTATTCAAAGGCGCTTTAGTTTAGCATTGTTTAGCAATACTAGTCGCCCCATGGCGTGCAGTATCACGGTCGTGTGTCGCCGGTTGTTAAGGCCGAGGTAGAATTATGCGCATCGGATGGGACAAGAAACAATAAGCCCGTACCAGCCCAGAGTGATAAACGAAAGGCGCTCAAGACTCACAAGCTGACATCACATGGATGAGAAAGGTTGTGAACCAGATAGTAAATGCCAATACCCAAAGAAATGGCATATTTACAGCTGTATAGAAGGTAACAGGATAACACTACACTTAGAATTTCCAGGAAAATAATGACAAAAATGACAATGGCTACTAATACAAATGGCCCCGATTATGGGCGATACTTATATGGAATAGGGCTGCAAAGAATCTGCCGGCCAGACACTGTCAAGGTAAGAAAATTATACCATAGAAATATAGGAACTTAGAATAAGAGAAGCAGGCACGAGAGTGGAAAAATCGACAACACAATCAAAGAACTGAAACGTCTAGACATATATGTTATGGGAGTTAGTAATATGAGATGGCCAGAATCGGGTTGACTGGTACTAGATGAACATGAACATATACTATTCGGATGCAGATGGTCTAAAGCATTAGAATGGAGTAGCAATAATCGTAACCAAACAAATAGAATAGTAGATAACAAACTGTATGAAAATCTCAGACATACAAGTACAGGCAAAACCACCTAATCATTCAGGTATATATTTCCATCGCCGCAAGTGGCGAAGAAAAAGAGTGATTATGATACAAGTACAGACAAAACCAAGTAACAATCTTAACATCATTCAGGTATATATTTCCACCGCCGCAAGTGGAGAAGAAAAACTAGAGCAATTCTACACGGACATAGATAATACCCTAAAGAAACTTAAAAATAATACTACGATATGAACGGTCCATAGAAACATTACCGGAGCCCTCTGGACGTGCTGCACGTACAGGACGGTCGAATCAGACTTCATCACCATCAACAAAGGACAACGTGAATGGGCATAGAAGTGCTGCCTCGAGGCGGACACGCCGCCGTTGTGGGACATGAGGTTAATTTTACTCGGTAGCTGCATCTGCAGAATGTGGGATGAATTCGACACCTATTTGTGGGAGTCGTTTGAAGATTTCCACCTCAAAGGACCAAAAAAGGAGACTCGCCGTACCACCATCATATAGAATCATATAGACTTCAACACCATCAATAAATGATATAGAATTATAGTAACTTATCCGAGCGCTGATGTTCCATCTGACCACAACCTCCTACTTGCTCAAATTTCATACCGTCTCGAGAAAACACAAATATCAAAATTCCAACAGAACCCAGATCTTTAACAAATTAAAAGATCCTGATATCCAAAAGGAAATTATAGATATAATATAGAGGGATATCGCTAGAACAACGCGACACATGCGTTAAAGAAGAATGCATAATGTTCTTGTCTACGAAAAATAACAATATTAGAATATAAAGGGAAATCAACCGATATCTGGATATCAAGCGATAACTGGAGACGTGGGTTCGAGTCCCACTGGAGAGTGAACGTTTTAAGCGTATAAACTCAGCATCGTTGTACTAACACCTGACTGTTGAAGAGTACCTTTCTAGTTCCTAGACTCTTTAGGAAACCAAATTAAGTATCCCCAATTTGCCCTCATGTACTGCGACGTCTTCTTATGCTTTATAGATTTTTAGAAGGCGTTTGGCAGGATACAGCACTAGAACAGTATCCAATTAGGGAAGACAACTGGCAAAGACCAACATTTTATCGCAAATCTATACTGGTGACAAGAAGCAAACCTAAGAATGGGAATCAGAACAACGGAGGAAGTGGAGAGGGGAAAAACTTATTGAATTCGTTCAGACTAGAAATCTGATAATAACTAACACTTAGCTCAAACTACCAAAAAGAAGGCTATACACCTGGACATCCCCAAGGCATAGATCAGATAATATAGTACGAAACCAGATAGACAAATAGAACAAGAAACAATAAGCCCGTACCAGCCCAGAGTGATAAACGAAAGGCGCTCAAGACTCACAAGCTGACATCACATGGATGAGAAAGGTTGTGAACCAGATAGTAAATGCCAATACACAAAGCAAACTACCAAAAAGAAGGCTATACAACTGGACATCCCCAAGGCATAGATTAGATAATATAGTACGAAACCAGATAGACTATATTCTAATTAACAAAAGATATAGGAACGCCATTTGCGCAGTCAAAACATACCTGGGAGCAGATGTCGGGTGGGATCACAATCCCCTTATCGCCACGCTATAAATCAAACTGATAAAAGTCCAAAGAAAATGTCGAAACCAGAAATTAAAAACAACTATGCTTCGAGATGAAGAAATAAGACAAAGCGTAAAGACGAATATCAACGAAATTCTCGGACAAATCATGCAACAAGTTATAGGCACCAATGTGGATGTGGATGAGACATGGGGCGCCATAAAATGACCTCTGTGGGGCGGCAGTAAGGATAAATTGAAACAGAAAAACAACTCCCAACCCCCAAAAGAACAATGGATGACACATGAAATTTTGGCAAGAATAGAAAAGAGAAATCAATACAAAGACAAGGATAGAAATAAATACAAAGAAAATCTACAAGAAATACGAAAGAAAATTATAGAAGCCAAAGAACATTTATGAGAAAATATGTGAGGAGATAGAATCGCTTCAACTGAGGTACGATTCATTTAACTTACATAAAAGAATCAAAGAATTCACTGGCATGGGAAAAAAGAAACAGACTGGTATAATAAAAGATAACAACGGTAATATTATAGTGGACATAGAGAAAAAGATAAAAAGATGGGAGGAATACAAACAACAACTATTTGAAGACACCAGAAATGAAATAGAGATAAAAAACGTCGCAAGGACCAAGAATAACAGCCGAAGAAGTAATGTATGCTATCAAGAACTCAAAAGATAGAAAGGCAATAGGACCAGACGAAATACCAGTCGATATTCTTAAACTAATTGAGGAAGACAATATTAGCATCTTGGTAAATCTATATAATACCATCTATACGACTGGAACCAAACCACAATAATGGTTAAAATCTACATTCTTTTGATTACCAAAAAAAAACACAACGCAAGGGAGTTCTCAGATTTTAGAACAATAAACGTGATGAGTCACACATTAAAGGTGTTTCTAAAAATCATTCACACGCGCATTTACAAGAAATTAGAAACAGATATCAGTGAGACACAGTTCGGATTTCGAAATAATCTAGGCACAATAGAGGCTCTATTTGGAATGAATGTCATAATCCAACGATGTCGATATGAACGATTTATGTATAGGCTTCATCGACTACGAGAAAGCCTTCGATAAAGTTAAGCATGATCGGTTAATGGAAATAGTACAATAGAGAGGGCGTAGACTACAATGACGTCTAAATGATCAACACTTTGTACTGGAATCAGGAAGCACAAATAAAAGTTGAAGGACAACTCTGAAGAATTGTATATCCGACGGGGAGTCCGCCAAGGATGCATACTATCACCGGTCCTATTTAATATGTACTCAGAATGCTATTCAAAGAAGCCATCAATGATGACTCGGGTGGAGTAATTATAAACGGTCAAGTTATCAATAACATACGATACTGCGATAATAGCAACATCCATCTGCCAGCTTCAGAAAATGATGCAAGACATAAATACGACTAGCCAATGCTATGGGCTCAAAATGAATTTGAAAAAAACTAAATTTATGGTTGTAAATAAAACCAATGTTAATAATATACCAGCAATACTAGTAAACAACACCACAATCGAAAAAGTTAGAAGCTACCAATACTTAGGAACACGTATTGAAGACAATAACTACAAACTACTACCAAACTTCTTCAAATTCTTAAAATAAGACCTAACTGATGAGACAATTATTTTTGTCACTTATTTAGGTTTTCAGCGAAGTATAATTTGATTATTTTGTTGAATTAGTAACGTCTCTGTGTGGCAAAATTCAAACCATAGAACTTGTCTTGATTTTTTTTTTAGTTTAATAAATGTAATAAAATCAATTCTTGATAAATAAATGATGATATAACTGGGTTTGGCATTTATTTAGCATCTATATAAAGCATTATTTGTTTGTTTTGGACATTTAATAACGTCACAATGCGGGAAAATTCATGACGCATATTTTTACAATAAATACTACTAAAATATATATATATATATATATATATATATATATATATATATTATAACAGAGTGATGTTTGGCAGTTATTTAACTTCAATAAGAGGCACAGATTGTTTATTTTGGTCAATTAATTATATCTCAATGCGGGAAACTTGAAGACACATTACTTTTCGACAATAATTTAATGCTTGAAGGATCGTAATACATTGAATTACTAATATATAAAATAATTTATTATATTATTATGTTTCGCACTTAATTATCTTATAAAATAATTATTATTGGCTTATTTGAGGCTATTAATAACGGCTCTAACTGGGAAACTTACAGCCGGTTTCTCCAACGAATCTTAAAGCTCGTCTTATATAAGCTCATCTTATATAAGCTCGTCTTATATAAGCTTATCTTATATAAGCTCGTCTTATATAAGCTCGTCTTATATAAATAAGCTCGTCTTATATAAGCTCGTCTTATATAAGCTCGTCTTATATAAGCTCGTCTTATATAAGCTCGTCTTATATAAGCTCGTCTTATATATAACCACGTCTTAAATTTTTATTTTGTTGCACCAAACATATGTAGATCTTACTTAGTCTTCATGTATCAATACGATTAGTTACAATGTATCAATACGATAAGATCTGATTTTTGTTTGGAGCAATGCTTTAAGACCGTCTTATTATTAAGACGGTCTTAAACTAGTTAAGATTCGTTGGAGAAACCTGGCGTTATTTTTTTTTTCGATAAAAATTTAAAAAAAAACAGAAAGTTGAATTGGTATATTTGGAATAAACACATAATATTGATATAAAATAAGTTCTTACTTTTTCAGCCTCAAGAAAAAAATATATCTTTATATCAGACGAGAAGCGATGAAGTGTTTCTTATAAAGGCAAACCGAACATGAATAATCAGAATGCTTTGAGGGGGAGTGAGCACTCAAGGAAGGGACTTTACGTCATATTAAGGGCCAAAGGGCTATCAGGTACCACATTGTATATATTTAACTTGCGACCCCGAACCTGAATACATACACTGACTGAAGAGGTGCATAAGCTCTATAATAGATTCTAACAATGAAAGGCTACCTGTATCAAGGGGCAGATTATTTGTAAATATATTGATGCATGCGCTCGAAGAGGCAAAATACATATAACCGCTGATTTTATTTGTATGTACTTATAATATTTACAATGTAGTCGAATTTTTAGACTATTTCTCCTCTTTACAATTATAATTTCATATATATTTATTTAAATATTCCTCATTCCTCATAATAGTAGTAATAATAATAAGCCTGTATTGCCCAACAGAAAAAACGTCTAATTACAGTATGTTGATAAGTATAGATATATATATAGATATATATATATATATATAATTTTTATAATTTTTTTTTCGGTTTTAATTTTTCTTTTATAATTTTTAGTGTTACTTTTATTTCTATTTGTATTTTTATTTTTATGTATTTTTGTTGTGGTTGTTGATGTTGAACAGCATTTTTTGTGAGAGAAATTCCAAATAAAGGTTTTTTTTATAATTGTTTTTTCTGGTCCAAGGTTATTCAACAGACACAAAATTGTTTTCTGCTGAGTAACCTTGGGAATATACAAGGCAATATATTTTTATATTGTTTATACATATATATATATATATATATATATATATATATATAGCGCTCCTGTTTGGTTGATTGATATAGCTGTTTATTTAACAATCAATAAACAAATTACTGAATAAGTACCTAATAAATGACAACAAATTAATTGAGATGTTTATAAAACATAAAACACGGCTTGGTTTCCCACTATAAGACGATATCCCGCCGTGTATCAGGAACTACGGGCTTATATATTCCATCAAGTAAATCCCAGCTCGAATCTCATAAAGTGCGAGTACTGCCACTGCAATGGATAACCCAGATTCTGAATGAATGTCAAATATGTGCACAAACCCGAACTATATCCGCCGCATCCGGTATGGCATCACGATTGTTTACTTCGTCCGGACTTTACCGGACTTCCTTATAAACTTAACTCAGCATAAACCATAAATGCATTGTGACTTCGTTTTATGGACTTTTATCTAACAACCAAATGCATGAAAATTTATTATTTCAACCCATTCGAACCTCAATGAATTTACATAGTAATTACACTCGAACTAAATTGAATTTTTCTGTATGGGAGTAGCAGTCATTATCTATTCCACTCATGTGTTTTGACCGTAGATACAACCAGTGTAGTTCCAGCACACTGATGAACTACCGAGTTAATTTCCTTTCACTGTTCTTGCGCTCTTTGCACTTCGTATTATTGTAATTTCCTGCCCATTAAGCCGGGTGCAAATCCAACTAGACTATTTCCGCCAAATTCTTATCCGAGCGACTGCCTTAAATGTACTCCATTTTAATGTCTTTTCAATGCACGCGCTCTTCGAGAAGAGCGAATTCCTTAAAATCACGTAATGACTCTTGTAATAAGCGCACGTACGATTGCAACGGCCGTATCTGCATTGCAGAACACCTTTAGGGCAATTACAGCGACACGGTCACATCTGTTGAATTGTTTATTGGGATTTCGTTCATTTGGATCCACGTCAATGAAAGGTTCGACCCGTTTAAATGCAACGATTAAATTAAAATACGGGCAATTAGGTGCGGTACTATTTGTTTTGTCCATTTGTGAGTTTTGTATGCTCAGAATAAATATTTGGAATAATTCATTATGTTATAATTGCAATGTTGGTTGTTTGGGTTAGTATATAAGGACATTAACAATTGCTCCATTCATTGTTATTGTCCTTATATACTAACCTGTACAACCAAAATTACAATAAAAGGATAAGAATAACTGCTCGTTGAGTTATTCTCATCCTTTCCGTATAAGGAGAGGTTGGAATTTACCAGAAGAAAATTAAAGACTAATTTATGGAAAGAAAGAAAAACTAGTGTAACCGCAGTAACTATAATCTCAATCTATAGCAAAACTAAAATGGGATTATGCTGCGTATGCAATAAGTAGAGAAGATGGAATAGTCCAGAAAAGATGGAATTGTCGCAATTCTGTGATTTTCTTTGTCCCTATCGATAATTAATAAATTAACAAATATTGTGATTGAGAACTGTAAAACGAAACTCATGTCGGCTTAGAATAAGGCGATAAAACGATATGGCGAGCGTGAGAGGTGGACAATGGGCAAGAGAAACTATAGACCGCGGTCACTGAAAACAAATAGGACATCTACGATATGGTATTTAATTTTTAAGGTAGTTAAATTAAACTATATTGTTTTTTCTTATACTTACTAAAATTTATTGTGAATAAAACTAATTTCAGATATGCTTCAGCCATTATTAGATAGCGCCGATGACCATAGTACCACTTAAACCCGGCGACTCCACCATATATATTTAGAAATAGATTTGCGGATTCATTGAATAAAACTTTAAAAAGTAACAAATATCTCACGCCACAGCTATTACAGGAAGATCAAATAAATTATGAGATGTCCGAAAATCTTGTCTTCTTTATGGCCAATATTATTTACACTTCCGGGATTCTGTATCGAGCTATTTTACGCCACTACATGTGTATAGGGTCTCATCTCTGCCTATAGTGCAGACAACTGACACCACAGGTATAAGATTAGTAATATTATAATCATTCAACAGAAAACATCTCACACATTCTAATGAGCATTCAAAATTAGAAATCTGATTTTAAATTAAATAAAATACAACCACCACCAACAACAACACCAATATCAACGACAACAAGAACTACTTCACACCAGGCTGTCCACATCAGTGGATTGGTGAGAGTACTAAGAAAGGGCAAGTCAAGATGTATAGGCGCTTTCGTTTAGCATGGTTTAGCATTGCTAGTCGCCCCGTGGCGTGCAGTATCGCTCAGATCTTGCGGTCGTGCGCCGCCGGTTGTAAGGGCCAAGGTAGATTTGCTGCTTCCGATGCGCACAATTCTACATTAGCCCTTACAACCGGCGGCGCACGACCGCAAGGATGTTAGATAAAAGTCCATATAACGAAGTCACAATGCATTTATGGTTTATGCTGAGTTAAGTTTATAAGGAAGTCCGGTAAAGTCCGGACGAAGTAAACAATCGTGATGCCATACCGGATGCGGCAGATATAGTTCGGGCTTGTGCACATATTTGACATTCATTCAGAATCTGGGTTATAGATTGCAGTGGCAGTATACGCACTTTATGAGATTCGAAGAATTGTGCGCATCGGAAGCAGCAAATCGTATATATATATATATATATATATATATATATATATATATATATATATATATGAAGACAATCATTACTCTATTATTATTTTTTTAATTGTGTTATTACTTTATTATATATGTATTTGGAAAGTTGTGCTAAAAAAAATATTTAACAAAAACCTTTATTTGGCATTTCCCTCACACACAAAAAATGCTCTTCAACATCAACAACCACAACAAAAATACATAAAAATAAAAACATAACACTCCGCAACTAAAAAAATTATAAAAGAAAGATTAAAACCGAAAAAAAAATTAATTCAAATAATAACAATATCAACGTTGATAATAACAAAGAAATTCAAAGTATAGCTTGAAAATAATTACAACCACAATTGTGATCGTAGTTTTCCACAAACAGTGCATTCGGTATACCAATAAGCATTGTCAAGCGTGTCCGCACTCGAGTGCTGATATGCAGTGTGCCAAAATGCACACAGGTATCCGAGAGGAAATCCTTTAATGACGGAACGAACGCTCCGTTTCCATTCGAGTCGGCGCGACTAAAAGCAGAGCTGTCGCCCGACTCAACGCAACGAAACAAATACCATCAACTCTGCTGTTTGTTTCCGAAAGCTTAAACAAATATATTCATTTATTCATCCAGTTGTGAACGCGCGATTACAATGGGGGGGTAGCTGCGTCTCCACTCTCCACATAATATATACCAGATGCCTTACTTTCTTCCACGGTTATAATAAATATTTACACTCAGTTCGGCTTCCTGCAGCATTTTCACGCTACACACAATATTGTAGCGTGTCGTTGTGCAGCTGAATGCAATTTCGAATTTTAAGCAATTGAAAATTAGGTCGCCGGTATTTTGTGAATGCGCGCACAAACTTTCCTATGCGAGCGAAACTAATAAATGCTACAGTTTCCCGAAGGTATTGGTTACAATGTAACAAAATTGTCCGCGCAACATTCGAACTTGGAAACGCAATAATAATAATAAATAAAGATGTTACAAGTTGAGCACCTCCTGGGAATATTTTCTCGTATTATTGAATATTGTTTCATGTATTATTTATAATATGCTCCACCACACAAATATATTCACGCATAACTAATGAACTGCCCAGTGGGCAGGGCACATTGCGAGACAAAATGCAGAAAGCTGGACATACAAAACAATTCAGTGGAAATCACGAAGAACACATCGGGGTAGATGAAGACCACACATGCGATGGGAGGACATCAGGAAAGTAGTTGGAGAATAATGGATAAGAAGAGCACAGGATAGAAAAGCATAGAAGGACTTAGGAGAGGCCTATATCCAGCAGTGATATGATGATAGATAGGTAATCAAAAATAATAATATAGGTATATAGGTATACACTCTCATGCAGGGAGAAGCGTAACACAGTGCTATGGTGACGATCGTGAGTTAAATCTCAGAAAGCGACATACTTTTCTGCTTGTACAACCCGACAAAAAATACCGTATTCTTAAGTTATAAAACAGGCCTACCTTGCTCTGTTTTATAACTTAAGAATACGGTATTTGTTGTCGGATTGTACAAGCAGACTGTTGATGAGAGGGAGGTACAAAGAAAAATCAGGGACAACGCACAGGAGGAAATAGCTAAAAGGGTGTAAGCTAGGGTACGGTACCGGAAGTTAAAGATTGCTGACGGGTCGAAAGTCTGGTAGGATCCTGAAGGGATAACGGCAATGCAGGAGTTTAGGGTGGATGGATGAGGAGGAGGAAGGGGAGGAGGAACTTGGCAAATGCAGGGTGGGTTTCTGGAACGTCCAAGGAAAAAAATTGTTGGGGCTTGCTGGTGAATAGACCTGGAGGAGTGGGTAGTATCAAAGGACATAGTGGATTTGCTGTAGATGTGGATGACAAAAGACGAGTGGAGGAGTTGGAAGAAGGGATCGAAGGGGGCGGTGAATGGTGAGAATGACGCTCTCACAATAAAGTTTCTAATCAGGATTGAATAGAATGTATTCAATAGGCGACGAAGTCGGGGTGGGATGTGCTGAATTGGTACTATGAGGGGGACTGGGAAGGGAAGAACACTATCTACGGGCAGGTGGGCGGATCGGTCATGGACTATATAGTAGCCAAAGGGATCGAGTGAGCGCAATTGGAGTGCTTCAGGATCGATAATGTACAGGGGGTACCGGTGGAGGTGGTCGTCAGGGTGCAGAAAGGTGGGAAGATAGAGACAATAAAGGTTTGGATGGAATGAACAAGAAATGGCTTGGTACGACATATGCTACAGAACGGTAATAGGAACAAGTGTATGTATTCGATGCAACAGTTCAAGGCGGTTTTGGTGTCGGCGTTGGCGAGGAAGAAGCATGGGGGCAGAGGGACAGGTTTGACAAGGAGTATAGGATGAAGAAGTCGTGGTGACAGAGGGAGATAGCAAAATAGAGGTATGGGTGAAGTGCATTGGAAAGAGTCAATCAGACGAAGAGAACGCCAGAGAAAAAAAGTAGAGGATTAATGTCATGTCCACCTACTGCAAGGAAATGACATTAAGGCAGTGTCTAGTACTGGCGAAGAGTACTACGAGTCCGCTGAACTGCTAGAAGAATTATATATGCACGTAACTTTAGTTATTTTAGGCACATCACAAGAAGGACATGCGAGAACTACTAATACAACGGATAATGAAAGATACCAGATCAAGGCGACGATTTCCTGAACGATGGAGCGACCTCATCAATACAACCACTAACAACATCATACAACAAGCAATAAGAGAAGCCAAAAACCGAGAAATATTAAAAGACATGCGAAGAACCACAAACTGAGTATACCACGAGTCACGACTCTTGTCTATGGCAAGAGGAAAAACACGACGATGAAGATATTTTATCAATTCCACAAATATCGTATACAATTTCAAACAGTAAATATATATATATAACATATATATATATATATATATATATATATATATATATATATAACATATATATATATATATAACATATATATATATATATATATATATATATATATATATATATATATTAAATAATCTACTAACCCGAACCTAATCATTACCTCCTATATTTCTATTGTTCTTTTGTATATATTGTAGGAATGTACTGGAGGTAATAAATAAATAAAAAAATAAAAAAATCCATTTTTTAAGTTTGATAATTGTCCATCCATCGATTTTCAGAATATTTATCCGACCACAATGAAAATGATGGTGGTGCTATCAATCAACTAGTCTTATTGAAGAAAATAATTATTTACAATTACTATTTTCAAATGTTAATCGAGATGCATCCATGAATGGTAAATATTCCATCGAAATTGGGCTACTTTCTACGACTTGAGTGGTGCACATTGTTATATCCATGGTTATAATATTATTCTTCTCTTATGTATCCCATGAATCAAACTATGATCTTGAATTTTTATATTGTAGAATATAAAAACAAACATCTATCTTTATATTGCTTTCAGTTCAAGGCCTGTTTCGCCCTTAAAGGGAGAATATCAGAGCAGTTTATTAACCCTCTATATCTCAAAGATAAAACCTGCAATAGGAATTAACGACGAAGCTCAACACTGAACTAAAAAAGATCCCACGTCAGCAGAGTAAGCGGTTGAGGCAATATGGGATCAACTTACGCTAATATTTAAAAATATTCAAGAAACATTGAAGGCACCAAAGGATAATAAACGAAAGCAGTGGATGCCAGAAGAAATCATGAATTTAAAGGATGAACGAAGAAAATGTAAAAATATGGATCAGCATAAATATAATGAACTGAACTCAAACATAAGAAGAAACATTAGAAAAGCCAAAGAAAAATGGATAGAAGAAAATGCCAAGAACTTGAAGAACTACAAGACAAACACGACCTGTTCAACCTTCACAAAACGGTGAAAGAAATAGCTGGAAATACCAGAGGCTTCTGGTATTTCCAGCTATTTCTTTCTACCATCCAGACTAGGACAATGAGGACAACCATCTTTTGACAAATAAAGAAGAACTGTAACAAGAGTGGACAAAGTATATCAAAAATGTGTCCGATGGCGAAACTAATTTCCCACATCCAAAACAAGGTGGAGACACTGGCCCGAACATTCAGAAGCTATTAAAGCTATAAAATCCACCAAATCAGGTAAAGCTGCAGGACCGGAAGACATGTATATAGAAATCCTAAAGCTTATACAAGAGGAAACTACCGACATTCTTGTAAACTTCTTTAACAAAATATATGAATCCGCAAACATATCGCGAGACTGGCTAAAATCAGTATTCATTGCCCTACCAAAGATATCAAACGCAAACAATTGCGATCAATTCCGACTGATGAGCTTGATGAGCCAAGTATTAAAAGTATTCCTAAAAGTCCTACATAATAGAATACGTAAGAAATGCGAAGAAGACCTAAGCAAGGAACAGTTCGGTTTTAGAGATGGACTGGGAACAAGAGAAGCGTTGTTTGGGCTGTCTGTTCTGGATAGTTCTGGATAGTTGGCTGGAGGGTAGCATAGCTACAGACACTTAGGCCTATTGTGAAACCTCCCTATAAGGCTGCTCACCCGTCCCACCAGTCAATTTTGCTGTTTGGGCTATCAGTTCTCATGCAAAAATGTAGAGACCAAAGGAAGGACGTGTACATCTGTTTTATTGATTATGTAAAGACATTTGACTGTTACGTCGTCCTAATTAACATTCTGATGACCAAAGGCCTCGACCAAAAAGATATCTTCTTCATAAAGAAAATGTACGAACGCCAGACTGCTGCAGTAAGACTCATGGACGATACGACCAGCAATATTCCTATTAAACGTGGAGTACGACAGGGCTGTGTACTATCACCATTGTTGTTTAATATCTACTCGGAGCAAATATTTCTGAAAGCTTTAGAAAGCTCTACAGATGGAATCAAGATCAATGGTGAATTATTGAACATCAGCTACGCGGACGATACGGCTATAATTGCAGACAGCAGCTAGCCTACAACGTTTGATAAACCAAATAATAGCAGGTGATGCGCTTTGACTAAAATTAATACGGCCAAAACGAAAACAATGGTTATCAGTAGAACACCAGATATCCATTTGCAACTACACAATAAGCAAATAGAGCAGGTTGATAAATTAAATACTTGGGCAGTTGGATTACCGAAGAGCTGGATCCAGATCTGGAAGTAAGAACACGAATTGAAATAGCCAGAACAATGTTCCTTAAGATGAGAAAAGTATTTTGCGAGAGAAACCTAAACCTGAAACAAAGATACCGGTTTGTTAAGTGCTACATTCACTCGGTATTGTTGTATGGTGTTGAGGTTTGGACGTTGAAGATCAATACTATGAACAGAATAGAAACGTGTGAGTGTGGATCTTTCGAAGAATGCAGAGAATATCTTGGGTGGAGCATATCACGAATAATGAGATTCTAAGATGCATGGACAGAGACAGAGAGCTATTGGCTGCTGTGAAGAAACGTAAGACAGCGTACATATCTTCAGAAGTACAAAATATAGCCTTCTAAAATGGAGGGCAAGATAGAGGGTGGTCGTGGTCCAGGACGACGGAAATGCTCCTGGTTAAAGAACATAAGGGACTGGACTGGTCTGGACTCCCACTCGTCTGAGATGGTGACGAGAAGACGCTGAAAAATAAGAGAAAGGCTACATTTCCTCAGGAAAAGCAGGACCAGGGACCTGTGCATAAGAAGTGGTTGACCACACATTAAAAAAAACCACAACTAGCGAGAGGGGGACTAGCGAACACCAGCTTAGGGAACTGGCATGGGCAAGAGATGTTATCTTCCGGCTGACGGATGTCGACTTGTAACCTCCCACGGGAAACCAAAGCAGATGCAAGAATAGTGAGGAACTATTAGGCGAGTACTGGGGAAACCGGGGACGAAACTCAGATCTGTATGTGTCTTGTAGCGCCCACCAGAAATGTACCTTAACTTCACAGAAAATCTGTGGAAAATGAAAGCTGATTCGCAAAATTTCTTCCGCATTGAGATTAGAACTCTCGCTCCCCAATGCAGTATGAGAAGGTCGGCGCCTTGATCTATAAAGATAACGTTTAACGCTATCTAGTAGCAACTACAAAATTAACAATGCCACCTATATCCTACAATATACTCGCATGATTATGTTGTAGGATATTATCATATCCTAAATGATATTCGTGATTCGTGAAATTTGTAGTCAATTAATATTCGGTGATTCTGATCCATTATCAGAATTACCAAGGCGATTCGAAAAATTTTGCCCGTTTCTCAAAGCTCATTACAAGACCGTCGGTACCTCTAACGACTAGGCCGCTGAGCTGGGTTGTTGGTTATAATGAATCAGTATGGCTGCATTTATGAGATAAAACAATAAGGAGTATACAAACTTGGCTAACTTTCTCTCTAGACCGAAACTTTAACCCCATCTGACAGCAACCACAAAATTAACAATGCACACTCATATGGTAATATCCTCACATACTCACAACTTTAACCCCATCTGGCAGCAACCACAAAATTAACAATGCACACCCATATAGTAATATCCTCACATATTCGCATGAGTATGTTGTAGGATATTATAATATCCTAAATAATATTAGTGATCGCCAAATTTTTTATCCAATTAATACTCGTTGATTCTGATTATTCATCATCAGAATCACCTAGTGGTAATTGGCTAGAAATTTCACCAATATCAATTAGGAGATCCAAAGAAGGGTCGCGACCCATGATTGTCCCAATGCCAGCACGCATAAAGCATATTAAATTCAAAAGTATATAATTTCCGATTTAAAAAATTCATTTCAAATAATGTTGTGTATTTGTGTTCCCAATTTGTTGACTTTATAAATCTCGCGCTCAACATAGTAGAATTCAGTGAGCCTTTATCTAATCGATGCGGTGCATTCGTGTCAGTAATTCTCACGATATTTAATCGACTTTGAAGTTTGAAACCAATCACCACCCGTTGGACTGTGAAGACGTATTTACCTGGAAATAAACAGCGCACAGGCCCTGAACATTTCCAATTTGCAGACTGGGTTCTTTGATGTGTGCTGATTACCCTTCTTTGCAAGTAAATTTTACTTTCCAACCGAGCCTGGAACGATTTATATTTTGACGGGTTTCATTTAAATCGCTTTAATCAAGCTGGTGATTTGTTCGACGGTATGAAAAATCGCGATCATTTCTAATTGTGCTGAAAATTATCTGCCTGTCCGGGGCGATTCGGGCGCGCACCCCATTGGGCAATTATAGATCGGGTTATAATTCAACCGGCGGAAATGTTATCTATGAAACAAATTGGTTCGAGTGGACCGTATTTCTGGAGACTTCATTCGCGTGCGTGGGTATATTTCAAATCGAGGCCGTGAACGTTTTGTCAGATCGATTCATGGCTGCAAATGTACTAGAAAGAGGAGACGTTCAATGATAAATCGTAAATGAAAATTGACGATGGCAGGCGCTTGCCGCGTTTCTGTCAATATTGACTGCATTTTAAGAAGATTAATGGCTTTGATATCTGCTAATTACTATAAGAGTCTTAACAGTAAATGCTGGTATATTAATTTAAATAAAATAATATCGTTAATTATTTGTATGGACACTGTTAAGTCTGGTTGTTATATTTACCATCCTTTAAACTGTATGATGTATGGGAGGAAAGGACGAATAATATCGTTTGAGACGAAGAATATTGATCACCGTAAGAGAGCCATGCGAGGGATTATTGAAATATTTACAAATTTGTACTTAAAGCCCACACAATCTTAAGGTCGTTTTATACAAGACAATTTCTTGACTCAAAAGTTAGTCAAGATGCGAGACAATTTAAATTATCTCATATCATACAACAAATTATTTGAAATATTGAATTGGATGGCCGAGCGAATGGAAAAAATTACGCGTTGTATTTGTCAAGGACAAATTGTATGGGAGGAGGATATATGAATTCATTTCTTGAACAACTTTTGAGCTAAGAAATTGTCTTGTCTAAAACGACCTTAAGTGATATTGGCGATCGCGAAATTTCTAGCCAATTACCACTAGGCGATTTTGATGATGCATCAGAATCACCGAGTATAAGTAAATTTAGCGATCACGAATATCACTTACGATATAATAATATCCTAAAACAGTGTGTGAGGAAATTACCATTAAATTACATACACACACACTTGTCTTGTCTAAAACGACCTTTATTATTATAATATACTGACTTAGGCATTAAATAGTATCAAAACCGGCAACACAGTTATTTTGTATTATGTCCATAATGGATACATCAATATTTTGTTAATGCATTAGTAAATCCATAGAGGGATTTATGTAATATTTACAAATTTGTACTTAGAGCATACAAAATTGTATAATTATGATATACCTATTTTGGCATTAAATAGTAAACACTAGCAACATCTTTATTTTTTATTATATCCTTAATGGAATAGACCAAAATAGTGTTAACGCATTAGTAAAGTTTGAAAAATGTCCGTGGAGGGATTTTTGAAATATATACAAATTTGTAATTAAAGCATACAAAATCGTATACTTATGATATGCCAACTTTGACATTCAATGAAAACTAGCCATACTGTAATTATGTTCTTAGTAAATTGATTATAGTATAGTGTTTTAATGTAAAACGAGTATTATCCTCAAACAAATCCACAGTCCACAATTAGAGAAGCAGATTACAGCTTCTCTAATTGTGGACTGTGGATTTGTTTGAAGAAAATACTCATTTTACATTGAAACTTACATACTACACACATTATTTGGTAATATGCCAGTACTTACATATATCGTATTTAGTTATAGAATTGCAGTATAACAATCTTGTAATTAAAAACCATCCCCGTCATAGAACGTACATTATTATTTGGATCATATTTATATTATATTTTCATTATGTGTTAATGACGTAATCTTTGTAATTAAAAAGCATCCTCGTCAGAGGACGTGCATTATTATATGGATAATATATATTATATTTTCATTATGTGTTAATGACCTCATAAATAGCATCTTTTAAAGTATCGATTTCCTAGAAAACCAGGACCTTAGTGTATGTATCCAAACAAAATAAATAAATAATTATTTAAGACATATAACACAAAGTGGTTTTGAAACCCATTTGCAATGATTAATGTTCTGCAATATTAACGTTACACTAGAAATATTTGCCTTATTCAATTTAAAGAATTTTATATTGTATACCCCATTAGTGGAAAATATGACTGATGTTATACTGACAGAGATTTACTGTCTAGAATTCCGTTCTCGCAGAAATTATCTAGCAGTGTCAGCATAATCAATTTGCTTATGCTCGTCAATTTCTGCCGGTTCCGTAATGTTTCCTTGCTTGATTGCTGATGCGGCATGCCGATTGTTTGCAGTATCTTCAAATCGGCTACTACTCTCCGGTGCGGAAAGCACTAGGATGCACACTTAGCTAACATTTATACCATTTAAGATTTCCGTTAGTAATCCACAAATAGTTTTTTTTTTGGTAATAGTCGATATTATAAATGAGCACAAATAAAAACTCGCTTTAGAAAGTATTATATTACTTTTTAATTCAAGTGTTATATTTTATTATTAGCGTTAGTACTCTAGGCTGTGTGCACTGTGCCCCTCAATAACATATTATGTTATTTTTATTTATTTTTAAATCGGTGATAAAATACAATATATCAACAAACAAATATTAAACTGGCAACAAAAAGGAATGTTTCTCTTACTGACAGAAAAGTAAGAAAGTAAGAACAGATTTTAGTTATATTTTATATATATATATATATATATATATATATATATATATATATATCATACCCCGTTGGACGACGGATTGTTCATCTAGTAATATTATAAAAAATAATCGGTTGCGAATTCACAGAAAGGGGCATTAAAACTGCAGCCCTTTGCCCCGTGCTTGCACTTCTTCCCCCAAATTACAAGCAATAGCGCAACACAGCTCGAGATTATTAAGTTTCTGTTGTCTGTAAAGGGCTCGTGCAGCTTTGTTAATCAGCTTTGAAGGGCTGGGGACACACGTTCGCGTGGGGTTGGATGCTGCAGGGGTCGAAGTTTCAAAAGATGAATTATATATTGAATTGCAAATTGGAAATTGCTCTATACTCTGGGGATAAAAACTCATGCATATTATTGATTTTGTATATATAATAAAACTAAAAATGAATCAATTACGGTATATGTATGAGACAACTGTATGTTAATGTTTACCAATCTAAAATTATTTATGATATATAATTATTATCAACTCTTTGTTTTTCAACCTGAAATGGAGACTTTATCTGATTTATTTCACTTTCTTCTGCTATTGCTGAGAAAAAAATTACTTATGCTGGGGACAACAGAATGAAGCCTGATGTACGGTATATGTATAAGACAACTGTATGTTAATGTTTATCAACCTAAAATTATTTATGATATATAATTATTATCAACTCTTTGTTCTTCAACCTGAAACTGAAAGTGTATCTGATTTATTTCACTTTCTCCTGCTATTGCTGGGGGAAAAATACTTATACTGGGGACAAGAGAATGAAGCCTGATGTACGGTATATGTATGAGACAACTGTATGTTAATGTTTATCAACCTAAAATTATTTATGATATATAATTATTATCAACTCTTTGTTCTTCAACCTGAAACTGAAAGTGTATCTGATTTATTTCACTTTCTCCTGCTATTGCTGGGGGAAAAATACTTATACTGGGGACAAGAGAATGAAGCCTGATGTACGGTATATGTATAAGACAACTGTATGTTAATGTTTATCAACCTAAAATTATTTATGATATATAATTATTATCAACTCTTTGTTCTTCAACCTGAAACTGAAAGTTTATCTGATTTGTTTCACTTTCTCCTGCTATTGCTGGGGAAAAAAATACTTATACTGGGGACAACAGAATGAAGCCTGATGTACGGTATAGGTATGAGACAACTGTATGTTAATGTTTATCAACCTAAAATTATTTATGATATATAATTATTATCAACTCTTTGTTCTTCAACCTGAAACTGAAAGTTTATCTGATTTATTTCACTTTCTCCTCCTATTGCTGGGAAAAAAATTACTTATACTGGGGACAACAGAATGAAGCCTGATGTACGGTATAGGTATGAGACAACTGTATGTTAATGTTTATCAACCTAAAATTATTTATGATATATAATTATTATCAACTCTTTGTTCTTCAACCTGAAACTGAAAGTTTATCTGATTTGTTTCACTTTCTCCTGCTATTGCTGGGAAAAAAATTACTTATACTGGGGACAACAGAATGAAGTCTGATGTACGGTATAGGTATGAGACAACTGTATGTTAATGTTTATCAACCTAAAATTATTTATGATATATAATTATTATCAACTCTTTGTTCTTCAACCTGAAACTGAAAGTTTATCTGATTTGTTTGACTTTCTTCTGCTATTGCTGGGAAAAAAATTACTTATACTGCGGACAACAGAATGAAGCCTGATGTACGGTATAGGTATGAGACAACTGTATGTTAATGTTTATTAACCTAAAATTATTTATGATATATAATTATTATCAACTCTTTGTTTTTCAACCTGAAATGGAGACTTTATCTGATTTATTTCACTTTCTTCTGCTATTGCTGAGAAAAAAATTACTTATGCTGGGGACAACAGAATGAAGCCTGATGTACGGTATATGTATAAGACAACTGTATGTTAATGTTTATCAACCTAAAATTATTTATGATATATAATTATTATCAACTCTTTGTTCTTCAACCTGAAACTGAAAGTTTATCTGATTTGTTTCACTTTCTCCTGCTATTGCTGGGGAAAAAATTACTTATACTGGGGACAACAGAATGAAGCCTGATGTACGGTATATGTATGAGGCAACTGTATGTTAATGTTTATCAACCTAAAATTATTTATGATATATAATTATTATCAACTCTTTGTTCTTCAACCTGAAACTGAAAGTGTATCTGATTTATTTCACTTTCTCCTGCTATTGCTGGGGGAAAAATACTTATACTGGGGACAAGAGAATGAAGCCTGATGTACGGTATATGTATGAGACAACTGTATGTTAATGTTTATCAACCTAAAATTATTTATGATATATAATTATTATCAACTCTTTGTTCTTCAACCTGAAACTGAAAGTGTATCTGATTTATTTTACTTTCTCCTGCTATTGCTGGGAAAAACAATACTTGTACTGGGAACAAAAGAATGAAGCCTGATGTACGGTATATGTATGAGACAACTGTATGTTAATGTTTATCAACCTAAAATTATTTATGATATATAATTATTATCAACTCTTTGTTCTTCAACCTGAAACTGAAAGTGTATCTGATTTATTTTACTTTCTCCTGCTATTGCTGGGAAAAACAATACTTGTACTGGGAACAAAAGAATGAAGCCTGATGTACGGTATATGTATGAGACAACTGTATGTTAATGTTTATCAACCTAAAATTATTTATGATATATAATTATTATCAACTCTTTGTTCTTCAACCTGAAACTGAAAGTGTATCTGATTTATTTCACTTTCTCCTGCTATTGCTGGGGGAAAAATACTTATACTGGGGACAAGAGAATGAAGCCTGATGTACGGTATATGTATGAGACAACTGTATGTTAATGTTTATCAACCTAAAATTATTTATGATATATAATTATTATCAACTCTTTGTTCTTCAACCTGAAACTGAAAGTGTATCTGATTTATTTTACTTTCTCCTGCTATTGCTGGGAAAAACAATACTTGTACTGGGAACAAAAGAATGAAGCCTGATGTACGGTATATGTATGAGACAACTGTATGTTAATGTTTATCAACCTAAAATTATTTATGATATATAATTATTATCAACTCTTTGTTCTTCAACCTGAAACTGAAAGTGTATCTGATTTATTTTACTTTCTCCTGCTATTGCTGGGAAAAACAATACTTGTACTGGGAACAAAAGAATGAAGCCTGATGTACGGTATATGTATGAGACAACTGTATGTTAATGTTTATCAACCTAAAATTATTTATGATATATAATTATTATCAACTCTTTGTTCTTCAACCTGAAACTGAAAGTTTATCTGATTTGTTTCACTTTCTCCTGCTATTGCTGGGAAAAAATTACTTATCCTGGGGACAACAATGAAGCCTGATATATATATATATATATATATATATATATATATATATATATATATAATTCAAAAGAGAAACCGATGTTCCTAGCTTATTAGGGTGGTGCAGCAATAAAACGCTATTTACTTCACTTTACTTCCTTTTTAGCCAATATTTCGTAGCTAAAACAGCTACTTCATCAGGGCTATCAGTATGTAAAATTAGCTGTAGAGTTGTTACCTGCAACACAAATGGTAGTTGCTTTAATGTAATTCCTTAGAAAAATGGCTGACGATGACAAATTTAGACTCGATACATCAACAACATCGAACGTTATATCAATTTTATGGCTGCACCACCCTAATAAGGAATCTCGTTTGCTCTTTTTAATTATAATTATACAGCAAAACCAATATATATATATATATATATATATATATATATATATAAACGATCATGTTATTACTACATTTTCTATCAGTGGTTACAATTTTTTTCATTCTTTTTATAAATTTTTTACCAACTATTTTTTCAGTATTTATATACATATATATATATATATATATATATAGGTATATTAACCCATAATCGGTGACCGCGTCAGTTTGTAAGACTGGTGAAATATTAATATAAATTAATGATTGAATAGAGTGACAAAATGTCTTTTATTGTGATATGAATTTATAATAAAAATAATTTATGATCCAATCTGTTGTTACAGGTCATGGCATCGTGCCATTGGAAGTGCCCGGCGATATAGCAGGATCGTTCATCCTGCAAACGCTGGTAAATTGCAGCGGAAACGAACAGGATACCTGCGATTTACAAAGCACTTCGCAGATGCGATTGGTAGGACCTGTTCGCGACGTGATCATAAGACCCGCTAAACATGCCTACAGGCCCGGAGAAACAGGTAATTAATACTTTTAATTAAAAATACTAAGTGCTGAGAAACTTGTTCGTGATGAACTGTTACACTAAAAACTTTATTAATTAATAAAATTGCTATTTAAATTAAGTCGCTGGAGTTTGCTTATATTCGTTAATATTTATGTATTAAAATTATGTTATAATAGTGTATCATAATTTATTACTTATGCTCCCAAAATCGCAATTGTTCAGCTTTATATTTTTATAGTTCATTTTATTGTTTTGGGGCACAGAAAATATTTTCATGTACTACTAGTATACTAATGCATTAATAAAGTTTCGACATATCGATCGACAGATATTTAGAGAAAAAAAATATTGAATAATTTTGGGAAGGGATTTTTGAAATATTTACAAATTTGCGGTTATAATAAATTTATCAGAATTTTATTATAACCGCAAATTTGTAAATATTTTTAAATTCCTTCCCAAAATTATTCTGTATATTTTCTCTAAAAATCTCTCGATCAATATTTCGAAACTTTACTATTGCATTAGTAACTGGCATAGTTTTAAACGTACATATCGAGGCATTTCTTTCAATATTTATATATATATATATATATATATATATATATATATATATATATATATACATATATATAGTGAAGTACTTCTTGTCGGCTATCTGAATGATGAAGAATCACCAAATGTATCAATGTTAATTAATAATTTCTCAAAAATTTCACTCTCCAGTGGGACTTAAACCCACGTCTCCGGCTATCGCGGCCGTCGCACTACCAACTGCGCCACGGAGGGTGGTAGTGGATAGCGCGTGAGATGTTCTTATGTCCAATTATTTACACAAGTTGACGCATGAACTGCGTTGAGAGTCCAATTTGATTTTTGGATTTCGCTCATACAGCCTTTCACCTTCTAATTATTCACACATCGACACGGCTGTATGAACGAAATCCAAAAATCAAATTGATATATACAGTTTATATGTTTTTGGTGAGAATTTCATAATTAAATTGTAACATATAAATAACTGTGTATGTACACGGTTTATTTAATTTTGTTGATAGTTTAGATTCGTTTTGCCCTAAGCACTGTTATAATAGTTTCATTAGTCTGGAATTCGCTTATACGTTGAATATTAAACCGCTTTGTACCTGACTGTATGAAGTAAAACACAATTCCGGTTTACAAGAGACATTAAACTAATTACTCTGAATAATAATTACCCTTTGACGGCTTTGAGAATATTTTATTGTTCTCATGAAAGGGTACGTTCCCAAATTTACTATATTGTACTTCAAACAATACGTTCCATATTAATTTATTGGTGTTCGTGTAAGTGAAAGTTAATCAACCGTAAAGAACCATTCACAATAAGCGTGGATTATTTAACGCTCAAGAATCAACAAAAGAAAAATAAAAGCTGAAACTTCATTTTGGAAGTTACGACACTTGTTATCTCATCGTGCGATATATGATATGATAGATTTGTGATCGTGGGGATCTTGGGTATAGGGTTTGCCGGCAGATACAAATTCGGATTATGGTTTGCAGAGTCCTCTCAATTAGGAGACTGTTTCATACAGAGATTAAGTAATTGACTGAATACAATTTAACCTAATTTCGGCGATAATTTCAAATAATAAGAAATATCTTTTACTGCTGTGGCTCAGTCGATCGCTCGCGATGTCTTATCTACTTGTGGTATCACTTACTGAAATTCAGTGTATAAACATATATAAACATATATATATATATATATATATATATATATATATATATATATATATATATATATCCCCACTGAAACTGAGAGAAATGGGAAGCCTAGGAACTGAGGTGGGAGAGAGATTGAGAGATATTGAGTGGCAAAAACGGCAGACTAGAA
This sequence comes from Lordithon lunulatus, assembly GCA_963942505.1. NCBI lineage: Eukaryota > Metazoa > Arthropoda > Insecta > Coleoptera > Staphylinidae > Lordithon > Lordithon lunulatus. The sequence continues at coordinate 12,787,464 of OZ012669.1, forward strand.
TGAATGAGAGCTCTTACAACCCTGGCTACGTAGAGTGACAAGTGCGTGGGAAACTCCCGAGTTACTTAGCCAGGGGTGAGTGGAGCAGGGAGGACAAGGAATCCATGGCAAGAGCGAGGTGTGGTTCAGACGAGAGAGGGAGGAAAGTACACCGCGTGTGCGTTGTGTAGTAAGGGAAGCGACACGTGGTGGCACCTTAGCGAAGAATGTGAGGATGTGAAAGCAGAGTGGGTGGGAAACTGCAGATAGCTGAATGAATGGTTAAGCGAGGATGGGGAAGGCGTGAAAATCTGTAGGAGGCTGACGTGGGAGAGGATAGTGGCGAGTGCCTAGGTAGCGGTGATAGATGAGGGTAATTTGAAATTTTTTGCGGAGTATTACTTTTATTTGTATTTTTATTTTTATTTTTGTATATTTTTGTTGTGGTTTGTGATGTGGAAGGGCAGTGAGGGAAATGCCAATAAAGATTTTTTTTATATCCCCACTCGTGACCACCTATGACAAGTCGCTCGCGACATATTTTTAAGATACAAAAAGTAGATCTTGCCCACCCTTGGTTACAGTATCTACCAAAGCATTTAACTTCATATTTTGCTCATGATATGTAAACGATAGCTTTGTTGGATTTGGAAGACATATGCTTCATCTCAAAATGATTTCAAATTATTAAGTACAAAATGTGTAAAAAAAAATACTTTTTTGTTATTGAATATTTTTATGTCAGAACATGTATATTAATAATTAATAATCTAAAATGAATATGATCATATTTTATAAGCGAGATAACACGAGAAATGTGTCAATTCGTGTTATCTTGATTATAAAATGTGATCATATAAATATAAATTCGTCATTCGCTTAAAGAAATATTTGTCACATGAAAACCTATAATCGTACAAATTTTGTATATCGAAACTTTGAAACTTTTATATATTAGTACTAACATCATTCATCTAGTCGGGGTTTATATCATCGTGTCTGTCCCTTGCAAATCTCGTTTAATCGTTCTTTAAAAAAAGTTAGTCTTATTTTATATAAAGTTAGTTCGAGTGTATGGTCGAGAGCACCCGGATTGTTTAAACTTGGGGAAACTTTCTGTGCAGTATCCTTAGGAACTAAAAAGATCCCTTTCAATACTGTTAACAAGACTATTGTAGGAGTCTTGATTAATTTGAGACTGCAAATTAAAATAAGTAATTAGTATGGGATTGTGTAATAATAAATCGATTTATTTATATTTAAAATATGCTGTTAAAAGCTCACTAAAGCATATGGCAAGAAATGCGAATCAGCTTTATAACGATATATTCTATGATAGAATTCAAATTTTGTTAAGGTCGTTTTAGACAAGACAATTTCTTAGCTCAAAAGTTGTTCAAGAAATGAATTCATATATCCTCCTCTCATACAATTTGTCCGTAACAAATAGAATGCGGTATATTTTACCATTTGATCTACCATCCAATTCAATATTTCAAATAATTTGCTGTATGATACGAGACAAGATAGATTGTCTCGCATCTTGACTAATTTTTGAGCCAAGAAATTGTCTTGTCTAAAACGACCTTTATACAGCGGTAGACTTTCTAGTCTATATATAAGTGTGAATCCACCTCTTAGCAATCTACATATCTAGATTTCGATCTTATTAGATCTCGTCAGTGTAGCTCAGTTAGTGAGGATCTAACGCGTCGGTTATTGTATAACCACTGACACATTTCATAAATAAGTGCCTCTTTCATAACTACTGACATATTTTATAGAATAAGTGCCTATTGTGAATATAATTTATTCATATTTTTATAGTAGTTGGAAACATTTAATTTTTTTTTTTTTAAGAAAGTAAGAAAGTTTTTATGGATTTGTATGTATTTTAACTTATCATAGAGACATTACTCATTGACCAAAACACCCTCACTCGCAATCAGAGAGAGAGAAAGACATTGTACAGAAATTATTCATTTCGACTATCATAGAGACATAACTAATTGACCAAAACACTCTCACTCGCAATCAAACAGAGAGAGCGAGAAAGATAATATATTTCGTCTATATTAGTCATGACGCGTAAATAAAAGTTAAAATTAGTAATTTTCGATAACAATACCTTTTATATACAGAAGTGCTGTATTTGGAAAGTAAAAAAGTGTGTCACATTTTATTGTCAAACGTACTTATGAGGGAGAGGAGCTCTTAAAATGTATATGTTCCATATTGCTGAAAGAAGTAGAAACTTTATCAAAATCTCTGAAACTTTAGATACGCAAGCCAGAAATGGTTACGCGTAAAACTTCTGGAAACACCACTTGTTATTCTGCGATCCTTAAAACGTCGCCCTTATCGCTATTCCCATGGCGGTTATTCCAAAACGATCATTTTTCCCCGCCCGTAATTTTATGCTAATCTATCAAACGTCCTCAAAGGGGTTGTCGGCGGGAAATTAAATAATTCGGCCCGTCACAGGCTTATTTTTACACATCGTGCGGCGAGGAAACGCAATTATTTAAATTCCGGCCGCGCGCGTAAAAACTCTAAATGCGGACGGATATAAGCGCGCACTTTCAGCAGGATACGTTTTTAGTCCACCCTTCAAATGACGGATTATCCCCGGGGCGAAATTGTGCGCAAAAAGTAATCCCTTCTTTCGCGCTCTTAGCGTGCGCCTTTCGCCAGAAACCTTTTGTTTCCAATCCGGCGACGGTATCCGGAATTAATGCTCTAAAATTCGCTCGGCGTAATGAATTCACTCAGTAAAAAATTATATTACGGGCGCCGCCGCTCGCGCCTATGCCGCCCCCGTCCTCGCAGACCGTGCGCGCATTACGGCGCTTTAAATAATTCACCGGCTCCCTTCAGAAATTCTAAATTGCTTCAAGAAGCGGATATTTCGAAATGTTATCATTTAATTGTTTTGGGGTAGGCAATTCATTATTTCATTTCGGGATTGTTAATTTATTTAATTTTAATTAGTTCATCAACGAAATTCGATAATACTGCTAAACATAATTGACGTGTTTATGAAAACCGGAATATAATTAATTATTAATCATATTATTTTCATAACATATGTAATTACATATGTATTATTATTAACATATGGTCAATAAATACATTCGAGCCATTCAATGACGCAAAGGGGAAGAAAAAATCTTACTAGCACAACTTCAAAATGGAATGGAGGAGTTAAAATCAGTGTGCACTTTTATGCACGCGTGTATAGCCTATGTGTATTGTATTTTATTAGTTATAGTATATTATTTTAATTTTATATGTTATAGGGATAGTCTTAAGGTCGTTTTAGACAAGACAATTTCTTTGCTCAAAAGTTGTTCAAGAAATGAATTCATATATCCTCGTCCCATACAATTTGTCCTTGATAGATAGAACGCGTTATATTTTTCCATTCGATCTACCATCCAATTTAATATTTCAAATAATTTGCTGTATGATACAAGATTATTTAGATTTCCTCGCATCTTGATTAACTTTTGAGTCAAGAAATTGTCTTGTCTAAAACGATCTTTAGTTTGCACAAATCTATGTCACACTTGTATGTAAAGGTCATTTTAGACAAGACAATTTCTTGACTCAAAAGTTAGTCAAGATCCGAGACAATCTAAATTATCTCGTATCATACAGCAAATTATTTGAAATATTAAATTGGATGGTAGATCGAATGGAAAAATATAACGCGTTCTATCTATCAAGGACAAATTGTATGGGAGGAGGATATATGAATTCATTTCTTGAACAACTTTTGAGCTAAGGAATTGTCTTGTCTAAAACGACCTTAAGTTTTGTTTTGTTTGATGCCAAATAAAGGTAAATTTATATATAGCCTATGTATGGCAAATACAGAGCAAGCAGGGAAAAGGTAAGGCTGGTATTTATACCAAAACCAGGATGAGAAACATACTAACTGGCTAAATGGTACAGTCCCAACAGTCTGAACTCATTCCTTCTGAATACAATTGATTGATGGCTACATCAGGAACGGACAAATATGCACACCCACACACCAGCTTATCTATCAATCAGGAAAGAACGAAAAAACAAATTAAGAAGAAGCAGACTACTGTTGCAATCTTCTTGGATATGGAGGGTACCTTTGACAATAGTTCGTTTGAATCCAATACAAGAGCCATACAAGAGCCATACAAGATAGAGGTATAGATGTTGGCTCGGCCAAATTCTAAGTGTGTGGTGGCACCACTTAGCATTTGGCTCTAAACCTCTATACTGTGGTGGGAAAATAAAATCATTGTTAAACGGAATAACTATGGTAGCATCGGTTGGCAGGGGTTGCCCACAAAGAGGCGTACTATCACCTATTCTAGGGTGCCTAGTTATAGAAGATGTTTTAAAGCAAATACGCAAGAAATAATGGTGTGTACAAGGCCATGCCGACAACGTAGCAATACTCGCGGTCGGCAAATTTGATGGCACCACATCAGAACTTCTGCTTGCACCTTGGTGTACTCAAATACGTAGAAAGATATGATGTAGAAGAGGGCCTCACGGTTAACCCCAGAAAAAAACGCGTCTAGTACCATTTACACGTAGAAGGAACTTAATCAATAAATTTAAAAAATATTATATTTTTTTAACTATTCTTCAACATCATAAGAGTCCATATCTGAACATTTTACAATAAACAGATTACAAAAAAAAACTGCATATTTCAAGCAAATCGGACATAGACAGCATAGGAAATGCGCCCTGTCCCTGAGAGATCAAATGCGCCCGACCGAAGGTTAAATAATTTACTGCATTCTAATAATAGAAGTAACCGTATGCATTAATATGATCGGGATGTGTTCAGTGAATTTTTATAGGCCTCATCCGTCTTGCCTTTTTCTCACATTTACACCTAAACCGATAAATCAGAAGTCTTGATGATATAATACACGCCGCAATATCCACGCATAAACGATTCGTGATATTAAGGTCTACATAAGGTCCTGATAAGTATTTTATATATGTACATGTAAAGACATTAGTCACTTACGTAATCTATCCATTAGCAGCATTGTAGCACATATCCGCAATATGGGAAATACACAAAGTTCACAACACAACACAGCACTACGTAATGCACGAACCGCGGCCATTTCTCTACTGAGCGATGCGCAGAGGACGGCCGGTCGACCGACTGCGACGTCAACAGGCAAAAAACGCTGAGATAAGCCGGACTGAAATAGATCGCGGAGAAAACCATGAGTAATCTTAGCGTGTACAAATAAAATTATTTAATGTGTCATAACACTAGTCGAAGAAGAAGATATATTTATTGTAACATACATACATACAAGATATACTACATACATGTACAAGAGCCCATCGACCGTGTTCTTTCAGCCTTCACTAGTCGAATAAATTCAAATGAAATCATTATCTAAAATATGTTTGACAAAATATTAATTTTCGCCTTTTCTTAGCAAATTCTTTTGTAAAAGTTGTGGGTAATTATTATTATTTTATTTTGATATTAGATGTAATATTTAGTATTACCTGTGCTTTCTGCAGGAGATTTTCATATATATTATCTTCGAGGATGCATTCTAAGAGAAACTTGCAACTAATGAGAAATTTATATATATTATATATTTATATATTATATTGTACCAACTTGTAATTAAGGTATTTTTGTAAAATCAAGTGATGTACCCGTTAATAATATATGAAATCATATCAAGTATTATAAGCTCTGCTGTTTCTGCACCCTATCAGCCAGCCCCATCTTGGCACATATGAATTATTTTTCTGTTAATTATAGAAGCGTATATAGAAGTAAATAACAATTCTAACATGAATTAAATTAATTTATGTTACATTTCTATGATATTATATTGTACCAACTTGTAATTAAGTGTATTATTGTAAAATAAAAGTGATGTACCCGTTAATAATATATCAAATCATATCAAGTATTACAAGCTCCACTGTTTCGGCACCCTATCAGCTAACCCCATCTTGGCAAATACGAATTTATTTTTCTGTTAATTGGAGAAACGTATATCGAAGTAAATAACAATTCTACCATGCATCAATTATTTATTAGTATTTAACCGATATTAGCCAGTTAGCACGCTTAGCAATAATTATTTTTATTTATTTAAAGCTAACCGTTTATTTACCGTTAGGGGTGTATATTTATCTCGTTCGCATGTATATTTCTTTCCATCTTTTTCTGTCCTGTGTTATTTGTTTTATATCTTTCCATTGTATGTCTTTTCTTACCGCTTCTTCTTTAATTATGTCGTCCCATGTTTTCCTTGGTATTTTTTACTGTTACTCTATTTTATATTTTATTAAAATTATTTTCTCAAACTGGGGTACATGTACCACTGGTGGTATATTATGTTGTTGTAGGGGCTACAAAAGAAATTTCAAGACATTTCTTGAGCTTCATTTTTCAAAAATGTAAATTAAATCTAGTCCAACTTAGGTTTGAAGTTAACGAAGATAAATCCTGATATTTTGGATTTCGTACAAATCAAAGAATATGGGTGTTCTTTGATTTGTATGAAATCCAAATATCATCATGGGCGTACAGCCTTTTTAGCTATTATTTCATTGGTATTTTATTAGTATTATAATATTAATACCTTTATTTTCTTCAAAAAAATCGATTTTTTTATTGCTTTATCTGAAAGTAAAACTCTTTGAAAATATTTTACGAAATTTTTATGGAGATTCGACCAATAGATCGAAAGTTACAGCGTTTCGAAGCGGGGTGCGATGTTTTTGGAACATCTACTCCATTCTCGACCATACAAATCGCGTATGTTTTGTAACAAATCCCTTATCATCAGTTGTATACAAGCTTCCAAAGCGTTAGCATCGATTATCGAATTGTTTCTCTACTGCTTGTTTTGCCGTCTTTTCACAAAATCAGTATGGATTCCCGAAACAAAATTACACGCTAAACTTGATTATCTAGAAAGGGTGTTTTCCAAAAGTGCCTTTGCCGTGATTGCGATTGCCGTAAAACTATTTGACCGATCTTCTTAATGTTTGTTTTGAATTGTTTGTAATTAATGTTGTCAGTACTTGAACGATTCCTTTTTTATGCATACATTTTTATTTTGCAAATACGAATTTTTTTAATAAAATTTTTAGAGCTCAAAACATTGAGTTTTTGGGAAAAACGTTCTCGTATGCTGAAAAAACAAAATATTTATTTAAGTAATCGTTCAAGTACTAGGAAGGTCCCTATACTAGTCAATTTTTTTGGGTTTTATGAATTCAATTGACCTGCTTGAATTTCATGATGATCACCGCAAGCCTCATCAAAAAAGAGGGTTTCGGGGAAAGGGCCATAACTCCGCCAATTAAGAATTTTTTTTTATAAACTAATACTTATTTTATTCACTAAAAACGTACTATTAATAAATTATAATTTTGATGTAAAAAAATTATTGCTACATACCTTTACAAAAATTCAAACTTTCCTCAATTTTTCCACACAAAAAGGTATATAACCCCTTAATATTATTGTTTGTTCTTTGCTTACAGTTTCGTTCTGGGTGTTGGCGTTAGATCATGATCTGCAAATCGCGGCTGGTGCTATTGGCGTGGTCAGTGTGAAGGATCCGGCCGGCACAAAAGTTGCATTTTGGGATCAAATTTCACTAGATGAAGGTAAAATCTATCATTTTACTTAACATGTATGTTTACCTGATTTATTCACATATTTGCAGGTGTGAAAGCATTTTCACTCCCACTTTCTGAATTTGTGCGGCCAGGAAGGTGGCTCATACATGTAGAAGTGGAATCTAATGAGTTTACAGCGCCAATTGAGGTGGCACTAGGTGCTGGCAGTGGTCTACCGGATGTAGCCGCAGCGGAAGAACATTACGTGGAATTGAGGTTTGGCAGAGAAATGAGACGCCGATACAAGCCTGGTTTGCCATTTGGTGGAAAGGTAAATGATTTATATGAAATATATTAATATGCTTTTAATCCAAAAATTGATGTAATCTCTCAGATAAATAATGTGTGATGAGTAAAAGATTTCTTTTCTCATTTTTGTATATTTATTTTTTTGATTTTTATGTTTCGTGACGACTATTAGGCAAAGTGATCTCTTACCGCTTACGCTACCCCAATAGTTTATTCGGTAATGCCAGAGTAATTGAACTAACTACAAATGACACATTATCTAAAATCAAAAACGAAATCGTAGTCTGGTGGATTTGCCCCGAGGAGGAACGTGGCAATATATATATATATTATATATATATATATATATATATATATATATATATATATATATATATATATATATATATATATGGCAGTGAAACTCCTTTTATAATATATCAATAGTTCGCTCGTATGTATATAGATATATTAACTGGTATTGAGAAAGAAATATAGAATTTATTATTAAAATCGGACTGTAATATTGTTGCTAAAATGTTCACTTTGGAGGCGCGTTCGGCGCTTAACGATTACTTATATTTTTTTTTTAATTATTGTTTTAGTATTATTCGTTAATTTTGTATCAATAAATGCAAAAAAAGTTTGTTTTCAAGTTTTCGACTTGAACTGTATTAGATTTGAATTTTCATGCAAATTACATCTGGACTGTTTTAACACGTTACGTCGAGAATGATCCGACAATTAGGACATCTTATTTCTTCATTAGAGATCAGTACATAGCGCAGCTGTTTGGGCAGTCAGATTCTGGAGTAGAACTTAGTGCGATCCTAATTTATTATTACTTTTAAAATACTTGTAACCATAGAGCCACTGGCAGCTCTTGGGTGATAGCTATACCCAAGAGCCGGCAATGGCTATATACAATTTTCAGTTTATATTAAATGTATAATAGGAAACTTTGTGTAGAAAGACCTAGTAATATCGTATGTTACATTTTCGCTTATAGTGAAATAAACAATAGATTTTTTAGACAAAACAATTTCTTGACTCAAAAGTTAGTCAAGATGCGACACAATCTAAATTGTCTCGTATCATACAGCAAATTATTTGAATAATTGAATTGAAAATTATAACGCGTTCTATTTGTCAAGGACAAATTGTATGGGAGGAGGATATATGAATTCATTTCGTGTACAACTTTTGAGCTAAGAAATTGTCTTATCTAAAACGATCTTAACAATAACAATAACAATTTAAGAAATTGTAGTTATAATGTTACCACAACAAATAAACAGAATGACGACCTTGAGAAATCTTCGGGGATGCATTCTAAAGTGTGGGTTTGAAACTGTTATATTTTTTGGAGAGTTTTGTGGGAAGAGAAACGAATTCCAATTAATTCATTCCATTTTTCATCAGTTGCTAGAAAAGTGGAATGTAGAAATTGGAAATATTGAATTGACGACTATTGTATGCAACGATTTGGGATTGATTTAATTTGGTATTTGCCTCTTTAAACATATTATTTGCATATTAGTATCTGAGGTATGATTAATGTACAAACCATAAAATACACGGACAATTCACCATGTGAGCTCGTATAATTATGGAATTTTGGTTTACTAGTCATAAAAAAACACTGATACATCAAAATTCAAACAACAAACGAATACAAATCGTCGTGAATTGTTCGTCTTTTGCGAAGAGACTAAGCAGTTAATATTGCGAGTGCCGGATGGTTAACTGCCCAGTCTCATAGACCAGGAGCATATATATGCTCCGGGACTATGAGACTGGGCGCGAGTGCCGGAAGGTTAAATGAATACGTTCGAAACAAGTGGTTTCAAGCATCGCACCCCTGATGCTTTAATGTTTTGAGCTCGTCCTGTATAGAGCAAACGCTTTTTTAAATACACATGACACAAATAAAATCTAATGAAATTTATCTTTGTTATAGGTTGAAGCTATGAGCACGGAAAAATCAGTCCGAGTACGAGTGAAAGTATACGACAATACAACTTCCATTTATAGTCAGGACATTGAAATTACTAATGGGGAAGGCACTTTTGTTGTGCCTGCAATCATGGCTGATAGCAATATAATCGCTTTACAGGTGAGCAATATTTCTTTATGAAGCTTTTATTATCATCATCATCATGATCATTATCAATTACCCAGTCCTATACTCGAATTGTCCAAGCAACTGAGTAATAAAAACGCCTGATGTTCACGTAATTTTTCTGAGCGCTCTTTTTATTCGCTAAGTAAAGGCGGTGGGCGAATTTCAAGAACCAGATCTTGATATTGATGCCTAGGTTTTGCAGATTTATGGTCTTAAACATATATTTAAGTAGGTTGGTGAACAGTTTTGGGGAGAGCGTATCTCCTTGTCTCGAACGCATCTATCCCTATTAAATCTTTCTGTATCCTCATGGAGTCTGACAGATGCTGAGCATTTTCATATATATATATATATATATATATATATATATATATATATATATGTATATATATATATATATATATATATATATATATATATATATATGTATATATATATATATATATATATATATATATATATATATATATACTAGATTAGTCTTCGGTATGATCGTTAGAACGATTGAGTCCAACAGTAGTTTCAAACTGCTCAGACAGAAACTTTCCTTAATCAGGAGTAATATACACAAGTTCAGAAACACACAGGGGAATATAGTCTGAAGCAGAGAAGAAATTCTCAGGGTTGTGAGGAATTCTATGAAGGGCTACAAAAGCCGTGTTAAGATGCTCAGGATATGAACCAAATACCTATAAATAGAAATCAAGGATCAGAGGACATCCCACAGAGCACTATATCTGAAATAACAATAGCACTGTCGGAGATGAAGAATAACAAATCATCTGGGGATGACGAAATCAGCACCGAAGCATTAAAGTTAGGGGATATAAACTGAAATCCCTACTTACAGTTCTCTTCAATGAGTGCCCCATGAGAGGAATAACATCCACGAAATGAAATAATACAATAAGCATTATTCTGCATAAAAAGGGTGGCATCACCAATCTTAGAAATTACTGGCCCATCAACCTGTTATCACATATTTTTAAGCTATTCACAAGAATAATTGCGAAGAGAATAAATAGCCTAGAGAACAGGCAGGACTTAGATCACGGTTTGGCATAAACGACCACCTTCAAGTCCTATACAATTTAATAGAAAAAATAATAGAGTAGGGAAAACTGATGTACTTTGATCATAATGTACCTTGGATTACCCTTCAGTTTCTTGATAAATGCTGCTTATGCAATTGTCAGAACTGTAATAAGACAATATTTTACTCAGTAGCGTACGTGCAATCTGAATCATTGCTTATTGGTGAATAATTTGTTATGACCTAGAATGTTGAGAAGGTTAAGTTTGGGGAAACGCACTATTATATACCTTGGATCTCAACAACATCCTGTACCACTGATCAATGGTCATAGGTACATTAAGTTACAATTATTTTATTATGTGTTATAGTATTCCATATTATGTATTATGAAATGAAAGTGAGAAGAAAAGAAATCCTATTAACCCTGAGTCAATGAAGAAAGCAGTTCAAGCTGTTACTGGAGCCTCAGAGAAAATGATATTAATAAGAAAAGTTTGTCGGGTTTTCAATGTAAAATGTGCTACACTTGTAAGTCATCTTAATGCTTTCAATACACATATTGTGCAACAATCCTTGAATATACGGCTAATTATGATGTCAAGAAGATGTTTACACATGAAGAGGAACTAACACTTTTTGATTATATTAAAACTATAGCAAACATGAATTATGGTTCATCCAGAAACAGGCTCGGGAATTAGCTTATAAATTTGCTGTGGCAAACAAAAAGAGATTTCCTTCTACACGGTGCGAAAGTAAACTTGCTGGAGAAGAGAGACTATTTCTGAAAAGACATCCCAACGAATATGACCTAGCTATCTACGTGCAACTAGTTTTAATAAATCAATTTTTTTCGAAACCTTATATGCCAAGAAAAAATGTGCGTGCCATTAAAAAGTTGGATTTTCTTAGTCAATCTGAAAATGAAGATGTGGATTTGGTTCAAAAGATGAAGATGAACAACGGACCACTTGTACATAATAAACCAGGAAAACAACGAAAACCAAGAAGGAATCAATTTTGAGGGCATATGTTTTGGTAGGATTTAGCAAATAGAATGGGCAACCAGTGCACTACGTAGGAACAATTATTTCCAAAGATTAACATAATTGTTATCAATACCAGATTAAATTCTACAAATGAATTGAAAATAACAGCAAATTTGTGAAAGCAACCGAAGAAATATTTGATATTGTAGAGGAAGATATTGTGATAAACTCCCAGTTCAGTAGAATGAAGTGGATCGAAACTGATGATAGTTGTGGTTCTAAGTAGACCGTTCTAGATTGAACGTTATATGATTTAGTTCTTTAATTTAGAGTAAAATTAATGTACATACCTAATTTTTGCATTTCATTGCCTATTCATTGCATTCCTGTGTTGCAAAAACTTGATGCTGGGTTTCTTTTTGAGTTGTACCGAAGACTATTATCTAGTATCTATATATGTATATATATATATATATATATATATATATATATATATATATATATATATATTTAAACTACGGTTTGACTCTATCGTCACGATCATGTCCGTCATATGTCTTAGTTTTGCCAGGTTTTGTCCGTATTTGTCCTTCATACCTCTACTGTACTCCATTAGTTTGTTGGTATTCTACCATTTGTTGTATTAGTGCTATATTGCATTTGTTAGTTATGTTTTAGATCTTCTATAGACAGTATAGAATAAATTCGATAAAACCTTTGTTTATAATTTATGCAAAAAGTGCTCGAACACGTCGATTTTTAATTTTAAATTGCCAATCTTTAATGGAAGTGTCAAGTCACAACCCTATTTGGTTATTATGGATTCTGAAATGTATTATTTTTCTGCGATTAGAGATGTATATTATGATTACATAAGGAAATTTCCGAGGAAAATCATATTAAATGTGAGTGAAAGAGTGAAAAAACAAGAAACGCGAAATGCAAATATCACAAATAAATGTTTGATCGAATTTATTCCATTCTTTAGGAACACCCTGCATAGATATTTACGTATGCTGTTATATGGCTCGTGCTGTAGTTGTCAAGGTTGTATTTGATTTCTCGTTGGTATAACTCTATGTTGACAGGTGGTATCCATTTTTGTTTTTCGATTTCGGACCATCCTGATTCAAGCACTTGATGTTTACATATACGATTGTCCTGATCATTCTGTGGTCACTACCAATATAGAGTCCGTTTAGGACGGTTACATTGTGGATTATTTTCCTGCTGCTTGTTATACTATAGCCCATAGGTTCTCAAACTGGGGCACATGTACCACTGGTGGTACATTATGTTGTTGCACACCCTGCAAACAGGAAATTTCAAGACATTTCTTCAGCTTAAGTTTTCAAAAATGTAAATTAAATCTAGTCCGACTTACGTTTGAAGTTATCAAAGATAAACCCTGATACACCCATATTCTTATACTTGTAATGAAATCCAAATATCATCATGGGGGTACAGCCTGCCTTTTTAGCTGTTTATTTAAGTGGTACAACGTTTCTAAAGATAGAGAACCCTTTTTACGGTACAGTACAACCCCCACCCCAGGGCTGTGTGTACTGCGGACCTTCACGGTCCTATTGTGCCTCATACAACATCCACGATATGCTAGCCGGGTACTACCGGTACTAACAAGTTTAGAGAGGTAAATATGAATATTATTTTCAGAAATTTAATATTCAATTCTATAATATCCATTCTAAAATATAGTCCCTAGTTTCTTATTTTCATTCATTTCATTATTGATTAAGCACTATAATCCTGATTGTACTTTATTTTCTGTTTTCTTTTACTATTACCTTCGTACGTGTACTCTTTTTCTTTATTACTGTTAATCCTATTAAATTCATACTAGGACTCCCAAATTCGTCTACAAGTTCGACTTCCTTGCCATTCAATCTTCTAGCGTTCAATATTCCTATTTTCCCGTTTTCTTTCTCGCATTAACCTGTCTCTAAATTTCGAAATTTCGAAAACTGCTGTTTTTACAGTTATAATATAAAATATACTAATAATAAAATATAATTTAATGATCTTTCAATACAGCTATTATTAAAAATTGTAACACAAATAAAACCAATATGTAACTACATATTTCTCCAGAATACCGCGGATAATATGTGTTTTTACCGCACCACATAAATGAAGTAATATAACGGGATCAAGTAAAAATGTGGAGTCGAATACCGTAACATATTTTATGTGTATGTTTACAAGCGCCAGTACGCTCTAATATGATTTACTTTATGGACTGTGCTAGGTAAGAACGATGAAATGTGTGGCTTAATCGAACTCTACCGAACAAAAACTTATATAAATCATCAACATTTATAAGTATAAATCAATGTATTTATGTATGTACCTACTCATCCTCTATTCTAATATTCATGAGAACAGCGAGAAATGGTTCGTAATAGTATTAATCTGTTACATAGAGGATTTATCCTTAAAATGTTTTGTCACTGCTTACATACTTAAGTAGTGACAATATTACATAATTACAGTTTCATGTACCCATATACCTTTGTTTAACTTGAACTATAATTTTTATGAAACATTACGTTGGTCGTTTCTAAACTGTCCAGTTAAAAAGTATTTTTATAGGCTGTTAAAGTTTATAGGATTTTTTAGAAATAATTGTGAAATGTTTTTACAACACAAGGTCAGTACTAGTTAAAATAAATTACAACAAAAAATATGTATATCATTTTCAACCATACATTTTCACCATTTGTTGCTACAGTGGTTAAAAATGGCAATTCGAGGGAATCAATTTAGATTAGATTACAGTGCACTCGATTAATGATTCTTCACGTGTATGGTCTCGTCGAGTTTGTCTCACTTTCCGCTTTCAGATTCTAGTTTGTTTCTGAATCTCACTACTCGTTACAAGCTGCAAATACCAAATTTTCTTGGACACATTTTGATGTTTATTCGGTGACGTTGTACCTAAAGTTAAATGAACTAATATCTAGTACCCACTAGATATTAGTTCATTTTCAGCCACCAGATAGAGTACCGACTAGATTGAATTGCCCATAGCATACAATATATATGTGCTAGTACCCACTAGAAATTAGTTCATTTTTCTGCCACCAGATAGAGTACTGACTAGCTTGAATTGCCCATAGCATACACTATATATGTCATAGATGGTCCTACAAAAATATAGTATTTTAACATTAACTAATAAAAAAATACCCTCTTATGGATATGCTGTCCTGTACATAGTAGCATATTAGCTTGAAATGCATATTTTGATTAGAAAATAAAATTTCTATCTATCTGCCTATAAACATATTGGATTGTTGAGGTATCTACTATGTGATAATTCATGTGTTAAAACGGCATCTCGTTTGCCCAATGCACAAAATCGAAATAAAAACCAGACAACACACATAAAAGCCCGGAATGGCGATAAAACGGTGTAAATTCCGAATGCGAAAGCTCACAATTTTTGACACGGTTAGATTTGCAATCCTGATATTTCGAATCGCAGTTCGCAGAAGCTTTTTATATTGATTGATGTTTACATCACTATTCAATATGAATCGGGCACCTGTATGTGCTTCGCATTCTCATACACGTGTAAATAATACATTATGGTAGGAGATAAATCTATATAAAGGCGTATGACATGTGTCGCCCGTTATTTTTCCTTTTCCGTCGTATATACATTCCGCTGAACAAGTTCCTGCACTTTATGTGAAGTGATGGTATAAATTTCAACGTTGATTTAATCGAATGATTGGCGTATTCGGGTCGGAGGTTATAAAGATTATATTTATTTCACTTTTGTTTATTTTTAGTGGTAGTTACTGTATTTGTTACCATTTGTAACGGGCTATCGACCTTAAGGTACTTTTTTAATCAAATCAAATTCCTTAATTGTAGTCTATTTTTCAATTAACGGGCTATCGACCTTAGGGTACTTTTTTAATAAAATAAAATTTCTCAATTGTAGTCTATTTAATAATTAACGGGCTATCGACCTTAGGATACTTTTTTTATACAATCAAATTTCTCAATGGTAGTCTAGGGTACTTTTTTAATAAAATAAAATGTCTCAATTGTAGTCTATTTTTTAATTAACGGGATATCGACCTTAGGGTACTTTTAAAATAAAATTCATTTTCTCAATTGTAGTATTTTTTTCTATAGTACTACTAAATAATTTCAAACATGTGTACATTTTTTGTTTCGTGCATATCATTTAAACTTGGTTTGTTATCTCGTTGCTAATTGAACAAGTTATACAACATACTTATAAGTTTGTAAACTGCATCCATGTTTTTCTACAAATAAAATTTCTTTTTCAGGCTGAATTAGTTTCAGTGGAAAGTAAAGAAATTGAAAGTCATTACGTGCTCGCTAGAGAACCTATACACAAATGGAACTCATCGTCCGACTGCTACTTATTAATTGAGGGCGTTGAGCATACTCTGCAGGTGCGTATGTGAATGATGTAAAGATGTTATCCTTATTAATTACACATATTTTCAGCCGGAAGAAGAGGCGCATGTTACAATTCTTTCCACTTGTCCATGTGAAAGGGATCTACATTACGTTATTACGACAGACGGTCGTGTTACCGATTGGGCACAAAGGCGTTACGAGGATCCAGTGCCCGCTTCCACTTCAGCAACGGGGGACGTATGCAGATTAAATTTCAGGTATTTATAGCGCTTAGTGGTATCAACTTACAAAAGCGATATTGTACAGCAGTATAAATCATCTTGAAGATACACAAGCAACCTGCACATATAATTCTGTCATATAAATATCTTAATAAATTGAAAATCATGAAACATTGTTTAGTAAATATGTTTCATGATTTTCAATTAATTAAGATATTTATATGACAGAATTATATCAGCAGGTTGCTTATATATCAGCAATATTTAATATATATAATAAATATGTTTCATGATTTTCAATTTATTAGGATATTTATATGACAGAATTATATGAGCAAGTTGCGTATATATCAGCAATATTTAACAATAATAATTGAAAATATTCTATGATTTTTGGGGCGTTGGTTCAATGTGCCGACGATCTGTTAGAGTCCAGTATTAATAGATCCTTTTCACTTCTGTGGATCTATTAATCCATTAGTGGTGTGTTTATCCACAGTTTACGTATAAAGATTGATTAATATACAAAAATTTAATTAATACTGATTAAAATAATCTCTAAATTATGGTCAAATAATTTAAAAAAATATCAATGATTTTATATCAAAGTACCCAACTCAGTGGCTGAGTGGTTAGAGGCGTCGTCCGTCTCGTACTGAACATTGGGGAGCCTGAGTTCGATCTCCAACGGGTATCGAATTTTCGCGAATCACGTTTCATAGTTTTTCAGAGGTTTTCTGTGAAGTTAAGTAAATACCGGGTGATTAAGCTCCTCTTCTCCCTTGACCTCACCTCACGGCTGATAGCCCTACAAAGATAGATGTTTTTTTATATCAAAGTTATTCGTAACTGGCAATCAACCTTCGGGTCCTTCGGCCGTGTGTTAGTGTATGTTATATGTGTATGTCTTAACGGGCTTAACTGACTAGAAAATTATCCCCGAGTTAAGTATCGTTACATAATATACTACAGACAAACATATCTATGTATTTTCACCATAGTCTTTAAGAAATAGTCTAAAAAAAGCAACATTGCATCAGTTGGCATCACATTCATATATCATCGAATTTACACACTATTAAACAGAGTCGTGTAATGATGACATCGCAAACTCGTTACGGCCATTATTCCAAAGACACTATAAAATCATAATGCGACGCATGAGAGATCCCAGCCACATAAGCGCCGGGAATAAATGCGGCTCGTTCTCCCGAGACAGGAGTCAATTTCACGAGCCAGCGGATCGCGAACTTCATTAGACACGACTATCTACTTTTATCATAATGAGCTTACCGCCCCCCGAAACGTACAAAGATTTCGTTAGGTTGGAACGGGCGGGATAGCGGAATTTATATGTGCCGCACGGCATTATGAAGAATTATAGCTTTGTTTGCATTCCTTGGGAATTGAGTGGGAACTTAATGTAATAACGAGCGGAATAAAATATTTTAAGCTGCGAGAGAGGGTAGTATTCTTAACCAGACGAGTTGAACCGGTTTCAACAAATCTTAGTAAAGCATAGAGGAGAAATAATGAAGATTAGGTGAAATCATACCTTAAACGGTATGTATTATGCGATTCGTTATGTTAAATCTACTTTTTCATATTTCGCATTTACAATTTACATATTAGTGATGGGAGGATTTGGGAGGACTCGTTAAGGAATTTAATAATACCCGACATTTATAGATAGTAATAGGTGCCACAAATGCAAAGGACATATCAGCAATAACGTTTTTTTCAGGTTGAATTAGTTTCCTTGGAAAATAAAGAAATTGAAGTCATTCCATGCTCGCTAGCGAAAGCTACATGAAGCTCAGAGAAAAATATCTAAAAAATCAGTATGCTACACATACGCACCCATGAAAAATAATGAAGAAATGGAATTTTATAGAAATAAAAGTTTAATTATGATTGAAAGATACTAACATACGATACAAGCGCAAACTAACTATCTGTGCATTTGTATCGCCTAGACTGGCTGTTTGAAATTCTCCAACTAGTATTTTATGGAATTCCACTTTTATGTCTATGATTTTACGTGGATGCGTGTATGTTGTATACTGTTTTTTCTAAATTTCCCTCTAATACTCATGTAGCATAGTCTGCCTGGGCTTTTTATATAGTATAGCTCTATGACAAACTGTGACAGGAGAAAGCTGTGATTCTAAGAAGAAAAATATTACATGAACATAGTTCTGATTCGTTTTAGTTACAGAGTTATAGCACTTTTTATCAAATATATTCAGATAACCATGGAAAATTTAAGTATCGGTATTTATTTATAATTATTTACCCGCAACACGTTACAAAACTTGGAACTTAACTAACCCGGCACCTTCACCAATATGTGGCGGTTAAAGGCGGTATAGACTCTTCGCCTTTCACGTTAAAAGTAATGAATGTTGATTGGGGATAATAGATTTCTCATATGGAAAGCTACCACTTGAATATAAAAACACAAACTAGAAGTCGGTATGACAAATACTTACTGATATACAGCTCGAAAAGGTCGTTTCTGAAATGGTTATTTCAAACAATGTTTACGAATTACGAAGGGTTGTAACGCGAAAACTGAAAGAGAACAATCGGTTTTCGGATATTTAATTAGTACCCTAAATAGTATAGATTGGTGGCCTAAAATTTATACATTTTTTATTTTGATTTCAATAAATTGACCTCTATCCCTTTGATCATTTCTCGGATGTTCGCTGTTCACGTTAAAAGTAATAGAGATATATTGGGGATAATACAGTTCTCGTATGCATAGCCACTCCCTGAATCTAAAACCACAAAATAGAAGTCGATACGATAACCACTTACTGCTACATCTCGAAAAGGACGTTTATGAAATCGTTACTTCAAGCAGTTTTTATGAATTTGAAAGGGCTGTGACATGAAAACGAAAAGAGATATCCACAACGAACTTTTAATTAGTACTCTAAAGAGTATTGATTGGTGGTTTAAATGATTTTTTAAATTTTCGATAACCCTAAGGAGTATTGGTTGGTGGCATAATTTTTTTTATTTTTATTGTAAGAATTGAAACTCTACCCCTTTCCTCATTTCTCAGTTTTTCGCCTTTCATGTTAAAAGTAATAGATGTAGATTGGGGATAATACAGTTGTCGTATGGAAAGTTACCCCCTGAATCTAAAAACACAAACTAGAAGTCGATACGATAAGCACTTACTGAGCGACATGTCGAAAAGGACGTTTCTGAAATGGTTACATACAGCATTTTTGTAATGAATTTTGAAGGGTTGTAACGCGAAAACGGAAAGAGATATCCACAAACGATTTTCGGATTTTTTATTAATACCCTATAACTCCAGTTATAGTAGTTGAAAAATAATGAAAATTAAAACGTTTGTTAAAAACAAGTTATATAACCGCTAAACGAAATTTAATATTGATATTTTAAAAATTAAATTTTTGACGAATTTTCAAAATGCGACTTACTACATTTAATAAACTACTTTACTAAAACCACTCTAACTAGAGTTATAGAGGTTGACAAATAATAAAAATTAAAATTATTGTTAAAAACAAGTTAAGTAACAAGCAAACGAAATTTAATATTGATATTTTAAATATTAAATTTTTGACGAATTTTTAAATTGCGACTTACTTAGACTTAATTAACTACTTTACTTAAACCCCTCTAACTCGATTTATAGTGGTTGAAAATAAATGAAATTTTAAATATTTGTTAAAAACAAGATAAATAACCGCTAACCAAAATTTCATGTTAATATTTTAAAAATTAAATTTTTGACGAATTTTCAAATTGCGACTTACTTAGATTTAATGAACTACTTTACTAAAACCACTCTAACTCCAGTTATAGTAGTTGAAAATAATGAAAATTAAAAAGTTTGTTGAAAACAAGTTATGTAACCGCTAAACGAAATTTGATATTGTATTTTAAAATTTAAATTTTTGACGAATTTTCAAAGCGCGACTTACTACATTTAATATACTACTTTACTAAAACCACTCTAACTAGAGATATAGAGGTTAAAAAATAATTAAAATTAAAATGATTGTTAAAAACAAGTTAAGTAACTACCAATCGAAATTTAATATTGATATTTTAAAAATTACATTTTTGACGAATTTTTAAAATGCGAATTACTTAGACTTAATAAACTACTTTACTTAAACCCCTCTAACTCGATTTATAGCGGTTGAAAATTAATGACATTTAAAATATTTGTTAAAAACAAGATAAGTAACCGCTAAACAAAATTTCATATTCATATTTTAAAAATTGTATTTTTGACGAATTTTCAAAGTGCGACTTACTTAGATTTAATAAACTACTTTACTAAAACGACTCTAACTCCAGTAATAGTGGTTGAAGAATAATGAAAATTACAGCGTTTGTTAAAAACAAGTTATATAACCGCTAAACGAAATTTGATATTGATATTTTAAAATTTAAATTTTTGACGAATTTTTAAATTGCGACTTACTTAGACTTAATTAACTACTTTACTTAAACCCCTCTAACTCGATTTATTGTGGTTGAAAATTAATGAAAATTACTACAATTGTTAAAAACAAGATAAGTAACCGCTAAACTAAATTTAATATTCATATTTTAAAAATTATATTTTTGACGAATTTTCAAAGTCGACTTACTTAGATTTAATAAACTACTTTACTAAAACCACTCTAACTCCAGTAATAGTGGTTGAAGAATAATGAAAATTAAAGCGTTTGTTAAAAACAAGTTATATAACCGCTAAACGAAATTTGATATTGATATTTTAAAATTTAAATTGTTGACGAATTTTCAAAGCGCGACTTACTACATTTAATAAACTACTTTACCAAAACCACTCTAACTAGAGTTATAGAAGTTGAAAAATAATAAAAATTAAAATGATTGTTAAATGTAAGTTAAGTAACTACCAATCGAAATTTAATATTGATATTTTAAAAATTACATTTTTGACGAATTTTTAAAATGCGACTTACTTAGACTTAATAAACTACTTTACTTAATCCCCTCTAACTCGATTTATAGTGGTTGAAAATTAATGAAATTTAAAATATTTGTTAAAAACAAGATAAATAACCGCAAACCGAAATTTCATATTCATATTTTAAAAATTATATTTTAGACGAATTTTCATTGCAACTTACTTAGATTTAATAAACTACTTTACTGAAACCACTCTAACTCCAGTTATAGTAGTTGAAAAATAATGAAAATTAAAACGTTTGTTAAAAACAAGTTATATAACAGCTGAACAAAATTTGATATTGATATTTTCAAAGTTAAATTTTTGACGAATTTTCAAAGCGCGACTTACTACATTTAATAAACTACTTTAATAAAACCACTCTAACTAGAGTTATAGAGGTTGAAAAATAATAAAAAATTAAAATGATTGTTAAAAACAAGTTAAGTAACCACCAAATGACACTTAATATTGATATTATAAAAATTAAATTTTTGACGAATTTTTAAAGTGCGACTTACTTAGACTTAATAATCTACTTTACTTAAACCCCTCTAACTCGATTTATAGTGGTTGAAAATTAATGAAATTTAAAATATTTGTTAAAAATAAGATAAGTAACCGCTAAACGAAATCTGATATTGATATTTTAAAATTTAAATTTTTGACGAATTTTCAAAGCGCGACTTACTACATTTAATAAACTACTTTACTAAAACCACTCTAACTAGAGTTATATAAGTTGAAAAATAATAAAAATTTAAATTATTCTTAAAAACAAGTTAAGTAACCACCAAACGAAATTTAATATTGATATTTAAATATTAAATTTTTGACGAATTTTTAAAATGCGACTTACTTAGACTTAATAAACTACTTTACTTATACCCCTCTAACTCGATTTATTGTGGTTGAAAATTAATGAGTATTAAAATATTTGTTAAAAACAAGATAAGTAACCGCTAAACAAAATATCATATTAATATTTTTTAAATTATATTTTTGACGAATTTTCAAAGTGCGACTTACTTAGATGTAATAAACTACTTTACTAAAACCACTCTAACTCTAGCTATAGTAGTTGAAAAATAATGAAAATGAATAAGTTTGTTAAAAACAAGTTATATAACCGCTAAACTAAATTTGATATTGATATTTTAAAATTTAAATTTTTGACGAATTTTCAAAGCGCGACTTACTACATTTAATAAACTACTTTACTAAAACCACTCTAACTAGAGTTATAGAGGTTGAAAAATAATAAAAATTAAAATTATTGTTAAAAACAAGTTAAGTAACCATCAAACGAAATTTAATATTGATATTTTAAATATTAAATTTTTCACGATTTTTAAAATGCGACTTACTTAGACTTAATAAACTACTTTACTTAAACCCCTCTAACTGAATTTATAGTGGTTGAAAATTAATGAAATTTAAAATATTTGTTAAAAACAAGATAAATAACCGCAAACCAAAATTTCATATTCATATTTTAAAAATTATATTTTACTCGAATTTTCATTGCAACTTACTTAGATTTAATAAACTACTTTACTGAAACCACTCTAACTCCAGTTATAGTAGTTGAAAAATAATGAAAATTAAAACGTTTGTTAAAAACAAGTTATATAACAGCTGAACAAAATTTGATATTGATATTTTCAAAGTTAAATTTTTGACGAATTTTCAAAGCGCGACTTACTACATTTAATAAACTACTTTAATAAAACCACTCTAACTAGAGTTATAGAGGTTGAAAAATAATAAAAAATTAAAATGATTGTTAAAAACAAGTTAAGTAACCACCAAATGACACTTAATATTGATATTATAAAAATTAAATTTTTGACGAATTTTTAAAGTGCGACTTACTTAGATTTAATAAACTACTTTACTAAAACCACTCTAACTCCAGTTATAGTAGTTGAAAAATAATGAAAATTAAAAAGTTTGTTAAGAACAAGTTATGTAACCGCTAAACGAAATTTGATATTGATATTTTAAAATTTAAATTTTTGACGAATTTTCAAAGCGCGACTTACTACATTTAATAAACTACTTTAGTAAAACCACTCTAACTAGAGTTATAGAGGTTGAAAAATAAGTAAAATTAAAATGATTGTTAAATGCAAGTTAAGTAACCACCAAACGAAATTTGATATTAATATTTTAAAAATTAAATTTTTGACGAATTTTTAAATTGCGACTTAGACTTAATTAACTACTTTACTTAAACCCCTCCAACTCGAGTTATATTGGTTGAAAATTAATGAAAATTAATATAATTGTTAAAACCAAGATAAGTAATCGCTAAACTAAATTTCATATTCATATTTTAAAAATTATATTTTTGACGAATTTTCAAAGTGCGACTTACTTAGATTTAATAAACTAGTTTACTAAAACCACTCCAGTTATAGAAGTTGAAAAATAATGAAAATGAATACGTTTATTAAAAACAAGTTATGTAACCATTAAACAAAATTTGATAAAGATATTTTAAAAATTAAATTTTTGACGAATTTTCAAATTGCGACTTATTTAGATTTAATAAACTACTTTACTAAAACCCCTCTAACTCGAGTTATAGTGGTTGAAAAATAATGAAAATTAATACGTTCGTTAAAAACAAGTTAAGTAACCAATAAGCGAAATTTGATAAAGATATTTTAAAAAGTCATTTTTTGACGAATTTTCAAAATATATATTGTGTCCTATTGCACAGCATTATGAATTCATCCATCATGCCCCGTCGGACGACGAGAATTTCATCTAGTATTTTATTTTTTATCTATTATTTCTACTAAACTGATGGGTTTTGTGAATCTCTGATTTGCTAAAATTATTGCAAATCAGAGATTGCCAAAACCTATTATTTTAATAGAAATAATACTTTCGCAATGCATTTTATGGATTGGCACATTTCGAAATATGCTTTTTTCTATTATTAGTTATAATCATTATGATACACTTGTATTAATTTCAGTATGTATTTGCAGATCATACGTGAATATAGAAAGTGACAACTTTGTCCCAAATTATACCAATGCTTACATTGTTCTCCTGAAAGTTTTATCATTTATAGCGCACATTTTCTCCATTCAATACTAAGCTTCGTGCTACAAATAACTTAATATTTCCTTCTCTTTCACTTGTATACATTTTACCCTCTAATGCCGCCGCTATAAACTTTTCTTTCTGTGGCCTCCCGTGTACGCAGTGATGAAATCGACGAATCAAGGGGGCGGTATCGACGTATACCTTCGTTCACTTTCCCTGTATATTTCTGACTCGCGTTCCAGGGTCGACCCTATTGTCCCGGTAGGTGCGAAACGGAAGTCTCCTGTGAATAGGCTTTTATGAGCGCTCCGCGCTTTCGGACCCGTTAGCCGGCTCCCTTTCGTCCATTTGGGACATAAACTCGTTCACGGGTAATTGACCATTGGCTAAGCAATTTTCTATTGTTGTGATTACACTGTCGGGCTACTGCTGACGCTGTTTTTCCTAACAATATTATAAATGTGAGATAGGTACGTAAATAATAAATACTAAAAAAATTAATATAAAAATAATACATGGATCATTTTTGCTATTTAGGTATAAATATATATATAGGTATAAATATAGGTATAAATACGGTGGCCATATTTTTGGGGGGAAAATAAAGGACATATCGAAGAAAATTAAAAAATAAAATATGTTTAGGATATTATTTGATGACTTTAAAGCGTGAACCGGCGCTTTGCATTGTTATGCTACTATTTTCGTAATAAATGGTATACATTATTACGAAAATAATAGCATATAACAATGCATAGCGCCACTTCACGCTTTAAAAAGTCATCAAATTCCATACAGTTGATTTGAAGGTTGTATTTGACGGAAATACATGCTTGTAATGTGCCTACTTTTAACTGAAAATAAAGGACTGTCCTCTTAAATAAAGGACGTATGGTCACTGTAGGTGTAAACGACATAATATTTTGAGGTGTAGATGTTAACGCTTTCGTTCCTAGTGGTTTCACAAAGAAACCACCTTATTAAAAAAAAAAACTTCGATAAAAAAAGATTTTCATTATGATATTCAGAAATTTGAATATTTTTATTATTTTCGTTGATATTTATTTTGGGTCTGAAAGGGTTAAGAGATAGTGATAACAACATCCCATGAGGACTATAGTATAGTATTTTCATTATACTCGCAAATTTGAATATTATTATTATTTTCATTAATGTTTATTTCGGGACCGAAAGGGCTAAGAGATAGAGATTCACATGAGGACTATATATACTATATAGTATTTTCATTATAATATTCGGAAATTTGAATATTATTATTATTTTCATTAATATTTATTTTGGGCCTGAAAGGGTTAAGAGATAGAGATAACTACTTCACAAGAGGACTATAGTATAGTATTTTCATTATAATATTCGGAAATTTGAATATTATAATTATTTTCGTTAATATTTATTTTGGGCCTGAGAGGGTTAAGAGATAATGATAGCAACTTCACATGAGGACTATAGTATAGTATTTTCATTATACTCGCAAATTTGAATATTATTAATATTTTCATTAATGTTTATTTCGGGACCGAAAGGGCTAAGAGATAGAGAATCACATGAGGACTATATATACTATATAGTATTTTCATTATAATATTCGGAAATTTGAATATTATTATTATTTTCATTAATATTTATTTTGGGCCTGAAAGGCTTAAGAGATAGAGATAACTACTTCACAAGAGGACTATAGTAAAAGGATACATTTTTTGTTGAAAGTATTAATAGGGGGAGTATCTACAGAATTAAGCAGAATGATATAAAATGGAAGGACTTTCAAACTAATGTAAGTGTTAATGAGAGAATATTGTTCCACTCCTGTACTTTGATGGTGTTGAAATTCTTCTGTTAATATTTTTGAACTCATATAGTAAAATTGAAAATGCTAACCACGACACATCTTTTTAACTTAAATACAATTTAAATATCTTAGACATATAAACTTTAATTATAACTAGTACCCTTCTTCTTCATCTAAGATGATCTTATCGGAAGTGATGATATTTCATCCCTCTTTCTAATGTTCCAAGAATATCGGAGCTCTCTTTGTGTGCGTTTTAGTATCTTCTGCTGTCTTTACTAGACGGGCATTTTCCATTCTCGTTATGTGTTTGTTCCACTATCGTCGTCTGCTTCGTACCCATCTTGCAATGTTCGGTGTGTTGATCCTAATTTCTGTGTTGGTCTTGCAAACCAACAATGCGTAGCCAGATATTCTGGATGGGGTGTTTATTTCCACGACTCTCAACCGTATTTGTGTCTCTGCGATGTCAGCTCTTGTTTCCGCTGCATATGTTAGTAAAGTAAATTGCACCTAATCAGATGAACTGGTTTAGCAAAATAAAAAATAGTAACATAAACAGTCAGTAAGATTTACAGTAGTAAATGTACTGAAATTTACGTTTTTATTTCAATTTATAATAAAAAGTTACTGTAAGCAATATAATATTGAAGCCAATTGCACTTACACAATACAATAATCCAGTTTCTATGGCACTACAATATCAGTTAAATCTTTTGCGAATCCCCTTCAATTCCGGCTTTATCTCTATTTTAAAATTACAAGTGCATGTCCAATTGCAATTCCACGCTGTCCCATCCGAAAGTAATATTTCCCCGGTTCCAAAGCGATTTTAACGAAGTGGAGTGCGGTTTGGGATCTCTCGAAATTGCAGAACGCGCGCGTACGTTCGTCGGCTGTGCTTGACATCTTTAAGAGAGCTGCATCTGCTGCCGAAGCGATCTAATTCAGACATAAAGTACATGCAGACAATTGTTATTATCATTAGGGCTGGCGTATATAAAATTACGAGAGTTTCAGGTACAATTTGTTGCGATATACATTGTATTTTACTGTTTACGTTGAGAGCAAGCACTTGGATGTTATTATTAGTTATCTCGTATGGCAGTTTTATCACACATTTGAAATCAAAAACTATATATGAATATTTCTTATTTATTTTAGAGATTTTAGAACATGACTACCCTCCACCCATCCCACCTTTCCCCCTCCTCCCCCACCTCTTTCAAAATGTTAGGTTGAATAATTGTTTACTTCCCTGACTTATGTTAGACAGGTTATTGAAGATATAAAGACAGTTGTATATGATGACACATGAAAAAAAGTTTAGAGATTTTTCCAAACTTTGAAAAGCTTTATTTCGGAAACTATTAGGGCTACCGAGCCCATCTTAGTCTCAATTACAGAAAATTTAATCTTGTTTAAAAATACATACATAGGTATTTGTCGTAAACGTGCACATTCATGGTCAAAATGGGAAGAAACCGAAAATATTGCAAACATTGAGCAGTTTTTGAAATATTCAAAAGTGGTCGAAAACTTGGATTTTGCATCTCAGGCACATCCCATACATGAAAAAAATGAAAACAAACTACCCCCACTTGATGTAACTTATGCCCCCTATAACCATGACAAGGTTACTGGACTATTTAGTTCATCAGGAATATTTTGATATCAAAATTGTATGATTTATTACTTTGATTTTCGAGATATTCTCTTTTTTTGCGGATCAACAAAACAGCTATTTTCATTCATTGATGCTTCAACATTTGAAGTTTTCCGATAATTGAATATATTACTTAATAATCTGTATGGAAAAATCGTGAGATATATGAAAGAACAGATGGTCTAGAAGTCCTCTCATCGCATGTGTGGTCTTCCTCTGCCTCGCAGTTTTCTTCGTGGTCTCCACTGAATTGTTTTGTATCTCCTTCCATCTGCATTTGGCTTGCGACGTGGATATATGATATGATTGCCCAAAGAAAGGACACTCAAAGAAAAAAATCTAAGTAACACTTCATGGTAGAAGTGGCAGAGAAAGACCAAGAGCCTGATGGAAAAACAAGATAGAAAAGGATATGAATGTCTTAAAAGTAAGAGAATACATGATAGTTGCTTAAAGCGGATTCAATTAGAAGGGGATAGTCAAGGAAGCCAAAGCTCACTCTGGACTTTAAACCTAAAATAAGAAGAATACTTACGTTACTTGTGTTATTTGTCGCATGATAGAATATACAACGTTTAAAAAATAGAGGTGTTGAAAATCTGAAAGAAAAAAAAAGGTTGGTACTAATATATGTATATTAATTTGATTAATATGAGATTAATCAAGAACATACATATTAGTAAGGAATATCGGTATGATTTACAAATGCAGACCATTCAAATTGAAAAATTACGGTATCCGAGTTGAATATTTCGTGAGCAATAGTTACTAATAAATTAGTTCCAATTGTTATACAGCCTAAGTAGAAGTGAGAGTAGAGTGGGCTATCGGAAAATGAATGTTGCGGGCGAGTGGTGGATCTGGCACGGCGATGGTCCGGCAGAAAAATGCTGAAGGGGGTGAGGACGACGAGGTAGGAGTATGGGGTGGGTGGAAGAGGGGACAAGGGCAACTGTAGGGTGGGCTTCTGGAACACTGCGGGTCTGACGAAAAAAGTGCTGGGAGGAGTGTGGGTAAAAGAACTAGAGGATTGGTTGGCCTAAAAGGACATAGTGGGGCTAGTAGAGACGTGGTTGACAGAAGAGGAGTGGGGGCAGGTAAAGTGCTGTATGTCGACAGGATGGGACTGGGTGACTCAGGGAGCGAAGAAGGAAGCTAAGATGGGCAGAGCCAAAGGAGGAATTCTATTGGGAGTAAAGGAAGATATTGGGAAAATGGAACAGAGAGACGATAAGATAAGCCACAGGACTCGTAATAGGGAAGGTGGAAATGCATAGAAGGGCGGTGTGGGTAGTAGCAGTGTACTGTAACAAAAACCGGGTGGAATTAACGGATGTACTATACGAACTGGATACAGCAGCAGATATATGGATCATCGGGGGCGACTGGAATGTGAGGGTGGAGGAGCTGGAAGGAGGGATCGGAGAGAACGGTGACTGGAGAGAAAGATGCTCCCAGGATAAAGTGACCAACCAGGAGGGTAGAGAATGGATGCAATGGGTGAGAAAGTCAAGAAGGGATGTGCTCAACGGTTGCTGTGAAGGGGACTGGAAAGGGGAAAAAACGTTCTGCGGACAAGGAGGAGGCTCGGTTTTGGACTACGTGGTGGTCAAAGGGATCGAAAGGAAAGAGTTGGAGTACTTCAAGGTGGAAAACGTAACGGGGTCGAATCATGTACCGTGGAGGTGGTCGTGAGCATGAGGAACGTTGTGAAGGGAGAACAAAGGAAGGGGCAGCAGAGGTTTGGATGGAGCGAGTCGGATTTGGATGCATATGAGAAAAAGCTAAAACGCGTCATGTGGGAGGATGTGCATTCGATGCTCCAATTGGAGAGAGTGATGGTGGCTGCATTGGAGAAGAAGAAGAGTGGGGGCAGAGGGAGAGTTGGTTTGACGAGGAATGTAGGGTGAAGAAGTCGAGCTGGCGAAGAGCAATGGCGAAGTGGAGGAATGGTAGAGGTGAATTGGAAAGGGCCAATCAGGCGAAGAGGGAGTTCGAGAGAACCTGCGAGAGGAAGAAGATAGAGGAGTTTCAGAAGGTAGAAACGAGGTTGAGGGAGTGTGTGACAGAGGAAAGGTTGTGGAAAACTCTGAAGGGAATGTGAAAAAGGGCAAAGTTAACATAGAGCTGACAGAGTGGGAGAAGAGCTGTAGAGAGATGGTGGGGGCAGAGGTGGATATAGGGAGACCGGTGGTAGGAAGGGAGGCGTTTTCGCGGGAAGAGGTCGACGTGGCCATAGGGCAGCTGAAACTGGGAAAGGCGGCGGGGAAGATGGGCTGAAGGCAGAGGCTTTCAAAAGATTACCAGAGGAAGGAAGAGATAAGTTGCTGCAGGTTTTAAATAAGGTCTAGAGTGGTCAGGAGGAGCTGCCGGAAGAGTGGCGTATGGGGGTGGTAGTCCCGGTACATAAAGAGGGAGCGGCATCGGTCGTATACAATTATAGGGGTATTACCGTTATGAGTGCGGGGTACAAAGCTATGATGACAATTGTGAAAAATAGACTAGAGAGGGAAGTGGATAGAAAATGGCTGCTACCGGAATGCCAGGGGAGTTTCAGAAACGGAAGAGGGACGAGGGAGCAGATTTTCACGCTTGCGAGAATGGTGGAGGAAGCGTGTGCAAATGGAGAGTGTATGCGGTGTATGTGGATTTGAAAGCGGCGTATGATTCAGTTCCTAGAGGAAAGCTCGTGGAGTGTATGGATAGATTGGGCATGGAAGATGAAAGTATGGAGTGGGTGAGAAGAGTGAATACAGAAGTGTCTGAGAAGTTTAGGGTGAACGTGGGTGTAAGGCAAGGGTGCACGCTAAGCCCCCTGCTGTTCAATCTATACACAAGTGAGTTGGAGGCGGTGCTGAGGAGAAGACAGGCTGGAGGAGTCGTGGTGGGGAGAACCAAGTTGTGGATGTTGGCATATGCGGATGACATAGTATTAGTAGCCATGAGAGTGAAAGAGATGCAAGAGATGTTGGAAAGAATGGGAAGGTACCTGGATAGGAGAGGGCTAGTGGTGAATGTGGAGAAGACTAAATGGATGATATTTAGGAATAGGGGTAGAAGGGAGAGTGGAAGAACTGAAATGGAGGGAAAGGATGATTGAGAGAGTGAATGTCTTTAAATATTTTGGCTTTTGGTTTGACAGTGGAGGAGGATTTAGGGTGCATGTGGAATGTATGCAAGCGAAAGCGAGAATGGCTAGGGGGTAGCGAGAAGGAAATGGGAGAAGTTGTGGGGCGGTAACCTCGTAATGGCTTGCAAGATCTGGGATGCGTGTGTAAAACCTATTCTGTTTTATGGGGTGGAAGTGTGGGGATTGTGTGAGTGGGATGTAATAGAGAGAGAGAGAGAGCAAGGTATGCTCTTGAAGAGCCTGCTAGGTCTCGAAAGGTCGACACCGAGAGCAGTGCTGTTGCAGGAGACGAATCGTGTGAGTATGTGATGGGAGTCGTATGTAAGGGTTGTGAAGTTTGAAGAAAGATTGCAGGAATTGGGCGAGGAAAGACTGGTCCAGGAGGTATGGATGAGGTGTAAGAGTAGGACGGAGAGTGGTTGAAGAAAGTATAGAGGAAGGATGTATGTAAGAGTGGGTATGTCTGTGGTGTGGGTAGAGGAGAAGCTGAGAGAAATGGGAAGCCTAGCGACTGAGGTAAGAGAGAGATTAAGAGATATTGAGTGGCAAGAACGGCAGACTAGATTGAACGATAGCTCTTACAACCCTGGGTACGTAGAGTGGCAAGTGCGTGGGAAACTCCCAAGTTACTTAGCACAGGGGTGAGTGGAGCAGGGAGGACAAGGTATGCATGTCAAGAGCGTGGTGTGGGTCAGACGAGAAAGGGAGGAAAGTGTGGATGGGTCTGGGTTACACCGCGTGTGCGCTGTGTAGTAAGGGAAGCGACACATGGTGGCACCTTAGCGAAGAATGTGAGGGTGTGAAAGCAGAGTGCGTGGGAGACTGCAGAAAGCTGAATGAATGGTTAAGCAAGGATGGGGAAGGCGTGAAAATCTGCAGGAGGCTGACATGGGAGAGGAAAGTGGCGAGGGCAGAGGGAGCGGTGATAGATGAGGGTTATTTGTATTTTTTGCGGGGTATTACTTTTATTTATATTTTTATTTTTGTATATTTTTGTTGTGGTTTGTGATGTGCCCTTCCACATCCAGTCAGGGAAATGCCAATAAAGGTCTTTTTTTATACAGCCTAATCGTTTATCATAATGTATTTTATATATAATTATTTATTTAATTGTAAACATATTAGGCAATATTTCCACACAAAATTTTAATTTATATTTAGAAACTGAAAACACTTATATAGCAAGAAACAAATATAAAACTATTGTTTTGTAATGAAAAATTATTATATATGTAGGTCACCTCAATTCACCCTTAACATATAAAAACATATACTATCTATTATCACATATGATATAAAAAACATACGTTCCAGCTTTATTTTCTGTGTGCATCCTTTGTTAATAAACCTATTATCAGACGTGTAAAACCTATTGTAGTATCGTCTTAGTAATTTGATCCCATAGAATTTTCTCAGTCGCTGGAAGTTCGTGTACATTAGTCCACCCACGCCCCCCTACCCTTTGTCACAGCAAACAGAACAAAGACATAGCTAACCTGGGAAATCAGATGAAAAACAAAGGAAATGTCATGTACACACGAGCTTTTATATTAAATAATGGATATGAGATGTTCAAAGGGATTTTGTAATGCTATTACGCCGGATACAATAACATCGGGGCTGCCATGCGGGCGCGGAAATTGCACAATTTTTTATCAGCAAATGCATAACCTGTAAACGCTAAAGTTTTAGTATGGGGCATAAAATTACGTAGTTAGGAGTAATAACATTCTATATTGGTACTGTTAAAAATTAACTGGAGTATAACAAACATTATTACGATCACTAGAAAAATCGTCTGTAACGTTTTTAGTGTTCTTATATTTTATGCTTACAAATTTTAAAACGTTGTAGAAAATACTGAAAACGGTTTATACATATTTGATATATAGATAGCGATAAAAATTTTAATATTAAAAATATTCTTGAATCGTTTCAATTTTTAATATTGAAAATATTCTTGAACCGTTTCAATTTTTTAATTACAATCGTGAAAATTTATGTTACATACTTACTTTACGTTATTTGTCTCATGATAGATTTTGAAAATCTGAACAATTTAATACTAGCCCCAAAAATTATATTATATTATTATCCTAGGAGGAAAGTTAAACGCCATCTGGTGGCACCACATCAATTAGCAATGCACACCCATATGGTAATAACCGTCACCATACTCCTGCCATCAGGATCACCGGGTATTGCCCTCTATGGAATAATATTCCAACAGAGTGCTTGAGATATCAGCACAAAGCCAATTTTGTAAAACATATATAGGTGTGAATCCACTTCTTAGCAATCTACATATCTGGCTTTGTGCTGATATCTCAAGCACTTGGAATATTATTCCATAGGGCACTACCCGGTGATCCTAGTGGCATGAGCATCATCCTGCTAAGGGACTAGTTGTATAATTTTTGTATATAACCACTCGAGATATTGTGTGAATTCATCCTCACTAGCTGAGCTACACTGATGAGATCTAATAAAATATGAAATCTAGATATGTAGATTGCTAATAGGTGGATTCACACTTATATATGTAATGCTAGCCCTGTTTGTGGAATTCCATTAAACGGGGGTAAGTTTATAATATTTCTCACACTAGGTAGAATAATATTCATCTCATGGCTATGAATTACTAATACCTTGTTAGTTTGTATCATATCATTATAAAAGTATAGTAATTACTGTTTACCTTGTTAATCGACCTTTTCGTCCTCATACCATGTATTATTGAATAGGTATATTATAAAGTATATTTATGCGCATTATTCAAATCGTGATGCTCTCACTGAGTTATATATAATCAATTTAATTGTTGTTTCAGTTTCGTGGTGAGATCTGTTATGGCACCCGTCAGCCAATTGCTGGTGTATTATATAACACCTCAGGGCGAGCCCGTCAGTGATGTCATCAGCTTTGATGTGAAGCTTCTGAATCGGCAGGTAATAATGCAATTTAGTAATTATCTATAATTTGTATATGTATATATTCTTGTGTATACAATACCGATTGTGTAGGTTGAGTATTTTGAGCTGAACAGTAATATCATTATTATTGACTGTATTGTTTGAATATCACCCTGTCTGATTCTGTCTGACGTTTAAGTTTGTAGAGGATCGGATATAGGGATCGGGGTTAAGAGTATATTTGGTGACAGGATCCGTACTTATTTTATAAGTTTATAGTTTTATAGAGAGTTAATGTTATTTCGAATTAACGGATAATGTGTATGAAATAGACACATAATTTGCAATTGAAGTTATTATTTAAATATTATTAGCTTTCCTCCTAGGGTCGAAATTTAGATATGTAGATTGCTAAGAGGTAGATTCACACTTATATATGTTTTATAAGATTGGCCTTGTGCTGATATCACAAGCACTCTGTTAGAATATTATTCCATAGAGGGTATACCCGGTAATCCTGATGGCATGAGCATGCTGACGGTTATTACCATATGTGTGTGCATTGCTAATTGATGTGGTGTCGCCAGATGGCGTTTAACTTTCCTCCTAGGGGGTTAGTTGTATCATTTTTATTATTAATTTTTCACCATAAATGTTCCTATTTTATTTTTCAATAATAACATGTTATTTTTATTTAATTATATTAGGCTTGGTTGTATAAAGATGAGTAAACGATAACTCGTGATTAATTTGATATATATATATATATATATATATATATATATATATATATATATATATATATCTATATATATATCTATATATATATATATATATATATATATATATAAATTAATTTTACATTTCATACCCTCACATACCTCTTTTTACAAATGGCAACGAAGTTTTATACATCAAAAGTGAAATTAACTACAAGTTATGAATGTAATCTACTTTTATACAACCCGCCATATATTTATTTTAAAATTGGTTTATATACTGAAGATATTTATTCCGAAAGAATTTCAAAAATTCCTACGCATATTCAGATATTCGCGGACGAGCGAATAAAAACCTGTGAATAATAGAACTATAGGACCGAGCCCCGATTTGTTCAGATTTCAATAACAAAACCGAATTACGGCCATCCGCACACAATATGTACACGGTTCTCTGGCGGTTTTCTGCCAACGTAGAAATCCGTTTTAATTAAGCCCGCTCTAAATTTCAATAACGTTCGCCCGCCCGTCATCCTTCCTTTTTTTTTAATAAAGAAAGATATACTTGCCGTTTCGTTCGCCATGGAATCTAAATTCTTTACAATATAGACTATCATAAAGTTTCCAGGGGCATTACAAATTTTCATTAATTTTTTTATGTAGTCATACTAGTTATTCTTACAGTTTATAAGTTTCATAATGAAGTCTATCCACGGTGGTAAGAATATATGTTGTATAGAAGACACGAAACTCATTTACACACAACATTCATTCGCAGCTAATTACAGTTTTATTACAATTATACAAAACTTGTTAAAACTGTACTGTAAATAAGTGAGAATGAATGTTAATGAGATCGGTTACGGTAAGAATAATTAAAACCTGTTTTTTTTTACGGAAATAATAGCGCTAAAAATGCCCATGCCTTTGTAAGCGCAGACTATCATAGCCAGGTTTATACTAATTTTAACAAATTGTAAGTACCCTACTCAGTGGTTTAGTGGTTAGAGGCAACGTCCGTCTCGTACTAGACCCCCTGGTTTCCCAAATGCTCGGAAATTTAAATTCAGAGCGGTCTTCTAATAAGCAGACTGGTCTGTTACCCATGGCAACCAAATAAACAACTCTTTCATCATTGATATGCCCCAGGTTCGGCGAACACAAGTGTTAAAGGTCATTTTAGACAAGACAATTTCTTGACTCAAAAGTTAGTCAAGATGCGAGTCAATCTAAATTGTCTCGTATCATACAGCAAATTATTTGAAATATTGAATTGGATGGTATATCGAATGGAAAAATATAACGCGTTCTATTTGTCAAGGACAAATTGTATGGGAGGAGGATATATTAATTCATTTTTTGAACAACTTTTGAGCTAAGAAATTGTCTTAAACGACCTTAATACTGTCATATGTTAAATATCATAATTATTCAAGAGTGATAGGATAATAACCTATTTCACTGTTTTAGCGTCACACTTTTCACAAATTTGTGACCTTTGACATAAGCTAAGGCAGTACTACAATGGGGCATACCAACAATGAAACAGCTGTTTATTTTAACCGTTTTCGTTTATCGTTCGGGAGCTGTTCCGGGCTGTTCTAAACCAAGTAATACGGGCCCAGAAAAGCCCCTGAACGATAAATAAAAGCGGCTTTGGTTGCCATAGGCAACATAACAGTCTGCTTTTTTACAAGACCAGTCTGATCATATAGAATAGACCACCAGAAAAGATTTCACATTACATGCGAATTTCCTCGGCCTCCGCATACTTTTTCAAAAGATATACTGAGATCTTCAATTAGCAATTCACAACCATATGGTAATAACCGTCAACATGTAGTGCCCTCTATGGAATAATATTCCAACAGAGTGCTTGAGATATTAATCTTAAGGTTGATTTGGCCTTTCCATCACTAAAGAGAGAAGGCTGAACCCCTGTGTAGCCTTCTCGCGTTAGTGATGGAAAGGCCCTTGGGTAGATAGATTAAAAAAATTCTATCTTTATTGCTATCAATCCGAAGGCTTAACACTGATAATGGGAGAAGCTCAGAGGAATGTAATCACACGGTATTAAACTTACAGAAATAATTTAATTTTACAGAAAATCTCTATAAAAAATGTGTAAGGTGATTCGAGAAATTTCGCCCACAACGAGGTATGCGAGAGTTGTGGGCTAAATTTCATGTAGCACTTTTCACGATTTTTTTAGAGATTTTCTGTGAAGTTAAACTAAATACTGGATTATTACACTCTCCAATTACAATCTCCAATTCTTGGGACAAAACGGACGGCCCCTCTAACTATTAAGAGCGCCGAATATCGACAGAGACATTATTCAACAAGTGAATAATCACGGAACTAATACATAAATAGAAACCGCGCCCTCTATATAAGAGTACTATTATTACGATTATAAGGTATTGCACGTGCAGAAGAAAACGCTTTTACGCATCGTAACGCACCCCACCACACCCCACCCGCTAACAGACGAAAACCACATGTGATTTATAGAATGTGAATTCATTAGCTAGCTGCAGACGGGCGCACTATCAGACGACTTTGCTATTTGAATTATATCGAAAATAGAATAAAAAAATATTTGCATATTACTCGGCAATCGTTGACGAAGTAGGAGAGTATGACATAGATGGGTCAGAAAATATATTTTTATGAACTTTAATCAAAAGTTCGCTAGTAATAATAAATTGGGATCAAATTATGTAAATCTCGGTCTACCTAAACCGATGTCGCATGAAAATAAGAATTATATGAATGATAGCTGCAACATGTTTTGCGTTAATTTAACAATGCTTTATTGCAACTACGCAGTTTTCTTTTGAAATTGTTATTTAATATTTACATCCCTCGAAGCGTTCCACTCGATATGGGTACCGATGTGGTCGCCTAAAACAGGCTGGACACGCGATGGGTCGGTTTATAGCCTAGAAACCGCCGAAATCCTTTATTTCACTTCAATATCGATAATATAGTAAATAATAAACAAATGCGCTAAACGGTTTCATCTGAATATTGTACCTTGCATCTAGCGCACACTCGTGCCCCCAAAAAATATATCCCCAAAACCATAAACAAGCGCAAACAATAATAATACTAGAAACTGAGAGAAAGTACCACCATTAAAATCTTGGGTACATTTCCGCCCAACTAATCATTAATACATCTCATTGGTAATTGAGTGTAGCCCTCTGAATATATTTTTACCACCACCATTTAACGTAGTTCACAAATTTTGGATAATGTAATTATGTGTTAGTTCTTTAAGAGGTTTAGGCCCGTGAACTACCTTTAAGAGCGATAAATTGTTTTAAAGCGTGCTTTTGTGGAAGTAGTTTCACAAAGTAACCATTCTAAACGCGAATTTGAAAAAAAATAATATATAAATAATTGTTAATATGTCGTTTGTATTTGGAAAAAATAAACGATCAAAACAAAGTCAGGCAACACGAAAATACCATAAACAAAAAAAGGAAAATAAATTGTTTTGTGGACGAATTAGTAGCTTCGGCTACGAATGAATATCACATTCCTTCTTTCTATCATAATAATGAAAGAATATTATTTTAAGAAATATATATATATATATATATTTACGCGTGTGCTATGCGAATCTGGATATATATATATATATATATATATATATATATATATATATATATTCACTGGACTCAAAATAAAAATTAGGAAGATGAGCCCAGTGAACATTTCATTATCATATGTATTCAAATCATTATGGTCACTTTCTATACGAATTGCACTATGCGCAAGACAACCTTATTGAAAGTGCAGTTTTTGTAAGGCCTGTACACTTACTACTATTATTTTGAGAACTAACAACTCCATTCGTGGTTAATGTTGATTCCTCCCAAAAAAGAATTCTATAAAAATATCTATCGTCCATAATTAATTCTCCTATAGACAGACACAATTCTAGACGAAGGGCATAATCTCTTTCCTCAAGCATATGTACTTTTATTGCTTTATATAGATGAAATTTTACATCAGATAAAACTTTTTGCAAATAACTTATGTTTAAATCTTTTTAACTTTCCCTGCGCGTTTTTTGTCTAATCTCTTACCGAATTCAAAGCTACCAATACTGCTGCATCATTATCATCATGAATTTGTTTTTCTTCTTAAGATTCTTTACATCTCCAGTGGTATCAAATTTAATTTTTACCGTCGAACACAATTTATAAATGCATATTTTCCCGGGTATATTTAAATCGTTCAATACAATGGTGATTCTATATGTCTCGAATACGTAAGTAAATTCATTATTATTGAATTGTCAAACTAATTACTGTTATAAGATGACTTAAGGTCGTTTTAGACAAGACAATTTCTTGACTCAAAAGTTAGTCAAGATGCGAGACAATCTAAATTGTCTCGTATCATACAGCAAATTATTTGAAATATTGAATTGGATGGTAAATCGAATGGAAAAATATAACGCGTTATATTTGTCAAGGACAAATTGCATAGGAGGAGGATATATGAATTAATTTCTTGAACAACTTTTGAGCTAAGAAATTGTCTTGTCTAAAACGACCTTTAGATTAACAACTGCAATTTTCCGCTTTTGAAAAAATATTCCTATGTTTTGTACAAAATACTTAATAAATAATTTTATTAGAAAGAAAAAATGTACCGCTGACTGAAATGTCACCTGTTATCTGTGCCATTTTTTCAAAATATACATTCCATTTAGGTACAGTATGTTTTTTGTTGTTGAAAATTTCGAGAATAGATAATTTAATCAATATATCAGACTTAAATATTAGGCACGTATACAGATTTTCATAACATTAAAAAATTATAAAAATCCTACAAATAAAATCATATTTCATAACAACAAAAATTCCAAGATTATTATGATACGTAAAGTAGTGTGAAATGTGTCCCTGTGAAATTTTGAGTTATGAGTGCTACTTATAGCATTTTTGTATTCAAAATCACCCTCTATGCGTGGAGAATGAAAATAATACTGTAAACCCTGGAAGGATACAGAATTGTGGAAATTGACTATTTCCTTAAGAAGTGTTTGATTCTGCAACAAGAACATATTGCACTAGTGGTTCATTACAACTGGACTAAATACGGAAGGGAATTAGCAGCACATTCATATTGAAATGTAGTGGATGTCATATATCTGAACATATACAATCAGAGAAAGTTAAGGTTGCGAATAAAGCTATTATTTGGGGAACACTATCTATCGGAGGGTGCTACAGTCACACTGAAGAAATGATGAGTGTATTAAATATACCAATAATGACCAAGAGAACATTGTATAAATTACAAGAAGGCAACTGTCAGACACTATATGAGGAAGCAAGAAATATATTTTTGACTCAATTCCAGAGTTTTCGTACTAATTATAGTTAAATAAATAAACTTTTAACTTTTAACACTTCCAAAATAATAAGTCTAGTTGAAACAAATTGTTTCCTCATATAGCGTCTGACAGTGGCCATATAAATTAACATTTCATGAGCGTAATTGCACATTGTTATTCGTAAAACATTAGTAATCAATTTTATAGTTGTTTTACTTACCGTGAGTAGTCGCTACACAACGGCAAATAATTCCACACCTTTTTAGCCATTACTTGGCTATGGACATTGAATGGAACCATTATCATATATTAATTTAAACAATAGCAAATTGTTACCTATCTATTAGACTATATCATTTAGCAAGAAAACACACGGAAAAAATGTCTCAG
Source organism: Lordithon lunulatus (assembly GCA_963942505.1). NCBI lineage: Eukaryota > Metazoa > Arthropoda > Insecta > Coleoptera > Staphylinidae > Lordithon > Lordithon lunulatus. Next base: position 12,828,162 of record OZ012669.1, read on the forward strand.
TTTGTTAATATTTTTGGTCTTTGTAGGTATTTAACATTACAACAACAGCTTAACATATTACTTTGTAAGGTCTTTAACTGACCATACAAAGTAATATAAACATCATTATTACACTGATATGTTTAAGCTGAGGTGAAGTGGAATCCTGTCCCTTTTTTTTCAGATATTTGGGAATTTGAAAATCCTTTCAACAAATATTAACAACAAAATATCTTTGTACAGTTGTTTATCATCAGTCTTGTATTTAAGAAGCCTACTGAGAGCAGGAATAACATGAAACCTATAATATCTGGGTTATATGCTTCATATGTCATTCAATAATTATATGTACATAATATTATATAATGTATGTTATATAAATGTCTATTTAGTTTGAAATTGAAATATACCATTAAATCATATATATATTTTATTTTTACCCTCAAATACAAGCTATTTGTTGATTTTAATTACATTGAAAATCACAAACTAAAATAATATGTTAGTTGTGATTTTAAATGTATTTAAAATAATACATCTATCCGTTCGTTTTCAATATAGTTCGTAGATCGGCACAGCTGCACTATCGCATACTCAATTCAAGGTCACGCGGACTGCATGGTCCATATTTTCAGCGCTCTCTATTGCCAAACGGCTAAACAAATATCTCGATATAATTGCGGAATTCTGCATGAATTTGCTTCGAATGTAAAATTACTAATATTTTGTTAGTATTTTAAGACTTTCTCAAAAACTACTTGACCAATTTCAAAAAACATAACACGGAAATGTAGTTCAAGTAATAGCGCGTATAGTGACACTGAGCAATATGTAGAAATATAACTATATACTTGTACATTGGTAAAAGCATATACGATTTTTTCATGTACTGACTTTAACAATAACATACAAAATGTAGAACCATATTTCAAGTAATTAAAGTACCTTACTATTAACTACAATGATTCAGGAATTGATTAGTATATATTTTGAAAATATTACTTTGATACAACTTAAGAAATGCTCAAAAGAATTGATGCTTGTCGCCCCATAAGCAACACATTGTAACATAAAATCATGGTGGGGGGTATACCGCCTTCTTAAGCCACTGAACTCAGTTGCTTAATGGTTAGAGGTATCATTTTTTAATCAATCAAAATTCGCGATTGTAGTATAACAGCGAGTAATTTATATTTCCAGGTTTACGTGATGATGGAAGATAGGGAATGGTGGTTGCCGAGTCAACCTCTAGATTTGGAAATCATTGCTGAACCATCATCTCTGGTATGCCTTCTTGGTGGTAGATCTGGAGGAAACAATGATATAAGATTTGATCCTCGCATCAGGTAAGTTCGAAGAAAGTTCAGCGTCTCAACATCTGACTATACAATACATATCTTATTTACGGTACATTTTAGAAGAAAACTTAATGATTTAAACTTGTATTAGCATGATATTTGCTATAAAAAGGTAGATGCTTCCTGGTTATAAGACTAGGAACAAAATCTACAAGCGAATGAAGCCGTTAATCCGGAAATGATAAATGGTATCTGTGTATACCATTGATCATTTCCGGATTAACGGCTTCATTCGCTTGTAGATTTTGTCCTAGTCTTATAACCAGGAAGCATCTACCTTTCTTAAGGACGATGTATTTCTGATGATGATGATGATGTAGAAACTCACGCTCTCACGGCTACGGGCCGGGCGGCCTCTCTAACCACTGAGCTGTATATAAAAAAATATATAAAATTATTTTATTGCTTTACAAAAAAATATTCTAATTTTTTATTAATATGATAAAGTAATCTACACTAAATAAATAATTATGATTTGGCTATAATTATTTATTATTATTTTTTAGATATCGCTCCGTTTATAGAAAAATGAGACAAGTAAAATATTTAAATTTTATGTTAATTATATGTTCAAAATCAATCCTACTATTTTTAAATGTTTGAAATTATAGAACTCCTTTTGAAATTCCTATTATATATATATATTTTTTTTAAATATTTTATCTTAAAAAAATAATACAATCTATGAAATATATCAATTTAATATATAAAAACGCCGACCTATCATTTATAACGTTTGTACTGTCAGTGCATGTCGTGACAATTATATTTATTACTGTTGACAGTTTTGTATATCAAATGTTGCGTCTATTGTTATCTTAACTGCATAGTTAGAAGAACAAGCATGGCGCATAATATTACGTTTCATAATGTTTTAAGAAGAAAAGTATACAAATAGTCATACAGGCTCAGAGGACTTGGCGAGATTGTTGATTGAGATTGCCGTCAGACGGCGGGATTTTCACATAGTATCTAGATAAAAACCTAGGTTGTTCTAAGGTTGAAATATTGTAAATTGTACCGTGACAACGATTTCACTGTACAGATAAAGCAGTTGTACAACGAAACAATTGTCACGGTACAATAAATAATATTAAAGACTAAAAACAGCCTAAGTATTTATTTAGAACATCTAAAATACAACTAGAGTTTCATAAACTATGAGCCACTTACATCAAATATAAGTTATATCCATCATCAGAAATGGTGAAAAACTATTTGGAAGATGATGTGGTGTAAGAGTTGAAATGGTCTAGTGGGAGTAGGGGTATATTTCTAGTTTTAGGAATATATATTAATATTCGATATTATGTTGAGTTATTAATTTGTGTGGTTATGCCAAGTAAAGGTTTTTTTTAAATATGAGTGTCAATACTATATTTTTTATTTACATATAGACGGTGTAACGTAAGAAGAGCCAATCTACTACAAACTACAGGACCAAACTAATTTAAAGGACTTAATACTAATAGTTAACTTTTAACTATTGTGAAATGAAGAATTGAGACGGAACTGCATATTGGGCCTTGTAGATTGGGCCTTTTAGTTTGGTATATTAAGTCGAAAATAAAGGAAGACTACCAAGATAGCGATAAAAAAAAGCAGAGACCAAATATAGCAATAAACTACAACAAGATAAGAACATACAAACTAAGGGAAAAAGAAATAGCAAAAATCTATAAAGAGAAAATAGAGGAGAAATTAGTAAAGGGCAACTATAGACAAGAAGTAGAGGAAATGTGGAATAAATTAAAGAAAAATATACTGGAGACAGCACAAGAGACATGTGGGACAAAGCAAAACACAAACAAGAAGCAGCAGACAGCATGGTGGTCGCAGGACATAAGAGAGAAAATAAAGGAAAAGAAAAAAGCATGGCAAAGATACCTAAATGACAAAAATAGTGAAAACTACGAAGAATACAGTGTAAAGAGGAAAATAGTAAAAGATAAGGTCAGAATAGCAAAGAGCAGGGAATGGGAAAAGTTCGGAGAGACAATGGAGAAAAATGCAAAGGAAAACCAACAATTATTCTATAAAACACTAAAACTAAACAGAAAAGAAAAAGGACAAGAAGTAAATTATATACAAGACAATCAAGGAATATTGCGGAAGGACAACGAAAAAATACTGGAAAGATGGAAAGAATATTTTGAAGACTTACTATCACAAAATGGTGGAAATGAACAGAAGACAAGAGACCAAAACGACTCGGAAGCAGATATAGAGATGATCAATGGAAAAGAAATACTAGAGATAATAAGGGAAATGAAAATAGGGAAATCACCAGGACAAGACCAGATCACAACGGAAATGATTAAACATATGGGACCTGCAAGTAATGAAATACTACTAAAATTAATAAACGAAATATGGAGGACGAATAAAATACCCAGAGCTTGGCAAGTATCATTAATCGTACCAATACACAAGAAAGGCGATAAGACAAAATGTTCAAACTATAGGGGTATAACACTCATAAGCATAGGTATGAAGATCTTAGAAAAAACAATTAACAAAAGAATACTAGCAAAAATAGAGCAGACGCTAGAAGAATCGCAATGTGGATTTAGGAAAGGAAGATCCACACAGGACAACATTTTCACGATAAAACAAATCAGAGAAAAAAAAATTGCAAATACAAAAACCCATACCTAGGATTCATCGACCTGGAAAAAGCATTCGACATGATACCAAGAAATAAATTATGGAAAATCCTGGAAGAGAGAGGTGTAGAAAGAAAGACAGTCGAATTAATACAAAACATATACAACAACAACACCAATGCAATAATACACAAGGGACAAACATCAAGAACATTTCAGACAACCACTGGACTAAGACAAGGAGGCGGGCTCAGTCCTACATTATTTAACATATACATGGATGAAATAATGAAGAGCATGAAACCAGAAACCAAAAAAGCAAACATAGGGTACAAAAACATGCAAGTTGTAAAAATATCGGAAGGAGCATTCGCTGATGATGTAGTAGTGATAGCAGAAAATGAAGGTAATCTGCAGCACAACCTTAGTGTATGGAACAGACACCTAGAAAAGTATAACATGAAAATGAACTATAACAAAACAAAAGTGATGGTAATAGGAAACCGGAAAGAACAAATAAATATAAAGATAGAACAACACACAATAGAACAAGTAGAAGAATTCAAATACCTGGGAGTAACACTGACAGAAGACGGAAAAATGGAAGGCGAACTTAGTAACAGAATAAACAACACAGCTAAAACATACCACGCATTGAGCAATATACTGATTAACAAGAAAGAGATCAGCAGAAGGACAAAAATAAATATATATAAAAGCATATATAGACCTATACTGACATATGGAAGCGAGACGTGGAAGCTAACGAAGAGGGACAAAAGTAGAATACAGGCAATGGAAATGAAATATCTCAGAGGAGTAAAACAAGTCACGAGAAGAGACAGAATAAGAAATGATGACATCAGAGAAGAACTGGGAATTGAAGCTGTAGATAAGTATATAGAAAAGAAACAACTAAACTGGTGGGGTCATTTAATTAGGATGGACAAAAAGAATCAAACAAAACAGGTATGGGAAGCAAGAACTGAAAATAAAAGAAGAAGAGGTAGACCAAGAAAAGAGTGGGACAACATAATAGAGGACATAATAATCAAGAAAGGAAAAACAGTCAAGAAAGCAAGAGAACTGGCGAAGAACAGAAAAGATTGGAAAGAATTTACAAATGCATAAACAACAGTAATTGTAAACTACAATAATGTTAATAATGTTAATGTAATAGCCTACACCGAAAGGTAAAAGGCAATTGATAATATATATAATATATTAAGTCCTTTGAATCAGTTTAGTCCTTTGGTTAAAAAAATCAGATTAGCCCTTCTTGCCATACACCGTCGATTATTATGTACGTTTTCGTTGAAATTAAAAAAAACTGTATCTATAAAAATAAAAGTAAATAAAAAACAAATCATGCACATATTTTCTCTATTCAGACATTTTAATATTAAGACAAGCAAACTATAGATACGTCATTCGAAATAATAAATACTAGCTTCTCCAAAATATTAATTTTACGAGCTCACATCGTGAATTATTCGTATTTCGAATACGTTCCAAACTAGTGGTTTCAAGAATCACACCCCTGGTAGGACACAGCACTTGAAGAAGAAGGAGGGCACATGCTACTGGATTTTATCAAATAAGTGTGCATTGTTAAATCAGTACATTTACGCCAGATAACATTAAATTTCTTTATGGAAATTAAGGTATAGCAATGTACCTTAATTTCTACAAGGAAATGTAATATGTTTTGAACAATTGGTCAATTATAGCGGCCATATACGAAGACTTTTTCGTGCGATTTTTCATGCGGCGAACCAAACAATCGGATTAATCTGTTAGTTTATGAGCACCGACGCACCAAATGGACGTTACGATAGCCATCCTTGCAGCGACAAATCTGTACTCGCGTAAATTTGTTCCATAAACCCACACATTTATCCTGCAAGCTTATTCTCTACTTTTATGAACTAAACATGCAGTTGGCGTGGCTCAGGATATTATAAAAATGTTCATGGAATCTGGCTCGTGTCCGCAGATACATCGTTCCTTTTACTCGATGAATATATATATATATATATATATATATATATATATATATATATATAAAATAATAATTTCTCAAAAATTTCACTCTTCGGTGGGACTTGAACCCACGTCTCCGGCTATCGCGGCCGTCGCGCTACCAACTGCGCCACGGAGGGTAGTAGTGGATCGTGCGTGAGATGTTCTTATGTCCAATTATTTACGCTATCCACTACCACCCTCCGTGGCGCAGTCGGTAGCGCGACGGCCACGACAGCCAGAGACGTGGATTCAAGTCCCACCGGAGAGTGAAATTTTTGAGAAATTATTAATTAACATGGATACATCTGGTGATTCTTCATTCAGATAGCCGACAATGGCAAGAAGTACTTCACTATATATTTATATATATATATATATATATATATATATATATATATATATATATATATTACATATTACATGCTCTGCTGTTTCTAGTTCTTCATTAATTGCACCCTCTACATAACGGGCTGTCCACTAGACCCATCGTGTGTAGGTGTTTGTTTAGCCGGCAGTGGCCAGTTAGGATGTTTGTCAATAATTTCAGATTAGTTCCAGATAAGTTAAGGCGGGCCGTGGCTGCAATTTTACAAAGTTGTTTAATTGCTACCTTTGATTGCATGCAGCCCGGCGTTTCTCGCCATCTGACCTTGTAAAGAGCATGTGTCCTATGCTCTATTATTTTTTTCATTTTCAGAGTACCTGCCGAAAGTATTTCATCCTCTTGGGTTGTTAGTGGATGTATGGATCCCTTCCTGGCAAGTTCCTCTGCTATTTCGTTCCCCTTTATGCCACTATGTCCTTTGATCCAGCAGAGTTCTAGTTTGTTGTGTTTAGCTAGCTCCTCCAGGTTGTGTAGACATGAATATAGCTCTTTCGACACAAATGTGTTGGCATTTAGTGCACTTAGAGCTGCTTTGCTCTCAGTGAGTATTTGGATATGTTTATCCTTAATATTCCGTTCAGCTAAAATGTGAACACACTTTAGTATTCCTGTTAATTCAGCTTGGAAGACTGACGTGGTGCACTTATCTTGAGATCGAGTTCTGGTGAGAATATTCCATAGCCAGCTCTCGTCTTAGTTTTGAGATCCATCAGTATACATGGTTATGTTGGCGTCTTGTGGGATAACATCCAATGTGATGATGGTCTGAGAATGTTTAACAAAACTGTATTTGGGTAGAATTCTGTCGCACTTTCCTTCTATGAGGAGGTCTAGTTTGATAGCTTCACTCAGTATGCTCCTGTGTCCAATGATTCTACCTTTATCACGCCACAGGTTGAGTAAAGATAGTTTTAATGCTGTTTTTACTGCAGTCTCCCTTATAAGAAGGTCGAGTGGTTGTAGACATAACAGTGCTTCAAGAGCTGCTGTGGGCGTTGTTCTCATAGCACCGGTGATCCGCTGGATGTGTGACAGCTTTGTGATTGTTGTGACTTGTTTGGATTTCGACCACCAGACTATTGCACCATATGCGATAGTAGGTCTTATGATCGCGGTATATATCCATTGGGTGATCTTGAGAGACAGGCCCTATGTTTTACCAACCGCCCTGCGGCATTGCCAAAATGAGATGCAAGCTTTTTCCAGCTTGGATTTTATATGCTCATTCCAGTTCAGTTTTGTATCCATCATTAATTCTAGATATTTTACTGTAGTCTCAGAAGGATCTTAAAGAGAGTTGGCATGTTCATGAGCTCGAGTTTCCTCTTCCTCGTAAACAATATAAGCTCTGTGTTTTTTGGGTTAACTGTTCACGAATGCCTATCGCACCAGTTCTCAACAATCTTTAGGGCACTCTGCATGAGATTACACCTTCAAAACTGCCATTTATCATAATCACTATGTCGTCGGCATAGACAACGGCATAGTATCCTGAGTTGTTTAATTCCAGGAGGAGGCTATCAAGTACAAGGTCCCATAAAAGGGGTGAGAGGACTCCACCTTGAGGACAGCCTCTTCCTGCAACGTTTTTTGATGTTACGTCATCTAGAGTTATTTGGATTGTTCTTAGACCAAGCATATTTTTGATCCAGCCCCTCATAGTGGGGTGAATCCCGTGAGATGCTGAGCATTATTAATACTCTTAAATGTTGTTTTGTCAAAAGCACCTTCTATATCAATGAAGGTGGCAAGCAACGAACTTTTATGCTCCAGTGTTTCCTCTATCTTAGAAGTCACTAGATGTAGGGCTGATTCCGTTGAGCGTCCTGGTTGGTAGGCATGCTGTTTCGGATATATGGGGTACTTTCTCAGCGGCCCGTCCCTGATTTCACGATCACAAAGCCTTTCCAATGTCTTCCATAGAAATGAGGTTAGGCTGATGGGCCTGAATAAATTAGCAAGTGTGTAATCTACTTTGTCTGGTTTGGGTATAAAGGTCACTTTGACCTCTCTCCATGTATTGGATGTGTACCTAAAAGCAATGCAACCTTTAAATATATATACCAATGTGTTTATAATGTAGGTTAACCCCCATTGTAGCAGTGCTGGGAATATTCCATCTAGTCCTGGGGACTTAAAAGATAAAAAGCTAGATATTGACCATTCTATTTTAGTTATACTTATCATTTGGTCAGCTAGCAGCCAATCTTCCTCATCAGGTAGCTGAGGATCAGTTGCTAAGTTGAGACCTCCAGGTTGATTGCCAGGAAACTGGCTGTCTAGGAGTACCTCGATAGTTTGGAGGTCATTACCGTGAAGGTGCCAATCTCCCGTTTTAGCGAGTTAAGTTGTTGTACAAGGTCTTTTGAGATTACTCTCTTCAGAGAAGCAGCTGTTGCTGTGGATTCAATGCCATTGCAGTAGGCTCTCCATATATATCTTTGTCGCTTCCTGACTTCACTTTTGAATTGTCTATGAGCTTCCCTAAATGTTTCCCAAATAAGTATTATTGGTCTTGTTGAAAGTTTTCCTGGCCTTGAATCCGAGACAGTTCATCAACTGTCTCCGATTCAAGGCCAGGAAAACTTGCAGAGATCTCTGCACTCCACGAAGGGGAAGGGGAGAGTGCAGTAGGCTCTCCATGTATATCTTTGTCGCTTCCTGACTTCACTTTTGATTTGTCTATGGGCTTCCCTAAATGTTTCCCAAAGAACTATATCATTTCTGTTTTTGGCCTTCTTTAAAGTTTTCCTGGCCTTGAATCGGAGACAGTTGATCAACTGTCTCCGATTCAAGGACAGGAAAACTTGCATAGATCTCTGCACTCCACGAAGGAGTGTACAGGCTCTCGTGCCCGCCCTTCTCGTGGGACAGGAGTCCTCATTACATCAGAGGATTACGTATGTACTGGAATATCGGGCTTCACGATCATGGGTAATAAATAACAGATACAACTAGCTAATTAGATTCTAATGTTCTACCTAAAATTAGAATCTAATTAGATAGTAGTAGTAAAGTATGGCCTCCAATATCATGATTTTTGCCTTTTAGCAGAAATAAATGAATTACCCTGTATTTCAAAAAGTAGAGCTGCTACAAAAAAGCGAAGTATTTTTGGAATCAGAATCTGAAATATATAAAATCATTTCTAACTTTTCCGGCACCAAGCCCATTTTTTTAAATTTTGTTGGGCAGTGTTATCGATGGACGTCTGTTGGCCGATACATTGGCCAACACGTTTGTGTTTGTTGGAATACATTTAAAGACAAAAAGTATACTAATACTAATATTTTTTATATCTTAAAGTTTTTGTCTAAAGTATACCGTTTCTAATAGAATTACTTTATAAAGTCAGATGGAAAACCTAGTATGTTCCATTTTTTATTACTTTGTATAGACAAACTTGCTTTTTTTTATTACGCTTGATAATCAGCAATTCATTCCACATTGAGCCTTACATGATAAAGTTCAATATACTTTGTTTTATAGTCAGTTACCAACGTACATTTACATAATGTTTCACTATTTATATTATGGTTAAAAAGGAAATTTATTTTAATCACAAGTCAAGTTAGGGTAATCTTATTTTATATATGAATACAGCTGCTAATTTAAGGTGCTAGGGCTAGCCTTAGTGCATTTCGTTTATCACTCTGGGCTGGTACGGGCTTATTGTTGCTTGTTCTATTTTTCGCTTCCGATGCGCATAATTTTACCTTGGCCCTTACAACCGGCGTAATACCAAACCATGCTAAACGAAAGCGCCTCTTGTTGTCCTTGTGGTACGTACGGTGCAACGCAGTGCTCATACCGACACATGTCGACTCAAGAACATTATAAAATAAGATTATCTTAAATTATACAACTAACCTCCTAGGAGGAAAGTTAATCGCCATCTGGCGGCACCACATCAATTAACAATTCACAACCATATGGTAATAACCGTCAACATGTAGTGTATGGAATAATATTCCAACAGAGTGCTTGAGATATCAGCACAGATCCTGATGGCATGAGGATGTTGACGGTTATTACCACATGGGTGTGCATTGCTAATTGATGTGGTGCTGTCAGTGGCATTTACTTTTCCTCCTAGAGAGTTAGTTGTATAATTTTTGTATATAACCACTCGAGATATTGTGTGAATTTATCCTCACTAGCTGAGCTACACTGATGAGATCTAATCAGATCGAAATCTAGATATGTAGATTGCTAAGAGGTGGATTCACACTTACATGTTTAATAAGAAATCTTAAGTTAAATTGTGGTTAAAATTTTCGTTTTAACAATAATTAAAATAATAAAACATTATGCAAATATACGTTTCTGACTGACTGAAGTTTATCATTTAGGGCGTAGTATGGAATCATTTATCATATTGCAGATTCTTAAGCGCGATAAAAAAAAGTATTGTAAAAATAGCTAAAGCCGATGAAAAAAAGTCGCCTGCTTGGAAAACGCTCATAATATTTATATATCCTCTCCTTTTACAGCGAAGAAAGGATTCCAACAAGTGTGACAGGTGAAGTGGACTTTTTGGAAGCCGGCGTGTCGTTTTTCCAGAGGCAGTGCATACAACACGACACCGGCATGTCCGCAGTCTCTTATAGACAAAGGAGATCTGGTGCTGGTCCTGCCTCCTCTCGCAGGAGACCTCCGGAAAGTTTAGTGGGAGGAACACCACTCGATCAACTTTGGCTTTGGAAATGTTTCAATTACACGTAAGTTTTCAGTATTACTTATACATATATAAATATATATATATATATATATATATATATATATATATATATATATATATATATATATATATAATACCATATACACTATAAAATTGAACATAAAAAAATAGCATACAATAAATCACGTTGGTCCTCGTTGATACATTGCAATACAATTTAATTTAAAATGGGGCAACTAAATTTTTCGCCAATATTTGTTTGCGATATATCAAGCTTAACTCTAATGTATGTATATCCAGATGGGCTCAGTGAGTTGGTAGTATTTTCTAGGGTTCATTTGGAAATTCACAGCGCGCAACTTTAACAGACAATGATAAATGCGTGGAATAAATTTTAATTTATATGTATAACCGAGTAAATCGTATACCTCACACCAGCCAGAGCGGTTTCAAATGGGGAAAGACATTTAAACCAAACACCTTGGCAAATTGTGCGCCTGGCCACATTCAACAGGTGGGGTATTTCATCAAAAATAGTTGTATCGATTGCATAGAAATAATTTGTGTGAATTTTATGTAACTCCGGTGATTATTAAATAAAATTGCTGCATTAGAAATTATAATTGCCGTGGAACTCGAGTTTAATAGCACTTCGCCGGATTAATCCGGTTTATAAAACTACTTCCTGCCATTTCGGGAAACCGTAAATATTCATTCCAGGCCACGAACTCATTTGTGCGTTGCCAACGTACAGTAATCCCTAAATTAGCGTAACAAATGGTTAAGCTTTCTTCCCTTTTTCACACGCATAGCGATATATTATTGTGCCCTGTGCACACGTAACTTTTTTTAATAGCGCCCCGTGCTTGGGTTTCGTAGAAGCGCTATCCTGAAGCTATATATTGTGCAACGGTTCAATGGAGAGCTTTTAATCCGTTTCCCATTAGTGCTCCGGGTTAGAGAACCATTTACAAAAGCGTCTGATATTTTGTACAGCCCACTTTTCATGATTTAAACAGAAACCGTGTGGAGTTTTTTGTGTGTGTGTATGGATTTACATATAATACGTGGTGACTAATTATTTTGTTCAAGCCAGATTTTTGCTTGACAGACGTATTTCAAGCAATTCACATTAAATTTAATTCAAGCTACTACATCAAAGCGTATTCCAGTACAATGGCTTTGTTAAAATTAGAGAGGAATACAAAATAAAATCCGATTTAGCGTTCCGATTTTTTTTGTTTTGTTAAAAATATGCTTGAATAATGTATATATAAAAATATTGATTGTTCATTTCATAAAAACCGTCTACTGCCAAGGAAGGAAAATAATTTAGTATATTGATTGTCCGTGAACGTTTCATAAAATACGTTTACTGCCAAGCACGAAAAATAATTTTGTAAATCTATCACTAATAAAGATTTTATCGACACCTCCACTAGTAATTTAATGGTACAAGTAATAATAAACATGATAAGAAATTCGGGCTCAATAAAGATATGATGGCTTTATCGACGTTCCTTGGATGATAATACACCTGCCCTGCAGAGTTACGATGAGCTGGAGCCCATAAAAATTTTACAGCGTGCATTCCGAACGATAATCTTTGGATTTTCGAAAGTTATTTTATGCCGCCATAAAACGCAACGAAGGGGGTCGCTTAGCTTGTGCATCCTAGGACATACGAACAAAACGTGAAATTTGCACCCGCCAAAGTTAGAGCCGGGCGTGGTAGTAGCGACCAGCACGTGAGTTATAGATGACCGTGGTCTCGTAAATCGCGCGCCTAGCACATTTAGGTCTCTAATCGGGCTGCAGACATGCGTTTCTAACTACATGAAGCTTAGAATAAATTTATATTACCGGGAGATTTACAGTGTTAATTTTAAACAGAGCCTTATATTAAGTTGTGAATTTTAGGGGAAAGTTACTACAACCATTGTGATTAACCGAAACAGGCAAGAAATTGTAATATTCAGAAACTTAAGTGGATACATTTTAGTACAGTATATTTTTTAAACGTTTATCTTATTCTTAACCGTATGTTCCAATTATAAGACGATTGCGTTTATTTTACAATGTCGTGAATTTAATTCCTATATAAAACGGATCGCTCGGGGGAAAATCTGGGGCACTCTAATCCTATTACTTGGGGCTTTAGGAAGCGCAACGTGCCATCTGAAATTGTATATTTGGCATGAAGTATCACAACTGCATCGTGGTTATTGTTTGGCTCCTCTTTTATCCGGATGCCGCATAACTCCGTTCCACATTCAATTCAATTAAATTTGAAAACACAACAGTTACAAGATTGTAGCACTTGTACACTTTACGATGCCCTCTTTAAGTCGAACCGTTTTCTTTTCACTTGGTGTTTATTATTGTAATATTATTACTAACTCGTAACTTAAAAACGTGTAATAATAAATTTAGAATTATTGTAAAATATTATAATATGAGGGACGGGGATGCTAGAGTGTATATTTTTTATGTGGAAAGGGGATAAGAGTTATGAATATTCTTGAGTTGATATGTATGTAATGGCTATGCCAAATAAATGTTGTGTTTTTTTTTTTTGTAGAATATTCGTGTCCTTATTTTTAATAAACACTTTGATTTGCAAATAGATTGGATCCGTAATACCAAGGTTGTTTATTTTGTAGCTCGGAGATAGCTTCGGCGGGTCTGACGATAGTCGGGCCCCAGGAGGCCGGCAAGTGGTCCCTCTGGGCCCTCACCGTCTCCAGTAATGGGGGACTACGATTCTCTTCGCCCGTCGGCGTTCAGGTGTTTCGACCCCTGCAGGCCGAGTTCCATCTACCGCCAACGTTGAGGGTGCGCGAAACGCTTGAGGTCGATATCAAGATTGGCAATAACATCAACTCCTGCATGGATGTAAGTAGGATTTCCTCTGAGTCAGCGGTTTAGCTTTAACTTCGTTATGCCCGGGATACGGGATGGGAAAATAAACAAAGAAACTAGTTTAAAGCTGGCCTGAATATAAACGTATACCCTATATTTACTTATCAAGGGGATTTCATCATTGACAACATACCTACATTGTATATACAACATTTATTTATTATAACGTTATTTAAGACCGGTGTCATTTATTACTAAAAAAGATACACCACATATATTTCAGAATTGTAATCAGTGACTCGAAAACTGATTTATTATATAATTTTATTAATAATTTTTATAGGCGTTGTTGTATAATATATGTAACGTAAATTATTATTTTTGATCATGAATCCGTCATAGGATTGATTTGAAAAAATTACACAATGTTTATAACAAAATGACAATGAAAAAAGGAAATTCTCTATCTAGACATGTTTTTCCTTGTATTTATTTTTAATTTTATGATATGTGTATAATTTTCAGAATTCAAAAATTTGATGTTTTGCTATTTTTTGTATAGCGAATAGTGACTTTATATAAACTTTTATTCGCTACGATGTTAATAATTAAGGCAAATGAATGAATGAAGCTTCGTTCGAAAGCTAAATAAATAGGCTACATGATGAAATGTGTATAATTTTCAAAATTCAAAAATTTGATTTTTTACAATTTTTAGTATCGCGAATAGTGATTTTATATTAACATTTATGCGCTACGACGTTAATAATTAAGAAAAATTAATTAATCAAACTTCGTTCGAAAGCTAAATAAATAGGCAACATGATGATATGAGTATAATTTTCGAAATTAAAAAATTTGATTTTTAACAATTTTTTGTATCGCGAATAGTGACTTTATATAAACTGTTATGCGATACGACGTTAATAATTAAGGCAAATTAATGAATCAAGCTTGTTTCGAAAGCTAAATAAATAGGCAACATGATGTGATGTGTATAATTTTCAAAATTAAAAAATTAGATTTTTTACAATTTTTAGTATTGTGAATAGCGACTTTATATAAACTTTTATGCGCTACGACGTTAATAATTAAGGTACATTAATGAATCAAGCTTCCTTCGAAAGCTAAATAAATAGGCAGCATGATGATATCTGTATAATTTTCAAAATTCAAAAATTTGATTTTTTACAATTTTTAGTATCGCGAATAGTGAGATTTATGTAAACTTTTATGCGATACGACGTTAATAATTAAGGCAAATTAATGAGTCAAGCTTCTTTCGAAAGCTAAGTAAATAGGCAACGTGACGAAATGTATATTATTTTCAAAATTCAAAAATTTTATTTTTTACAATTTTTTGTATTGCGAATAGTGACTTTATATAAACTTTTATTCGCTACGATGTTAATAATTAAGTCAAATTAATGAATCAAGCTTCTTTCGAAATCTAAATAAATAGAAAACGTGATGAAATGTGTATAATTTTCAAAATTCAAAAAATTTATTTTTTACAATTTTTAGTATGTTGAATAGCGACTTTATATAAACTTTTATGCGCTACGACGTTAATAATTAAGGTAAATTAATGAATCAAGCTTGTTTCGAAAGCTAAATAAATAGGCAACATGATGATATGTATATAATTTTCAAAATTCAAAAATTTAATTTTTTACAATTTTTTGTATCGCGAATAGAGACTTTATATAAACTTTGATGCGCTACGACGTTTATAATTAAGGTAAATTAATGAATCAAGCTTCTTTCGAAATCTAAATAAATAGGCAACATGATGGTATGTGTATAATTTTCAAAATTCAAAAATTTGATTTTTTACAATTTTTTGTATCGCGAATAGTGACTTTATATAAACTTCTATGCGATACGACGTTAATAATTAAGGCAAATTAATGAGTCAAGAACACATTAGTGCACCAGATACCCGAAGAAAATTGGAAAATTTTCAGTATAAGTTCTTTTTTTCGGCGACAAAGTCGAACAAATTTCATTATTATTATTTGTGACCATGGATCCATCATACAATTAAATTGAAAAAATTACACAATGTTTATAACAAAATGGCAATGGAAAATAGAAAGTATCTATCTTGACATATTTTTCCTTCTATTTATTTTTTATTTTAAACTTTTACGCTCCTATCTTGATATGCCGATTTTGGAGGTTGTGTCGATACAAAAATTATGCAACATATTTTGTTTAATTTTTTTTACTGATCTTAGTGCAGACCATATCAGTGCACCAGATACCCGAAGGAAATTGGAAAATGTTGATTATAAGTATTTTTTTTCGGCGACCAAGTCGAACAAATTTCATTATTATTATTTTTGACTATGGATCCGTCATACAATTGATTTGAAAAAATTACATAACGTTTATAACAAAGTGATAATGGAAAATGGAAAGTCTCTATCTTGACATATTTTTCTTTATATTTATTTTTTATTTTTAACTTTTACGCTCGTATCTTGATATGCCGATTTTAGAGACTGGCTCGATAAAAAAATTATGCAACATATTTTGTTTAATTTTTTTACTGATCTTGATGCAAATCATATCAAGGCGCCAGATGCCTAAAGGAAATTGAAAAATTTTGATTTAGGTATTTTTTTTTTCGGCGACCAAATCGAACAAATTTCATTATTATTATTTTTGACCATGGATTCGTCATACATATAATTTGAAAAAATTACACAACATTTATAACAAAATGACAATG
The DNA here is from genome assembly GCA_963942505.1 of Lordithon lunulatus. Classification (NCBI taxonomy): domain Eukaryota; kingdom Metazoa; phylum Arthropoda; class Insecta; order Coleoptera; family Staphylinidae; genus Lordithon; species Lordithon lunulatus. The sequence goes on from OZ012669.1 coordinate 12,844,795, forward strand.
GAAAATAGAAAGTCTCTATCTTGCTAATAAAATGATAATAGAAAATGGAAAGTCTCTATCTTGACATATTTTTCCTTCTATTTATTATTTATTTTAAACTTTTACGCTCTCGATATTTTAGAGGCTGAGTCGATAAAAAAATTATTGAACATATTTTGTAGGATAGGAGCGTAAAAGTTAAAAATAAAAAATAAAAAATAAATAGAAACAAAGATATGTCAAGATAGAGACTCCATTTTCCATTATCATTTTGTTATAAACGTTTTTCAAATCAATAGTATGATGGTCAAAAATAATAATAATTAAATTTGTTCGAATAGGTCGCCGAAAAAAAATTACTTTTGCACCAGGATTAGTAAAAAAATTAAACAAAATATGTTGCATAATTTTTTTATCAACCCAGCCTCTAAAATCGGCATATCTAGATAGGAGCGTAAAAGTTAAAAATAAAAAATAAATAGAAGGAAAACCTCTAAAATCGGCATTTCGAGATAGGAGCGTAAAAGTTAAAAATAAAAAATAAATAGAAGGAAATATATGTGAAGATAGAGACTTTCCATTTTCCATTGTCATTTTGTTATAAATATTGCGTAATTTTTTCAAATCAATTGTATGACGGATCCATGGTCTAAAGTAATAATAATTAAATTTGTTCGACTTGGTCGCCGAAAAAAAATATTTATAATCAAAATTTTCCAATATCCTTTGGGTATCTGGTGCACTGATATGTTTTGCACGAAAATCAGTAAAAAAATTAAACAAAATATGTTGCATAATTTTTTTATCAACCCAACCTCTAAAATCGGCATATCGAGATAGGAGGGTAAAAGTTAAAAATAAAAAATAAATAGAAGGAAAAATATGTCAAGATAGGAACTTTCCATATTCCATTGTCATTTTGTTATAAATATTGTGTAATTTTTTCAAATCAATTGTATGACGGATCCATGGTAAAAAGTAATAATAATTAAATTTGTTCGACTTGGTTGCTGAAAAAAAAATACTTATAATCAAAATTTTCCAATTTCCTTTGGGTATCTGGTGCACTGATATGTTTTGCACCAAAATCAGTAAAAAAAGTAAACAAAATATGTTGCATAATTTTTTTATCAACCCAGCCCCTAAAATCGGCATATCGAGATAGGAGCGTAAAAGTTAAAAATAAAAAATAAATAGAAGGGAATATATGCGAAGATAGAGACTTTTCATTTTCCATTGTCATTTTGTTATAAATATTGCGTAATTTTTTCAAATCAATTGTATGACGGATCCATGATCAAAAGTAATAATAATTAAATTTGTTCGACTTGGTCGCCGAAAAAAAATACTTATAATCAAAATTTTCCAATTTCCTTTGGGTATCTGGTGCACTAATATGTTTTGCACCAAAATCAGTAAAAAAATTAAACAAAATATGTTGCATAATTTTTGTATCAACCCAGCCTCTAAAATCGGCATATCGAGATAGGAGCGTAAAAGTTAAAAATAAAAAATAAATAGAAGGATATATTTCCTGAAGATAGAGACTTTCGATTTTCTATTGTCATTTTGTTATAAATATTGTGTATTTTATTCAAATCAATCGTATGATGAATTAATGATCAAAAATAATAATTTACATTACAACATATATCATACAAGAACGCCTATAAAAAATATTTAATAAAAATATATAACCGCTCTGATCTTCCTCCAGTCTTGTTTTAATTATCTATCTCAGCCTATTTTCCAGTACTGCCTCATATATATATATATATATATATATATATATTTAGTTATACAATATATTGTGATATTGTGGCAATAAAATTTAAAAAGTCATCTAAGCTATAATATATATTTGCATGTAACATATGTTTGGGTGAATAAAGAATCAAGAAATTACTTTTTACACTCGGTAATAGAGTGTAAAAAGTAATTTCTTTATTTTATTATATTATTCGTATTACCTCTGATAAACTGTTTAATATTTTAGTAGCCATATATAAATATGACTTGTTGTCTACTATATTTACTATCATCTGACTAGTATAAAAATCAACTAACCGAATTCTCATACGCTGTTTATAAGGACCACTACGTGAATCCAAAATGATATTATTAACTCCCTTGAGTAGAGTACAAAAGAAGTCAACTATCCATTTCATGTGAAAGAAAGTTTTTTTTTATTAAGGCCCTTCTCTCCCTCTTCGCTGGCCGAACTTATTCAATATATAAAAAGTTCTTGCACTTACTCGCCCGCGCACGCACACCACTTTCCATAAATAGGACTTGACGTCGCCCCTTCGAAAAGATAACTTAATCAATTAAATCGTTACCTCTTCAGCAATAACGCGAAAATGGAGCTAGAAAAATTCATCAGAACTTTAAAACTAATTTGTGGCAAAAATGTATATGCAATTTCCAACATCTTGAAATAAGCGACGACGAAAAAATATATATACAATCCCCGGGTGAATCTCGGTGCGAGGTTTAATATCAAATCTCAAGGGTGTGGACTCCGGGGGAAATCTCAAGATGGATTCGAGTGCTCAATAATTCAATCTATAGATTTTGAGACACACTAGGTATAGAGTGTATTATATTAAATAGTTATAAACATACATTAAATACCGTTAGACTTTAAAGTATAATATTATTGAAATTAATATTTATATATATATATATATATATATATATATATATATATATATATATATATATATTCCTTCTGACTATTGGTCTATACGCAAGTCTTTTTATAATTTATTTTTTGTACTCATGTCCCAAGACAAATCATTTCCCGCATTGATTTGGGTGCGGGAAATACTACTTCCCGCACTAGTGTGTATTATGAATTACAGTATGTGCTAGGTTTTATTTTCTGGAGTGTTTCCCCATCCAACCACGCGTGTCACGTCCTGATTTAGTAGTTGTTTGTGAATTTTGTCCTGTCAGTTGGTTCTCGGGCATCGTTTTGTCCCATGATGTAGCGTCTTGTTCTCAGCATACTCTACATGTTGTTTTTTCTTTTTTCTTTGTTTCCACATAACTGGGCGCCATGTGTATGTATGTCCTATCATTTCAATCTGGAAACATATGGCCCAGATCGCTTCTTAATATGCTACTGGGATTCTTTGGTTTTCTTTTGTAACAAAGCGAGTAATACGTTACCGACTGGGCCTATGGCTTAAAGTGCCTTCCGAATCACCGTGGAGCGCAGATGTTCCAACTAGGATGCATGCAAACGCGACACCGAGTTTTGAACTCGGATCCTGCAATTTCACCGGTCGTCTATGCGCTCCGTTATGTTGTTGTATGTTGCTTTTTCTTTGTTTACCCAGAATTGGTTGGCTTACTTATCGTTCGTATATTTATATGCCTTTTGTTTATCACTATGGGCTGGTACGGGCTTATTGTTTCTTGTTCTACTTGCCGCTTTGGATGTGCACAATTCTACCTCGGTCCTTGCAACCGGCGGCGCACAACCGCGATACTGCACGCCTATGAGTGACTAGTAATGTTAAACCATGCTAAACGAAAGCGCCTATCATCTCAGGGGTGGCCAACTTTTGTATACATAGGATCTCCTGTTTATCTTGATAATGTGTCGCAATCGACTTGTTGTCATAAGCGTAATCTAAGTTGGAGATGTGAAATACATACTATGTTTATAGACTGTGTTTTAGTAAGAGCTATGTGTATATAAGCAAAATAATTGTTAAAATATACGTTAAAATATCGCGAGCGATCGATCAAAATTGGCTTGGCGATCGACTTGTTGGCCATCCCTGCTATATACAATGTGTAATGACTTCATAATTAGTTAGAACTAGAAATATACTATATAGTGATTAAATATAATGGATCATTGGGCTCTCTAGACCTATATACTATGATAAATTAAATGACGTATATTGTCTGTGACATTTAGCATTTCCGCTTTTTGCCCAAAATTGCACCGTTCAAATCGCATCGGTCAGTAATACATAAAACAATATTTACATTCTTTCCATTGATCAAATTACTCTGTATGCCAAGAAACCTATCTTGAATAGAATTAACCAGAAGCGCACTATTAGGCATGCATGGTTGTGAAAACTGTGCAACAAAGTCTTTACATATGACCTTAATAGTGAAATAAAATTTTTGGTTGTTCTCCCACTGGTAAATATCCTGTGCCGTCCAAAAATACTGGCCTCCAACATATAACTGTTTCACCCAGAAATAATGGCTTTTGAACAGCAGTACATGCGTTGTGAACTGTTGTTGAAATTTGATGTTGACAAACCCATCAATGTGAAATTGGCCCTTGTGTTTATCACAAATATGGTCTCTAATGAGACGTCGTTCGCCAATCCACCCACATGTGTTAATCTGGCAGTTTATTTCTTCCCCAGGGCACTGATATTTATGATCCTTTGCGGTCAATGGTAATGGACGTTTGCATTTTGGGCATGTCATTTGTATTTTCTCAATTAGTTCTTCTACTACATAATTTCTTGCTTGGGTAAATAATGCTTTACAGAGTGTACATTCGTTTAGATTCACTATACATGAGCAACATACACTGTGGCCGCTAGCACATTGTTTTACTGGCGGGAGCAAGTATTCCTTACAAACTGGGCATTTTAGTTGTCCCAAAACTTGCAATTTCAACAGCTCTAGCTCAGACATTTCTATAACTATTAAAAACAATAATTATTATTGAGTTGTATGTGAAGTACCTGAATACTTGCAGTTGCTACAGCAATAGTGATGTTGGTTGCACAGATGTGTTTTAGTTTATGTTTTGTTTTTAGTTGAACAGCTGGTTGTAATGGTATCTCGTTATTAATACAAATATATATCTATTGTAATATAGTTTTTTATCTTTGTATCGCAAATATATGATAAAGGATAACATGGTGTATTCATATGGCCCATTAAAAATAACGTTATCATTTTTCATATTAGCTATACGTACTTGATTTTGTTAGTTTTTGATACGAAAACAGGTTTCATTGTCATATTTATAATAAAATAATGTTCATTGGCTATATCAGATTTTTTTATAATTAGAATTATATTTCTGTATGAAAAGTAAATTTTAGTCGGATGTTGAAAGATCAATATTAAGGCATGTTTATGTATGCTTCAATGAATGCTGAGCCATACAAACATTGACACGGAAATATTTTCGGGGAACGTGTGTTTGCCAGCTTAATATTTACAATTTCAATGGCCCTACTAAAACACTAATTTTCGAGAACAGTTCGAATTAATAATACTGTATGTGATACAAACATTACTTTTACAAACTGTTTTCTATTGTAATAAATATATGTTTTTTTTGTCGACAAACACATCCATCTAAAATACATGTATATCTTCCAGATAACTGCGTTACTTGCATTAAGCGAAGGAGCACAATTTCTTAGTAATGGTTTGCTATATGTCACGGAACGCCTTCGTCTAGGACCACATGGGGCCACTTCGCTAGTCGTACGTCTACTTGTAACCACTCCAGGACTTAAAAATATGACGGGTAAGTGCACTACCATTGCATTTATTTTATTTGCTTATAAGTATGCATCTACTGTAATGGATGTTTGCATAGTTGCACTCATTGCACTATAGCTAACATGTAGAATTTTAACTAAAAGTATTATATAAACTATCAATACAAATATACAGGGTGTTTTATAACTTGAGCGCAAAAATGAAACGCCTCGGTAGAAAAGGTAATTTTAAGCGAAATAAGAAGATGTATCCTAAAACACTTCATTTGCGAATATATCTAGGAACAATGAAGAATTGAAAATAGTTATATGTATTTCTTCATACATGTTTAATGAGCTGAAATATAAAATTTCTAAAGCTCCGAAATATTGATGAATACCAATATGCCAAAATCTTGATATCCTTTAATAGAATATTCCATTCAAAAAACTTGCCGTAACTATCTACGCTCTCCTTCTGGTTGCACCTGAGCACATCCTCCAAATCAAAACCAGATTAATGCCCAAAAATCACGAAGCATTTTCAATAAAAGCAATATAGATTTTATATAATCTGTTAATCAAAAAAATTAAAAATCTCTGGTTCATACAACAAAGGAATTTAGTAATAAATTTAAAAAATATACCTTTATAAGGCATACAACATTCCTTCGATAAAGAAACTAGCCCAAAAACAATACAATAAGAAATATATAGAATCTTTATAAGGCTATGAGCCGTGAGGCTTTTCCGCCGGTCAAGGGAGAAGCTCAGTGGAGTTTAATTACCTGGTATTTACCTTAACTTCACAGAGAACCTCTGAAAAACTGTGAAAGGTGATCTAACTCAGGCTCCCCAATGCTCAGTACGAGACGGATGAGGCCTCTAACCACTCGATCACTGAGCTGGGCTAGAAAAAAATAATATTTATATTCTATTATATGTATGTCCTTCTCCTCCATATTAGACCCACTCTGTCCATGCCAATTTCCTCTTACATGTTAGCCTCTTGTAGATTTTCACGCATTCCTAACGATTGATTTACCTTTCTTCAATCTTCAACCCACTCTGCTTTCACACCCGCACCTTCATTTCTAAGATGCCACCACGATTCGTCCCCTTTACTACACAGCACACACGCGGTATATCCAGCCCCATCTACACTTTTCTATCTCTTCACGCTATTGCCATACATACTATGTCCTCCCTGCTTCACTCCCATCCCTGGTCAAATAGCTCGGGAGTTTACGCGCAGCTTGCCACTCTGCATGGCCAGGGTTATGAGTATCAGCTCTCAGCTATTCTAGTCTGCCTTTCTTGCCGCTCAATATCCCACATTCTCTTTATTTCCTTACTACCTCAGTACCTAAACTACCTATTTTCCTCAACTCACACCTCATACATCCTTCCTCTATCATTTTTCCATCTACCTCTCACATACCACCCGCACCAGTATTTTCTCGAATAACTCCTGTAATCGTTCTTCAAACTTGACAACCCTTATACACGACTCCCATCACATGCTCATCCAGTTCGTCTCCTCTAACAGCACCGCCCTCGGTGTTGACTTTTCGAGACCTTGTGTTATACTCAAGCGATGCCCAATTGTCTGGGCAAATAAGCCAATCGGTCGTTAAGTAGCAATGAACCCCTAATGACTCATCAATCCATTGTCGGCCGGTCATTACGAATCGATCAGAAAAAGTGATTAGGCCCAGAGGATTGAACAGATGAGAAGAGGAACACCACTGGCGAGAGTACCCTCAGAAGAGACAGTTGCGTATCGACCAAGAAGTCACACACACACACACACACACACATATATTACAGTCTTCACCAACACAACATTTACAACTCCAAACACCACCTAACAACATTATTTGTAGTCCTCAGTTATTGAGGTGATGGCAGCGACCCTTCCAATACCGTCCGACGATGTTACAAGAAGTAAACAGTTGGTATATAGCGGGGGTTCCACTCAACATTAGCGGCATCTTCAGGGTAACCATTGCATTGGCGGTGTCATCTGCACGGATTTTCCACGTATCCACATTATTTTGGTACCAACTGTGGTTCTTCCACTGTTATACATCAAGCTGTTCAGGAACCGTTGTTGCTATATTTCCATTACATTCCATTACTTCCACTCCATGCAACAGTATACGTTTTATACATGCATCCCAGATCTTGCATGCTATTCCGAGGTTACCGCTCTATAATATCTCTTATTTTCTCCTTGCTGTCCCCCAAGCCATTTTCGCTTTCGCCTGCATACACTCCATATGCATCCTAAACCCTCCTCCAAATACGAACCAAAAGCCCAAATATTTAAAGCCATTCATTCTCTCAATCACTGTTCTCTTCCATTTCGGCTCCTCCACTCTACCTCTCCTTCCCATATTGATAAACATCCTTCATTTTGGAATTCTTGATTTATCACTAGCCCCCACCTATCTAGGTATCTTCCCATAGTTTCTAACATTTCTTGCATATCTTCTACTCTCCTGGCTACGTGCACTACGTCGTCCGCATACGCCAACATCTACTCCTCCGTTCTACCTACCACAAACCCTCCCACCTGTCTTTTCCTCAGCATCTCCTGCAACTCACTTGTGTACACGTTGAAGAAGAGGGCTCTTCGCGGGCACCCCTGCCCTACTCCTACATTCACACTAAACTGTTTTCAAAACTACTCCATTCACTTTACAACTTCTCCCCTAGGCACTTAACCATATGCCGCTTTCAGACCCACCAACAGAGCATACATTTCCCTTTGCATTCTAGCGCTTCCTCCACCGTTTTGAAAATTTGCTCCCTCGCCCTAATCTCTTCTTGAACCCACCCTGATATTCCGGTTGGAGCCCATTTCTTTACACTACACTATCCAATCCGTTCTTTATCATTATCATCATCACCACCTTATATCCCCACTCATCACAGTGATCTGCCTATAGTTCAAGGCTACTCCCCCTTTATGAACCGGGGCTACCACACTCACCCATCACTTTTTCGGCACCTTTTTTACATCCTATTTATGACTTGCAGCAGCTTCTCCCTTCCTTCCATCGGAATCCATTATCTTCCTTCCTGGCTGGTCACTATATCATGCGAGCTTCTGTCTCTCATCTTTACATTTTGTCTCTATCTCCAGTTCGCCTAGTATCTCCGTTAGCTCCTTCCGATTCTTGTTGCAGTATACTGTCCGCACCCACACAGCCCTTCTATCTATATTGATTTTCCCTATCACAATTCCGTAGCTTCCCTCAGCGACTCTCTGCTCCATTCTCCCATTAACTTCCTAACAATTTTTGATCTCGTAGTATATTCTGTCTCTTTCTTCAACAAAGAGATCGTCCTTGCCAGGATCTCAGTCCCTCCTCGTTTCTTTGGGTTAGGTGGAGCCAATAGAGGTGGCGTGTGTGGCCAAGTGGTCATATAAGATGCGTGCGTGAGGTCCATATTGCTGAGATTATGGGTGTTACGGCATTATTGCTAGAGGCTGCAGTGCGCTAGGGCTGGAAAGATCAACTGCAAGATATATAAGATATATAGTACTGAGAGAAAGAAAGAATAGGATGAATGACGGATAGATGGCTGCGGCAATAGTGATGAAGTATGACAGAATGGTAGCCATAATGAGTTATGGTCAATATGTTTAGGAATGTGTACAAAAATGGTGAATTGATGTGTGGAACTAAATGTATATAGCTGGTTTTTTTGGGTTAGCGTTGCGTTGCCCCAGGTCGGGACTACGTAGAGCAGCTAGGCCTGCAACACCGGTACTAGCAGTTCCCTCGCTCGAACCCCGTATGTTTGGGAGCAGTCCGGCTAGGGTGACTTTCCGAGTGGTTTCCAGTACTTGGGAGGCGTAACTAGGGCTGTTTTCCAGTACTGTGTCCAGATATTTGATCTTTCTTGCCACTAATAGTTCCTGTCGCATAAGTTGGATTTTGGTGGCTGCCTGCCCTCCAGGTGAAGAGCGGGCGGCCTCAGTTTTTGCCACCGTGACGCTTAGCCCGGTGGCCTCCATCCAGTCCACCATTATTTTAACGGCTTCTCTGGTTTTATTGAGTCTCGTCTATTTCCTGTGCCCGGGCGACTAGGGTAACCATTACATAGTTCCTTCGCTTTCACCAGGATCCCTTATTTGTCTCCATGAGGAAATTTGTCACACTGACTGCTTGAATTCATCCCTTCCGCAATCCGTACTGCCGGTGGTGTAGCCCTTCAATCGCCTAGACTTCGGCAATACCATCTGCGGTTCTACAACCTTCGTCGTCCTGTCCAACAGACACAGAGGACGGTATGCTTTTGGGTCGTTGGTCTGATTCCTTGATTTTGGTATGCGATTTTCCGCTTCCTCGCGAATTTTCCTGATTGAAGGCACCTATTGGCTATAGCTGTAATGTCTGGGGTCACTGCTGAGTCGTCGTCGCAATGAATATCGGCATTCCTGCTAACTTATTTTTATTTTGGAACACCAGACCCAGTTTTCCAATTTCACCAATGTGGACCTAGGATTATGTTCTTCAATAGCACCTACTCGTGTTCTTTTAAATATCCTTATTCTTGCAGTCTAGTGATTACTACATTATAGTGAAGAGGCTAGAGCGGTTCTTCAAGCTTCCCATTTATAGTTGTGTGTTGAATAGGTTGGATGTCTTTAATCTTCACAAGGACTTTATACTCCAGATCATTTTATCTATTTCCATAGTAGATTTATTAACGATATCCGAAGATATTTACTATAGGAGGCGTTCTCCTATCCGGCATCTAGGGAGGCGCTCGTTGGGTGATGGGTTGCCAGTCACCCGCAACGACAAAACCAAAGATATTTACTATATCAGTGTCTCGTTGCCAACTCCAGCCTCCTGCTGTTGACAAATTTTTGATTTGGTTCCTCCACTTTAAAGAGCAATTTCTCGCCCTACGGGCAAGCCCCCCCCCCCCCCCATACAATCCATGTCGGTTTAGTCCGCCTCGGGTATTTTATTTCCCTGATACCTACTATATCTGGAGGCGTTCTCCTATCCGGCACCTGGGGAGGCGCTCGATGTTTGAGAGGTTGCCAGTCACCCACACGGACAAATCCAAGTATTATTCAATTTATTGGTGGGAACGCTGGAGGGAGTGTTAAGAATGGGGAAAGCGCCGGGATAATAGGCAGAGAAAAGTTTGGTCTTTGTCATACGTGGACGGTAATTACAGCAAAGTACTTCAGTCAGATAAAAGAAATGACAAAAAGGCTAGAGCGGTTCTTTGGGAGGCGGGAGCTGGAAGCAAATGTAAAAAATAACAATGTGGATGTGTCACAGGCGAATGTAATAACGTTTTATATGAGAAAGTACAGTGCTTCAAGTACCTTAGATTCATGTTCGCTGAAATTGGGAAACTTTAAGAGTACATCCGATATGTCACGCATAGGGCGGTAATAGATTGAGTGAATTGTAATCGGTCTCTTTGTTGTCTCTATCCTGACACTGGTAGTCTTTATGGTGTTCCAGTTCGGGGGAGGCATGAAGCAGTATTTGATACACTTTTCACGTAAATTGCTTTCCTTTTCTGTCCTGTCGGCATTATTTATGCATGGAGTAATGTGGGATGTTCAATTTATGTAGGTGTTTTCATGTGTTTCACCCACAAGCATCATGTCGATTTTGTATTGGTGCCTGTATTGCTTCAGTTCCGCTTTCTTGGTAACAAAGCAATTGGCATTTCAATATGAAATGTTAAGGTTGTTCACTGTCTTTTGTGCATTCATTTTGTGGTGTATTTGGTTATGATGTTGTCGGTTGTATTCAGAAAGTTCTTGTTTTCCTCCATGGATGGTTTCTTAGCTAAGAATTGGATGATTAGGTCGCCTATGATGCTTGCTAATTCATCCGTTGGTTTTTTTGAAGTGTTGCCTTTGGAGGCGTTCGTGTTTTCTTTGTTCTTATTTACGTATTGGGGCTCATTCGTGGCTGTACTGCTGCTACTATTTGGATCAATTAGACAAAATGAAGACATTTCAAATTTTATTGGACCGTTTAATTTAATAATACCCGCAGTCTTTTATTAAACTACAATTTACACCCCAATCAATTTAAATTAAACTTAAAACACATTTATCATTTACTTTCATCTAGTACTCAATATATGTATGTGCTGAGGTGTAAAAGAAGTGTCCATCGATCGTGATGAGTTCAACTAAGATTGAACGCCCGGACCTACCTACCTACATAAAATATTCCGTTTGCTCTGATCGATTATTTTAGAGAAGATTGATTCGATTCACTCGACGTCTCTAATTGATGGCTCGGACCTGTGCCAAATAATTCTTCACATTTTCCCTTTACTATGCGATATTTTAAACGATCCGGGTTTTAAATTAAATTGTAAAGTTCACGGAGTGCTTTTTGCGGCAGCTGTTGAAATAATCGGACCAAGAGAAAATGCGAAATTTTCGCTATACACACACACACCCATTTAACCACAATTTGCGCGCCGGCTTCATTATTTGTAGTTGTAGGGTTCCGCTGGGACTACAACTTTGCGCTTAAAACTTTTTATCTGCCCCCTTCAAATAATGGAGTTTGGGCCGAAATGTGGAGCATGGAATTAGTTTGCGCTAATTAGGGCACTGATAAAACAGAAAATCGAATGTTATCTAAATTTTATAAAACGTTAAATATTTCATTTGCATATAATCAATCTTTATTTAGCTATCGACATATTCATGGGTATTTCCACACAATCTTTATTAGTCTATTGGCCAGTGGATTTTCAATTGAATTTATATTATATATAAATTTACTGTATTTTTATATATTCTATTAATAATTTGAAAGGTTGTTAATTGGAAAAAAACAACAGTAATAGCCTGTCTGTTTTTTATTACCCTACTAGAAATTTTTATGGTGGCTCTTTATCCGTGAAGATTTACAGTAATTGGCTTTTCTTGTGGAAACTCGATGTGTGTCGCAATAAATAGCTAATGATCATTTCCTTTTTCCATTGCAGTTGAAGTGAATGGTTATAGCAGCCCATCTTGCGAGGGCTCCGAAGGTGTTAGTAACACGACGTTAGCAGGGGCGGTCGTTAGATCGGCCACCGTCAACGTTCAACCCGAGGGTATCATTAAGACGGACACGGAGAGCGCCTATTTCTGCGCTAATGGTAAGCTAAAACGACTACGTACGGTTAAAGTTCGGAATAAATGTTGTGTTAAATGTTTAAAGCATTCTGTGGTTGGAACTTATATTGCAAGAACAAGCTAGAGCAGCAATATGTGTAATTATGCAAGTATCCTATGTTATTTCTCTAGCAAACTGTGGCTGAGGACTCTAATGAAATATTGATGTTAATATAACTCAACAGTTAAATACTCCATTTATTTGCTGAAATATTTGTAGCAAATTTAATTTAAAACATGACATTTTGTAGATATTTGAAGATTACTCTCTGTATTTCATTAGAACACAATTAAATGAATATATCATTTGATAGATCATAAGTTGTACAAATGTTCATCAAATGACGATTAAATTAATTCACACACTATCAGTTCTTGATAGACCACCATTGATAAATGTTATTATGCTAGATATATTATATATCTACTGTAACCTGTACTGACATAGTTTCTTGTAGTGCTATCAGGGAAAGCCAAAGTCTAGTTGAGGGTGGCTAGACTTTGGTTTTTCCTGATAGCTCCCAAGTATGCTACTGTGAGATTTCGTTAACTGATTTTTACGTCGTTAGTTTGCAAGTACTACAAAAAAAGTAAAACAAAATAGTACAATATCAGTATCGGAAATTAACCATATTACTATTGTATATTCTACTTTTCAGGATATTAAATAAATAACGAAATTTTTGCTTATGTTAGTTATATAATTTTTAGTTTTGTGTTGTTGTGTATTCAGATTACCAGACTTATATATTTATGGAAACAAATGTACGTGTTAGGATAGTAAAGAAGTACTAAAAGTGGCGAAACATAAATAATTCATGCAAAATTATGCATGCTGTATAAATTAAATATTCCATTATTTATTTGCAGAGAATATGATAATATCAACTGCAGACAGCTTTAAATATGAATGGATCGGTGCGCCCAGGAACAAGGATGGTATTATAATGGAGCTAAAAGCGGGCACATCTAAGAGCGTCGGGCCAGTTCATATTGCTTTAGCGAACAGTCATTATTCCAACGATAAGATGTACAGAGTCTCGGTGGGAGATGCAGATAATACGATTACGTGGATCGGTAGAGGAAAACATGGTAAGTATATACATTATTACGATCAATATGGTTGATACTAAGATATCTTACTTTATTATAAATTATGAATATATACATTTACCGGCACAAAATTCGTACCTTTACTTTATATATATATATATATATATATATATATATATATATATATTGTTGAAATTAGAAACCCTGGTTTCTAGCTCATTAGGGTCATGCAGCAATAAAACGCTATTTTTATTTGTTCTTCTGCAACAAATAAAAATAGCGTTTTATTGCTGCATGACCCTAAGGAGCTAGAAACCACGGTTTCTAATTTCAACTATATATGTATATATATATATATATATATATATATATATATATATATAACAATAGATTAAATTTTGTACCGGTATATTTATTAATATATTCCTCCTTTATACTTGTTATATCTATATTTACATCCTTACACCAATAATACGGTAGATAGGCATTCGATTAAATAAATAAAATATGTATCATATTTTGTTTATGATGTAATAGACTGTTGTCAATAAAGGCATATTATTATCATAAGACAGTTCCTTACATTAATGGTCAATATTCATTATAGAGTATGGTGTGCAGCTGACAAGTTTGGAGACGTTAGGGATCCTTTCACAAGATGAATGGAGGACGTTCTGGCTAACATGGGAGAAAAATACGATTTGTTTCGGCAAGGGCGCCGTTTTGTACAATGACACGCTGCTTAAATGGAAAATGGATAAAAAAGTGAGGATCCAGCAAATTGGCTTTGCGTCGTCGTGGGGTAGCTTGGCTGAGTTTAGGTAACATAAAATATTTATTTTATATTTTGTTGGGTGAATTGTTATAAAAACTGCATTATTCTGTCGGCACTTCCACCATTATTGGTGCAATCAATCAAATAAGGGGTGAATGAGACTAGTGTTGCGTAAAATTAAAAATGGAAACCATATCCTCGCCCTGGCATTGACGTACTCTTAAATTAATGACCCTGACTATGCTTTTCTTTTCTATACAAGTCTATCGATAACAACTTACTTATATCTTATATTGATTTTTTTAATTGTTTCGTGTAATTATATACCGAACTTATATCAGTGAGTACAAACGCCATCATCCATTGCGTTTTTAAACTCCACAATACTTAGTTATTGTGGAGTTTAAACGCAATTGCGAATTAATTTTTGCGAAACGCAGATAGAAGCTTTTATATACAGATTTATGTACATACAACAAAATCTGGCGTGGACAATGCACATTACTTTATCATAACTATCATAATAATTAAAATAAAATATAATCTTATGAAATATCTGTTTTTTAAGAAATTAAATATTTTTTATTTTATATTTTTCATTATTTCTATAATTTTTTCCTCGATTAAAGCACCTTACATTGTGAATAATACTGTCATTCTTAGTACCATCAGTATTTGCTTCAATCCTCCTTCAATATTTATCAAGTAATTAATTATTCGGATAAACATCAGTATTTTCTTCATTCAGATAGAAGCTCTTATCTACAGATTATGTATATACAAAAAAAAACTGGCGTGGTCAATATACATTACATTATCATAAGTATCATAATAATTAAAATAGAATATATTTTTATGAAATATCATGTTTTTAAGAAATTAAATATTTTTTATTTCATATTTTTCATTATTTCTATCATTTTTTCTTGATTAAAGCACCTTACACGGTCAATAATACTGCCTACCTGCTAGTACTATCAGTATTTGCTTGAATCCTCCTTCAATATTTATCAAATAATCAATTATCCGGATCAACATCAGCATTCTCTTCATTCCATCATTACTATACCTTACACGATCAGTAATACTGTCAGTATTGAAAATTTTAAACATGTTATCATAAAGTAATACTGTTATTATTCTAAAATATTGACAGTATTATTGATCGTGTGCCTTATTACTATACAAATCTGTATGATTGAGTAATTTTTATTTCTAAATCATTTATTGTTATAAGTATTCTCTATATTTTCCACACAAAAACTTATTAATAAATATATAATAAATAAATAAATAAATAATTATAGAAAGTAATGGATAACAATGTAGTGTAGAGTTCAAGTCATTTGAAATAGTGGACGGGCATAGTTTGGTTGGTAGGGGCCGCCCGCCCACCCCACCTTCGCTCGCATAGTTTTTTCATTGGATATAGATGTTTTATATTGTTTAAACTATTCCAAGAAGAGTGTTACCCTATGGAAAAACTATGTGAACAAAGGTGGGATGGGCGGGCGCCCCCCACCAACCAAACTATACCCGTCCACTATTTCAAACGACTTGAACTGTGCATTACATTATTTTTCACATATATTTTTTTAATTAGTCTTAAATTAATAAATGATATTAATTTAATCAAATAAAATAATGGATCATAGTGTAGTGCATAGTTCAAGTCGTTTGAAATAGTGGACGGGCATAGTTTGGTTGGTAGGGGCCACCCGCCCACCCCACCTTCGCTCGCATAGTGTTTTCATTGGATATAGATGTTTTATATTGTTTAAACTATTCCAAGAAGAGTGTTATCCTATGGAAAAACTATGCGAACAAAGGTGGGGTGGGCGGGCGCCCCCCACCAACCAAACTATACCCGTCCACTATTTCAAACGACTTGAACTGTGCATTACATTATTTTTCACATATATTTTTTTAATAGTCTTAAATTAATAAATGAAATTAATTTAATCTAAGAAAATAACGGATAATAGTGTAGTGCCTAGGTAAAGTTGTTTGAAATAGTGGACGGTCATAGTGTGGTTGGTAGGGGTCTCCCACCCACCCCACCTTCGCTCGCATAGTTATTTCATTGGATATAGATGTTTTATATTGTTTAAACTATTCCAAGAAGAGTGTTATCCTATGAAAAAACTATGCGAACCAAGGTAGGGTGGGCGGGCGGCCCCCACCAACCAAACTATACTCGTCCACTATTTCAAACGACTTGAACTATGCATTACATTATTTTTCACATATATTTTTTTAATTAGTCTTAAATTAATAAATGTCATTAATTT
This sequence comes from Lordithon lunulatus, assembly GCA_963942505.1. NCBI lineage: Eukaryota > Metazoa > Arthropoda > Insecta > Coleoptera > Staphylinidae > Lordithon > Lordithon lunulatus. The sequence continues at coordinate 12,861,547 of OZ012669.1, forward strand.
AATCAAAGAAAGTGACGGATAATTGTGTAGTGAATAGTTCAAGTCGTTTGAAATAGTGGACGGGCATAGTTTGGTTGGTAGGGAACACCCGCCCACCCCACCTTCGCTCGCATAGTTTTTTCATTGGATATAGAGGTTTTATATTGTTTAAACTATTCCAAGAAGAGTGTTATCCTATGGAAAAACTATGCGAGCAAAGGTGGGGTGGGCGGGCGTCCCCCACCAACCAAATTATACCGGTCCACTATTTCAAACGACTTGTACTATGCATTACATTATTTTTCACATATATTTTTTTAATTAGTCTTAAATTAATAAATGACATTAAATTAATCAAAGAAAATAACGGATAATAGTGTAGTGCATAGTTCAAGTCGTTTGAAATAGTGGACGGGCATAGTTTGGTTGGTAACTTACTTACTAAATCGAATGCATATTTAAAAAAAATGACACAGCTAAAGTATCACTATAGACCGAATAACATTTGAAAGTGTCTGAAAATGTATCACAGACAAACAGACGACGGACAACAAACAGACATATTTTCCAGAGATGGTCTTATACATACTCTGGAAAATATGTCTGTTTAATAATTATTATGATACTTATAATAAAGTAATGTGTATTGATCACGTCAGATTTTTTTGTATATACATAAATCTATATATAACAGACATATTTTAACAGAGATGTATAAAAGGCACCTTACACGGTTAATAATACCGTCAATCCTAGTACTGTCAGTATTTGCTTCAATGCTTCTTTTATAGTTATGAAGTAATCAATTATATTCTCTTCATTACATTATTACTATACATTACACGATAAGTAATACTGGTAATATTTTAGAATAATGAACATTTTAAACATATTATCGTACAGTAATAATGTCGTTACTCGAAAATATTGACAGTAATATTGATCGTGTAAGGTGCCTTTTTGTCCATCCTTGGAAAATATGTCTGTTCGTTGTCCGTCGTCTGTTTGTCTATGATACATTTTCAGATCAGGTGTCATAATAAAGTGGATTTTCGTAAAAAATTGATTTTTTTCCACACGATTATAATACTTTATATGAAAAAGTAATTATCATGACGTATGAATGTTTGTAAAAATATCTTATTTATTATTTCGAGTAATGATAAAGTAAATCGTATGAAAAAGTAATGTAAAGAATCCATCATATGTGTAATGATATGTGAAATAAACGGATTGCAAGAGTAAAGCTATATAATGTTTTATATCTGTGCGTCCCTCGTAATTTTATCAGCGGATTAATGATTGATGACGTGGGAAAGTTAGTGGGAAAACATCGATCTTAACGTAATGCGCATCTAACTGATAGTCGGGTTCTTTGTGGTCTCCGGCCTTTGAGGGATTAGTTTGCTAGATTGATATGTTACGAACCGGAGGGAAAGAAGATTTTCGAATATTGGTTTCGGAAAGCCCGCGGCTGCTAGATTTACAGTCAATTTACTTCAGATGCTATCACAAATTAAAAATAATACACCCTCTAATCAGTCTCGTCTCTCATGCAGAATATGGAATTTCAACGACGAGTCAGGTTTCTCTCAAGTGCTCCACTTAGATACCCCCAGGTCAGTGGTGCCCGGGTCAGAGTACGGCGAGCTGCTCATTGCTGGCGGACTGGCCCTGCCCACGATGGGAAAACAAAAACAAACGGGCGGCTTGGTAGACACTTTATCATCTCTCACGAATCTAATTACCCTTCATCACCTTGGAAATACGGCTAACGAGACGTTGAAACAAAGCGCATTGAACAATTTACCCGGACAGGTGAGTTAATAACTTTTTTAAATGTAATATGATAAGACGGATTTTTTAAAAACAGCATATCTTAATGAAAAGGCATAGAAGAACTAAAAAAAAAATAAAAATTTATATAAGCGTGAATTCACCTCTCAATCTGCATATCGTCGCCTAATCAGCAACATCACATCTAAAATTTGATTTCAGGTTGACAGGAGAGAGAAAAACTGATTATAAAATTAATTAAATGAAAAACAAGTGCCAAAAAAATGGTAGTTTATTCATATCCTTAATTGAAAATTAATTACCACGTAGTAGATGACACAACCATTCAATTTCTGATTATATTCGAGTAATTAAATTGCTCCTGGTTCAAATAAATAAAATATAAGCAATAACATAAAAAATGGATAACTTATTGTCAGAGTGAAAGAACTCTAATAAACATATTATAATCAGTTTTTCTCTCTCCCGTCAACATCAAATAAAATTTTAGGTGCGTGGTGCTGGTGTGAATATGTAGATTTCGATTTTGTTAGATTTCATTAGTATAGCTGGTGAGAATGAATTAACAAATATCTAGTGCTTTATATACACACTATACTTCAAATAAAATGTTAAAATTAGGCGAAAAATTAAAGAAATATATATATATATATATATATATATATATATATATATATATATATAACATAACATAAGATCATTAAACAATATGTTGATGACATATATAATTTAAAATAAACAAACAAACAAAATTAAAACAAATAAAATAATATAAAAAACAAGTGGTAAAAAAACATATCATCTCCTTCATTGAAAATGAGGAGTTACCACGTAGTAGATGCCACAATTGCCATTGAATTTCTGATTATAAAATGTTTATAGGAGTAATTAAATTGCTCCTGGTTCAAATAAATAAAATAACACATAAATAACTTATTTTCAGAGAAACTCCAATACACATGTTATAACCAGTTTTTCTCTCTCCCGTGAACATCAAATAAAATTATAGATGTGTGGTGTTGCTGCTTAGGGACGATATGTAGATTACGATTTTGTTAGATCTCATCAGTATAGCTGGTGAGAATGAATTAACAAATATCAAGTGCTTTATATATACACTTCAAATAATATGTTAAAATTAGACGAAAAATAAAACAAATGGTACCCAAATATATAACATAACATAAGATCATTAAACAATGTGTTGGTGACATATATAATTTTAAACAAACAAACAAAATTGAAACAAATAAAATAGTACAAAAAACGAATAATTCTAAGATGAATTAGAATTTATGCAAATTAACATATTATAAATCTAATATATTATACTGTCTTGTACAGATACAAACGGTTTTATCCTTCCGTAAAATGGACAACTCGTTCAGCGAGCATCAGATGCTCGGCAGTCACGGTTCAACGGTCTCCATCCTGGAAGCGCTCACGAAAGTTCAAAACTACTTCAGCATCGATCCCGAACTCATTCAAGGTATCAAGAAGTGGGTCCAGTTACGGCAGGAGGACGACGGCAGCTTCCCACCCCTGCATGCCGACATAAAGTACACCAACGATGACACGCAATCCGTTTCAAATATATCCGATGAACAGATTGTGCTTGAACACACCGTGGAGCTGACTGCAGAAACTGTAATCGCTCTTTTCGAAATCGGTATTGATAACGATGTAGATGCTGATACCGTACAGAAGGCTAAGATTTATTTAGAGAATGTGCTACCGAAAGTGAAATCATCTGAAGCTATAGCTGCGGTAACGTTAGCGCTTGTTTTGGCAAGAAGTGCAACTGCCTCGTGGGCAGTTGAGAGATTGAGAAATGCGTCTACTACTGAAGATGGTGAATTTGGTTGGCCTCATCTTGTTCCCAAACGTGATGCTGCTGATTGGTTGTATGAATCGGAAGCAGGAAGATCACTAAAGGAACCAATTGTTGGTAAGTTTAAAACAAATTTCATTACAAGCCAGCGCTGGATTAATCTATGTTGGGGGCATGGACATTTTTTTCCTGCCGTGTCCCACAACACAAAAATTTCGGGTGTGGGCACCACATAACCGAATGAATTAATTATACAAAAAAACTTCTAACCTTATAGGGCTTTTCTGCCCGTCAAGGGAGAAGCTCAGAGGAGTTTAATCGCCCGGTATTTAACTTAACTTCACAACCTCTGAAAAACTGTTAAAGGTGATTGTTAATTATATTTTTCGACTTTTTTTTCAAAAATAATTCTAATACCCAGCTCAGTAACCTAGTGATTAGAGGAAATCTTAATTGTAGAAAGTGATTTGGCAAGACCCTCAAAAAACCGTGCCCTAGACAAAGGTGATTGTTAATTATAATTTTCGATTTTTTTTTTCAAAAATAATTCTAATACCCATCTTCGTGACCTAGTGATTAGAGGAAATTAAAATTGTAGAAAGTGATTTGGCAGGACCCTCAAAAAACCGTGCCCTAGACATATGCCTCATTCGCCTATGCTATGAGCTACCAGCCCTAAATAATCTAATATATAATACTATTTATTACAGCAACCGTTGAAGATTATAAAGCATCCTTATATGCTTTATCAACATTCTGTCTAATCGGCGATTTGAAATTTGCGGAATCCGTTACGAAATATTTGTTCTACCGTTCGCACATGCTGGACAAGCATAGTGAACTTTTATACGCTGCCGTTAAGACCTTTTCGCAGTACGATGCAGTGGCGAAGGATAAACACCGATTACTAACGATATCTTTGGCGACGTCTGGTATGGAATTGACCGATACATTGGAGCTTAAACCCGATCGGTCCCCGACAACGCTTCATCTGCCGAGTTTACCGACGAAAGTTTTTGTATACGCTACTGGAGCAGGATGCGCCACAGTGCAGGTAATTAAACTTAATTTACTATTCAGTAGAGTCTATAATTACATTATGTGTTACGACCAGAACTTCAAATTCATTTTATTTACAATGAATTGGTACATAATTAAATCAACGCCGTTTGTTTGTTTGATAATTAAAGAGACAAATTATATGTATATCTTAGTAGTTGCAATGTAAACAATAAATTGCACTGTTATAATTTATAGCAGTTAGTAAACGTGGCGAAGTTTTAGGAAGTCACATTAGTGTGAGCACAAACTTAAATTATTGTCGTGAATTAACAACAATTACTGAACGGAATTATCAGATAATTACAATTAAATGCTGAAATATAGTTAGATTCGCTACAGGTTAATAATCATATCTAATGAATTTCAAACTTACTCGATTCAGATATAAATTGATCTTATTAAAAGTTTTTAAATACATAAAAACTGTGACTCTATGAAGAAAGAATTTATATTGAAACAGAAAATGAACTAGAAACACAAAAAGAAATATTTCAGAAGATATAAAGGCTCTTAGGTCCTTTTATTATCTACTGTCTCAATACTAACCGAGAAAATAATATATGACATAAGTGCCTTTCGTTTATCACTCTGGGCTGGTACGGGCTTATTGTTCTATTTACAGCTTCCGATGCGCATAATTCTACCTCGGCCCTTACAACCGGCGGCGCACGACCGCGATACTGCACGCCACGGGGCAACTAGTAAACGAAAGCGCCTATATACACGCCGATGTAGTGCAGTGGTTAGAACGAACGGGCAGCCTTGGTTGGAAATCGGCCCGCATAGTCGGTACCTTTTGTCGTTGGGATACAATTAACGACACTTTATAAAACTCGGGGATGATTTTCTAAAGTAGCAAGTTCCAACACCCACATACACACGGCGACAGTGGGCTAATTGATGACAATGTTGAAAAGCTTTCGATCGTGCGTCGCAAAAAGGTACATAAAGCACGAGCAATAAAAAGTATATGTTGAAAATAGTTCGCATGTGGGAAGTAATAATACACAACATCCTGAATTCTAAATACACGAAGGACCAAGACAATGTGGAGTGCTGAGCTCGACCCTGTTTAAACTATTAATTGACGATGTTGTTATAGCAACAGGATACAAAGAAAACATTTAAACAAAAACAAAACCAATCATCACCTAACTGTTGAACGTCTGTTGATGTCATGTCGTTTGCGGTGCTGACTTACCAAGGGCTCTGCCGGTCATTTTATGGCGTAACGTCTGTTGATGTCATGGCGTTTGCGGTACTGACCTACCAATGGCTCTGCCGGTCATTTTATGGCGTAATTATAATTGCGATAGGTAATAAAAGTAATAGTAATACAACGGACTTTTCTTAAAACAAAGTGGCGTAAGTGATATTGACTTATGGCACTTTGCCCACAAAAGAACGTTCTATTACTCCATCAGAAAAAATGTTAATAAATGCAATCATTAAAAAAAAAAAAAAAATTAAACAATTTTAATAAAACACAAGGGTGTTGTTGACTTGGCAGAAGACGTAAGTTAGACTTGCACCACGTTGGCTTTGACAGAACAGCCGATCCTTGATTCAGGTTCAGTGAAGTGCTGCTATTTATCGGCTCTCTGTAGAACTATGACTTAGGAATCTTTGCCAGAAACCTTCTTTTGATTAAGGATGGTAGAAATATTGACAACTCCAATCTGACAAAATTTCACTTACACCACTTTGGCTGTAACCCATTCCTATATATTGTATTTAGATGAGTTTGAAGTTTAATGCCAATGTCAGTATCACTATGATATCCAAGAATTACAGATTAAGAGAATTCTCCCTAAGGTTGCATCAGAAGAACTAGGCTGACTAAGGAGGGGGATGGTAGATACCCGTCCACACCATCTGAAACTGCAGACGTGTTATTAAAAGCGCACTTTCCTGTTGCAACCAGACTTGACTTGAGTCCAACCCATAGACAACTAGTCCAACCTGGCATAACAGCGCCGACCCGCCGACTGGAGCGTTGCTGACATCCTAGCAATCGACTCCAAGATAACTTGGTGTATACAATCCTTGAAGCCTTACAAATCGCCGGGCTTAGATGGTATGTATTCTACCCTGCTACAGTGGGGTCGAGGGTACATCATCCAAGCAATGTATAACATTAAAATATATTCCAAGGGTATGGAGAGACTACACCTCTTCCAAATCATTCAGAGCTATTAACCTCACGTCTGTAAACTATAGAGAGACTATGTGAAGGACATATAAGGGATGGACCCTTAGTTATGTATCTGCGTGACGCATAACAACATGCATACCTTCTAGGAAAGTCGAGTCCTCCTATCCACTAAGTTTTATGAGACAGATCGCGAGATCTATGGGGTCCTGTCTTTCTGCACTAGGAGTATTGATAGACAGCTTTCGACAAGACTACTTTTGATATCGAGAGCCTAACAGTCATAAAATGCTCATCTAGAGAACCGTTAAGCGTTAATGAAGATCTACTGTCAGATCAATGATAACTATGTGTTGTCCACAAGGAGGATTCATATCTTCACTACTATGGAAGGTATTAGTCGATAGGCCGTTTAAATTCGGCAGTATACTACACGTTTGGGTACGCGGATGATATTACAATCATTCTAACAGAGATCTACGAAAGTGTAGCAGGCAGTATTATGCAGAGTGTACTAAGAATAGTAGTAAAATGGAGCATAGAACACTGATTGAAATGGTTTTATTGATGAAAACCTTAAAGCCAAACACAAAAATGCCGGTTGTTATGACGAGACGATTGACAACCTTCTTATAGGAGATGGCACATAAAGAAGAAGGTTACTTTCTCTCAGATCTTGTACTATTATGAATGCTTTTCGGTGTATTGCAGTGATTTCATTTTCAGAGTCTTGACGAGGTGTATTGTTTTGGTGGTGTCAGCCCTTGATTCTTCAGCATAAGTCATAATTGACCTCACTAGGGTTTTGTAAATTCTGAACTTATTTTCTAAAGTAATCTAGCGATTATTCCATATCATGACCTATATACATCCCAATATTCTTTTCGAAAAAAAGCATGATTCATTCAACATGTACAAAAAGATCAAAGAAACTATAGGCGAACATAAAAGTAAGCATAGCGAACTACTTATCGATTTAACAAGCACTGAAGAAAAGTTAAAAGAGTGGAAGCAAGACTGGCTGAAATCTATCTTCGTAACATTGCCTAAGAAATCTAACGCGAAGTTCTGCAACGACTACAGAATGATACGTTTAATGAGTCATGTTCTTAAGTTGTTTCTAAAGATTGTTCATGGGAGAATATACCGCGTATGTGAGGAGAACCTTGGCGAAACACAATTTGGCTTCAGGAATGGCTTCGGTACACGGCAGGCGTTATTCAGCATTCAAGTACTAGTTCAAAGGTGTCGAAACGTAAATATGGATGTCTTCGTTTGTTTTATCGATTACGAGAAGGCGTTAAACACGAAGTACTGCTGAACATCTTGCAGGATATGGGACTGAATGGCAGATATATCCGAATAATAGCTAACCTGTATTGTAACCAGAAAGCTACCGTCAGATAAAGGTCGAGATGACGGAAGAAGTATCGATCCTGCGAGGAGTTCGCCAAGGTTGTGTCCTTTCGCCTTTGTTATTTAATATGTACTCAGAACGGGTGTTTCGGGATGCGCTTGAAGGAAGTGATATAGGTGTGGTTGTCAACGTAGTCGTAATCAATAACCTTAGATACGCAGACGATACAGTCCTATTAGCCACGAGCTTAGAGGATCTGCAGGTTCTGTTGAATTCAGTTACGCGCACAAGCAACAACATGGGACTGCGAATGAACATTAGGAAAACTAAATGGCTCGTTGTCAGTAAATACCCAATTGCTGATGATGATGATACTCTTCAAATTGGAAATGAAACTGTAGAGAAAGTCTCAACACTCGAGAGGTTCGAAGCAGAATTGAACAAGCAAGAGGTTCATTCCGGAAGATGTCGTCAATTCTATCTATCCGGGACTTAAAGATTGACCTACGTCTTAGCCTACTTCGATGTTATGTATTCAGCGTTTTTTGTATGGTGTAGAGGCATGGACGCCATGTGTAGAAAGATCGAGGCGCGGGCCAGGTCGCAGAAGAACATCATGGCTGAAGAATCTACGGCAGTGGTACGGACAATCTACAAGATCGCTGTTTCGAAAAGCAGCAGATAAGGTGCAGATCATGTTGCTGATTGCCCACGTCCTTGGAGGATAAGGCACAAGAAGAAGAAGAATTATCCGGATAAACGTCAGTATGCTCTTCATTCCATCATTACTATACCATAAAGGCACCTTACACGATCAATATTACTGTCAATATTTTAGAATAATCACAGTATTACTGTACGATAATATGTTTAAAATATTCATTATTCTAAAATATTGCCAATATTACTCATCATGTAATGTATATTAATGATGTAATGAAGAGAATACTGATCTTTATCCGGATAATTGATTACTTGATAAATATAAAAGGAGGATTGAAGCAAATGTTGACAGTATTATTGACCGTGTAAGGTGCCTTTTACATGATCAGTAATACTGTCAATATTTTAGAATAATGAAAAATTGTAAACATATACATATACAGTAATACCGTCGTGTAGTAATGATGGAATGAAGAGATTACTAATGCTTATCTGGATAATTGATTACTTGATAAATATTGTAAGTGTTGTAAGATGCCTTATACAGTAAAACCATTCCTTACTGCCCATAACAATTCCAGCATTTGGAATACTACTTGGCAATTCTTGATGCAGTAAGTACCACTGCTGGTACACCAATTATTAAAGATATGAAAAACTACATTCATGTTGATGAGTAATGGTTTTATTTAAAGAAAGTGCTACCTCGTCTACGATAAGATGGAGGTCACAAACATGAAAAAGTAAGAAGTTCATCACGAAGGTAATGTTTTTGGCTGCTGCTGCTCGTCCATGTTGGGACACAATTCCCGTAATCAATGGATTGATTGGAAATTAGGCATTTGTGATGTTGGATTTCAAAAGGGTCTAGGAACAATAGAAGATATATTTAGTATGCAAGTCTTGGTTCAAAGATGCAGGCATGTCAATCACGATGTCATCCTCTGTTTCGTATTAGCTACGTGGATAGGATTACAAACGACACCGCGATAGAACGAAAGTGTAAAGAAGACCAAAAAAAATATTTGAACCATCAAAATATGGAAGCTAGGGTCCAATGAGGCATCCAGAAACGTATAACACCGCATCTTGTAAATCACGAAAAGAACCCAGCTTTGGCCGGTGAAGCAATTCCTGGTTGAAAAAATTAGAGATTTGGTCAGACGTCGGAATTACTATCAACAAGGTGTTGATAGCTGTCATGATCGCCAATATTCGCAAAGCGGATGTGGCACACTTAGAAGAAGGATAACACTAATCCGAATTTTGATAAGAACGATAAGGACTTCAATAAAGCTATGAAGGTGGAGCTCTGGTGTTTGAAAATCCCCGAATTCGCGCCTTTTGCGTAGTGGGGTTAGGAGTAGAAAGACTGTAGGGGAACAAAGAGTGGGGTGATTGCTAGAATCATATCAACCAAATAGGCGTTTCGGTTCCGCGAGGTTGTACACATGCCCATCCCATCTTATACCATGGATTTATACGATCCGAACACGGTAATTGTGTGAATTGCATAGGCAGTAGCGAAAAGTGAATTATATGAACAGGACAAAATGAATATGCTTTAAATATGTTAGTAGAGTCTATAATTTAAAAATGTGCAATATTATTTAAATAAGGTGATGTATTTATGTTTATTTTATATTATCTCCTGACAGTAGCACACAAAGGGAATTAACACAATTATCATCGTTACTCCATTATCTTTCAATATGGCCGCTAGTTTAGTGTGGCATTTGCGATAATTCCTATAATTAATATACTTACAGCCTAAAATTTGCACTGCTATTCTTTCTGCGTCTAGCTGACAAGAAAAGCTTTCCGTTTTTATTTAATGCCGAGAGCATTATCAAAGGCAACAAGTAAAAGAGCGCAATTAAATATACTTATCAATGAAGTAAAAGAACAAATCGCACAAGTAGTATCGAAATAGTAAAAGGAATCCGCAACATCCCTGCCGCAACTATGAATTCGAATCATGCGACACGAAGACAAATGAACGAGCTGAAGCATAAAAGGGGGTGGTGCGTAAGTAAACGTAGTGGGAATCAACGACAACGAAGGGCAACTCGATAATTTTACGCGTGAGTGATCGCAAACATGGGTGTTTTATTATTGCAATTATATTCTTATTATTTATCTTACAATGTTAAAATTTTAAATATAAGTAAAATAAACCTAATAGAAAGTTTTTTAGGTTTTAGATTCTCAAAATATTGCACGTGGGCGAAGATATTTCGAATCGCGTAGATGCATTAATTTGTTTTAAAAAAATTAATACAAAAATTGAAAAAGTAATTCCTAATAACTTTTATAATTTACTTTAACTTTACACACACAAAAATTTGATCAAATTCCTACAATTGTATGATCTCTAAATCGAAACTAAAATTGCTTATTTGTGCATCTATTTTCAGCCGACAGAACTCCGCCTTAACCCGTTAAATTTCGCTAATACTCGAATAAACGTTGTGTCAATCCTCTAATTTTAATGCCATTCAGACACTGCACTGTCTGTCATCATCGCCAATATTCGCTAAGCGGTTGTGACACACGTAGAAGGACAACACTAATCCGAATTTTTATAAGAACGATAAGAACTTCAATAAAGCTATTAGCGCGTTAAATTTCGCTAATACTCGAATACACGTAATGTGTCAACCCTCCAATTTTAATGTCATTCAGCCACTGCAGTACCAAACTTCTGTTTCAACTGTCGATCAACTTATTGATTCCCTCACTAATGCTTTTAATGAATCGTGATACACTGAATATGGTCTTCCTATCACATCAGCAGTGTATGATAGAAATGATAAAAGTAAATAGCGGTAACAATTATAAGTTGCCCCGCTTAGACACATTGCTTCGACTTAGAAAGTTACACGTTGCCTTAAAATGAGCTCGTCGAAGCGACATAGGGCAAATATCAACAATTAGTATTTCTTCTGATGGATGGTTGTTGACAGTGTTGGCACGATAGAACCTTTCCCATAATGTTAATCATTATGTTAGATATTTCGCACAGTCGGAAATATATTTTGATACATAGATATACATAGATTTTACTACTATAAAACTTGTTTTCATTTTAAAACACTTATTTTGTGATAATTGTTCACCAAATCGGACACATATTTTGGGAGAGAAGGAATATTTATTAGATAGTTCTCTGGGGTATATTTGTTTAATAGCTTTTTTTACATTTGTTTCAGGGTAAAACTACATACTCTACATATTCAGCAAAAAATAAAACGCCTCTACTAGAATTATGGTCTGGCGTCGTAGACGAAATAATGCCGGACCGTAGTTCCGTGGAAGAAATCGAAGGAAAGTCGCCCATGCTGAAAATAAAAACTTGTTTCCAGTAAGTACATCTCATCCAAACTATGCCAGTTAACTGTCTTAATCGATTTGAACTATGCACTATCTTTTTATAAAATAATAATATCAAAAATAAGACCTATAAGGCCCAATTCACACATAAAAGGCGAAGACACGACGCTTTCACGCCTCCTCTATATAAACATATGGTGCAATGCCCACTTAGGCCCAATTCACACATAGTAGGCGAAGAGGCGAAGGCACGGAGCCGGCGCGGCGAGAGGCACGACGCTTTCACGCCCCCTCTATATAAACATGTGGTGCAATGCCCACTTAAGTGACGAGGCGTGGGCATTTGCCTCGTGCCTCTCGCCGTGCCGGGACCGCGTCTTTGCCTCTTCGTTCGAGACACGGTGTCTGCGAGGCGAGAGGCACAACTCTTCCACGCCGCCTCTATGTAAACATATGGTGTAATGTCCACCCATTCACTGCATATGGACATCAAAATCACCTGTGTGACGTCGCGCCTGCACCTCGGCTACACCGCACCTCCGCCCGTCGACGCTTATCTGTGAATTGGTTCTTAGGTGACGAGGCATTTGCCTCGTACCTCTCGCGCGCCGGCACCGCTTATTCGTCAAGGCGAAAGAGCAGAGGCACGGTGCCGGCGCGGCGCACCCTCCATTGCATATAGACATCACAATCGCCTGTGCGACGACGCGCCTGCACCTCGCCCAAACCGCGCCTCCGCCCGTCGCCGCTTATGTGTGAATTGGGCCTAAACGATTTCTTCTAAAATGTATTTTGATATTTAGTTCAGTGGCCTAGTGGTTAGAGACGTTACCCATCTCGCTCCCCAAATGTGCCAGTTTAAACCCTTTCACCTTTCACAGTTTTCAGAGGTTCTGTGAAGTTAAGATATATTCCGGGTGATTAAACTCCTTTCAGCTGCTCCCTTTACTGACGGAAAAGCCTCATGGCAAGGATAAAACTTTTCTTGTATTGTGCTTGATAAAGAAAAAACAAATTTCATTAGGATATTGGCCATTGCCTATATGGTTTATATTTTAAAAACTTTAATAAAATCATAGAGTATAGTTCAAGTCGTAAAAAATAATGCATGAGCATAGTTGAATGCTCGCTCGTATAGCCATATAATATTCTATATAACATCAATATTTCAGATGGAAACATACACGTCCATCAGGTGTTCTCCGCATGGAAGTAACATTATTTTCGGGTTTCGAACTAACAACTGCGCCTCCAACAATTTTAGGCCCTAAAGATAATATGGCCGAAATGCAGCATGGATACAACGGAAATAATCTTTGGTTTATCTTCGCAAATATCACATCAACGTGCCCCATATGTGTCCAATATATGGCTAGAAGCATTTATGTGATTGCATCCTTACGACCGGCGTTTGCAAAAATATATCCTGCCAATCGAGAAGATTTGGCAGCAGAAATTTTTTTCCACACAAAGTTAGGAAGTTCATTACTTAGTGATATAACGGACGATGATTTAATTACATGGTTCGGTAAGAATACAACTAATGGTTCTAATATTGAAGGGTTATACAATAGGAAGAACGAATGTCGACCTGTTACTACAACGGAAGCTACTGTTATGACTTCAGAAGCTACCACTTCTGAAGCTACTGTAATTACTTCTGAAGCGACAACGGAAATAGTTACAACAACTATTAAAAATGAAAAGAACGCAAAAGAAAATATAGACGATTTCAGTGTTACCACGTACACAATAAACGTGGATGATAATTCAATTAATACTACAGCAAATGAAAGTAAGCAAAAACTAGAATTTTTAATTGAACCAACAGTTGTAATTACAAATGAATCCACGGTAGAAATAAACATAACTGAAACAAACAACGTTCATGCGGGAGACGAAATCATTTTACAAGCCAAACTAAACGCAGTGGTCGCCACGAACACAGAAGATGTTGAATCTAATACAATTGATGTAACAAATAATAATGTGGTCAAGTATTTGTTAATGTCTGTAACGACTCAAACGAGTGTTAAGAATGAAACGCAGGTGGAAAAAATTTCACCCGTTACCACCATGCAAACAAAGCCAGATAATGTAACGGATGAAATAAAAGCTGTTGAAAATCAATTAATTGTTGACATGAATGTGTCACCGCCTAAACACATCAATACACAAAAACAAGAGGTGCCAATGAAGTATTTTGAGACAACACAAGTCCCTGAAGATGCATCCGCTACGTTCGCGCCGGAAATGAAGAATAATAAGTATGTTTTATTGGATAAGGAACAGTTGTGGGGGTTGTTAAAAGAAGTGGTGAATGATGAAATCAAGAAAAACGCAAATGCGAAAATACTCGACGGACAGAAGCTTCGTGGACAAGGCTTCTCGTAAAGTGTTGTGAAACTTAGACTAAGCCAAAAAACTTTTTACACCAAAAAAACAAACATCAGCAATTGTACATAAATTGCATCAGAAGACTACAGGTATATTTTTGTGTGAAGTCCCAATTGTGCCAATGATTTGGCCAAATTTTGAAGGTAATGCATTAGTCAAGAGTGAAAATAACTAGCAATATTTAACCAAAACGGTAGTGTCTTTTTGAAGTTATCTGCGATCAGCCATAATACAACTTAAATAAATAAATAGAGTTATATTCATTTGCCAAATTTATTTGTAATGAAACATATATGCCAAAGCTAAATACTCATCATCATTTAATTATTTATTAATTCAAGGAGTTGTTGATTCGGTTAAGAGTGATAAAGTAAACGTAACGCACCACTACTGCACATTTCAATTTGTATAATAAATGTATATAGTTAAGAACAACATCCGCCCATCAATTAAGACCTTTTTAATATTTTACAATGAACGTAATAATTTCAATGTGCCAAAAGTATTTTTTCAAGTTTGAATTTGCTTATTAATAATATAGGAAAGATTAATGAAGATCACCATAATTCAACTACTTGTTATTTATATAACTTGTCGAAACAATTTCAAAATTGTTAGCTTTGGATCAAAAATATTGTTGATTGGTGTTTATTCATAAATACAATACAGGATTTTTCAATACTATGAAAATATTTCGAATATGATGAAAATAGAAGCGCCATAGCAACTTAAAGCTGTATATGTATATAGTTATAAATCACCCTTTATATACTATATTTATGAATCGTATGCCAATGTGGATAATTTTGGTAACAAATATAATTGTTCACTTACCTTATTTTGGAATTGCATCGACACTCGTTTATGGTCAACCACCAAATAAAATTAACAAACTTAGATATAAGCAAGACATCGAAATTTTTATAAACTAAATGAGAAAAAAAATACTGCATCTGCATAGCACATTTTGTACATACATTTTCAAGCCCTTGTTCCGTCACTTCGAGAAGATATATTTTATAATATTTGCACGTCAATTGTTTAATCTGTACTCTCGGTAGGTAATGTAAAGTATTGTAATCAGTAGTTCTTGAAGCGAACTGTGAAAAAATAAAGTTAAACACTGCTGAATCTAATCTAAGTATTAATGTAAGGCGTTTTAATGCAAAAAAAAGTGTCAATAAAATAAATCTCACCCTAAAAACCGTTATCAGTGTAAATAGTTCACTAGGTACATTTAAAACAAATCTGTGCTAATTGTAAAGAAACATATGTTTAAGCTCAAAATATATATGAACCGTACTTAATGCAAAGCAATATAGTTTCCCATAATTTTCCGTTGCCTAAAGCGGCTAATTTAGCTCTATTTTAAATACAAAATTGTATGTATTATTCATGTCATATCAATGTTAATAAACTACATTAATATACCAAATTGAAATAAAATTGTTTTCTTGAGTACACATATATTGATTACAAATTGTTACACAAGAACATCAAATATATCTAAAAGTCTAATTTGTGCGAACTACTACTACCGCATGCAAGTGATGGTGTCCTCTTTTTATTCTCCTCCCCATCTTCCTCAATATCTACAAATATACACATATAATATAAAGAAGTGAGTATAAACCATTTTTGTTTACCTGGTGGTAAGTGTAACTTCTCAATACAGAACTTTCTTACTTTCATTTTGAATGTATATTCAACCGATCCTGGATGACAGGACTTCAATGAATTAATCGCAGCTATTTTTATAATATGAAAAAAGCCGTGATATTCTGATAAGCTTTTGTTTCTTTCGAGATTTGTTCCGGCGAATACCTCCAGTTTGATTGCAATATCGCTGGTGTGTATTAGTCGATAATTAAATATCTTCTGAAGCTGTTGAAATTTGTTTCAATACATTACCTATATTTTTTATTTCATTGGATTTTTGGGGATACGCTTATAAACAAGTTCAAATATTCATTGACTCAGAGCATGAAATAATTTAACTTTTAACATAATTATTATTAAGTTGAAGATGATTATTCGCTTATAGGGCTGGCCAAAACGTCGACGGCTAATTATTCCTTGTCGCCCACCTGCATGTTATCTACACTATCTCTAATGCCTGTCCCACATAGTGATCACTCGATCACATTAAAAAATGGTCGAAAAAATTGACACTTTCATTAGAAGTTGTCAATTTAAAATCAAAAATCGATGTGTCCGAGCAAATTTTGCAAAATTCCAAAATAAAGGAAATAAATATATATATATATATATATATATATATATATATATATATATATATATATATATATATATATTAGCTAAGGAAAAAAAACACGGAGTCTATTGCATTGAATTAGCAGGAGCTAGGCGGGTAGAACGTTGGGAAAGGTGTCATTTAAAAGCGTCATTCTTCCCGAAACGTGGCCAAAAATAGGAAAGCAGACTTTCGTGTTTTCGAACGAAAATTATCTTAACAGGTTCAGGAATTGTTAGGACATTCATCTGTATAGGGATCGATTTTTCTACCTACCCCTTCCCCCAATAGGATAGTCCGAAGTTGGTCCTCGTCCCGAGCCTACTCAACGTACAAAAGAACTGAGAATTTAAGTAATGTTTAATGTGTTTACATTTCACAAAATAGTGTAATTTTATTTTTGTAAAATGTAAAATTCACCTGCATGTATGTATTATATGTTTGTATATGTATTAAGTGTTAATTTTTCATTTATGTAATTAAAAAATGGTATAAATGAACAAGAAAAATATTTACAGATTTTATATAATCGCGATTTTTAAATAGACTTTAAAAAAAATCAAAGCAGCACAGGGCTTTGATTGCTTTTGATTTTGTATATTATATTGTTACTTTTAACATATTTCAAAATTGGCTGCTCAGAAAATTGTAAAAAAATGTCCAGCTTGGTCATGCTGCGCCGCGCGGTTAGGCATATAAAGCTATTTTTAATATAATTTTTCGTAACTTTGACAGTTTGTTGATATGCACTAAGTGATTCAAAGTTTGAAATAATTCTCAATATAATGTTTTATAATTGTTTCTAGATATATTAATAATTTATATATATTTATATAATTTATCCGCCATTTTGAATTTTTACATCAGACATTGGATGGAAAAATGGCGGACAAATAAGTAAATTTGCAAATAATTGGTTCGAAATTACTTACACGGGGGTTTTTGAGCTTATTGATTAGAAATCTGTAATCAATAAGCTCAAAAACCCCCGTGTAAGTAATTTCGAACCAATTATTTGCAAATTTAAGTTTTTGTCCGCCATTTTTGGTCCGTCATTTTGAATTCGTATTATTTTCAAAATTTACTTTTCTGTCCATTTATTTTGTTTGTATTTAGTGATCTCAAGGTCCTCGTATAAGTTATTTCGAACCAAATTATTTGCAACATTTACTGTTTTGTCCGACATTTTGTTTTTGTTTTGTATTCAGTGACCTCAAAGCCCCCCCGTGTAAGTTATTTCGAACCAAATTGTTTGCAACATTTACTGTTTTGTCCGCCATTTTGGGTCCATTTTGAATCTTTTAAATCAGAGATAAGATGTGTATTCTGTGACCTCAAAATCCCCCCGTGTAAGTTATTTCGAACCAAATTATTTCCAAAATTTACTGTTATGTCCGCCATTTTTTGTTTGTTTTGAATTCAGTGACCTCAAAGCCCCCCGTGTAAGTTATTTCAAACCAAATTGTTTGCAACATTTACTGTTTTGTCCGCCATTATGGGTCCACTAATTTGAATTATTTAAATCAGACATAGGATGTGTATTCTGTGACCTCAAAATCCCCCCGTGTAACTTATTTCGAACCAAATTGTTTCCAAAATTTACTGTTACATCCGCCATTTTGTTTTGTTTTGTATTCAATGACCTCAAAGCCCCCAGTGTAAGTTATTTCGAACCAAATTGTTTGCCACATTTACTGTTTTGTCCGCCATTTTGGGTCCGCCATTTTGAATTGTTTAAATCAGACATAGGATGTGTATTCTATGACCTCAAAATCCCACCGTGTAAGTTATTTCGAACCAAATTATTTGCAAAATTTACTGTTATGTCCGCCATTTTGTTTCTGTTTTGTATTCAGTGACCTCAAAGCCCCCCGTGTAAGTTATTTCGAACCAAATTGTTTGCAACATTTACTGTTTTGTCCGCCGTTTTGGGTCCGCCATTTTGAATTATTTAAATCAGACATAGGATGTGTATTCTGTGACCTCAAAATCCCCCGTGTAAGTTATTTCGAACCAAATTATTTCCAAAATTTACTGTTATCTTAGCCATTTTGTTTCTCTTTTGTATTCAGTGACCTCAAAGCCCCCCGTGTAAGTTATATCGAACCAAATTGTTTGCACATTTACTGTTTTGTCCGCCATTTTGGGTCCGCCATTTTGAATTATTTAAATCAGACATAGGATGTGTATTCTGTGACCTCAAAATCCCCCGTGTAAGTTATTTCGAACCAAATTATTTCCAAAATTTACTGTTATCTTCGCCATTTTGTTTCTCTTTTGTATTCAGTGACCTCAAAGCCCCCCGTGCAAGTTATTTCGAATAAAATTGTTTGCAATATTTACTGTTTTGTTCGCCATTTTGGGACCGCCATTTTGAAGTTTTTAAATCAGACATAGGATGTGTATTCTGTGACCGCAAAATCACCCCGTGTAAGTTATTTCGAACCAAATATTTCCAAAATTTACTGTTATCTTCGCCATTTTGTTTCTGTTTTGTATTCAGTGACCTCAAAGCCCCCCGTGTAAGTTATATCGAACCAAATTGTTTGCACATTTACACACACGCACATTTATTTTTAAATTAGACATTGGATGTGTATTCTGTGACCTCAAAATCCCCCCGTGTAAGTTATTTCGAACCAAATTATTTGAAAAATGTACTGTTATGTCCGCCATTTTGTTTTTGTTTTGTATTCAGTGACCTCAAAGCACCGCGTGTAAGTTATTTCGAACCAAATTGTTTGCAAAATTTACTGTTTTGTCCGCCATTTTGAATTTTTTAAATCAGAGATAGGATGGGTATTCTGTGACCTCAAAATCATCCCGTGTAAGTTATTTCGAACCAAATTATTTCCAAAATTTACTGTTATCTTCGCCATTTTGTTTCTGTTTTGTATTCAGTGACCTCAAAGCCCCCCGAGTAAGTTATTTCGAACCAAATTGTTTGCAACATTTACTGTTTTGTCCGCCGTTTTGGGTCCGCCATTTTGAATTTTTTAAATCAGACATAGGATGTGCATTGTGTGACCTCAAAATCCCCCCGTGTAAGTTATTTCGAACCAAATTATTTCCAAAATTTACTGTTATGTCAGCCATTTTGTTTTTGTTTTGTATTCAGTGACCTCAAAGCCCCCAGTGTAAGTTATTTCGAACCAAATTGTTTGCACATTTACTGGTTTGTCCGCCATTTTGGGTGCGCCATTTTGAATTTTTTTAATCAGACATAGGATGTGTATTCTGTGACCTCAAAATCCCCCGGTATAAGTTATTTCGAACCAAATTATTTGCAAAATTTACTGTTATGTCCGCCATTTTGTTTTTGTTTTGTATTCAGTGACCTCAAAGTCCCCGAGTAAGTTATTTCGAACCAAATTGTTTGCAACATTTACTGTTTTGTCCGCCATTTTGGGTCCGCCATTTTGATTTTTTAAATCAGACATAGGATGTGTATTCTGTGACCTCAAAATCCTCCGTATAAGTTATTACTAATCAAAATTTACTGTCTGCCATTTTGAATTTTTTAAATCGAAGATCGGATTCGTAATCAGCGACCTCGAAAACCCTCGAGGACCAAAAATTGGACTTCTAAAAGAAGGTTTAGTAATATTGGTCATGTTTTCGGGATCTTTGAACACTGTGCGCCGGGAAAAATATAACGGGCATTGTGGCGCTGGTGGAAAAAGCTGTGGAAACGTGGAAAGCCGGGAAAGAGCGAAACTTGGAATTTATCGTAGAGAAAAAATTCAAGTTCTGTAAGTTTATGCGCGCTAAAATGCCAAAGAAAAATCGGGGGGGAAATATTAGAAAATGCCAATCAGTAGACATGTACTCTAATTTCAATGAGCCCAATCTCTTCCAAACTGACCGATGAAGGTTAAATTATAATTGTTCTAAATTTATCGGTAAAACTCCAAAAAGTACAAATGTAAAATGTCAAATTTCCGTCAACGTCACAAAACTATGGTCCTTTGTATCAAAGCAGCGGTCGTCCTAGAAGTGGCCGGACACAAAATAATATCATTTGATAGGAAATATAGTCTATGTATAATAACCCATATATTTTTAGTTTTTATTTTATTTCAAGCCGTTTGAATAAAATGTTTTAAGTCGATTGAAAAAAAAATTGCCATAAAATAATAACTAAAAATATATGGAGATTATTATACAAAATTCATATTATTTTTGAAAATAAAAATTCAAGCAGCTTAAAAAAAAGTTTGTATAATAACCCATCTATTTTTAGTTACTATTTTATTTGTAATTAAAATTTTATTTGTTCAAAAAAAAATTTATGAATTTTGTATAATAACCCCTATATTTTTAATTATTTTATTCATAAAATTTATAATTTTGTTTTGCTTTTTTTGTAAATTATGAATTTGGTATAATAACCCATGTATTTTTTGTATATAATAACTAAAAATATTATTAATACTTTTATTTCAAGCCGCTTGAAAATAAAATTGTCAAGCCGCTGGAAAATAAAATTTTGTATAATAATAAATAAATAATAAAATATATATATATACATTTTATGATTAAAATAATTAACTAAAAATGCACAGGTTTTTAGTTAATTATTTTAATCATAAAATGTATATATACTTTTTTAAATTATGAATTTGGTATAATAACCCATGTTTTTTTTGTTCTAAAAAATAACTAAAATTATTATTAATTATTTTATTTCAAATCGTTGAAAAAATAATTTCAAGCCGCTGGGAAATAAAATTGCAATAAAATAACTAAAAATACATAGTATTTCACAAAATTCATAATTTTTTATTTCTAGCGGCTTGAAATAAAATAAAAACTAAAAAATGGGTTATTATTCAAAATTCATAATATTTTTTGTAATCGGCTTTAAATAAAATAATAACTAAAAATACTTGGGTTATTATCCAAAATGCATAATTTTTTTTGAAAAAAGATATGAATTTTAGATAATAACCCATATATTTTTAGTTATTATTTTATTTCAAGGCGCCTGAAAAATAAATTATGAATTTTGTATAATAACCCATGTATTTTGAGTTAAAATTTTTGTAAAATACACATGTATTTTTAGTTATTTTACTGCAATTTTATTTCCCAGCGACTTGAAATTATTTTTTCAACGATTTGAAATAAAATAATTAATAATAATTTTAGTTATTTTTTAGAACAAAAAAAAAAAAAAACATGGGTTATTATACCAAATTCATAATTTAAAAATATGTATATACATTTTATGATTAAAATAATTAACTAAAAACCTGTGCATTTTTAGTTAATTATTTTAATCATAAAATGTATATATATTTTATTATTTATTTATTATTATACAAAATTCATATTTTTTTTTAAAAAATGAATAACAATTTTTTTAAGCGGCTTGAAATAAAATATTAACTAAAAATAGATGAGTTATTATACAAAATTCATAAATTTTACTTGAAGCTGCTTGATTTTATTTTATGCATTTTGTATAATACCTCATGTAAACCACCTAAAATTCAACAAACATGTAAAAAAAATAAGAATAGAAGCCACCAAACGAGCGAAACATTTTCGATGCTTAACATACGGGAACAAAGGCATTTCTTTGAACACCGCGACCAAAATCTACAAATCTACTACGGACAGATCATACTGAAGAACGCACGCGACAACTGTAAGAAGATAACTGACATAACAGAACGGAAGACACTAAGACTGATCACCAAACTTAGACATCCCAACAACCCACTTCACAATATTTCCAACACAAATCTATATAGATCCACCAAGATCATCCCTATCCAAGAGAGACTCGAACTACTACGAAGAAGATTCCAAGAGAAAGATAATAACAGAATAATACTGAGCGAACTATGCATAGCAAGACAATACAGACGTACTAAAAAAAAACACCCGACTCAGACACTACACGAATCCTATTACATACCCTAAAATTACACCATACAATAGAGGCCTTAACCTACTACCAGAATTAGTTTTTGTTGAATTATAATTTGGGACACCTTCTACTTTAAGTCTATCTATATTATTATATTTATTTTTATTTTTATTTTTTAAGTTTGTTAAGTTTAAGTCAACTTACTTTTATAACTTCTTATTTTTACATCCTTTACTACTAAAAAATGTACACATGTAAACACAAAACAGGCAGAAAGACCCCCAAGGGGGTCGATAGCCCAATAAAGATGGTTTATATATATATATATACCCCATGTATTTTTAGTTATTAATTTATTTCAAGCCGCTTGAAAAAAAAAATATAAATTTTGTAAAATACTCATGTATTTTTAGTTATTTTATTGCAATTTAATTTTCAAGCGGCTTTAAGATTATTTCTACAAGCGGCTTGAACCATATACCAAATTAATAATTATAAAAAAAAATATTTTATAAATTTTATAAATAAAATAATAACTAAAAATACACGGGTTATATTATATATTATATATTTTGTGTAATAACAGATATATCTGTAGTTATTATTTTATTTCAATCTGCTTGAAAAAAAATTTACAATATAACAAACAGTTTACCTGCAATTTTTTACAGACATGCCCACAGACATTTTACAAAAATAGTCAAAATGAACTATACCAGTCATAAAACGTAAAGAACATAAAAATTAACAATTTGAATTTTTTCTCGCAACAATATCTTCCATAGAGCAGTGCTTGTATTCAGAAAGTAAAAATAAGAATTAAAAATTAAGAATGTATACAGGTTTTCATTAAAAACGTATAAACATTATAAAAATAATAAATTTTAAAAAGGTAAAATATAATTATTTCTTTAAAACCTAATTCTTCCCTTTATTATTGTCATAAAGTGATATTAACTGGTCACATCACTTTTTATTGAATGTTATAATTCATATAAAATTGAAATTATTGCTACAGATCAATGACTATCAATCTATAACATTGTATCATGGTTTACTAAAAGGGGCGTATCATTTTTAGTAAACCATTAGTCTTCATAAGAAAATACACGAAATGGCTAGCGGGAACAGGAATATAAACGTGCCCCCAGGGTTATAGCCCATTTAGCCCTATGGTTAGGGTTACCCCATGTATCATGTATTAATAGAAATTATTTCAAAATAATATTTTATAATTGAACTAAATCAAATTTATTTCTCAGTAATAAATATTGAACTTGTTTGTAGCTGTAGTTGAAATTACCTCACCAGACAAATGCGATGGAATAGACACCATCGCCACCCCAAAACACTTTCTCATCAAACATTTCAGATAATAAACAAACGTGCATAAATCCCCAAAAGTATTCTCAGTATTCCACATCGGAGATCCTAAATGCCGGATGCAAACACGCAGAATATTTTTCTCATCAAACTTATCATCAACCACAAACCGACTATCTGTTACAAGATTTGATAGTCTTTCCAATAGATTCCCGAACATAGGATTTTCTATCAAACCAGTGTCATTTGCATTTACATCACAATGTTTGTAATAGTGACACTCTGCCTTTTTTATATCCTCAGCAGGCATGTATTTTGATAAATCATAATAATTACCAAATGTTGGTTTTATATGTCTTTCTTCTGTTGGGAGTCTTTCATACCTAAATGCTATTTTCATCTTATCCTCTGCATTTGTTTTAGGTGCATGTATACTACTTTTGTATTCATGTTGTTTTACTGATGGTAATTGATTAATCTGAAATATATATAATAACACAGATATGTATAATCACTTAAATCTGTCTGTATGTCATCCAGCTCAGTGGTCTAGTAGTTAGAGGCGCCGTTGAGTTCAAACCCTATTGTGGGCCAAATATCATAAATCACCTTATAGTTTTCAGGTTTTCTGTGATGTTAAGGTTAATACTAGGGACTGTAATCACCCAGTATTAACCTGAAAACTAAAATCTAAGCTTCTTGCTTTAGCAGCAGAAAAGCCCTCAGGCTGATACAACTTTACACCTAAGAGGAATGTATCATGTGATCTGGCAACACTACATAAATTAACAATAAACACCCATGTAGAATTAATCGTCAACATGCTCATGCCATCTGGATCACAGAGTAGTACCCTGTATTGGAATAATATTCCAACAGAGTGTTTGAGATATCAGCACAAGGCCAACTCACCAGCTGAACTACACTGATGAGATCTAATAAGATCGAAATCTAGATATGTGGATTGAGGTGGATTCACACTCAGAAAAAACTGTCTTATAGTGCTCTGTGATGTCAGCACAAGCCAAAATATATAAGTGTGAATTCACCTCTTAGCATATATCTAGATTTTGATCTTGATCTCATCAGTGTGGTTCAGCTAGAATTCATCCTCACTAACTGAGCTACACTGATGAGATCTAATAAGATCGTAGATTGCTAAGAGATGGATTCACACTTATATAATCTCTAATGTGATCTCCAACCCCTATTTTGTGATATCAATTATTGCCTTGGTGTATACTTTGTACTGTGATTGCTCTCTTAATTTAGTTGTGACTTGTAACAAGTAATATAATACTAGCCATAAAAACTGTTGTCTGTAAATAAAGATCATTGTAAATGTGACTGAAAACATGTAATTTCAATGATCAATCACCTGATAAAAGTAAATGAAAAATCTTAATACTAACAGAGATCAGCTGTTCAATTACAACTGCGAAAAAAATTGATACGTAAATAATGTCTAGGAAAATCAATATATCTAATTAGATTATAAATGAAAATGGCTACTGTAGATTCACAAAGAGCCACAGTTCAATTATAATTATTTTGGTACATACAATATCTTCTGGATCAGAATCCAAGTCAGCAACAAAGGATACATGATTGCTAACAACTCCTTCAGCTAAGAAGTACTTCATTAATACTTTAGAATATGACCCATATGTGTCTTCATCTACAATTAACAACAGCTATAAATAAACAGTAATTATACTTAGCAAACCATTTTACCTATTAACATTACAGTTCCAACTGGTAAACCACCTCCTGTAAGGTAATTGTTATAATTTAAAAAGTATGTAATATGTACAATTATTTTCACCAGATAATTCATCGAATGCTGGTATACCAGTGGAGATTAGCAATTGGGAATTACGTGCACTTGGCTTCGTCCCAGGTATGTTTAATACCTTCTTCTTTTCCATGTTTTGTGCTATTTGCAACTAGAGATGTATGGTTATTCTTTAACCTTTAAAAACACAATACTAATAGACAACCACTATAGCACTTCAACACATAAGATCGATATTGTAACATAGGCAACACTATTGTCAATTGAACGAACATGTATAAATATAAAGAAAAACCTATACTATACTATAATTACAATATTATTGTACGATTACAGAAAATCGGGATGCAAGAATATAGGCTTTTTAATTAATATTGTACAGATCTTTTAGTTCCCTGTTGTTACTTCCGTAACTGTAAATTGGGTTGCCTAGTAAACAAGATCAATATAAACAGCTGTTGGTATTAACACGTCAATACCACCTTATAGTTCTCTATGGCTCTGTGGTGAATACAATTGTTTACCATATGTGTATAATTGCTGCTACGATATTATAAAATACATTAATTAAGAAATGGCTGGCCCGGCTGCTGCAAGAGGTCTGTCTTGGTCTCCTGATAAAAAGCACAGTGATTACGAAAGGTAACCTACAAATGTTTTTTATTATAAATTAATTTATTAATTAATATCTCCGTCTAACTTTTGTACTTGTAGCCCAATGCTCATATCTTTATTTCGTGTATTACAACGTGTGCATTGGTTTGTTTTGATTATTAAGTACCTTGGTCAAAATGTGTTGAAGTAATGTTCCTACAAACTGCATTATCCTAGTCCAGACCTACATACAGTTGACCATAAACAAATGTTTGTAATGATTTGCTTGTAAATATAACACATATTTTAATAGGAAAAGCTTGAAGAAAGTTGTCTTCCTTCTCTCAACTGTCATCTCCATTCGTCATGATTCCTCCAGTCCTCATGATGTAGTCTGGTCTGATCTACTTCATTCCTGATGGATCATCATGGTCTGACCCTTTTTTGCCCTCCTAATGGGCTCCGTTCAATAACCTGAGCTATCCATCTATTCCAGTCTGTTCTTTGAATATGTGCATGACCTATTCGCTTTTACTCCTCGATGTAATTTAGTGTATCTGCCTCTATATACATTTTTCTTTTTATTTCGTCATTTCTCATCTCTCCTTTCTTGTGACACCATAATTTCATTTATATTGTGTCTATTCTCCCTTTGTGTTTTTTATTAATTTAAAAAGATCTTATATTACAAGATATATGAGAAATATGATAATATCTTTAATTAAAGTAACAAATTATTATAGATTTCAAATGAATTCTTGTAGAAATATGTATATAGAATACAATTTTTCAAAGGCCAATGTGTTATCTCTAATATCTTACAAGATATGCAGTTGCAAAGTTGAACCTATATGAAAAATATGGTTCCTAACCAATATCTTCAATAAAAGTAATAAACTTTAATAGATTTTAGACGAATTATAGCTGTTTCTTGTAGAAATATGTATATAGAATACAATTTTTCAAAGGCCAAGATTTTATCTCTAATATCTTACAAGATATGCACTTGCAAAGTTGAACATATATCAGAAATATGATTCCTAACTAATATCTTTATTTAAAGTAACAAATTATGATAGATTTTAGATGAATTATAAATGTTTCTTGTAGATATATGTATAAATAATACAGTTTTTCAAAGGCCAAGATGTTATCTCAAATATCTTACAAGATATATACTTGCAAAGTTGAACCTATATCAGAAATATCATTCCTAAGTAATATCTTTAAATAAAGTAACAAACTGTGGTAGATTTTAGATGAGTTATAGCTGTCTCTTGTAGATATATGCATATAGAATACAATTTTTCCAAGACCAACATGTTTTCTCTAATATCTTACAAGATATGTACTTTCTAAGTTGAACCTATTTGTGAAATATGATTCCTAACTAATATCTTCAATAAAAGTAATAAATTGTTATGGATTTTAGATGAATTCTAGCTGTTTCTAGTAGAAATATGTATATAGAATACAATTTTTCAATGGCCAAGATGTTATTTCTAATATCCTACAAGATATGCACTTGCAAAGTTGAACCTATATGAGAAAAATGATTTCTAACTAATATCTTCAATAAAAGTAATAAATTGTTCTAGATTTTAGATGAATTCTAGCTGTTTCTTGTAGAAATATGTATATAGAATACAATTTTTCAAAGGCCAAGATGTTATCTCTAATATGTTACAAGATATGCACTTGCAAAGTTGAACCTATCTGAGAAATATAATTCCTAACTAATATCTTCAATAAAAGTAATAAACTGTTATAGATTTTAGATGAATTCTAGCTGTTTCTTGTAGAAATATGTATATAGAATACAATTTTTCCAAGACCAACATTTTATCTCTAATATCTTACAAGATCTATACTTTCAAAGTTGAACCTACCTATGAAATATGATTCCTAACTAATATCTTCAATAAAAGTAATAAACTGTGATAGATTTTAGATGATTTCTAGCTGTTTCTAGTAGAAATATGTATATAGAATACAATTTATCAAAGGCCAAGATGTTATCCCTAATATTTTACAAGATATGCACTTGCAAAGTTGAACCTATATCAGAAATATGATTCCTAGCTAATATCTTCAAATAAAATAACACACTGTGATAGATTTTAGATGAATTCTAGCTGTCTCTTTTAGAAATATGCATATAGAATACATTTTTTCCAAGACCAACATTTTATCTCTAATATCTTTCAAAATATATACTTTCAAAGTTGAACCTATCTGTGAAATATGATTCCCAACTAATATCTTCAATAAAAGTAATAAACTGTGATAGTTCTAGCTGTTTCTAGTAGAAATATGTATATAGAATACAATGTCTCAATGGCCAAGATGTTATTTTTAATATCCTACAAGATATGCACCTGCCAAGTTGAACCTATATGAGAAAAATGATTCATAACTAATATCTTCAATAAATGTATAAACTGTGATAGATGTTAGATGAATTCTAGCTGTCTCTTCTAGATATATGCATATAGAATACAATTTTTCCAAGACCAACATTTTATCTCTAATATCTTACAAGATATATACTTACAAAGTTGAACCTATATGTGAAATATGATTCCTAACTAATATCTTCAAATGAAGTATAAAACTGTCATAGATTTTAGATGAATTCTAGCTGTTTCTTGTAGACATATGTATATAGAATACAAAATTTCAAAGACCAAGATGTTTTCTCTATTATCT
The DNA here is from genome assembly GCA_963942505.1 of Lordithon lunulatus. Taxonomy (NCBI): domain Eukaryota; kingdom Metazoa; phylum Arthropoda; class Insecta; order Coleoptera; family Staphylinidae; genus Lordithon; species Lordithon lunulatus. The sequence continues at coordinate 12,890,671 of OZ012669.1, forward strand.
TAATAAAGGCACTTACAAAGTTGAACCTATATGAGAAATATGATTCCTAACTAATATTTTCAATTGTAGTAACAAACTGTGATAGATTTTAGATGAGTTCTAGCTGTTTCTAGTAGAAATAATAATAATGTTATACTAAAAAGTTTTCATTCCAGATGGGTATGTATTTATCCAGCTTATATAAACAGTAAGAAGTCACTAGCCCAAGGCCGTAGGATACCTAAAGAGAAGTGTGTTGAAAATCCCACACATCAAGAAATTCGTGATGTTTTAGTTGCGGCAGGACTTAAAGTTGGTGTGGAGAATAAGTTATACAGCAGGGAGCGCAGCAAGGAGTTGTTGTTCCGTGGCCGTATTCGAGTGCAATTGAGAAATGATGATGGCTCATTTTATGATGAGAATTATACGTCTAGGGAAAGTGTAATGTTGCATTTGGGCGACATGATTCCAAAATTGAAGTCCAGACAAACAAAGGCTGGAGGTGATCAGCCTCAAAGCAGCAGCAGTGGTGGGGGTAAAGGAAAGAAGTCTAAAGGAAGAAGATAAAGTAATATTATCTTCTATTACAACTTTTTTGATGACACATTTTTGTTATATTAAAATAAATAAAATTTATAATAAAATACAAACACTCTTGAGAAGGTACAATAATATAAACCACTTGTAACTGAAATAATACAAATGTGGCACTAACTGCTAGTAGTGGCCATAATTGTAGTAGCTAGTAGCGTGATCCTATCTTCCTTGCATATACTGTAATCAATATATGATCTACAGGAATAATCTTTGATCGAATACCCCTTTTTATCTTTATTCTTTATCTTTTATCTCCATTTTAGGGTTGCGTCCAACAAATTTCCACTAAATCATAATATCTGGTGTGGGCACCAAACTACTTTACAAATGAATTACTTAATTTAAAAGGAACTTCTATTTTTATATGGATATCAGCTGTAAGGCTTATACTTGTAACTTGAATGGTCATAAAAATACTGATATACAGGGTGTTTTAACGCAAGATTTGTTTTGTGTTTTTTGTTTACAAGAGAAGTCTCATGTTGCGACCAATCCGGTGAAGAAAAACGCCTGTCGTCATCGAAGTGTGATCTGGCAGGGATATTTGGCGGTAAATTCAAATATCATTGTGATCGGGCTCGTTGGGCAGTCCGCCACGATTTGTGGAGAATTAGCGACAAATTTAAATCTGTTGTAGTGTTGGTAGTCGTAAAAACTATATACAAATAATAAATTTGGCGTTAATTTCCCACCATATCTTGCCGTGCTGCCCAATATACAAGCCGGGTCGCAATGATATTTAAATTTACCGCCAAATATCGCCGCCAGATCATAATTCGATGACGTTAAATGAATTCCTTCACCGGATTGGTCATTCCGATGACTGAACATGTTGATGCGATTCACCTACTACATGTAAGACTAAGGACCTATATATCCTCAAGGATACATTTTGGGGAATACTCATAGAACGATAGGATCATTATTTGGGCTAAGACATAAGTGAATATGTCTTAGCCCAAATAATGATCCTATCGTTCTATGAGTATTCCCCAAAATGTATCCTTGAGGATATATAGGTCCTTAGTCTTTAGAATAGATGATCACAGAAAAATAATATTCGGTGTATAATATATTGGCGGCCGTTAGATGTCGTGCCAGGTACGAAACGCGCGGCAATTCCCTGCAAGATGGCCGTCCGATCTAGATATGAACATTGCATATATTTATTGCAATATTGTTGTATAAAGAACCGCCCCGATGGAGTGAGTTACATGCTTAACCGCCTTCAATTCACATCCGTGAAAGAAGGAAATATTACACCTACCAGCAACCACAACCAGAACAATAGGCAGGCGAAAAACAACCCTTGCAATCCTAGGCCATGGCAGCGTGGTGCTAAGATCCAGCACGCTGCCTTGGCCTAGGGATGGGATCCCTGGTTGTCAGAGTTGTTTTTCGTCTGCCTATTATGGTTGTGGTTACCCAATAAACATACAACATGCATTAAATGTGCATTGCATATGCATAGCACATTCCAACATGCCCGGCATATGGGGAATATGTATGGCATATGCAATGCACATTCCTAAGATACACGGCATGTGGGAATATGTATGGCATATACAATGCATACTCATTTCCATTTATATAATAAATTTTAAATTAATATATGAAAAAAAAAATGTTTTTAGCCTATAACTAATATAAATATGAATAACATTTCATTATGCACAACTTTTATGTAAATGATTTTTGTGTAATGTTTTTTTAATCTCTTATTTAAATCTTGTTCTAAATTTATTAATTGATTTGGATATATAGCATAATTAAGAACAAATAATAATTTAATTCTTTTGTAAATATTATATGATTAGATTATAATTAGAAAGTCTAGTTGCGACAACGTGAAGCGCACATGGACTTTTCCTACCTGCGTTGGGTCAAGTGCCTGCTTGCAGCCCTCTTTGTGAGGGATTTTGTATATGTTATTTTGTGTTAGCTATAAAATAAAGTCAGTGTTCTTCTAAACGTGGCTGAGTACAAACGCTTGCGCATTATTTCACCACCCCGCAATATTACGATCAAATATCTGCCCCAAACACCGCTGTTTTTTAATAAAGTGAATTGTATTGGACCATAGACAACTTGGATGTGGGATGTGGCCACTTAGTTTTCATTATGTTGCTATTTTTGAAAATTATCTCAATGATAATAATAACAAACTCCAAAATTTAATGGTAAAATTCTGAAATAGTTTTAATGCAATACAATCCATTTATTAATCCTGTAATTGCAGATAACAGAGCTCAGTAGAATGGGAGGATCTGATGTATCAAATTTAACTAAACGAATAATGTACAGAGTATTTAGTAATGAAGCAGGACAACATTTCACCTGGGAAGGCATGAATGGCAAATTAAGCTTTAAAAAGCTTGTACTGGCAAACATAATTACCAGTAAGTATACTACATGTATAAATAACTCACTTGGTATATTTACAGTCTTAATTTGTTAACAGAAGCAGTAAGAAGAAGCCAAGGGACCTCAAATGCGACAGATGTTAATATAATAGGTGCAATAAAGAATTGGCTTGTCAAAGCGAAGCAATGAGAAACGAATCGTCTAAACCAAAAACAAAAATGATTTCATCTTTATTTATATTTGTTTTATACTCAGTTTATTTTTGTCTACATTTGCCTTTATATATTAATAATTAAACATTTATGCAAGTTATTGTCATTAATATACAGAGCATTCCAAAAGTAACATATATATATATATATATATATATATATATATATATATATATATATATATAAATATATATATATATATATATATATATATATATATATATATATATGTATATATATATATATATATATATAATGTGCCATGAACAGGAATAGGATATGCATTGTATATGCCTGAGGCATATGCAATGCATATCAAATGCACATGATCTACCCGGTCACTATGCACATCAACTGCACTAGTGAGGCATATGCTATGCATGTGCATTGTATATTGAAAAAGTATATGGGGCACATGATATGCACATGCATTGCATGTATTTATGTTTATTGGGTACTAGTATGTGTAATATTTCCTTCCTTCGCGTCTTGTCTATGGCCTCTCCGGTTAGGTCTTGGATTGCGGGTAGCAGTTTGGGTATCGTTCGGCCTTCACCTGTACGGCCCTAGTCTTGGTCATTATACCTTGGGTTAGCCTGGTTCGCCGTCCCTCTGGTCTTGCCATTCGCCTCGTCCCGAGCCTTCCTCTTAATTCGACATTGGAGGCCTCTCGCGACGTATCCTTCCGCCTTAAACAGGGCGCAGAATACTATCTGCTTCTTGCAGTGACTTGTCTGCTGCCCTTCCTCGTAATACTTCAGTCACAGGTTTCTTCACTCCTCTCCATTGCATTCGGGAGTCCGTTGATCATCTGACCAGCAGCGGCGTGGCAGTTCCTCCCTCCGTGTTGTCCTATACTGTACCTACTCTCAGCCTTGCTGCGGTGAGGTCCTCGACACCTTTCTCAATTGTTATCACTGATGCTTTTGGTGGCGTTCCGGGCCGGTCTAGATTCGTTTACGCTGTACTGTATTGGATACTGCCTTGGTGGCTCTCAAACTCTGTCTTTGCTGTTAAGAGGTGTAAGCCCCTTTATGAAGGGTTACGCCTCTGCCTCCCGACAGTGGCTTCTGTTCCTTTTCTCGGATGGCCTCACATTGGCGCCACTTCTCGTTACTATAATCCGTAGGTGGGCCTCTTAGCCGGGTGTCATTGCTGTCATCATTGCCTATTTCCCGGATCCTCCAAACTAGGTCCGCGTATTACTGGCCCTCGGTTGGTTTGACCAATATTGATTCTTTCTTCTTGGTAGTCGATTCCGCCGTGTAGGTGGTGGCTGGGGATTTCGGTGATGTGATTCTCTATCACGTTCCTGATCATAACATCGACATGCGAGCCTACGAAATAGTATTCCATGTTTTTCATTATATGAGCCTGTAATAGTGGCGCTAGTCACTTTTGAAAGGGAGAAGAAACGCGTAAGTCGATATACATAAATACCAAACGCAAAGGTATTTATGTATATCGACTTACGCGTCTATATTTCTATTTATGCATAAATTAATTTCAAGTCTGTAACTGCGCACGTACGTTTACATAAATACCAAACCCTAAATCTTCTTCTTTTATAAACAATTCAAATGTGACTTACACCATTTTCATTCTCACAGGCACAAATAGTCTTGCCTCAAAACAATTCAAATGTGACTTACACCACTCACATTCTCACGGCTCATTTCATTCATGTATTTTGTATCACTGATGAGACTTTTCATTTTTTCATGCAGCAGCATTCCAACCAGGGTGGGAAGCTTTAACGCCTCAGCTAGTATTCCCTCTGTCCCGTTTACCTCTGCGATCACCCCGAGGCGTCTGATGCCATTGTAAGTGTTTAATCTTGTCTTCAATGGTGGTATTGCATACTATGTAATGTATATACCGCTCGGTTGTACCAAATGGGCCTTCTGCACCTCCGTAATACACACACACACCACGTGGCCAATTCACCCTCCTTCAGGTTTATTCTCGCGAGTTAAGCGACCACACGCACGGTTTTTGTATTTCACTCGTTGGTCATTGCTCTACACTCAACTTTTATTAACCTGACTGTTTCAACGCTCGGGGACCAGTTGGATGCTTCCCTTCTCATCACCTTCACAATCTGTAAGGTGCCTTTGGCCATAGTCGGCTGCTTTCTTGTAGCTACTCAAAAGAGCCCTGTATTCTAGCTATGGCCTCTTCCGTTATCTCCACTCTGGTGTAAGGTTTGTATACTCATTACGTCTCCATCTCCTTGCCCCACTGCGCCTTTTCCGCCTTCAGGGCCACCAACTGGTGTTGGTGTTGAGACCTTTCGCTTCGATTTTTTGGGGGATTTATAATGGAGTTTCGATTTTTCGGAGGAGTCGCTCATATTTTTCACCGCCGCGTCTAGATTTTTTGGTATGTTAGTTGTTACCACATCCGTGTTAGTTAGTCTTTGCACTGTATCCTTCGCCGGCTGTATGTTGGCGTCCTCTTCTTTGAATTCGTCCTCGGTGTCTGTCCGTGGGTGCTTTTTTGTGATGTTTCGTTAGCTTCTTCCTTTCTTTGCTGGTTCCGTCTTCCCGTCTCCTTTCCCGGAGGTGACGTGGCTTTCTTCTTGGCTGGTTGGGTTGAGTGACTTGAGTGTCCGAATTCCCAGCCTTCACTATTATCCACTCTGTTGTATTCATTCTCATCAACTCGACTAGCGATTCCCTACTGTTTTCCAGGAGGTTTCTGCTTGGTTCTACTTCCGTTTGTCTTTTGTTCGTTGGGGTCCTGGGTATACGCCGCTTCCTCCAAATGGGTTGGTGTCTTGTACGGGCTCTGGTTTCGTGTTTGGTTTTTCTACAAGGTGGTAGTCGGATGACGATCCACGCACCCACCACGTTACCATCATCAACCAGTGCTGAGGTCCTCTGCACAATAAACTATTAATGATTGTTATCCCTGCACATTAGTTCCTTGTATTCTAGCGTAAAAGTAATGCCCTTACTTGGGTCGTATGCATTGGTCGTTATCGTGGTTATTTCACTCAGTGGTTCCTCCACTCTCCTTCTCCTTTTACAAATGTGTGCTCTTGGTCACTTGTCTCAGTTCTCGAGTTTGCGTGGACGGGATCAGTGTCTCCTCGCGGTCGCCTGGTGGTGTTGTACGCGACCTTAAGCGTAAAGACCAGACCTGGGGAGCCAGTCGTACTTTCTCCACGCCTAAGGTTGTGTCTGGATGTTAGGGTTTCCCCCTTCTCTTTTAAGTCCCTACGCAACCACCCTTAACCTATCCCCCCTTCCTGCACATGTCCCCCTTTTGAAATTAGTGGTTTATAGTGGGTAACCCTTGACTCAACTATACGTAGTTCGCTAATTTATCATATTGTTGATTCGAAACCTTCTAAAAGGCACCTTAGGCCCAATTCACACATAAGCGACGTCGGGCGCAGGCGCGGTGCAGGCGAGGCGCAGGCGCGACGTCGCACAGGCGATTATGATGTCCATATGCAGTGCAGGGGTAGATATTGCAGCTTATGTTTACATAGAGGCGGCGTGGAAGAGTTATGCCTTTCGCATCTTCGATTACCGTGTCTTAGGCGAAGAGGCGAAGACGCGGTACCGGCGCTGCGAGAGGCACGACGCTTCAAGCCCCCTCTATATAAACATATGGTGCAATGCTTACTTAGGTAACGAGGCGCGGGCATTTGCCTCGTGCCCCTCCCCGCGCCGGCACCGCGTCTTCGCCTCTTCGCCTAAGACATGGTAGGCGAAGAGGCGAAACTCTTCCACGCCGCCTCTACGTAAACATAAGGTGTAATGTCTACCCCTTCACTGCATATGGACATCACAATCGCCTGTGCAACGTCGCGCCTGCGCCTCGCCTACACCGCGCCTGCGCCCGACGCCGTTTATGTGTGAATTGGGCCTTAGACTGTCAATTATCCGGATAAACATCAGTATTCTATTCATTCCATCATTACCTTACAGATCAGTAATACTATCAATATTTTAGAATTGACCGTTTCCATCATTACTCCACCCGAGTCATCATTGATGGCTTCTTTGAATAAGCATTCGGAGTACATTTTAAATACACCGGTGATAGTATGCATCCTTGGCGGACTGCCCGACGAGTTATGTCCTTCAACATTTATTTGTGCTTTCTGATTCCAGTACAAAGTTTTTATTATTCGGACGCCATTGTAGTTTAGGCTATTCTGCTGTACTATTTCCATTAATCGATCATGTTTAACTTTATCGAAGGTTTTCTCGTAGTCGATGAAGTCTATAAATAAATCTACGTTCATATCGAGACATCGTTGGATTATGACATTCATTCCAAATAGAGCCTCTCTTGTGCCTAGATTATTTCGAAATCCGAATTGTGTCTCGCTGATATCTGTTTCTAGTTTCTTGTAAATGCGGCTGTGAATGATTTTTAGAAAACCCTTGTGTGACTCATCACGCTTATTGTTCTAAAATCTGAGCACTCCCTTGCGTTGTGTTTTTTTGGTAATAAAGATAATGTAGTTTTTAACCATTCTTGTGGTATGATTCCAGTCGTATAGATGGTATTATATAGATTTACCAAGATGCTAATATTGTCTTCCTCAATTAGTTTAAGAATATCGAATGGTATTTCGTATGGACCTATTGCCTTTCTATTCTTTGAGTTCTTGATAGCATACATTACTTCTTCGGCTGTTATTCTTGGTCATTGCGACGTTTCTTTTATCTCTATTTCATTTCTGGTGTCTTCAAATAGTTGTTGCTTGTATTCCTCCCATATTTTGATCTTTTTCTCTATGTCTACTATAATATTACCGTTGTTATCTTTTATTATACCAGTCGGTTTCTTCTTTCCCATGCCAGTGAATTCTTTGATCCTTTTATGTAAGTTAAATGAATCATACCCCAGCTGAAGCGATTCTATCTCCTCACATTGGTTTTTCATAAATGTTTCGTTGGCTTGTTAATTTTTTTCGTATTTATTGTTGAGTTTCTTTGTATTTATTTCTATCCGCGTCTTTGTATTGTTTTCTTTTTTCCATTCTTGCCAAAATTTCATCTGTCATCCATTGTTCTTTTTGGGGTTGGGATTTGTTTTTCTGTTTTAATTTATCCTTACTGCCGTCCCACAGAGCTCTTTTTATGGTGCCCCATATCTCATCCACATCCACATTGGTGCCTATAACTTGTTGCATGATTGGTCCGAGATTTTTGTTGATGTTCTTCACGCTCTGTCTTATTTCTTCATCTCGAAGCATTCTGCTTTTTAATATCTGGTTTCGACATTTTATTTGAACTTTTTTCAGTTTGATTTGTAGGGTGGCGATAAGGGGATTGTGATCCGACCCGACATCTGCTCCCGGGTATGTTTTGACTGTGCGAATGGCGTTCCTATATCTTTTGTTAATTACAATATAGTCTATCTGGTTTCGTACTATATTATCTGATCTATGCCTTGGGGATGTCTAGGTGTATAGCCTTCTTTTTGGTAGTTTGAACCAAGTGTTAGTTATTACCAGATTTCTAATCTGAGCGAACTCAATAAGTTTTTCCCCTCTCTCGTTTCTTTCGCCAAGCGCATATGGCCTAACACAATCGTCTACATTTCCGTTCCCTATTTTAGCATTAGTTGATTCAAGCCCAATTAAAGAATGGGATTGGTGATGATTTGGTCTCCTGGAACAATAGACATCTACATTCATGATTTCGTCTAGTTGATTGTAAAATTCTTCTAATTCCTCATCGCTCTTGTCCGCTGTGGGTGCATATATTTGAATAATATTTATTTTTCCTGTTTGGGATCTGAGTTGTAGCATTATAACCCTGTTAGATAGGTTCACAATGTTCAAAACTGATTGTATGATTTTTTGTGAGTCTACTATAGCGACGCCGTATCTGTGACGAGCGTCGAATCCTCATGAGTAATACATATGGTAGTTATTAATGGAGTATTCTCCCTGATCTGGCCATTGTACGTCACTAATATCAAGTATCTCCACGTTCATCCGTTGCATTTCAGCTATAACATTATGAATTTTTCCTGATTGATGTAAACTTCTGACATTCCATGTTCCTATTTTATTGACGTCATTCAAAACTCTACCCCTAGAGAACCGACTGGGGGATTGAAGCTCCGGACAATGATTTCGATATTAATGAAGCCATAATGATTTTTTCCTGGGGATATCCATGTGGATTTTTAATGTAGTGATTTCCTGTTGCTTTCTACATTCTATGCCGTTGACTATATTCTCTAGTTCATCCGCCTTCAGGTTTTTTTTCTTCGCCCCAGGACAAGAGAGTGCCCTTCTTCTTCCCGAGAGAAGACGTGTCTTGCTTATTCCGACAATAACTCGGTCACCAGAGCCTCGTTTGTTATCTAGCAGGGTGTACCAGGTAATATGATTACCATTCGAGCAGGTGAGGTTGACTTTTGAGTAATACATTTTACCCCCTACACCCCTAAGGTAACACTGACCTTCTATGAGGGTAAGGATCCTCGGCCGCCTCCACTACTTTCAGCTCGGCTTCTTTCCAAGGTTTTAGTTGGGCCTCTATGCCCCTTTAGACAGGTCGCTGTCACATAGGTTAATGCAAGCCATCCTGGTCGCTGGTGCGCTTGCAGGCAAGCCGACTTGAATTGTTCCTTCTCTCCGCCGACTATGGTATCTAGAATGGCTACCTGTACAGACTTTTTCTGTTCCTCTGTCATTAGGGTCTATACTTCTCATTAAAACTAAACTAATGAGATTAACTCGAAATACAGTGCAATTTTTGATTGATACAAACTTTCAACATCATGTTTTAAAACAACACTGTATAAAATTAAATTATATACAGTTGGTAATTTAAAAGTAAAAAACAAAGTTAAAATCAACATTTGTAAACAATTATAGAATTTGTTTTAACTTGTTACTACTTTATCCGTATAATTAGCGAACTGTCCTGTCAGACCTCATGCATACATGATACTCACTTATAAAATAATAGTAACTTTAACCAAAGTCGCGCTGAACAATAATTGATAATAAACTTGTTTGCCACACAATTATAGTAATGGACATTTCAAAATGAATGAAAGGATTAATAAGCTAGTACATAATTCGTCACTGCTATCAGGGGATTAGTTGGAAATTGCAAATTCCGAACAAATTTAAACTCGCTGTTTTGAGATTAATCAGTTATAAACCTTGCCAACCATACAAATTACAGATCGTTATTCCAAAACACGCCATAAATAAAATTTAGTTTATTGAAAATAATACCTGAGCGAGCTTTAATTTATAAATCAGTTTGAATGGTTTATATGTTCAATCAATATCGTTATTATAATTATGAATACCAAATTATTATATGTAAATAAAATATAATAATTTCGAGTGCGTATGATTTTAATGAATCTTTAATTAAACTAATAGCAACCAATTTGAAATCGTTAGAATAATGGGATCACTATCAATTAATACTACTTAATAATGTACGCGTATCCCTAATTTGTCCCGCTAGACCTTTCATATAAATCACTGTCAACTAATTAATTTTATTTGGACCATCCCCATTCGGCAATTGATAGCGCCGCTTCGGTTTACCAGGGAGCATAATCCACTTCGACCGGTACAGATTTCATTTATTTAACGGAATTTGCTTTCGATCTCTCTTATTGGAACAGACACGCGCCTCAGAATAAAACAAATAGATTTAGTATCAATTTCGATTAATAGAACAATTGAATTTAAATCATGTACAGCGGTAATATTCGCAGAACTGCCGACGTGTGCTCATTATTTATATGGATTAAAATGATTCACGTGTGTTATATATTATATGCGATTGTCTACACCCCATTTAGCGTATAAGATATTGTTGTCAGCATAACTCATTACGTATGTGCCGGGCAGCTTATGTATATAATACTATAATTTGCATGGTATTGTGGTCAATATACACAGTGATTTGTTATGATTAAATCGCAATAAGGTTAATTATTTTTGAGGTAAATCTAGAAAGAACAGCATCGGCAATATAATATAATTTAATACTAATAAATAAATTAAAAATATACGTAATACAGAGATCCATAATATACATAATATATTTATTATACAGTGCCCCAGTTCAGGGTCCAGTTTCAGGATTACATAATTACACGGCTAAGTTTTGTTTTAGTACCTTTAGGAAACTTTAAGTTTAATGCCCTTTAGAAAGAATTAAATAAAATTTTGTTTTTTATTTTATTTTTGGTTCAGATACAATGTTAACATCAGCTAAAAAATATAAAACGTGAGTCTCTTTCGTTCGGTGGCCATTCCCTGTTTGGGTTTGGTCCCTGGTGTTGAGGGTTTATGTTGTTGTAGTGCTGTTCTTTTATTTATATCACTAAATAGATATCAACCATAATTTATTTCTTTTTGTTTCCTTCTTCACGAAAACTTGCACATTCAAATTATTGTAATTTTTGTTTATTTTCGTTTTGACAAATTCGTCTACATAAAATCGAAATTTTCAGTAATTCTTAAAATTAATATAACATATAGTTTGTGTTTTATAGGACGAGCCTGGTACCATCTGGCCCAAGATAAAACATCGTGGAAAAATGTAAAGGAGGCCTACGTTCATAAGTGGACAACAATGAGCTGAAAGAAGAAGAAGTAGAAGATAGTTTGTGTAAATATAAATTAACCATAATTTATTTTTTAGTAGTTTCATTCATCAGGAACATTTTTACATCAAAATAGTTTCAATTACTACTTTGATTTTTGAGAAATTAGCTTTTTATTGGACCTATAAAATCACAATATTCATTCATTGTTCGGGTGAACAAGAAATATAGTTACATACGAACATTTTGTGAAATAAATTAATTCATTTATTGCTTTTTGTTCAATCGGAACAAAATATTAGTGAATTTTCCTTTATTATAACTTATATTTACATAGTTCATGTAGTCTGGAATAATAAAACTTTACATTTCCAAAGAATGAATGTATCATAATTCGTTATGAAGTCAGTATATATTTTATCTCCAAAGCACTTTGCCGAGTGCACTTTGCAAATTATACTTTCCAATATTATTTGTCTTTACACATATAATAACTACTCTTTATAGTGGTGGCGGCAGCGAAAGTTTTTCGTACTCGATGCGAGTTAATTTATGGTCACCCGAGGGTTCGAAACAATAGAGAAAGTGCAAATCTGAGGCCATTAACAAAGCGACTTGTAATTTATTTCGATTGTAGCAGCAGGCGCCGCCGTCCGCAGCCATCGACTCCACTATTTTCTGCTGCTGCTTGAATGGGGGGTTTGTTTTATCGTGTGTGAGATTGTGAGCGAGTACGTGCGCGCCGGCGGCGTCTGATTAGATTGAAATGTGTGGCACTTAAGATTACCATTCTATCACCTTGATTGCATTATCATACGGCATTAGTCGCCTTCTTTGGGTGGGGCGGCGAAAAACGGCGCCCGACGCTTCGATAATAAATAATTCAACATGCGCTCTTGAGAAACGTACCAATTTGCAATTTACATTATAAAATCTATCCACTTGTCGGTTAACACCTCTTACATCTGTTTCACGTACATTCTAATTTATTTTGAATAATATTCACAAGGGGCATCCTGTCCCATGACTACATGTTAAGTTCTATTAAATAATAGCACTTACGACGAGCAACACAACTACCCAACTTCGTTGCCGTCTCTAAACATATTGCCTCTTACGAACTTGATAAGTAGACTACATAGGGGAGACCTATCGCAATACAACGATTATTTATATACAACAAACATATACTTCGATTCCTGCAGAAATGCACGAAACAATTTGCACCGCCGTTCTTTATTAGACAAGAGAGTGCCGAGTTCGGAGGACCATTAGACCGCGTTGAATTCTTGCCGAACAAAACTAATTTAAATTTCCGCAGAGTTGTAAGTAGTTATCTGTCATCGCTGGGGTGACAAAAAGACGTGCCGGTTTATACAACCGCGTAACAGTCCCAGAAATTCCTTGTGATCACGCACCTTCGCAGATTAAAACCACCCAACAACGCTCATTAAAGCAGAACACGCCAAAGCCGCAGGAAATGATATTTTAAAATGTCCCTTATATTATTAAAACTTTTTATTACATGGCAGGGAGGAGGATATTTAACGAGATCACTTTCATTCTCTTTGTTGTTCGTCCGCAACGAGTTATTAGGCTTCCACAGAAGGTTTTATTTTGTGGTTAAGCTTTTTTTGTAAACTCATCCTTGAGAATATGATTGAATTTCAAGATTAAGTTTAATATATAAAAGTTTTAATGAAATTATTATGTAGGTATATTACAATGAAATATTATAATGGAGTTCCATTAATACATATTTATTTTCTTGACAAACACACAGCAAAGGAATGATGTACGGGTGAAAAGAGGAAGCGAGATAGGAAGTGATCACTATCTAGTGGTAGCACACATTACAATTAAGGAAGAAATAAAAGCAAAAACGATGACAAGCGAAACTAAAAAGAATAAGGACAAGTAAGAAACTACAACAAAATATAAATAAACATCATCATCTTCGTGGCTAGACGTTGGCGCATAGGCTTGAACAATTTTGATACTGTATCTTGGATTTAGCTTTAATATCAGGATGAAAAACTTTTTATTGAAATTATATTTTGTGCATGTCTTTTGGTACAAGAAAACCGACTCCTCCTATTGATGTATCTGTATCTCCAAGGTGGTAAAAAATATTTCCTGATTTCAGAGTTGTCAGTTTGTTTTGTCTCCTCGCCTTTGCACCTCGCATAGGCTTACCACGTCCCATTTTATTTTTCTGAGCTGATCTTCAATCTCGATGATCTTGTCTTCACTCGATAGGGTTCTTGTATTATATGTAACGATGTTTAGTTTGTGAGTATTGTCTTTATATTGGTTTAGTTCTGAATTTGTCAATTTATTGTCTCCCCCAGAATCCTTGAGACGGCCTGAGTAATCAGTGTGAGATTTTGGCTTCTTCGCAATGCTCACCTGGGGTAATATCGTGTTTATGGTTGGCATTTTCATAATTTAGAATGTTTTTGGCATCCAAACGCCACGCTTGCCAAGCGTGTTGGGGAGTTGTTGGTTCAGCCGCCCATTCTGGGTCAGACGCTGTTTGTAGCCGCCCAATCTGGACGAGACGCTACTTTTCACCATATCTGGCTACCCTCACTTAGTTTAGCCTACAGGTCAGTGTAGTTTACCGGGATGTGGCACTTGGAGCCATAAGTGAGAGATGGGTAGCCTGCGAGGACCAGTTTTTCAGGAACCATCTCCTGCCTATGGCACTCGATGTGACCGTCCTGTTAAAAGGTGCTACCTCTGCAACATATCCCTACATCCCATATATATATATATATATATATATATATATATATATATATATATATATATATATATATATTGTTTTTCTTTCTTGAGAAAAATTTATTGGCAGATTTTCGTATGACGTTGATTTACAACAAAAAAATAGTATTTTTGGCCAACGAGGCCTGGGATTGGGCCCGCTTATACAAAAAAAACCAATCGGCAGTCTTAATTGTATGTATTCCGTCCGCGTTTTCATTTATTGGCTTGACTTTTCTACCGTTATTCATAATCAAATACTGGTTTTTCGGTCTCAATAAAATGTTAGACTATGGGGGCCTGTTAAATACCCATAGTCTAACATTTTATTGAGACCGAAAAACCAGTATTTGATTATGAATAACGGTATTTCTCGATTAATAATGATATTTACGGGATAAATTAGTGTAGTACCGGATACATTAGTGTAGTACCGGGTAAATTAGTGTAGTAGTAAGTCCTAGATGTAACTGAAATATTGCATAAGTAACTTAATCAAGACAAGAACATGCAGTATAATTGAATGAGATAATTGTGTTTGGTCGGTCGTAAAGCATGCGTATTCGGATGCGTTTTGTTTCCGTATTAGCCATTGTTGTTTCGAATTGGGCACGTTAATCGCATCGCGAACAGGGAATAATTGCTAGCAGGGGTCAGACATCCCGTTGTCAGGAATATGAAGTGTGGGTAGGTAATGCAAAATGCAACCCGTTCCCAGTGGTGCTTTGCGCAAATCACCTGCGTACCCCAGGGCAATGTAGATGCGGCAGCCTGAGGCAAAGCGGATTTTATGTATGTGGAATTCGTGGTGCAATTTGTTAGATAGAAAACGTAGGCTGACTGAAAAGTGCTAAAACTTGAAAAAAGTTTTGTGTGTCATTAATATAAAATGTTATTTATGGTTTAATAGATGCATTTTGTTGGTACAATTATTGCAAAATTATTTTATAATTACATTATATTATTCATTTAGAAATATTACTTTTTTTATGACCATAGCAGTTTTAGAAAGTGGTGCTAAAAGATATAGTTGTCTATCCAGCTAATTAGGCACGTTTTATTATTATGGTTATATAGGGTGTTCTATAACTAGAGGCAAAATATCATATACAGCATCGAGTTCAGTTATAAAACATATATAAGTGTGAATCCACCCCTTAGCAATCTACATATCTAGATTTCGATCTTATTAGATCCCATCAGTGTAGGTCAGCTAGTGGGGTGAATTCACACAATATCTCGACTGGTTATATACACAAATGATACAACTAACCCCCTAGGAGGAAAGTTAAACGCCATCTGGCGCAGCTATAACTTTTTTACCGTTTGAGCGAATCAGTACTAGGCAGTGGACAAAAGTTTTATTCTTTATACTTTATCTTAGGAAGTATGTTTACATTATTGTAATCGTGTATAATTTTTTACTTTATTAAATATTACTTACCGAATACATCACTGATGTAAAGAAAAGTATTGTTTTACCGAAAACGCCTTCACGTTATCAAGCTAAGATTGTGGAAATATGCGATA
This sequence comes from Lordithon lunulatus, assembly GCA_963942505.1. Taxonomy (NCBI): domain Eukaryota; kingdom Metazoa; phylum Arthropoda; class Insecta; order Coleoptera; family Staphylinidae; genus Lordithon; species Lordithon lunulatus. The sequence continues at coordinate 12,906,681 of OZ012669.1, forward strand.
ATTTTCCGGCAAAAAAATTACGCCGGAAGGAAGGTATTTTTGTAACGATCCATTTAGAAAATATTTCAAATTTCGTTACGTTTTATGCCCAAAATTTTTAGTTTTAAATTGATAACATAACAAATACATGGGTTATGATACAAAATTTTATTTAAAAAAAAAAAAAAACTATAAATTTTATAAATAAAATAATAACTAAAAGTACATGGGTTATTATAAAATATTCTATTTTTTTTTTTGAAAATAAAACAATTTTATAAATTTTATAAATAAAATAGTAACGAAAAATAAATGGGTTAAAAAAATTTATGATTTTTGTATAATAACCCATGTATTTTTAGTTATTATTTTTACTTTCCGAATACATCACTGATGTAAAGGAAGGTTTTACCGAAAACGTGTTCATGTTTTCTAACTAAGATTGTGGGAATATGCGAAAACTTTTCGAAAAAAATTACACCAGAAGGAAGGTATTCTTGCCGTGTACCATTTAGCAAAAATCACATCAAAAATACGTTTTATGTCTAAAATTTTTGATTTTTGCGATGTCTGTGTGGTATGTCCGTATGTTCGTATGTCGATATGTCCGTATGTCAGTATGTCTGCCTATCTGTCTGCCTGTGAACAACATTCCGGGAAAACGGCACAACAGATTGCGACCAAATTAGGCAATTATCTGCGGACACTATTCGAGACGGTCCAGTGAAAATTTGAGCACAATCGGTGCACTAACAGCGAAGGAATCACAATCAACACGACGCACGGAATTATATATGTCAAAATTCCAATATGTCAGAATGCCAAAATTTTAAAATGTTAAAATGTCAGAATGCCAAAAAGTTAAAAAGTCAAAATGTCAAAACGTGAAAATGTCAAAATTTCAAGTATTCAAAATTTCAAAGAGAGTAAAAAAATCAAAAATGTCAAGAAGAAAGTCAAAAAGTAAAAAAAGGTCAAAAAATCAAAAAATTCTAATTCGAATTATTAGGCTTTCACAGAAGGTTTTATTTTGTGGTTAAACTCATCCTTGAGAATATGATTGAATTTTAAGATTAACTTTAATATGAGAATATAAAAGTTTTAATGAAATTATGATGTAATTATATTACAATCAAATATTGGGAAATCCATTAACACATATTTATTTTCTTGAGTAAAATTTATTGTCAGATTTTCTTATGACGTTGATTTACAAATACTAGTATTTTTGGCCAACGAGGCCGTGAATTGCCGGGCCCGCTTATACAAAAAAATATCAAAAAAGCCACACAAAAATTCCAAAAATAAATAAATGTCAAAAAGTAAAAAAAAAATGTCAAAAAGTCAAAAACCATATCAAAAAATTTAAAAAAGCTGAAAAGTTGAAAATGTCGAAAATGTTATACAAAATTAAATAGGTCATATAATTCGGAAAATCGTTTGCTGTCTAGATATTTTACATTTTTTTGTATAGGGAATAGTGTCTTTATATAAACTTGTATGCGCTACGGCGTTAATAATTAAGACAAATTAATTAGTCTAGCTGCTTTCTAAAGCTAAATAAATGGGCAACACAATAAAATATGGTTAATTTTCAAAATTCAAAAATTAGATATTTTACGATTTTTTGTATTGCAAATAGTGACTTTATTTAAACTTGTATACACTACGACGTTAATAATTAAGGCAAATTAATTAATCTAGCTTCTTTCTAAAGCTAAATAAATAGGCAATATGCTGAAGTGTATAATTTTTAAATTTCAAAGTTTTTATTTTTTACAATTTTTTGTATTGCGAATTATGACTTTACATACACTTTTATTCCCTACGACGTTAATAATTAAGGCAAATAAATGAATCGAGCTTTTTTGTAACGCAAAATAAATAGGCAACATAATGAAATTTGGTTAATTTTAAAAATTCAAAAATTTGTTGTTTTACAATTTTTTATATTGCGAATTATGACTTTACATAATCTTTTATCCACTACGATGTTAATAATTAAGGCAAATTAATGAATGTAGCTTCTTTCTAAAGCTTAATAAATGGGCAATACGATGCATTTTGTATAGTTTTCAAAATTCAAAGCTTTGAATTTTTACTATTTTTTGTATTGCGAATAGTGACTTTATATAAACTTTTATGTACTACGGCGTTGATAGTTAAGGCACATTAATGAATTAAGTTTCTTTCTAAAGCTAAATAAATAGGCAATACGATGAAATGTATAATTCTCAAAATTCAAAATTTAATTTTTTATAATTTTTTTTGTATTACGAATTATGACTTCACATACACTTTCTGTATTGCAAATAGTGACTTTATTTAAACTTGTATACACTATGACGTTAATAATTAAGGCAAATGAATTAATCTAGCTTCTTTATTATTCATATTCAATTTTCATAACGCGCCTTCATGTTTACCTTGGGCAATGTCCTCTTGTACATGTATGTATATCATGTATGTATGTTACAATAAATATATCTTCTTCTTCTAGCTTCTTTATAAAGCTAAATAAATTGGCAACACGATGAAATGTGTATAATTTTCAAAATTCAAAAATTTGATTTTTTACAATTTTTTATATTGCAAATAGTGACTTTATTTAAACGTGTATACACTACGACATTAATAATTAAGGCAAATTAATTAATCTGACTTTCTAAAGCTAAATAAATAGGCAATACGATGAACTATGTATAATTTTCAAAATTAAAAAAATAATTTTTTTCATTTATTTTGTATTGCGAATTATGACTTTACATAAACTTTTATACATTACGACATTAATAATTAAGGCAAATAAATGAATCGAGCTTTTTTGTAAAGCTAAATAAATGGACAACACGATGAAATGTGTATAATTTAAAAAATTAAATAAATAATTTTTTACAATTTTTTGAATTGCAAATGACTGTATCTAAACTTGTATACACAACAACGTTAATAATTAAGGCAGATTCATTAATCTAACTTCTTTCTAAAACTAAATAAATAGGCAACACGATGAAGTATGTATAATATTCAAAATTCAAAAATTAGATTTTTTACAATTTGTTTGTATTGTGAATTCTGACTTTTATACACTACGGCGTTAATAATTAAGGCAAATAAATGAATCGAACTTTTTTTTAAAGCTAAATAAATGGGGAACACAAGGAAATTTGTATATACAAGAAGAATAGATTCGCAACAATTTATATTATAAATTATTAGGAATATTAGGAATCTATTTTCGTGGTCACAAAAAAAATGTTGTTGGCCTGTTTATCACTTGTACACGTGGAATATTTTGCAAGACAGCATTTGTAACAAATATTGTTATTAATTACTTAAAACGTTCCTCATTATAAGTCATAACACTCACATTTGACTGGCGCGGAATAATTATTATTTAAGTTGTCTATCATTTAGCGCGAGCTCAGATGACGAAACGCGCGCGCCAGCTCACGCCACGCTATTTTTTGTATGGAAGAAACCGGACCGCGGTTGTTACAAGATACATATGAATTGTGAATCACACAGATTAGCGAATAAAACGGTGTTGAATTATATATTGGATGTAGACAAGACAATATAAGTAATGTTATGTAAAATTAAAATAGCTCCAGATATTAGAATTAATTTCACACAATTATTATATCATATACATTTGTTATATGGTATAATGCGAACAGTTTGTACTATCGCAATCAAAGTACGACCTAAAAAAATGCTGTGGCCTCCACCATATTATCTCAAAAATCGACTTACCCCAGTGCACGCAGCACCCATTTACACTATAACTCACTACACTATTCACAATTAAAACCACTGTATGTAAGACGAACAAAATTATTTAACTTAACACAACTGGTATCTTCAGATGATGGGCTATGACTGACATCGCGACGGCGCGGATCGCTAAGAACAATAACATGTCTCTTTCTATCTCATTGCGCGCCGGCCGCGGGATTATTTATAGCAATTTTTTGTTCACTACTATTAAGCGGACCTGTCCCATTTTGCTAGTATCCAAGGGGAGTACGCATATTTGCAACAAACTTTTAAGAATGAAATTGCCGACTACATTTAATTATTAATCAAAAACCTTGGGAGTGGGTGGTTTTCACATTAATAATTTTTCCTCATTTACGCACAATACCTCTCTTATACAGTTGTGCTGTATTCAGAAAGTAAAAATTGTAAAAAATAATTTTTTATTTTTTACAATTTTTTTTACTTTTTCATCATGTTACTCATTTATTTAGCTTTAGAAAAAAGCTTGATTCATTTATGTTTTTTAATAATTAACGTCGTAATGTATAAAAGTTTATATCACTATTCGCAATACAAAAAATTATAAAAAATCAAATTTTTAAATTTTTAAAATTAACCAAATTTCATTGTGTTGCCCATTTATCTAGCTGTAGAAAAAAGCTCAATTCAATTATTTGTCTTAATTATGAACGTCGTAGTGTATAAAAGTTTATGTAAAGTCATAATTCGCAATACAAAAAATTGTAAAAAATTAAATGTTTGAGTTTTGAAAATGATACACATTTCATCGTATTGCCCATTTATTTAGCTTTAGAAAGAAGCTACATTCATTAATTTGCCTTAATTATTAACGTCGTAGGGTATAAAGGTTTAAATAAAGTCACTATTTGCAATACAAAAAATTGTAAAAAATCAAATTTTGGAATTTTGAAAATTATACACATTTCATTGTGTTGCCTATTTATTTAGCTTTAGAATAAAGCTAGATTAATTAATTTACCTCAACTACTAACGTCGTAGTGTATACAAGTTTAAATAAATTCACTATTCGCAATACAAAAAAAATGTAAAAAATCAAATTTTTTAATTTTAAAAATTCACAAATTTAAGTTTTTGTATTCCGAATAGTGATGTAAACTTTTATACATTACGACGTTAATTATTTCGAAAATTAATGAATCAAGCTTTTCTCTAAAGCTAAATAAATGGGTAACACGATGAAATATGTAACATTTAAAAAAAATTACTTTCTGAATACATCACAACTGTATAAGAGAGGTATTTTTTTTACCGAAAACGTGTTCACGTTTGCTAGTAGTTGTGTAGACAAAAATTCACCCACTCCCAAGGTTTTTGATTCATAATTAAATGTAGTCGGCAATTACATTCCTAAAAGCATTTGTTGCACATATGCATACTCCCCTTGGATGCTAGCAAAATGGGACAGGTCCGCTTAATAATAGTCAACAAAAAATTGCTATAAATAATTCCGTGGCCGTCGCGCAATGAGATAGAAAGAGATGGTTTATTGTTACTCAGCGCTCCGCACCGACGCGATGCGTCAGTCAGAGTCCGTCATCCGAAGATACCAGTTGTGTTAGTTAAATAATTTTGTTCGTCTTACATACAGTGGTTTTAATTGTGAATAGTGTAAGTAGTGCAAATGGGTGCTGCTTGTAATGGGGTAAGTCGATTTTTAAGATATTATGGTGGAGGCCGCCGAATTTTTTTAGATCGTACTTTGATTGCGATAGTATAATCTCTTCGCATTACTATTATACCTTATAACAAATGTATGTGATATAATAATTGTTTGAAATTAATTCTAATATCTGTGGCTGTTTTAATATTCCATTTTTTTTTTGTCTAAATCCTATATATATATATATATAATCGTTGATTGAAGTATTTATATTAATACTTCAATCAACGATATAATCCAACACCTTTTTATTCACTAATCTAAATATTATGGTGGCGGCTCCCGCAATTTTTTTATGCCATATGACATATTTTGATTGCGATCGTATGTCAATTTAATTCATATATTCACATTACTATTTAATGCTTTCACAAGCTTGTGTGATATAATAATTGTGTGAAATTATTTTTAATCTCTGGGGCTGTTTTAATTTCACGTAACATCTCTAGTTTTTTTCTGTGTAAATCCAATATAGTAATATAATCAAACGCCTTTTTATTCGATAACCTGGGTGATTGTCTGCAAATATATATATATCTCGTAACAACCGCGCTCGGTTTTTTCCATGAAAAAAAAACGCGAGGTATGAGCTGGCGCGCGTGCTGTGACCTGTCGCGCGCTGCGTCATCCTGAACTCGCGCATTTAATCTGATATAATAAACTTAGTCATGCAGCCATAATTCTACACCGGTTAAATTTAAGTGTTAAGACTTGTAATAACGAACGTTTTGAGTATTTAATAAAATTGCTAGCTACCTTGCGAAATAGAAATAATCTCCGCGCGTAAAAGTCCGAGCTCGGCGCGGAAAGAAATCGTTTTTTTGTAACTACGAAAATAAACTTGCGATTGTTATTGAACATTTTATATGCATATCTCTTGAATTTTATAGTAATATAAAAATCGGTGAGCGGGAAACTTTAATATTCAAATTAAATAACTACTTATTGGATGGTGATAAATTAACAATTTGATAATTAAAATACTTTTGGTGTGAATTTACTTTGAAATATATTTAATACACTTATCACAAACAAATCTTAAGTGCAACTTTATTAAACTGAAGCATGGAGTAAAAACTAAAAACTAAAAAATATTTAATACACGTAACACCAAAATGCATTTTAGAATCAAATTAAGTTGTATGTGCATAAATTTGTTTTGTGTGTGGCAATGTGTTAATTGGATTAAAAAATTAACAATAAAAAATGATCGCTAAATATGTTCTTAATTACATTTATAGTTTGCTAGTAGTCATGCGTAATGAGAAAAAAAAAGTGAAAACCACCCACTCTCCAGGTTTTTAATTGTTAATAAAACGTAATCGGTAATTTCATTCCTAAAAGTATTTGTTGTAAAACTCGCGGACTCCCCTTGGATGATAGTAAAATGGAACCGGTCCACTCTTAATAGTAGTCGACAAAAAACGTCTATAAATATTTCCGTGGCCAACGCGCAATGCGATAGAAAGAGACGCGTGATTGTTGCTTAGTGGTCTGCGCCGTCGCGAGATACAGTCTTAGTTTATCGTCTGACGTTACCAGACGGCTTAGCTAAATAATTTGTGTTTCGCATTGCATTCAGTGGTTTTAATTGCAAATACTTAAGTAGTGCAGTGAGTTCTATTGTAAATGGGCGCTGGGTGTATTGGAGTAAGTCGATTATTTTTTCGTCATACGACGTGCTTTGATTGCGAACGTACGACAATTTAATTAATTTGTTCGGATTACAATTATACACTACACTATTAACAAATGTATGCATTGTCATACAGTTGTGTGATATTCTAATTGCGTGAAATTAATTTTATTATCTGGGGCTGTCCTAATTTCACGTAATTTTTTGTGTAAATTTAGGACATATAATACAACGCCTTTTTGTTTGCCAATTTGTGCGATTCATCTGGAAATATTACATATATTTGCAGGTGAATCGCACACTCGTAACAACGCGCTCGGGTTTTTCCATCCAAAAGAAAAAACGCACGGTGCGTCATCCTGAGCTCGCGCATTTAATCTCATGTAATCAACTAGTCATGCAGCTATAATTCTGCACCGGTTAAATTTGAGTGTTGTAATAAGGAACGTTTTTTTATTTTCATTTTATTTAATAAAATTGCTTGCTACCTAGCGAAATGGAAATCTCCGCGCGTAAAAGTTGTAAACAAGTCTGTGCTCGGCGCTGAAAGATATCGTTTTTTTTGTGACTACGAAAATAAACTTGCGATTGTTATTGAACATTTTATATGCATATCTTGAATTTTATAGTAATATAAAAATCGTTGAGCGGGAAACTGTAATATACAAATTAAATAACTTGCTATTGGATGGTGATAAATTAACAATTTGATAATTAAAATACTTTTGGTGTGAATTTACTTTGAAATATATGTAATACACGTATCACAAACAAATGTAAAGTGTAACTTTATTATACTGAAGCACGCAGTATAAACTTCTTTTATTTACAAGGAAGGTATAGTAAACACAGCTGAATTTAAAAATACAAATATCGATTTTATCGAAGGGTTTGTACAAGTGATACTCCTACCACGGCATTTTTTTGCCAATTTATGGACTAGTACTGCTTTTTTTTGCTGTGTTACATATATTCTGATGTTTGATATAAAATATCACATTATTAATTATCTTTAATAATCTAACATTACCACCCATCCTGTTCGACGAATTAGGACCTTGGCGAGGTGAACAGGCTTAATCACATGTGCATTGAGAATTTCGTCTTTTTAATTTATCAAATATGATTTTGAATATTAAAAAGTTATTTTTAAATTAATTTCAATTAAAAAAGTTATTTTTTAAATTAATTTCAATTACAAAAGTTATTTTTAAATTAATTTCAATTACAAAAGTTATTAGAAATTACTTTTAATTAATTCAATTATCGAAGATTATAGTCAGATTTAATGATATTTAGTCGTGTGTATCGTAACAGCTTATCTGTTAAATTAGTTTCAATCCATTTATGAGACCTTAAATAAATTTTCTAGTGCTATATACTGCAAAAGTTTTAAAAATATTTGTATTATTTTTAAATACTTAACACTTAAAATGGGATCAACATCAATCTGTTTGTGTTGAAATAAAAATCAATTACACCTTAAATTAATTTAATATTTGATTACAATTGTATGATGTATGCTACCAAGAATTATTAAATTATAATATGAAATTTAATTTATAGCATTGTATTAAATTTTGCTTTTTTCATTATTTAAATTCACTTCGACTCAAATTGTGTTGTAGGCGGTTAAGGGCCCATGCCGTTTCCAGCATTATCGTTGTGTTCACTATTTATTTAAAAAAATCTTTACCAGCAATTCCAAAAATTGTAGATTTCTCATACAATTCAAATTATTGGTAGCATATTAATAACATACAAATTGCAATCGAAGATTCAAATTAAATAAATCTTTTGAATTTATTTAGCTATACTCAAACCAACCAGATATTAGATGGAATTAGCTTGCAATCTAAAACTGATTTCATAAAAAACGACTAATCTTTATTATTTCTATCACATTTTTACTTGATAATTAAAAACCTGTTTGACATAACTTTTGTTTTAACTCATTCAGCTGTCTGCCAATCTACCTGCATTTACTGCTCTTTCGAGGCTTGCACGGCAGAAACATTTTCACAATTTTCGAACGTTAACTTGGAAACCCTATGGCCTCCAAGTAGCTGCGTAGTCCGCGATTTGAGTGTTGTTCTCTCTTCTGATGTGGCTTGAACCCAAGGAGTTCGCGTAGCTTTTAAAGCTCAAGCTCTTGGGTCTTCGTATAGCCTATCATTTGTATTGAGACAGAAGCTCGTCAGTTGCGTGGCTTGGCTTGAGGCTAAGGTGCTCAGGCAGAGTGGTGATCATTTTTGATGATGCTGCTATCGTGCAAATTACGATTATATTATTGGCATCATATTATATAACATACAAATTGCAATATTTAAATTAAATATATCTTTTGAGTTTATTTAGCTCAAACCTCAAGTTATTATATAGATTTTTTTTATTCATCCACCAATTATTTATTTAGCTAGACTCAAACCTCAAGTTATTAGACAGATTTTTTTTATTCATCCACCAATTAATTTGATTTTCTCAAACCGATTTCTCAATGTACATGTGAAACCAACACTAATTCCGCTCCTCTCGATACCATTTAAACTTTTTGAGGCTGAAAATTACCATATCATTAAATATTCTTGCATGGATCGTTTGGAGCAAAGCAAAATTTTAATTATTATTATAATTATGAATACTAAATATAATCACTTTATTTCAATATATTCTCAACCAATTAATTTAATTCATAATAAATAAGTATGTAATTTATAAAACAAGTTGACATACAAAAATACTTGCAGCTTATTTCTAAAAGCATTTAAATTACTTTGAATTTTACGACTAACAACAAAATTGATTTGAATTTAATTTAACTTCCTGGCTGTTGTAAATTACTCAATTTCATAAATCACTGATTCTAATTATTCCTACCATTTCTCGACGTGCCGCGTTCCGAAACTTGAATCAATCGCGATCGGTAACTTGATTCAATCGCGTTCGAAAATTTGAATCAATCGCGTTCCGCAACTTGATTCAATCGTGATCCATAACTCAATTTAATCGCGTTCGATAATTTGATTCAATCGCGTTGGAAAACGCTTTCCATAACTTGATTCAATCGCGTTCGGATATTTGAATCAATCCCGTTGGAATACTTGAATCAATCGCGTTCTAAAACTTGAATCAATCGCGTTCCGTAATTTGATTTAATCGCGTTCGGAAATTTGAATCAATCTCGTGCGGATATTTGATTCAGCCGCGTGCCGAGACTTAAATCAACCGCGTTCCGAAACTTAAAAACCCGCGTACGCGATTTGCACCCTGAAACGAATGCAGTTCCATTCTACAACCATGAAGGATGATAGATGCGGAGTCGTTACAGGGGCAATGTAAGTATTTTCAACCAACCAACCATTAAAATATCTGATATCAAATTTTTGTTGTTACAGGTGTTACAGTGCCAGTTTTGGCTTTTCATTTGCTAACCGTAATTAAAAATGAAGTGATTAGTCCGCGTTCTTTAACCACGTTAGGGTCCCGCGAGTGTTAATAGTTTCAAGTTAGGGTGTAGTATTGCTTTGTATGCAAACTAAATTCAGTGCTTTACATGGGCTGGAGATGGAATGGGGGAGCACCGCTGAAGAAAACAGAAGACATCAACGGGGTGTTCTCCTAACGTGAGTGATCCCCGCAACGAAGTAGTGAGTGCTTTTTGAATTACGGGTCGCGATCGCGTTGCGCAAGTAGGTCAGATCAAGTTAGGATGTCTAATAAAACTTTTTTTCAGCCTAATCCATTTCTTTTCAGGTTCCCTGTATGTATTTAGATTATGCTAGGGAAGGGAATTTAGTTGCGTCAAAAAACCGAATCGTTACGCATATAACACCTTAGATATTAATATTTGTTTATTGAATTACAATATTTGTATTCAATTTCATAGGCGGATTATCTAATGGTGTCGTCGCTATTATTTTATATTACATTTATTTATCCTGTTTGTATTGTACTTATTTTGGCAAAAATGGCAATGTTTCAAATTAAACTAGTTTTCAATCGAAATTATTAAGTCAACTAATTTAATTGAAGATTATCAATGGAACATACTTTTGTGTTTAATTAGTTCATTTATATCAACATAACTTTGTTATTTCTATTAAATTTGCAATAAATAATCAATTTGTTTAACATATCATAACTTTGATTTAAAATCTTACTGCCTGCCATCCATGCCTGTATCTATTTGTCTATTTGCTTGCCGGCAACAACATTTTCCGAACTTTTCGGCCGTTAACTTGAAATCCGATGGTCTCTAAGAAGCCGGTTACGTAGTCCGCGATTTGAGTTTTGTTCTTTTTATCTTGATGTGGCTTGAACCTAAGGACTTCGGGTAGCTTTTAAAGCTCAAGCTCTTGGGTCTTCGTATAGCCGATCATTTGTATTGAGACAAAAGCTCGTCAGTTGCGTGGCTAGGCTTGAGCCTGAGGTGCTCATGCAGAGTGGTGATCATTTTTGACGATGGCTGCTGCCGTGTAAAAGGTTCTATTATGTGCATTCTTATTACGCCAAACCAATAACTCGCGAAACAGTTAATGCTTACGTTAGCATTGGCGACAATAGAAAACAATCCCGTCATTCCAAACTCAACAATTTCATTTTTCAGACTACCTTAAACATTGTCCTTTCCTCCTTAACCAATCCTTTCCCACTCGATGAATTGGTGCCTTGTAGTGGCGAGTGGGCTTAATCACATGTACATTGAGAATTTCGTCTATTTAATGTTATAGTCAATATTTTTTTGAATATGAAAAAGTTATTTTTAAATTATCTTTCAATTGACTTACTTTTGGCAAGAAATTATTAACGAAGACTACTTAAATATAATAATGTTTTGTCTAATATCTAACATCTTGTATCTTCTTATAACTCTATGTGGCTGCATAACTTTTAAAAACATTTCCATTATTTTTGAATACTAAAGGAACAACATCAATCTGTCCATGCTAAAGTATTATTATTACAGCTTAAATTAATTTAGTATTTGGTTACAATTGTATGATATGATATGCTGGCAAACATTTTAAAATTATTTTCAATTTATATTAAGTGATAATAGATATATAAAAATAAATGATATTTGTACAATCGCATTTAAATTCACATCGGTTCAAATTGTGCTGTAGGCAGTATAAGGGCCCTTACTATTTCCAGCATTGCCGTTGTGTTCACCTTTCATTAAAAAAGCAATTTATGGTAAATTCCTAAAATTCTAGATCTCTCATTACAAGAGTATGCAAGCTACACTATTGGCAGCATATTATATAACATACACATTGTAATCAAATATTCAAATTAATTAAGTCTTTTGAGTTTATTTAGCTAGACTAGAAAATACTAGATAGAATTAGCTTACAATCGAAATCATTAACCATTAACTTATTTCATAAAAAGATTCAATATAACATATTTTTTCCTTACAATTTGTTAATTGTTATTGACTGAACTTTACCATTTCTACTACATTTTTACTCAATAATTAATTTGTTTGACTTAACTTTTGTTTTAAATCATTCTGGTAAACAGCAAGAATTTCAAGTTAATGGCAGAAAATTCTCAAAACCTTTATGCCGTGCAAGCCCTAAAAGAGTAATAAATGCAGGTTGATTAGCGTTTGCCAATCAAACTGCATTTATTGCTCTTTCAGGGCTTGCACGATATAAAGGTTTTGAGAATTTTCCGCCATTAACTTGAAATCCGAAAGTCTCCAAGTAGCCGGTTGAGTAGTCCGCGATTTGAGTATTGTTCTTTCTCTCTCTTGATGTGGCTTGAACCCAAGAACTTCGGATAGCTTTTAAAGCTCAAGCTCTTGGGTCTTCGTATAGTCTATCATTTGTATTGAGGCAAAAGCTCGTCAGTTATGTACGAGGCATATCCAGAAAGTAAGAGTACTGAATTTTTGTAGGTGTTAAAATTTTTTATTTAAACAAAAAAATTACGTGAAACTTTAGTACATAATAAAAGCTATTTTTCGACATAGTCGCCATTCCTCTCTATGCAGGTGGTGTAGCGAGGGATCAATTTCTTGATGCCTTCCTCGAAGTAGTTTCCCGCCAACTCTTTCGTCCACTTCTCCAACTCCTCCTTTACCTCCTCGTCGGTTAAAAACCGTTTTCGACCCATCTGCAGCTTCAGGGAGGTAAAGAGATAGTAATCTGAAGGTGCTAGATCAGGGGAATGCGCGGGATGGTTCAGGACATCCCATTTAAACGAGGCGAGCAGTTCCTTCGTGGTGTTGGCCGTGTGTGGTCTGGCATTGTCGTGCAGCAGGCAGACTCCTTTTGTCAGCATGCCTCTCCTCTTGTTCTGAATCGCCCTCCGCAATTTTTTTTTAAGGTCTCCCAGTATCTTGCAGGGTTGATGGTCTCCCCTTGAGGCAGATATTCGATTAAAATTATGCCTTGACAGTCCCAAAACACGGATGCACTTTCTTGGCTGAAATTGTGATTTTGAACTTTTTGGTGGAGGTTGAAGAGGTGTGACGCCACTGTTGAGACTGTCTTTTGGTTTCGGGCGTGTGGTGTGCTACCCAAGTTTGATCTCCAGTTACGATAGAGCGGAGAAATTCATCTCCATGGAGTTTCCAGCGCCTCAAAAACTCTTGCCCGGCCTCCACTCGATTCAAATTGTGCTGGTCTGTCAGTTGTTTTGGGACCCACCTCGCGGACAGTTTCTGATATCCGAGGGTTTCTGTGATTGTTTCGTGTAGTAGAGATCTGGAGATTTGCGGAAACATCGCAGAAAGTTCATCCACAGTCAATCTGCGATCGTCACGGAGCGCATTTTCAATTTTTTCCACAATTTCGTCAGTCACAATTGATCCGCTGATCATCATGCACAGGCGTACGACCGTTTTTAAACTCGCGACACCACTTGTACACATTCGTACGATTCATAGCTTTATCACCATATGCAGTTTTCACCTCATTATAAATCTCAAATGGAGGTTTTCCCTTCCAAACGAGATAACGGATGACGCCGCGTATTTCGCACTTGGCGGGAGATTGGATTGACATTATTCACGAAACTTGTTGTCGTGTCAACAGTTCTCTACGTACTGACCTCGAACCGGTCTCGGTGCAAAGGGGACGAGTCAGGCCGGCAGTGTGGCCAACATGATGAAAATAAAATCCCTCCGACCGTGAGAGCCTCAGTACTCTTACTTTCTGGATATGCCTCGTATGTTGGCTTGAGGTTAAGGTGCTCATGCAGAGTGGTGATCATTTTGGACAATGTTGCTATCTTGCAATAGAATCTATTATGAGTTTACAACTTAAATTATTAATTTATCTTTTGAGTTAATTAGCTAGACACAAACTTCTAGTTAGTAGATAGAATTTTCTATTCATCCACCAATTCTTTTTATTTTCTATAATTCTCGAACCAATTTCTCAATGTACATGTGAGACCAAAACCAATTCCGCTCCGCTCGATACCATTTAAACTTTCTAAGGCTGAAAATTGCCATGTCTTTGGACATTCTTGCATGGATCGTTTTGCGGATTTTTGATTCATATCACGAGAAGTCGAATTACAAAAATGAAAATGTCACTAAAAATATTTTCATTTGTTTAAAATAGTTGCAATTATAACTTAGAACGATCCGAACATTGCGGATGTAGTTTAATCGAGTTACAATGGTTAAAATTTCACAAAAAAACATCACAATATATTTAAAGGAGATTCAGGATTCTGTTAAATATCTTTTCAATAGACAATAACGCGGGTCGTTGGCCTAGAGATAGAGATAGTAAAGATGAAAATCTATAAAGAAATATGTGGTGTATTTGATTTTGGTATTTAGTTTTTTTTACAAATGTAGTAGTGCATCAATAATTATATTAACATTTCTGCACTGTTGACGAGTGAAAATTGTTTTATATATAACAGAACGAGCACAAATACATTTATTATTATTATTATTATTTATTATATGGAATATAAATATGAATTCATATGTATGCATCATATAATTATTAAAAACATTATTTGTTTAATACATTTATTTCGCCACATTATCATTTGGTTCCGATCCACAAACGCAACAAAGCGAATATTGTTCGCACCGTAACCCAATTTCAAACGTAAACAAAAAAAGAATCACATCCAGTCAGCATATACAGACCTCATTTAAAATATGATTTATAATTGCAGTCCAAGCCCAGTGCACGGTAATTAATAAGTCGATTACGAGTTTTACGCCACGTAGAGCTTCACAATGAAAGCTTTATTTATATTCACCGCTATACATGTTTTCGGTAAGCTATTTGCCGTAATTTATTGCGTATGCTTTTGGAATACTCGTATTAAATTTTATTTGCGAAGGAAAACTGTAATTAACCCAGATTATTGTGACTTCTCGCACGTACGATCTGTTTAATTAATTACTGCAAGCTGATTATGCATTCAAATGGCGGTAGCTAACACAACTAATGTATTTATGTTTGTGCAGTCCTTGTCGCTGCGGCGCCCACGAGCAAAGTTGTAAGTAATGATGATTTAACTTGGTATTGCAAGACGATTTGTGACGGATGTCGTGGAGATTCAAACTACGATACTAATGAGGCTGAATGTATTTGTAAGATACACGATGATGTTTCTGGTAAGTTTAAAATATATTTTATTGTCGGCGGAAACGCTTTAAGGCGTTATTGTTACTTCTACCATTTTGTTGTTCACAAAAAATGTTGTTTTAATAAATCATACAATAAGGTCGTTTTAGACAAGACAATTTCTTAGCTCAAAAGTTGTTCAAGAAATGAATTCATATTCCTCCTCCCATGCAATTTGTCCTCGACAAATAGAACGCGTTATATTTTTCCATTCGATCTACCATCCAATTCAATATTTCAAATAATTTGCTGTAAGATAATTTAGATTATCTCGCATCTTGACTAACTTTTGTGTCAAGAAATTGTCTTGTCTAAAACGACCTTAACTAATATCTTTACTCTCGTATTATAAAAATTACAATTCAGTCTTTACATGTGAGTTCTGTAAGTTACGGTTTTCTTCAAAAGGCAAACTTTCCCAAAACTGTCGGTGTGCGAAATTCTCAGACGTGCGCATTTCCATGCTTTGGTCAGCGCCAATATGTAAATAATTAAATGGATCATTTAAATTTTTACTAACCGGAGTCCAATTTTTAATAGAAATATCCCTAAAATATTAAACATTTTAATTTGTTTTGTATAATTGAATATACTTTAATGCCATACCCTGATTTTGCATACGCCATCCAATGGTCCAGCAATGTTTCCTTCATTAATTCATCAGCTGCAGTCATCTTTGGCGGGTTTTCTGGGACATTGCTGAATACAAACATTACGTCGTCGCCGTGACAAACACCTATAATAACAATTAAATTAGGATTGAGAGCAATAATGGACTAACCAACCCTCAAATGAAATAAAATATATTTTTATGTTAATTTTTATAACTTATCGTATCCACGGTAATTATTTACGATGTACATATGCCGGCTTGTGGTAAACAAAACATAAGTAAATTGTATACTATTGTATTGAACTTTACGCATTATGTTAATGGTGGCCAGGAGGAATTCTTTTTTCATCATTACATACATTTTTTGTCGATGCCTAAAATTTTCAGCACGTCATACAACTTCGTATATATCTCTCCAATAGCACCAATTATCAAAGGTTCTACACAGATTTTACCTCAGCAGCAGCTAAAGTTGTTTTACGTTCATATTATCATTATTATTATTAGTACTAACATAATTAATTTTTTAAATCTTTGAATTAGTCAACTTTTGCCTCAATGCCTCAAATATTATATGCTTTATACATCAATATTCTTACCAAAAGACTCTTCATTTGGTGCGAAAAGAGCTACAGTCGATTCCCTTTCTTCGCCGGTGTAATTGAATTGATAAAAATGAATAGGTGATTTCACTGCACTTGATTGGAGTGTAGCAGCGAGGGCCAAATCAGCAGAAAACAGTCGATCACCAATCATCTAAAATATTTTATAATCATGTCTTCGTATTATTATTATACTTTTATAGTGAAGCTTACTAGGGATTTTATTTTTGATTGTTATGTATGACATATTTACTTAAGATTAAAATAACTTAGGCTGGGTTGTATAAAAGCGAGTTACCTACAGCCTGTAATTACAAAAAAGACAGCTGTTTGAAAAAATGTTATGAGTTGTCAAGTTAGACCCTTTTCTAAAATTCCTCGCTGATGATAGTATATAGTCTAGCTGTCGTGCATCGTTTAAAAAAAATTAAAAATGTTTTCTTACTTAGAAAGGTAGAAACTATGAAGTAGCAAAGGATAAATAAAAATATTTGTGTGTAGAAATTACAGCTGTTTTTTTAAAACTTTTAACGAAATTTTGACTTTTAAAAATGTATGTCACGAAGGCCTTACCCAATCAAAAAAATTCTATGCTATTTCGTAGATAGTAATGTGTTGTATATTTTAACAAAATCGGCCTCCAGCTACGCTCACTTCTAATTGCTATAACTTCGGAAATACTTTGAATTTTGAAATGATTAAACGTTTAAAATATTCTTAAAAGTATAAAGAATTTATTTAGCCAATCGATTTTCTGAAAATCTCAATGTGATATAAATGAGCTATATCCCAAAAAGTGACAAAAAAACATCATAAACTGTAGCTTTTTCATCACTATATGTTAACAAAGTGTAACTGTGTCAAAAATAGTTAGTAACTATATACCTGAATTAATTCCAAGTAAGTTTCTCTTCCAAGTTTCCCCTGTAAATAGTAATCAATAATTTTTTGAGTAACTTGATCTCTCTTTTCAATAGAAACAGTATCTACGTAATGAAGTATAGCCGGAAAAACTTCCTGCCAACGATTTTTAATATCTTCAAAATAATGTTCACTGGTAACAAAATCTAAAAATAATTTAATTACATTAATAACATAAATAAGTGCAATACGCTAGTATACCTGCTGCAGGATACAACCCTTCACTCGTCGTGGCCGCTGCTACCCAAGGAACATCATTAACTTTTCCATCAGCAATAATGTTGTATGGGTAGTCCGGTAAGAAAGGCTCCGAACTATATTTATCAACAACTGGTGCCAATGGCGAAAACGGGTTCATAAACCACGAACGTAAAATTTGCGTGGCTTCATTTAATTGAGCTGCATTACGATTCTTCAAACATTTCACCAAATCTTCAGTTTTTTTTTGTGTACATCCCACATATCTACCAACAGCTATAGCTTTTTCTAGTGGCTTATCTTGAAAAGCCCATGAATTCAGAGCGCAGCCACTGTTAGATATTCCTCGTTTAAACAAACCTTTCGACAGTGGCGATAAATAATGGTAATGCACACTTGCGCCTCCTGCTGAAAGTCCTTGGATTGTTATAGAATTGGGGTTACCGCCGAAATAAGCGATATTAGAGTTAACCCATTTTAGGGCCATAACTTGATCTTTCATTCCCAAATTTCCTGGCAGGTGTTTATCACCGGTGCTAAGAAATCCAAAGACACCAAGCCGGTAATTCAGGGTGACATAGATAATGTTACGGTCCATTAAGTATTTAGGTCCTGAATAGCAGCTACCACAACCAAACATAAATGCGCCTCCGTGTATATGCACAATAACATCTAGGTTTTGTTTAGGATCTATTTTATTTCCGGGAACGTATACGTTTACAATTAGGCAATCTTCTTGTCCTAGAGGTGTGTAGTTTTCTGCGTGTGTTACTTGAATGCACATTACTGTCTGGTTTGCTATTATGGTACCCGGCCATGGTTTTACAGCTTGAGGTTCCTAAAATATATATTTATAAACTACATGAAATATCCTTATTTAGGAGGCAATTACTAATTGACTATCTTTCCAAGGGCCAAACAATAAAACATGAATAATATTATATATTATATAAATATATAAATATTACGCTAGACTTCTAGACCAAATAGATAAAAATGCATGAAAAACACCTGGCTTGCGTAAGTAGAAGATTACTTTCCATCATAACAATGCACGCCCCCATACAAGTGTGGTAGTAATTGGTAAAATTGAAAACTGAAAACTGAAGTACGATCTATTGCAACTTCCACCTTATACGACTATTTCCATGAATAAACATTTTACTCGAGAAAAACGAAAACATTTTCCATGGAAGAAGAAGTAAAAACTGCTACCGACGACTATTTTAGAGGACAAGAATCGCACTTTCGTGAAAGCATAATGGTTTTAGAACATTGTTGGATGAAGTGCATTCAACTTAAGGGAGATTATGTTGAAATATAAAACACAATATTTTCTCATTTTCCCTTTCATTTCGTGAACTTTTCAAAACATCCTCGTATTATGGAAATTATATATGATAAAATTGTCCTAGAAAATTCATAGTTGTACCTGCTAGATTTGTGCGTTCGACTACCTCAACAAAATAAAAAACGTGTAGGGCCTTAGTGTATTGATAATCAACGTTAGATTTTTTTACTGATTAAGAGATTGATATTTTCTTGAAATCTTGAAATCTTGAAATCTTGAAATCTTGAAATCTTGAAATCTTGAAATCTTGAAATCTTGAAATCTTGAAATCTTGAAATCTTGAAATCTTGAAATCTTGAAATCTTGAAATCTTGAAATCTTGAAATCTTGAAATCTTGAAATCTTGAAATCTTGAAATCTTGAAATCTTTAATAACATATAATTATAAATTGTGTCTACCTGGAAACGTAATTTTCCGACTGGAGGCCGAGCGAATGGAATTCCTTCAAATTGCATGTATGTGTTTCCATTATAAGAGTTTGATAATTCGCCCTGAATGGCGCCATCCGGGATTTTAACTAGAGGTAATTGTGTTGCACTGGCATAATAAAGCCCTAAAAATATATGATATAAAATCATATTAATGTCCATTGAATTAGTAAATATCACTTACAGAACCCTAAGAGAAGTATTCTGTTCATTGCAGTGTGGATGTAAACGTAGACTCTTAACAATTTATATTTTGCTATCGTTTATATAGTGGGTATATTGATTTGTGATAAAATATGATCTTTCAAAAGGCCACCGTACGTCAAGTATCATCGAAACATTGCAGCCAGTATAATTCAAACATAGATAACTACGTTCATTAGTAAATAAACTGATAAATTTATGTAATGCACTCAACGGGCGTTGATTTATTTGTCTGAGACTAACGATACTATATTGGCATATTGATCTTAGGCAAGGTCAGGTTGCTATTAATAAAACAGGGCCGACCGCTCACTATCCTCAATTAGGCTTGTTGAATTATTTATATAATAATAATAAATATATAGTGAATAATCATCAGATTTCTCAAATTGCATAATAGTAATCTCAAAAATTCACACTCCGATTATTGCGGCCGTCGCGCTACCAACTGCGCAACGGAGGGTCGTTGTCGATAGTAGTATATAGTAGATCAGTTAGTAGCGCGACGGCCGAGACGTGGGTTCGAGTCCCACCGGAGTGTGAATTTTTGAGATTACTATTATTCAATTTAATAAATCCGGCTATCTTAGTGAAAGCCAGATTAGGAAAAATCCTTCTCACTTTAAATTTTATTAAATATATACACCTAAAAACATATCTACTTCTTTCTATGCATTTATCCATTAATGGATGTTTGCGACAATAATAATAATATTTAATCGTGGCCATTGTCTTGCAATTCTCAGCCAGGTCATCTTTTTCCTTTAAATATCTCTTTTTACTTCAATATTCGATGATAAGTAGGAAAATATCATATATTCGATTTCGCATCACATATCCCAAATGCGAAGCTTTATTTCTCTTTATTGTTGTTAAAAGTTCACGGTCTTTGCCTATTCCTCGGAATACTTCCACGCATAATTGCTATTTTAATGTTGAACCATCCATACCACAGAGAAGCTCCGATAATACATAACATTTAATAAAACGTACTTCTTGTGGTGCCGTCTCCTATCGAAGGTTGGCAATCCTCATGGCGATTCTAATCTTTGACGCTGCAGCTCTAAATAGTCCGACCGATGTTTGTCCGTACCATTCTCTAAGGTTCTTTAACCATGAGGTTCTGCTTCTTCTTCTTTGTATTTTTCCTTGCATGATCAGTTGGAGAATAGAGTATCTCTCTCCCCGGATGATGTGTCCCAAGTACTCTAGCTTTCGTGTTTTGATCGTTAGGATCAGTTCCTTATCTTTATGCATTCTCCGTATGACTTCCTCGTTGTCTACTAGGTCCGTCTAGGATATCTTGAGCATGCGACGATAGATCCACATCTCAAACGACTCTAGTTTTTTTATGTTATTTTTCTTTAATGTCCATGCTTCCATCCCATACAGTAGTATTGAAAAAATGTAACAGCGAATTATTTGGACTCTCAAGGCTAGATTGAGATTTCTATTTGAGAAAAGATTTTTACATTCGCAACTCCTAAGGGAGTGTTAACATTATATATGATAAAAGGGGACAAAATGAAATGCGAGAACTAGTGCGGAATAGCAGTCACACGCTTTCTGAGTAGAGTATATGGAAAAGTACTGAAGAACAAAGTAGAACTGGAATACCAAACAATGGAAGCAACAATGGAGGCAGGATTTAGAGCTGGTAGACCTCCCATAGACAATGTCTTCTCGTTGAGGCAACTAATAAGAAAAAAGGATGAAATGAAATGAAGACGTGCATCTACTTTTCGTAGACCTACTTTAGAAAGGCTTTGGAAAATATGAGAGAGAACCAATATAAACATCGGTATAATTGGAGCGGTTCATACACTATACAAGGAACCTGTAAAAATCGGGAAAAGGATAACGTTAGAATTCATAGTAACGAAGGGATTAAAAGAGCCTGTCACCGATATTATTCAAAATGTGGTTAGAAGTAGTCCTAAGATAATGGAAAAGCAAGTGTAGAAACGTGGGAATACTCGTCACTGACACCATTGATAACATCCTACTATACACATTATTCTTGTGGTGGCCAGTTACCACTATGGACTGTGATGACCTAAACTACATGACACGAAAACTCAACGATTATCGAATATGGGAAATGGGGATTAGAAGTGTAGAACCTAAAAAGACCCACATGCAGTATATAGTAGGAGAACAACAGGCAGGGCCGGTCCTAGGTAGTCGGCCGCCTGCGTGCAAGCATAATTTGGCCGCCCACATGCTATACATAAAAAATTATAATTAACATTATAGAAGGATATATTGCGGTAGGAACATATGTGAAGAAATTAATAAATCATTTATAAACGCTAAAAATCTGTAAAAATACTAAAAAAAAAAGGATCTTTTATAACCGAGGCAAGTTCAGATGTTGTTTAGAACTCTTTCGATAACTGAAGCCCAGGGCTGAATTTGGCCGCCCGCGTGTGGTGCACACCATGCACGCCCGCTAGGACTGGCCCTGATAACAGGACTTGTAATTGGAAGATGGAAAGGTCATAAAACATAGCAAGGAATACAATTATCTAAGAGATACAACACTTGACACAGCAATAAAGGAATGAAACAACATGTGAAGGACAGCGATCTCCCTACTAAACAGCTTGATATGGGATAAGAACATCACAAAAGAAAACAACGCCATAATCAAAAGTATTACAGCTTACAGCTTTGAAGTATGGCTACTGAAAATCAGAGTAGAAAAAATACTCAAAGCGATTGAAATGGATTTCTGAAGAGGAGCAGCCGTAAGATTAAAAATAGAACGAATAACAAACGAGCGGATCACAGAAATCATGGATGTTACACACACAATCTCAGATGATATTAATTTAGTGTAAACAACGTATATGGTACGGCCATGTACAACGAATCCCGATACAAATACTAAACTGGCAAGATAGGTTAAAGAAGACGGGTAAAACCAAGAAAATACGTTTTTAAGGCCCATAAAGGCATTACATTTTCAATTATGATTTTAATTTCGATGTACAAACTTACGTAAGTTCCTAGAACTTATTTACTCTTTCAATAGTCATGTCTCTCCCCATGTCAAGGTTTTGCCCTTTTGTCTTTAGTTGTCTTATCGCCGTTTTGTGTTTTCCACTACTAACCCCCTGTACACAAGGTTAGATTAGATTAAGAACCGGTGGTCTTCCAGCAGCTACACTAACTTTTGGGTCCCCGCGTGTCCTAAATGACTTTTATGAGCTCTGTTCTGGCTACCAGACTTCAAAGTTTCGATGTCGGTTCCTTCATATATTTGGATCGTCGTGGTTTGCCTTTTCCGAGTATATGATCTGAGGTGTCTTCCTCTTCCTGGCAGAACCTTCTTCTGCCGGGCTTATTCATACCATGTGCTTATATACTGCAGTAACCTACTAGGAGCCCTAGTATCATTCTGACGGTTTTCCTGTCTTGGGTTATGAATTTAGGGCTTAAGCCTATTATGAATTCTTTTGCATGTATCTGCCCTGGCTGGTTTGCTCACTAGTCCTGAAACTGTATTGTTATTAATTTTTCCATAGATGTTTTTGTGATTGTTTTTGAAACACTGCATTAGGGCTTCCGGCCGATTAAGGTTTTTGATGTGCCTTCTCGGGCACGGAGTTCGTCCGCCCTGTTATTGCCTTGGATTACACTGTACCCTGGCACCCACTCTGGGGTCAGTATGTTTTATCTACCTAGCTCGCCAAAACTCTGCTGGCAGTCCCATACCAGCCGGGACTTAACATCAGCGGTAACTATTGATTTTATCACCGCTCGGCTGTCAGTGTAAATTCGTCTATTAGTTATTCTCTCTCAACTCAAAATAACTAATACACTCAACCCTTCCCTTGCACAGTGTTGTATAGCACTATTTATGTCTAGAACACAGTGGAGAGTTTCAAGACTTGGCTTCGGGTTGACGCTGAAGAGACCAGGTCCTGTTCCTTCCGCTGTTTTTCAGCCGTCTGTGAAGCTGGAAAAAGAAAGCTGCTTTAACGGGTGGGCCATTTGAGCAGCCCTCTCTTTCTGGTATTACGACCTCGTAATCCTTAAAATTTGTATTTTGTTGTCATGCTATCTAGGATCATATCGGTTATAGTGTACTTAGCTCGTTATGTAGATTTAAGGATTTCACTCCGTGCAGTTTGCTTATGGAGTGGCACCTTGAATTAATCTGTGGCTTACAGATCTTGCCTCGTTTTCAATAAGGATGTGTAGTGGTGGTAAGTCCAGCAGGACTGTCATTGCGGCTGTGGGTAATATTGGCTCCTGTTGTTCTCAAGTAGCCGAGCTATTGGGTGCCAGCCTTCTTGGCTTGCCTAGTCTTGGGCTACCATACTAATGACCCATATGATATCATGGGTCTTGAATCCATGGTGTATGGCTTATTTTGGGGTTAAGGCCTCAGTTTTTCCTGCATATTCTACTGCACCTATCTAGGTTTAATGTAGCTTTCTGTGTGGTTTTGCGTATATGTGAGTTCCTTGTCAGTTTTGGTCAAAGATGACTCCTAGATATTTGGCCTCTGATGCAATTTGAATTTTTAACCTTTATGTATCGGACGTTTTTGACCTTTTTCAGAAGGTTTAGAGACAAACCTTTATCCTCACACCATATGTTCACTATTTTCGTAGCTCTTTCTGTGTGTTCTCAGATTATTCCCACGATCGCAATGTTGTCCGCGTATCCTAGGCAGTGGATGCTACCTTCTCAGGATAACTTCCCTAGGAGACCGTCTACCAGGACGGCCCAAAGTAGCGGCTGCAAGCAATCAAAGGTAGCAATTAGGCAACCTTGTAAAATTGCAGCCACGGCCCGCCTTAACTTACCTAGAACTGTTCTGAAATTATTGACCAACATCCAACTGGCAACTGCCGGCTAAACAAACACGTACACACGATAGGTCTGGTGGACAGCCCGTTAAGCAGAGGGTGCAATGAAGAACTAGAAACAGCAGAGAATGTAATACGCCTCTGCTCAGCTCTAGTAAACACTAGGCATCTAATACTAGGGGATTGCTGGCCTAGTATGGTCAGCATTGGCAACTCCTCACCCGCCAGAGTTTTGCAGCTCGCACGCAAAATTGACTGGTGGGACGAGTGAACAGCCTTAAATGGAGGTTTCACAATGGGCCCATTTTGAGGCGGAAGTGTCTGTAGCTATGCTACCCTCCAGCAAACTATCCAGAACTCTCCATCATCTAGTGTCTTTTCTAGTAGCCTGTTTAGGTCACCCAGCTCCAAGTTGGTTGACTTTTCCGGTTGGTACGCGTATTATCGATAGCTTAGGGGGTTAATTTCAGTACACCATCCGCTTGTTCCTTGTTTTCTCATCTCAGTATATTATTTCGTTGTCTTTAGTTTTTCAAACAATAATTTTCGCTTTTTATTTATCTGTTTTCTATTAACTATTTCTATATCTTTCAACTTTTGCTTGTAACCGTGTAAAGCCCAAAGCGTGTTCGTAGTTGCGTCAGCTAACTAGACACTAGGATTGGAGTAGCTGTTCTTCCTTCTCATTTTATACGCAATCTCTGATTGGCTAATGCTGCAACAGAAAGAGATGGAAAGCAGGAATATGGGCTTAAGAGTAACCTTCACCACACCTCTCGAAACCTAACTGTCGATTTCACAGATAACCCGACTTTTTATTATTATTATTATCTATTCCCAATTTCGCACTCACAGATTATTTTAATCTGGAAAATTCACTTACGTCGGGACCTTGGTCAACAGAAGGAAGTCGGACGAGTAGGTAGAGTAGAATAGGTGGTTACATATCGCCAATATCGCTTATTATTATTATCATTATTTAAAAATTTAATTTAATTTATATAACGACCACGACGACGTTTATCGCCCTCTGTCGCCACCTATATGGGTAACCTCCAGCACACCTCTCGAAACCTAACGGTCTATTTCACACAACTCGACTTTTTTTTATTATTATTCCGAATTTCGCAACCACAGATTGTTTTAATCTGGAAAATTCACTTACTTCGGCACCTTGGTCAACAGAAAGAGGTCGGACGATAAAGTAGGTGGTTACATACAGAAAATATCACTCATTATTATTATAATTATTTTATTTAATTTATACAACGACTAAGACGACAATTATCGCCCTCTGTCGCCACCCACTTACCGCCACTTTTACTGCTGCCCAAAAATGACTATTTGCTATAATGCAAGTAAGTCTATCAATAATAATAATAATAATTATTATTATTATTATATACGTTATTAGCATGAAGATATTTACAATTGACATATAATATATGTCGGAGAGAGTGAACTATACGCAGGGCGATGTATTAATCAGATGTATCACATATCTTGATCTTGATGTTTTATTACTAATAACAATTAGTATGGTCAGGTACTTGGTCCGGTAAATCCAGAGCTTGCTCTTTGGAGGATCTTATTCAATACAGAATAAATAATAAGTCCTTCGCCACAATCAACTAACACATTTTATTAACAATTTTAGTAACTAACTTAAAGCACTGATTATACAATATCAATAAGAACTCATTACACTTATTCTAACGCACTTATAGTCGATATAGTTCTGTACGAACAACACATATGATAAGTTGGCTTAGACCGTTTCTAAAAAGGTTCACTAACGCACTTATAGTCGATAGTGAACCTTTTTAGAAACGGTCTAAGCCAACTTATCATATGTGTTGTTCGTACAGAACTACCCGCATCCCCGTTAGCTAGTTCCGCGCCTTACATCGCCCCTTGGCTATGCGTACTCAAGTCAAGGTCACAATCCTTCAAATTGTCGCTAATTGGCTGCTGCACCACTAATCAAACGCTACGTAAATCACCTATGTGCTGTAGCTATGGTTAAATTCCTCATAAAATCTTTTCAAAGCATCGAAATTGATCAGGCGCTGACATATATTTAAAACACTTTATTGAAATAATTAAAAATAATAATAATTAAATATTTACTAACATTTATTATTTTATTTTAGACGAAGATACAGCATTGGTTAACAAAATTAGTCAATCAATTAACTTGAAGTTCAAACTCGTAGATACACGCAAGGGTAAAAGAGATGCTGAAGATGATGAAAGCGAGGAGAACGATATTAGTGAAACCACAAGTGAAGAGCCTGAAAAGTCAACCCTACACGCACTATTTCCATTACGAATGAAATTACGATCAAGATTGTTAAACATTGCAAATGAAACGGATCCACTGCTAGGAAAATCGAATATTTTAGATACAAATCTTCATCACAATGCACTGGGACCGATGTTCAATAACTTTGATACGCATCATAATGGTATTTTAGGCCCACACCTGCTTCCATATCACCATTATCCTCTTGATACTCATCGTAATGCACTCATGCCGACTGCAAGCGATACATTGAAGCCCGCCCTTACGAAAGCAATGCTGACAAATATACGTAAGAGAATAGACCATCTTATTGATAAAACTGATAGGGTTCCATATGATCATCGCAGGACTGCCCATGAAGCTGAGTCTTTACGAAATTCACTGAAGCAGCTTTCTCAAATTAATGTGAACGCGCGATCTGATGCCCCCATGCAACCATTTTGGAAGAATTCTCTGTTTGGTGGCGGTCTGCCCGGATTTGGTCTTCTTGGGCAAGCAGCGCCCAGTGAAGAAGTTTCTAATCAGTCTAGAGATACTAGTGATGAAGGCAACAGTCAGGAAGATAGTTACCAGCAAGAGGACACGCAGGATATACATGAAACAAACAGCAAGATTATAACGCAGCCTGAAAACTTAATTGGTAATAGCGAAGAAGATGCATCTGAAGATGTATCTGAATGAAATTACTTATGAATTATTTTATAGTTTTCTACTTTTATACATACATTTAGTTTTTGTTTATTTGTAAATAATATATATGGGTAATAAAGAATTGTTATTTATAACAGGTACTATAAGTAAGAGATCGAAAATGTTTGACTCTCTAACTCGCTGTTATTTGGGTATTGGTTATGGATCGGAATTGTTCTTTGTACAGATTTTTTCGAATCGAATAGTACTGCCTATGAGTGAAATTCAATTTAGTTTGACTTATTTGATTATATTTGACAATGGTACATCAATGTTAAATTTTTATATGGCTTATTGCGTGTTTTCAGTTTAAAAATCAATGATAAATGAATTAATAAATGAGAATGGTACATGTCATGTAATATTTTGTCCTCCACTTATGAATCATCTCATTTATTTTTTTACATATGTACAACAATTTGTATAGCAATCGGCTAACAAGTGAAATTATTATACTTATATATAAAGGCTAAATCAAACTTTTTAAAGCTACTATTTATAAATAATAGAACTTACCCCCTAGGAGGAAAGTTAAACGCCATCTGGCGGCACCACATCAATTAGCAATGCACACCAATATGGTAATAACCGTCAACATGTTCATGCCATTAGGATCACCGAGTGGTGCTCTCTAGGGAATAATATTCCAACAAAGTGCTTTAGATATCAGCATAAGGCCAATCGCATAAAACATATATAAGTGTGAACCCACCTCTTAGCAATCTATATATCTAGATTTACACACTTATATATGTTTTATACGATTGGCCTTGTGCTGATATCTCAAGCACTCTGTTCCGGTGATCCTGATGGCATGAGCATGTTGATAGTTATTACCATATTGGTGTGCATTGCGAATTGATGTGGTGCCGCCAGATGGCGTTTAACTTTCCTCCTAGGGGGTAAGTTGTATTACTTTTGTATATAACCATTCTAGATATTGTGTGAATTCATCCTCACTACCTGATCTACACTGACCAGATCTAATAAGATCGAAATCTAGATATGTAGATTGCTAAGAGGTGGGTTGACACTTATATAGAACCTACTACTTATATTTTGGTGCTGTCATTACAAAAGTCGGAGTCGTGGGTTCGAATTCCCGACAAGGGTGCAGCTGTTTTTACCTTTTTAAACTCATAACATAATTATTGTTGAGTTAATTTGACCTTTTTCACTACATTTGCTTTTGTTTTATAACTCTACTTAAGAGCCGTTTTCGTTTATCATGGTTTAGTATTGCTAGTCGCCCCGCGACGTGCAGTATCACTCAGGTCTTGCGGTCGTACGCCGCCGGTTGTAAGGGCCGTGGTAGAATTGTGCGCATTGGAAGCGGCAAATAGAACAATAAGCCCGTACCAACCCTGAGTGATAAACGAAAACGGCTATGGGGACATTACACTGATAATGTTTGAAAATTGTAAGCTGTAATTTAATCAAAATAATTTTTTTGTGGGCATCTTTTGCTTGATTACTGCATAAATGTATGTGTATTATTTATAATTATTTATGAAGCCTTTAATTTATTTAATTTATTAAATATTTTTTGTAAATGAAAATCATCCTTTGTCTGATGACCGGCACCTAGTTATTATATATTTCCAGTAATGCAATATAAAAACTATTTTATCGACCATTTGACACACTCTCACTTTTACTACGTCATATAAAATTTATGCCGGTCGTTAACAAAATTAATTTAAATTGGTTTTGGGCCACGTCAACCCTCCCCGCGGTCGATTACAGTAATTTGTCCCATGGTAATCATTGTTTTCGTTCCGGACTGTTAGGAATTGTGAGTAGGCGGAGGAGTTCCATCCATAATGACCCCGGAAAAAGGAAAAAAAAACACCCCCAAAGTATTATCGTGCAAGTTTTCGTGGTGGAAATGGTTAGTGAGAAAAGCAAAAAGTTCGCATCTGTTACAGTTCACTCCCTGTTCGAGTTTATCTTATCTGTATCCGAGCGCGAGTTCAAATGGGACTCGACGGGGCGTTCGAGTGGTACCGTGCAAACAAAGTGAATGGCCAAAAATTACAAACGGTTAACTTATCTAACGTTCTTGCGGATTGCGATACTTCGTGCTATGAAGCCGCAGTAAACGCCATATTCCCCAGGCGTATGCTGGAAATGAGCTTGCTAGAGTCAATAACGATCATGCAAGTGTATTATTTTGTTCACGAAAGTTTGTTATACAAGGGGTGGAAATTATGAAGATGTTTAGTGTAAAGTAAATATATCATTATACACTTTTCTTAGTACGCTTATATATTTGTATGCAAATAAAGTGCGGTTTTAACCCGCGAATAGTACTGTCGAATATATAATGAATATTTAAGATTATGACAAATTTGCAATTGTACACATTTATGATTTATACTGTAAATAAAAAACGACCATCTTTATTTTTTTCTTATAACTCACGCGGAATAAGAGAGTGAGACATCCAACATGATAAAAACAAGTGTACCCGTAAAGTGATGCCTTTTGTATAGAGATTTAATGGAAACAGATACATATATTAGTATTGAAAATATTAATAAAAATATGTTACAGTTCATGAATTAAATTGATTAATTTTAGAATTAATGCGGTATAAGAGAGTCTAAAATTAGTTAATTTTATTCATGAACTGTAACATATTTTTATTAGTATTTTCAATACAAATATATGTATCTGTTTTAATTAAGTCTCTATACAAAAGGCATAACTTGTTTTTATCATGCTGGATTTCTCACTCTGTTATTCCGAATCAGTTATAAGAAAAAAATTAAGAAGAAGGTTTTTTTATTAATATGTTCAATACATATATTAACAGTTTCATTTAAATCTCTATGCAAAAGGTATATCAAACAGAGTAAAATTTACATTAAATCGACATAAAACGTGTTGAAAGTGATTCGATTTTGTTATTTATATGTGTATTTCTTGCAATGCCCGTAAGGGCTTGAAAAATAGTTTAATCTGCTATCCTATTTACATATACAGTAACCATAAAAGGAAATTGTATTGTCACCACACATCAGCCGATAATACTAGACAGCCCTGTCGCTGTCTGGCTAGAGAAAAATGTGAAAAATCCTCACCACACAAACACATACACTGAGATTCGCACTTACATTTTATATTATATTAGACACGTGATAAACGGTGCTCCATTTCGTGCATAAATGGATGCACCAAGGATATGTATAGTGCTGGAAATCCCTGATGGAGCCGTGCAAACTCAAACTGTATGTCCACTAGGGGGTGATTCCGTTATATAATCAATGAGTGCGTTATATCAGGCCCGTTATAATCTCATAATAAAACGTCAGTTAACCATGCTCCGCCAATTACAAGTCTAATTTGTAGAGGATTATACAGGATTCAATCACAAAGGCAATTTAATTAATTGTGTGAAGCTATTGACTTATTTTAAACGCTTCATATTAAATTCCATGAAATTGGAGATATATTACGTTGTAGCCCGAATTGTCCGCTTATGAAATATGATAGCGACGGTTTCTCCGTTATTAAATGATGGAGCTGAAGAACATAATTAAGCTCAGATTAAAGCTCAGGTGTAATTTAAAATAGCTACTTATAGTATCATAATTGTTGTATGTAGCATTAGCTACATTTGTAATATAAACTCGTTTATTAGTATTTTTTGTACGTATAAAACAGAAATTATTTTATACCTCACTACTCGTAATTGAAGTTTTTTCTGTCAGTAGTATAAAGATAATAACAATATTTCTTTGTTCTATTGGTATTATTATACTTACTTAATTCGGCGTTTCTTTATATTTTTCCCAGAATAATATAAATAAATAAATTAACGAGTTCGTATTCCCCCTATATCTGGCTATATAGTTTCGTATAATCCCAATATCTGTGGGTTTAACATTCAAGAGTTCAAAGAAAAATACAGATACATTCTACCGAAAGTACTCAAATCTGAATGCGAGAAACCTAACTTTTGCAATTAATGCATGGGCAGTATGCACTCGTATATTCTTTTTTGTACTCATTTCCTGACAAGTCATTTCTCGCACTGATTTGGGTGCGGGAAATACTACTTCCCGCACTAGTGCGTTAAAGTTAAACGCCATCTGGCGGCACTAGAGCAATTAGCAATGCACATCCATATGGTAATACACGTCAACATGCTCATGCGATCGGTTATTACCATATGGGTATGCATTGCTAATTAATGTGGTTAACTTTCCTCATAGGGCATTAGTTGTATCATTTTTTAAATAAAGTTTATTTTTCTCATATATATTATCAACATCAATTTTTATTATATAATCACAATTCAGTTTTAAGTTTCAGTTTCATCAGATTGCTGTTTTCCTGGAAGAGCAGACTTTCCCAGAAAAACCTGTGTCCTAACTCCTTCGCAGTACGCATTTCCATTTTCTGATCTGGACCGATGAATAAGTAATTGAATAGATCACCCAATTTCTTGCTTACTGGCGTCCAGTCTTTGATAGAAATAGAAATCGCTATAAATAAAATAAAATACTTTATAAATTGGACACCAACCAGATACTCATATTATAACCCTGATTTTGCGTATGTGGTCCACAGCTCCAATATGTATGTATGGTTTACACGATGCCAGTCAGTGTGTCAGTAGTGCTTGCCAGTAACTGACAAGAAGTGACTGGCACGGTGTAAACACATCCTTGCCAGTGGCTGGCAAGCCTGTTGTGCCAGTCATTCGCAATGCCAGTGAAACAAAAATATTTTATTTATTAGCACACTGGCTCTTCCCCCCACCACTCTGTTTGACTGGCATGCCATTGCTTGCACTGTGTAAACAGGTCTGCCAGTTCATAACCATGCCAGTGCAAGTAAATGAACACGTGCTTTGTTTTCTGTTCTGTTTTCGTTTTGTATTTAATGTATTCTTTCATCTTTCATTTAAATCATGGCTGAAAAGGTTCAAAAACGTCCACGTATGAAAAATTATAGTATGAATGAGAAATAAACCTCCAAATTTGTGAGTATGTAAACAGCACCAGAATTTATGGAATATTTTCCTACCTAAATATCGAAACCGTTATGTACGTAGTTCAGCGATTTGCAAAATGTGCAGCTGCTGGCAGACTATACCTCCAACTTGCAAGCCCGCATGCCTTTTGTGACGTCAGATGGCATGCAAGTAACTGGCAACGTGTAAACCAGCCATTACTATTGGAATTCTCAAGTACTCTGGCACAGATCTTCGGGAACTACGAGGCATATCCAGAAAGTAAGAGTACTGAAGCTCTCACGGTCGGAGGGATTTTATTTTCATCATGTTGGCCATACGGCAGTGTAGCCTGACTCCTCCCCTTTGCACCGAGACCGGTTCGAGGTCAGTACGAATGTGTACAAGTGGTGTCGCGAGTTTAAAAACGGTCGTACGTCTGTGTATGATGATCAGAGGAGCGGAGGACCTTCAATTGTGACTGACGAAATTGTGGAAACTATTGAAAATGCGCTCCGTGACGATCGCAGATTGACTGTGGATGAACTTTCTGCGATGTTTCCGCAAATCTCCAGATCTCTACTACACAAAACAATCACAGAAACCCTCGGATATCGGAAACTGTCCGCGAGGTGGGTCCCAAAACAACTGACAGACCAGGGGCAAGAGTTTTTGAGGCGCTGGAAACTCCATGGAGATGAATTTCTCCGCTCCATCGTAACTGGAGATGAAACTTGGGTAGCACACCACACGCCCGAAACCAAAAGACAATCTCAACAGTGGCGTCACACCTCTTCACCCTCAAAAAGTTCAAAATCACAATTTCAGCCAAGAAAGTCATGGCATCCGTGTTTTGGGACTGTCAAGGCATAATTTTAATCGAATATCTGCCTCAAGGGGAGACCATCAACTCTGCAAGATACTGTGAGACCTTAAAAAATTGCGGAGGGCGATTCAGAACAAGGGGAGAGGCATGCTGACAAAAGGAGTCTGCCTGCTGCACGACAATGCCAGACCACACACGGCCAACGCCACGAAGGAACTGCTCGCCTCGTTTAAATGGGATATCCTGAACCATCCCGCGTATTCCCCTGATCTAGTACCTTCAGATTACTATCTCTTTACCTCCCTGAAGCTGCACATGGGTGGAAAAAGGTTTTTAACCGACGAGGAGGTAAAGGAGAAGTTGGAGAAGTAGACGAAGGAGTTGTCGGGAAACTACTTCGAGGAAGGCATCAAAAAATTGATACCTCGCTACACCACCTGCACAGAGAGGAATGGCGACTATGTCGAAAAATAGCTTTTATTATGTACTAAAGTTTCACGTAATTTTTTTGTTTAAATAAAAATTTTTAACACCTACAAAAGTTCAGTACTCTTACTTTCTGGATATGCCTCGTATATAGACTCACTCAAAGGCAATTAACAAAATTCAGAACACACCACCCATGGCAGTACAGAGAGTCAATCTCTCGGCGGGGCCTTCTTAACATTCACAAGCTGTGTAGGGACCAAGAAGGCATACTTAGAGACTGCTTTCAAGGTATGAAAACCCATCACTTCATACAAATAGCAACCGCAGATAATGGCTATGCTCAGGGCCGGTCCTAGCGGGCGTGCAAGGTGCGGGCGGCCAAAGTTAGGGGCAGCCAAATTCAGCCCGCGGCATGAGCTATCGAAGGAGTTCTAAACATAAAATGTGAAGTCCAATGAGATATCTTCATTATCTTCAAAGATATGGCTTGTAAAAGTTGAAATTTGTATTATCACACATTCCTGAAATAATACCTATTCAACATAAGGAAATTTTAAGAATTTTTATGTTATTCTTGTTTAAATATGTATGAAAAACTCAATTATAAAGACCGCAATGAGATATCTTCGTTATCCTTAAAGATATGGCTTGCGAAACTTTAAATTTGTTTTATCACACATTTCTGTAAAAGTACGTATTCATCATGATGCAATTTTAAGACTTTTTGTGTTATTCTAGTCTAGAAATGTATGGAAAACTAAATTATAAAGACTCCAATGAGGTATCTTCATTGTTTTCCAAGATATGGCGTGTAAAAGTGGTAAAATCTGTATTTTCACACATTCCCTCAAAAATACCTATTCATCATGATGGAATTTTAAGATTTTTGTGTTATTCTTATCTAAAAATGTATGAAAAACTCAATTATAAAGACTCCAATGAGATATTTTTATTGTCTTCAAAGATATGGCTTGTGAAACTTGAAATTGGTTTTATCACACATTCCTGTAAAAGTACGTATTCATCATTATGAAATTTTAAGACTTTTTGTGTTATTCTAGTATGTAGTTAATGTATGGAAAACTAAATTATAAAGACTCCAATGAGGTATCTTCATTGTTTTCCAAGATATGGCGTGTAAAAGTGGTAAAATCTGTATTTTCACACATTCCTTCAAAAATACCTATTCATCATGATCGACTTTTAAGATTTTTGTGTTATTCTTATCTAAAAATGTATGAAAAACTCAATTATAAAGACTCCAATGGGATATTTTTATTGTCTTCAAAGATATGGCTTGTGAAACTTGAAATTTGTTTTATCACACATTCCTGCAAAAATACCTCATCATGATGCAATTTTGAGATTTTGTTGTATTATTCTTGTCTAGAAATGTATGAAAATCTCAAACATAAAGACTCCAATGAGGTATCTTCAAAGATATGGCTTGTAAAAGTTAAAATTCGTATTATCACATATTCTTGCAAAAATCCTATTCATCATAATGCAATCTTAAGATTTTTGTATGTTATTCTTATCTAAAAATGTATGAGAAACTTAATTATAAAGACTCTAATGAGATATCTTCATTATCTTCAAAGATATAGGTTAAAAAAATTGAAATTTGTATGATTACTCATTCCTTAAAAACACCTATTCATCATGATGCAATTTCAATTTTTTTGTATTATTCTTCTCTAAAAATATATGAAAAACTGAATTATAAAGACTCCAATGAGTTATCTTCATTATCTTCAAAGATATGGCTTGTAAAATTTAAAATTTGTATTATCACACATTTCTGCAAAAATACCTATTCATCATTATGCAATTTTAAGATTTTTTATGTTATTCTTGTTTGAATATATATAAAAAAATCAATTATTTTTATTGTCTTCAAAGATATGGCTTGTGAAACTTGAAATTTGTTTTATCACACATTCCTGCAAAAATACCTCATCATGATGCAATTTTGAGATTTTTTTGTATTATTCTTGTCTAGAAATGTATGAAAATCTCAATGATAAAGACTCCAATGAGATATCTTCATTATCTTCAAAGATATAGGTTAAAAAATTTGAAATTTGTATGATTACTCATTCCTTAAAAACACCTATTCATCATGATGCAATTTTATTTTTTTTGTATTATTCTTCTCTAAAAACATATGAAAAAATGAAAAACTGAATTATAAAGACTCCAATGAGTTATCTTCATTATCTTCAAAGATATAGCTTGTAAAATTTAAAATTTGTATTATCACACATTCCTGCAAAAATACCTATTCATCATTATGCAATTTTAAGATTTTTTATGTTATTCTTGTTTGAATATATATGAAAAACTCAATTATAAAGACCCCAATGAGATATCTTTATTATCTTCAAAGATGTATGGCTTATTTAATTTGAAATTGGTATTATCAATGGTTTCTGCTAATGAAAACTATTCTTCATTATGTAATTCGCAGTTTTTATTTATTGCACTATTCAAGAAATGTATTAAGAATTCAATTTTAAAAACTCTAAAGACCTTAGCTATATATCTTCATTGTCAAAGATATGACTTATTAAATTTCCAATTTATATTATTAGTCTTTTTTGCTAAGTGCTGGCTAGCTTAACACCTACTGCCAGTAGAGAAGACCGAAATATACACGGCCATCCGAAACGGAACGACGCAAGACAGACGCAAGAAGAGAAACAACGACCAAATGGCAGCACAGGTGGAACGAAACCCCTAATGCAGGGTGGACTGAGAAAGTCATCCCCCAGGTGGATCCCTGGGTGGAACGTGAGTGCGGGAAATTATACCAATGGACCACGCTGCTGGTATCCGGGCACGGTGTTTTTCAAACATGCCTGTACCGGATAGGAAACTCTGCAGCTGCTAGGTGCCGATACTATAGTGGTACCGATGGTCCAGACCACACTGTATACCAATGCCTGCGATGGTACCGTGAGTGAGCCGTCTTATGGCTCGAACTGAAGAAATAGGAATTCGGATGCTAGAGGACAGCCAAAAATGTGGGCTGTGGTGAGATTCTGCCAGAGCGCGATGAAGCAGAAGTACAGTGACGATCTGCAACATTGACGTGATGTGACATACAATGGTTTGACGAGACAAGTGACAAATATTGTATAACTTTGTAGGTTGCGTAAATATTAATATTTTACAGTAAAGCATAGTCGAATAATTTAAAAGAGTAAGTCAGAAAATCAATAAGCCATTCATGGAAATGTATATATTAATTATTAAAATTGTTTAAATATTCACTCCTATTTCAATAGTTTTCACGACAATAACATTTTTCTCAGGTCGAGAGTAGATGATATTCTCATCTAAAGATACTCCAGTGGTTAGGAATCCACTTTAAACTGTAGGTCCACAGGTAGTGTTAGTAAACAGTATAGGCAGAGAAGAGACCGATATGCCTATAGTGGCGTGAAAGAGGTTTATATAGAGGTGTGCGTGCATTTTGTGGTTTCCACCAAATATATTATTCTCTGACTATGGACAGATATTATTCAAAAACACTCGTGACAAGTGCAAAAAAATGACGGAGATTACCGAACGGAAGACTTTGAGACTGATTTCTAAACTACACCCAAACAACAATCTACACAATATTTCAAACACAGACTTATACAACACCACTGAACTAATCCCTATTCAACAGAGACTGGAACGACTACCAACAAAATTTCAGCAAAACGAAGGAAACAGGACGATACTTCATAATTTATGTATAAAACGACATGACAGACGAACAGGAAAAAAACACCAGACACAGACACTCTACGAATCTTATTTTTAGCATTCAGTATTATTTTCTATTTATTGATCATTAATTCTTAAATACGCATAAACCCACCGTAGATTATTTTGGTTTAAAATGATAAAGGTACTCCCACTTTAGCTATATTAAATTATGTTTAGAATGGTAGAGTTTCACACAAATATTTAATTCGTTTTCAACGCTCTTATATTTAATTTATTATTTATCAATATGTGTATATTATAGGAATAAGCTGATATGAACACTGTTGATGATTATTAATAATGACGTTTAAAAACACTGTGTTGCCTTAGGAAAAATGACATTATTTACAACTTCGATTTCAAGAATATATGTCAAAATATAAGTCGTAATGTTTCCAGTTTTATCTTGCACTTTTAAAATTAATAAGTTATATAAATTTCAACTACTACATGCAAAAAAGAAAATTCGACAATGCCAATATTTGAAGCAAGTAACTAATTATTCAGCAGGTAATTATTAAAATAATTTACAAATAATTGCGTATTAAAACTATTTTCTATAGTTCTTTGGATGTATGTATCTACTATATTATATAAATTTAATAATAATAATAATAATAATGACTTTTATTTCCCTTGAAATACATAATTCTATACATATAAAAACGATATTAACACATGTTTGCAGTAACAACGAAAATAATAGAATAATAGAAAATAGAATAATAGAAAATAGAATAATAGAAAATAGTATAATAGAAAATAGAATAATAGAAAATAGAATAATAGAAAATAGAGTTTAAGTTATAATGAGAAGTTGTATTGAAATGAGAAGTTTTATTGATGTATTAATATCATCCATGAATTTATAAGATATGTTTTAAGATTCGCAGGATAAGGCGGGTGTTAGTTTTTCATGTAACATTTTATAACGATTACTAGCGAGGATATTAATCTTGATATTTGTTTAATATAATTTTATTTGCCACCATTGCAAAACATGTAATACAAGCTGATGCTTTAATTTCATCCACTAGTAAAATGACGATCTTTAAGAAATCGTGTTCTTATATGATGTTTTATATCGATTGCCATCAGGATATTAATCTTATATAATTTTATTTGCCACAGATGTAAAAGCATGTAAGACAGGAAATGGTTCAGTTACGTACAAATACGACAAGAGAAAATCCCTCACTGAATCTCCAATTGAATCGGTACCATTAGGAATACCAAATTATCCCAAAGAACATTATAAAGAAATACAAGTGGACGAATCACTTACAATATTAATCATACGACAACCGATAACAAATAAATTTCGACCAATTGCGGATAGAATAATGCAAGATAGAAAACAGTGGAAGGAATCTAGCTCGGATTCTAAATTAACGCAATGTACGGGCAATCAATTGGGAGAATTGTCTCAACCAAAATATGCAGCGCAAAAAACTTTAAAACGTAAATTGTTCGATACATTATCGAAGTATTCGTCTGTAAAAAATAGAAATGAGACGAAATTGGAAGAGTCAGCACAAGATCAATTTAGAAAAAGAAGAAAAAAGAGGTATCAAGCTTTTTGCACATATATAACCCCGCTCAGTTTATTAGTGGCATTGTGCTATATAGATTGGCCGAAAGAAGAAATTGACGAATTTATTAATGAATATGTCGTCACAAGAAATAAATTATTAGAAATTAGAAATGATATAAATCGTTTACAGGATACTGTAAGTTCATATTGTAGGTACGTTCTTTGGATGTTTCGAAACCTGTAATTTTATTGTGTTTGATGAAAATAAAAATATACACCGTAAGATTAAATTGACAAATTCATAATTCATTTAGTAACGACTCTAGTCAGATTAAGTTGACTTTAAAATTCATTTAATGGATATGATTCAATTATAATACATGGTTTCATAATTCTTGGATACACGTTTTTATACGTATTAATTATTATTTATTTGTTATTAACCCTTAACCACCTTTTTTTTTTTTTTTTTTTTTTTCATCTGGGGTGGAATCTTCGAAGGACACCCATGCCTCCACTATCACCACTATGGTGATAGGCATGGGTAGTGTCGGATTCACCCCGCGTATTGGCCGGGGCGCCTACCGACTAAACCAAAACCCAGGTTCTGTCGACGAGGGGCTTGACCGCCTAACAGGCATTCCTAAGCCCCCCGGACCGTCTTACGTCAGTTCGTTATTCGGGTCTCTTGTTAATAAAAGCGGGAAAGGTATGAAAAAAATGAAAAATGGGGGAACGAGGTCAGTCCGTCAGTTTCCGTCTTTCGTCTTGGTCCGTTAGTCTTGTGGGTTCCGCAAGTCGTCGTCGAACTTTCTCCCCATCACTGTCCGGGAGAAAGCCGCGAACGCGTCCCACTTGTCTTTGTCTTCGAGTATACTCGTACCTATACTCTCCGGTCCTGTCTCTCCTGTCTGCAGCCAAAGGTGTGTCCTGTTGGTCTCCCAGCGGGGGCAATGGAATATGGTGGACCCTTAACCACCTAGGTGTCAAAATCCGGACGTATACCGACCACTACCGACCGTAATATTTCTTGTGGAAATGTATAAAGTTTAAATTATTATTTATGTGCTGTAAGTAGCTTAAACCATTTATTGGGGTTGGTATTAGTAATTAAACCACATAAAACGTTTAATTTTTTATTATTTGTAACAAAATAATTTGTTTAAGAAAGCTTTTACAACAGATCTCAGTGACCGGACTTAGGTGGTTAAGGGTTAATTCTGTCTTTTGGAATTTTTTCTTCAAATCTATAATTTTTGAGCTTTCATATTCCAATGTTTTCAGTCTGTTCACTCCCTCCAAGTATTTTTCCACCAGGATTTGTATTTATGTTATTGGTGTATGAGGTTACGTTGTAGAGTAGCACCTTCCGATGAGAACGGTCACATTGGACGAATTGGTGGCGGTCCTCAGAACACCCAGTTCTCATCCTTGCCTCCACGGACTACACCCTTGTGCATCGATCAAAACTAAACTGGGCTAAACTAGAATCTAAATAGTTAGATATGGCGAAACAAGTGATTTGAGAGTAGCTAAATACTCTTAGAGAGTACCATTTTTGTTACTGGTAAGGAGCTTCTTAAGAGTACGTTTGTTATGTTTTCCTCTCCCGAAGTCTTGTAATTTTTCTGAGATTTCATTGATCCTGTGAGGTTGTTTGATACTACACCGGTTGTCAATATTATTATCGGTATACATTTTACATGCTGCCAAGACGTGCTTAAATTCAATGGCCAAATTTTCGAATTAATTTTTAGATTTTTTTCAATTCAATTCTGGCTATGTTTTAAGAGTGGGCCGCCTATATGGATTATAAGGGCTTTGATACTTTCCTATGAGTACAATATCTGGTCTGTTGTGGTCTGCGGTATGGTCTGTTATCATTAGGGTATTCTAGTAAGGTTACAAATATGATCCTGCACCGATACTGAAATCAGACAGCTGATTTCCGTATCGGTGCAGGATCATATTTGTAATGGGGGCAAGATTTTCCGACTGTGCATTACTGTGGCAAAAGTAATGCACAGTCGGAAAATCTTGCCCCTCATTACAAATATGATGTGTTTACCCAGGTATGCCGAGGTAGATAATGCTGGACATTCGACTATTATATCTTCTATTGTTTTGCCTGCCTGTCGGCATTTGCTGCATATATCTTCTACCGCTGCATTCATGTTGTATTTAGTATGATTTCTCGTATTGATTACTGCGTCCTGTATGGCGATTGTAATTCCTTCGTCTCTGGACGTAATTATTCTTTTTTCAACCACCATAACGATTTCTTATCTTATCATTCTTATAAATATTCTCCTTCTCCAGTATTGCTGGGTACCTTCCGTGTAAAACTGTTGCTCTCCAGCTATCTCTCCATTATTGTTGTTGGATCTTTGCAACAATTTGTTTCCGATCTCCTAGATTTAGTGGAGTATAGCCAGGACCGGTCCTAGGTAGTCGGCCGCCCGCATGCGAATATAATTTGGCCGCCCACATGGTGTAATTATAATTACCATTATATAAGATTATTAGGATATAAACGATTTTCTCCACATATGTCCCAATATGTGGAGAAATTAATAAATCATTTATAAACGCTAATCTGTGAAAGTACTGAGTAGGATCTTTTATAACCGAGGCTTATAATTGAGTTCTTCATACATTTTTGGACATGAATTACATTAAAAAAAATTAAAATGCATCATGATGAATAGGTATTTATGCAGGAATATGTGACAATACAAATTTCAACTTATAGAAGCCATATCTTTGAAGCCAATGAAGATATCTCATTAACGATTTTTAAATTAAACAGAAAAGAAATTCTGAAATTAAATAATGAGGAACCGTTTTCCTTGCCAGAAAAGACTGATAATTCAAATTTAATAAGCCATTTCTTTGAAGATAATGAAGATATAGCATTGCCGTCTTTGTAATTTAGATCTTCATAAATTTCTGGACAAGTATCATGATGAATACTATTTTTTAGGAGGAATGTGTGATAATACAAACGTCAACTTTTACAAGCCATATCATT
Source organism: Lordithon lunulatus (assembly GCA_963942505.1). NCBI lineage: Eukaryota > Metazoa > Arthropoda > Insecta > Coleoptera > Staphylinidae > Lordithon > Lordithon lunulatus. The sequence goes on from OZ012669.1 coordinate 12,949,053, forward strand.
GAAGATAATGAACATATCTCATTTGAGTTTTTAAAATTGAATGCCTAATATATCTTTGGACCAGTGTACCAAAAAAATCCTAAATTTACATAATGCATAATGAGAAACCGTTTTCCTTAGCAAAAAAGACTAATAATATAAATTTAAAATTGAATAAGTCATATATTTGAAGACAATGAAGATATATCACTAACGTCTTTAGTGTTTTTAAAATTGAGTTCTTAATACATTTCTTGACTAGTGTCATAAATAAAAACTGCGAATTACATAATGAGGAATAGTTTTCATTAGCAGAAACCATTGATAATACCAATTTCAAATTAAATAAGCCATACATTTGAAGATAATAAAGATATTGCATTGGGGTCTTTATAATTGAGTTTTTCATACATATTCAAACAAGAATAACATACAAAATCTTAAAATTGCATCATTATGAATAGGTACTTTTGCAGAAATGTGTGATAATACAAATTTCAAATTTTACAAGCCATATTTTTGAAGATAATGAAGATAACTCATTGAAGTCTTTATAATTGAGTTTTTCATACATTTTTAGATATGAATAACACAAAAAAATCTTAAAATTATATATATATATATATATATATATATATATATATATATATATATATATATATATATATATATACTACTAATTAGAAACCTTTATTGGCATTAACAACACAGTATGTAACTTAAACATACATCTTTCAATATCCTTACAGCAATATATATATATATTGCTGTAAGGATATTGAAAGATGTATGTTTAAGTTACATACTGTGTTGTTAATGCCAATAAAGGTTTATAAAACTTATGTAAGGCAACGTGTGAGGGTTGCAAAGTTGTGACCAGCAAAAAGGCGCCTGATTACAGAGTTTGTGCTTTATGTTTGTTATATCATTTACTGTATCATACGATATAATCAGTATATAAAAAAATCACACAAACGTTAAAATTAACTCAATTTTAAATAGAATCAATTATCTGAAACAATTGTATGTGTTTACCACAACCATACATTCAAACGAACCATTCTACATTTGAATATTCATTTTCGTGTTATCAACAGACAAATGTTTTCATACTCGGGGAACAAATTCCATTGCAAAGTTATCCCCGTTATCGCCGGCATTATCCAATGCGGCCTGTCAAAACTGTGCGGAATCCGTTTCTGTTTGGCTGTGCAACGGCTGGCGTACGTCACTTCGGACGGTTCTATCGAGCCATCTCCATTACTCATACTACATCCATTAATTAATGCGGTCGCCTCGGCAGTCGAATTCAATGAAACATAAGCCCTCGGACGTATTATAAAACCATGAAAGTGGAAAACCCGTGTGAATTAAAGTTTTGATAGATTTATCTGCTGTAAAACGTGAATTAGTTTTTGGTTTATTACCTCTGATATATTTTTAATAGTACATATATACTAGTGTGGGCGATTTTCAGAATGAGCGTATAAATTAATAATTACTACATTTAACATGCGGTTAATTCGGGGCGCGCACTGTTCTAGCCTAATACTCTTGTTTACATCTAAAAGCGCTTTCGTTTAGCATGGTTTATCATGGTCGTCCCCGTGGCGTGCAGTATCGCTCTGGTCTTGCGGTCGTGCGCCGCCGGTTGTAAGGGCCGAGGTAGAATTATGCGCATCGGAAGCAGCAAATAGAACAAGAAACAATAAGTCAGTACCAGCCCAGAGTGATAAACGAAGGCCCTTATCATAATCTATTTTTAGTATTATTAATTTTGCACACAAATCTTCTTCTTGGCTCCTGTAACTTGCTAGGATCAGCCTCTCTCTTTCAACGTAAGCGATTTGGGCAACTCTTGAAGAGAATAACGACCAAACCCTATGGTTTGGTCGTTATTCTCTTCAATACTACACTTCTGTAAGTGAACAAACGTATAGACATAGCAAGAGCAATTTTCGTCAAAATGAAAAATCTTTTCTCAAATAGAAATCTCAATCTAACCTTGAGAGTCCGAATAATTCGCTGTTACATTTTTTCAATACTACTGTATGGGATGGAAGCATGGACATTAAAGAAAAATAACATAAAAGAACTAGAGTCGTGGATCTATCGCCGCATGCTCAAGATATCCTGGACGGACCCAATTAACAACGAAGAAGTCATCCGAAGAATGCATTAAGAAAAGGAACTGATCCTTACGATCAAAACACGAAAGCTAGAGTCTTGGGACACATCACCCGGGGAGAGAGATACTCTATTCTCCAACTGATCATGCAAGGAAAAATACAAGGAAGAAAAAGCATGGGGAGTCGCGGAAGCTCACGGCAGTGTGGCCGTTTATATGAATGCTGTTGTTTTTTCATAGTTTATGTGCATTCATACATTTTCTACAGTGTCCGCCAGGGTATGCAGTTTGTCAATCATATCGTGGTTGTTACTGCTGAGATAGAAGATATCATCCACGTAGACCAGAACTTCTAAGTGTCTCGTCAGACTCCAATCAATACCTATGCGTATAGTGGCTTTGGCTGTAGGCATAAGACCGTCCAGTACAGAGATGAAAAGCAAGGGCAAAGCAGACATTCGACGTAGTTGTTCTGGACTTGGACATTAAACTACAATTATGCAAGACGGGCCAGCTCCTTCGCCGAATCTACAGCTTCTCGGGTATACCTGCACAAGTATTTGATAGATTACATAAAAAAATAGTTGGTATACTTTAAGAGTCAATAAAGTATACTAAATATTTTTTCTATGTAATCTATCACATTCTAGTGCAAAATCCACAAACGTCATATGAACATACGATGACCACACGACAATTTGTTTTGTGTTAATTTTGGCCCCCATACACGAGCGATACACCAGTCCAAAAGGCCCAGAGTTAAGCCAAAATCTCACCGTATGTGGGGAAACTCGGATGGACTCGTGAACTCGAACCGCCAAGTTGGATTTTCAATCATTCAAAAATCCATGGAGCCGATCCATCAAGCCAGACCTTGGCTCTGCCGTGTGTAGCGAAATCCCGAGCCAAATGGCACTGGGCCATCGATCCAAACCACTGTCACTGTTACTGTCTTTGCGCTGTGATAACGTATATACGCTTGTTTCTGTGTATACTGTACTTTGTAAATTATGGCTAGGAGCGGTCATGATTTTGTCTTGGGGGTAATTAACAAATACAGAAGCCATGAATGCCTTTGGCAAATTACAAGTGAACATTATCATGATAAAACCAAAAGGAATGCTGCTTTGGATGACATACTATCTATATTATTTCGTACAAAAAATCTTACGGCAAACAGTATTATTAGTAGTATTATATGACCTAAAGTCTGGAGTGAAATGTTAGTTCTTCATGTGAGCATTCACTTGCTAAGTACCTCAATGTAACAGTCAATCTCTCGTGAGGAGTGATGGCTTCTCTCATGTTGGTGTCCTTTCTCTTGATGAATGGGATGACCATAGAGCAACATATTGTACGTCGTCTCATCCATCCGTAGGAAATTGCTCCAATCAGAAGGCTCAAGCGAGAGTTTTTGAACCAAATTTAAATAACTTATCTGTTTTCTATCTGCAAGCCATCCTTTCTGCCACTTGGTCTTTCGTTTATGTTTCTTGATGTAAATGCAACATGTTATAGCATACATACGTTACAATTCATCCATAATTTAATTAAACAAATATAACGTAGGACATCAACCATATAAATACACAGAGCGACTGGATTAGACTGACTGCCTCGATCGTCAGTGGGCCCTATATTTTAACTCGAGCCAAATGGACTAGGGCCATTTGGACCGTTCGTGTATGGGGGCCTTTAAGGTAGTGATATGCTCCAAACATGCACTGCCCTTTCTGAATCCCACTTGCATGTCATCTTTGTCACAACATCCCACTGGTCACTACGATAATCAAGGATTACAAATAAAACCATGTTAATGTGTTTCCATCTCTAGATTAATCACTTTTTATAGTCGCAATACCGCATTAGGATGAATTAAAGGATACTAACATGCTCATGCCCGTGATACTCATATGACATTTTTACTATACATAGATTAGGTAAGTTAGTAAACTGTATAATATTCTGTAAATGTGACAATGTATGACATTGACAGAAATTCCTAGTAGCGATGTAGTTGCATTTTTAAATCATGATTATCTATAAATTATCGGGTTAAGATGAAGAAATTCTCCGTTATAAAAACGAAGCATGGAAAATCCTCACAAAATTTAAAAACTGGTATGTACTTACTGCTTATATACATAATGTAGTACTGAACATGTGCTGCGATTGCACTCGTAAAGTAAACTTCACAATAGTTTTACAAAGTATTGCAAAGATCGAGTCGTGGAATGATTATCCAATTTAGTTAACATTGTTATTTTCGAACATTAATATGACAGATTAAATGTGAGTTAAATATTAAAGCAATGTCAATGAATTATAAAAAGGGCCTTAAAGATGCGCATAAAATGTGTCCTCTGTATTAATTTATTTTGCAAAATTGTTTTTTATCCTTTTGTATATAAAATATCGCCATTGTTCGGCATCAGATTTTTTTCGAAGCTAATCCTTTAAATAAACCTATGCGAACTATGCCTAATATACCTCATAAATGCCTCATTGAGAAACACAATTACCAACATAATAGATGCAAAATTTCGTCTTACGACCGATTCCTTCTTCCAATTCTTCTACTCTGACTTTCTTGTATTTTTTTTGTTCTTCCTTACTATTTGATCTCATTATTTTATTATTTGTTCTTTCTCGTTTCCCTTTTCATTTGGATTCGTATAGCTGTTATTATTTGAGTAATTTTTGTTCCAACTATACCTCTGTTTGATCTGGACCTCTATACGAGCCTTAATGCCTTTTCTTCTGGGGTTTTTATTATGTGGTAAATCTGGTTCACTGTATCTCCATTTAAAAATAAAATACCTCTTTAATTTCTATATCTTTTGGTATTTCCTCTTTATTTTCAAAGTATTTATTCTGTCTTCAAACTCATTACTAACTGTATTTATTTAATAAAAATACTGCGTGTAACATTCTATTAATTCCTCCACTAGTAAGAAACATACAGTTTTTAATGCCTACTGCTTCATTCCCTGTCTGTTTTGTTTCATGTACCGCGGCAATCTCAAACTGGCACTTTTCCAACTCCAGCGCCAAATGTTTTAATTTCCCCTTTACAAACCTTGTTACATTACTATTGTTAAAGTGTCAGAGCGAGTGAAGTAGTTACAGGGCGATGTGTTAATTAGATGTATCACATATCGTGATGTTTTATTACTAATAACAATTAGTATGGTCAGGTACTTGATCCGGTAAATCCAGGCCGTGCTCTTTGTAGGATATTATTCGATACACAATAAATAATAAGTCCTTCGCCACAATCAACTAACACATGTTTTAAACAACTGAGTAATAAACTTAATCACTGACTATACAATAACTAATAATTATCTTAAGAAAGCAGTCCCGACCGATACCAACGCTCGGTATTTCCATCTCTGTCAACTGATCCTGCTCAGACCCTTATCGAGAGTAAGATCTCAAGTCAGACACATTCCTTAAAATCGGCCTTCCTGATTGGCTTCGCTACTAACCAGACGCTGCGCAATGCACCCTTGCTATCGTTATGGCTTGAAAACGATTATTGTAATCAAGCGCCGACATGTGATGGTTAGATATTAACACTTGAGTTAATATATATATATATATATATATATATATATATATATATATATATATATATATATATATATATATTAACTCAAGTGTTAATATCTAACCATCACTACTATAAAGCTTGCCTCATCGATAGCAATATTCTTCTGGACTGCTGATATAAGAAGAAGTTTGATTTTCTTTTATTACACAGGTATATAACATCTATTATTGTAATTTTATTAGCTTTCTATTGCAAAAGTAAAGCGTGAGAATTACATTGTAGTAAATTCGTCTACAGACTTTACAGTTTGAATTATTCTTCTGCTATATAGAACTCATACTATGACCAATAGAGCACCCCAGAGCCCTGTAGTATTGTAAATAATTTTTTTTCAGATACCGGTGCACGTCAATCGCCCGTTAATATATTTACAAGGGATTTAAAAGTATGCATACTACCGCCTTTGCAATGGGGACCCGGATACTTCGAATATCCGAGCAAGTTAAATGTATATGCTGATAATTACACAGGCAAGGTGTACCCATCAAGTTGGATGATAATAAAATGATTAATAACATTTCAGTTGTTCTTAAATATGACCATAATATAACTCCAATTTTATCTGGAGGGATTTTAACTGAAAACTATAAATTCCAAAGCATACATTTCCACTGGTCGATAACTGCAAAAGGTAGTGAACATACTATTGATAATTTCAGTTATGCAATGGAGATGCATGTTGTGCATACTAAAGGAAATCTAAGCATGGAGGAAGCGATGGCACAATCGGATGGTATAGTAGTGCTCGCCTATTTGTTTAGTGTGAGTATTAGATGCTATGCCCATTACGCTTCACGACATCAACGTGCAAGCGATATGTTTCTTGAATGTTTCCATCATATATTTATATGTTTGTGACATCCACTCGACGACGTAAAATAAGGACGAGATATGACATAGAAATATGTTGACTAATAGGTCGCCGAATATCATTTTACGTTTAAATGAAATTTGTTAAAAATGGCCATTGCATGAGATATAAAGTAAGGTAGTATTCTTTGCGATTCTGCCTTATTTTAATGTAGCTATAAATAAGAAAAAAAACATAACAGTGATTTGCCTCTAGAGAGACACATTCTTTAGTTTTTCAATAAAAATATTTTAAATCCAGTAGATCACTTAAAATAAGATACTTTCTTTTAATAGCCAGGAGTAATGTGTTATGTGATACGTGTGATACATGTCGTATCGTATGCACATTTTTTGTTGTGTTGATGTCGTGTAGCGTCATGTGTATACGGTCTCAATCAATTTTTGTTTTTCTACAACCCTAACCTTCGTATTTACCAACATTCCATTAATAAGGCACCTTAGGCCCAATTCACACATAAGCGGCGTCGGGCGCAGGCGCGGCGTAGACGAGGCGCAGGCGCGACGTCGCACAGGCGATTGTGATGTCCATATGCAGTGAAGGGGTGGACATTGTACCTTATGTTTACATAGAAGCGGCGTGGAAGAGTTATACTTTTCGCCTCTTCGCCTATCGAGTCTTAGGCGGAGAGGCGAAGACGCGGTGCCGGCGCTGCAAGAGGCACGACGCTTTAAGCCCCTTCTATATAAACTATATAACATGTGGTGCAATACCCACTTAGGGTACGAGGCGCGGGCATTTGCCTCGTGCCTCTAGCCGCGCCGGCACCGCGTCTTCGCCTCTTCGCCTAAGACACGATAGGCGAAACTCTTCCACGCCGCCTCTATGTAAACATAAGGTGCAATGTCCACCCCTTCACTACATATGGACATCACAATCGTCTGTGCAACGTCGCGTCTGCGCCTCGTCTACGCCACGCTCGCGCCCGACGCCGCTTATGTGTGAATTGGACCTTGTACGGTCAATAATACTGTCAATCCTAGTACTGTCAATATTTGCTTCAATCCTCCTTTTATATTTATCAAGTAATCTATTATCCGGATAAACATCAGTATTCTCTTCATTCCATCATTACTAGATCTTACAAAGTGAAATAATACTGGCAATATTTTAGAATAATGAACATTTTAAATATGTTATCGTACAGAAATACTGTCATTATTCTAAAATATTGACAGTATTACTGATCGTGTAGTAATAACAGTGGATTATTTGTAATAAAGGACTATATTTGACTCGACTTTATAAAACCGAGCCCAATTCTTGAATTGCAATGTACTAGATTTCTTCAAGAAACTTGAATAAGCTTTTAGTTTCAATTATATGCTATATGTAGCACGTACTATGACCAATCATGTACTACACATGCTGATGCGATTGGTCATAGTATGAACTGAACATAACAGAAGAATAATTTAAACTGTAGTCTGTAGACGAATTTACTACAATGTAATTCTCACGCTTTACTTTTACAATAGAAAGCTAATAAAATTACAATAATACATATTATATACCTCTGTAATAAAAGAAAACCCAACTTCTTATATCATAAGTCCAAACAATTGATTGTCTATAGACATTACATAGTAATTTTATAATTTTTAGATAGGAGAAAATAAAACTTTTGTAGAACGATATAGAAACGCCGACGCTCTCCTCTCACTAACTGAAACGTTATCAAGCATAAACCAACAAAACGAATCAGTTCCTATTGAACATGTATTTCCAATCGCGGATTTAGTAATTCCTTTCTGCAATGAGTACGCGATATATAGTGGATCCTTAACAACTTTACCATTTGCCGAAGCTGTAATCTGGATGATTGCTCCATACCAAATTATGATAAGTTCGAAAGGCATCCTGGCATTTCGGGATATAATGGAGAAACAAATTATTCAACGACGTCATAATGTTAGAGAATTGCAGACGTTAAATCGGTCAGTGTATTATGACATTGGCCAGAACTGGGCGCATGCAGAGTTTATAAAACACAAGTATTACGAAGATAGATACGAGTTGCCTCGGCATGATAATATATTTAAGGTGAAACTTTTTGGTACTCCTAGTTTTGAAATTAATAATATTTCTGAAATACACCAAAAGAAGCCGAATTACATATTTCTAGCAGGTACAAAGGGTTACTTTTTCGAAACCAAACTTGAATATCTTGGTTTAAATCCAAATGATTATGATATTGTTATAGCCAATTACCGAAATAAGAAGTATTTGATTGCATGTGATAAAGGTGTACAATTAACTTATGGGTTAGGGTTTCAGGGACTTCTGAGTGTAAATCGTATAACTGTTAAACCTAAACATGGTACTCCGTACATATTTTTACTACGTCGATGTTTATGTTGTAGCTAATAAATTTTATAAGCAAATGTAATGTAATAATGAGATTTTTATTATGCGAATGATCATATTTATTATAATAATAATAAGTGTGTCGTACTGAGTATTGGGGAACCTGAGCGGGGAGCGAATTTTCGCGAATCACCTTTCACAGTTTTTTGTAAACTTAAGGTCAATAACATGAAAAATTAGTTAAATTTAAACCAAAAATAGACATTTATAAACGCATGGTATAAATATAAGATATCTCATACTTTCATAAGTTTACCAAACATATTTGTATGGGCCAACTTTATCCTATATCGCTATTAGAAGAAGAATAATCTGAAAATAATGTACAAGTTTCGATATACAATTGATTGTTCTCGTAAGCGCTTATAGTCCTTTAGGGGGAAAGGACGTGCGCGTAGGTTTTTATTTTATTTCGTGAAAGGCCATTGTGTTTAGCCCCTGTATTGTGTGACATACAAAATACAATAATGGGTCAAGTTATGGGAAGGCAAAAAGCGCCGCAAGAGAATTGCAAATATGATCCTGAGGCCCCGTTAAACAATTAATACGCCCGTGCTTTGTTCGCGCAAACAATATGTACAAAGTTTAATCCCGCTCCCTGTAAAGCGACAAAAAATTTACATAAATTTAACACGAATTACTTCAGGCGCCAACGGTTAATTGAAAAACTGATTTTAATTGCTGATGGGCTCTATATTTGCATAGGAATAAATTGTGTGTAAAGTAAACAATGATAAGTAATAAACGAAAATAATGTATTCGGTTGTATTCAAATTTATTATCATATTTTCATGAATTTATTATCATTTATTCATTTTCTGAAATAATATTTTGAAATCAAATGAGAGTTGGCGTTAAAACAACATCGTATGTCGCCAGTCGTTTGTATTTCATTCATTAATATTAGCATGCTCGACTCATATCACATAATATGCCTGTTTCATTCCATTGTATAAACTGAGGACAGAGAAAATTGAGATAATTGGTAACAATATCTGTGGAGCAATTTGTATATCTATGGCTATTTGGCTGATATGTGAATTTGATTAACTTTTTTCATAAATTTCCAATAATTCACTCATTAATAAATCTGTTTTATTAATATTTTGGAATTGTAGTAACCTACGACTTTCATGATTAAATGATTACTTTTATGTAACAGAAAATATGGTAATTAAAGTTAAGTAGAGTAATTGAAATAGGTATATCAGCTTTTGGAAAATAGCCACAGTCGAATATGTCTATTTTATACCTATATGATGATTATCAAATTTTCTTGATATCGGTGTTTCCATTTGATTGGTAGATAGGTAGACGAATCGTGCTACCATGCTACGATGTTTTTTTTCATTTCCATTCCACCTCTTGTGTTTTGGCTCCTTTTTTTAATGTCATTATTTATGATTGTGTAATATTCAATTATTTCCTGTTCCACTCCTCTGATTGCGCGAATAAATTCAATAAAACCCAATTCACACATAAGCGGAGTCGGGCGGAGGCGCGGTGCAGGCGCGACATCTCACAGGCGATTTTGATGTCCATATGCAGTGAAGGGGTGGACATTGCACCATATGTTTACATCGAGGCGGCGTGGAAGAGTTGTACCGCAGATTTTTCTTTTCTTTTTCTTTATTCGCTGCTGATTTAGTACGTTTAATTTTCTTCTTTTTTTTTAATACTAATAAATAAAAGAATAATATTTCGGTAATAATAAGTAGTCTACTGTTCTTTCTAGATATTAAAATACTGCAAATGATATTGCAGTGCTTTAATTAGGGGCAGTTATGATTGTTTTATCCTTAATAATATCAATATTACATATACGTTGATCCTGTGGCCATTAATTGTTTGCATAAATAAATTTGCATATTTCCCCACTCTATATTAATATATGCAAACGACGACCCTGCATATAACTTTAGCTTATGCGTACGTCTGTAATTGTCTATATCCTTAGCGCTATGGGATGTCATTAAAGATATTCTGTACCAAAAATAATCCATTTGCATATAGACTATTTTATACAATTAAAGGAGGTAAACAAACAAAACATATGTATATTTACATTTTAAACTTCATACATACATACATTAATATACTTATAAAATATTTTGATGTATGCAACATTTACAAATTAAATAGTTTGTAAATATTACATACATCAAAATACTGTGAAAATACATAACTTCTATTTAAATGATTTTAATGAAATATATAAAAATCTGGTTATAATAATAATAATAACTGTTTAAATACAATATATACATATTAGAAATGGTCGAGATAGTAGTTTTTATAAGACTCTATGAACGTTCCCCTACAAAGTACTTAAAAGGAATTGAGCTAATGTATACTTACTATGTAAGAATTTACGTGCATACTTATATCAGAGGAATGGTAAGTCGCCGCGCAGGTTTTAAAAATCTCGCTGCAACGTCATACTGTGGAAATATGAGGTGGGGATTTAAATATAGGGGAAAACCTAGTGGGTTTTTTATGTTGGCCCTGGTAAGGGTGTGTAAGAGGCGGTCCGTGGCACATTGGACTAAGGCGATGGTCTGAAGCCATTGCGTACGGAACGTTGGTGGTTCGAATCCACCGCTAGCCGGGAAATTTTTCCACAAAGAATATACCCGGCTATAGTGAAGGGCCGCAGTACACATGCCTAGGGGCGGGGCTGTACTCACCATAAACAAAAAAGGATGTGTAATATATTTATATATATATATATATATATATATATATATATATATACTATAAGTGTGAATCCACCTCATAGCAATTTACATATCTAGATTTCGATCTTATTAGATCTCGTCAGTGTAGCTCAGCTAGAGAGGATGAATTCACACAATATCTCGATCATTGCTAATTGATGTGGTGCCGCCAGATGGCGTTTAACTTCCCTCTTCGAAGGTAAGTTGTACTATTATTGATGGGTAATATGTTATGGAAATATTATCCTAATTCGATCATAGGTATTGACGCTTGAATGATAATTAATATCAATATCCACAAATCAAGAGGATTTGATCATTTTTTTCCACGTGCTCAGAATGAGTCAAAAATGGTACTGCGATACGGCTCCTTATGCGTGCATTCTACATATTTGAATTAAACATGAAGCAGTTCATTAATATTATAAATAGTATTATCCAGCATTAACATTAATTTCTTACATGAAAAACTTTTGGTGCTTACATCGGAAATTTTATGTTCTGTTCTGCTAGTGTGCGTGTATATTAAAAAAAATAATATAAAACTTAATGTACAAATGCTGTATCCTTCGTAATGTTTAGACCTGTATCATTCGCTGAGGTTTATTATGTTTATGTGTTTTATATGTGCGAGCGGTCATTCACACATATAATGGGTATAACCCTAAAATATTTCCAACCCCATGATATAGTAAAATGACTATTAAAAGCAATATTCCTGTAAAAATATAGATAGTAAATCTTGCATACTTTTTGAACTTTATAAATGTAAAAAAGCAGCTTACTAAAAATATGTTTTGGCGTGTCTTTATTCGAAGATAATTATGAACAGAAAAAAATGAGTGGGGAAATATTTCAAATTAAAATTATTTGAATTCAGACAGATAGTAACATCACTAAAAAACGTAAAAAATGTCTCCGGGACAAGACAAAATACGTGTTATTGAAATACGGTGGCAATAAAGTTACAGAAGAAATACACATACAAAAAGTATTAAGAGATAACCCCAGAACAATGGGAAACAAGCACTATGCTTGCTTTCCATGTATAAAAAGGGCGAACCATAGAATCGAAATAACTGTAGAGGTATTAACCTTCTCTATACTGACCACTAAAATCGAAATAACTGTAGAGGTATTAACCTTCTCTATACTGACCACTAAAATAATCGTAAGGATAATCAATAACAGTATAACGTTGGCAGAAGAACAGCAAGGGTTTAGAAGCGGTAGATTCTACAACATGTTGCCGTGTTTGTTATGAGACATATCACAGAAAATTGAATTTAATGAACCCGCCTTTGTGTGTTTTTTACATATACGTAAAACCTTCTATAGATGGTATATATATATATATATATATATAATTTCTCAAAAATTTCACTCTCCGGTGGGACTTGAACTCACGTCTCCGGCTATCGCGGCCGTCGCGCTAGTGATGTTCTTATGTCCAATTATTTACACAAATTGACGCATGAACTGTGTTGAGAGTCCAATTGGATTTTTGGATTTCGCTCGTACAGCCGTGTCGATATGTGAATAATTAGAAGGTGACATTTTTGAATGGTTATTTCCTCTCGGATAATGTTCAAGCTAATTTATAGTGAAGTACTTCTTGCCATTCTCGGCTATCTGAATGAAGAATCACCAGATGTATCAATATTAATTAATAATTTCTCAAAAATTTCACTCTCCGGTGGGACATAAGAACATCTCAGGCGCTATCCACTACCACCCTCCGTGGCGCAGTTGGTAGCGCGACGGCCGCGATAGCCGGAGACGTGGGTTCAAGTCCCACCGGAGAGTGAAATTTTTGAGAAATTATTAATTAACATTGATACATCTGGTGATTCTTCATTCAGATTGCCGACAATGGCAAGAAGTACTTCACTATATATATATATATATATATATATATATATATATATATATATATATATATATATATATATAATCACAGAGGCATTCCAACCGAAACCATCGCCAACATCTGCGAAGACAATAAAATACAGGCTAGAATAGGGGATGATCTAACCAAACCAATAACCGTCAAATACACCATGACTACTACTCTTTAATGTTATCATGGATGAAATGATTAACATAGAAGAAGATACAGAATGAGACAGAAAGAAATAACGTCGTCCGATTCTTACACTCGTCCAGAAGTATAATATGATAAAATTGTGTGTAAATGTATCAACCTATATCACGCCACTGCAGGCGTATTGGTCTCTTCGCTGCCTATAGTGCTGGCAACTAGCACTACAAATGGACCTACAGTTTAACGTGGATTCCGAACCACTGGAATACGTTTAGATGAGAATATCATCTATTCCGGACCAGAGAAGTGTGTTAGCCGTGCCACAGAAATACAATATTTGAGGTACAAGTAAAAGAATATGCAAAGCACTATAGTGGCAAAATAAAGAGTTTGTTGATATGTGGTGGAGAAGCCCAGTCAGAATCGTGGGGAGTGAATGTGGATCAGCAGGTGGAGATAATTAGGACGCAGTATCTAAAAGGAATTCTGGGACTGAAGAAATCAATTCCAGATTAATTAGTACTGCAAGAATGTAATACAATAGAGATAGGAAGTCTGACAGTAAGGAATGTAGTATGATATGATATTTGCATGGAGTAAGAGTAAGTAAACAAATATTGGACGAATGAAGAGTATAAAAAATGTAGATTTGATTTGATGGGGATATGAAATATGTATGTGAATGTGAATGTAAGGATATAATAATGCAAAACTATAGCGAAATGTGGTGATGCGGGGTTGCTATTCCCCATCAGGCGCCTCCCCAGGTGATGGATATGGGAAATCCTCCCAGATATGGGTAGTATCGAGGAAATGAACTACTCGGGGCTTACCAAAACTAGCACCTGATGAAGGGTACCAACGATCGTCAGTACTAGACCGAAGAACGAATGAAAGAATCCTGAAATGGTTCGTTACTGGAATTTTGCAGGCAGAACTGATACAGTCTGAATAGCTGCATCACTGCGATGAAGAAAGCAACGGGAAACTACATTATCAATCCAAAGAACATTACAATGATCCCATTTTTTTGCATCCCAAAAAAGGCCCTCAGTTCTCGGCAGGCCTGATCATTTACAGGGGGTGCCAAGAATCCCAGAGAGAAAATCAAATACAAAATTTAAAAACAGTCAGCAAACCAAGATAGTCACACAACAAGCCAAAAATATCCAATGCAGTAAAGTTAGTGTTAAATATGTGGCACGAAATGGACACACTCAACGGCGATGTTCTCGGTATAAACGAAGTAAAATGGCCAAGCTCAGGAAAACTTCAAACCGGGGAGAAAATGTTATATTACTATGGCAACGAAGACAAATATCAATTCAAAATAGTAGAAATAATACTGAATAAACACCTAAACAAATCAGTTATCAACTTCGTACCACTATCCGAACGATGTATCCTACTGCAACTATCTGAAAAACCTTTTAACATAAATCTCATACAAACGTAAGCCCTCACAGCAGACAAACCGGCTCAAGAACTAGAGGAATTTTACGAAGACAGAAAAACTAATTAAATTAACAAGGAAAGTCAACATCCTTCTAGGCGACTTTAACGCCAAGATCGGCAATGGACATCATTGGCGAATATGGACTAGGTAATCGAAATGAGCTGGGCGAACGACTAATTGAGTTTGCCCAAACGCACAATATGCTCCTCTCAAGACGATTATATACATGGACCTCACCTCCAGAAGAAGAAGAGAAGAGGTTTCTTTCAGCTCTAGTCGCCGTAATCCCAACATTCTCCCTCTATCTATATATATATATATATATATATATATATATATATATATATATATATATATATATACATACATAGATACAATTATTCCACGACATAAAGGAAAACCTCACAATTCCCGATCAAGACCTAACCGGGTCAAAAAATCTAAAATGCAAGGTGGTGGATGCTATCAAATTACTCAAACCCAAGTGCAGGTCCAGATGAGATCTATCCGGATATCCTGAAAATTATTGAAGAAGATAACATTGACCTCCTAGTTAGCATCTATAACAGAAAATACGACACGGGATTTAGGCAGCAGGAATTGTTCGAGTCAACCTTCATAGAAAGTCCGAAGAAGGCAAACCCTAAGTGATGCAGTGCCTTCTTGGGATCGCTCTCCTCATTTACAAGGATCTCGAGATATTTTGAACTGTGAAGATAGCAAACCTCAGATAGGAGATACGTACTGCAAGAAGAAGAGATATTTTACGGATAACACTTGTTCTACGGATTCATTGTTTATGTGAAGTACGGCCCGTCTCGGTGTCTTGGAGAATATAATCGGTTTAGTTTTAGGCAACATTCATGTGTAAACCGTATTATGCGCTATGCTCTACGATGAGATTCATCAAGGTCTGAAGGTGTGGAAGACTATTGGCGAGTACGATTATATCATGAGCGAAGCATATGGCTTTGATGAGTATGCTATTTACCTTGAAGCCATCTTTTCTATTATTGTGTGCCTCCTTAAACACTGCCTCAGAATGGACGTTGAAAAGGAGCGTAGTAATAGAATTTCTAGTTCTTTCAGATGTTTGGTTCCAGTGCTACCACGCACAATGGCACTGGTGGACTTGAGAGTCTATAAGATATGAGAAAACCAAAACTAAAAAAGATAGCATTTTCGTGTATTCGTCCTAACTTTTTCATTTCAAATGATATCGAAAAACTAATAATACATTTTCATGGCCACTTTTCATACTCTTTAATAATCGAAAAGAAAAAAATACACGTCTTCTTTTGGTGTAAGACGAAATCCTTTCTTTAGTCAATAAAATAGGTGTCCATATTCATGTCCCTGCATCGCTACATACATTACTGCCTTTCGTTTATCACTCTGGGCTGGTAAGGGCTTATTTTGTCTTGTTCAATTTGCCGCTTCTGATGCGCATAATTCTACCACAGCGCTTACAACCGGCGGCGCACGACCGCAAGACCTGAGTGATACTGCTCGCCACAGGGGCGACAAGCAATGATAAACCATGCTAAACGAAAGCCCCCATTAAGGTGAAATAGAGCCTGGCTCGTGCTCATCCCGCCTCTGAACATATATTGAGCGTTACCTACCTCTCTCGTACTTCTGGTGTATATGTTTGCTTGGATGATACGAGGAAATATCTTTGTGATTGTGAGATATTAGGCTGATCATGCTGTAGTCGTCGTACTGGAGAGCGTTTAGGTTCTTAGGTATTGTGATAAAAGTTGATTTCAGCCTGTCAGCTAGTATTTTGTATATACATCTAAACAATGATGTCAGTATACTCAAGTCCTTCCCATTTGCTTCGGCAATTAGTTCCAAAGTTTCCGCGTGTGTCCCGTCTGGCCCTACGGTTCATCCTTTATCACACTTCACTTTCACTCTTGTTAGATCAGGACTGTTCTCATTGAATAGGTCGCTTAAGGGTGGTTGTTCGGGCCTCGCGTCAGTTAAGACCTCGAAATACTCATTCCATCTTTTCAACATATTTATGAGACATATCAAGATTTTGCTGTAAGCATCTTTCAACACAACTTGACTCCGATTTCGTTTATTGTAGGTAAGCTCCTTAATGCTTTTATGAAGTCGTGCTTATTTTAGAGCGCTTCTATTTTGCTGCATATTTTGGCCTTCTCTAGGAAGGAAAATGAAATCCAGAAATAGACTGTAATGAAGAACTAAACAGGGCCATGACAATGGCATGCCGCAAGACAAAGGAGTACTGGTTGGCCAAAATATGCAGTGAAATAGTGGCGCTCTAATACAAGCATATACATAGCTGTAGAATCTCATCCGTCATACACTGTTGTTCCTTACGGACCCGTGTATATCCTATGTCACTATATTGTGTGTCGATGAGAGCCTTCTTCAGCATATTCCACAGATGTTCTACGTCGTTTCCCCATAATGTTCATTTGTATCTAGACGAGTCTTCGGTTGTTTGAGCGCGCACCTAGGGGACTACAACTCTTTTAACGTCGATTCTTCTGGCCTTTTCCATGCGTTGGACTCGTATAAAGCGGTGAAATTACACTACCGGGTTATGGTCGCTGTTAAGTACAAAGCGATGAAACTGCAATTCTATCACTACAGGGTTATGGTCGCTGTTAAGTACAAGGCTGTGAAACTGCAATTATATCACTACAGTGTTATGGTCGCTGTTAACGTCAACATCAGACTATGTCTAAGTCTTTGTTGACTTTTTTTGAGAGCAAAATCTATAATAAGTCTTTGTTGACTTTTTTTGAGAGCAAAATCTATCATAAGCCATGCGTATAGATTATTTTACATTTTCGTAAAATAATAATTGTATGTATATTCAGTATTTTATTATTATAATAATATATGATACATTTACGTGTATTATTGACTAGCCATCGTGTAATTTAGAATTTTTAAAATGCACGATAGTTTTATTTTAATTTTTCTCACCTTTAAATCTAATTTATACTTATTTCTATGTATATACAAAGAAATTAAGTATGGGATATAAATTAATATTTAATATTTCTATTACAAACCACATTAATCATAGCACAATATTATATCATTTTCATTGCCTAGTAGTAAAATTTACTATTTTAATGATACATATATGCATATGCACCGAGCATATTTGAAACCTTTTATGGAGCTTTAATAGTTTAATGTGTTTGCTTTCGGACTAAAGGGTTGAGCGACATGTGGTGGGTATGCCGGTAGGTGTATATGTAATGCAATGCAAACGAGAGATGAATGAAAATGAGGCGGCGGCGGGCATAGCAGCGGCTGTGATTAGCATGCTGTGCAAAGACAATTCCGCTAACAAGATCATCTATACCATCAATATTCAGCGGCAGTTGGGGGACTGTCCGCGTTTGATTGTGTGTGCGCCTATGTCCTCGGACAGAATTTCATTAATGTCATTTTAGGGCGGCGACGGATATCCGACACATGTGGCTGGCGCTCTATTTCATTTCCATTAAAAAGAAACCGAGCGTCACATATCACAAAGCGTCCTATATATTCAACATACAATTTAACAGTACTAGTGATAGTAGTCGTAGTAGTATTCTTGATTTTCCCTTTCATGTTTAATCTGGTTACACTTTTAATAAAAAAAAACTATTTCAATGCTGAGAGGTTCCACAATAGTATACGTATCATAAATTATTTATTAGAAAATCAAAATATAATCTATAAAATTGCTTATGAACTTCACTTCACTTTTTTCACAAAACCGTTTCATTTCACCTGTATATTTATAATTGTGATTGCTTTCATCCTTGACATCATTGCCGACTATTTATATTATTGAATATTTGCAAAAAAATTTTATTTATAATATTACCTACGAAGTACCATAGGATTTTTTTGATTGGGTACCGCGATCATGAGTTACATATTTTTAAAAGTCAAAATTTCGAGTTTCAGCCTTCATTTCTATAAAAACAAATATTTTTAAATTTACTTTATAATAATTATTAACTTACCTTTCCAACTAAGAATTTTGTTTCAATTTTCACTATGTACACCATCAGCAAGGAATTCCAGAAGAGGCTCCTACTAAACAACTCATGTATTATTTCTTATTCGTTATCCTTTCATATTGTTCACAAAACGACCACGTATAGATATAAAATATTTTATATATTCAATGGCTGCATCATTTTTAAATGTATACTTCTTTTTCCGAGCGCCAATGTGATGTGCCAGGTCTGTGTTAACGCGTTTTTTAACAATGTTTTGTCGTCATATATTAGAAAACTAAAATTAGAGCCATACATCAATAATGTGGTAGATGCATTCGATTAAATAAATAAATAAATATTAGAAAATGAAAGAAAAGTACCCAGCTCAGTGGCCGAGTGGTTAGAAGCGTCGTCCGTCTCGTATTGAGCATTGGGGGCCAGAGTTCGATCCCTAGCGGGGAGCGAATTTTCTCGAATCACCTTTCACAGTTTTTCTGTAAAGTTAAGGTAAATACCGTGTGATTTAACTCCTTTGAGCTTCTCCCTTGACCGGCGGCAAAGCCCATAGAAGTTTTTTTTTAAAGAAAAGTAAAAAATATTCATCATAGCACATGCAAAGTTCGAAGTATAACCAAAAACGCTAAACATTTACGTAGCAAGACAAATTAGTGATCAATATAACTAATTGCTGACATCCTTGGGGAATGTGAGCAAAAGACGAAAAAATAGGTTACGTTAAGTTTCTAAATTATGTTAGGAACAAATGAATTTACTTTTTACAGTATTGATGTGAATATTATCGAACGGTTGAAAGCGTTGAAAAAAAAACGCGATCTGGGTTTCAGGCGGCATTGACACTTACGGATTTCCTGCGGGGCCTTAGATGGCGGCGGCCGCGGAGATTGAATTCGCAACATCTCCTGATTGATAGCCCCGTTTATAAACTTATTTATAATAAATAGAGTGCGGGACCCCGTAGCTATTTTAAAGACATAAATCGCTTACGCAATTTCCAGCTTGGATATTACGACATTGATATAAGATTTTCAGTTTGTGACAGTTATTATCGATAAGAATGTATTTTTTTTTGTAAATCAACATTTTTTTGTCATACCAAAACACGTTTTGTAAGTGAAATTTGCTGAATTTACTTCTATATAACTATTATTACTATCGAATATTGATTATGATCCCGCTCTCAGATCACTTAAGTGTAGTACTCCTAATATGTGCCAATATCCATAATATTTTAAAGTAAAAACACGCCCTCTCGCTCTGATGTGGTCGCTATGTTCCTCATTCTCTTAAGGTCGTTTTAGACAAGACAATTTCTTAGTTCAAAAGTTGTTCAAGAAATGAATTCATATATCCTCCTCCCATACAATTTGTTCTTGACAAATAGAACGCGTTATATTTTTCTATTCGATCTACCATCCAATTCAATATTTCAAATAATTTACTGTATGATACGAGACAATTTAGATTGTCTCGCATCTTGACTAACTTTTGAGTCAAGAAATTGTCTTGTCTAAAACGACCTTTACTTTATGCCAGGCGTAACGATTGATTATACAAAGTGAATAATTTTATATTTTCAGTTTCGACAAAATTGCTATAAGATGTTGAGTTTATGAAAGTTAATATCGATAAGAATTTTTAAAATTAACTTATATAAATTGTTACATACAAAGTAAATCGTTTTAACTTCGTGACAAGTTGGAAATTCAATGTAAAACTAAATACCGCGTATATAAAATAACTTACAATATAAACCATTAAACTTTGCAATTTTAGTTCCCATTCAGGAACTACACTTTCAACTACATTTCATAAAGTAATTGAAATTTATGTGTCCATAACTCACTCACATAAACGGGGCCTGCTATATCGACTTGTCTCCATTTCCAATGTGGCAGGCAGCAGTCGGTATTAAAGCTTCCAGCAAGATTTCAGCGGCGGCCTCTTAATGGTTCCACGTGTAATTAATTATCTCCGACCGCGCCGCTAAAACCTTGTCCGTCTGCCGCCGCCGACCGCCCGCCGCCCGCCCCTCAAAAACCGTGGCTCGGCAAACCGACTCGCAAACCTCGCATTTAACCGCGCAACTTGTCCATGATCTATGTGCGGGCCAACATCATTAGTTCCGAATGTTTACCTGAACGTGAAATTCCCCCGTGCTGCGCGCAAATTACAGCGTTTAGGACGACCTGCGAGGGTTGCAACCCGCGATAATTAATACGCGGGCAAATTGTTTTAGGTAGTCGCCCGAACACCGAAATCGGGTTTGTGCAATTATACAACAAGATGGTTTCCAAAATTTGATTTACGGTGTAGCACGTAGTTCAAAGGAGGCATTAGATGTATGATACTAATTACGTATAATTATAAATATATGCGGCCCTAGCTAGTATCTTGTTGATGGTCCCTACTAATTTATTCTATTCAACATGAATTTGTATTTTTTGCATACGAAGTACGGGTAAAGTATCGAAATTGGTCCGAATAAATGATTAACTAACTTATATATATATATATATATATATATATATATATATATATATATATATATATATATATATATATATAATATAATATAATACATATATAAGTGTGAACTCACCTCTTTAGCCTTAGCAATCTACATATCAAGATTTCGATCTTATTAGATCTCATCAGTATAGCTCAGCTAGTGAGGATGATATCTGAAGCACTCTGTTGGAAAATTATTCACTAGAGGGCACTACCCGGTGATCCTGTTGGCATGAGCATGTTGACGGTTATTACCATTGCATTAGTAATTGATGTGGTGCCGCCAGATGGCGTTCAATTTTCCTCATAGGGTGTAAACATATTGTGCAATATTCACCCCTTCACTGCATATGGACATCACAATCGCCTGTGCAACGTCGCGCCTGTACCTTGTCTACGCCGCGCCTCCGCCCGACGCCGCTTATATGTGAATTGGGCCTTATGTCCTCGTCTTCAAAATATCAGCCATATATCGGATCTTGGAATGAGATAGGGCTACTGCTTTTCACTTTAGCAGAGACAAGCAGGGTATGAAAAAAGGCGTCGAATGCAAGGGATAATAACATTTGCCTCAATCTGAAATACAGAGTCCTGTCTACAACACCGACAATAACAATAACATTAAAATTATAAAAATGTATTCGCATGGAGCAACAACATACGCAACGTATTATCACTGTATTCTCAACTAAGCGATAAAGCATATGGACACACCGCGTCTGTCTATAAGTTCAGCTTATAAATTGCAAGTTGTTGCAAATAATGTATCATCAATGAACGGTTCCACTAAATACATCTGGAATCGGGCTGGTGATCTCCAAGATTAAACATTGACTTGATGCATTTACGTAGGCACTTCCGGATCAGACTAATGCATAAACTATGTTAAACCGATTTCAGTAAATGTAGTATCCTAGTGAATAAAGTGCTTAATTTGTCAGAAGCTATCGCGTAGACCGAATTACAATATACCATTATATACAAATGCATGTACTGATATATAAACTCGTTTTTTTTAATAAGACTAAGATATAATATATATATATATATATATATATATATATATATATATATATATATATATATAAATGTAATACAGATTGTTATAGTAATTTTTGAATGTAAAATATATCCTGGCGATACAAAACTTGCTCACAGTAACATATAAGTTAGAGGCTAATAATTAATATATCACTATTGCTTATTACTAAACAATATTGATAAGAAACAAAGTAAACTAGTTTTCATTCATTATTTTATATGAATTATCTAGTAGATGCCGTACCAATCCAATATTTGATTGAAGATGTTCATGTTAGTAGATATAAACATTATTTAATACAATACAATGAACTACCAACAAAAGTAAGACAAACAACCTGAAGACATTCAAAAGTATGATGACTAATTACATCATATACTGTTTTTCATAAAAAAAAACGAAACATACATAAGTTGTTGATAAATTTTAATAAAATTATCCAAACATGGCTATTTTGATGAAACAAAGTAATAATTAAAATTTGAATTTTGATTTTGTGTTTGTCATTTCTTTGTTGTGACTTAGTATCAATTAATTGTCTTAAACAAGCTATTAAGGCACTTAACACGATCAATAATACAATATTTTAGAATAATGACAGTATTACTGGGCAATAATATGTTTAAAATGTTCATTATTCTAAAATATTGACATTATTACTTATCGTGTATGATATAGTAACGATGAAATGAAGAGAATACTGATGTATATCCGGATAATTGATTACTTGATAAATATAAAAGGAGGATTGAACAAATAGTGACAGTACTAGGATTGACAGTATTATTAACCGTGTAAGGTGCCTTAAGGTCGTTTTAGACAAGACAATTTCTTAGCTCAAAAGTTGTTCAAGAAATGAATTAATATATCCTTCTTCCATACAATTTGTCCTTGACAAATATAACGCGGTATATTTTTCCATTAGATCTAACATCCAATTCAATATTTCAAATTATTTATTTATTTCTGTATAATACTAGAAAAATTAGATTGTCTCTCATCTTGACTAACTTTTGAGTCAAGAAATTGTCTTGTCTAAAACGACCTTTATAGATGTGTAAACACTGTCAATTTTTTTATTGTTTGTCTACTATTGCTTCGTGAAAACTAAAGAATACCAAGAGTTCAATTTAAATCGGCTACCATATAATTTTGATCGTGGGTATAATATTCGTATGAGAAAGGCCAGACTTTCGATTAGTAACCGTATACATCGTAATGTTGCAACGGTGGTAAGATGTTGATCCAGATGGTTCAACAATTGCGCTCCGGATATGGAGGACGTCTCCGGGTGACTACAGATCGTGAAGAACGCCATTTAAGACTCTTGACTACACGAAACAGCTTTTCAACAAGTCGGTCAATTGCAGTAGAGTGGATGGAAGGCGCAGGACGCTGAATGTTAATGTCATCAATTGTGAAGCGAAGGAAAGCGGCATAACTACGGCTATATTTTCAAAAATAGAATTTCATGTAGCTCATCATAAAAGATCATGTTTGTAACATCAAAAGCATTCTAGAGGGTGCAATGAAGAACTAGAAAAAGCAGAGCTAGTAATATGCCTCTGCCTAGCTCTAGTAAACACTAGGCATCTAATACTAGGGGAGTGCTGGCCTAGTATGACCAGCATTGGCAACTCCTCACCCGCCTGAGTATTGCAGCTCGCACACAAAGTTGACTGGTGGGACGAGTAAGTAGCCTTAAAAGGAGGTTTCCCAATGGGCCCATTTTGAGGCCTAAGTGTCTGTAGCTACGCTACCCTCCAGCCAACTATCCAGAACTATCCAGAACATCAAAAGCATTTCATCGTATAAGGTTTCTTATGGAATTGCTAAATGCATTAAAACTCTATTTCATATAGGTGAAAGGGAGGTCAAAACTGCAGAAACCCTCAATGTTGTTCCATCTATATATCTTGACATCGGCGTTGGGATCACATCCAATTTACGATATCTCGGACTCTTTTGAATTTTCTAATAAATTTAACAATTTTTCAATACCAGCCGGATATGTTTTGGTATCCTTTGAGGTGGTTTCTTTATTCAATAACATACCACTTGGCCTGGTGATTGAAATCATTACTCGGAGATGGGACAACATTGAGGGTTTCTGCAGTTTTGACCTCCATTACTTTATAAATATCATAAAATTACCGAAATCAATTTTATTGACAAATTTTTAGCACCCCTATAAGGCACCTTACACGATCAATATTACTGTCAATATTTTAGAATAATGACAGTATTACTGTACAATAACTTATTTAAAATGTTCATTGTTCTAAAATATTACCAGTATTACTTATCGTGTAAGGTATAGTAAAGATGGAATGAAGAGACTACTGATGTTTATCCGGATAATAGATTACTTGATAAATATAAAAGAAGGATTGAAGAAAATATTGCCAGTACTAGTATTGACAGTATTATTGACCGTGTAGGGTGCCTTTATGGGATCGGTATTGAGTCCTATTATTTGAAGAAAATTGGTTATGGACCATTTACTAGACAGCGTGAGTGAGTCTATCGACTTTGATGTGGTAATACTGGTAAAATTTGTTGATGATATCATTTGTTGCTGGCCACCAAATAGCAATGATGATACCTTAATTAAACTTAACAACTTTAATGCAAATATTCAATGCACTGTAGAAAGGGAAGATCAACAATTGTTCTGTGCCTTTTTTAGATATTAGGGCCATAAGGACCACTGATAACACTCCTAGATACTAGACTGGTACCAAAAAAAAACCTTTATTTGGCATATCAGCCTAACCCTTCCCTTTTACACACATTCCCAAACCGTACTTTCACAGAAAGAAATCAAAAAAGACACACAAAAAAAGAATACAAATTAACATACAATACATATTTCTATCCATTAGCCCCCTCTGCCCTCGCCAATTTCCTTTCCCACGTCAGCCTCCTGCAGATTTTCACGCCTTTCCCATCCTCTCCTAACCATTCGTTCAGCTTTCTGCACACTCCAGGACACTCTTCTTTCACTCCCTCACATTATTTGCTAAGGTGCCACCACGTGTCACTCCCCTTCCTACACAGCGTACACGCGGTGCACCCCAGCCCCATCCACACTTTTCTTCCTCGCTCTTCTGACCCACACCTCGCCCTTGCCATGCATACTTTGTCCTCTCTGCTCCACTCTCCCCTGGCTAAGTACCTCGGAAGTTTCCCCTGCACTTGCCACTCTACGTAGCTAGGGTTGTATGAGCTCTCAGCCATTCTCACTTGCCTTTCTTGCCACTCAATATCCCTCAATCTCTCCCTTATCTCAGTTCCTAAGCTACCCCTTTCTCTCAGCTTCTCCTCTACCCACACCTCAGACATACCCACTCTTTCATACATCATTTCTCTATCCTTCCACCATCTACTCTCTGTTCTACTCTTACACTTCATCCATACCTCCCGTACCAGTCTTTCCTCGCCCAAATCCTGCAATCTTTCCTCAAACTTCACAACCCTCGCACACGACTCCCACCACATACTCATACGATTTGTCTCCTGCAACAGCACTGCCCTCGGTGTCGACGTTTCGAGCCCTAGCAGATTCTTCAGAAACCAACCTTGCTCCCTTTCTATTACCTCCCATTCACGCAATCCCCACACTTCCACTCCATACAACAATATAGGTTTTACACACGCATCCCATATCTTGCACGCCAGTACTAGGTTACCACCCCACAAACTCCCCCATTTTCTGCACGAAATCCCCCAAGCCATTCTTGCTTTCGCCTGCATACACTCCACATGCACCCTAAGCCCTCCTCCACAGTCAAACCAAAAGCCCAAATATTTAAAGCCATTCACTGTCTCAATCAGTCTTTCCTTCCATTTCAGCCCTTCGTCCTTACCCCTCCTCCCCTATTCCTAAACAACATCCATTTGGTCTTTTTCACATTTACTGGTACCAAAAAACGACTGCTTCAGGCAAATATATCAACTACTTTTCCAACCACCCCTTCAAAATGAAATGCAACATCATAACAGCAATGACCAACAGAGTTAAAAGAACATTTCACCCGTCACTTTTAAATAAAAATTTAAATTCCCTCTTCACTATATTTGTTAATAACGGCTACCCTTTTCAGTTGATTTATAAGTTAGTGCCCCTAATATTCAAGCGACTCCCTTAATGACCGTTGAGAACCTAACTACTAATTATGTGTTATATAAAAAAAATCCTTCAATCCCGAGATACTCACGCAAACTAATAAAAAACCTTAAACATGAAGAATTGTAAATTGTAAAGTACAACACAAAGAAGACGAGGCTGTTATTTACATGCACAAAATCAAAGACCCCCATGCTTTACAGAAACGATGTAATTTATTCGCTGCAAAACTCTGGCGGGTGAGGAGTTGCTAATGCTGGTCATACTAGGCCAGCACTTCCCTAGTATTACATGCCTAGTGTTTAGTAGAGCTGGGCAGAGGCATATTACATGCTCTGCTGTTTCTAGATCTTCATTGCACCCTCTACATTACGGGCTGTCCACCAGACCCATCGTGTGTAGGTGTTTGTTTACCTGGCAGAGGCCAGTTAGGATTGTTGATACTTTCAGATTAGTTCTAGATAAGTTAAGGCGGGCCGTGGCTGCAATTTCTTTTTTTCTTACCTTGTGAAGAGCATGTGTCCTATGCTCTATTATTTTTTTCAGAGTACCTGCAGAAAGTATTTCATCCTCTTGGGTTGTTAGAGGATGTGAGGATCCCTTCCTGACAAGCTCATCTGTTATTTAGTTCCCCTCGATGCCACTATGTTCTTTTGGTCCAGCAGAGTTCTAGTTTGTTATGCTCCTCCAGGCTATGTAGACATGAACATAACTATTTCCACACAAATGTGTTGGCATTTAGTGCATTTAGAGCTGCTTTGCTGTCGGTGAGTATTTAGATATGTTTATCCTTAATATTCCGTTCAGCTAAAATTTGAACACACTTTAGTATTCCTGTTAATTCAGCTTGGAAGGCTGAAGTGAGTTTTCCAAGTGGTGCACTTATCTTGAGATCGAGTTCTGGTGAGAATATTCCATAGCCAGCTCTCGTCTTAGTTCCAAATCCATCAGTATACATGGTTATGTTGGCACCTTGTGGGATATCATCCAGTATGATGTTGGTCTGTAAATGTTTGACGAAACTGTTGTTGGGTAGAATTCTGTCGCACTTACCTTTTATGAGGGGGTCTAGTTTGATAGCTTCACTCAGTATGCTCCTGTGTCCAATGATTCTACCTTTATCATGCCACAGGTTGAGTGAAGATAGCCTTAATGATGTTATTACTGCAGTCCTTATAAGACGGTGGTTGTAGACATAACAGTGCTTCAAGAGCTGCTATGGGTGTTGTTATCATAGCGCCGGTGATGGCAAGACACGCCATCCGCTGGATGTGTGATAGCTTTGAGATTGTTGTGACTTGTTTGGATTTCGAACACCAGACTATTGCACCATATGCGATAGTTGGTCTTGTCATCGCGGTATATATCCATTGGGTGATCTCGGGAGACAACCCTCATGTTTTACCAACCGCCCTGCGGCATTGCCAAAATGACATGCAGGCTTTTTCAGCTCAGCTTGGATGTTATATGCTCATTCCAGTTCAGTTTTGTATACATGATTAATCCTAGATATTTTACTTTATCTGTGAATGTCAGAGGGACATTAAAGAGAGTTGGCATGTTCATGAGCTCGAGTTTCCTCTTCCTCCTAAACAATATCAGCTCTGTCTTTTTGGATTTACTGTTAGCGGATGGCTATCGTGTGGACAGACACACTCTGGGTGCAGAGTATACTTCTATATTAGCTGATTTCGTTTATCGTGACTCGCTGCCTCGAATGTAACTGAAGCTACTCGTCGCCGAACGGAAAAATACAAGGTTGTTACCTTGTTGGCTCGTGTTGGTTTATCCGTGCGGGTTGCTGCTGAAATGCATGTGTTTCATGCATTTCAGCAGCAACCCGCACGGATAAACCAACACGAGCCCGAACAGCTCCCGAACAAAAAACGAAAGCAGCTATTATTGTGAGGCATGTTGTCCCTCTCGTTCTCGTACGAAGGATGTTTGAGCTAAAAAAAAGAGATGGCCATGTTTCTGACTAATAATAATTGAAATGTAGCAAATTTGTTTTATGACCCAAAATTCCTTCTATAAAAATTGCGCATTTAGTGGATATTTTTCAAAAACTGTATGAATTTGAGAGCCATGAAGTGATTTATTTATCACTGTCTCAAATTCATGCTTTGATGCAGGAAGACAATTACTGAAATAATTGGACCTTTGTTTCCCAATCTTGATATCAACTGGCCTGCCGGTGAAATATAAAAAGTATAGTTCATCATGATCATCATCATCATTCCGTAGTTCTACAAAATAAAGTTCTTATTAATATTGACTTTACCAGTCTATGTAAGAAAGGATTTTATTTTTTTGTAATCTCCTTTCGCTTTCCATCTAGTCTTAGTTACAATTATTTTAATGATATCCTATATCACTAATTATTTACATGTACGTTAACTACATTTTAAATAGTAAATGATTAAGTCATTATGTTAATCAATTTTATAATTCTTAGCTGCATATACTTACAGTTACACATAACTCATGCAATAAGATGTCATTTCATATTACATATCTACTATGAAATGAAATCGATTTTGACTTATTGCATGAGTTATCTGTACGGTAAGTATATGCAGATAAGAATTATAAAATTGATTAACATAATTATTTACGATTTAAAATGAAATTAACGTACATGTAAATAACTAGTGATATAGGATATCACTAAAATAATTAAATCATTGCAACTAATATACATGGAATGCTATGCAATGGAACTTGTTCAAACATAAATTCCGGGCTTTATATTCATATTCTGACAATAGCAGCATTTATGAAATACATTGTTGTGTGTGTTGCAAAATTAAAACCTGCTATTCGCATACCATTCTACACACCAAAATGTAAAATAAAACTAACTATAAACCAATTAATAAGTTGTTAATTATTCACACTAAATTGTTAAGCATTGTGTTTCTCACTGTTTTGGTCCGTGATTAATTAATCGCACGAAAATCAATTACCTCCGTCATCGTATGCTGGTAATACGTACACATAATATAGAATAAACCAGTTAATCATTAATCAATGCATTTGCACCGCGATTATTCAGACCGGTGAATTGTTTATGTATGCATAATCACAAGGAACAATCGCCTCATGCTGATGATCATGTCAACTCGCGAATTACAATTAGTACAATTAGTGAGGTGTGGACCCATTGCCAATCAATAAAATATATGATGAGATCTGTATCATTGTCTCCAACCGCCTTCTTCGTTGATTTTTCTTTCCAGCCATGATATACGCAGAATCCGTCGATATAGATACATCTCAAATGTGTCTATCCGTTTATCAAGTAATGGGGTGTCTAGCTTTGCAAACAATAGAGAAGCACTGGGAGTAGGTAGCATCTTAGCATGCGAATGCGGAGCAGAAGGCTTAGGTCTTGTAAAGAGTCGTTCATAAGTATACCGAGATATTTTACGAATGACACTTGGTCTACGAATTCATTGTATATACGTATTCTTACAATATAATAATAATAATAATCTTAAAAAGGAACAAGTTTAATATTTATTTTTATATAAAGTTTTTAATATAAGCTATTAATCACGAATTTTTCCAATTTTCTATTACTCGCAGCCCTGGTGAATGTTTATTTATCATTAGTGGATTCGATTAATTTCCTAGGTTCGGTCTGAAATAAATCCATCCGTGTCCGCCCCGGCGGCATTGTTCCGTTAATAAATGACCGGCATTGCATGCCCGCAAGTTGCCCGAGCTAACTTTCGAGGGAGCTATTCCGCAAAGAACCGCCGTCCGCGTAATGTATATTCATTTATCCCTCATTACAACCTGCGCGGCTATCAATCACGGCCCCCGCCCGATATAAATCAAATTACCTTTAAAACCTTCAATATCCCCTCTGACGCTCTAACCCGGTCGCGGAAAAAGTCGGCCTCGTTATTTATGGTCCCGCTAGTGAATTAAATTTCTTCATTGGCCGATGGCCCCAACTTGCCACATGATTTATTAGTTGCTTTTCAATTACAAAGGAAATATGTTGTCGCTACTAAAATAAATTGGGGAACAGTTGTATTTAATTGTATTTAGTTAAATGTTATTATCCCCGGACTTTATTAGAAATTCTTTATTGGGCAATCGATTAGAGTGCTTTCTTAGGGTTCCTATTTCTCATTAAATCATTATTTTAAGGCTCGGTTCTACAAAGGCGAGTGTAACTATAACCCGTGAATCATAAATGATTGATAACTTTCTATTTCATAGGATCATGTACCTACCTGTGTTTACATATGGCAATGTCGCATTATGTGTCAAAGCTGTTAAAAGTGACGGATTGGAAATTAACTAGAGCGTTATCTGCTTTATACAACCGAGCCTTAATTAATTAAAATTAATACCCGTTATATATATATATATATATATATATATATATATATACGAAATCTGCTAAAGCTTCATCACATGCCTACTACCGCAAGGTGTAGGCTTCAGCTAAAGTACCTATTGTAAACACCCAATTTGTATGGTATTAAAACAACGTAAATACTTGTGAACACATGACTACATTTATTTATTTTCAATGACGCGTACAAAATCCATCTACAGTATGTGTAATACGTCCGTATAAATCAAAAACATCCTTCTGACTACGCAAATAATTAAGATTCATCTCATAAATTAGGAATACATGATTTAAATCCGCAAGCAAATTAGTTATGGTATCCTGGCGTGTAGTATATGGCACGTGTGCCACCCCCATCAGTCCCATTAAATCAACTCCATATGTCAAATTCTTCCTATAATAAATCGGGTATTTCTTACCCTGGAAGTTAGCCACGACAACATTCAAATAGTGGCTTTTGTGTCCAATCAAACTAATTTTGGTGTCGAAAAAGTACGCATGATCATCATTTAAGTATATTTGCGGTTGGCTGGAATACTTATCCACGCTCCTGCTGAATTGGTATCTGGAGTTTGCAAACAATCCATTTTTGAAAATATTATTTTCTGAAGGGACAGTGTATTTATCATTATAGTATTTATTCTTGAGATACTCTAATTTGGCGGACGAATCACCCATATCATAATAAACAATCCGTCCATTTAATGGCTGTGCTGCCCTAAAATGGTTGTGTTCGTCCATCAAATGTCTAGCGTTTAGCGATCTGAATGCGTTAATTTCAAGTTCACTAATGACAAGTTCATAGGGTGATAATATCCAAACAACGGCCTCACTGAATGGATCAGTGGTAAGGGATCCCGCATATGTTGCGTAGTCACTGCAAAATGGAGCCACCAGATTTTTTAAGGGGAATTCTTCTAACATCGGTACTTTTTCATTGACCTTTGTGATGGAATTCATTGATCTTGTTAGGATTTTAAATGCTTCCACATTTCGGTTAAATTCTATTTCTTCGTGGTTACCAGCAACCTGCCAATAAATAAAAACAAATAAAAATAAAGGATAGATAAAACGATTTTTTCACTTTGTTTTTTTATCCCACTTCAGTTACACTTTGCATATAACACAAGATGAAACAGCGAATGCTGCGGTAGGAAAGTGGGTGAGGTTACATCAAGTGTGTGTTGTATGGTGAAAGGGTATAACATGGAAGCTTCTTGCGAAGTGTGAAGGGGTAGAAGAATAGTTGGTTGGAATAAAAGTGTAAGGGAATAGTTAAAGGAAGAGGTGACTGCCATAGAATTTCCGTAAGATTTATAGAAGAGCGAAAGAGATGGTCTAGTTTAGGTTATCTTTAATTTAGTTTTAGTGTGTAATGTAATTTTTATTGCTATTTAGTTGTATTTTGTAGTTTTTTCTTCATAATTATGGCATAGGTTGAGTTGGGGAGATAGGTAATTTAGAATGCCAATAAGTTAACTTCTCAAAAAACCTGTGAAAAGTGATTCGGCGAAATTTCGCGGTTGAATTGAAGAATATACTTACATAAATCATGTACCCAATAACAGCAATTCCATCAGGTATTCTTCTAGCTTCTTCCATTGTCAAATTTTCTTTCGTGTGAACTATATGCATTTCCATTGAATATGTTCTTCCATCAATTGTATGTTCACTGCCAACACCATTGTTGGCGCCCCAGTGGAAGTGAAGACTGTGGAATCTATACTCACCCGATAGAGAACCTCCTGATAAAGTGGGGACATCGTGTTGTTGGGTAGTTACGACAACTAAAATAGAAATAATATATTGTTTTTATAATGATGTTTACTTATTCATTTGTCATCATAAACCAAAGGGCATTGAAAGTAATTAAATTAATATCAATTATCAAATATAATCTCTTAAGGATTGGTTGTATAAAGGTAAGTAGCTCGTGATTATTATTCTATATTTTGCATAAATTGTTTGATTGTAAGTGGCAGGGCAAGTCCTGCGTTAGGGATTGGTCCAACGGTTTAAAGTATTTTTCGAAGGAGGGAGAAGTGGGGCCCTATGTTCCTAGAATTATATGGCATATACACACGTGAAAGTAATCTGCTTTTATACCTAAATTAATTAATACAAGTAGAATATTAACTTACTGCTATGGCCATCACTCCATACTTCCATGTTGTCTGGAACTTCAAAATAGCCACTTCCCCATTCTAGCGATGGCAAAATTGCCAGGTTCAAGTTTTTTGTAACAACATCAATCGGTGACTGCCGGAAACCAAACTCGCCAGCTAAGATTAAATATAAGAATATATCAGTAATGTAAATGCATGATGTTTAGAAATAAGAGTAGAGCGGAATCGTTGAAATGGTAGGGAAAAAGTAGCTTGTTTTAAGTATATAGGTTTTTCAATATTGGACTGAATCTACTTTGTTTTAATTCATTATAATAAATAAACAAAAAGAATTTTTCTTTGTTTTTTATTACTTGATAATTGCTATTTGCGAATTTTTTTGGGCAAAATCTTGGTTTTGTTTCATGTACAAATATGTTATTTGTGTTGCTGTGTAACTTGCCTAAAATATATTTTTGCGACCTTTTTACAATTTGGGTTTTTAAGGACAGTCACGTTTGGTATGTATGAATAGATACACTTTACACAGGTCTTCACTTATCGAATAAGCTTGATAATGGCTAGATCTTAGCCGCAAATATTTGCAAATAGCAATAAACAAGTGATTCGTTTTATTTATTTATTTAGATTTTTGTTTGAGTTTAGGAGGGGTTTAGGATATATTTAGAGTGGGTGCAAGCGTTGAGTGAAGCATTATTCTTCTCTCAACCAACTCAACGGTGCAAGCAAAGGAGAATGACTTGGACGCAGTGGAATTTATTATTTATAAAGTCAGAGTAGGATGTTCGATATTATTGTTAACATGAGACAAGATTTTTTTTTACTTGGACTGAAACTAACTCAATTCGTCCCAAATTTATTTTTACTTAATAAGTATACAATGTTCTATAAAATTATAAGAAAACTAGCGGCAGAATTATGTTAGTAAAAAAAATATTGACTGCGCAATACCGCGTCGCGTTCTGTTTTACATTTGGCATACATAAATCATAGTATTGATGTTTAGGTCAATTTCCATACAATTTAGAGTATAGTCGAAATTATTACCACATTTGAATTAAACAGTTTCCATAGTAATTAAATTAACAAGCAGAAGCCTTGCATAATAATGATAAAAATAGTAATTACACTAATTACGTTATTATACGGTTCGTACTTTCATTCGGCGGATTAAAAGTAGTTCCGGCATTATTACGAACCACCACATTTGTGTTGATAATTAAATTTCAGTGCAACCAATGAAATTATGCTTAAAATTTAATTTAAATACAAACAAATAATTGCACATTTCATGAATATAGTAATGAATATTCTGTATTTTAAATTAACAATTTGTACACATTTGACATAACGATGATGTTATCGGCAATATAAATAATACCAATACAATTATTAAAAATTCACATATTAAAAATCCCACACTACTTTATTATAGGTATAATAAAAATTAAAGAAGAATGTTTTTAATAGAATTAGTATTTTAAATTATAAGTGAATAAAAAAAACAACTTTATTTTGCATAACCATATAAACATTAATCTCTTCTACAATAAACAATACTCAACATAAATAACATAGAAATGTGTAGCGGCAAAATTAGTTCCACGACTATGGTGAAAAATAGAATGGATAGGGAAGTGGAACAAAAAGGGCTGATACCGAAATGTCAGGGTAGGTTCAGAAGGCGAAGAGGGACGAGGGAGCAGATTTTCACGCTGGCGAGAATGGTGGAGGAACCCATGTTCCAGGAATTGAAAGGATAGGCACAAATTGGACCTGATTTCTTGTCAAATGTCATAACAGGGGATGATTATTAGTGTTATGGCTATGACCCTGAAACAAAGCAACAGTCCAGCCAGTGAAAGACAGCAACATCGTTCAGACCAAAAAAAAAACGCAGCAAGTGAAATAATATGTGAAGTCTATGATGGATTGTTTTTTTTTGACTTCAGTAGAGTCGGTCACGTTGAATATGTTCTTTGGGGCACCACAGTGAACCAACATTACAATCTGGAAATGCTGAAGCGATTGCGTGAGGCAGTGAGAAAGAAACGGCCTAAAATGTGGGGGCCTGTTTGCTTCATCGTGGAAACGCTGCCTACATATATTCTAAAATGTGTAAACTGAATTGACGAGTGGAAACTTTAGTATCAGTAATAAAGAAATTATTAATAATTCAAATAAAACGTCCTGTTTTGTGGGATGCAAATTCTAAATAAAATATGCCCATTAAACGGTCACGAAGCTCTACTGGATACGAACAGCCCAGGTTGAAGTCGAGCAAGAACAAACTTCCAAAAATTGAGAAGGGTCTGGCAAGTTTGTAATCTCTCAACCTATATTCCAAGTACATATTTCATAGGACTACTTTAGATGAATTCACACAATTAATAAAAGTAAACGAAAGCGCAGTGAATAACATACGATACGCAGATGATCCTGTGATCGTATTCAACACTATTAAGGACTTTGATCACATGCTCCACTAAACGACCTAAACAATAATCAAGAAGATAGAAGATGTATTTTTAGTAATTTAGAATGAACACTTACTTTAAAAAAAAACAAACATAAAATTAGTTTGAATCATATCTATTTCATACAGATGGATAATATCAACATAACTTAATAATTATTGCAAACGAATTATGTGTGCGTGCATTTTATATAAACTGAATCTAATAATAACTTTGTAAAATGTGTAGCGATAATAAAAACCATAATTAATGCAGCTAATAATTTCTCAGAAATGTTCACAGCTACAACAATTTGTGTTCATTGCAAACAAATGTGAGGAATTTTAAAACAGAAATGCGATTTAAATATTTACAATGTGTGATTTTAAAGCTGACGTATTTGGAATTATTTAGAAATTTTACACTATGTACCTACTAAGAAATATATAAGTAAAATTGATTGTCCTTAAAGTATGGAATAAATTCAATACAACATTTATTTATGATTTTCGTAAAAAAAAAATGCTCGGATACGTCGATTTTTAATTTCAAATGTGTCAAAGTGTCAATTTTTTTCGACCATTTTGAATGTGTAATGACGCCATCGACACGTTTTTCAAATGACAACCCCATTTTTTATTACGGATTCTGAAAGGGATTATTTTTCTGCGAACAGAGATGTATATTAGAATATAGGTTACATAAAGAAATTTCTGAGAAATTAATATCAAATAAGTAAAGTAAAGTAAAGTAAAGTAAAGTAAAGTAAAGTAAAGTAAAGTAAAGTAAAGTAAAGTAAAGTAAAGTAAAGTAAAGTAAAGTAAAGTAAAGTAAAGTAAAGTAAAGTAAAGTAAAGTAAAGTAAAGTAAAGTAAAGTAAAGTAAAGTAAAGTAAAGTAAAGTAAAGTAAAGTAAAGTAAAGTAAAGTAAAGTAAAGTAAAGTAAAGTAAAGTAAAGTAAAGTAAAGTAAAGTAAAGTAAAGTAAAGTAAAGTAAAGTAAAGTAAAGTAAAGTAAAGTAAAGTAAAGTAAAGTAAAGTAAAGTAAAGTAAAGTAAAGTAAAGTAAAGTAAAGTAAAGTAAAGTAAAGTAAAGTAAAGTAAAGTAAAGTAAAGTAAAGTAAAGTAAAGTAAAGTAAAGTAAAGTAAAGTAAAGTAAAGTAAAGTAAAGTAAAGTAAAGTAAAGTAAAGTAAAGTAAAGTAAAGAAAAGTAAAGTAAAGTAAAGTAAAGTAAAGTAAAGTAAAGTAAAGTAAAGTAAAGTAAAGTAAAGTAAAGTAAAGTAAAGTAAAGTAAAGTAAAGTAAAGTAAAGTAAAGTAAAGTAAAGTAAAGTAAAGTAAAGTAAAGTAAAAAGTAAAGTAAAAAGTAAAGTAAAAAGTAAAGTAAAAAGTAAAGTAAAAAGTAGAGTAAAAAGTAGAGTAAAAAGTAGAGTAAAAAGTAGAGTAAAAAGTAAAGTAAAAAGTAAAGTAAAAAGTAAAGTAAAAAGTAAAGTAAAAAGTAAAGTAAAAAGTAAAGTAAAAAGTAAAGTAAAAAGTAAAGTAAAAAGTAAAGTAAAAAGTAAAGTAAAAAGTAAAGTAAAAAGTAAAGTAAAAAGTAAAGTAAAAAGTAAAGTAAAAAGTAAAGTAAAAAGTAAAGTAAAAAGTAAAGTAAAAAGTAAAGTAAAAAGTAAAGTAAAAAGTAAAGTAAAAAGTAAAGTAAAAAGTAAAGTAAAAAGTAAAGTAAAAAGTAAAGTAAAAAGTAAAGTAAAAAGTAAAGTAAAAAGTAAAGTAAAAAGTAGAGTAAAAAGTAGAGTAAAAAGTAGAGTAAAAAGTAAAGTAAAAAGTAAAGTAAAAAGTAAAGTAAAAAGTAAAGTAAAAAGTAAAGTAAAAAGTAAAGTAAAAAGTAAAGTAAAAAGTAAAGTAAAAAGTAAAGTAAAAAGTAAAGTAAAAAGTAAAGTAAAAAGTAAAGTAAAAAGTAAAGTAAAAAGTAAAGTAAAAAGTAAAGTAAAAAGTAAAGTAAAAAGTAAAGTAAAAAGTAAAGTAAAAAGTAAAGTAAAAAGTAAAGTAAAAAGTAAAGTAAAAAGTAAAGTAAAAAGTAAAGTAAAAAGTAAAGTAAAAAGTAAAGTAAAAAGTAAAGTAAAAAGTAAAGTTAAAAGTAAAGTTAAAAGTAAAGTTAAAAGTAAAGTTAAAAGTAAAGTAAAAAGTAAAGTAAAAAGTAAAGTAAAAAGTAAAGTAAAAAGTAAAGTAAAAAGTAAAGTAAAAAGTAAAGTAAAAAGTAAAGTAAAAAGTAAAGTAAAAAGTAAAGTAAAAAGTAAAGTAAAAAGTAAAGTAAAAAGTAAAGTAAAAAGTAAAGTAAAAAGTAAAGTAAAAAGTAAAGTAAAAAGTAAAGTAAAAAGTAAAGTAAAAAGTAAAGTAAAAAGTAAAGTAAAAAGTAAAGTAAAAAGTAAAGTAAAAAGTAAAGTAAAAAGTAAAGTAAAAAGTAAAGTAAAAAGTAAAGTAAAAAGTAAAGTAAAAAGTAAAGTAAAAAGTAAAGTAAAAAGTAAAGTAAAAAGTAAAGTAAAAAGTAAAGTAAAAAGTAAAGTAAAAAGTAAAGTAAAAAGTAAAGTAAAAAGTAAAGTAAAAAGTAAAGTAAAAAGTAAAGTAAAAAGTAAAGTAAAAAGTAAAGTAAAAAGTAAAGTAAAAAGTAAAGTAAAAAGTAAAGTAAAAAGTAAAGTAAAAAGTAAAGTAAAAAGTAAAGTAAAAAGTAAAGTAAAAAGTCAAGTAAAAAGTCAAGTAAAAAGTCAAGTAAAAAGTCAAGTAAAAAGTCAAGTAAAAAGTCAAGTAAAAAGTCAAGTAAAAAGTCAAGTAAAAAGTCAAGTAAAAAGTCAAGTAAAAAGTCAAGTAAAAAGTCAAGTAAAAAGTCAAGTAAAAAGTCAAGTAAATAGTCAAGTAAAAAGTCAAGTAAAAAGTCAAGTAAAAAGTCAAGTAAAAAGTCAAGTAAAAATTTAAGTAAAAAGTCAAGTAAAAAGTCAAGTTAAAAGTCAAGTAAAAAGTAAAAGGTAGAGTAAAAGGTTGAGTGAAAGGTTGAGTGAAAGGTTGAGTGAAAGGTTGAGTGAAAGGTAGAGTGAAAGGTAGAGTGAAAGGTAGAGTGAAAGGTAGAGTGAAAGGTAGAGTGAAAGGTAGAGTGAAACGTAGAGTGAAAGGTAGAGTGAAAGGTAGAGTGAAAGGTAGAGTGAAAGGTAGAGTGAAAGGTAGTGTGAAAGGTAGAGTGAAAGGTAGAGTGAAAGGTAGAGTGAAAGGTAGAGTGAAAGGTAGAGTGAAAGGTAGAGTGAAAGGTAGAGTGATATGTATAGTGAAAGGTAGAGTGAAAGGTAGAGTGAAAGGTAGAGTGAAAGGTAGAGTGAAAGGTAGAGTGAAAGGTAGAGTGAAAGGTAGAGTGAAAGGTAGAGTGAAAGGTAGAGTGAAAGGTTGAGTGAAAGGTTGAGTGAAAAGTTGAGTGAAAGGTTGAGTAAAAGGTTGAGTGAAAGGTTGAGTAAAAGGTTGAGTAAAAGGTAGAGTAAAAAGTAGAGTAAAAAGTCAAGTCAAGTCAAGTCACTACAAGTTGATATCTATTACAATGTAAAATAACTTCATGATTTCATCGTTTGAAGTTAGACATAAAAAGACATTTCATACAGTTTTTACGATTGGCTAATAAATCATAAACGTGTATAAAACAATATGCATATTTATGACCTCATTTATGTATGGTTTAATTATTGCAATAGTTATTTTTTTTTTATTTCTGCTTAGAATTTTAAGAATGTCTCATTATTAAAAAATATATAAAATCGTCCAACTCTGTTGCCTAGTAGTTAAAGGCTTGTACTGAGCATTGGGGAACGAAAGTTCAAACCCCGTTGTGGGCTAAATTTCGTGAATCACATTATACAGAGGTGTTCGATGATAAAATAAATATGTAAGCAAATACCGTGTGCTTAAAACGAATCTTCGTTCGAGAATACGAGCTGAAAAACTATTCGTAAAACGCGTTGTGAGACTAACTGAACTGCTGCTACTTCTTTAGCGGAGTGTATAAACCGTGGCCCCAGGAAAAACTGGAGGGATGCGCACCGAGAAATAAATTTATTTCGAAATAATGAAGCATTTTGTGATAATTGCGCGGATGTCTATAAACAATACTGCTGTACTTTAAGCATTATCAGATTGTATTTATCAAAAGTTGAAATATGAAACTGCAATCTCTTAGAGGAATTTCTGTTGAATTCTGATTACAAATCGGAGTAAATATATACATTTCTGATGCAAATATTGACTACTTTTGCATATTTTTACAACTATTTCGAGACAAAAAATTAACTGTTTCGTCCTAACAAAGTATCAAATCATCCTTCGTTTGGAGAAATATCCAAACATATTTTCAGAAAATTATAAAATGTTGACTAGAAAAGTCCGCGCGATTAGGTCAACATTGAACCGTATTTCATTTTCCGAGATTCGCCTTAAGTGACAAAGCCGTCGGGCTGGTAGTTATTAAGATAGAAGTTTTTTTTAATAATTATTTAAATTAATTTATTTGAATTAATATCATATGTAATGTGCAATGGACACCAGATATTCTGTATAAATAAATGTCTGCACTCAATTGATTGATTGTTTATATAATCTATAACTATTCTTGCAAAAGTTTTATTTTACTACTATACTAATTAGAATTTGAATTGAAATTCCATTTGTATTAATTAACACATGTATTTATGTTGTGATAAACTCTCAAACAGAGACACAAACAAACAAAAACAAAAAATCTATCTTTATATCTATCTTACCAATAATAGCTAAATATACAAGTGGATTATGTGTTAATAATTTTGAAATCATTGCTGGAAATACAAAAATAAATAAACTCTCAAACAGACACAAACAAACAAACAAACAAACAAACAAACAAACAAACAAACAAAAACAAAAATATCTATAAAACAAAAAATCTATCTTTATATCTATAGTCCGAGGGATACATACTATATTGAAAAAAAATCCCTGCAATAAATAGCGCAAGAGAGAAACTAATGATGCATTGATATAAAGTTACAGTATCTCTAGTTCCTTTTTTGTGCTATTTATTGCAGGGATTTTTTATCAATATAGTATGTATCCCTCGGACTATAGATATAAAGATAGATTTTTTGTTTTATAGATATTTTTGTTTTTGTTTGTTTGTTTGTTTGTGTCTGTTTGAGAGTTTATTTATTTTTGTATTTCCAGCAATGATTTCAAAATTATTAACGCAGAATTCAGTATATTTAGCTATTATTGGTAAGAAATTGTCATTTCATGGTTGGAGGTTAGAATTTATATTTAATGTATAATTTTTAGTTTAATTCCTGTTATATATTTGACACCTTCACAATCTATTATTATTATCTGTCTATAATTATACACCACATCATACAAATGCAGATTTGTATGATGTGGTGTATAATTTTTACATATACAAGCCTTTCATCATTTTAATTCGCAGTACTTTCGTTGATTTGCTAGACTAAAAAACTTTATATCGTAGTTCCTGTTCCTGTTAAAATTATAATATCAAATATAGTATTACAATTATTTATTAGAATTTGCAAGGTTTTCCACTAGTATCATCTATGTGTGTAAAAGGTTAGTATCTATGTCGATAAATCAAAAATATACCTCGCTAGTGGTTTAGTTACACCTCATTTAATTACAATTGTTATTCCTATATATATATTTTAGAGTTTGTATAATTTGTTTTCTTTTTTCTTAATTATTGTATAGATAACAAAAATATTCTAAATTAATATATTATTTTATTAATAATAATGCCATAAGTGTGTAAAATTAATTGTATATTTCATATTTATTATATTCATTGTTCTTTAAATTAAATTATCGTTATTATAGGCTATATTCACGTACAACAATATTAAAAATTCTGTAAATAAAATATAATTTTATCACCAATATTGTGGTAAACAAATATTATCGCCCGCCGCATTGTTATTGTTTAAAACATAATTTTAATATTTTTAATAACCCTACAACTAATTATAAATAATATTACCGGCATTATAATTTGCTTTGCATATTAATTTTTTTATTGTGCAAGGTTATAGGTTTGCAATGCAAATAAGATTTCGCAAAAATGCCGGAAATTAACAAGGAAAAAAAAACCTTACCCGTGTTATGGGCGGCGATGGCCAAGAACACGAACAATCCGCAAATCTTCATGTTCACTTCAAATCCTCCACAACTCACTAATGCCTTGACCAATAATCCCCTCTATATATACGAAAAATGTTTGACGCGTTTTACGTATGCAGTGCGCTATGATAGCGCGAAATTCCCGTGCCTAGATTTGAAATTATCTACTTTGTATTTACCGAATGCATTTTTCAACCTTGTTGTGTTGATTTTCCATAAATGTACCATAAATTTTCAGTGTATATATATATATATATATTATAGATACGGCCACAATATTTGGATATACTAGGTACGAAGAATGAGAGAAGAATTATATCTCTTCAGTATACGAGTATACGAGAAACAAGTGTTTTACTTGAAGGCAATACCTTCAAGTAAAACACTTGTTTCTCATTAAGTTCTACTGGAAATTATCAAGTTTTATAAATATATTTACATAGACAACACAGGATTTATTTTGTACCACTAATATATCATTGTAATATTTTTATTGTTATAATTAAAAAATAAATAAAATAATACAATAATTACACAACTACTAAAACGATCAGCAAGGGTCGAAAATATGTGTGTAATATTGTATGGATCAAAAAATATTTATACCACTAATATTTTTTGATCAATACAATATTATAGAAATATTTTAAATCCTTGCTGATCGTTCTAGTAGTTGTGTAATTATTGTAGTATTTATTTATTTTTTATTTTAATTATAGAATAAACATGATTCCTTTACCTATGACTGTAATGGAATTACATAAAAAATATTAGTGGTATAAATATTTTTTGATCAATACAATATTACACAAATATTTTCAACCTTTGCTGATCGTTCTAGTAGTTATGTAATTATTGTAGTATTTATTTATTTTTTATTTTAATTATAGAATAAAGATGATTTCTTTACCTATGACTGTAATGGAATTACATAAAAAATATTAGTGGTATAAATATTTTTTGATCAATACAATATTACACAAATATTTTCGGCCCTTAATGATCGTTCTAGTAGTTGTGTAATT
Source organism: Lordithon lunulatus (assembly GCA_963942505.1). NCBI lineage: Eukaryota > Metazoa > Arthropoda > Insecta > Coleoptera > Staphylinidae > Lordithon > Lordithon lunulatus. Next base: position 12,992,075 of record OZ012669.1, read on the forward strand.
ATTGTAGTATTTATTTTATTTTTATTTTTATTATAGAATAAACATGGTTCCTTTACCTATACAATATTACACAAATATTTTCAACCTTTGCTGATCGTTCTAATAGTTGTGTAATTATTGTAGTATTTATTTATTTTTTATTTTAATTATAGAAAAAAGATGATTTTATTACCTATGACTGTAATGGAATTACATAAAAAATATTAGTGGTATAAATATTTTTTGATGAATACAATATTACACAAATATTTTCAACCTTTGCTGATCGTTCTAGTAGTTGTGTAATTATTGTAGTATTTATTTATTTTGTATTTTAATTATAGAATAAAGATGATTTCTTTACCTATGACTGTAATGGAATTACATAAAAAATATTAGTGGTATAAATATTTTTTGATTAATACAATATTACACAAATATTTTCGGCCCTTGCTGATCGTTCTAGTAGTTGTGTAATTATTGTTGTATTTATTTATTTTTTATATTAATTATAGAATAAAGATGGTTCTTTACTTATAATTGTAATGGAATTACATACTACATGAAAATTTAACATTATCTGCGTAGACGTTAACATTTACATTGCTAAAATATGGAACGTTGCAAAAATATGTATAATTACACATAACATATAGAGGCCATTCGCCAATAATACCTGAATTTATAATAACTGTAAAAAATCTAATTAAAATTATTTGGTATGTTGAAAATGAGAATAATTTTTGGCGAAGGTCAACTGAGTTATCTGAAAAAATCTATATCGTACTATGAGATGACAAGTGTTGTAACTTCCAAAATGAAGTGCACAGTAAGCCATTTAGCATTACTTATGATAGACAATTTTTGTTTAAAATAAATGAAGTATATCAATGAAGTACAGCTTTCGCTTGTTTGAGGGAACACATTGCATAATTTTATGTTGCAAGATTTACGTTGTTCGGAGAAAATTGTCCTTTATGTGTGGTAATTTATGTCAGCGCACACCACCACACTACATTAACATCATTTTTCCAAATAAACTTAAATTTGCAATGCAAATTGGATATATTTGCAAATTTTCTATTGATAACTATTGATAGCTCGATTGTGACTACCCATAGTTCTTTAATAATATGATTCCTATGGTTTATATTTCATTATTCATATTTGCATAATGCGTATTTAGCTGGAAATCAAAATATTTATTATTATTACTAATTGAACGCCTTTCTGCAGAAAGGAAATATCCCACAAAATATGTTTGTTTCTCTTACCTTTATATTCAAGGTGAACAATTAACAAATAACTTAACAAAATAAAAATATAGTTCTAAAGCTCTAGAAGTCCAAAATTAACCTGATATATAATAGATAATGTTTAATTTATATAAATCTTTGTATAAGTCTGTTTTTGTCTCAACTTTTATATTAGGTAGATTGGTACCTTTCTGCAAAAACGCATCCAGTTCCTAATTCCCGTCGACCAACGGCGTATATATATATATATATATATATATATATATATATATATATATATATTTATATATATTTATTTATATATTCATCATATTTGTATACTGTTTCGCTGAAAATATTACCAAACGTATTATTGTGCGCCCTTCTTCTTCTAACTATGCAGTTGCAACTTTTAAGATAACAATAGGTGCAACTATCTTACTATTGTTATGTTGTCTCCATTTGACACACAACACTGTAATAAAAATATTTGTCACGACATTTACTGACGTTATGAACTTATAAATGTTAGGTCGGTCGGCTTTAAAACATTGTCCTCGTTTTTACATTAGAGGGACGTAAATTTTATATATTATAAATGAGTACAAAATTCTTTCATCAAATATTATAGTTTTAATACGATTGCAATAACTAACACCATGATCATCTCTACATTAATCTCTACATTTGGCGTGGCCTCACCTCGTGGTGAATCTTTAAGGCGTTGTTGCTGTTATAGTATCGTGTATATGTAAACATTTACATAATGGTAAGGTTAAGGACATTACATATACCCCCTATGGAAGTTATTATTCCCATATGCACTATAATTACCACTTATGGTTCGTGTTATTTAAGTGTATTACTTTGATGTGCCTGCTTATTGAATTAAATATATTGTAATTGTATATTGATAAAAAAAAAATAAAAATTCTTACTAACAAATTAACCAACGAATTATTTTTATGAGTATTTCATTTAAATATCCTGATCTTTATAGGCCAGATAACGATTTATTAATTGCCTTGATTTCCCGAATTGTGATTTTGGAAATATGGTATGACGTCTTTATAAAAATGACGCAGTGAATTACATATAACCAAATTATTTTAACTGATTGCCAAATTGATAAATGTTATCATAATCATAATCATAATCTTAAAAGCAATATCTTATTGAATTAGATATTTGTGTTCAAAGCACACACTATTTAAAGCGATTATTTAGTAGCTGTCTAAGATTATATAAAACCATCCGACTTTACAAACATTCCGTTTGTGACCAGTCTCGTTCTATCATAATTAGCTCCGTATCGGAAACGCATTTACGTTACCTAAATGCATTATATAGTTTCCTAATCGCTTAACAATCAATCCATTACTCTGCGATACTGGTATCTTCTTACATGCTATGAGTTCCGTGTTCAATAGTTCAACATTTCGAAATTGTTATGCCCTTGACCAAGTAAAAACAATGCCTTATTATTATCACATATGTATATGTATATCTATATCGCCGATTTAATCATTCATTTTCTATTTCGCAGCATAATTAATGAGTATAATTTTTAGATATCTAACGTTTAAAAATTATATATATATATATATATATATATATATATATATATATATATATATACATTAAGTTTTTTCGTGGTAATTAAATCAAACACAATTTTCTTAAACTTTTATTTAGTTGTAATTATATTTTAACATATTGTTACAATACGATACAATACGATATAGCCGAGCCCTGATGAAGTAGTTATCTGAACTACGAAATATTGGCGAAGTATAGGAAAAGTTTGAACAAAAATAGCGTTTTATTGCTGCACCACCCTAATGAGCTAGAAACCTCGGTTTTTGTTTCATCTATATATATATATATATATATATATATATATATAGACATTTTCCTTATCAATTGACAATATGTGATTATTTAAATGAACATAAAATATTTCCATGAATATGTGTATGTCACATGTAATAATTACTTTAATAGCGAATTCTAAAATTCCCATGACACTTATTTTTATGTTTATTGTGGAATAAACGGCAGATGCAACTGTATAATGTTTAACCGCTATAAGGAATGGCCCGTTTCATACTCTTAATCATTCAAGTGCAATTGTCGTTAAATACTTTTAATAGATAAGGTGTAACAATACCGTGCATAGATGTTTGTTTTGTCTGTAAATTGAGTTCTGCCATCCAAAGCAATATTTTCATTAAACATCAGACTGTACTAGTGATCACTACAATATAAAAACGAACACAATGTTTTTAAGTCGACCGACCTGTTATTTATGTTTTTGTGCTCACAGTGTTGTCAGTTCAAAAGTGGAATGACAGGTTTGAATTCTCAATGAGACGTTTTTTATATATATTTATTACTCATTATTTAATAATAAAAAAAGTGTTATGAAGTAATAGTAATGTTTTAGGTAAAGTAGGTATAAGTGATAGTAATGTTTTAAGTAAAGTAGGTATAAATGATCCTTAATATATTATATTATTTTATTTGTCTTAAAGTTTTGCTTCGTACAATTAAAAATGTATTTATTTATTATACTAAAAGTATAATTTGTCTGTTTGAAATTAAAATCATCCTTGTCGAATGCCGGGCATATTTCATCTAGTATATAATATAAACCTTTAATTCTATTTGCAAATAAAAGTAAATTATAATTCTACCTTAATATTTACATACATTATTATTTATTATTCATATTACTTTCCAAAATCTAGACCTATATACAAATCTAGGCTAAATAATAACATGCCAAATTTCATTACTTGTAAGTGCTTTCTTAACCTCATTGAAATGACTTCCATCCTTATCTAATAAATAAGAGCATATTCAACGTTTGCTCACAAAAAACCTTTATTTGACATTTCACACACACACACACAGAAAAAAAAATCAAATCCATCTCAACATAATATCCAAAAGTAAAATATTATCCTCACCCCCATATTCACCGTCGTTCTATAAATCTATCAATAAGGCACCTTAGACGATCAATATTATTGTCAATATTTTAGAATAATGATGGTATTAATGTATGATAATATGTTTAAAATGTTCATTATTCTAAAATATTGGTAGTATTACTCATCATGTAAGGTATAATAATGATGTAATGAGGAGAATACTGATCTTTATCCGGATAATTGATTACTTGATAAATATAAAAGGAGGATTGAAGCAAATATTGACAGTACTAGGATACATCAACAAAATCAAAGTGGAATCTATTAGTTCTTCACTCTAAAACCTCTATTCTATTAAAAACCGATAATTCACTATGGAAGGCAACCAAGAAAATCAAACGACAGATAACATCAATTCGAAAAGATCGTTAACGGTGGTCTAGAAGTAACAAATAGAAGGCTGATATGTTTGTAGAGTACCTAGCTCTGGATAGTTGGCTGGAGGGTAGCACAGCTACAGACACGTAGGCCTCAAAATGGCCGCATTGTGAAACCTCCCTTTAGGCTACTCACTGGTCCCACCAGTCAATTCTACGTGCAAGCTGCAGAGCCCTGACGGGTGAAGAGTTGCCAATGCTATCCATACTACGCTAGTACTCACCTAGTACTAGTGTATATTAGAACTGGACAAAGGCATATTATATGCTGTTTCTAGTTCTTCATTGCAACCTCTACATAACGGGTTGTCTACCAGACCCATCGTGTGTAGGTGTTTGTTTAGCCGACAGTGGCCAGTTAGGATGTTGGTCAATAATTTCAGATTAGTTCTAGACAAGTTAAGACGGGCTGCAATTTTACAAGCTTGCCTAATTGTTTCCTTTGAATGCTTGCAGCCCGGCGTTTCTCGCCATCTTAACTTACCAAGAGCAAGTGTCCTATGCTCTATTAGATTTTTCTTGAGTACCTGCAGAAAGTAGTTCATTCTCTTGGGTTGTTAGAGGATGCGAGGATCTCAGGATCCCTTCCTGGCAAGCTCATCTACAATTTCATACCCATTGATGCCACTATGTCCTGTGATCCAGCAGAATTCTAGTTTGTTATATTTAGCTAGATCCTTCAGGCAGTGTAGATATGAATATAGCTCTTTCGACACAAATTTGTTGACATTTAGTGCATTTAGAGCTGCTTTTCAGCTAAAATTTGAACACAAATTAGTATCCTGTTAATTAATCTTGGAAGACTGACGTGAGTCTTCCAAGTGGTGCACTTATCTTGAGATCGAGTTCTGGTGAGAATATTCCATAACCAGCTCTCCTCGTCTTAGTTTTGGATCCATCAGTATACATGGATATGTTGGTGCCTTATGGGTGTCCATTCAGTGTGATGATAGTCTGAAAATAATTGACAAAACTGTATGTGAGTAGAATTCTGTGGCACTTACCTTCTATGAGGTATAGTTTGATAGCTTCACTCAGAATGGTCCTGTGTTCAATGATTCTACTTTTATCATGCCACAGGTTAGTGAAGATTACTTTAAGCTGGTTTTACTGCAGTCTGCCTTATAAGGAGGTCGAGTGGTTGTAGACATAGCAGTGCTTCTAGATCTGCTGTGGGTGTTTTTCTCATGGCGCCGATAACGTCATCCGCTGGATGTGATGTAGCTTTGAAATTGTTGGAACTTGTTTAGTTTTCGACTACCGGACTATTGCCCCAATGCAACATTTGGTCTTATGATCGCGGTGTATTTTCATTGGGTGATCTTGGGAGATAGGCTCCATGTCTTACCAACAGCCGAGAGTACCTAGCTAGCATCTTTATGCCAAATCAAGTGGAGGAAAAGTTAGTTCTTGAAACAACATAAAACGCAATATCAGAAGAAATCATCCACGTTACACCAAGAGAAATAGCAGAAGAAATAAGAACAGATCTGCATACAAAGAAAGTACCTGTGAAACCGGTGAGATCCTAAAAAAATTACACAGGAAATGATTAGTTAAGCTGGCCTTCCTCTTTAATTTAGCCTTCCGCCTAAAACATGTACCTGATAGTTGGAAAGTGGATGAAGTAATTATGCTACCAAAGCCAGGAAAGTTGCCAAACGACGTAAAATCATACAGGCCCATTTCATTGTTGCTAATTATATCGAAATTATTTGAAGAACTTCATTGTTGCCAATTATATCGAAATTATTTGAAAAACTTTATTGTTGCTAATTATATCGAAATTATTTAAAGAACTTCATTGTTGCTAATTATATCGAAATTATTTGAAAAACTTTATTGTTGCTAATTATATCTAAATTATTTGAAAAACTTTTACTTAAAAGAATGAAAAAGATAATAGATAAAAATAACTAGATTCCTGATTTTCGGTTCGGATTTCGACGCAAACACTCAACAATAGACCAAGCACACCGGATTACCGACACTATAGAAAGATCACTTGAAGGAAAGCAAGTATGTTCTACAATCTTTCTGGACGTTTCTCAGACATTTGCTAAGGATGCCCGGCCCATGCCCTAATTCATAAATTAAATAAAACGCTCCCAAATCATTTTGTCCAGATTTTAACATCGTATATAAGAAATAGATCATTCAGAATAAAATATATTCTGAAATAAAAGAAATAGAAGCTGGTGAACTTCAGGGAAGTATACTGGGAGCTATCATGTATCTACTATATACTATACTATATACTATACTATATACTATACTATATACTATACTATATACTATACTATATACTATACTATATACTATACTATATACTATACTATATACTGTACTATATACTATACTATATACTATACTATATACTATACTATATACTATACTATATACTATACTATATACTATACTATATACTATACTATATACTATACTATATACTATACTATATACTATACTATATACTATACTATATACTATACTATATACTATACTATATACTAGACAAAAAAGATGAAAAATAAAGCTAAACGAACAAAAATCAATCAATGTTAATTTTACTAATAAAAAACTAATGGCCTCTTTCTATCAATGATACTCTTGTCCCTTATAAAAATAACGCAAAATATCTTGGTATAACACTGGATTCCAAATTACGATGAAAAGAACATGTAAAGTAAAAAAAGGTTGAGCTAAATTTAAAATACAGACAGTATTTTTGGCTGGTGGATAGAAATTCTCGACTCTCAATATATAATAAAATTCTAATTTACAGCCAAATTTTAAAACAAGTTTTGCTGTATAGTGTCCAGTTATGGGGCTGTGCTAAAGAGAGTATTATAAACTTAATCTAAAATAAAGGTCTACACAGTATAGTAAATGCACCGTGGTACATACGCAACTCGGATATCCACGGACCTCGGTATTCCTTATCTCAAAGCAGAGATCAAGGTATTCGCCAGGAAACATGAAACTAGGCTGCACAATCATGTCAATGCGGAAATTATCCAACTGCTTGACAACCAGCAACATCCTAGAAGACTGAAGACAATCAAATTTTTCGATTTAGGAAAGTGATTGTGACAAAACAGAGTAGATGTGCCCGAGTTGGGTAGTATAGGAGCAACATGCGAAATTTGCGTTGTCTCTATTCATAATAATAATAATAATTTATTTTAAAGGATAAATACAAAAACATTGTTTTTTTATCACAATTGTTTACATGCGACTAGTTGCGGCTAAGCCCTAGCCATATTTCTTTGATTTCATCAAGTTATAGCTGGGATAAACTAATTATTATTCATATTTACCATCGTCATTTAATAAACCATCACACATTTAAAGAAGCATTTGGTTTTGGGATCCTCCATGACCGTCACGTCGAATTTCTTCTTTTCCTTCATTTTAACCAAAGCTGATAAATCAACGCCGTTTTCTTTTTCATGCCCTAGACTGGATGAACCCAACCACCTTCATGTTAGCATTTAAGATTAAAGTAAATTGGATGGTTGGTCTGTTAGACCAGTTTTTATAAGAGTACTAGAAAAACCTTTCTGCAATCACCTACCCACTCTGCGTTCACTCCCTCACATTCGTGGACTAGGTGCCACCACGTGTCACTACCCTTACCACACAGTACACATGTGGCGTATCCTTGCCCCATCCACACTTTCCTTCCTCTGACTTCCGAACCACATCTCGCTCTTGTCATACTTAATTTGTACTCCCTGCTCTATCCTCCCCTAGTTATGTAGGTCGCCTTTTTCCCCAGCACATGCCACTCCATATAACCAGGATTTTACAAGCTCTTAACAATTTTCACCTGCCTTTCTTGCCACTCAAGGAGAAAATGCTGAGAAAACTGGAAAGTATAGAAATTGAGGTCAGTGAGAGAATGATGGATAATTCTCTCACTGACCTCAATTTCTATACTTTCCAGCTTTTCTTAGAATTTCCTTCCACCCACACCTCAGACATACCGACTCTTCCATTCAACCAGCTACTATTGTATCTCCATTCGCTGTCTAACTGCTTTGTTTTTTTTAATAATCTAATTATTTCGCAACAATAGAAAGTATTGCCATGATTGAAACCCGTTCTACCTACCTACCCAGTTAATCCACTTTAAGGTTTATTCCAAATAAGTGGCTGTGCTAGTAAGCAGATTAAAACCAATTAATCGTAATCCATTGTATTAGATTTTTATGAAATATAAGTTACATCATTCTCATGTTAAAGTATTAACGTATACATTACGTAGCTTTTTGTTTAATCGTACTTTCCACATAACAATCTTCTATAGTATGTATACAATTTATAAATTCAGAGCGAATATATCTAGATATCTATCACACAAATAAAAGTTGATATGATTCGACATCGAACCTTTCTGTCCGTAAATTTGATATTTGCGAGCCATTGCAATTAAATTATTTATTTAATTAATAAAGCATTGTATTTTTTTTTACTTTAGTGCGTTATGTGTTATATTATATAATAAAATTGGTAATTTGCAGTTATAATTATTTAAAAGGTTTTTAGTATTCCTATGTTTGCTTTAATAATTTTAAAAATCACCATTCGTTGGACAACGGGCTTTTTATCTGGTATATTTATATACATCAAAATATAATATTAATTACTTACATTTATAATCACAATAATCACAATATATATTCAAAAATATCACTCATATATATGATGAAATAGTTCAATTGAGATTAGAGTTTGAAAATGGAGTACATTAAATGGAACGACGCATAATAATCGTAATCGTAACTTGAACGAGAAATGATGCATAGATTATGAATGAACATGCAGCCTTTTTGCGGAATTAATCCTTTAATGGCGGGTATATCTGTATATAGTGCACAAAGCCCTTCTTTTATGATTATAATTTATTCACACAATTAAACTTCACTCGCTGTTTTGATTTACAATCGCCTGATCAGCAACAACAGCTCTCATTATAGCATACAACTCGTTGCGATTATTCAGATCATTGCGAGCGATTGTAATTATTGCAATTATAATTCGCCGCAACGGGACGCCCGTTTAATTTAAATGCCCTGAAAAGTTAAACACACCATATACAGCTGCATAAAAAAATTCCGCGTCGGATTACACGAGCTGCGGCCCGCAATTTGTATAACCGAATGAAATATGCAGGAGGAAGGAAATCCACTGCGTTATAGCGGGCACACATCATCGTGCTATATTGTCCGCGAATATATAAAGTGAACCGAAATGTTATTATTTATGACGCCGGCATAACGCTCGGCTTCCAATTGTCCTAGCGCAACCGCACAACGCCAAGCCGCCGAAATTAATATTTGATGTGCTAAAATAGGACACCTTCGCTTTATTAACTTGGCTCCGCGTTTAATTCCGGAAGGTTTCTTCGCTATTTACAACTTCTCCGTTTAATTTCGAGCGCGTCGCTCGGCTGCTGCCTGCAGACCCAAGGGGTGGAAATGAAAAATCAGTGCGAAATAGCAGCAAACAATCGCAATTAAATATGTATAAGCGGCGTGTGCCTTTAAAGTAATTAACAGGCGGCGGGAGCCTCGCAACTTCTCACTATAAACGCTGCAATAACTTCCAACCCCGCGGGTTAACTTTCTCAACTTTCCTCCCGCCGTAATGCTGGTTTTCGTCTCACAACCCAGACCGGCTTCTGTCGATCCCCCAACGACGGTGTCTTACAAGGAAAATCCGGTCGGATTAGAAAAATTACCTCTGGGATTAAGGAAAGCCGGAGAAATGGCAAGTTCGTGGAATAATTTATTTATTAGTTAGTGTGGTTAATAATTCTTACATAATTAGTTGAACATATGTTAACTATGAGTTTATCAATTACACAAAGGTATAATTATTTTATTGCATATTCCAAATTTAAAAAATTACAAAATTTATAATATATAATAATAATAATAATACTAATAATATATATAGTAATATCAAACAACAAATATATTCCGGTAGACTATCCTTTGTGTGGAATCTTCGAAAGACACAATCCACTCTTCATGCCTGTAACACCTGATGTGGGTATGCAGCAGGTGTTAGAGGCATGAAGAGTGAAGGATTCGTTCGGACCGGGGCGCCTACCGGATAAACCAAAAACTCACGTAACTATACTGCACGCTGAAGCAATTGAGTAATTAAAACGCGTGATCTTCACGTAATTTTCCGTAGCGCTCTTCTTTTTGGCTAAGCAAATTTCTAGAATCCGGTGTACACAGGGCAGTAATATTAACGGCATTGCGTTCGCAACCATTTTGTGTTATGCTCTCCCTCAATAGACTAGATTTTTTATTTGTTTGTACAGAGTAATACGGACGCATAGAGTGGGGGGCTATTGGGAGCGTGCACGTAGAGTTCACGTGATCAGTCAATTTTTTGGGCGTTTCTAGTATAGGAGCTTGCAGCAGAGCATGTAATATGCCTATGCCCAGCTCTAGTAAACACTAGGCATCTAATACTAGGGGAGTGCTGGCCTAGTATGGTCGGCATTGGCAACTCCTCACCCGCCAGAGTTTTGTAGCTCGCACGCAAAATTGACTGGTGGGACGAGCAGCCTTCAAGGGAGATTTCACAATGGGCCCATTTTGAAGCATAAGTAACTGTAGCTATGCTACCCTCCAGCCAACTATCCAGAACTATCTAGTATAGGAGCTTGACCACTATTAGGCATACTACGAGCCCTAAGTGCATTTCGTTTATCACCCTGGGCTGGTACAGGCTTATTGTTTCTTGTTCTAATTATCGCATCCGATGCGCATATTTCTACCTCGGCCCTCACAACCGGCGGCGTACGACCGCAAGGCCTGAGCGATACTGCACGCCACGGGGTGACTAGCAATGATAAACCATGCTAACGAAAGCGCCTCTAGTACTGTCTCACGCCAGTCAGTTATTCATGTGTCTTGTCTTGTCTCGTGTGTCTTATTATGTCACGTCTGCATATTAACATGGAACTTCTGCTTCATTACTTTCTGGGAGAACCGGGCTACAGATCCCCAGTTTGTTTCAGTTTCCAGCATGACCGTTCCTGTCTAGTCAAGCGTTGGGTATTCTACTCCCAGTCTCAGCCACAAGTTGGCTCGTACCCGGTACCATAGTATAGTTGTGCTCCTTGGCCCTAGCTAGAGGAAGATTCATCTTGTCCGCGTACCATTTTCAGTCACGTCCCATCGTCTATGCCATTTTGTCATTGACTGTGTCCTCGCCTCCTTTTTTAATGTCCTCTCTCGGTAGCCCGGTAAATCGCTGCTCTCTCCTCTTCCAACAGGTCTGCGGGTACTGTCCTTGTCAGCACTTCCACTTGCACTCATGGAGATGGTCCTGCAGGCTCGGGTGGTTCAGATTGCACTAATACGCAGCGCCCTCCACAGCCTGTCCGTTTGGACTTAGTGGCTTCCACCCAAGCTGGTGCGGCGTACAGTAGCTAGATTTGTGATACAGTTGCTAAGAGTCGTCTTTTTGCCTCAACCAAGTCTTTGATGTTTGAGAGTAGTCAAGACAAGGCTGGTTCAGTACGGGCTGCTTTTCTGGTAGCTTCCAATACCTGGGTCGTATGGCCCGTGTTGTTTCAAGATGGTATCAAGATACTTAATCTCCCTTGCCATCTCGTGTCGGATGCCAAGTAGCAGGATTATGTTCCCCTCTGCCCCCATGGTGTCTTACCTTTTTGTTGACTACTGGGCAACCTTCGTTTTTTTTTGCCAAAATTGTGAACTCAATTTCTCTCATCCATTTGGCGTCTATTTTGCCCGCCGCTCCGAACCTAGTATTTGTCTCCTTTAGCGTTTTCCCTCTGGGTATGACCAAATCGTCCGCAAAGGTAATCGGAGCTACTTGTGGCGGTAATACTAATTGTAGAACGTCGTCGAACGTTATGTTCCACAATAGCATGAAGCCATGTAGTTTTATTTATCCTGTGAGGTGGAATCTTCGATAGATACCCGTGCCTCACTATCACCACTAAGTGTTAGAGGTACGCGGGCTAGATTCACCCCACGTCCTGTCCGGGGCGCCTACCGGCTATACCAAAAACATTCTGTCCACTAGGGGCCTAGCCGCCTACTGGGTGCCCTAGAGCTGTCTCTCATTAGTTCGTCGTTCTTGTCTCTTCCTCTGTTTCTGTAGTCATCGATGGGTCTTGTTTCCTACTATCCTTGCTGGCTGAAGCTGTGTTTTCCCGCATTACAGTTGCCGCAAATTTGGCAACTGCTTCCCAGTTTTCGTTGAACAATGGTCTGTCTACTCCCAGCTCCAAATATAAAATGGCGCATCCGGTACCACCGGTAGCAAGTGTAGATGGTGTGTCGCCTCTTCCTGAGTCTCTGCCAGTTCGTCTTGTTTTTCGTTTGTCAGAAATGCTACGCTGCCAGGAAAGATCGCTTCTACCACCTAACACCTCTAGACGAGCGAGCTCCAATCTTCTACATAACCATTCTGTAGTGCAGGCCGCTGGGGTCGTTCTCGACCTCCCTGCACCCTGCAGCGGTTCTTCTAACATGATACCTGGCTGCATTCAATCGCCCGCCTGTAATCCTGTCTCCGCTCGCAGTATTGTTTCCAGAGCTGTACAGCCTCTGCTCCTACTGCCCTGGTCCTCTGCAGTCTTCTTCTAGTGATATTTGCACTGTTAGGCATTTCGGCCACCTCGTATGCTCTCCTCATCCGTCCACTAGTGGCATCTTTTATGGCACGGCTAGCTCACAGCATTGCCTCAGCCTTCTCTCCAGGTCGTCCACCATCTATGCTGCTTCTGTCGCCTGCAGGTTCGGTGTTATGCCCTTATAGGCTTGCCTTAGGGTTTCTGCTTCCATTGCCTCTCTCGCCCCCTTCTGTTTGAGGGAAATCCAGGGGCTGGGGCTGGAGCTGAGTGTCTCTGTCAGTTTGTATACAATATGTGATGTAGTTATGGTCGCTCAGCGATTCTTCACCCAGCAATCGCCAGCCGAGTTAACACCGGCGTGACTTCGATGTGAGACCTCTATCTTCAGCGAGTGAAAGTCGGCGCCCTGCCAGCATTGCAGACTGTGAGGTGAGTGCGGTTGCTAACTCCATTACCGCCTCCCCCCTCACCGCATTAATTGAAGATCCCCCATTGTATGGACTTGACGACCTGTCCGCCAATGGTCCTCGTCATCGTCCCAGGTGTTGTCATCCAGTCGTTTTCGTGCTCCAATTTGGGACAGTTAGCACGAAATTATTATGATGTCGTGTACGGTTGCTCAAGCTATGCCTCTTGTGAGATATCCGTGGGCCGAGATATGCCCATGATAGCAGCCTCGGAATATAAGGGCGACATCCCCATAGGCTCATCCATCACCCACGAGTTTAGTTTCCTCGTGTTAGGTTCGCTTACTATGATGATGTGGGATTCTCTGTCCATCGCAAAGGCGAGCAGTAGTTGGTGGGCTGTTCTGCCTCTACCGACGTTGTTATTTGGGGGCGGGGTGTCCTCCTCCATCGGCAGACAACAAACGTTGAATTCGCTCCTCGCTCGATAAAACAATCTCCGCTGTCTTATCGAGCGAGGAGCGGTACGCCCCTTTTCCTGAGTCCTGAGTCAGGTCGCTTACACTCCTTGACTGGTGCTTCTTCTCTCCACATCTTAGGCACAGCTTCCTTCTATCTATATATTGTCCAGTGCAAGAGTCTGCACGGTGGCCGTCCCTCTAGCAACAGCTACAGCCAGTGGGCGGTCTCTTCCCTACAGGTGGTTCTGCATTGCACGAGGTCGACCAGTATATTGGTTGCTGCTAGGGCATCTCCACCTCGCTCCCTTATGGTGACAGTTATCGCTTGCGCGCCAGCCTTGGTGTACGCTCCTTGTAAGGTCCTGAACAATGTGACATCGCCAATTTGATAGCCTCCTCCACCTCCTCCTTGGTGGTCAGAAAGCCGAGGCCGCACATAAGGAGACTCCTGTTCTCCTTGCCTTAACAACGAGGCACCTGAAACTCAAGCCATTGCAAGGAGATATAGCTTGGGTTTCAGGTGCCTTGTTAAATTTCGCGCACAATACGTCTCCGGTATACCTATCTATAGGATACTATAAGGATACTCAATTAGAGATGAGAGCTTCTTTTTCTAAGAACTTTTACCCGATGTTTCACCCTGTTTAACAATTGTATCTGCATTATGACCTTTATTATTTTATATCACTTAAAACGCACAAATGCGCCCGGCAGAATGTAAGATAATAAGATCATAGCGACTAGACGAGAGCCAGAGGACATGGTTTTACTCTAACATATTGTGGATACTGGCAGAGAATAGAAGTACTGTCCTTAGAAAACTGAGGGCCTACAGTTTACAACTGGTTGTATGTGATTAGCTTTTCTAGTCACAAAAAAGTTGCGTTGCATGATTGCAGTTGTGTTCACCAAAACGAAATGAATGAGCAAAGAATGAACATTATTGTATTTGGGGAGGTAGAAAAGCATGAAGTTCTATATAATTATTATAATTATAAACTTTCACAATTCTCAAAACGAGACATAACGGAGAAAACAGCCACACATTCTCTCATCTTTGTGTCCATTTTCGTGATGGAAGGAGAAATCATTGCCAACAATTCCAGATTAGAATCATTGGAAATTCTATAGATTATAATTAACTTGCTATATGTTTGATTCAATTCTTCTGTTGCTATAAACAATCTAAACTTAATATTTCTCTGTATATACGGTTGCCACCAGTATTCTTTATTTCTACTCTTCGTACTTTACGGTACTACTGACATTTGTTCAAAAAAATGCTATGGGACTTGTGAATTTGTAGAGAGCTCTGATAGAACTGACCAAGAAACAGTCTCGCTCGTATGCGGTGTGAGGTTTCATATTGATTGAAAACTGGTTGTGTGAGTGACTAGTCTGAAAATAGTTTGCAATTCGGGTTACTAAACAGTTTCCTCATGTGCGGAGGGTATTAGTGATCTGAAAACAGGATGGTTACATAAGCCATCGTACCTTGGTAGACAAATACCATTTTATCGTTGACCCATGTGGTATGTGTCTACCAAGGTCGAAGGCTTTATCAAGTTTTCCGTAAACTCGTTCTTGTAAGTATTGTGTGCCTTACTTGAGCAGCCATCAGCACACGTCTCAACGTAATTAACTTTAATGATCTTAAATTTTAACTATATTACTGTAACCACAAATTATTATCAACTTTTTTATTAACTTATATTTAACTTTTTATTAACATTAATTAACTTTCATATTTATTGTTCAATATTATATATATATATATATATATATATATATATATATTGTATTGTATTGTATATATTGCATTGTATACCATTGTAACAGTCTGGTTTTTAGTAAATCCTGATGAAGCTCTGGAGTCAGAGCGTAATATCTATGTGAAGAGAAGAGGTTTCTTTTAACCCTAATCGCCGCACTCCCAATAGTCACTCCCTAACCTATATATATATATATATATATATATATATATATATATATATATATATATATTAATAAAAACCCCAGCGAATATTACTAATCTGAATATTCGCTGATGGTTTTTTAGTTCTAACCTAATTTAAGATCGTTAATATATTTTGATTAATTAAAAAGTAGCTTAACATTATTGTTTGTCAGAATGTAGTTACAAAAGAAATTCTGTTTATTTTTACCCCTGTAAAGTATAAAAAGGCCACTGTTCAGATTCTTTAAAACTCGCAATTAATTAGCGTGCAGAATTTAATTATAACCCTAATGCATTTGGCGTTGTAAAAAGAACAAGATAAGACGTTGCGGCAACATCATAATGTACGATCAGATAAGAATGAATGATTATTAATATAAATTTGCAGAAGGAGAAGGCGATGTACAGGGTAATTTGATGTTACATCCAAGAAAAATTGAGTGGGACTATTATAGTAACTTGTATAGTGTTATTAATGGTGATGATGAAAAATGCATTGTAGACGCAGATGTATTTTCAGGTGTTGCGGAAAGTACTATGAATAATATTAGTAATTATTCTATACTTATATGTAATAATTCATGTTAATTATGATAGATTTATTAAATACTTATTAGTATCACTATGTACTATAAAAACATAACAAAATTTAATTATGTTAGTGTTATTAAATACTTTGCATATATTTAGTATTACTATGTGCTATAAAAACATAACAAACCACTAATAATAATAAATATAAGACGTATAAATATTATACAGAATAAAAATTAGAACAAATAATTTAACAAATAATTTTATAATTATAGCTATCAGCCTGTAGGCTTTCTTAAAATATTTACAGCAATTACAAGCTTCGTAGTCTATGTGCAGAGCAAATGATCATAATTTAAGTAAAAGAAAACTCAATACCAATAAATTTGAAATTTAATAATAATACACTACAGGATTTTAGGATTATATTATATACCTAATAGTAGTATTACTGTAACAACAACTAAATCGGATTATTTCCATGTTCGACACCATTCATAAAGGTATCTATTTTGACTTTTAATGGGCAAGATATCCTATGCTGTAAATAGTACGATCTGCATTATCGCTGGCGTCGCAGCACATTAAACTCTGTAGCCGTGTATGTGTAAAACATATATGAAAGCTTATTACTACCACGCCGTTATCTAAATTGCGTGTGTAATTTCGCGGAGCGACTGCTCTGGCGCATACAGACGCACCACCAAACGCGACCCTGAGAGTTTATCTCTGTGATTTACTGACGCGTAACTACTAATTTTATCGCTGTGCATCAATGTATTGACGTTAACTTGGACATTAAAGTTGCGCGTAAATTCGGTTACATGCGATTAGAGATAAGTAAATGCATGCGAGGGGTTGGGAGGTTAGACAACTAGCCCAGCATTTGCAGAGGGACCGCAATTAGCAAATCTTGGGATGTGCAGTGTTTGCATTGAATTAAATTCCCAGGTTCGGTAAATATTGATGTTGCATCCATGATTATAGGTGACATCTTCACCGCGAAATTATTGATTGGCCGAATCAACTAAACCGTGATTTAAAATGTCAACATTTTATCAACAGTTAGTATTTTATAAAAATACAGTGTTTTCTGTAACGTGCGTACATAAATTAAACACTTAAAAGACGGAAAGTTCAAGCAAAGAAGTTCATTTGTTACATTTTCTTATTATTAGATATTAGATATTAAAATTTACATAATTTCTGGTTGAAAGTTGAAAAAGTTGATTCTAAAAGGCATGAATGTCATAAAATTTTAAGTAGAATTAGAAACCAAAAAGTTATTGATAAATTCAAGTATCCTTATACACGGTGAGTATAAACTAGCATTCCGCTTCAGAGGTTTTCTGTGAAGTTAAGAAAAATTACGGGCGATAAAACTCCTCTAAGCTTCCATTACCGACGGAAAAGCTTCGCGGTTGACAGTCCTATAAAAATAGTTTTTTTAATTCATTAACAGTTCACCCAAACAGTTCAAGTAAGTAGTATTATGCTCTGGTGAAACTTTTATGTTTGAAGGGTAAGTTTAGTTGGAAATTATTATTTTAGTGCCCAGTCTCAGACCCGGAGCATATATCTGCTCCGGGTCTATGAGATTGGGCGCGAGTGCCGAAAGGTTAAAAATGCCCCGTAAAAATATCAGCGTCCTCAGTTTCAGCAATTAACGCCCTCTGAAAGAGCTAGAATTGTTCTTCCTCCTGGAGTGTGTATTCACTAATAGATGTTTGTGACTACCCCCTTTATTTTGTCTCTGTCTCTTGTTGTGTGGAAAAGTTGTTAGGCAGCCATAAGATCACTCCATTTTCGGATATTTCTCAGGCCTATTCAATGAATTTCACGTGTGTGTAATATCAAATAAGAAGGGGGGCAGTGTAGCGAATGGTATAGGATCGTAGTGCTGCGCTGAAGATCGTGACTTCACACCTCACAAAGCGAAATACTGTTCAGCTTGTACGCACCCCGCCTTACCATCATGGGGTTTCACGTCTAACCACCTTTCTATTCTATATTCTCATCTAAACGTACTCCAGTGGTTCGGAATCCACGTTAAACTGTAGGTCCACTTGTATTGCCAGTTGCCAGCACTATAGGCAGAGATAGAGACCTATACGCTATGATGGCGTGAAAGTGGTTGGAAACGTAAACGTAACGTCAATAACGACCACTTTTACAGTAAATCGCCCTGATTTCATCAAGACATTGGCATTTCCCTCACAAAAAACTAATATTCAACATCTACAACCACAACAAAAATACATAAAAATAAAGATACAAATCGAAATTAAAGTAACACTCCGCAGAAATTACAAATTAACATCATATATAAATACCCCTACACTCCCTCTGCCCTCGCCACTTTCCTCTCCCACGTCAGCCTCCTGCAGATTTACACGCCTTAAATTAAATTATATTAATTAAATTATATAAATAATATATGAACCAATTATCATACAAGCTAAATTTCATTTCATCATTCAACTCAAGACACATTGAAATTCAAGTACCGCTTACACGTAAAAGATAATGCTTTGGGACCGGAAGTTTTTTCCAATCCCCCCAACTCTGCATAATATTCATCAAGTTCCAATTCGTTCGAATCGTGCCGTCGCATAACGTTAACTCCATAACCGATGTTATACAATTGGGAACTTCATCGTTTACCACTCCCGCGCGGTAAAGCTCACCCCCTAGTGCGACGCTCTTCTCCACAGGAAAATGCCGTTCCGAACGAATGGGCGGGCGTCGCAGCTCTTTTATTATGCGATGGCATACATTTCTAATTAAGTTTTGGAACCGAATAATTGGAAGGAACGTCAATAAAATTAATTGATATTGGGGCCTCATAAGGATAATTACGAGTTTGAATATCGTACAGAAGGAAATCAATTATCGCTAGAGATGGGAGACAGTACAATTATAACGTTTCACCTATCATATGTTTGATATATCTATAATGATGTGTATGATATTTAATATAAAATAGTAATTGTTTCCGTTTCCGATCTAATAAAGAACTATAAGTATTTGAAATTATACGAGGCACGTCTTGAAATTAAGAGTATTATCACGCTAATAAAAATGCTTGCGTTTCACGTGATTTACGAAATTCACGAAATTTAAGAGCTCGGTATACACAGAGCACAGTAGTATTCGCAACCCTTTTGTGCTACGCTTTGCTTCAGCGTAATTTTAATTTGCTTGTACTGTGTAATACGGCTTGGATGCGCGGATTATAGATACAAAACTCTGAGACACAGTGTTAAGGCACTGGCGGAACTCTAAGACACAGTGTTAAGACTAATGGACACGGCTCTTTAGAGAAACCATAATCCCGCTAGAAATCCCCAAAGTGCCAAAGCGAAAGGCCCCAATCATCAGCTGGAAGCTCTGAGGGTGGAAAAGACACAAAGACGCTGCGAGTTGGAGATAATGAGGATACAGATTAGGCATATGCGGGCTTTCCTGCCAGTAGAATGGCATCTTTGGGTTCGTGTATTAAACAGATTTAGATCAAATTGAGGGTTACAACCTTTTACCATTCCACCGTTGATTTATTAATGTTGGCCTGTATATTACCTCGTAAAGTGTTTGTTTCAGTACTTGTTTTTAATTTAGAATACTTTTATTTAACGAGGACTGGACATCAATAGCGTGCTAAATTCCAAAAAGAAATTGAGTTAGACCCCGAAAAATAAACTACATTTCTTAGATAATAGAAATAAAATCCACGTTTTCTGATTATTGTCAAAATACGTCGACGTTTACTTATTTATGCCGGCGAGTATACTTATGATAAAGAAAAGTGTATTCTTGCTTAGAATCTAAACAAATAACCCTCGCACGCTCAGGCCTCATACATCCATTAATATGTCGGAAATGACATGTAAATACATTACTCTCTAGCTTTCACATGTAGGAATATAAGAGTAAGGCTGTGGTTACAATGGATCTTTTCACATGGTTTCCGCTAACTTAAGAATAATATAAAGAGATATGATTGAGGCCATTATTTCTGTTGACATCCACCAATTGCCTGCCTTTTATTGCTGGAACTAAACGGAAATGATCTGTGTGACCACACATTAAGGGATAAAAAATCCTCCCGAGTAATTTTTGTTGGAGTTTATTTATTTCTTATAATAATATATTTATTAGTATTATGCTTTGTGAGATTTAAACTCACAATCTTCAGCGCAGGCATCGGACTGCCTTAACCACTGCGCTAGGCATTTTACATGCCATTTTGGGGCATATCACCACTGATGCTGTTCCTGGTAAAGCACATTCTTATGGGCTATTCATCAGTCACTGAATAATGGTGGACGTAAATTAATATATA
Source organism: Lordithon lunulatus (assembly GCA_963942505.1). Lineage (NCBI taxonomy): Eukaryota > Metazoa > Arthropoda > Insecta > Coleoptera > Staphylinidae > Lordithon > Lordithon lunulatus. The sequence goes on from OZ012669.1 coordinate 13,012,998, forward strand.
CATATCATATATAAAAAAATTATATTAAAGAACCTATTTCATGAAGCAACATTCATCACAAATATACAGTAGAATTTTTCTATTAACTGAAATAGAATATTATATTCTATATATACATATGTATATCCTAATGTTTTACACTAAAAAGACTACATGTACATTAAATTATATCTACGTGTCGCATTAATTTTAATCCAATTTAAATATGTACATAAAACTCCTCATGAAAAATGTATACCCGCCGCCATTTGCTGGCATTATTTTATCCTGTCATGAAAAATTACACAATGCGATATTTTTTATTTTTGCTAAACTGACCTAAATTCGTATTTACGATGCGTTACATGTTAGCGCGCGACGATGTTTCGGCTTTGGTCAGCGAAACAAACGTCCGAGGACCGCCGCCGGCGTTCTCACCCCCCCAGCCCACATTTATCATAAAAGTTGCGCCCGACAAACCATAACTCTGGAAATATCGAACAAAAACAAACGGTGAGCACGATCTTGCACCGAAGTTCGATGCAATAAAACGGCAATGCTTGTGAGCTGAACCTTAAGAGCTGTAGGTTTTATTATTGCCAAATCAATATTTATCATGACGGACAGTATCGTGGACTAACATTAATCATTGAGTCGGATAAATATACGCTTAAAATACAATTGCTACAAATAACTATTGTTTGTTTGTAAAAGTACATGAATGCATTTGTCATGTGGGAAATATTATTATCAATATCAATAAAACATACTACACGATAAAATTTTATATTTTAATTTATAGTAGTTCGTGTTCATGTGGACACATAGATTATACTTGCATATGTTAAACCATTAATCTTAGGGTAACGCGGTACCTGATGGCTGAAAAAGTACTCTTCAAGGTACTCGGAACTCGTAGTTATAATTATGGGTAATGACTAATCTATTTATTACTACTTTTTTAGTGTAATTAGATCGATATTAAGATTTTTAATTAAAAAAACACAATTTATTCAATAATATCACCATTTTCATTGGTTCACGAGTATCAACGCAAAATTAGTGAATTGTAAATTTCTGCAAAATTTACATTGTTTTGAATATTATATACTGAATATAAAATTTTCGCTCTTAAGGCGAATCTTTGAAAATTTCGTTCGAGGATTCGAGCTGAAAATCTATTCGAAAAACGCATTGTGAGACTAACGGAACTGCTGCTACTTCTTTTGCGAAGTGTATAAACCGTGGCCCCAGGAAAAACTGAGGGGTGCGCACCGAGAAATAAATGTATTTCGAAATAATGAAGCATTTTGTGATAATTGCGCGGATGTCTATAAACTATACTACTGTACTTAAGCATTATCAGATTGTATTTATCAAAACTTGAAATATGAAACTGCAATCTCTTAGAGGAATTTCTGTTGAATTTTTATTACAAATCGGAGTAAATATATACTTTTCTGATGCAAATATTGACTACTTTTGCATATTTTTTACAACTATTTCGAGACAAAAAATTAACTTTTTCGTAGTATCAAATTATCCTTCATTTGGAGAAATATCCAACCATATTTTCAGAAAATTATATAATGTTGACTAGAAAAGACCGCGCGATTAGTTCAACATTGAACCGTATTTCATTTTCCGAGATTCGCCTTAATTGCTGAATAGTATCGATTGGCTGTGCATACACTAAGTTTTTTAAGTGGCTCCATAAATAAAAGTCTAGAGGATTTCAGTCCGTGTACCTTGCAGGCCAATGAATGGGTCCGCGCCCTCCGATCCATCTCCCATTGAAATTGATATTATGCCACTCTTCGTACAGCATTTGGTCATGTTGATACCATATTCTATTTAGCAGACCAATAGGAATGTCGTATAATGAATCTTATTTTACATTTTTTTAAATATATTTCACACAAAGCCCGATCTGAATAAAGTTATTCTTTCTTTGTTGTTTAGTGTAGAATTTGATTTTATATATCATGATTTTATTATATATGACAGTTCGTTTTGTTAATCCAGTTACCAATCACATTGTATAATATTAAAGGTGGGTTACTTTTGTAACAGTAAAGTTCACATGTAGGTATAGATCTAAACGATGATTTTTATAGCGCCCAACCTTGTAGTAGTAGATGTAGTATGGTAAACATATTTTTCTTTTCTCTCAATAAAAATATCAGTGTTACATAATTTGTTGGTATATTTTATTAAAACTAAAGAATAGAATACATAATATAATATATAATTAGAATTATGTTTACAGACCCGCAACAATACCGCAGGCCCAACGGCGTTCAATAACACCGCTCGCACGCAAACTTTCAAGAAGGCGGGATATAATTATTATATCCATAATTAAAATAAGAAGAATGATGTTTGTACTCCCACTCCGTAATATATACTAACTGTATGATGTGTATATAACTTCAAGTTGTAATAAGGTATATAATTTATCAAGTTAATAATTTCAGAAAACATCTAAGGTAGCAAATGATTTTGTCTTTAATTTATAATTTATTGACTACCAAGCTCACATAAGTAGACATTATCACAAAATAACGTGAACGTTACCACTTTCTTTTTAAAACAGCTGAATTTGCATGTAACTTTTTGTTTAAACAGGGGGCGGTAGACCAAATCATTTGGGAAGCTGTGGTCTAAAACAATCTTTCTCAAATTTGTTGGTACGTCTTTTGCATTTAAAACCCCCTATAGTATGGTTATGTATAGAAAAACATCCTGAATGATCTGCAATTAATTTTCTAGGATAACCAAATATGTTTCGCTTGCCCCACTTTGGGAATTTCTGGTCTAAATAACCTAGCATTCCAACTGAATTGCGGCCAGTTTGTCATATATACACGCTTCAGGGATTTTGAGAAATTGTAATAATTTTTAATCGAAGCTTAATCGAAATTAGTTAAGTAACTAATTGCGATAAAAAGAACGTAATACATGGTAATACAACTTTCCCTCTAATGAGAAAGTTTCAACGACATCTGGCGACACCACATCAATTAGCAATACAGTAAGAACTCATCCTCACTAGCTATACCCGATGAGATCTATATATATATATATATATATATATATATATATATATATATATATATATATATATATATATATTGCTAAAAGATGGATTTCACTTATATAAAGTAAACAAAAGTTTTGAAATATAGAATTTTTTTGGTTAGCTAAAAGAGTTATAGCAAAATATCATTGAATCATAATTAATTATAATTTATTATATATAGTTAATTTAGATTGTATCATAATTAATTATAATTTATTATAAGTGGTTACTTTATATTGTAACATATATGCGAAACCAGTATTAATTCCCCCAAAAAAAAAGATGTCAGCATAATTATTATTGAAGTAAACCTAATCAAATACATATACTCTTGAAATGAATTATATCCCAATAAATTACTTCCCGGGTCTAGTTGAGGACTATTAATGACGGTAAAGATGGAAATAACGGCGAATGGAACCGATAGGGATTCACAGCAAATAGGACCAATTGCAAATATTTGCAGCATCTGCTTTCGACTTGCGTATGATTTATTATATAATTCAACACAGATGCATTATACATCCCAGGCAAGGGCAAACGAACGAGGTACTTGTCTTCAATTCGAATGCTGACAGGCACTGAAAATAGCATAAAAGAATAAAATAAATCAAACAGAATATTATATAATATCCACAACATTATAAAATCAAGAGTCAGACTGCGTTTACCTGACGAGAGAAATGTTTGTTTATTGTTATTGTGCTATAGAATACAAGCTATACGGTTTGTTCATAAACAAATATTTTGATTTGTTATTTTTAATGAGATAAGATGCATAAAGCAACCTTATCTCATTAACAATAACAAATCAAAATTTTTGTATATGAACAAACTGTAAAGCTTGTATTAATAATATACATTTTATCAATAGACTTTAATGAATTGTGTAAATGTGTTAGACAACGATTAGTTATGTTTACCACTAAGTATGTCTTATCTGCTTATTTCTCTCAACTCTATTGTGACTGAATTTTAACCCTAATATTGTAACCACAACTTTATATCTGTATACATTGTAGAAAAATTCCTGATGAAGCCAACACATATTATTGGCGAAATATAGATTGATTTTAAAAAGGAGTTTCCTGTAAGCCTACTGTCGTTAATCCTGAAATTCTACTCGTCTCAACTACCTTCTTCGGAAAAAATCACGCTACTGATCTATTAAATTATATATATATATATATATATATATATATATATATATATATATATATATATATATATAATTTATTATTATATTTTATTTTGATTATATTTGGCAAATTGATTTTGTCAGATAAGGAATTTGGGATGACGTTAATTCAATCCTTATCTGACAAAATCAATTTGACACAGACCATTTGATACCCGTAACATCTTCACTATAATTATAATATCTATAGAACAGTTTCGTGCTAGTAGATACACTAAAAAAAATGTTCGTACTTATTAATGAAGCGAGCATTTTATTAAACCCATTTTCCGTGAGTGATTACATTTTTTTCCATTCTTTATATATATTTTACCAACTATGTTTTCAGTAACCTGAAGAAGAGCAGAAGTTGCTCGAAACGTTGTAAAGAATAAATATTTTATGCGACAGCATAAACCTAAATGATATTATTTCATCCAATGTTACAATAGAATATACAAAATGGTGAAGGCGCCGGGTATAATTAACATGACATTTTCAATTTCAACTAGGAGGATGACCAGATAATCGTTATGGTATCTATATCATTAGGGATTTTTAAGTATATATACCTATTCTATTTTTTTCTTAAATATTCTTATATTATCAACTATAAACTTCTATCTTCTATCAGCTGTGATGCTTTTCCGCCGGTCAAGGGAGAAACTCATGTGAGTTAAATTACCCAGTATCTACCTGAAACTTACAGAAAACCTCTGAAAAACCATGAATAGTGATTCGCGAAGTTTGACCCCGATAGTGATCAGGCTCCCCAGTAGTTAGATATTTACCTCCATGTTAAACTTTTTTCTAATAAAACCTTTTGCTTAATAGTAAATCAAATCCTGGTATTTTTTTTGTATTTAAGAAGCTTTGTATACTGTCTTCTACTTCTGACAGTTATTATTAGTAGTGTTATTTGGTATGGAGTTACGAGGAAGGAAGTGATGGTTTCTTCTACTTCATTCGATATATCTGATAAGAACGGCCGAAGGATTGTTCCTGAATATTCAGCAAAATAGATAGCTCATGGGCAATAACGTGCCTTTTCCATGTCGATTTTAGCACATAGGTTATCATTCCTTCCCATCGGGGAATGTATGCATGTGTTTTATTTACTTTAGATGCTGCCTTCCATAGGGAGCACTCCTGTTCACTAGTCTTAAATAGCTTGAATTTTCTCATTTTTAAGTTTTTCTTTGAATTTAGTTGATTTCTGATTAATCGGTTAAGATTTTCTTTAGCTTATGGGGTCCTAGTAACTATCCATCTTTTACTGAGCTGTTTTTTCTGTATTGTTTCTTTTATTATGTTGTAACAGTTTTGTTGCATAGTATTGGGTGTTTTTGTGGGTGTTCCAAGTCCCAAACTGCTTTCTGTTACGGTTACCCATATGGGTGTGCATTGCTAATTGATGTGGTGCCGCCAGATGGCGTTTAACTTTCCTCCTAGGGGGTTAGTTGTATAATTTGTGTATATAACCACTCGAGATATTGTGTGAATTCATCTACACTAGCTGAGCTACACTGATGAGATCTAATAAGATCGAAATCTAGATATGTAGATTGCTAAGAGGTGGATTCACACTTATATATGCTTTCTGTATTGTTTTTTTTATCATAGTCAAACAGTTTTGTTGCATAGTAATAAAGGCAACTTACACGATCAATAATACTGTCAATATCTTAGAATAATGCTTCAATTTCGTCGGTATGGTAGTGTGGTGCAGGCCCTTGGTGACCGTGAGGAAGCTTCTTTTTTCCTTTGTCAAGTATGTATAATGCCCGACATTATTTTCGTGAAGAGCTTTTCTAGTTATCTTATATGCAGCTTCTTCCACCGTGAGGCGTTTTACCTTATCATTACCTTGTAGTTTTTGTGTGAATTTCCCTTTTAAATCTCCAATTGAATTTAACATATCTGTGAAAATATTTACTTTTGCAATTCTTTAGAGCAATATTAGAAGAGGTTTGGTTGTGGGTAGTAGGCTTGTTTCTTTCTATTGTCTTTTGCATTACCTTATTTCACTAAGTCGACCTCTAATAGTTGGAACTTATTGGTTGGGTTTATTATAAATTCCGTCATTAGTTTTTGTTTGACAATTCTCACGGATTCGGAAGAAGAGTATAAAATGTAAAATTTAAAAGATTAATATCATTTATAACAAAAAATCAGTATGATACAATACGTATGATAAGTATTGTGCACAAGCTATATTATATATATATATATATATATATATAAATAAATATATATATATATATATATATATATATATATAAATAAATATATATATATATATATATATATATATATATATATTCTATCTATATATAAATAATATCTCATGTTTGGATTATTTTACTAGAAATATTTAGTCAAACAACGAATCCATTTGCGGTCTATTTACAACTAAGTAAGTATTGTTACCGTTGAATGCATTGCATGTGCATTCAAGTTGTTAAATAATAGCTAAATGCGCCTGAGCCTGTATAATAGTGGCTACACAAGCATCTCGTACATTTTAATCAGATCAGCAATTAATATCCCATTAGGGTTTGTAATATGTTCACAGATCCTCTTAACCCATTAACAACAGCTACCATCTTAGATGTCTATACTAGTAAATTGACGTCATTATTTCTTACAAGCTTCATAACGGATCCAGATAAAATTAACTGAATACGTCTTGAATAAAGTATCCGTTCTATAAGTGTGATTAAAAGTTTTAAGAAAATTACCACGTTGATGTCGGCAGGATAACTGGCGATAACTTACGCTAATACCGTCGCTGCGATCTTACAAAAAGCAGCCATCTGAAGTGGGCGGATATCCTCTCCGTGAAGTAACACGGACTCCTTCAATCAATCGATCGGCAGTCATTGAAAATAAAGAATATTATTCTTTTGTTCGGTCTGCCGTCACCTCCGACGATGATAAATCGCGACAAAACGATGGAACAAATTTCTCTTGGGCTCACGTACATTCACTTCGAACTTCATCATCAACGTGATGGATTGCAACACTCAGCTCGTGCATAATAAATTCAATTTTATCACCGCAAAAAATAATTATATATAGCACAACCTTTTTTATAGCTAATTAACGTTTCACAATATAAATGAGTAATTGTTATATATAACAAAACATTTTGTATTTTTAAGTGTTGTGTTATGTTAATCGTATTTTCTTATTTATTTTAAATAAATTATAAAATAGCAGAGGGCCAATTAAGTTAAGTAAAACAATTCTTATAATTCCGGGCGGCCCGTGAGTTGGCGCCGCGTGGACTTTTTCTCGGTGCATTGTTACTAAACGGAGTGTGCAAAAAAATAGTTTTTTCTACAATTGTTTATTTATGTCTTGGTAACCATAATATAAGAGAAAAATAAATTTAAGTTAATTTGGTTTGGACACGTAGGCGGTTTTATTCTTAGTATTTTATGTAAAGAGTATATGAAGATATACTACAGAAATGATCATGTGAAGTATGATTTTATGATAGCCAGCCTACATCGAAAGATAAAAGGCAAATCAATATACAATAGAAACATAGGTTTATTTAGAACAGTACAGAAATAAAAAAGTACTGCAAAATGTAATGTTTTCTTCTTATTATTCTGTACTTTTTGTAGTTTGACACACTATCCCCGTATACTTCATATATTTATACACTATATGTATATGAGGCATGGACAGTGCAGTGGACTAAATCTATTTTTATGTTAGTACTAAAAATAATAATGATATTAATTCCATAAAAAACATTAGGGTTGGTCCACTTTTGCTCACAATGCCTCAATTAATGTGGCGTTATGAATATTAAGAAAATTATTTGTGATAAGAAGTACCAATAATAAGGAATCATTTGTTAATATACATACATATTGTATATTTGCATTCTGACATCAATAAAGCAGTAATTAGCAATTAGCGTGTTTGTAGCGAACATCCCAATTATGATTGTATTTCAGAAATGTAATCATCCACGATCTTGTATGGCAAATTAGGTGGCATAGTTCTAGCAAAGTGCTAATAGCAGTAGCGATATATTCATCATATTACAACACAATAACAAACATACGCATTTATTTTGCATCATATAAATGTAAATAATATTTTCCAGCATTATTTCTGGTTTACAAATCTCATAACATCATCATGAAAAATGAATTGCTGTCAACAACAGATCCTCAAGTCAACAAATGAAATTATTCAGCAACAGCCTTTGTTATCTGCTTAAATTATATACAATATCTGACCGTAATCCGTTAATATCCGATCTCCCGATGACATTAATAAAGGGGGATTTGCAAAAAGAGCATTGTAAACCATGCGATTACTTATAAAAATATCATTCGTCACGTGCGGATGTGCCATGCAAAATCGCTGCGATTTAATCGTGCTAGCATTAAACCGTCAAATTTCATGCAGTGTAAAAAGGCCGCATCCGCAGATCCAGAAAATATTCATTGCGGCGACTATGGTAAACATTGCCCCGCAGATAGAAAACATCATTTCCTGAATTTTATGTGCATGTTAATGGTGTCAAAACGGAGACGTGGCTGAAAAATGTTGCCGCAGTCAGATGTATATAATAAATGTTTTGAAAGCGGTGCATTCATATATACATATATTATACGTATAATACGCGTAATATACGTCCATTTTACATGTAATATAATTAAGTACAAGAATATACTCCACTATATCACGCTTTACTTGCATATTCTCTCTCTAGTCTTCCCTATTCCACATTCCATTATTATTTTAACTATTAATTCACATTTGTAAAATTCCCTACTCATTCCCATTCACACCCTCACATTCGTTCCCGAATTATACTATACTATACTATACTATACTATACTATACTATACTATACTATACTATACTATACTATACTATACTATACTATACTATACTATACTATACTATACTATACTATACTATACTATACTATACTATACTATACTATACTATACTATACTATACTATACTATACTATACTATACTATACTATACTATACTATACTATACTATACTATACTATACTATACTATACTATACTATACTATACTATACTATACTATACTATACTATACTATACTATACTATACTATACTATACTATACTATACTATACTATACTATACTATACTATACTATACTATACTATACTATACTATACTATACTATACTATACTATACTATACTATACTATACTATACTATACTATACTATACTATACTATACTATACTATACTATACTATACTATACTATACTATAGTTAGTTTCTGAATAAGTTAGAGATCTTTAGCTCCAAGCGGAGACCAACATCCCATCGGTGCGAGCCAAAACAAATTGGTTGAACAATGGTGCAGCAATTCCATAATATTACTCTGACAAATTAGAGACGGGCTAGGAGTATGCCTGATATCTGATTATATCAAACATACTCCCACAGGATCTCATTCATATTGTCATGTTCTCTAACAAATTAATGCACAAATTACAAAATACAACTTCTTACACTATTCCCTCACTACTCTAACCCACTTCCTTTTCCTTGCCAACCTTTTGCAGATTAACTCGCCTTTCCCATCTCTTAGCCATACACTTACCTTTCAATCCCACCCACTCTGCTTTCATTCCTCCCTTCGGTGCCTAGTGGCGTATCGTTGCCCCATCCACACTTTCCATCCTCTCGCTTCTGAATCGCATCTCACTCTTGCCCTACATTATTGTCCTCTTTGGCCCACTCTGTTCTGGTGTCCTTATAGCCAGGGGGTTTCCTCCGCACTGGCCGCACTACATACTCAGTTACAAGCTCTCAGTCACTCTTCTTCGTGTACCATATCCGCTCAGCGAAGTGAAGTCTAGCCAAACCACTGCTGCAGATTTCTCAGCCACGAATTTCTCCGCCGTCCGACGGAACGCTTCCTCAGGATTTTTCCTTGAATGATAAGGTGTATCGTGTTATATGTATCCAGGTGCCTCATAACATGCGCAAAATAGCCCAGTTTCCGTGCCTTGATATTTGGAAGGATTTCTTCGGTCTTGTTCATTCGTTCCATTACGATGTTATTTGTAATCCTATCTTACAACCCAGCTAATACGGAGCATGCGACGATAACACCACATTTCCCACGCCTCAAGCATTTTGGTAGTTGCCTCGATCAGCGTCCAAGCTTCCTCACCATACATACAACATACAACACGGAATACACATATCATCTCACCATTCTCATGCGCAGTTTCAAGGTTAGATTATTTTCTCACAAGATTTTTCCTAGATATATCCTAGGTATTTGAATTTTGTACTATATTCAAGATCTTGACCGTTAACCTGCGTGCTATTCTGAATCATCGGTTGTTTGCTGATGATCTTGTATTTTATTTTTTTGGTGTTTAGTTTCATGTCATATTGCGTACACATATGAGAAACTCGATCTACTAGTTCCTGTAGTCCGTGTAGGCTCGCTGCAATGAGGATGAGGTCATTTGCATATCGTAGGTTATTTATTTGGGTACCGTTTATAATAATGCCCTCTTCCATATCCTCCAGTGCTTCATTGAATGCCTTTTCAGAATATATATTGAATATAAGTGTTAACAAGATGCCTCACACCCCTTTCTACTGCCACGTTGTCGGTTAGTTTATCTCCTAATTTGATATTCGCTGTCTGCTGCCAGCATAGATATAGATTTGCAATAATTCGGAGGTCTTTATCATCAAGGCCAGTAGATTTTAGTACTTTCATCATTTTTCCATTTATGGTAACTAATTCCAGTTTCTGACCGCTTATAGCCAATAGATATACAATTTTGGATAGCCTGATTTTTTAGGTAACAATGTATATAAATCTTCTCATTGGTATATTTTTAGACATAAAATATAGTTTAGCAGTCTTACTCAAAAACTAGTGGAGAAACTTTTGAAACTCATGAAGGTAATTGCCCTGAATTATACAAAGTTATAAGAAAATCTACTGACTATAAGACATTTATAATACAAATCAATTTAAACACACCCTTAATATCTTACCTTACTTAATCTCGAAGGTGTGGGTCGAATTTAAATAATGCTATACATACCACACAATATATTACATGGAAAGTAAATTTAACGTGTCATGTTCAACACTATTTCAAATATGAAATAACGCCGACAAAGTAAACGAAAACAGCGTGCAGATATATTTATTCGGTGTCTACAGCAGGAGAAATAATCTTGCTACAAATGCGTTTGTTTAAATCGTCTGCGTAAAATATGTATCATTTATCTCAATTTCCCCAGCAACCCTGGCGCAAGTCCGAAGTTTAATTGAGACGATACGTAGTGCAATAAGGAAAGAGGCTCTTTATACTAGAAAGCGCTACACTATACGGAACGTTTTTAATTAGTTTTGCCCCAGGGCTATCTAAGTGACATACTTTTTCTTAGTAAACGACCTGTTCCTTTTGGCCAATTAGGCAAGCCCGCTGGTTTTCCTAAAAGTTTTTAACGTACATTATTTAAAATACATGACACACACAAATTGCTGCGTTTATTTTAGACAGATAAGTTTTATTTTAATATTATAAATACCTATTTAATATAATTTAAGTTCGAGTTATATAGATAAAAAGGAAGTAAAAGAAAATCAGTAGCAAGCTGTTATTTATTTAAGAGGCGTGATTTATTTATTTCTCAACTGCAAAGTCCACAGATAGAATTGTTCCTTTCAATCCTGCTGAGAGCTTAAAGGCAATAAACACATGGCCGTTTAGAGTAAACACAATGGGTTCTTTTTGGTTGTTGGCTATTGGGAGGTGGCAGGAAGGAAACTGAGTAACATTGCGAATTAAACGGACGTACGGGTAAAGTGTGAAGGGCAAGTATTCGCGTATAAGCGGTAAACGGGACCGCTTATCATTCTCCCACCGCTTGTTGCTCGGAAACCGGCAGCAGCAGGAAGAGGGCCGAGGCGTGCGGCATTGTTACTTCCCGTCACGCACCCACCCCGCAGTTTGACAAGACTACTTTCTGCCACCTCCGGGACCTGACTGCTATACGTGCTTCATCCGTTTAGGAATAACTTACGATGTTGGTCCTATATCAATCTTGCCTAAAATTATTATCTCCAATATGTCACAATAGCTCGCACTCAATATATACAATAGCGAAGTTAATAACTCCTAGGATTAATTAAGCAGCATTTAACTTGCGCGCGTGCACACTGATGTTGTATTATAGATTTCAAACATATTCCTACTTGAATTTAGAATTTATATGCTGAAAGTAAGACATATTACAATTAACAAAGTTAGTACTTAAAAGTTTCTTGGATGTTAATGCAGTTCTGGTTAGAATAATACACTCTACATTTGTATTATTACTACTATGCTCAGTTACATTTGTTGTGAGAGTGGTTTATATATCTAAGTTTTTAAGAATAAAACAACTGTATGCTTTATAGCATTAAATGTATTTTCTCTGATATAACATTGTTATATTCATTAATAAACTACTTACTTTCCTTGGAGAACGGTCCATTAAATGTGTCCGTTTTTGACGTCATTTATGCATCACAAAAATCGTTTTAAATATATTTAATTAAATGAAGTCATCATAATTTATTGACTTATTGCATATTGATATTTAATGAATGAAAAAATGGAAGAAATAGTAAACTAACAAAATCAAAATAGACAGTTGGGGACATAATAAATTTATATGGAGGAATACATTTATTTTATTTATTGATCGAATAAGATCTGATATTCTCAAAAACTTATTTAAAATCGGTCGCTTTTGAAGTCATTGTTTGGTCGCAGACTATGTCTCCCATAAAGAGTAACACCTCAACGTAGTTACTCTTTATGGGAGACATAGTCTGCGACCAAACAATGACTTCAAAAGCGACCGATTTTAAACAAGTTTTTGAGAATATCAGATCTTATTCGACCAATAAATAAAATAAATCTATTCCTCTATATAAATTTATTATGTCCCGAACTGCCTATTTTGATTTTGTTAGTTTACTATTTCGAGATAACTAAAGAGACTGAAACATTGAAATTAATTTAAAAATGTGAATATAGATACTATTTTTTTTATGCCTAAGCGTCTTTTTTATAGAATAAATATTCACATTTTAAAATTAATGTTTCAGTCTCTTTAGTTATCTCGTCAAATAATTGATATTTAATGAATGAAAAAATGGAAGAAATAATAAACTAACAAAAGCAAAAAATAGACAGTTGGGGACATAACAAAATTATATGGAGGAACGACAATCATTTAAATTATGGTCTAAACAATTTATCGGAAAGAGAACGAAGAAACATCATTAAAATCTGTATGCGAGAAGGAATTGAGACACAATGTAACTAAGTAGTTAGTTTCAAAAACGTTTAGAAAATATTGCCAGCTATATATAAGTGTGAATCCACGTCTTAGCAATCTACATATCTAGATATCGATCTTATTACATCTCGTCAGTGTAGCTCAGCTAGTGAGGATGAATTCACACAATATCGCGAGTGGTCATTACAAAAAAGTTACAACTAATCCCCTAGGGGTTTTGTTTTAAAAAATTGGCTTTGTGCTGATATCTCAACCACTCTATTGGAATATTATTCCCTAGAGGGCACTACCCGGTGATCCTGATGGCATGAGCATGTTGACGGTTATTACCATATGGGTATGCATTGCTAATTGATGTGGTGCCGTCATATAGCGTTTAACTTTCTTCCTAGTGGGTTAGTTGTACTTTATTGCCAGCTATGGTTACATAAGACAGGTTATACTTTTTACTAAGAAAATCTTTATCTCGTATGACCAGAAAATTTATTATGCAATGTATTTAGTTATTTTCTCAAAAACTACATGATCTATTATCTTTCTTTCAATTGAAATAAAATCCACGAAAACTACGATGCCTACGTCCGCACACACAGGAATCCAAGGACATTTGTTTAATTTTGTTTATGTTTGCTTCATCCATATTGTAAGTCAATAACTACACGTCCCTCCGATGTTACAAAGGTCGGTTTCCTGTCACTAATTCAATCACCCCGTTTGTTGAAGGCTCTGCTTCCCCACATAAAGTGGACACATTGCATCGCATCCAATAGTCATTTGGGATTAGTTCTACTGGCAGTGTGCCGTCCCTCGTCCCTCGTATTTCTAGTGTCTAGCTTGATCATAGATTAGGTATGCAGATTCTATGAAGCATTCCGCTCGGTTTCACTCTTAGTTCAAGCCTCACTCTCACCAATGTAAGGGGTCTAGAGTTTCAGTATTACTTGGTAGTAGTTTGACCTTATACTTAGACGATATCAGGATATAGGTTATTGGGTTGCCATCGTCGTTTAGGATTACTTCTTCTGGCTGTGAGCCGTCACTCGTCACACGTCACACCGTACTTCTATGTTTGGCTCGATCATAGCTTAAGTATACAGATTCTACAAGAATTCCGGGTGTGTTTTATACTTTAGCTTTAGTCTCACTCTCGCCACTATAAGGACTTTATAGTTTAAATTCTGCATGGTGGTAGTTTGTCCTTGGACTTGGATACCAAGGTACAGGTTCTTGAGTTGTTAGTATGGGCACTGTAGGGTGTTAACCTTTTTCTAATTGAAGTCCCTGGATTTCTCCTTTGCATATCCAAGATTTCTGTATAATTGTGCTTTTCATCATTATTAATAATAATTAATATTATTAATAATAATAATTTAATAATAATAATAATTTCGTTAAGGATTGTATACGCATGTAGAGCATACCAGGCTACTTCGTAACAATGTTTATTTACTTAAAGCATCTTCATAAGTTAGTTTATAGTTTAGCCAAATGTCCGTTAGGAGTTCCTTCTAAACCTCTGGATTCTTAATCACCTTAGATGCCAAATAATAATAATAATAACATTTATTGTAGTAATCCTTTCCAGGCCCTTCTTCAGGTTGCGTCTGACATTCCATGCGATTCCATTCCCACTAGACTATGCCCCGATAATAGAGGATTCCATCCTGGTCCTTCTCCATGGCGTGTATCCTGTGAAATTATTTCTACAGGTCCTTCCATAGGACACGGTTGCTATTATGATGTTGGATCCGTAAAGGCTCCTCTTCGTTTCGCCGCCCTTCGAGTTACTTAAAGTTTATGGTACCGCGAACATGCCGCCTACCCTTTCTCAGTAAGGTAGGAAAACCCCGGGCTGCGTGTGCCTCGCAAGCGGATGCTAAGTGTAGGAGGCCTCTTTGCCCCCTATAAATAACGTGCACGCACCCCTAAAAGGCAGTCAGTTCTCCCTCACCAAGACTCGGAGGACTGATTCATATTACCCGACTATCGCCTCGAAACCGATATTTGTGTTTAAATCTTTACCTTTGGTAAATCTATCCTCCCTCACCAAGACTCAGAGGATCGATTTATTTCCTTGCAGCTATCAGCTTACACTGATAATTTTGCCCTATATTCCTCTTGTGTCGGTTCTCCCTTACCACGACTCAGAGAACCGTTTCAAGAGCATCCTCGACGCCGACCGTTGATTCTATCTTCCCTGTAAGGCGGCCTGACGGTTTTTAACCTTCCCCGTGACTGTCTTACGAAGAGCTGACCCCGGCGACGGACTACAGCTTCCTTCGCCAACCCTGTCGACGCAGAACATTGATAACATTTACACTGGAGAAGTTTAAAAGTGGCTGGCAGCTTATTTCCTTGAGTTTGTCCCAAGAGGTTCAGGTTCCTCTTGGGACAGACTCAAGGAAATAAACTGCTACATGGTACAGACCACTTGTTGACCTTTGGAGTCTGATTTTTTGTGGACCATCTTTCATGTAACCGACGTTAGATATTCTGGACCATCAGTCGGCAAACGATTGTTGCCGGTTTTATTACTGGCCCTGGAATCCACATCATGGTTGTACGGTTATCAAGCTCTTCTCCACATTTGAGCTTGGCCCCTTCCAAGGCTCGTCCTTCTCGTATCTCCTTTGTCAGATTCACTCTAGATGGAGGTATCCCTTCTCAAGGAAGTACCAGCCTACCACTACTACTACCAGCCTGTTACATATTAATTTTCCCTACGAAGAGGAAGATAATGTGGAGGCTTTAAGATTCTTTGCTGGTCTTATGTTGTGCGGTGGTGTGATTTCCGATGTTAGTTGTTCATTTTAAGTCCCTTAATTAGTGGTATAGCCACTCGCGCAAGCAAGGTTTGCTTAGACGGCTGACTTCTAACCTGTGACTGTTCACACGCTGGAAGTCCGACGCCACCTTCCCGTGAACGTGTGATTGGCACCCTACTTGAGGTATATTCTGGCATAGCCCAAGAGCTGTTTTCGGGGTTCAATCTGTGCTTGCCCCGCGTTTTTCTTTATGTTTGGCTCTATTATAAGTCTCACTAGTTTTATCTGTTTTTGACCTGCGGTTTTTGGTTTTTGTTGGTTGTCTTTGTTTAGTTCCATTTACGTGCACGAAGTAACTAAACTTCTGCCCCCACAGAGATAAAAGTACGACAGGTCGCCAGAAGTCTCGTTGGTATCGGTTACACTACTACCCAGTTATCACGCAGTCCTAGTCACGATAACTAACAACAAATAATATTTATAATAATTTTATTTTTCCCGCTATAACTACCATCCATGGAAAAGTAAGATATTCATATATCGATACTCTCATCAATGCCACACCGGTGGGTGCTTGTCGCCGTGCCCCTATTCTGCATGTAGTTACGCAAACCCTCCAGTGTGGGTTTCGAGTAGCAATTCTCTCGAGTACACACCCTGGGCTTACTTTTAATACTTCTGTTATAGAAGTTGTTAAAATAATGGTGTTCCTAATTATTTAAATTGTTTTCAATAATACACAAGGGTGTGATTCTGCTTGAAGAAATTATTTGTTATGTTCTTACATAGTATTAAGAGATTTGGCGTAGCTGATGTAGAAAATAAATGATTAATAAACCAATGAATATAATAAATTACCTAAACACTAATACAATAAGAAAACATTTAAAAATGAGATGAGGAAACTCCTGATAAATAAAATATATGAGACTCAAAACCAGGGACAAAGCTGCAGACAGAATAACATTATGTGTAAATAAAATGGTTATTAAGAAATTGTAATCAAATATAAGTTACTTAATAGCAAGTAACAAATAAATAACAATACATGTGCAAATTTAGTATCCTCAGTATATGTTGCTTGTATTTAAGTATCGTTGAGTTTTATTTGTAGATTAATATAATCACTTTTCCATACACACTTCTATATAAATACATTAAATAAGACAAACTTTCTTTGTTTTATCTTACATTGTTTATAAATAGAATTGTTGCTACTTAGCTGAGTAGCTTCGTCCATCTCGTACTGAACATTGGGGTGCGAGAGTTCAAACCCCGCTATTACCCAAATTCAGCCAATCGTATTTCATAATGTTCAGAGGATTTCCATGTTAGGTAAATACCGGGTGATTAACCTCCTCTGAGCTCTACCATTTACCAGCGGAAATAGAGTACAGAGAGTATAAAGATAGACGTTTTTTAGTATTGTTGCTATCGTTGCTATGCGAAATTTCATTCTATATAAGAAATAGAAATTTGTTGGTTTTTATACAGCGACCATAAAAATAAATTTATGATCGTGGTATATAAAAACAAAGAAGTTTTCTTGTTACTTTATTTATATACATATATATATATATATATATATATATATATATATATATATTATTTTCTTACAATTTTCACTTGATTGTCAATTTCTTCCAACCCATTTATTATAAGGTTCATTCTTCTTTTGTTGCTTAAGATTATTCGCTTATCGGAGCTTAATCCCTTAATCCCCTGGGGTGCAATTTTTGGGCGATCGCTATGTATATAGAGCTATTATTGCGAATGGTATCGATTTTTGACCCTCTGTGTCGTGAAATGTGATCGCTATCTTCCGCAGAACTAAATTCTTGATAGCAGTTATGTTTTGACATTAATTTGAATCTATTAGTTTATTGCTATTAAAGTTGTACGTCCTATAGCGCATGATAATAAGGATCACCCAAAAATAATATCCCATCAAATGCAGTTATCTATCTCCCAATTTTCTTTTTTTTCCTGTATATTTTTATTTGTGAATATGTATTAATATTCAATTTATCTATTTACTATAATTGCTATAAAAATATCCTTTAATGTTTAGTTCATAGTCAGGAAAAATTTAATATAATTTTTTCTACCGATAATACATATTAAGCTCGACAAATACAGCAACGCGTTAATATCACAAGTTTTCAGTATAACATGACTTCATGCGACACCGACTCCAGATTTCATTTCGATTTAATTAATATTCTCCCAGAATAAGTCCCGTGCCAGCAATCTGTGGGTACGCTCCGGCTATGCCCGGTTTCGGCTTTATGTCGGTCCCATCGCTTATTATCATATAGATCCTATTAAAGTTTCGGTACCGTCGTTGAAGATCCGACGGTTAATTGAATATGTATGCACAAAAGGCCACACAGTTTCCTTTTTCACACTAGCCTGATATAAATAATTCTAATATGGGATTTAATAACAATTAAGGATTTACTTTTAACAAAATTTATATAATGAACGCTTAAATAAATGTAATTATATAAAATTCAGTGCGCAGAGTCAGGTTTCAAACAAAGCCTTTTAGGAGTAGTTTGTAGACTAGTCGAATACACGGACATTGTACACTCTCACAATCATGCATTGCGATTTAAGATAAATATGTTTTAGCCATTTAACTCAACAAAACGCCACCACAACACTATACATGTTATAACAGTTTTTTTAACATGTATAGTGTTGTGGTGGCGTTTTGTTGAGTTAGATAGATAAAACATATGTATGTTAAATTGCAATGCATGATTATGATATGAGGGGAGTTTTTTAATGTGATATGAAATTAAGGAATTAGAAGACAGTTATAATTTAATTTTTCAACGTAGGAACCAACAAGAGTAATATACTTATTCCAACGTTTTTCAAAAAACGCTATGCCTTCGAAAAAAAAGGTAATTTTACAAAATATGACCAACAGCGTTGTTGGGACACAACATGACTTATGCGTGTGTGTGTGTGGACACAACAGCGTTATCAAAGTCGTGATTCAATAAAAAGTAGCACCCTCTCGAGTGTTTCTTGAGGTTCGTAAAGAGATAATATTGTCATATGAGGTGAGATTGGGGCTATAAAGGAGGATTTTGTAATTCCTTAAACCCTCATTCATTGACTACTTCTTGAATAATTCGTGTTTTTCTGGGTTTCTGTACAAAATTGTGGGATTTCTTTCTTCACTTTCAACTTTCACTCAATTTTTTCTTTGTAGACATTCCCCGTTATTGTAGGAACTACAACTTATACTCAAATAAGAGAATTAACATCCCAGAAAACTGTTCTCACAGACAATTGTGTCTTCGCCTTTTTGGGTGGTGGAGTGTCCTTATGAACCTATTGCATGGACTCTAGTTTCGTGGGAGGATTCGTGGTGTCCCCAGGTCTTATTCGCAGTATATGCTATTCATATCACTCATTTTCTCACAGACAATTGCGTCTTCGCCTTTTTAAGTGGTGGAGAGTTCTTATGAACCTATTGCATGGACTCTTGTTTCGTGGGAGAATTTGTGGTGTCCCCAGGTCTTATTCGCAGTATATGCTTATGGATATATTTCAGTCTAATGCCTTCTTTAGATATAAATTTCTTGACGCATGTGTCTTAATGGTACTATTCATATCACTCATTTTCGCATCTTTAAACTGACATCAAAATAATAAATGTTAAACGATTAAAATCAAACTTGGAGATGACGGTCCTAAATATTAGTATGGTCGATAACCATCTATAGTAGTATATAATCTGTGGATCACACTATAAATTGTCACAAGAACTTGACATAAGAAAATTATCGCGATAAAATATTGTTTTAATGCCTATGTAGATATCATAAAAAAACTCCCCCCGATATGTATATAATAAATATGAGACCCTAATCAATTTTTTGAAGAACTTCAAATACTGCAACATTGGGAATATACGCTGGGTGGTTTCAGACTCAAGTAATGTAATCGAAATATGCCTGGTGAGATCGGAATTTAATTATTCTAAGCTAACAGGACAGTGGAAAAAGGACGGTATTCAATAGAAAGATAGAGTTTATTGAATTTTAAAAACAAATAACGTGTGCAACGATTACTCCAGCTATATATTTCAAATATAATATATAACAGCTGTTATATTCACTGCAAACTAAAATATTCCGAATATCCGTATAAATACGAAGCCTAGAAACAGCGCGACGCAGTCGGATAATCTGATCGTGCGAAATTTATATCGAGTGCAGCATTCCGAGGTGTACGTGCCGTGAATCGGGCACATATTGGTTACTTTTATTTAGTCTTATTGATATTAAAAGTTCCGAACGTCGTAGTCGCTGCGCCACCGAGAATATTAAACCGCCCATATTTGAAATAGAGAGAAAGAAACATTATAAGGAGTAAGGGGCGAACTTTCCGTGGAACTTAATCGAAACGTTGGCTGTTGCACCCTTTCGTGGTGATTGATCACTTTGCACCTACAAGAGGGAATTTCCTGCGTCCATTTTCATGCGCCGCAGCGGCATTAACGGCCACCATATTTACTCGTTATCCAATCTCACCTAGTAATATTTATGAGACACAAGAAAAATGATCAGGCCTCCCAACCGCTAGTCCTACGTGCAGGCTCGGAAAAAATAATCTTCTGTGGGACTTGTTAACAGTCAGGTGGATACGTAAAGAAAGCATAATAAATAAATGAATAATAGCGATGAGTATGAAAGAAAATTGGATATAGAAATATAGTGATGAAAAATATGAACACGGCAGAAATGAATTATAAAACAAGTAATTAATTATATTTATTTACAAAACCTACAAATGAAGTAGTTTTGGTTGTTTAATCTAATTAATATATACATTATAAATACAGTTTATAGTTATATTAAACTATAGGGCTAACAAACAAACAAGGAAAAACATAGTGTAAAATGAGTAAAAGCAAAAAACATATGGATATTAAAAATGATACAGCTAACCCCCTAGGAGGAAAGATAAACGCCATCTGGCGGCACCACATCAATTAGTAATGCACACCCATATGGTAATAACCGCGAACATGCTCATGACTTCAGGATCACAGTGTAGTGCCCTCTATGGAATGATATTCCAGCAGAGTGCTTGAGATATCAGCACAAGGCCAAAGTTATAAACATATATATTCACTCGACATATTGTGTGAATTCATCCTTACTAGCTGAGCTAGAGATCTAAAGATCGAAATCTAGATATGTAGATTGCTAAGAGGTGGATTCCCACTATACTATATACTACTAGTACTACTATATATATATATATATATATATAATGAAGTAAAGTGTACTTCTAATAAAAATAACGTTTTAATACCCTAATAAAATAGAAAAATATAATATTTATACAGGAAAATAAATATTTACTTTATATATATATATATATATATATATATATATATATATATATATTAACACATAAAGATACCGCAGATTTAATTATTGAAGGAAATGATGATACGGAAGACATAGAGGAACCTTCATACAGGAAGTTAAATATATAATTAGTAATTGGAAAAATGGAACAGCACCATGACCAGAAAAATTAATTAATATGGAAATGATCAAATACGGAGGACAGAACGTACACTAGGAATTATTTAAAATAATACCGAAGATATGGAGGATAAAAAGAATGGAACGGAAGAACTAAGTATAATATAAATACATAATAAGGGAAACCCAAATGAATGTAAAAAATTATAGGGGAAATACATTATTGTAACAACGGTTACAACATATTATCAATGATCATTCAAAACGTAACAGGGGAATACCAGTGTGGCTTTGCGAGTGGAAAATCAACAACAGATGCGATTTATGTAGTCAAGCAGATAGTGGAAAAGGCATATGAATATGAAATGCAGGTGGAACGTTACTTTATAGACTATAACAAAACATTTGATTCTATTAAACGGAAAAAGTTCATAGAATCGCTATATGAATTTAATATACCCACAAAGAGGACTAATTGCCATGACAATAAACAGAACCACGGCAACAGTACAATCCTGCATGTTTTTCCTCACATCTATCTCGTTCAATGACGATACTAAACAACACATACACACACATATATATATATATATATATATATATATATATATATATATATATATATATATATATATATATATAATGGGGGGGAATTTGCCATAACAGGTATATCTTAAGCCGTTCTATATTACTATAAGTAGGATGTGATACCAGAGCTACAAGTCGATACTTTTTAAATGTTTCCTTTCTTCCTTTTTTATGTAGGAGATGATCACAGATTTTGCCCAATCCTCCGGCCATTGCCCGGTTGTCCATTTTTTTTTGGCATACTGTCTATTACCTGTTGCTTATATGATTTCTGCTATGATATTATCACCTCATGGGAATTTTAGTTATTTTATTTCTTTTTATGGCACCTCTTATTTCATCTATAGAATTTGTTATGAATGCTTGGCGTCGACGGGGTTGATGAAGGAAGCTGCAGTCCGTCGCCGAGGTCAGCGAGGGAGGACCGATTTACCGAAGATAAAAAATTAAACACAAGTATTGGTTTCAAAGCGATAGTCGGGTAATATGAATCTTGGTGAGGGAGAACTGACTGCCGTTTAGGGGTGCGTGCGCGTTATTTATAGGGGGCGAACAGAGCCCCTAGTCTCAGCATCCACTGACGAGGCGCACGCAGCCAGGATTTTCCTACCCCACCCTACTGAGCGTGGAGTAAGCGGCATGTTCGCCGAAACGGTAACAAACTCCTGCATCATTTTGTAGGTCATGTTGTTCTTTGCTGTTGTACGCTCCTTCCTCCACATCAAAACGTGTTTCGCAGTAAGATCTCCATACTTCTTCAAATGGAGGAGGTTCGGTTTTGGACTATGTGGTGGTCAAAGGTATCGGAAGGGAGGAGTTGGAGTGCTTCAAGGTGGAAAATATGGGAGGGTCGAACTATGTGCCGGTGGAAGTGGTCTTGAGAAGGACAAAAGATTTGAAGAGGGAGGAGAAAAAGGGGCAGCAAGAGTTTGGATGGAGCGAAATAGAAATTGCGGTGTATGAGAAAAACCTAACGGGCGTGAAGTGGGAGGAGGTGCAGTTGATGTTACAGTTGGAGAGAGTGATGGCGGCTGCATTGGTGGTGAGGAAGAAGAGTGGACGCAAGAGAGAATATTGGTTCGACGAGGAGTGTAAGATAAAGAAGACGAGGTGGCGGAGGGAAATGGCGAATTGGAGGTACGGCAGATGTGCAGTCGAAAGGGTTAATCAGGCGAAAAGGGAGTTCGAGAGTACGTGCGAGAGGAAAAAAATAGAGGAGTTGCAGAAAGTGGAAAAGAAGTTGAGGGAGTGTGTGGTGGAGAAACGGATGTGGGAGATCTTAAAGAGAAGGGCGAATCAGGGTAAAGTGAACATAGAGCTAGCAGAGTGGGAGAGTTGTAAACAGATGGCGGGGTCTGAGGTGGAGCTGGGCAGTTCGAGCGCGAGACAGGTGGTACGAAGGGAGGCGTTTTCGCGGAAAGAGATGGAGGTGGCCCTGGTACAGTTAAAACTAGGAAAGGCAGCAGGGGAAGATGGGCTGAAGGCAGAGGCTTTCAAAAAGTTACCGGAGGAAGGAAGGGAGAAGATGCGGCAGAGTATTAACAAGGTGTGGAGTGGAGAGGAGGAAGTGCCGGAAAAGTGGCGTGTGGGGGTGGTGGTACCGGTGCACAAAGGAGGAGAGGCCTCGGACGTAAAAAACTATAGGGGGATCACCATTATGAGTGCCGGTTATAAATTGATGATGACTATGGTGAAAAATAGAATGGTTGGGAAGTGGAACAAAAAGGGCTGCTGCCGGAATACCAGGGTGGGTTCAGAAGAGAAAGAGGGACGAGGGAGCAGATTTTCACGCTGGCGAGAATGGTGGAGGAAGCGCTGGAATGCAAAGGGAGAGTGTATGCGGTGTTTGTGGATTTAAAAGCTGCGTATGACTTCCTAGGGGGAAACTGGTGGAATGTATGGATAGATTGGGTATGGAAGAGGAAGGAGTGGAGTGGGTGAGAAGGGTGTATAAAGAGTCATGGGCGAAAGTAAGAGTGAATGGAGAAATATCTGAGAAATTTAGGGTGAATGTGGGTGTACGGTAGGGGTGTCCGCTGAGCCCCCTCCTGTTTAATCTGTACACGAGCGAGTTGGAAGAGGTGCTGAGGAGAGGACAGGCAGGATGGGTCGTGGTGAGTAGATCCAAAGTGTGGATGTTGGCGTATGCAGATGACGTGGTGCTGGTGGCCAAGAGAGTGGAAGAGATGCAAGAGATGTTGGATAGAATGGGTAGATTCCTGGATAAGAGGGGGCTAGTGGTGAATGTGAAAAAGACCAAATGGATGTTGTTTAGGAATAGGGGCAGGAGGGGTAAGGACGAAGGCCTGAAATGGAAGGAAAGGCTGATTGAGAGAGTGAATGGCTTTAAATATTTGGGCTTTTGGTTTGACTGTGAAGGAGGGCTGATGATGCATGTGGAGTGTATGCAGGCGAAAGCAAGAATGGCTTGGGGGATTGCGTGCAGAAAATGGGGGAGTTTGTGGGGTGGTAACCTAGTAATGGAGTGCAAGATATAGGATGCGTGTGTAAAACCTATATTGTTGTATGGAGTGGAAGTGTGGGGATTGCGTGAATTGGAGGTAATAGAAAGGGAGCAAGGTTGGTTTCTGAAGAATCTGCTAGGGCTCGAAAGGTCGACACCGAGGGCAGAGCTGTTGCAGGAGACAAATCGTATGAGTATGTGGTGGGAGTCGTGTGTGAGGGTTGTGAAGTTTGAGGAAAGATTGCAGGATTTGGGCGAGGAATGACTGGTACGGGAGGTATGGATAAGGTGTAAGAGTAGAACAGAGAGTAGAAGGAGGAAGGATAGAGAAAGGATGTATGAAAGAGTGGGTATGTCTTAGGTATGGGTAGAGGAGAAGCTGAGATAAAGGGATAGCCTAGGAACTGAGATAAGGGAGAGATTGAGGGATATTGAGTGGCAAGAAAGGCAAGTGAGAGGCTGAGAGCTCATACAATCCTGGCTACGTAGAGAGGCAAGTGCAAGGGAAACTCCCGAGCTACTTAGCCAGGGGAGAGTGGAGCAGAGATGACAAAGTATGCATGGCAAAAGCGAGGTGTGGTTCAGAAGAGCGAGGAAGAAAAGTGTGGATGGGGCTGGGGTACACCGCGTGTGCGCTGTGTAGGAAGGGGAGTGATACGTGGTGGCACCTTAGCAAATAATGTGAGCGAGTGAAAGAAGAGTGGGTTGGAGAGTGAAGAAAGCTGAACGAATGGTTAGGAGAGGATGGGAAAGGCGTGAAAATCTGTAGGAGGCTGACGTGGGAAAGGAAATTGGCGAGGGCAGAGGGGGTTTATGTTAATGGATAGAAAAATGTATTTTATGTTAATTTGTATTCTTTTTTGTTTGTATCTTTTTTTCATTTCTGTCTGTGAAAGTACTGTTTGGGAATGTGTGTAAAAGGGAAGGGTTGGGCGGATATGCCAAATAAAGGTTTTTTTTATAATTAAACGCGTTAAGCAAGCAAGGCACAAGGACCTTTCCGTGTACAATGACATGTTAACATCGAAGAAAACTTCGCCATGATTGATAGGGGTGCATCCAACATAATCTATATTTCGTTATGTCGAAAATTTAGTTAAAGATATAACATGAGGCAACTTACATGGACACATCTCTATCGCACACAAGTTATTTACAGTGTCTTCTTATTATATAGTGAGATAAGAAAGGAATATATACAACTTAAGCCATCTGTATCAGACTTCAAATTCATTGCGTTTTTATTAGATTTAATATATATATATATATATATCCTTTTTTAATATATCAATATATTTCGCTCGTTAAATTTCGAGCATCATCAGGATACTCTACAATAGTACAAAGGGGCTTATAATTCATTAAACATGGTATATATAAATATGGTGTTAACTTACTAAACAGAGTTAATCAACAAGGAAACTGGAACATAACATAATTTACAACATTATAATTATAAGCCCCTTTGTACTATTGTAGATTATCCTGATGATGCTCGAAATTTAACGAGCGAAATATATTGATATATTAAAAAAGGAGTTTTTTACTGCCCTCGCTGTTTCCCAATAATAACTTGCACATAATTAACTTTCGGCGAATAAATACAATAATATATATATATATATATATATATATATATATATATATATATATATATATATATATATATACCAGGTGACAATTCGAACAGAGTAGTTCATAAATAAGGTTCGATTAAAAGCTTTTGTTAGTGGGATCTTAGAGATTTGTAACAAAAATCCTAGTGGACATGGATAATAGAAGCCAAATTTAAAATCTTCTGATTTTAGAATTTTAATTATTTTTGACGTTAACTATGGTATGTATGGGAACCTGAAATATTTCGTTGTTACTATTTGTGCATTTTCTGTAACAAGACGTTGATTTACATTAGTTACAACACAATTTTGGTTATATAGTATATTGGTGAGGGCAGAGGGGGTTTATTTTAGTGGATAGAAAAATGTATTTTATGTTAATTTGTGCTCTTTTTTTTGGTGTCATTTTTGATTTCTGTCTGTGAAAGCACTGTTTTTGTTCGGCTGGAATGTGTGTAAAAGGGAAGGGTTAGGCTGATATGCCAAATGAAGGTCTTTTTTTTGGTTATATAGTATTTTTTTTAATTATAGTTTTAGGATAGTCATTGTTAAAGAATAGATATGAAAGTATTTTTTTTGTGAGTAAGCTGGTTGGCAAATATTCACTACTCTATGTTTCATTCCCCCTAAAAGATTTAATTTCTGTTTTAATGGATGGTTAGAGTGATAATTTAGTAGACGTGATGAGTTGCTTGGTTTTCTAAACCAATCTAACGTAACTACATTTCCATTTCTGATTAACAAAGTGTCCATAAAAGGTACAGTGTTATTTTTTCTCCCATTCAATAGTATATTCTATATCAGTATGGAAAGAGTTACAAATATTAAGTGTGTTAATTATCTCTGTTTTAGGGATCCATGTACTTATAAATGAAACCAAAATCGAACGACAATACATTAATAATATTGTCTAAAAAAAGTTCATTACAACATTTGCTATAATGAGGCTTAATGGTGATCCCATTGGGATTCCAAAAACTTGCGAGTGAAAATGGTTGTTGAAAGCAAAATAGCTGTGATCAAAAGTAAATTGTAGCAGTTTAAAAAATGAATCCTCACTAAGTGATGTGTGTTCTGAAATACAATCCCATTTTTGGTGCAGGATGTATATCACCAAATCAGTAGGAATATTAGTAAATAACAATACAACATCAAACGATACAAGGACATGATCATCGGACAGAATCATATTTTGCATCTTTTAGGAAAATAGAAAGGAATTAGCGATATCATATTCACATTCCATTTTGAAAGAGGTACTTAAAACATCAGCAATAAACTTTGAGAGATTGTGCGTGGGTGCACAAATACAGGAGACAATGGTACATCTACTTTATGAATTTTCGGTAAAGTTTTGGTGTAATATCATTGTATGAGACAAGTTTTTTGAGTACTGATTCAGTTAAATGACCTAATTGTTTCAGTGTATTTAGTAGTTTATTTTGGACTGTTGTAGTTGGTTCACGCTTTAACAATTTGTATGTTTTAGTGTCAGTTAACATTAAGTTGGTTTTGTAAGTATTCGGTTCTATCTAAAGCTACGGTAACTGCACCTTTATCAGCTCTCAAGATTATCATATTTTTATTATCTTTGAGGACTCCCCGAGGAATAAAAATTGGACTTCTAAAAGAAGGTTTAGTAATATTGGTCACGTTTTCGGGATTCGGCCCCCGACTGTGAGACGCCTTGTAATAGCGATCGACGCCCTGGCTACCCCTGGTATAGATCCTTTGTATTGCTATGTTCATTGAGATTCTGTGCAGATTCCCAGTAGGTGATCATTTTTAGTTTTTTCTGCATGTCCGTTTTATATTTGGGTTTAGTTTTACATATCTGTTCCTTTCTTTCGTCTTCTGTGCATATACCATCTTTCCTCTCTCTTCTTCCTTCCTCGAGGATTTGTAGAGTTCGGTCTGTCATCCAGTGGTGTTTCGCTGCGTTCTTTGCTTCGAATGGATTAATTCGTTAATATATAATAAATAGCCAATATTCGTTCGTCAACACCTCGTTTGATTCTAGTAGGGTGTATAACGCGTAGGTGAGGTTGGCATTTGAGTCGACTTGATGTTAAGTGCGACCCCTTACACTATAATACTGTCACATGCTAAGCACGTTAACACATTAATACCCGTATTCACCAACATCCCAACTTTATAGGTCCCATAAGCTATTGAATGGACAAATTGAAAACGTCGTTGTGACAGAAATTGCCAAAATAAATGTCAAATACCTTGACTAGCGGTTGTGATTGGAGCGTTGATGACACTTCTTGTTTTATGTTTATTCAGTGTCTCCAATAATGAGAATGTCGCGGCGCATATGAATTCAAATGTGCGCGCTTTTTCTGTTCCCTCCCTTAGCAAAGTGATAACGCGCCCTAGGCGCACGCACAACCCTCTAAGTGCTAACAAAAAGATATACAACACATGGGCCCAAAGGCGCATATACAACACATTGCTTAGCGCAGCAAAACGTGTATAACGCAATTGATTGTAAAAAGTTAACAATAAAATTCGTACACCATCAGCAACAAATAAAGGGCTTTGATTTAAAAACTACCCCAATCACACTGACTACGTTACAAATAATCTAAAGTAACTACATTCCCTAGATAATATATTTATTGTTGCTATAACAATGAATGGGTTAAATAGCTATTTATGGATCGTTAGTGAATACGCGGGCAAATCGCACTGCAGACAAAATAAACTATAATAATGGATAGCAATTATTGAAGAAATCAATAACTATGAATAAAAATCCTAAACGAATAAAAATTACATATCAATTTATGACTGGATATTCATATCACTAGAAAGATTCTCAAGCGATAATAGATATTTTGTGTTTGGGCTTTTCCCAGCTAGCTATTGAGTTAAAAGAACATGCTAGATCTAACACCAGATAAAAACAGTTTCATACCGCTATTGCCAACTCGCGTGCGTCTCTACGGCCGATTCACTGATCCAATTTTCAAGCGCGAATGAATAACGTAACCGCACACACGCCGCTCGTTAATACAGGAAATATTCAATGATTTATTAGGCGTATTAACGTGAGATAGCGACTAGTACATGTGCTAAGTATACGTATAGATAATTTCGTACTGAATAACACGTTGTAAAATCAGACCGCAATGTTAATTAACACCGATATCATAATTGTAAATATATATGTATATGTTGGCTAGTTCAATTTAAACTCTGTAGAATTTGTCTTATTCAACTTTCTTTCCAATTCCAATTCGATTTGTTCCATGCGGAAACCCTTCAATTCCTAATGATGTTTTCGGTCTTTCCCATTTAATTCATCTTCTATTGACAGCACTCGTTTCTTATTCCACTGCCTCTCGACGCTGTTATTTTTTAATCTTGCGGCACAGCACCACCTCCAGCCATTGTTCATGGATATTATCACAGTAAATGCTCGATTTATATTCTGATTCGTATGGGGTGAACGGTGGCGGATGTTCTTAAGTTAGACACATGCCCGCCCTAGTCGGCGAGTTTGTCTGCGCTATAAAAATTTACAATTTTGCATGCTACCGACAGTTCTAGTTAATTAGGATTCTGCG
Organism: Lordithon lunulatus; assembly: GCA_963942505.1. NCBI lineage: Eukaryota > Metazoa > Arthropoda > Insecta > Coleoptera > Staphylinidae > Lordithon > Lordithon lunulatus. The sequence continues at coordinate 13,043,115 of OZ012669.1, forward strand.
ATGCACTCTCCATTAGGATCCATCAACTTCCGCCGTTCGAAAGGCGGGCAGGACGTGGCGAGGATACAAGTATATTTTATTTGCGTCCTCCGTGCAAGCTGTCGACTGAATGCCAATTATTATCATCGACTACACACGCCGTCGGCCAATGAAAATTATTTGCAGCGATATTAAATTTTGGGGTTTTCTATTAGGCGGCAACTCGGTTGAAGAATAAATACAATAAATAAAAAAACGCCGTTGGAGTTTAGCAAAGGTGAGGAATGGATTGCTCTAGAGAGCGCCATCCCTTAATAACATCCCTTGCTATATTAGGTTTGGTTTCGCACAGGGGGATTGATGCTCTCGCACATACCGCCGAGCGTTATTCATGAAACATCAAGACATATTGTGGTTTGGATCGCTTTTATTAAGAAGAAACGCTATAAATAACTTGATGGCTTAACAACTGTTTATTGTAATAATAATAGGTTTTATGGAAATTACAATTCATACACTATTGATTTGATTTCCAATGTTATGTTATCTCCTCCATCAAATTACTGTACTGATTTGTGTACCAATTACAATATGTGTACATTAGAGGTGATACAATAATCACAAGGGATGTTCTAATATTCATGTGGTAATAAAATACAATAATCTAAATTATTCTCCATTTTGAGTGTATAATACAGAAAGTATTGTATATGCATTGCTTCCTAGAATTCGATTTCTCCATTCCACTATAAATGAGTCCTATTCTTCTCATTGTGTCTGTGTTTACTTGCTGCGTCATGGAAAGCGCTGATTATACGATTCAATACTCCTCAAGTGTTGATTGTAAACGTTGATATTAATTTTAAATCAAATTATAAATTAAACACGTTTTATACTGTTTTATTTTAAATGATATAATATAATTCAACACAATTTTATTCGGAAAACGTTGTTGGCACCCTTATGAATATAACAAAACTGTATTGACAGGATGCGTGCGTATGCAATATATCCAATATCTGCCAAGCCGGCTGCTCTTCCATCCTTTTACCTTCTTTTTTAATTCGTCCGCCATCTCCCCCTCTTTTTATTTCTTTTTAGATTTATACGGAGCAGATGTGCTGAAAGGTGGAATAAGGGAGCTACGTGCGGGGGCGCATAGATCCAGCGCCCAGCCATTCAATTCACCTGGACTTAAATGTATCGCTTTTAAAATGGTAACGCGACGAATTATGCGTGCTTGGTTGAACGCCGCTACGTCTCAAGAAGTGAATTATTAATTCATGAACGAATTTATTATTTTACATTATCATTTAAATGGGAACACCGTCGAGATTGAAATAGTTTCTAAAGGAAAACGGTGCTGCCGCGTGTGACGGAGTTAAAAGTTGCTCCAAATATCATAGTCGAATTACAGATTTATTATTTCAATTTTCCGTTTTATGGCACAGTATATTTGAATTTCATTCCGGCGCCGGGATTAAGTAATAATTTATTTGTCCGGGCAAGACAACGAAAATTGATTGGCCCGCGGAACGAGAGCTGGATCACATAAGAAAAATGATTATTGCCATTAATAAAGTCGGTGCGCGATGAGGGTGATATTTAAAATTGGAAAGTGTGCGGGGCAACCGCATGAACAATTTACGATCTCGGGCCATCCCTTCCACCAAGGACCCGGATAAGAAGCAATAGCCGGGGAAGCAGGTACATTGTGAAAATTGCCAATTTACAATGTAAATATTAAATTTCCAATTTTAATTCATTGTTTTAATCTTACTTCTACGAACCGATTCTCGCATTGATATTTCATATAATCTTATGAATAGTAATTTAATTAGTTTCGTTTTATACGAACGCTAGGTGAGATTCCCGTCGTTCCACGGGGGATGATTTTTAATTGCGTTGTCCCCTAACAGATAATTTTCAAATTGCAGCTTAATATTTTCAATCTTATTTGTGTCACTATTTTAATTGTAAAAAGGCGAAACCTATATAGGAACATAGCGATTACTTCAAAACAGTTGAGACTTTAATTAAATAATACATAAAAAACATAAAAAAAACTTGTCCAGATGGTAAGTTGAACCCGCAACCTCCACTTTTGAACTGACAGCATAAAATACACAAATGACACGTCGATCGCTTTCAAAACTTTGTCTTTGTTTTTATATTATAGAGGTATATTTTTCTTTTTATACAAAATTCACAACCAGTTCAGTGGCCTAGTGGTTAGAGGGCATTGGGGAGCAATATTTCAAACCACGTTGTTATCAATTACATTTCAAAGTTTTTCAGAGGTTTTATGTGAAGCTCAATACCGAGTAATTATCCTTCTCTATGGTCTATATACCTTATCTATTTGTCTTTTACCTTTCGGTGTAGGCTACTGCATTTACATTAATTATCATTATACTTTACAATTATTGTTGTTGTTTATACATGTGTAAATTCTTTCCGCTTTTTTCTGTTCTTCACCAGTAATCTTGCTTGTTTAACAGTCTTTCCTTTATTGATTATATTCCTCTATTCTGCTGTCCCACTCTTTTCTTGATATACCGCTTCTTCTTTTATTTCCAGTTCTTGCTTCCCATACCTGTTTTGTTTAATTCATTTTATTCATCCTAATTATAAATTGATGATGACTATGGTGAAAAATAGAATGGATAGGGAAGTGGAACAAAAAGAGCTGCTGCCGGAATGCCTGGGTGGGTTCAGAAGGGGAAGAGGGACGAGAGAGCAGATTTTCACGCTGGCGAGAATGGTGGAGGAAGCGCTGGAATGCAAAGGGAGAGTGTATGCGGTGTTTGTGGATTTAAAAGCTGCGTATGACTCAGTTCCTAGGGGGAAACTGGTGGAATGTATGGATAGATTGGGTATGGAAGAGGAAGGAGTGGAGTGGGTGAGAAGGGTGTATAAAGAGTCATGGGCGAAAGCAAGAGTGAATGGAGAAATATCTGAGACATTTAGGGTGAATGTGAGAGTACGGCAGGGGTGCCCGCTGGCCCCCTCCTGTTTAATCTGTACACGAGCGAGTTGGAAGAGGTGTTGAGGAGAGGACAGGCAGGAGGGGTCGTGGTGGGTACATCCAAAGTGTGGATGTTGGCGTATGCAGATGGCGTGGTGCTGGTGGCCAAGAGAGTGGAAGAGATGTTGGATAGAATGGGTAGATACCTGGATACGAGGGGGCTAGTGGTGAATGTGGAAAAGACCAAATGGATGTTGTTTAGGAATAGGGGCAGGAGGGGTAAGGACGAAGGGCTGAAATGGAAGTAAAGAGAGAGTGAATGGCTTTAAATATTTGGGCTTTTGGTTTGACTGTGGAGGAGGGCTTAGGATGCATGTGGAGTGTATGCAGGCAAAAGCAAGAATGGCTTGGGGGATTGCGTGCAGAAAATGGGGGAGTTTGTGGGGTGGTAACCTCGTAATGGTGTGCAAGATATGGGATGCATGTGTAAAACCTATTTTGTTGTATGGAGTGGAAGTGTGGGGATTGCGTGAATGGGAGGTAATAGAAAGGGAGCAAGGTTGGTTTATGAAGAATCTGCTAGGGCTCGAAAGGTCGACACCGAGGGCAGTGCTGTTGCAGGAGACAAATCGTATGAGTATGTGGTGGGAGTCGTGTGTGAGGGTTGTGAAGTTTGAGGAAAGATTGCAGGATTTGGGCGAGGAAAGACTGGTACGGTAGGTATGGATGAGGTGTAAGAGTAGAACAGAGAGTAGATAGAAGGATAGAGAAAGGATATATGAAAGAATGGGTATGTCTGAGGTGTGGGTAGAGGAGAAGCTGAGAGAAAGGGGTAGCCTAGGAGCTGAGATAAGGGAGATATTGAGAGTTATTGAGTGGCAAGAAAGGAAAGTGAGAATGGCTGAGAGCTCATACAACCCTGGCTACGTAGAGTGGCAAGTGCAGGGGAATCTTCCGAGGTACTTACCCAGGGGAGAGTGGAGCAGAGAAGACAAAGTATGCATGGCAAGAGCGAGGTGTGGCTCAGAAGAGCGAGGAAGAAAAGTGTGGATGGGGCTGGGGTACACCGCGTGTGCGCTGTGTAGGAAGAGGAGTGACACATGATGGCACCTTAGCAAAGAATGTGAGGGAGTGAAAGAAGATTGGGTTGGAGAGTGCAGAAAGCTGAACGAATGGTTAGGAGAGGATGGGAAAGGCGTGAAAATCTACAGGAGGCTGACGTGGGAAAGGAAATTGGCGAGGGCAGAGGGGGCTAATGGATAGAACAATGTATTTTATGTTAATTTGTATTCTTTTTTGTGTGTCTTTTTTGATTTCTTTCTGTGAAAGTACGGTTTGGGAATGTGTGTAAAAGGGAAGGGTTGGGCTGATATGCCAAATAAAGGTCTTTTTTTTGCATCCTAATTAAATGTCCCCACCAGTTTAGTTGTTTCTTTTCTATATACTTTTCTATAGCTTCAATACCCAGTTCATCTCTGATGTCATCATTTCTTATTTTGTCTCTACTCGTAACTTGTTTTACTCCTCTGAGATATTTTATTTCCATTGCCTGTATTCTACTTTTAACCCTCTTCGTTAGTTTCCACGTCTCGCTCCCATATGTCAGTATAGGTCTAGATATTTTTGTATTTTTGATTTCTGGATTCATACTCTTCATTATTTCGTCCATGTATATGTTAAATAATGTAGGACTGAGCCCGGCTCCTCGTCTTAGTCCAGTGGTTTTCTTAAATGTTCTTGATGTTTGTCCCTTGTGAATTATTGCATAGGTATTGTTTTTATATATGTTTTGTATTAATTCGATGGTCTTTCCTTCTACACCTCTCTCTTCAAGGATTTTCCATAATTTATTTCTTGGTATCGTGTCGAATGCATTTTCCTTGTTCCTACTTATACTACTTACAATTGTTTAATACACGTATTCACCACTTAAGCTTCGTAGTTAGTAGCGTTGTTGTTTAAATGTTATCATATGACTTTTGTAATTGAAATAAATTTTATTGCGATTTCATGTACCCGATCTGTGACTCACGCGGACAGGTTTGTTATCCGCCCGAACTGGCGTTTTTATGTAGCAAAAACCTGAGTCACTCGCTGCGACAGGCCGCTCGTGGACTATAGCAGAACGAGTTTGTCTTTCATTGTGCGTGCATCGATAGAGAATAAGTGAAGTTTATTAATCAGTAAGTTAGTGTACAGTGCAGCAGTGCTTGATTATAATTGTGCAGCGAGAGGGATATAAGGTTAGTGTTATTTGATATAAGTGTTGCGTGTATATTACATGTTTTATTTTTGGTTCAAGATAACGTATAATTGGTGAATCATTAAGGCACCTTACACGGTCAATATTACTGTCAGTCCTAGTACTAGTACTGTCAGTATTTGCTTTAATTCTCCTTTTATATTTATAAAGTAATCAATTATCCGGATAAACATCAGTATTTTCTTGATTCCGTCATTAGTATACCTTACACTATCAGTAATACTGTCAATATTTTAGAATAATGAATATTTTAAACATGTTATCGTACAGTAATACTGCCATTATTCTAAAATATTGACAGTGATATCGATGGTGTAAGGTGCCTTATTAGTATTGTTTGATTTAATCTATAAAATAATGCTACATTACATGATCGTATATGCAATGATTATAAATAATATTCCATAACATATTGTCGCTTCCCTCTGTGTTCACTGTGCTTACTTTTGTTCGTCTCATTATCAATATTTGATTGTAACCTTTTCCCATATTACCGATACTGCGCTAGCCTAACCTACATATCAGCTGTTGTTTCAATGCGAACTGACGGGCTATTATATATATATATATATATATATATATATTTGTGTCTTATCCATAATATAATGCCTAGGACACATATATGTATCGTAAACTACAACCCAAAATGTTTGTTTTATTGTATATAATTGTATCGGCGAGTAGAGAAACTATATAACTCCAAAATCGTAGTCGAGAATAAATCTGTTTTGTCGGAAAAGTATACATGTCACAACAAGTAGATGCACCAGAAAGTGGTAGCGGAGTCGTTCTCTGCAACTCTCTTGTACATCTAATTTTTGTGACATGTATACTTTTCCCACAAAACAGATTTGATCTAAACTACGATTTTGGAGTTATGTCGTTTTTCCACTCAACGATTCAATTATATTTTGAGGTGAACAAATCAAAAATATCTATGTATCTATCTATTTATCCTAAAGATTTTTCAGCAACGCTATTGCGTTCTTTCGAACTTTATTTTCAAACGTATGTAATTAGGAAGATATAAAATAGGGTTACTTTTAATATATTACCCCTTAAGGTTAGAACATTTTCTTCTTCACTTATTAATTTATGGTCTAGTATTTCCTAGTATTTCTCATATTCTATAAATGCTTGTACGTATACACGTGTTCTTTTATATTAAATTTATTATTTTTCATAAGATGAGAATAGTTTAATTCTCGTTTGTTCTTCTCGAATTATTTGCCCGTTTATTAATATGTTGCTATACCTCGATGTCTATTATTCTATCGTCTTGCATTTACAATTGTCACTTACAAATAGAAACCATACATTATTATTTTATCACTTGAATCAAAACAATACAGAGAAAACTTTAATACAATTCAAAACCTAATCCCAACTACCTAATTACTATATGAGGAAACAAAACTAAGAAAAATCTATCAAAAATACAAATACAACAAAACGAAATACCTAAAATCTTGACTGGATAAAAGAGTGAATACGAACGAATTATACACAACAAAAGATGTAAACATTACGAATATGACTACACAAAATAATATGTAAATAGTTATAAAATTGAACATGTTAATTAATTAATGTTATTAATAGAAACAAATATAAAATAAAATACAAATAAACAAATCCGCGACTATAAAAGAAGACGAACAACAGAGTTAAGGACCAAAAAAAATTACAACCACATTATAGCTACAATTATTAACACAAGGGACCATAAAACAATACAGCAAACTACCTGATTATCTAAAATCACTAAATTATATCTCTTTTTAATTAAAAATATGTAACACCCACTGAAATAAACTGAAATAAAACATAAAAACAAAAAACCAATAGAACTTCAATACCAGTAGCTCGAGATGGGATGAACCATCCCCAAATCCCGAGGCGAACACAGAAGGAGGAAACAAGAGCAGCAAACATATATATATATATATATATATATATATATATATATATATGTATATATGAATATATAACCGTAGTGTAGTACGTTCTCTATACCACCCATGGCAGTGATATATCTTGTGGGCCAAGTAGTCCACTTCATTGCAGGCATGGGCATCTGTTGAATGCTGCATTGCCTATTCTATATAGAAAGTTCTGAAATACTCATGCCCAGAAAAAATGTGGGTTATGCAAGGATTCGTTTCGCCATGTTCTCTGTCGATTAATGGCTTAATATATGAGAAGAGTTGCTTCGTTCAGGTAGCATTTCCGTTGGTCTCCTCCCATCGCGTTTGCCTATTTTGCATGCTGCTGTGAAGTTTTCCTCTAGGCCCGGGTAAACCTAAGAGCGCTGTTACGTAACGAAGCGTGTTGTTAGCCTATCCGTATTTCTCTTGAGTCTTCGTGGCACTGCATAAAGACGTTGGGCGTACGACACCGTCATCAGTAACCTTTTCTTCATTTCAATCGGGATTGGAGCTGCTTCAGCCCTACCAGCGAATTGCATGCGAATTCTAGTATCTGTACCGATTGGTTGATATTGGTTTCTAGGATGGTAACTAGGTACTACACACTAATGTGGCGTATTATTGAGCGTATTGCCTCTACCATTGCAACTGCCGCCACGGCCTGGATTCCTGCTCTATTGGTGGACAGCCGGGCGAGTCTGATTTTGGCAATAGCTATAATTGTCCTTCTCACTGCTCACTATGAGGTCGCGTCTACGGTTGCACAAAGCTTGCGCCAACATGATTCTTTGCTTCGTTCGTTTACCACCAACAATTCAACTCCAATACCGGGCTAAGTGAAAGGAGTACAGGCGGGCACTGTACTCCTTTCGCTTATCCCAGTATTGGAGTTGATTTGTTGGCGCCCAGCCGATCGCGCCCGCTTGTCCTACCTACTCGATCTGATGACTTCCATTTTAGCGTCCACAACCTTCTGCAACAGCAGTTTATCGCGCGTCTTCTTGTCCCAGTTGACCTGAATGGAAATGCATTCTGGGACACTCCCATCCAGTCCAGATCCTCCGCCATTTTATTGGGGTCGTCCGTCTCTTGTGTCGTCGTGCCATCAAGGATGGTTCTGAGTCCATCTTTTCTATCAGCCACCTCTTCGCTCGGTTGGTAGTTGACAGTTCTTGCTGCCGGGGCGAGACCTGTATTAATTTTAATTACAGCCATATTTGTGGTCGCTCAATGTTTCTTCTGGTAGCCCCGTACTCTCCCCGTCAGTCAGCGGTCTACGATGGTTGCCAAGTCGCCTCTCTTGAAGGTCGGCATCCTTCCCTCTTTGAAGACTTGGAGGTTAAGTGCGGATACTAGTTCCATGACTGCTCCCCGCTTGGTGTCCAAGTGCCCGCCACGACGATCTTCTTCTTCTTGTGGTGCCGTCTCCTATCGGAGGTTGACAATCATCTAATCTTTGACACTGCAGCTCTAAATAGTCCGACGTTGATGTTTGTCCGTACCATTCTCTCAGGTTCTTTAACCATGAGATTCTGCGACGCCCCTTGTATTTTTCCTTGCATGATCAGTTGGAGAATAGAGTATTTCTCCCCTCGGGTGATATGTTCCAAGTACTCTAGCTTTCGTGTTTTGATCGTAAGTTCCTTTTCTTTATGCATTCTTCGCATGACCCCTTCGTTGTTTACTAGGTCCGTACAGGATATCTTGAGCATGCGGCGATAGATCCACATCTCAAACGACTCTAATTTTTTTATGTTATTTTTCGTTAATGTCCATGCTTTCATCCTATACAGTAGTGTTGAAAAAATGTAACAGCGAATTATTCGGACTCTCAAGGCTAGATTGAGATGTCCTGTTAGGAGTCCTACGACATTTCTTGGGCCCATACGTCACCCATGAGTAGTTAAGTCTGGCCTTATTTGGCTCTCTAAGGACGATCGAGTTATCTCCCCTTGATGCGGCAGTGGTGGACTGCTATGCCCCTGTCCTAGTTTGCCTACAGGACGGGGGTTCGTAGGAAGGTTATTCTGAGATAGGTTGGTCTCACACGTCGGTCTCTCGTCTTCTGTTTGTGTCCATATTCTTACGTTTTCTAGGGCATTCCCCCGCGGCTTGCCCATCTGCTTTGTACAGCACGCGGTACGAGGTCTCCCGTTTGCATTGAGGCGCCCAATTTGAGGAACAATTTCTCACAGTCTTCTCCTGTGCATGTGGCCATCTAACCATCGACAGCTTCACTCGCTGGGGAGCTCCTCAATGCAAGTGACCGTGCACATTACTAGCCTGATTTTTATTTTGGCGGCATACAATTTCTCTGCTTCTTTCTATCTAGTTCTTACTGTTGCCACTTCCGTTAAGTGCCGGGCTGGTCTCAGCTCTCCCTTTCTGTAGGTATGTTTCTATCACCATTTGTACGGTCGCATCTTTCCACTCCTTCATGGTGGTTAGGTCTAGGCCTCTCATAGTAGAAGTACCGTCGCTAGTTTTGCACCTAGGAGTATATTAACTAATACTTTATGTCTTTTGAATAACCATTAATATTTACAACGTAGTTACTTTTAATGATTATCTTTTGTTGATGCTTATATACCATATGAAGAGATATATGAGAATTTGTGGGATGTCTAAAGCCGCTCCCCACATTCCCGGAGTCAGTGCTTTGTGTATATATGTAAATACGTATGCTTGTAGGGAGATTTTAAATGAGCAATGTTTATTCCGCAGTTTACTATCGCACACGGTTTATTGTAGTTAGTCCCATCTACATTTGAGTTGACTGATAATTTTTTTTTGTCTCTCTACTTTTAATGACAACAAATACAAACTTACTCAGCGATTATATATTTAGTAACGCAAAAAGTGTACAAACAATGTAAATGATACTACCGATGGGAGAGTTAAACAGTCCGAACACATGCAAGACAAAACTAATTTTTTTTTTAAACAAACATATTGGAACACCTCTTTAAACTCGTTGTATTGTGCATACATCGCAACGTCTGAGGGTCTTAATATGAATTAAATAAAATTAAATATTGCTTACAAAGCAAAAAGAACCCTCAACACCTGGGATCACAACCATACAGGAAATGGCCACCGGAAGCAGGGAGAAATGGTTTTTTTTATTTGAGTTTTGTTGTTTATATTTATGTATATCTAAAAATAAATATATATATATATATATATATATATATATAGAGAGAGAGAGAGAGAGAGAGAGAGAGAGAGCGAGAGATAAAAGATATTTTTGAGTGTAAAATTCGGAAATATTCGTCATAAATGGTCTATCTGGTTCAGTATTTGAAATGCGCTATAGTGAACAATAAAAATGTTATTTAAACATTTTGCTTACATATTGTAATACATATAATTCTTAAAATTACAACTAAATGATGATTTGAAATATATTTGGCACTTAGTTCGAAACAAACAAGGTAAGCAAGGTAAATAAGGTTTACTTTGACCGATAATAACGTCTCAATAAGGATAATTTCAGTTACATTATTTATAAAATAAAAACATTTGGTTTAAAATATTGTAATAATTATATTTTTGAAATTAAAACTAAATGACGTAACTATGTTTGGCACTTATTTAGCTTTAAAATTTGAAACATTGCTGTACTGAACTGAACTGAACTTTCGTCCTACGAAGTAATTTTTATTTATTTGTTTATTTTGTTCAAGTGATAACGTCTGAATTTGGGAAAATTCATGTATATAACCACTCGAGATATTGTGTGAATTCATCCTGACTAGCTGAGCTACACTGACGAGATCTAATAAGATCACATTTATATATGTTTCATATGAATTACATTTGACCCATAGCTCAAAAATGAGGTATTGTTTGTTGCAAGTTGGTTCAAATTCAAAACACTAATTCAAACGCTAGATTTTATCCTCTAGGAAATGAATAATTAAATAATTAACTATACATCATGGTCGTAAAATTTATACAGCCGCCGATAATATTTCGTTTCATGCGTTAGTCGACACTCATTCCCATTACAACAAATTTATTCGGGCAGGGTGTTTTACGTTTCATTGCCTAGGTTCAGAAAAACTAAATGGCCGAGTTAATAAAATCTATAATAAAATATATAAGTGTGCATTGTTTAATATAGTTAGTTTAACAAAATGCAAACATAGCGTATTTTAACGAAATTTCTAACTTTAACCTGAAAGAAAAAGTTTTACAAATTCTAAATCGACCCCATATGAATTTAGAACTTTGCAATATCTGAAAGGCAATATTGGTGTTTCAATAGAATATGTAAATTGAAATTCAATGGATTTGCATGTAAAAATAACTTCAAACGTGAATTTCATAATAATTCGCGTGCGGTCCACCGTGCCGACAAAAATTGCCGCAATGCTCTTAATGGCCCCAAAATAGAAACCACTGAAAATATTTTTAATAAACCCTTCCGTGGCAAATCCATAATACGCATTAGAGGCGCAGTTAAACTGTAATCTAGAATGACACGAAGAGAGTGCTTGTTCTGGTCGGAGGCGGCGGTGCCTGGCTGGTGGGGGCAGCGACGCGGACTATGACGCGACTCAATTCCTGCAGTCGCCGTCGGGATCGTGCGCAGTTTGTACCTTCGGGACGCTTATGCAGGGTGAACTGCGTCCAACTTTGCCGGTGCGTGTCGCGTAACAATAATAATAATGCATACGGAAGTTTTCATGAAAACCGTGGGGCAGTAGTGATTGGGAAATTGTACTTATTCACTGACGTTGGTGGTGGTGGTGATTGTATCGTACGCAGAAAGTTTGAAACAAATTTCTAGCAGCAACGTGGGAAGTGTGTGTTTGTGACAATGGAAGGTTTAATTTGCTTTAATAAGCACCCTGATTTTATAAGGTATGAACATTATATACGTATATAATCGTAATGCATTATACATATACTGTTTACATCTGTAACATATATGAATGATAAGGAGAAATCTTTTATCAATAACTTTGTAGATGTAAACAGTATTTATTTTTATATATATTTTGAGCAGTTGCTTATTACTTATTTTAATCTTATGGTAAAATTGGATTTATGTTCTTATAAAATAAGAAAGTCAGGAGAAATCGTTCATCATATTCCCAACAATGACAATATATGAAAGAATAATGATAAATTATAACTTGCTATTCTTAATTCACAGTTGATGCCCCAAGATTTACAGGAAATAATATAAAGTTTCAATAACTGGTGAATAAACGGAAATACTAACTAGTGCAATCTATTTTCATACACACACTTCTGGGTGACATGAAAGACGTTAGCATGTTTGTTTTTATTTATTTTTGTCAGTATTCTATATTTGGATTTAATGAACATCATAAAATAAATTACACTGCGTGTTATGCTATTGATATAGCGTGCTTATGTACAAATAGGAACGTTTGAGTTTAATATGTTAGCTTTTTAAGCTTCCGCCAACCTTTATAACGAACGCACATATCCAATATTTCTAGTTTTTTGTTTGCGTGGTTAGTAAAGTAGTAACTGGCTTAAATATCAGTTTTTATTATTACAATCGTATAAATGACAATTTACCATTTCTTACATTCAAACGGCAAACTATTTGTATTATTTTGTCTATTTATAATAGACACATAATTATTCTCCTTATAGCCATATAAAATAACACATCATCCACATCTGGAAGTTACTTCAAGCATGGGATCACATGTATACTCTTCTTATGCCACGAATTATGAAATTATATTGAGGTTTTAGTTATCTCTACCTTTACACCACACTGTGGTAGAAAAGGCCAGCGGATATATATTAAGATTTTAGCAAAAACTATGCAGCTGAATGTCATAAAATAATATTCTAGTTGTTAAAATTCTTCATTGTTGCCTCTGAAATTTATTTTACTAAATCTTACTAGTGATCTTCTACTTTTATTTTTATTTTTATGTATTTTTTGTTGTTCTTGATGTTGATGAACATTTTTTTGAGAGGTTATGCCAAATAGAGGTCTTTTTTTAGTGATTTTCTACGTTTTATAACAGGGATTATGGTTATCTTTGTTTACAAAATAAGTTTCATAGCCAACAAAACCGTGTTTTAATCAACTAGTAGAAATTATATGACATTTTGCTGAATAATTTTTGCTATATACATACCAGAATTTCTATTTTGTTGTTGTTGCTAATTTAAGCTGAGTAACTCTATAACCTGTATAAGATGAAAATTATTCTATTTGTTTAAAAATTATGTTATATTCTGCGACAGTTTTTCACCAAAAACTAACGAATACAAAACGACTACATATAGTAGACATAACCGAATAAACATTTGGGCATGTTCTTCAACATCAGTGCATAGTTATTTTGGTAAGACACACTGCAGAAATATTCAGCAAAAACTAAACAATACAAAATTACTACAGATAATAGCCATAAGCGAATTAACATTAGCGCATGCTCTTTAACATCATTGCACAATTATTTTGTAAAACATATATAAGTGTGAACTCACCTCTTAGCAATCTACATATCTAGATTTCGATCTTATTAGATCTCATCAGTGTAGAAATGTGTGAGTGTTCGATATGTAGATTGCTAAGACGTGGGTTCACACTTGTATATGTTTTATACGATTGTCCTTGTGCTGATATCTCAAGCACTCTGTTGGAATATTATTGCATGGAGGGCACTGCCCGGTGATCCTGATGGCATGAGCATGTTTACGGTTATGACGGTTATTACCATATGTGAGTGCATTACTAATTGATGTGGTGCCGCCAGATGGCGTTTAACTTTCCTCTTAGGGGGTTAGTTGTACTACAATTATTTTGGTATTACACTGTGCAGCAGTATTCTGCAAAAACTAAACAATATAAAATTACTACATATAATAGCCATAAGCGAATAAACATTAAGGCATGTTCTTCAACATCATTGCACAGTTTTTTGTGTGTATAACACTCTTCTACAGTTTTTACCAAAAACTAACCAATACAAAACTACTACAGATAATACCCATAATCGAATACAAATTTGGGCATGTTCTTCAATATCATTGCACAGTTTTTTTGTTTGTTTTCATTTAATCAAATTATTCAGAAAGTACGTCAGTAGTACAACATCAAATTATATTCTATTTGAACCTCATAATTACACGCGAACCCTCAAGTCGATAGATAATTTCGACAAAATCTTGGAACAATTACAGTCTGTATTTTAGTTGGTCTTTGCTTCGTGGATATTAATTAATGGTTTCGGAATTTCTCGAGCTATTGACATCCGTTGTGGTTGTTTACATTAGTAATAACAAGAAATACCGGTACGAAGTTCTCCTGAAACTCGCTGAAAATGCAACTGTCGGAGATGCTCTAAAGAATTCCGCTGGAGTAGCAACTACCGTACGTGTGTCTATTCTTGGTTTAAATTTCTCTCTACTAATTTAAAAAATAATATTTTTTTAATAAGACTAAGATATAATAATATATACAAAAGTAATACGGATTGTTAAAACAAATCATGTTTTCTGCAAGCATATGGACCATAGCTTGCACTACTATAGTAGATAGTAGATAGTAGCTTCCTCGGTGAAGGGCTCGTCCGTCTTGGTCTAGAAAACTGCTTCCATTGTCCGTTTCTTGAATGATTGGTTAGATGGTCAATTGTTGCGTGCTTTCACTTTTTACGTTCTTTGCACTCACTTTTAAATTTGTTGATGTCCTTAATGTCTTTAATATATTTTGGTAGTTTGTTATATGCCAATTTACTTAGTTGAAAGGTATTGTGCAGCTATAAGCCTGTGTAGTGGTAGTTTTCATTTAGTGATGATGACCTTCATGGAATGATATATTCAGTTTATTAGTAGTAATATGCATCAATAATAAACTAATCGTGTTTGTTTTCAAAATTTTCTCATCGACATTTAAAACAAAACTTTACAGTCTTACACTTTGCACCAGAGTATGGTAAAACACAAAGTAAACATCATTTTATTTAAAACAGACGCCTTAACAATCTAATATTTAAAACAAACTCTACACATTTATCGCTGCATATGTAAAATGTATTGAATTTAGTAAATATTAAGCCCAGAGATTATTCCCGCGAATTTTTCGATGATCGCATATCGTGTATGTCTAGGATACGTGTATGCCTAGGATACGCGAACGTTAGTGTATCCTAGACATACTAGGATAACTTGTGATGATAACTTCTCCAGGAGATTCTCTACTTATTTTTCATACGGTGCTTTTTCTTTACAGAAGTTTGACGACCATTCTATTGTACAGACTCCTATCTTATGCAAGCCGGATCAGTGGGGTAATTTCTTTGATATCGAACCATTGACGAAGATTCCGCATGCATGCAAACTTCTTTCTTCCGAGGCCACAGTTCCCTTCGAATTTTCCTTCTATGATAAGCATGAGTTTGTATTTACCGTTTCTGAAAATGTGGTGGCCGAATTATTCCGGTTTCCTTCGCATTACAATTGTCAGGATTTCGCGTGTTTTCCTGATCCTTCATAGAAACTCCTTAATAGTGACTTTATGACGGTCCATTAAGGTTGCCTTCAGGGTCCAGCCTTCAACGCTGTATAGTAGGACTGACAGTACGTAGCACTTAATGATTCGCCATCCTGTTTGAAACTGAATACTACGATTGCATATAAGGTTTTTCATTCTCACTAGAACTGCCCAAAGTAGTGGATATGATGATTCTTTTTCTCTAGGCTGGCTTGTACCCAATAGCATACAACTTGTGGTATGCCTTTCTTCCGTAGTCCATCATCCAGTGTCTTTGAAAATAGCTTGTTTAGGTCATCCAGCGTCAAATCGGTTGACTTTTACAGCTGGTACGCGTACTATCGACTGCTTCGGGAGTTAGTTCTCAGTATACCTAATATATAATGTATTTGTCTATCAACCTTTCTAGAATCTTGAGGAAATACGTAAGGTTGATGTGTCTATATGACTTGGGTGTGACCTTTGGTAGGATGATGATTTGACTTTCTGTTACCATCACAAACATTTTTTTTTGTGATTGGACCACTCGTCCACTTATTGTGGAAATGCCCTACTGACAGGACTCAAATGCTGTACTTTGATAGTAGTATATGTTCATATATTTATCTTCATATCTTATTAAAAATAATTGACGCTTATCAACTATCAAGCGTTGGTGGGTGTGTAGTCGTTCGTTCTTCCCACCTTTGGTAGGAAGATGACTTTGGCTTTCTGCCACTCCTGCGGCATGTATTTCCATACTATTCTAGCTCTGAATATTTTCAAAGGCGCGGGACGAGAATACAGGACATTCTCGTCCCGCACCTTTGCAAAATATTCAGATCTGGAATAGCATGGAAATACATGCCACAGGGGTGGCTGCCTTTCTGTAGTAGGACTGGGAATATCCCATCCACTCCCGGCGATTTAAACTGCCGGAATTTTTTATAGCCCACTTTATTTAAGTGGTTATGGTTATTTTCTGTCGCGATTTTCCAATCATCTTCAGTAGGTCTTGTGGGCCTCATGCTTCTTCTGGGGGTTTAGTTACCCATTGCGGGTAGTCGGATAGTGCGCCTTCGTGAGTATTTGCAGGTTTTCCTCCACTGTGTCCGTATAGATTCCATTCTGATTTTTTTAGGAAGCTTATTTGGGTTGCAGTAGCTTCTTTTGCCAATACTTTCTGGATTCTAACATATGCTGTGGTTTCGTGTACCTGCTAGCAGAAGTTCCTCTAGCTGTTCTTTTTGGCTCTGCGGACTTCTTTCTTGTACTCTGTTTGTTCCCTCTTGTAGGTCGCCGAGTCTTGGTTTGCCTTGGTCTTGTTGGTAAGGCTTCTGGATTTTTTCCTTAATTTTTCAAGGTAGCTGTTTTACCAAGCTGTGCGGCCCCGTTGTCTTTTCGTTTTCTCCACACAGTTGGGTTGTTATTCCTGGTAGACGTTATTCACTGCGTCACTTACCAGTTCGCCTGGCAGTTCTAGTGATACCACCTCTTTCACCCTGTCCATAGCTAGCCTCAAGGCGTCATATCATAGTATCCTTGCCAGTTAGTCGCCCGGGGTTTCCTAAATTTATATTTTAGATTTTCATGATTGGAGGTGTTCTTACATCAAATCTGATATGCTTGTTAACGGAACATAACGGTTCATCCGACTTCTGCTAGTTTTGTATGTAACAACTAATGGGTCCTTTGTTTAGAGTCATATCTAGGACTTCTCGCCGGACTGCCGTAACAAAGATAGGTTTATTGCCTGTGTCGGCTATGCTCAGCCGTGCGCTTGATATAAATTCAAGGAGTGACTCACCTCTAGGGTTGATGTTGGTGTTTGCCCGTATGGTATGGTGGGCATTGGCATCGCAGGCGATAATGAGTTGGAGGTTCCTTCCTTCACAGTGGGAATTTTCGCTCAGTATCTGCAGGACACCCATCGTCACCTGGGAATTAGGCGGAGCATACCATCAGTCATTTCAACCCTCCTTCGGTTGAAGAGCTGTAACGAGGTCCGAGGTGCATAGCCTCGATATTAGTGTGCAACTTATTATTTTGATTTTTTCCCCCACACGGTCTTTTGGGACCCTCTGTCCTTTTTCCGTTGCTCCGCTGTCAGGATATTTATATATATATATATTATATATATTATATATAGCCTCTTTTTTGTATCTAAGAGGCGAGCGGCCATAACATTCTCATCCGACATCAAGTCCGTCTTCTCTGCAGATTGTAACCTGCAGGCGTGTTGCGCGGTAGATGGCCTGTTATCCTTTGCTACCTCATTACCCCTACCTGTTGGTGTAGAGGGTTTTCACACCGTGACTTTCTTAGGCGCTGCGGGCATTGTAGCATTTTCAGGACCCTGGCCTGCGGTATCGGATCTTGTTTGTGTTTGTTTGTTTGCTAGTTGTTTTATTTAGGGGTGCTCAGGTAATAGCTAAACGGGGTGTCGCCTGGTGCTTCCAAGAGAACGTTAGGGACCGCATTACTCACCCTTTTTTATTTATTTTTTCTATGGGGGGAATGTATTTAGGCACCATCCTGCCTTTCTAGCTGGGGTGTGTTGGACTCACCAAACTTGGAATACCGACTAAACCCTAACCCTTGCACTGAGCCGGCGCTGGGTTCGCCATTGGCATTTCACAGTTGTCAGCTCTCTTTATCTAGTACATCATTACTCACCCAGCGGCCATTTAGTCCTTGGCAAGATACCTTACACCTTTACTTGGGTGAGACCACGTATGTAGCCATTGCTTACCAGGCGGTGGTTGTGGTTACCTCCTGTCCTCCCCTGGCGACTACTCTCGTTAGCCATCGCACAAGCTGGCGGGATTATCCCCCCTATATCGCGCGACTATGGTTACTGGGCTTCACCACGTAGAGGTGAGAGTAGAGTTGGAATCCCCTTGATTCATTCGGATCCCCGTTGTTTTCCCTTATCTTCCCTATAATTTTCTTTTAATTCTGCATAGCTGAATATTAAGATTCATAGATATTACTTGTATCGCACTTCAATCTCCTTCAACTATACATCTTATGGAATGTGGGGTTTGAACCATGCAGTTGACTTTTTCTGTAGCGATCACCATGTTAAATCTCTTCGTCGTAATTATTTGATATAAAAAGTACAATTCGGTATATTGGCTGAAAACGACATGAACTTATAAATTATTTATTTTGTGCCCACGAAGAAATTTCTGTTAAATAACATAAATATTATAAAAGCAAAAAAATGTTTCTCACAGTTGTTAATTCACTTACTTTTGGTATTTTCTTTACGTGTTGTGGATTACATACAATTCCATATTGATTATTAAATGACTAGCCACAGAAATGAAGTAACTTGATTGTATTTCCGATAACACGATATTTAATGGTAGACCTGTAGGTACTTTCTGAATACGTTTATTATTTAATTACATGAAGCCACTGTTCTTTTTAATAATGAATTAAGATCTATAAAAAATGAACTTATGCCCGTATTCACCAACATCCCATAAACTTTATAGGTCCCATAAGCTATTGAATAGACACATTGAAAACGTGACAGAAATTGCCAAAACAAATGTCAAACTCCTTGAATAGCGCATGTGATTGGAGCTATAATGACACTTTTTGTTTAATTGTTCAGTGTTCCTAATAGAGAGAATCTAAAGTAACTACATTTCCTAGATCATGTATTTATAGTTCCAATAACAATGACTACCTATGGGTTTAATAGCTATTGATAGATTTATGGAACGTTGGTGAATACGGTGTCGACAAAAGCGGCCGTATTTAACGTCATTTTGACGTCACACGTTTCTTTTACGTATATTTAAATAAATCTGGTAATCCAGAGAGCGGTATACTTCAAAGCATTGGGAAAATGGTCATGAATTACACTGAAATCTGGTGAGTTATACAATTACATGTACATAAAACGTACCTTGTAATATGTAAATGACGTCCAAAACGGCCGTTTTTATCGACCCCGCTTGCTAGGAATACAGGACTACTGTTGTAGATATATTTATTTGCAATATAAATGATACAACTTTCTTCCTAAGACGAAAGTTTAACGCCATCTGGCGACACTACATCAATTAACAATGCACATCCATATGGTAATAACTGTCAACATGCTCATGCCATGAGGATCACCGAGAAGTGCCCTCTATTGGAATAATATTCCAACAGAGTGTGTGAGATCTCAGCACAAAGCCAATCTTATAAAATATATAAGTGTGAATTCGCCTTTTAACAATCTACATATATAGATTTTGATCTTGTTGGATCACATCAGTGTAGCTCAGCTAGTGAGGATGAATTCACACAATATCTCGAGTGATTATATACAAAAATGATACAACTTTTCCCCTAGAAGAAAAGTTTAACGCCATCTGGCGACACCACATCATTCGTCCTAGAGGATTTTCACTTTAAAGATTGTAATAAATTCAAAATAATAATGCATCAATGAAATTATGACTAAAAATATAAAACGGCATCACTCTCGATGGAAATTCGAACCCATGACTCCGCCTTTTGTTATATAATATTAATACTTAAACGTCGGTTTTATATATAGAGAATAATAAATATATAGTTATTGATTGCCCCTCTTTATTTTCTAATATTTTTTTAGGATTTATATGTTTAATCTTTACGCTGCCTTTCCATTGAATTATGAGTTCCTGCATTTGTGAATTGTAAATTTGCCAGCACAGCAAGAACATAACCCTCGTGAATGTGGGAGGATTACGGTTTATGAAAACTTAATCTGATTCTCTCCATGACAGATAATCCATACTTAATACAGTCTTCATTATGCGTCCTTTCGTAATATATCATACTATTTGACTATAAATATACTAAATTGGTATACAATAGAATTGTGATATTAGTTTATCAGAATTAGTATTTCCAATGCCTATTATTTATTCCGTTTTAATCATAATAATACGTGTTTTAAATACTAAATTAAAATCGGATTATCTACGTTGTGTATATCGGTGTATTTTATGTAACATAATATGGACCATGTTCACATAAAGGATATTTATCGAATCTGCGCATGTAACATTTCTGATATGATTGAAAATAAAAATTCGCTAACAATTTAAAACACCTGTGTCTATTTGTACTCAGTGTATAAACGCTAAAACGAACACAGTGCTAACACATTTACTGTCAATATGTCGATGTAGTGCAGTAGCACCCCTGTTTTACGGGCGCCCCAGGTTCGAATCCCGGGTAGTCGTTTGGATATAATTAACGAAGTAGGAAGTCGTAACATTCACATACATATCATACACACATGACATATGTCCTAACTTAAAATAAATCAACAAAAGAATCAACAAAACAAAAATCAAAACCTGAAAAATTATTTTGGAAGGCACTTGTCATCTCATAGTGTATATATATATATATATATATACTAACTAAATAAAAAACTATAGGAGGATCACCATTATGAGTGCCGGTTATAAATTGATGATGACTATCGTGAAAAATAGAATGGATAGGGAAGTAGAACAAAAAAAGGGCTGCTGCCGGAATGCCAGGGTGGGTTCAGAAGGGGAAGAGGGACGAGGGAGCAGATTTTCACGCTGGCGAGAATGGTGGAGTTTGTGGGGTGGCAACCTCGTAATGGCGTGCAAGATATGGGATGCGTGTGTAAAACGCATATTGTTGTATGGAGTGGAAGTGTGGGGATTGCGTGAATGGGAGGTAATAGAAAGGAGCAAGGTTGGTTTCTGAAAAATCTGCTAGGGCTCGAAAGGTCGACACCGAGGGCAGTGCTGTTGCGGGAGACAAGTCGTATGAGTATGTGGTGGGAGTCGTGTGTGAGGGTTGTGAAGTTTGAGGAAAGATTGCAGGATTTGGGCGAGGAAAGACTGGTAGGGGAGGTATGGATGAGGTGTAAGAGTAGAACAGAGAGTAGATGGAGGAAGGATAGAGAAAGGATGTTTGAAAGAGTGGGTGTGTCTGAGGTGTGGGTAGAGGAGAAGCTGAGAGAAAGGGGTAGCCTAGGAACTGAGATAAGGGAGAGATTGAGGGATATTGAGTGGCAAGAAAGGCAAGTGAGAATGGCTGAGAGCTCATACAACCCTGGCTATGTAGAGTGGCAAGTGCAGGGGAAACCCCCGAGCTACTTAGCTAGGGGAGAGTGGAGCAGAGAGGACAAAGTATGCATGACAAAGAGCGAGGTGTGGTTCAGAAGAGCGAGGAAGAAAAGTGTGGATGGGGCTGGGGTACACCGCGTGTGCGCTGTGTAGGGGAGTGACACGTGGTGGCACCTTAGCAAATAATGTGAGGGAGTGAAAGAAGAGTGGGTTGGAGAGTGCAGAAAGCCGAACGAATGGTTAGGAGAGGATGGGAAAGGCGTGAAAATCTGCAGGAGGCTGACGTGGGAAAGGAAATTGGCTAGGGCAGAGGGGGTTAATTTTATTAGATAGAAAAATGTATTTTATGATAATTTGTATTCTTTTTTTTGATTTCTTTCTGTGAAAGTACTGTTTTTTTTCGGCTGGAATGTGTGTAAAAGGGAAGGGTTGGGCTGATATGCCAAATAAAGGTTTTTTTTTACTAACTAAATAATAACTATATATACGACAGACATAGTAGCACCTGTTATCATTGCATTTTTATAATGACAGTGAATGAAGCTGTATTTATTACAATTTACAACTGGCTAGCGACCTTCGGGTCCTTCTGCGGTATATATATATATATATATATATATATATATATATATATATATATAAATATAATATAAAGTATTAGAAATTACTTACAATTTTAATAATAAACAAGGATAACATGAATGAGAAATTGAAAATATAGTATGAAACAGTGTTACAGTAACACTTGCTTTACAGTATACTAATGTAGTTGTTATTTCTTATTGAATAAACACAATTTCTGCTTGCATTTTAGTCCTGCTTTAAAATGCAACATAGACAGGTACATTGTACGCTTCCCCCTCCCTGTTGCTTGTTAAAAATAAATCCCGGAATAAAAACGCCAAATCAATTTGAAAGCTCTCAATTTAATTTGTTTATTTTATTACTTTTTATCTAAAATAAACATTATCTGTATTGCTAAATAAACTAAAATGAAAGTGGGGTATATCCTATTGTAAATTAAATAAAAATCTATAAAAATAGAGAATCTAGCAATACTTATTCGGCAAATTAAAGCTTAATAAGTATTTTAAATAGCATTGCTAGAAACTCACTGTATACCATTAAGATCATACGCATTTTAGAGACATAAGTTTACGACTTAAAACTAAAAGGTTGGCTTATAGAGCGAAGTGAAGTACTGCCGCCTCTTTGCGCGAATGCGGTCATAATTTAGAGTATCTGCGGAATAGACAGGCGAGATTTGTGGACGACATCTAAATACATCAGTAGAATTCACCCAAATGCAAATTTTGCGGTTGCGTATTCCGTATCGGAATTAATGAATCCCTGGTATTTTGTATAAAATATAAATGTTGAATATTTATTAAATAAATAACAAGGCATATAATTAATTTTATTTATATAAGGGAGCAGCCAAAAGTATAAATAATATATATATATATATATATATATATATATATATATACATATATATATATATATATATATATATATATATATATATATATATATCTATAGTTTTAATTTCCCTTTCTATCTGTATTGTTTGCGGCTATGTCTGCTCCATTTATTACTATTGTTTTTGTTTTCTCTATATGGAAAGAGGAGATACCAATAAATGTCATGACTATAAATATAATCATGCCATTTATTGATATCTCCTCTTTCCATAAGTTTATGTTTTCTTGTAAATCTTCTTCGTTTTTGACTAAAATTGGGTGGTCATCTGAGGTTTAACTCTCCTATACTTAATCTATTTATTTGTAGTATCCCACTCTATTTTTTTTTGTTCTTAATATTCTTCAGCACGCTATCTAGAAATATTATATAAAGTACAAAAAATAATTAATCCATAATAGATCATAGATTCAATCAGTTGAATTGATTAAGTAACACTAGATTTATAATGTATTTACATCTCCTTCATGTGATGCCGTCTACTATCATAGGTTGGCGATCCAACGCATGATGGTTACACGTCAAACAGCAGCTTTCTACGTTTTAAATCATTTGTCTGAGTTCTGCCTACCGACCTTTTTCAATCGATCTTGCCCTTCATGATTACACGCAGGATCTCGTAGTGTTCGCACCATATTATATTCCCACTGTATTGTAGCTTAGGTTTTCTGATTAGTTTTTTGCTTAGGTTCAGCCTGCCTAGTACTTCATCAGTTTGTTTTTCCGTCCAAGATATTCGTAGGATCCTTCTATATAAATATATTTCTAACGCGTCAATTCGTTGATCTAATAATGAGCTTATCCTTCGACGCCATGGAATAGGACAGGAAAGATGTAGCAAAGCAGCATGCGAATACGAAGTTGAACAATCAGATCCCGTCCCGTCAAGAGGTTTTTCATAGAGGTGTATGCTTTTCTGGCTTGCTCAATTCGTGGGACTATTTCTTTTTTGGTATCGCATCCTTCGTTTTTAATCACAGAAAGGGAGCTCCGTGATTTTACCTTCCTCATTCCTTCTTATTTCATTTATTTGGCTTGAATAATTAATTTTAAAGGATCAATAAAAAGATTTTTACTTTATTTTATGTCTACACTGTGATAAAAATAATCAAAATTTATTTTTCAATCATATTTTCGCTTGCAATTATAATTATAATAATCATCAATTTTGAAAAGAAAACTGCAACTCCCTTTTTATGTTTCATTGCATAGAAATTCACAAGAAGAAAACGCCTCCATTGAATATTCTATTATTAATGTGCTCGCACAGTGCCAGATTCAATCTATATTCACAAGCGAAAACTACCTAAAAACATATCTCCCAGTAAATAAACAAAAACGTTCAGTTCACGAAAATAAGTAGCTATGTGAAAATAAAGCCATTATATTGAAAAACATACATATGTTTGTTAATATGTAAGTGCTATTAAAATTATGTGAATATATATATATTGCATAAATTACTTTTATTCATTTAAATATGTAATATTTTGACTTTAGGGCGAAAAATTAAATGTACATTCATGAATATAATCGAATGTACGATATAAATCTAATTAAACGCCATCACTGGAGCGCGTACATTGTTATGCTCGCTCGAGTCGATATTTGGAATGACTGGAATATTAGTTCAAAATTTGCGAGGAGTATATTATGCCCAAACTTAATCAACCGGGATGTTTTTACTGACAATACCATCCACGCTTATATATTATGTCAAACACAATGTGACAAATCTAGACTATTGTTAATTATATACGCAGGTACTATATTAATAAATAAGTTTTTCACTATAGCTTAAGTCATCATTTTTGCGAAAATAATTTTACTGTCAATCCTAGTACTGTCAGTATTTGCTTTAATCCTCCTTCAATATTTATTAAGTAATCAATTATCCGGATAAATATTAATATTCTCTTCATTCCATCATTACTATACCTTACACGATCAGTAATACTGTCAATATCTTAGAATAATGAAAATTTTATATATATTATCGTACAGTAATACTGTCATTATTCTAAAATATTGACAGTATTATTGGCCGTGTAAGGTGCCTTATAAAGGCACCTTCTCCTCTATTATGTTGTCCCACTCATTTCTTGGTCTACCTCTTCTTCTTTTATTTTCAGTTCTTGCTTCCCATACCTGTTTTGTTTGATTCTTTTTGTCCATCCTAATTAAATGACCCCACCAGTTTAGTGTTTCTTTTCTATATACTTATCTACAGCTTCAATTCGCAGTTCTTCTCTGATGTCATCATTTCTTATTCTGTCTCTTCTCGTAACTTGTTTTACTCCTCTGAGATATTTCATTTCCATTGCCTGTATTCTACTTTTGTTCCTCTTCGTTAGCTTCCACGTCTCGCTTCCATATGTCAGTATAGGTCTATATATGCTTTTATATATATTTATTATTGTCCTTCTGCTGATCTCTTTCTTGTTAATTAGTATATTGCTCAATGCGTGGTATGTTCGCCTTCCATTTTTCCGTCTTCTGTCAGTGCTACTCCCAGGTATTCTACTTGTTCTATTGTGTGTTGTTCTATCTTTATATTTATTTGTTCTTTCCGGTTTCCTATTACCATCACTTTTGTTTTGTTATAGTTCATTTTCATGTTATACTTTTCTAGGTGTCTGTTCCATACACTAAGGTTGTGCTGCAGATTACCTTCATTTTCTGCTATCACTACGACATCATCAGCGAATGCTCCTTCCGATATTTTTACAACTTGCATGTTTTTGTACCCTATGTTTGCTTTTTTGGTTTCTGGTTTCATTATTTCATCCCTGTATATGTTAAATAATGTAGGACTGAGCCCGCCTCCTTGTCTTAGTCCAGTGGTTGTCTGAAATGTTCTTGATGTTTGTCCCTTGTATATTATTGCATTGGGGTTGTTGTTGTATATGTATTGTATTCATTCGACTGTCTTTCTTTCTACACCTCTCTCTTCCAGGATTTCCATAATTTATTTTTTGGTATCATTTCGAATGCTTTTTCCAGGTCGATGAATCCTAGGTATGTGTTTTTATTATTTGCAATTCATTTTTTTGTGATTTGTTTTATCGTGAAAATGTTGTCCTGTGTGGATCTTCCTTTCCTAAATCCACATTGCGATTCTTCTAGCGTCTGCTCTATTTTTGCTAGTATTCTTTTGTTAATTTTGTTTTTTCTAAGATCTTCATACCTATGCTTATGAGTGTTATACCCCTATAGTTTGAACATTTTGTCTTATCGCCTTTCTTGTGTATCGGTACGATTAACGATACTTGCCAATCTTTGGGTATTTTATTCGTCCTCCATATTTCGTTTATTAATTTTAGTAGTATTTCGTTACCTGCAGGTCCAATATGTTTAATCATTTCCGTTGTGATCTGGTCTTGTCCTGGTGATTTTCCTATTTTCATTTCCCTTATTATCTCTAGTATTTCTTTTCCATTGATCATCTCTATATCTGCTTCCGAGTCGTTCTGGTCTCTTGTCTTCTGTTCATTTCCACTATTTTGTGATAGTAAGTCTTCAAAATATTCTTTCCATCTTTCCAGTATTTTTTCGTTGTCCTTTATAATATTTCTTGATTGTCTTGTATATAATTCACTTCTTGTCCTTTTTCTTTTCTGTTTAGTTTTAGTGTTTTATAGAATAATTTTTGTTTTTCCTTTGCATTTTTCTCCATTGTCCCTCCGAACTTTTCCCATTCCCTGCTCTTTGCTATTCTGACCTTATCTTTTACTATTTTCCTCTTTAAACTGTATTCTTCGTAGTTTTT
This sequence comes from Lordithon lunulatus, assembly GCA_963942505.1. Taxonomy (NCBI): domain Eukaryota; kingdom Metazoa; phylum Arthropoda; class Insecta; order Coleoptera; family Staphylinidae; genus Lordithon; species Lordithon lunulatus. The sequence continues at coordinate 13,070,087 of OZ012669.1, forward strand.
ACTATTTTCGTCATTTAGGTATCTTTGCCATGCTTTTTTCTTTTCCTTTATTTTCTCTCTTATGTCCTGCGACCACCATGCTGTCTGCTGCTTCTTGTTTGTGTTTTGCTTTGTCCCACATGTCTCTTGTGCTGTCTCCAGTATATTTTTCTTTAATTTATTCCACATTTCCTCTACTTCTTGTCTATAGTTGCCCTTTACTAATTTCTCCTCTATTTTCTCTTTATAGATTTTTGCTATTTCTTTTTCCCTTAGTTTGTATGTTCTTATCTTGTTGTAGTTTATTGCTATATTTGGTCTCTGCTTTTTTTATCGCTATCTTGGTTCCTTTATTTTCGTCTCTACTAGATAGTGATCACTTCCAATTTCGTAACTTCTCTTTACTCTTGTGTCTATTATTTTGCTCCTTTTCCCTTGTTCTGCTAGTACATAGTCTTATTATAGATTTTTCGTTCCTACTTATCACTTCCCTGATGTATTTGTGTATGTCCTTGTGTTTGAATAGTGTATTCGTTATTACTAGATTATTCATTCTACAATAATCTAGCGTTTTTTTACCATTTTCGTTGAGTACGCCTTCTCCATATCTTCCTCTCATCGCGTCATTATCTTTTACTTCGTTGCCAATTCTGCTGTTGAAGTCTCCCGCCACGTACACTTCTCCTTTGGCTTTTTCTGTTGTTTCGTTGAGCTGCTCCCAGAATGTTTCTTTGTTGCACGCAGTATCATCTTCGTTTGGTCCATACACTGCTATGATAGTTTTATGGTAGCCGTTTCTTTGATCTCTAACTTCGATAGACAAAATCCTCTCCGTAATTGCATCCCATTTATATATATTCGATTTCAGTTTTTTATGCACTATACATCCTACCCCTGCTGCGGCTCCCCGATTGTTATCTACACCGCTATATATGAATATATGTTCCTTGTCCATTTTGTACTCTCCCTTCCCCTTCTTTTTTGTTTCTGTTACCACTAAGAAGTCTAGTTCAGCTTTCTCAAATTCTTCTTCCAGCTCTTTTTCCTTTCCATTTATACTCCTGATATTCCAAGTCCCAATTTTCCATATTTTTCTTTTTTTTACTGTACTCTTTTCTTTGTTTCCATTTATTATGTGTTTGTTCTTCTTTCTTATGTTCGTTGTTCCTTTCCTCGCTGTATTCTTTGTATTTTTGCTTCCGTCCGTTTTCTCTTTTGCTAGTAGTTTTTTGGATTGGTTAATTTCACCCCATTATCTTTGGCTACGACTCCTTTCTCCTTTTTATCCCATATGTATATTTCATTGTCTACTATTATCTTTCTATATCCTATTTTTACGTGTTTTCCTTTTTCTTTTTCTAATTTTGCTATGTTTCTTATTTCTCTTTGTATTTGTCTCTCCTCTTCCGTTAGATCATCGTCTATATATATCGTTGTATTTCTCAGTTTATATTTTGCTTTCATTATTTTTTGTTTTTCTTCCCAGCTTGGGATTTCCACTATTATTATATTTCGTTCTGGGCCTGTGTTTATTTTTTGTATTTTGTTAACCCCTGTCTCCATTTCCAGTTTCTCTTTATTTATATTGGTTTTAATTACTTACTTTTAATATAATATTTAGATAATAATGTGCTAATAACTATTATATTTTATATGACAAAAACACTTCATAAATGTATATTCATCAAATAATTATGAAAATTAAATTTTAGTTAAATATATTTGTCGTCTAAATATTTTGCATGCATAATTGCAATTCATATTTTAATATAAAGTGCAATTATGAACTGAACACCTACTTTTACACTCACAAAATATATGTAATTAAAACAGTAATTAGTACATCACTTTAAGGAGTAGCACATTTTTAAGTGCTTCGATGGCACACAGAAATTATATTGTACATAGGGAGAATGTTTTTGTACTCGTACTTGATTTTGCTTGCTATCATTAAGTAGCTATTAACGGAGCATCGCATTTTGTAATTAAAATAAGTTTCTGTGTTGTCGTTGGTGTCATTTCGAAGCCTGCACTTGTATACATAAAACATTATCGTAAAAGCTTTTCCTTAATAACATTAATATTGAACGAAGGGATCAAATGGGGATACTATTTAACCCGTAACCGATGAGCTAGAGTCTGGAAGGCGTATTGCTAAACGAACACTATAAAAACAAAAATACAAATTATTTTTAATTAAAAATTAATTACATACCTTAAAAATTACAAAAACATTATCGAAACTAACAAAACCAAATAAAAAACTACACTGAATTATTCTCCTATTTTTCTTTCGGCATTTGCAGGACTCAAGGCTTGTGCCGTCCTCACTCAGCCAACCCTGTACATTATTTCCATTTTCTTTAACTCTAAGCTGTAAACCAGTGATTCTCAAAGTGGGGGTCGTAAAATATTTCAGGATCCGTAGAAAATTGAATTTCAAATACGTACGTTTTTATTGATACTGAAATAAATCTGCTATTAATCAAAATTCTGAGTGTTTCAATGCAATTAAACAATAACATCTTCTGAATTTAAATTAAGTAACCCCCCCCCGCCATCCGGTTGTTTTTCTACATATCCCCATTTCCAGACCAAAAAAATTTGAGCATTCATACCAATGTTCCCATTTATCTTCGTTCACATATATTTTACATAAGTATCACCGATCCACACTTGTCTTCCACTTTTTAATCTGGTCTGAACTTTCTTGTAACGGGGGGTTGTATGTACTGTTGTTTAGTTTGGTTTGCATTTCCTACCATTCTACATCTATCAATACCACGTTCATTCCTACAGCCACACTCTCATATCTATCATTCTTTTCTTTTATGGACAGTCCTTCCTTCTCGGATATTTCGCGTATTTCTCTCGCCCACCTTACTATTCATTACTCTGTTCGATCTCTCTGGTAGCTGCCCTAAATATATCTTCTGTAAACCGTTCTTCGATTGCTTTATTAACCCGTATTTCGTTCCTCATGTGTGCGTATAGCCATCCCTTCCTTTTCCATTTCCTGCAAAACAATGTAGTTTGGTATGGATCTCTTGAAGTGTATGATCCTTCGAAGAAACTGTTCTGGTCCTATCTCTATTATAAGAAATATATATAATAAGAAATTGTCTTGTCTAAAACGACCTTTACGTAGTGATGTGTCGTGTTGTTAGAACTTTATATATTAAGTGACTATTGTCTTTACACATACATATATAAAATGTTTTTTGGAACTTTATATCGAATTAAATACTACAAAGCATTAATGAGTGGATTACTGTAGTATTACAGCGTGCATTATATCGGAAATAATGCTGATTGCTGACTTTTGAGTGCACGTGTCAACACATTTGTTAACCTGTTTAAATGATTTATAGACAATTAGTATAGATATGTGCTATATTCTCCATGGCACTAGTTAAATGGTCTAATATAAAAACAATAGACTAAGGGTCAGTTCTACAATTTACATTTAACTGGAGAATAAGGCTATTCGTAGAATAATTGGTATCAATATCTCACACTTATTCCACGAATAGCCTTATTCTCGAGTTTAATGTCAATTGTAGAACCGGCCCTAAGACAAGTTTAAATATTATAATATAATTTACATTAACACATAACGTCAAGAATGTAATTATAATGCAAGAGAGTTCCATAAAAATGGGGTGGCATATTTCTGCTTCAATAAAGCTAAAACTTCCAGCGATCTCCGCGTTTGCCTAATGAATAATTCGACAAGAATATCGTAAATATTAAATTTGCTTGCTTACTTAATCACAGCGATACAGCTGTAAATAAGTAATTTTAATTAGTCGCCTCGAGTTTACCATAGAGTAGTGCTCTTAAATTCTAACTGTTGGTTATTAATTTATAAACAGATAATAATTAAATTAATTTAATCAAGTGTCTTTAATACGTGTACAATTCTAAACTGTAACTGACATCTTAAATCAATGAAGTGGTTGATAATTACAATACTAATTATTATTAATTATAATATATACAGTGTGATCCAAATTATTCAATGACTTATAAAAAATAATTGATGTCAACTTTTTTAACTGTATTTTTTTGAAACCACTAGAGTGATGTCTTATAAACAAAGTAATTAAATAAAAACTTTGGTGTATGTGTACATACATTTGTGCTTCTTCTTCTTCTTCTTCTTCTTCTTCTTCTTCTCCTTCTTCTTCTTCTTCTTCTTCTTCTTCTTCTTCTTCTTTCATCCCATTGTTGTCCACTTCTCAACGTAGGCCTCCTTTAGATGTTTCCACGATGTTTTGTCTTGGGCTAGATGGTACCAGGCTCGTACTGCTACCTCTTTAACGCCGTCCAACCATATCCTTTGAGGTCTTCCGATTCTTCGTTTTGTTTCCCTTGGTCGCCATGACGTTATACGACGTGTCCATCGACATTATTCTTGTCTGGCAACGTGCCCTGTCCAGCTCCACTTGAGTTCTGCAATTCACGCCATGATATCTGTCACGCCGGATCTCCTGCGAATCTCTTCGTTCCGAATTCTGTATCTCACGCTTACGTTCCATCGCTCGTTGCGTAGTGCGTAATCGGTTTGCACTTTTTACGGTGAGTGCCATGGTTTCTAAACCGTATGTTGTTACCGGAAGGATGCAGTTTTCATACACCTGTCGCTTTAAACCATTGAGAATTTCTTTGTCTTGTAGCCCAATTTGCCAAACGTAGCCCAACTATGTTGTAATCGTCTTGAAATGTCTGCCGTCTGGTTGTCTTTGCCTAACATGATATTATGTCCCAAATATATGTATTCGTTCACCTTTTCTATGGCCTGATCTTCGATAGTGACGTTGGTGTTCTGCGTACTCATAATCTTTGTTTTTGTTCAATTTCATGCCTACTTGTTTCGATGCCTCGTTTAGTTGTTTTAACATGGTTTCTAACTGTTTTAAGTCGTTGCTGATCAACACAATATCATCGGCGAATCGGAGATCGTTCAGATAGTTTCCGTCGACATTGATGCCATTTGTCTGCCAGGGTAGTTTTTTGAAAATACCCTCCATTGTCAGAGTGAACAGCTTCGGTGATATTGTATGCCCCTGTCTGACCCCCATCCCATAGGTATTTTGTCAGTAGTTATGTCATCACTTATGTGTACTTGGAGGGTGGCATTTCTGTAGATGAACTTTAAAAGATTGGTGTAGCGTGAATCAATTGTAGCATTTTCCATTGCTGCCTAAATGGCCCATAGTTCAATGGAGTCAAATGCCTTCTCGTAATCCTCGATGGCAAGGTGTAGTGGGATATTATAGTCTGCGTTTTTTTCAATAAGGGATCGCAGTGCCTGTAGATAGTCTGATGTACCAAATCTTCTTCTGAATCCCGCCTGTTCTGGAGGCTGATAGAAGTCGAGTTTAGTTGCCAATCGATTCTCAATTATTTTTGTCAGCAGCATGTCTATGCGAGATAGCAGGCTAATAGGGCGATAATTCTCTATTTTACTAATGTCTCATATCTTAGGTAGTATAATTACGTTGGCGTTCTGCCAAGAGAGTGCCCTCAACTAGACATTTATTAAACAGAATACTTATAATCCCTAGCATATTTTTGCCCCCGCTACTTAACATCTCGCTGGTAATTCTGTCTTCGCCAGGCGCTCTTCTCTTTTTCGTGTATTTTAATGCTGCGTTTATTTCTTCTGTACTAATATCGGGAATTCGGAGTTTACGTTCATTATTGTTACCGACTCAGTGTTAGGATTTGGCATGGTTGCACTATAGAGTTTGGTATAATATTGCTCTATGACTTTTTGATATCCTGTTGGTTCTTTATGGCTCGCAGTACAGAGGCGACGGAAGAAATCCTAAAATTACTTACAACTTAAAATCCGTCATTTCCTTCTTGACCTGAGTTCCTGTACTTTCCAATCCTCTCCGCTTAGCATCCACCCACACTCACACCTCAGATATGCTTATTCTTTCATACATGTTTCCTTCATTGTTCCTACGTCCGCTCTTTGCTTTACTCCTACATCTTTTACACAATGCACCTGTCTCTCTTCCCCAATTTCTACAGTATTTCCTTAAACTTCACTACAATCCCACCTCATTCTCATACGATTATTTTCCTGCATGAAAACCATCAAAGACGTCAATAATTTTAGTCCTAGAACACTCTTCAGGAATCAACCTTACATCCTACTTTCGCAATCCTCACACTGTCCACTCGATACAACAATATAGGCTTCACACACGTATCCCAGAACTTACATGCTATAACTTACATGCTATACCTAGATTATTATCATTTTATCTGCGCTGTCATCCAAGCGTCTGCTTGCATCCACTTCAAATGCTTCCAAATAAAACCTACATCTGCAGTCAATCCAATAACCTAAATATTTAAAACAATCCACTCTCTCAATCATTGTGTCTTTCGCTCCAGCCATCCTACCATTATTTCTAAACAAAATAATTTGTATTGGTTTTGTGTACATTGGGAATGCCAATAAAATCATGCCGATCCCTGATCTAGTGTAAACCATGCTACTTAAAATTATGTAGATTTTTCAAATAACTCCTAAACGGTTTTCATAAAACATCATTTATGATAATAAATTGAAACAGTTAAAATCCAGTTTAGAATTCATAGATGATCATTAATTAAAACAAATTATATGTAACATATTGATGCTGGATGGAAATTATAAATCCATGCAGATATATACATCATTAAAATATTAATTGGATACGCTCGTCATATTTAGAATATATAATTTCATTCAATATTTCAAATGCGTATGAAATCCTAATTACAAAATTTGTTCATTCTATATATGCGTTGAATATTCTAATTAATTAAATTAGCTACTTCGCGTAGCTCGTTAATAAATGATTATTTGATGAAGTTAGATAATATGCGGTTTGGCTATTAGCGTTATGGAAATCCGGTGGCGTGAATATTAAATGGCTCTTATAAGAGTAACTTTTTTAAATTGACAGCACAACTTCTTAACGTGGAATATAAATAGCAGTTGCAAACAAGAATTTTAAAACTGTCGGAAATTTTAAAGGTTTTATTGGTAATGCCAACGGATAGGCCCACCAGTAATTTAATGCAGCTAAATTGGTTGCTATTAACAATTATCGCGTAATTGACACACTATTGCTGTCAGCGCCGGGTTTGTTTAAATTTAATTAAACCGAATTAGTATTGATGGGTTGATAATTCTATTTAATTGAATGAAATTTTGGGAATATCATATAAGAAGTATGTTCTTAATTAGTTTCATTTAATATCCGTGCATGTATATATAATTATACATTACTGGGTGTATATAAGCTCAGAGGAGTGTAATGGCTCGATGTGTACTTTAACTTCACAGAAAACCTCTGAATACTGTGAAAGGTAATTCGCCCCGATGAGGGTTTGAACTCATGCTCTCCGTTGGTCAGTACGAGACGCCTCTAATCACTAGTTCATTGCGTTGGGTTATAAGGTTATAAATTAACATTATATATATATATATATATATATATATATATATATATATATATATATATATTCCTTTATTATTATAATCATTACGCGATTGTTATTCGAATATTACTGTAGAATAATATGCATGATTATAAATTCAATATGCTATTCTGTACAAGTCTTTCTTTACTATTCTCTTAGATTGCATTATTCTAATGAGTAATGCCTGAAAAGAATTAATTAATATTGAATCGTGAACAATTTGCTGCACGTTGTTATATTTTCCAGCACTATATTAAGCAACCATTAAGAAAAACTATGAAGTGCGGAAGCTCAATTTCCATATCGTGAAATAATAAGATTATAATTTCCAAGGGATGTCCTGGCATTTTCCTCTCTCTGGAAACGTTCCGCGGTTCACTTTTTGCGCCAAAGCGCTATTTTAAAAACGCATTTCGCGACCCCGGCAAGGCATTTTCTTATGTAAATAAATCGCATTTATCCAGGCCGACTACGTGGCGGTTATTAGGAGTGCAAAAATACGAGTGCAGAAGATGAAATAACTGCGTCCACCAATCGTTGTTGTGGAATTCGGAATGTTGTTTTAATATGCCTGCACTTTTCAGCTAATGCATATATAAATTCAAATTTTACGAGCCTGAGATTAGCATAGTTTTTATGATATGCGAGCGAGGGCATTTTTAATCAAGTTCCGGATTAAATTAAACCGCCGGGTTGTCGTTCAAGTTTCATATGAATTTGAGTTTTTTATTTAGTCTTATTATTTCCATATTGGCTGCAATTTTCTATCGCATCATGTTATTAATTATAAAATATATTATAAAACGACCCTTGGTTAACTTTAAGGAAATTGAGTTTAGTTGAGTATGCAGGTGTAAGAATATAATATCAAGGAATTTGGTTCATTCGAGACAAATATAGAAAATTAAGTGAGACAAAATTTCCGATTGATCGTTTTAAACAAGTAATTAGCAAAAAAAGGATGTTGTTTTTTAATTTAAATAGAAATAGCATGTGATAATAATTTTGCATATGGATATTATCTCATATAACTCCCTCTTAATTCGTCGTTGGTGGAAATCGGCCGTGGGAATCCAACTACCAACGATTTTTCTCGAAAGACTAAATGAAAATTTTGTGCCTAATTTCCTAAACAGCTTTTTTTGATGGAAATATCAAAAAATTCCCAACATTTTTATTTATTTTTTCGAGTAAAACAACTCCGTAACTCAGCCGTTAGGCTTTTCCGCCCGTCAAGGGAGAAGCTCAGAGAAGTATAAACACACGGTATTTACCTTAACTTCACGGAAAACCTCTGAAAGACTGAATTGTGATTCGAGAAATTTCGATGGGGTTCGAAGTCAAGCTCCCCAATGCTCAATACTAGAAGGGCGATGCCTGACCACTCAGCTACTATTACAATTATAATATTGTAGTTCTGCAACAATATTCATTTAAGGCGAATCTTCGAAAATCTCGTTCGAGGATTCGATCTGAAAATCTATTCGAAAAACGCGTTGTGAGACTAACGGAACTGCTGCTACTTCTTTTGCGGATTGTATAAACCGTGGCCCCAGGAAAAACTGGAGGGGTGCGCACCGAGAAATAAATTTATTTCAAAATAATGAAGCATTTTGTGATAATTGCGCGGATGTCTATAAACTGTACTACTGTACTTAAGCATTATCAGATTGTATTTATCAAAACTTGAAATATGAAACTGCAATCTCCTAGAGGAATTTCTGTTGAATTTTGATTACAAATCGGAGTAAATATATACTTTTCTGATGCAAATATTGACTACTGCATATTTTTTACAACTATTTCGAGACCAAAAATAACTTTTTCGTCCTAAGAAAGTATCAAATCATTCTTAGATTGGAGAAATATTCAAACATATTTTCGGAAAATTATAAAATGTTGACTAGAAAAGACCGCGCGATTAGGTCAACATTGAACCGTATTTCATTTTCCGAGATTCGTCTTAAGGGTTAAATGATTTATTGAAAAAAGAGATTTTCACTGCCCTTGCCGTATCACCCAATAATCAATATTTCGCGACAGGGCGAGAATAGAAAGCTTGAAAGCAATCAACTAACTATTTTTTTAATTTTCTGCCATTTTAAGTGACTCTAAACTAAAATCACGTTTTACAAAAATTTAATAATCATATTTATAAATCATATGTATTAATTATGTTTGTAAATCATATTTATTAATCATGTTTATAAATCATATTTATTAATCATGTTTATAAATCATATTTATTAATCATGTTTATAAATCATATTTATTAATCATGTTTATAAATCATATTTATTAATCATGTTTATAAATCATATTTATTAATCATGTTTATAAATCATATTGAATAGTGAACATCTATTTGTAATGTCAATACTTCAAGCTGAGGTATCCAAATCCTTCCCACCGTTGATATTACGTAACAAATAGTAACTAACATTGGTACAATCCTGGCTTAAAATCTTTTCACTCCGAGTGAGATTAAATCGCGTAACAAGTCCTTTGGCAAGACGTACAATAACAATGGACTTATAATAATACTACTAAAACCATGAAACATATCCTCTATGCAGATAATACCGTCTACACGCTTTTTATTAGGACACATATATACGTACTTTAAAATCCGTGTAGAGATAGCACGAACTCCTTATAATATAACATTTTACTGGTAAAAATTCCACGACGTGAGAAGGGGTTAAATCCATGGCAATTTTTCGATGCAGACACGACCTGCAAACTTATGCTCGATTTAATCCCGCAATGATTGATGATGACAGATGAGAAAATCCAATCAACGTATCAATAACAAGGACCTTTATTTTCACAAAATCTTTAGGTTGTTTAATGTTTTACACTGTGTGCATGACATAAAGGCACCTTACACGGTCAATAATACTGTCAATCCTAGAACCGTCAGTATTTGCTTGAATCCTCCTTCAATATGTATCAAGTAATCAATTATCCGAATAACTATCACTATTCTCTACATTCCATCATTACTATACCTTACACGGTATGTAATACTGACAATATTTTAGAATAATGAACATTTTAAACATGTTATCGTACAGTAATACTGTCATTATTCTAAAATATTGACAGTATTATTGATCGTGTAAGGTGCCTTATACGTGTTAATTAAAATTATCTAAATACTGTTGTCAATACAAATATTCTGTGTGCACATTACTTTATGTATGCATAACATATTAATTAAAAGAATTCGATTTAAAACAACAAACACTGTAGCTCTTGAATTTTCAAATTAAATTTGCAGGTATTATTAATTTTAAATTCTGCTTTATATCTTTTTATAAAATATATCTATATTATTAATCAAAATGTACTTTTCACATTCGAATGTTTATTTTTTTAAACATTCGAATGTGAAAAGTACATTTTGATTAAAAATATAGATATATTTTATAAAAAAAAGATATAAAGCAGAATTTAAAATTAATAATACCTGCAGATTTAATTTGAAAATTGAAGAGCATTGAAAATGGACTTAATTAAAGTGATATTTGTGAGACACAATTTTTTATTATAATAAAACTAAAATTGACACTGAATTGGTAATTTAAAATTAAAAATCGTCGTGTCCCAAAAATTTTTGCAAGAAATGTTTTATCGAATTTATTCCATACTTTAGGGATACCCTGTTTATATGCGATAGGTTTTGAAAAGACTGTGTTCATCATGATAAAATGATAGAAAACTTAAAGCCACATCAGTCGATGGAAAAGATACGTATAATCACCAATCTATATTGGCAACAGACATTAGCAGTAAGAGTAAATCAACAATTATCGAAGGATATCGAGATTAGAAGAGTTGTGCATTATGGATGTATGCCAATTTTTAGTCTTTCCTCAAACTTCACTACCATCCCACCTCATTCCCATACGATTATTTTCCTGCAGGATGACCATCAAAGGCGTCAATAATTTTAGTCCTACCATTAACTAGAGTAGAAAACTTCACATATGTGGGATATCCAAAAATATTAACGCAAACAAAGAAGTAAAGGATAATAAAAGGAAATAGAGGTTACTATGCAAATAGAAAATTATTAACCACCAAACTATTAAGTCACAAGTCGAAGTCGAAGATATACAGGAGCCTTATACGGCCAGTAGTTAGTTACGTATAGTTGTGAGACATGGACACTATTCAAGATAAACGGAGAAGAATTAAAGAGATTAATACAAAAATTATTAGACACCGACACTATTCAAAAAAACGGAGAAGAATTAAAGAGATTGGCGCAAAAAAAATATTACGAAAAATTTATGGCCCAATAAGAGATATAAATGGAACATACAGAATAAAAATGAATTTCGAACTAGAGGCTTTGATAAACAGCAGTAATATAGCGAAATACAAAAATTATTAGACACGGACACTATTAAAAAAAAACGGAGAAGAATTAAGAGATTTGCGCAAAAAAAATATTACGAAAAATGTATGGCCCAATAAGAGATATAAACGGAACATACAGAATAAGAGTGAATTTCGAACTAGAGGCTTTGATAAACAACAGTAACATAGTGACATACAAAAATTATTAGACACGGACACTATTCAAGAAAAACAGAGAAGAATTAAAGAGATTTGCGCAAAAAAATATTACGAAAAATGTATGGCCAAATAAGAGATATAAATGGAACATACAGAATAAAAATGAATTTCGAACTAGAGGCTTTGATAAACAACAGTAACATAGTGAAATACAAAAATTATTAGACACGGACACTATTCAAGAAAAACAGAGAAGAATTAAAGAGATTTGCGCAAAAAAATATTACGAAAAATGTATGGCCCAATAAGAGATATAAACGCATCATACAGAATAAGAATTAATTTCGAACTAGAGGCTTTGATAAACAACAGTAACATGGTGAATTATAAAAATTATTAGACACGGACACTATTCAAGAAAAACGGAGAAGAATTAAAGAGATTTGCGCAAAAAAAAAAATATTACGAAAAATGTATGGCCGAATAAGAGATATAAACGGAACATACAGAATAAGAATGAATTTCGAACTAGACGCTTTGATAAACAACAATAACAAAAATTATGGGGTTGCAAGAAAAATTCGTTCCGAGTACAAAAACTAAGGAAAGAGGGAAGTAAAACAGAACTAGGCCATGTAAATAAAATCAATGTAATAAAATTTAAAACAAAAAATGTAAACAAAACAATCCATTTACAGACAGACAGAAACTAGAAAAAACGAAAAAGGCGCAATAGGTAAACAAATTACAAAAAAGAGAAAAAAAATGGAAAATAGCAACCTGGAACACAAGGAGTATACACGGAAAAGAGGAAGAACTGGAAAAAGAGTTCGAAAGAATGGAAGTAGATATATTGGCAATAACGGAGACAAAAAGAAAAGGGAATCCAATATACACAACCAATAACAAACATAAAATAATATATAGCGGAGTATACAAGGATAAAAGAGCAGCCGAAGGTGTGGGATGCATTATATACACAGACATCAAACACCAAATAGAAACATGGCAAGAAACATCACCAAGGATACTAACCGTAACACTTAAAGAAACTAAAGATAAGGAGTGTATACGGAAAAGAGGATAAACTAGAAAAAGAGTTCGAAACAATGAAAGTAGACATATTGGCAATAACGGACACAAAAAGAAAAGGGAAAGGAATATACACAACCAATAACAAAGATAAACTAATATATAGCGGGACGAGTGACCAACCTTAAAGGGAGGTTTCACAATGGGCCCATTTTGAGGCCTAAGTGTCTGTAGCTATGCTACCCTCCAGCCAACTATCCAGTACTATCCAGAATATATAGCGGAGTATACAAGGATAAAAGGGACTCCGAAGGTGTGGGATGCATTATACACAGAGACATCGAACACCAAATAGAAACATGGCAAGAAATATCGCCAAGGAGACTAACCGTAACACTAAAAGAAACTAACAGAACCAGAACAATAATTATAGTATATGGGCCAAATGAAGATGATGCAGTGATCAACAAAGAAGCATTTTGGGAGAAACTCAGCGAAACAGCCGAAACAGCCAAAGGAGAAGCTTTCGTTGCGGGTGACTTCAACAGCAGAATTGGTAAGGAAGTAAAAGATAACGACTTGACGAGAGGAAGATATGGCGAAGACGTACTAAACGAAAATGGAAAGAAAATGCTAGATTACTGTAGAATGAACAATTTAGTAATAACGAACACGCTATTCAAATAAAAGGACATACACAAATACACAAGGGAAATAGTAAGCAAGAACGAAAAATCTATATTAGATTACGTTTTAATAGAATAAGGAAAAAGGAGCAAAATAATAGATACAAGGGTAAAGAGATGCTACGAAATTGGAAGTGACCACTAGTTGTGACGACAATTAAGGAAGACTACCAAGACAGTGACAGAAGGATATAGCGACCAAATATAGCAATAAACTACAACAAGATAAGATCATACTAACTTAGAAAAAAAGAAACAGCAATTACAGTATATGGAGAAAATGGAGACGAAGATAGAAGTAACCAACGATAGAGAATAAGTAGAGGAAATGTGGAATATCCTAAAGAAAAATATGCTTGAGACAGCAAAAGAGACATGTGGTACGAAGAAAAGCACATACAAGAAACAACAGATAGCCTGGTGGTCAGAGGACATACGAGAGAAAACATAAGAAAAGAAAAAAGCATGGCAAAGATACCTAAACGACAAAAATAGCGAAAACTACAAAAAATACAGAGACAAGAGAAAAATAGTAAAAAACGAGGCTAGAATAGCAAAAACCAGGGAATGGAAAAAGTTCGGAGAGACAATGGAAAAAAACGCAAGGGAAACCAAAAGCTACTTTATAAAACCCTAAATGATTGCAGGAAAAAAAAGGATAAGAAATGAGATACATTGAAGACAAACAAGGAAGAATGCTGAAGGAAAATGAAGAAATATTAGAAAGATGGAAAAAATATTTTGAAGAATTACTAATCCCAAATAACGACAAAGAACAGAAGATAAGAATTAGAGACAAGAACAACACGGAAACAGATACAGAGAGTATCAAGGAACAAGAACTACAAGAAATAATAAAGGAATTAAAAAAAGGAAAAGCACCAGGACAAGACCAGATTACACCTGAAATGATCAAGCACCTGGGCCCGGTAGGTAAAGAAAAACTACGGAATCTTCTGAACAACATATGAAGCACAAATATCGTACCAAAAGACTGGCAAACAGCACTAATCGAACCGATACACAAGAAAGAGGATAAGACGAAATGCCCAAATAATAGAAGCATAACGCTAATAAATATAGGGATGAAAATATTAGAAAAGACAATAAACAAGAGATTAATAGCAAGAATAGAACAAACACTAGAAGAATCGCAATGCGGTTTTAGGAAAGGAAGATCCACACAGGACAACATTTTCACAATAAAACAAATCACAGAAAAAAGAACTACAAATAATAAAAACACATATTTGGGATTCATAGACCTAGAAAAAGCATTCGACATTATTCCAAAAGATAAATTATGGAAAATCCTTGAAGAGAGAGGTATAGAAAGAAAGACAGTCGAAGTAATACAAAACATATATAACAGCAACACCCATGCAATAATACACAAGGGACAAACATCAAGAACATTTAAGACAACCATTGGACTAAGACAAGGAGTCTTGCTCAGTCCTACGTTATTTATCATATACATGGATGAAATAATGAAGAGCATGAAACCAGAAATCAAAAAAGCAAATATAGGTTACAAAAACATGCAAGTGGTAAAAATATCGGAAGGAGCATTCGTTGATGATGTCATAGTGATGACATGAAAATGAAGCTAATCTACAGCATAACCTGAGTGTATGGAATAGGCATATAGAAAAGTATAATACGAAAATGAATTATAACAAAACAAAAGTGATGGTAATAGGAAACCGGAAAGAACAAATAAATATAAAGATAGAAAAACACAAAATAAAGCAAGTAGAACAATTCAAACACCTAGGAGTAGCACTGACAGAAAACGGAAAAATGGAAGGTGAACTTAGTAACAGAATAAACTACACAGTTGAAACATACCACGCATTGAGCAATATACTGATTAACAAAAAAGAGGTCAGCAGAAGGACAAAAATAAATATTTACAAAAGCATTTATAGACCTATACTGACATATGGGAGTGAGACATGGAAACTAACGAAGAGGGACAAAAGTAGAATACAAGCAATGAAAATGAAATATCTCAGAGGAGTAAAACAAGTAATGAGAAGAGGCAGAATAAGAAATGATGACATCAGAGAAGAATTGGGAATTGAAGCTATAGAAAAGTATATAGAAAAGAAACAACTAAACTGGTGGGGACATTTAATTAGAATGGACAAAAAGCATTAGACAAAACAGGTATAGGAAGCACGAACTGGAAATAAAAGAAGAAGAGGTAGACCAAGAAAGGAGTGGGACAACAGAATAGAAGAAATAATAATGAGGAAAGGAAAGGCAGTCAAACAAGCAAGAAAACTGACGAAGAACAGAAAAGAGTGGAAAGAATTTACAAATGTATAAACAACAACAATAATTGTAAAGTATAATGTAATAGCCTACACAGAAAGGTAAAAGACAAATAGATATTACTGGATTATTTGTTTCTTGTTTTAATCAGAGAAAATATTGAATTGTATATCAGATACAATGTGTCTCCTCCTGCATAATATAATTATTTCTCGGGAATGGTTAAATTGATTTGAAATGCCATTTAGCAAACGAATTGAATTAATTAATATAAATGCTTTTTCCCGGCTCTTGTTTGAATTTGTAAACTACAGCTAAAACTTTCTGTCGTGGAAATATGTCCGCTGTTAACAATCAACTTGATTAAATTTTAAAATAATTGCATTAAGTAATTATCTCGACGCGTAATTCACACAATTCTTCCGGGAGAGAAGTTTTTTATTTTATTTTCGCAGATCCGGGGCCATATTAATTTCATTAGTAATTCTCTATAGATTTTTTTTGTCTCCGTTGGTTTTAGCACAACAAAAATATATCCAACTGAAACTTGTGCTGTGTGTTAAAGTTACTTATGCGATCAATAATACTGTCGTTCCTAATATTGTCAGTATTTGCTTCAATCCACCTTCAATATTTATCAACCTTATATGGTAATTTTAAAAAAAGACCTTTATTTGGCATACCGCTCAAGAAATACACACATTCCCCAATACACAATGCGCATACAGCTAGAGCAAGAAAGAAAAAATACATAAAAATAAAAATTAAAAGTAACAATCCGCACAAATACAATATGGTAATTACATATTGCCAGTTATTTCTTTAATATCGTCCAATACTTCGACCATCAGCTAGTGCAGTATTAATTATATATTCATATGGATAATCGAAAAAAAAACGTGCTTTACTATAATTCTGGCATTTGCTGGATTACAAATTATCCGGATTATCGTCAGTATTCTGTTCAATCCATCGATGGTTTGACATAGCTCATACAGCATACACGCTCAGTAATACTGTCAATATTTTAGAATACTGACAATATTATTGACTGTGTAAGGTGCCTTTTATACAAATATATATTTTAAAATCGTCCTTACCCCTCCTGCCCCTATTCCTAAACAACATCCATTTGGTCTTTTCCACATTCACCACTAGCCCCCTCTTATCCAGGAATCTACCCATTCTATCCAACATATCTTGCATCTCTTCCACTCTCTTGGCCACCAGCACCACGTCATCTGCATACGCCAACATCCACACTTTGGATCTACCCACCACGACCCCTCCTGCCTGTCCTCTCCTCAGCACCTCTTCCAACTCGCACGTGTACAGATTAAACAGGAGGGGGCTCAGCGGGCACCCCTGACGTACTCCCACATTCACCCTAAATTTCTCAGATATTTCTCCACTCACTCTTGCTTTCGCCCATGACTCTTTATACACCCTTCTCACCCACTCCACTCCTTCCTCTTCCATACCCAATCTATCCATACATTCCACCAGTTTCCCCCTAGGAGTCATACGCAGCTTTTAAATCCATAAACACCGCATACACTCTCCCTTTGTATTCCAGCGCTTCCTCCACCATTCTCGCCAGCGTGAAAATCTGCTTCCTCGTCCCTCTTCCCCTTCTGAACCCACCCTGGCATTCCGGCAGCAGCCCTTTTTGTTCCACTTCTCTATCCATTCTATTTTTCACCATAGTCATCATCAATTTATAACCGGCAATCATAATGGTGATCCCCCTATCGTTTTTTACTCTTACACCTCATCCATACCTCCCGTACCAGTCTTTCCTCGCCCAAATCCTGCAATCTTTCCTCAAACTTCACAACCCTCACACACGACTCGCACTACATACTCATACGATTTGTCTCCTGCAACAGCACTGCCCTCGGTGTCGACCTTTCGAGCTCTAGCAGATTCTTCAGAAACCAACCTTGCTCCCTTTCTATTACCTCCCATTCACGCAATCCCCACACTTCCACTCGATACAACAATATAGGTTTTACACACGCATCCCATATCTTGCACGCCATTACTAGGTTACCACCCCACAAACTCTCCATTTTCTGCACGCAATCTCCCAAGCCATTCTTGCTTTCGCCTGCATACACTCCACATGCATCCTAAGCCCTCCTGCACAGTCAAACCAAAAGCCCAAATATTTAAAGCCATTTACTCTCTCAATCAGCCTTTCCTTCCATTTCAGCCCTTCGTCCTTACCCCTCCTACCCCTATTTCTAAACAACATCCATTTGGTCTTTTCCACATTCACTACTAGCCCCCTCTTATCCAGGTATCTACCCATTCTATCCAACATCTCTTGCATCTCTTCCACTCTCTTGGCCACCAGCACCACGTCATCTGCATACGCCAACATCCACACTTTGGATCTACCCACCACGACCCCTCCTGCCTGTCCTCTCCTCAGCACCTCTTCCAACTCGCTCGTGTACAGATTAAACAGGAGGGGGCTCAGCGGGCACCCCTGCCGTACTCCCACATTCACCCTAAATTTCTCAGATATTTCTCCATTCACTCTTACTTTCGCCCATGACTCTTTATACACCGTTCTCACCCACTCCACTCCTTCCTCTTCCATATCCAATCTATCCATACATTCCACCAGTTTCCCCCTAGGAACTGAGTCATACGCAGCTTTTAAATCCATAAACACCGCATACACTCTCCCTTTGCATTCCAGCGCTTCCTCCACCATTCTCGCCAGCGTGAAAATCTGCTTCCTCGTCCCTCTTCCCCTTCTGAATCCACCCTGGCATTCCGGCAGCAGCCCTTTTTGTTCCACTTCTCTATCCATTCTATTTTTACCATAATCATCATCAATTTATAACCGGCACTCATAATGGTGATCCCCCTATAGTTTTTTACGCCCGAGGCCTCTCCTTTGTGCACCGGGACCACCACCCCCACACGCCACTTTTCCGGCACTTCCTCCTCTCCACTCCACACCTTGTTAATACTCTGCCGCACCTTCTCCCTTCCTTCCTCCGGTAACTTTTTGAAAGCCTCTGCCTTCAGCCCATCTTCTCCCGCTGCCTTTCCTAGTTTCAACTGTGCCAGGGCCACTTCCACTTCTTTCCGCGAAAACGCCTCCCTTCGTACCACCCGTCTCGCACTCGAACTGCCCAGCTCCACCTCAGACCCCGAAATCTGTTTACAACTCCTCTCCCACTCTGCTAGCTCTATGTTCACTTTACCCTGATTCGCCCTTCCCTTTAAGATCTCCCACATCCGTTTCTCCACCACACACTCCCTCAACCTCTTTTCAACAACAGAACTGGATAAACTTATTTTTTTGTTATATAATATATATATATATATATATATATATATATATATATATATTATAATATAAAATATAAAATTATTTGCATAAATAGCAATACACGAGTATGACTTTACTGGGTTTACTTATGTGTACCGATTAATTTGCTAGTTTATATTTCACAGAAGCTTATTTATGGCATGTAATAAGTTGGCTGCAGCACGTATACCTAATATTATAAAATATCGTAAGACTACTTCTTCATACAGCGGTGCAATAGTTAACTCGTAATTAATTTCGTATGTGGAAAACTTGGTGAGTTATTTATATGAAGTTCGTCGACTAATTATAACACATTAAGCTCGCTTGTTTTATGTTTAAAATTATACATGGAAAGAGGATGCCTGTTCATTGTCTACATCCTCGCCGGCTTTTAGTTGCACTATTCGAAATGTTACATGCATTATTCTACATAAACTTTTTTGTTGTTGTATAAATAACATAAAAAGTATGTTATATTAAATTATAATTTACATTTCTCTTTTAAATCTAATTATACTAGCTCTTGAAAAGACAACCATATTTAAACAGTCTTTCTGCAGGCAAAGAGTTTTAGAAGTTTAATATATTATACTCTCTATGTATAAAAGCAAAATTAATGTTTTGATTCCGACAAACCTGCTATTTATGATTTTTTCGTTCCTATGCCCATTATCATTATTGTTTGCCATTCCATATATTCCACATTGTCTCTATATTACTATAGTAGATTATATATCAGAATACCAAACAGATTCATAAAAGGAAAAAGATCAAAATGGAAACATTATGGAATTTGTTATTTGCTTATATCCTAAAGCAAATAACAAATATAAAAAAGGACCTTTAATGGCATTTTCCTCACAATAAAACTCTTCAATATCTTCAACCACACAAAAATACATAAAAATAAAAATACAATTAGAAATAAATGCAACACTCCGCGAAAATTACAAATTAACATCAAACACACAACAAGAACAAATATAGATTGTTTGCTTATATCCTATTTTCCATATTTGCTTATGTTCTTTTTTATATTTGTTGTTTCCTTTAGGATATAAGTAAACAACAAATTCCAAAATTTTTCCATTTTGATCTTGACCGTCCTCTTATTTTTTAATCTCATTTTGATCTTGACCGTCCTCTTATTTTTTAATCTGTTTGGTATTCTGGTATATAATCTACGAAAAATTAAAATCATTTAAAAATATGCACGAATTAGCTATACTTGGTATGATAAATTATAAATTAATAAAATGAAATTAAGCACGATCTCACATCCCCGAACATGCGATTTAGCTAATTTTAAATTACTTTCTAAAAATTAAACTAATAAAACGGTGGTTATATTTATGTATGTACTCATGAATCTGCATAACGACCGCGTATTCCCGGTGAGCAAAATTAAACACATCCATTTATCACATAAGTACTCAAACAGATAGCGAGTATAAATCTGGTTTATACACATAAACCCTCAAATTCATAAAACAAAAGTGTGATAAAAAGAAGGTGGTAGTCTAATTTCTGACTCCATGCATATTTAAAGCTCGTTATATTATCTCAAAGGGGATAGTTCGGCAACGGCGATTGGAGGGGCGAGAAATATTTTCCCTTTTAAGTCGCTATTTTGCTTTGTTGAACGGACGTGGGTAGTGCTACTACTGTTTTTATCGATTCGCCTGAGGAGTGGTGCTTGATGCGGATATTCATATTACATGTGCCTGCGTAAAAAGAAGCGTGGTGTACTAAAATAAACTTGCAGCTTACAAATCGCGTATCACGTCTGTGTTAAATAATTCTGAACTTGTTAAGTTGTCAGTCGCTCTTTTTTAAACAATAACCCTGTTATTGATTACATGTCGTTGTTTTTATTTGTGTATCGTAAAAAGCTTTCATTTAACGTTGGAATTATCAATACCGCTTTGAACATAACATTGTATAGGATCAAACGTGTCGGGATTCATATATTTTACTATAAAATAAAATAATAAAACTGGGAAATATCACTGTAATGTATATACAAGTTCACTTGTTTCTAGAGTAATTAAATATTGATTTAATATATTGTGTATATAACATACTGCGTGTTTTTGTATTCAGTGAACAGTTAATTATAAATGTACCTGCTGTATCCGTTCCAGTTTATTGTGGATATATGTGTGGTACATTGCACCGGCATAATTTATATTTCTCCAATGTATACTCACTTTTATAAAAAAAGCAACACACAAAGTTGTTAAATTTTAATAAAATTTTCACAAAATGCTTATTGTGATGAAATAAACAAATAATTAATATTTAAAATCAAAAGAACACACATAAAACGTGTTTTCAATAATTAGTTGCTCCACTGCGATTTGCTATGCACTTATTTAAATGACGGGGCATAGTAATTATTTTTAACTGCTGTATATCATTCCAAGCTTCCTCAATCCACAGCCGAAGATGCTACAAGTCGTTTGGTAGCTGTAGTAAATCAGTTAGCCTTCTAGAGATCATACGATCATAACATGCTCAATGGGTGAATAATCTGGCGACCGAGCACGCTATTGGAAAACAACAATGTTCGCTTTTTGCAAACATCGTGTATGTAAACCTTTGCGTGTGAGGGCGTACGATATCTAGTTGGAAAACATTATTTTCTAACACCCGAAAATTTAAAGTGCAACAAGCTCCAGCAAATTCGTTGCATCTATGTTGCCATCGATTGAGACCAAATGTGATCTGCTACCATAACATGCACCTCATATCATCACGTCTTGTATGAGGGCCGTGTGGTGAAACCGTCATGGGCCCACAAACAAAATTGTGTTTAATACAATTTGATGCCATTTTTGAAATAAATTTGCTCTTTCGTTGATCCATTCTGCGGAATACGGTCCATAAGATTTTATCCGGCGATAAACAAAGTAACTTTCTGCATCCTGCACCGTCCATCCATTCTATTAGAATTGACCGAGTTGTTGAAAATCTTTCTCTTGTGGCCACAAGTCTTAAACGGTTTTCTTCATGATCTGTAGTCACCTGAGGACATCCAAATCCAGGGCGGCGTTGTTGAAACCATCTGGACCAACATCTTACCACATCACGACACTGCCAGCAATATCTCTTAACGAAGATCCGGTCTCTCTCATATGCTATTGGTTTGAGAGAGACCGAACCTTCGTTAAGAGTTATTGCTGGCAGGGTCAATCGTGATGTGGTAAGATGTTGGTCCAGATGGTTTCAACAACGGCCATGTTCAAAATCATTTAGTAAAGCCTTGGTTTCCTAGGAAGCGGTGTCGACAAAAGCGGTCGTATTTCACATCATTTTCACGTCACACATTTCTTTTACTTATATTTAAATAAATCTGATAATCCAGAGAGCGGTATACTTTGAAGTAGTATTGAGAAAATGTCAGGAATTACACTAGAATCTGGTCAATTTTTAAATTACATGTACTTAAAGCGTATCTTCTAATGTTTAAATGACGTCAAAAACGGCCGTATTTATCGACACCGCTTGCTAGGAAACCAGGACTTTACCGATAATTTGCACATTGGTCCGTCGGGCTGGTAGCTATGTAGATAGTTGATTTTTGTTTATAAATCTTTACGCTGCTTATAATAAATAATTTTAAGTTATATCTATTTCTATTTTATAGTAGACTATCCGTTATTCTATTCCCGAATTAGATATCAGCAGCTTTAGACAGTTAACGAACCGTATAGGCATATGAATTATACACTATTAGAAATTATTGATGATACTAATATGTTTGATCATATTATTTAACCATTAATTATAATTAATGACGAATATAAGCATATTAAATTTATAGACTAGTGCATATAAACTTTGTGTACTGTACGAGGAATCCGGAAATGCTGTGTTGGCTAGATAGTGTATTCACATCATTTACTTCAAAAGAGCCTTGTATAATAAGACCGAGAGAAATTCAATATATTTCATATGGCCTCACATATGTGAAATACATAAAATTAAATTATAAATACCAGCGTTATGGGCCATTACCAATAAGCGCGGTAGTGGTAAGGTAGGGGTTAGCAATATTTTGCATGGCTATAAATATTCAGACGTTCAGAACATACCCATGTTCTGAACGTCTTATGCCTGCCATAATTATCGCATAGCATTACTACATGCTATGCGATAATTATGGCAGGGATAATAAATAACCCATGTTCTGTCATAGTTTTACTGCGCTGCTGTAATGACCGCATTTTTATACATGTGTGCAATTTCGCTTACCCCTACCACGCTTATTGTGAGTGGACCATTACGTTGGTTATAATTTTATTTCTACTCATAATTAGTAATATTAACTAATTCTAGTGAAATATAAATAACGTTTCAGTGTAGTTACTACCGGGTGATTTCACTCCTCTGAGCGTGTCCCATTATCAGTGGAAAAGCCCTAGCTGATGGTGATAGCTGTAGTGTTTTTTTTGTAAATAACCAAACTACTAAAACTCCTACAAGATTACATTATGAATAATAAGAATATCTTTGCGAGGGGAATGCAGATATTGTTGTTGTTGAATTCAGTATTAAATACCTTCCTCTATGCCAAATCTCATTATCGGATGTTTCATTATTTTCCCTATATTTCACATAATGGTCACATCTATATCGGGCTTTAAATATTTTCTATCTGGAGTATGGCGAGCACTAGTATAGTGGCTTTCATATTCTGGAAAACTTTAAATATCTTCATTTATAACCAACCTTTCTTTTGTCATGTGAAAGGGGATCTTCGAAAGACACCCATGCCTTCGGACCAGGCATGGGTAGTCTCGGATTCACCCCGCGATCTGTCCGGCGCGCCTACCGGCTAAAACTCATGGTCTGTCGCTAGAATCTTGTTCCCCACTAGGCATACTAAACGTCCTAGTACCGCCTCACGTCAGTCATTCTTGTCTCCTGCCCGACCTAGTCTGTCTTACTTTGTCATGTCTACAGATCTTGTTAGTATTTCTGCCTTATTACATGCTCTGCAAACCTGGCAACGGCCCTTCAGTACTCGTTCTCCTCATAAGCGAGCCCAACTGTCTCAGCGATCTGTCCGGCGCGCCTACCAGCTAGAGCAAAAATCGTGGTCTGTCGCTAGAACCTTGTTCGTCACTAAGCATACTGAACGCCCTAGTACTGCCTCACGTCAGTGGGTTATTCTTGTCTCTTGCTCGGCCTTGTCTGTCTTACTTTGTCATGTCTGCGGATCTTGTTGGTGTTTCTGTCTCATTACATGCTCTGCGAACCTGGCAAAGGCCCTTCAGAACTTGTCTGCCTCATAAGCGGGCCCAACTGTCTCACCGATGTGTCCGGCGCGCCTACCGGCTAGAGCAAAAGTCGTAGTCTGTTGCTAGAACCTTGTTCGCCACTAAACGCCCTAGTACTTACTCACGTCAGTCGGTCATTATTGTTTCTTGCCCGGCCTTGTCTGTCTTACTTTGTTATGTTTGCAGATCTTGTTAGTGTTTCTGCCTCATTACATTCTCTGCTAACCTGGCAACGGACCTTCAGTACTCGTCCGCCTCATGAGCGAGCCCAGCTGTCTCGGCGTCAGTTGGTTTACCCCCAGCTCAAGCCAAAAGCTTCTTGCACTTCTGGTGCAATCGGTGGCAGTTGTAGAGAGTGTGCTCCGGGTCGTCCATCCGGTCGCAGTACCGGCATCTCAGTGTCGTTCTTTTGCCTATGCGATGCAGATTGGAAGACGCTGTGCCCTGATGGCACCTGCGACAGCCAGTAGTCTACTTGCCCGTGTCTCAGATATATGAGCGGCTCCAGCTGGGGGAAAATGTTTAGTCCATTCCCTTTGTTCCTCATATCCCCTCGTCTATGACACACCTGAGCTAGCTAGTAGTTTACTTTCAGCCCGTGTCTCTTGTATATAAACGTCTCCAGCTTGGGTATTGTCCCTCATATACCCTCGTCTTTGCCACTTGCGTAATTGGCCTCTGATGTGGAATTGGTGGGGGGCACCTCTGTCATTAAAATGATGTGTAACGATTGAAAGATCCTGCCGGTGACGCCAATACTGAGGTCCACTTGCCGAGTCGATGCCGCCAATGCTGAGGGGAACCACCGCTGGATACCAACTGGTTAACTCTTGGAACGTCGTCGGAAGGAACTGGAAGCGTCGCTGCCACCACCTCAATGACTGAGGACTAAAACTATTGCTGTGTTGTTGATCTTGTTTGGGTGAAGACTATGTTGTGTGTGGCTTCTTTGTCGCTCTGCGACTGTCGTTGAAGGGTACTCTTGCCACTCTGTCCTCTTCTGTGTCGTCCTAATTACGCTTTCTAATGGGTTAGTAGGTCATTAGGTTTCGTTGTGACTTAACGACCGACTGGCTTATCTGCCCAGACCATCGGGCGTCACTTAAGTACACTCAACACCTCCTTCGCTGGATCTTTTGGAGCAGTGCATTCTTAATGCTTTTATAATATACGACCGCTCTTCCACTAGTAGAGCTGCTGGTATAGACTTCGCCAGCGCTTCTACTGCATCCGTCGATATGGCTTATAGGACCTTCTAGACGAATGCTGTAGATTATAGTAGTTATTCTGTGGGCCCCGGTGCGCAGCGCCCTTCTTAGGTCTGCATGCCTCTTGGTTTTAATAATAATAATAATACTTTATTCCCAACAAACATACAGTTTAAAAACAGGGAAAATCACATGTAGTATAAATCAATATAAATTATCAGTCCAGGCTGGTGCCACGTATAGTAGTTTGGTACATATCACTGTTGCTACGACTCTTCCTTTTGCCTCTGCTGGTCCACCAATGTTCGGCAACAGCTGCGCCAATGTCGCTTCCGTGCGGACTGCTTTCTTGCTTGTTGCAAGTACCTGGGCCGTGTGGCTTTTGTTAGCCTCAAATATAATGCCCAGGTACCTGATTTCCCTTGTGTATTTATGTATTTATGTGTTCTGCCGATCAATAGTATCGTGTTAACTGTTGCTCCTCTGTTATTCAACCTTTTGGTGGACAGTAGCTCTGTATTGTTTGCAGCAACGGCGAGCCCAATGTCATTTCAGTGTACTGCCACGCGCAGCTTTGTCTTTGTATCTTTTAGTGTCGATTCTAGAGACTATGGTTAGTTAAGTCGTCCGCAAAGGCGATCGATGGTACATCCGGTGGTTGTCTCAAACACAGCACATCAGCAAACGCTATGTTCCATAGGAGGGGACCCAGGACGGAGCCATGTTGCACACAGCGTATCTGTTCGTCCACGTATGCCCTTCGTGAACTATTTCCCTGTCACTTAAATATGCCCCTACGATGTTTCGCAGAACCTTGGGTATCCTTATGCGCTTGGGCGCTACTGGTCGTGTATTAAAAGCGTTGGTCACTTCCAGGGTGGCCATTACGCTGTCTGATGTTCTTAAACGGCTCCTTGTTTATCTATCCTGACATCCCGCGGACCGGCAGTCTGCAGTCGGTGGTTGATCGGCTTTTCCTGAAACAAACTGGTTTTCATGAAGCCCTCCAGTTGACTCAAGGGTCTCCACTATTGGGTCTGCGATCCGGCGCTCTACTATTTTGACTGTTAACCAATAAACAGAGGCACTGAAGGAATACTAAACAAGATTCTACGAGAGGTCACACTAGTGATATCTAGGGAAATAACTGACATCGCCAAGAAGTGTCTGGAGGAGGGTCAGTTGGTAGTCTGCTCGCTTGGTGCTTATGCCCAAGCAGGGGAATCCGTCGCAAGAACTGCTCAGTATGGAGCAGTATGATCTTGGTTCTTTCGACGGATTCCCCTGCTTGGGCATAAGCACCAAGCGAGCAGATTACCAACTGACCCTCCTCCAGACACTTCTTGGCGATGTCAGTTATTTCCCTAGATATCACTAGTGTGACCTCTCGTAGATTCTTGTTTAGTATTCCTTCAGTGCCAGGTGCCTTTCCCTTAGCTAATCTGGTTATTGCTGCGATCACCTCCTTCTCTTCCTAATTAGCTATCGTTTCCTCCTGGACTGCTGGCTGATCATCATCTTGTTCTTTTGTCTGCCTCGCGGATACACTGGCTGGAAAAAGCGCCTCCACCACCGACTCTTCCGTGTACCATAGATTCTGGCCCAGGCGAGAGTGGTATGATCTTCTTCATTATGATCTTGTAGGGTATGCCCCTTGGTTCATTTTCGACCTCCGTACACAGATCTGTCCATCACCTCGCCTGGCTTTTTTCAATTGGCCTGCCTGTATTCTGGCATTTTCTTGCTCCTCAAGCAGCTTGGTCGGGGCTCCTGCACTGTTCTTCTTGCATTGATAGCTTGATTCCGTCTCTCTGTCACCTCCTGGCACACCAGTAGACCCTTCTCCTTCGTCCACTGGTGGCGCCTTTTCTAGGTACTTTCTTGTCGCACGTTGGTTTGTTGTGTTCTCTATGACCTGCCGCACGACGAATATTGCATTTATCTTCAATGGCTCTTCCTAACTCCTTGGTGTTCTTCGATTATTTAGATATTCATAGATGTGTTTAGCAAAGATATTCCACTGCCATGCCCTGGTTCTGTCCATCACCTCGCCCGGCTTTTCTCACTTGGCCCGCCTGTATTCTGGCATTTTCTTGCTCCTCGAGCAGCTCGGTCGGGGCTCCTGCACTCTATTTCTTGCATTGATAGCTTGGTTCCGTCGCTCCATCACCTCCTCGCACCGTAGATTCTGGCCCAGGCGAGAGTGGTATGATCTTCTTCATTATAATCTTGTAGGGTATGCCCCTTGGTTCATTTTCGACCTCCGTACACAGATCTGTCCATCACCTCGCCTGGCTTTTTTCAATTGGCCTGCCTGTATTCTGGCATTTTCTTGCTCCTCAAGCAGCTTGGTCGGGGCTCCTGCATTCTTCTTCTTGCATTGTTAGCTTGGTTACGTCACTCCATCACCTCTTCGCACCGTAGATTCTGGCCCAGGCGAGAGTGGTGTGATCTTCTTCATTATAATTTTGTAGGGTATGCCCCTTGGTTCATTTTCGACCTCCGTACACAGATCTGTCCATCACCTCGCCTGGCTTTTTTCAATTGGCCTGCCTGTATTCTGGCATTTTCTTGCTCCTCAAGCAGCTTGGTCGGGGCTCCTACATTCTTCTTCTTCCATTGATAGCTTGATTCCGTCTCTCTGTCACCTGCTGGCACACCAGTAGACCCTTTTCCTTCGTCCACTGGTGTCGCCTTTTCTAGGTACTTTCTTGTCGCACGTTGGTTTGTTGTGTTCTCTATGACCTGCCGCACGACGAATATTGCATTTATCTTCAATGGCTCTTCCTAACTCCTTGGTGTTCTTCGATTATTTAGATATTCATAGATGTGTTTAGCAGAGATATTCCACTGCCATGCCCTGGTTATGTCCATCACCTCGCCCGGCTTTTCTCACTTGGCCCGCCTGTATTCTGGCATTTTCTTGCTCCTCGAGCAGCTCGGTCGGGGCTCCTGCACTCTTCTTCTTGTATTGATAGCTTGGTTCCGTCGCTCCATCACCTCCTCGCACCGAAATTCTGGCCCAGGCGAGAGTGGTATGATCTTCTTCATTATAATCTTGTAAGGTATGCCCCTTGGTTCATTTTCGACCTCCGTATACAGATCTGTCCATCACCTCGCCTGGCTTTTCTCAATTAGCCCATCTGTATTCTGGCATGTTCTTGCTCCTCGAGCAGCTCGGTCGGGGCTCCTGCACTCTTCTTCTTCCATTAATAGCTTGATTCCGTCTCTCTGTCACCTCCTGGCACACCAGTAGGTCCTTCTCCTTCGTCCACTGGTGGCGCCTTTTCTAGGTACTTTCTTGTCGCACGTTGGTTTGTTGTGTTCTCTATGACCTGCCGCACGACGAATATTGCATTTTTCTTCAATGGTTCTTCCTAACTCTTTGGTGTTCTTCGATTATTTATATATTCATAGATGTGTTTAGCAAAGATGCCATGCCCTGGTTCTGTCCATCACCTCGCCCGGCTTTTCTCAATTGGCCCGCCTGTGTTCTGGCATTTTCTTGCTCCCCGAGCAGCTCGGTCGGGGCTCTTGCACTCTTCTTCTTGCATTGTTAGCTTGGTTCCGTCGCTCCATCACCTCCTCGCAGCGTAGATTCTGGCCCAGGCGAGAGCGGTATGATCTTCTTCATTATGATCTTGTACGGTATGCCCCTTGGTTCATTTTCGACCTCCGTACACAGATCTGTCCATCACCTCGCCTGGCTTTTCTCAATTGGCCTGCCTGTATTCTGGCATTTTCTTGCTCCTCGAGCAAGACGGTTGGGACTCCTACACTCTTCTTCTTGCATTGATAGCTTGGTTCCGTCGCTCCGTCACCTCCTGGCACACCAGTAGACCCTTCTCCTTCGTCCGCTGGTGGCGCCTTGTGTAGGTACTGCCTTGTCGCACGTTGATTTGTTGGATTCTCTATGACCTGCCGCACGATGAATAATGCATTGATCAATGGGTTCTTCCTAAACCCTTGTTGTTCTTCGATTATTTAGATATTCATAGATGTGTTTAGCAAAGATATTCCACTGCCATGACCTGGTTCTTTACCCGTTTTGAGGCATTTCACCTTCTCTGCTATTATTGATTTTTTTCGTCTATCTCTATTTCTTCTTCTCGTCTCAGTCTTTGGTGTCTTACTGATTTTTGTTGTTCGTTGCACCCTGAGTATAGGTCTACGAAATAGATTTTCCAGTCATCTTTCGAGTTGTTGTTGACTTGCACTATTTCGTTAATTCACGCTTTGCTACCCTAAGCATTTTCCAGATATGTTTTTGCTTGCCGTAAAGATAGTTTTGCATTTCTCGACTTAATAAAACCCCGGTGAAAGTCCTTCGTTTCCTTTGACAATTCTATCACCTCTGGAGTGAAGCATGGCTATTGAATTCTGTGTTTGGTGAATTGGTTGGCTGTTCTATTTCCTACTGCTTCTTCCGCATCTTGGCATATATTGCTGTTAGTTTCATCCATGTTGCCTAGTGTGTCATCTTCCAGGATTATTCTATTGAATTCTGTGTTTGGTGAATTGGTTTGCAGTTCTATTTCCTACTGCTTCTTCCGCATCTTGGCATATATTGCTGTTAGTTTCATCCATGTTGCCTAGTGTCTCATCTTCCAGGATCGGGATTTCTTCTATTTTTGGCTGAGGCGTCGTTTGTATAACTCGTTTCGTTTTCTACCTTGAGTTTTACAACCCTAGGTGGGTTTGCGACTTTACTCCATGCGGTTTACTGCAACCTTTCTCCAGTTGCCAATACCCATATGTTTGAGATCTTCTCCCATCGCTTTTCTTTTCTGCGCGGGCTCCATTTGGGCCTTGCTTAAACAGGCTTCGACTCATTATTAATTTGGCGCTTCTATCTTCGTGCATTCTATTGATGTGCCGAGCCATCTGATTCTCTGGACATTTTGATAAATTTGACATAAATATGACCATGTCTGATTACTTGATGAGGATGATTATTTCATGTTTTTTTTTTTCACACACCCGCCATCCATCATTATTGTGTATGTAACTCGTTTGTACTTTCAGTTTTTAGCAATTCGGTGTTAAAACTCTGCACTAGGTTTCTATTTTGACGGGTGATCTCAGCAGATAATGTATCTAGCTCAGGATTAGAGTTTGGTCCTATATTTGCTATTAATGCACGTGCCTCGATACGATTTTAATATTCGAACCTGGATGTCCGATTCTCACATTTCTAGTATCGTATCGTAGTTACTGGATATGTGAGAATAGAATTTTAATATTCGAACCTGGACGTCCGATACGATACGATACTAGAAATGTGAGAATCGTCCTTGAAATTCGATTCACTTTTCTTTCGGTTTTGCGCCACTATAGATGCAAAATATCCAATTTGAAACTATCATCGCTGAATACGTCCTTCAAATTCGATTCATTTTCCTTTCGGTTTTGCGCCATTATAGTTTCCAAACATCCATTTTGAAACTATAATCGCTGAATACGATTATAGTTTCAAAATGGATGTTTTGCATCTATAGTGGCGCAAAACCGAAAGGATGAATAGAAAAAAGGACGATTCTCACATTTCTAGTATCGTATTATCGGACGCTCAGGTTCAAATATTAAAACTCGATTACAATCCCGCACGTGAACATATGCAAGAAGCACAAGTACGAATAAATTTGAAACAGTTGAAGGTCTATGTTCAACAATAAACTAAAGGGGCTGCATGATATAAACGTAGTATATGAATAGATTGAACCTATAAGGCACCTTACACGATCAATATTACTGTCAATATTTTAGAATAATGATAGTATTACTGTACGATAATTTGTTTAAAATGTTCATTATTCTAAAATATTGTCAGTATTACTCATCGTGCAAGGTATATTAATGATGTAATGAAGATAATACTGAGTTTTATCTGGATAATTGATTATTTGATAAATATAAAAGGAGGATTGAAGCAAATATTGACAGTACTAGTATTGACAGTATTATTGACCGTGTAAGGTGCCTTTATAAGTATCGGTATCGGTATGTATGTCAAATATAAATAGATTTCCTATTGGACACCCTACTAGATTTTAAAAAAGCTCCATGAGAGCAGCAATCAACAAATGCTTTAACTGTATTTTTGAAGAAGAAACAAAACTGACAGTAACTGTTGTCTATTTACCCATTGAATCGCTTATGGAATATATAAATTATATCTGCATTTGTCTGCCAAATAAATGTAAATTTATATATATATATATATATATATATATATATATATATATATATATATATATAAATGATTTGACAGAAATGTAAATCATGTAGATTATATTTTGTCGGTAATGGTTAAAACGTACATTCGTCGAAATGAGATTCCATCTACACTTAGCATGCTTTTACAGCAGCAATATAGGCCTACCGAGTTGATACGATCAAGATAATCACATTTTCGCTTCGTTTAGCGAGGATAGGCCTTGACGCAAATTAAACTTGTTTACATTACAAATGTCGCCACATAATTAAGGACCTCACAATGAGGAAAGATCACGTCTGCGGGTTTATTTAACATCTCGCCTCCAAAATCTCGAATCAGCATATGCTATTTCTGTTTACGCTTCTGCGGTTCTTTGTGGCTTTTATAAATACGTCGCGAGAGCGTCACGCACTGGGATTCATCTCTGCAGACTTCCCGACTCAAAGCCGCTAATGTGCACGCACACACACATCCACACGTACTTAATTATGCGGCCCCCTCTATCAACACATTAACCGGATATGTATCTCGTGTAGTGCCGTGAATTATTCAACCGCTCTTTCCCCATCATCGACCCAGACATTCAAAATGTAGCGAAATAATTTAACTAGTGGCTGGTGTGCGCTCGGAAATAGTTTCGCCGGTAGCTTAAAGCGTTAATATTCTGACGTTTGTAAATGAAGAAGTCGTTAGAGTGGATGACTACTAAAAGTATAATGTGTTTGGTTCAAATAACGCTTCCTGTAATTAATATTAAACTGCGAGGCAATAACGTGCCAGAAAACATTAATAAAATATCTATGGAAGTGCAGTATGTTACATAAATGTTTGCTCTTTAAAGTGACTAATTTCAGGAGACATACAAACACTAAAATATCACTTTAAAGCCCGTATGACATTATCTAGTTTCCTATATCGTTTTATATGTAAGAATTGATATATGAAACTGTATAACTATTTCTAAATGGAAAATGAACATTGTGTATTGCGGTGTTGTTATTGTTAAGTGAATTTATTATTATTCCGCCGCTATATATTTTCGCAAAAACACTCGTGAGATCGCATGTGTTGGTCAACCGTCGGACATGGTGCTGATTATCCAGCAACCACAGTGCTAATAATAATATGTAATCTCAAGTAATATTTTTAAATTTGAATTTCAATGGTCTTTTTCTGGCAATGTTTATATATATATATATATATATATATATATATATATATATATATATATATATCCATATATTAGTATAATTAATTTGACGATTCCATTACGCTTTGTAACGTTTAGCCTACCAATTCGCGTATACGCACTCCAATATATTTTAATTCATTTCGAAATAAAAGCCGCATGGTTACCGATGTCAATTGAAGGTAAATATACTAGTACAAACATATATTTGAACCAGAAAATGTTTACAAAGCAATGCAATTACCACACTGTTCTGCAATCATCACGAGTGGCTTAAAACAACAGGTTAACTACAAAGTTGTTTGTACATTAGAGGCGAATTTACATAGAGAGGCAATCACAAATTGATTTATTGATAAATCCATTATGGTGGTTCGTACAGATGCCCCACTTTAGTTCGTGTATGTATCGGTTATATACAATTATTGTTTGAGAACAAGTTACATTATTTAATTAAAATAATAATAAGAGCACAGTCTTTGTCATCTATTAAAAGCAATGCGTGGAAACAAACTTAGTATGCTAAACACAACAAGTATAATATTGTTTATAATTAATTGATTATTATAATTTATATTTTTCTTCGCATATTATTGTTGTCCTGTAATTGAATTTTTTGTGTTTGACAATAAAGCCTATTATTATTATTATGTTGCTAATAAGAATAACAGTTGAAGAACGTTGTTTTAATTATAAAATTATATAATTCAGTCATGTTATTACATAAATAAAAACATAAAATAGTTATTAATATAGATGCGAATTAATTTGAGAGGTGAAATAAAATATTGCACATGGCATAATTGCCTTCCAGTCCAATTTCCACACAAACTGTATTCTATAATTACACACCGCTACGGTTTGCAGCGGCGCTTATTGTTGGCTTGTAGTCCAGTTTTCCTATTGTCCTTTTATTGTCTAGCCACAATAGGATCTGGTTTATATATCCGTCGTAACGACGCCGTTCTTTCGGCTTACCTCCAACCGTCCGCGGCTCACGCCCTGGGATCGTCTTTTCATACATACGAATGTGGCACGGTCACGGCGTAGCCGACAGCGCGGTGGCCCGTTCCGACCCCAAGTCGTGAAGGGTTAGTGCCTTATTGCACAGGTATATGAGGGTGCGCGCGGAATTTACTGCCGCTTCCGTTTATCGGGCGCTGCGCACGAGCGAATGCACCTCAGGGGGTGAGCTTAGTTTGCGGAACTGTGGACAGATTGTTTCGGGACAATAAAAAAACCCAAATAAGCTGATGCCATTAAATTGGTAATCCTGTGGGGTTGTTTTTAACTCGCGGTGTTTTATACTGATTGAGTTACCAGCGAACTTCCTCAAAAGCATCAACAGAAAATTCAATAAGACATCGAACCGTAACTCAATTGCACACTGTCAGGGGGGGCGGTGGAAATTTCCAAAGGCCAGCCACAAGTTTTGTACATGCATATTTATATATTATTGATGATCGTGTGAAGAAACTTTTGCGGTAGAGTGTTTACACTTGGCTGCTCGCTACAGTAAAGCAAATCCACGAGTTTGAAACATGTTAGAAAAACAAAACTATGTAATTCATTTATTATGTTTTCGAACTTTGATTGAAATCGGTTATTTTATATATAAATCCAATTTGTAGAACTGATACAAGACGACTCTCTTTGTGCCACTTCTAATTAATTTCTGTGATCTGTGCCCTCTACTAGAGCTCGATTGGAATTAAACAATTAAATTCAATTAAAACTTAATTAAATTAAAATAATATTCATTCTACTACTATACTACTATAAAATATTTAATTATTATAATTTCAATAATTACTTAATTGTATTTTTTTTTCGAGTATTTATCATTCTGACCTAGCTCAGCGGCCGAGTGGTTAGAGGCGTCGTTCGTCTCGTACTGAGCATTGGGGAGCCTGAGTTCTATCCCCAGCGGGGAGCGAATTTTCGCGAAAACCTTTCACAATTTTTCAGAGGGTTTCTGTGAAGTTAAGGCAAATACCGGATGATTAAACTGCTCTGAGCTTCTCCCCTGACCGGCGGAAAATGGCAGTTTTTTATTTATCATCCTGAACGCGCAATTTCTAAAAACGATAGTTCAAAATCTACTCCAACGTATGAATATTGAACACGAATGGTATTTATATGCTGATATTAAAAGCACTGCTAGAGTACCAGGTCTTGAGGCACGTGAGAAAAATAAATGAGTTCTGTGCAAAAGGTGTTGGAATTTGCATTGGCCGGGGCGACAGTCCCTCAACAAAGCTGTTTTATACACAGCTACGAAATGAAACATTTTCTGTAAAGGTATCGATAAAAAGTTATATAGAAAGGCACACATCAAAAGCTAAATGGGAGTGCATTAAATGAAAATATTTACGATTGAAATATTAAGCGAAATCGTATATTTGAGGGGCAACATTTTATTTGCGGCTTCGTACATTACACTGATTAGATTTTGAATGAATATTGATTATTTGGAATTACACACATATATGGGTCGTTGTTAATATTTGATTTCTATTATCTTCATTGTGTGTGTGTACTGTTCTAGTCCTTTATTTATTCAAAGGCATAAAAAAAGCAGATCAATAGTCGTTGACCTTTTTAAATGAAACATTATTTATTCCTTAAGCTTATTTAAAACACGCCCGCATCCCACGTTGATCCTGTCATCAGGGTAATCGGGTTTAGAAACGATGCTGGGGTCGTGTAACTCATCGTTTATACCGCCGCAGTAGACACCAAAGATAGCATTTTCTATGCATTTTTATTAGCACATCATTGCTAACCCCTCACGTTATTTACTACACGTTTATCAATAAAAGGAATAATTTCCATGTCGGCATTATGTATTTATAAGGCATAGAACGCCTCATACTTTTTGTGGGTCGACACGCGTTTTTATTCGCTCGGCGTAACGATTTTTTCCCCGCTATAAACCAAGGTCCTTGCGGAGTAATAGTGTAGGAGAAATGAAGGTAATGAAGGTTTTCACAAGTGCGTTTTTTTGCGCGAGATACATCTGAATTATATATGTGGCCAACCTTCAGTATTCATATGCTTTTTTTTGTCTTACCTTTTAAATATACGCTATATTTTAGCTTGGCTTATAATAATTTCATAAAAGTGCTCTTTTTTATTTATAGTAAATTCAAAAACACTAGCCAACTTGTCGGTGTTTTCAACCATTTAATTTTCAAACAAATGTTATTAAGGGACTGTTGTATCTATAATCACATCTTGTCGACGATAGCGGCTTAATGTTAGAGCAATAATTTTCTTTCATAGAATTTCTAAAAGCATAACTATTTATCCATAAGCCCGAAAATTCAACAAGAAGTTTAATTTAAATTATGTTCGCGCCATTTTGCGCTTGATTTATTAACCCTAAGACCATAACTTAGGGCTAATAAATCAAGTCCGGCATATTTTGGATATCCCCGACTTTTAGGGATACGAGTGTGTGTCAGATGCGAAGTACAACATTTAGCTGGAACCGATCGACGTATTTTTTAATGGTTATTCGTATATGTGGTTTATTTATGGATGTTATACATTAACAAACTTTGTCAACAAATAGTGGAAAAACTATTCGAGTAAGAATTTTCTTTTATAGCATTTATCCGAGGAGGAATCACCACCACAAACCTCGAGGCGAGAACCGAGGGTTAAAATTTTATTATTATTATAAATTACAATACAATTTTATTATTAGTTACATTTTTTTTTAATTTTTCTCTTTTTTGTAGATATATAGCAATTTAGTTTAATTTTTACAATTATATAATTATGATTATACTATATATGTATGGACAAAAGCAAAAATTTAAAAACAAATGGGAAACACCATACATATTGTTTTACATGGTTAGCTAAAACCACCTTAAATAAATAATTATTAATTCCGGTTCTTATATCATGGAGTAGTGCATTAAATACTTTTAGACAGTTTGAACACAAAGATCTATTCATGTTTGCGGATTTATATGTTTATATATTGACGCTGTTAATATTACGCGTATTGTAGTACAGTATTCTACAATGTTGCAGAGGTATTGCGGTAGCAAGCCCTTCTTAATTTTGCAGACAAAGTATAATGCCTTATACATTAGTCTTTGTTTGGTGCTCATTACATTTAAGCTATTTAACATACACATAACAGGAGAGTAACGATCACATTTCAGGATTATTATCAGCGCTCTATTTTGAATTCGCTGCAGTGAATTGATTTTATATTTATGGCATTGTAAATAGTGCCATTGTGCAGAATTCGCTGTGAAGTGAAATAAGAGTCTGGTACAGCAACAATTTAAGAATTACGCTAATTTTCTTTAAAAAATATGTAATAACATGTGATTACTTAATGTAATAGTAATTAATAACAGTTTTAACCTTCCGGCACTCGCGCCCAGTAGCGCGTGAGATATTCTTATGTCCAATTATTTACACATATTGACGCATGAACTGCGTTGAGAGTCCAATTGGATTTTTGGATTTCGCTCATACAGCCGTGTCGATGTGTAAATAATTAGAAGTTGAAATTTTTGAATGGCTATTTCTTCTCGGATAATATTCAATCTAATTTATAGTGAGGTACTTCTTGCCATTGTCGGCTATCTGAGTGAGGAGTCGCCAGGTGTATCAATGTTAATTAATAATTTCTTGGAAATTATATATATATATATATATATATATATATATATATATATATATATATGCTCCGGGTCTATGAGACTGGGCGCGAGTGCCGGAAGGTTAAGGGGTTATATACCTTTTTGTGCGGAAACATTGAGGAAAGTTTGAATTTTTGTAAAGGCATTTAGCAATAATTTTTTTACATCAAAATTATAATTTATTAATAGTACGTTTTTTAGTGAAAAAAATAAGTATTAGTTTATAAAAAAAAATTCATAATCGGCGGAGTTATGGCCCTTTCCCCGAAACCCTCTTTTTTGATGAGGCTTGCGGTGATCATCATGAAAGTCAAGCAGGTCAATTGAAATCATAAAACCCAAAAAATTTCACTAGTATAGGGACCTTCCTGTACTTGAACGATTATTTAGATAAATATTTTGTTTTTTCAGCATACGGGAACGTTTTTCCCAAAAACTCAATGTTTTGAGCTCTAAAAATTTTATTAAAAAATTCGTATTTGCAAAAAAAAAATGTATACATAAAAAAGGAATCGTTCAAGTACTGACAACATTAATTACAAACAATTAAAAAAAAAATGAAGAAGATCGGTCAAATCGGTTTTCGGCAAACGCACTTTTGGAAAACACCATTTCGAGATAATCGAGTTTAGCGTGTAATTTTGTTTCGGGAATCCATACTGATTTTTTTTAAAACGGCACAACAAACAGCAGAGAAACAAATTCGATAATCGATGCTAACGCTTCGGAAGCTCGTATACAACTGATTATAAGGGATTTGTCACAAAACATACGCGATTTGAATGGTCGAGAATGGAGTAGATGTTCCTGGAAACATAGCACCACGCTTCGAAACGCTGTAACTTTCGATCTATTGCTCGGATCTCCTTGACAATTTCGTAAAATATTCTCAAAAAGTTTTACTTTCAGATAAAGCAAAAAAAAATCGATTTTTTGAAGAAAATAAAGGTATATAACCCCTTAAGGATAATCAGTCAATACCATATTTCTGCATATATTGTTGTATGAGTTTAAATTGGTCCAGTCTACTTATTATTATAATTATTGTTCACTTTAAAATATTAAACATTATTACGCATTGACATCTGATGGCTTATGTATTATATATTGATGACGACTGCTATCAATATATAATACATAAAAGATGAACACATTGTGCATTTCGAAAACAACTTGAAAGCATTAAGCTTTATAAATATTTCAACTAAAAACTTTGATATGCATTTTAGAACTCTGTGCAAAGTTTATATATAGATAATACACAATAAGTTCCGTTCAATAATTACCTATAACATTTAAGTTTAATATATGTGCATATTGAAACTTTAGTTTTAATTGAATATTTAAAATAACAATTATTAGTTGATTGCTATATATTGAAAGTATAATGGCAATGTGCATTTGTACATTTATTGTATTGGATTTTAATAAAACAAATGTAATAGTCCTTAATTATTGTTTTCAAAATTTGTGTTTGTGTCATGCAGTTGATATAAACGTAGTTTTTTTTGTTTGTAAAATCAGTGTGCGGTTAGAGAGAGGACCATAATAAATATGTATAAATATTGACATTCTGCAATTTGCTATTGAATCTACATGTACAAACAATTATTGCATTAAATTGATAATTCTTTTTTTTTATAAATTCATCGGGTAATTTTGTACCAGTGTTCCTATGTTCTATATTATATATATATATATATATATATATATATATATATATATATATATATGTCGGATAGCCGATGGGCGTTACACTACGCGTAATTGGTGAATCCACTTTTCTTACTGATCACAATGTTCTACACCCTCAGGCAGACTCCGACGTTCTGTCTCTTCTTTTAGGGTGTATTCCATTCTTACCATGCGACACCTATCTGGTAAGCGCTCAACCATACATTGTATCGTATTTAACCCGTCTCACCCGTCTCCCGCTCCGACATATATATATATATATATATATATATATATATATATATATATATATATATATATCTCACATGTTATTATTTAGTTTTTAAAGAGAATTAGCCTAAATCTGAGTGTCAATAAATTGTTGCTGTACCAGACTCTTATTGCAGCTCACATAGAATTCTGCGCAACGGCACTATTTACTATGTCGAAATATAAAATCAATTAATTGCAGTGAATTCAAAATAAACCGCTGATATATTTATCTAAACAATATTAATCTTTTATGTATTATTTATTCGTTACATGAAATCATCATCACCCTGTAGACGTCCACTGCTGAATGAAAGCCTTCTGTTTCCACAATTGTCAGTTTTGGTCTCTTTGAAACCAGTTGTTTCCCGCATGGCGTTGGATATCCTCCCTCCATCTTACTTTTGGTCGACCTACGCGTCGTTTGGTTTGTCGTGGTGTCCACTGCATCACTCTTGTCGTCATTTTTTTATATCCCTGGCGATACGGCTCGTCCATCGCCATTTGCTTTTGGAAATCTTTTACATTGCGTACGTGATCCCCGTTTTCCTTCTGATCTCGGTTTGTATCCTGTATATAATACTGACCACCACCATCCTTCTCTCTATTGCTCTGTGGCACACCCGCAGGATGTTTATTCTTATTATTGTTGCGGTTTCGAGTCCGTATGTGATTATTACTTGGCAGGATGCAAGCATTGTATACTTTCGCGTCAGATTTATAGGGCTTTTCGGTTCCAGATTGCCAAATGCGGCCCAGGTGAGCCCTATTCTTCTTAAAATATCCGCTGTTTGATTTTCTCCTCCGAGTCTGATCGTATGGCCTAGGTATACATATTCTTCGACCACGACAAGTGCTTGATTATTGATATTCGCAGTAATATGGCCGTGGCTCACAATTTTTGTTTTATCCAGGTTCATCTCTAATCCTGCCGCTACTCAAGCTTCGCGTAATTCGTGTAATCATTTGATTTAATTGTTCCTCATCGCTGCTCACCAGTCGTTTTCGAAACGGAGATGACTGAGATACTTTCTTATCTATATTAATTCCTACAATCTCCCACGAGAGGTTTTTGAAGATCTTATCTAGCGCTATCGCCCTGGCGCACTGGGCACTATCTAGAGGGAAATAATTCATACAGCGACTAAATATTGTCGTACATTTAAAATATTGGTATTAATTGTTATAAAAAGTAACTGAAACAAAAATAATTTTTCTCCAACTCCTCCTTTACATCCTCGTCGGTTAAAAACCTTTTTCCACCCATATGCAGCTTCAGGGAGGTAAAGAGATAGTAATCTGAAGGTGCTAGATCAGGGGAATGCGCGGAATGGTTCAGGACATCCCATTTAAACGAGGCGAGCAGTTCCTTCGTGGCGTTGGCCGCGTGTGGTCTGGCATTGTCGTGCAGCAGGCAGACTCCTTTTGTCAGGATGCCTCTCCTCTTGTTCTGAATCGCCCTCCGCAATTTTCTAAGGTCTCACAGTATCTTGCAGAGTTGATGGTCTCCCCTTGAGGCAGATATTCGATTAAAATTATGCCTTGACAGTCCCAAAACACGGATGCCATGACTTTCTTGGCTGAAATTGTGATTTTGAAATTTTTGGCGGAGGGTGAAGAGGTGTGACGCCACTGTTGAGACTGTCTTTTGGTTTCGGGCGTGTGGTGTGCTACCCAAGTTTCATCTCCAGTTATGATGGAGCGGAGAAATTCATCTCCATGGAGTTTCCAGCGCCTCAAAAACTCTTGCCCGGCCTCCACTCGATTCAACTTGTGCTGGTCTGTCAGTTGTTTTGGGACGCACCTCGCGGACAGTTTCCGATATCCGAGGGTTTCTGTGATTGTTTCGTGTAGTAAAGATCTGGAGATTTACGGAAACATCGCAGAAAGTTCATCCACAGTCAATCTGCGATCGTCACGGAGCGCATTTTCAATTTTTTTCCACAATTTCGTCAGTCACAATTGAAGGTCTTCCGCTCCTCTGATCATCATGCACAGACGTACGACCGTTTTTAAACTCGCGACACGACTTGTACACATTCGTACGATTCATAGCTTTATCACCATATGCAGTTTTCACCTCATTATAAATCTCAAATGGAGGTTTTCCCTTCCAAACGAGATAACGGATGACGCCGCGTATTTCGCACTTGGCGGGAGATTGGATTGACATTATTCACGAAACTTGTTCTCGTGTCAACAGTTCTCAACGTACTGACCTCGAACCGGTCTCGGTGCAAAGGGGAGGAGTCAGGCTACACTGCTGTGTGGCCAACATGATGAAAATAAAATCACTCCGACCGTGAGAGCCTCAGTACTCTTACTTTCTGGATATGCCTCGTATATTAATTATTTAACGAGGACACCAAACGCTTTTATCGCCAAATAAATGCAGAAAATACTGGTAAAAGACCTACCAACCCAAGAACAAATCAATACCTGCTGGCGAGGAATTTTAGAAAATAACGTAAAGCACAATAACAATCCTTGGATTGATCATGAGACAAAATCTTTTTAGCATGTGAAACCAGATGCATGGAATGATTTGACAACCAACAAGATCTCAAAGGTTATTCAGCAGACACAAAATTGGAAGTCACCAGGACTAGACAAGCTTCAAAACTTCTGGATAAAGCAATTTACTTCACTGCATTAGCACCTTACAGAGGCATACAATGATATTGTGAGTCCTCACTCCTGCCCTAACTGGCTGACCTCTGGAACTACATACTTAATCTCCAAGGGAAAACATACTAGGGACCCAAGAGTCTATAGTTTTTTTCACGAAATGTTCATCCCTTGTTAACGTTTGGCTTGAGATTGTAGTTCTTTTGATAGTATGGTCATTTCTCGAAGAGTGTCATACATAATCCCCAAATCTAACAAAAATTCAGGACTTTCCAGTTTCATTTTTAAGTCCAAGAATGTACATTAAAAATTTAGATCATCACAAGTGGTTTTAAAGTAATGGTGTAATGCGTCATATGATTCTCATA
This sequence comes from Lordithon lunulatus, assembly GCA_963942505.1. Classification (NCBI taxonomy): domain Eukaryota; kingdom Metazoa; phylum Arthropoda; class Insecta; order Coleoptera; family Staphylinidae; genus Lordithon; species Lordithon lunulatus. The sequence goes on from OZ012669.1 coordinate 13,112,925, forward strand.
CAAACAACGTTCTTCAGCTAATATTACTGCCCTATCTGCAGGAAATAGAAAATCCAAATTTTCAACAAGATATTATTATTATTATTATTATCATATGCGCGGTTACTATATATAGTTTCTAAATACTGCTAATATTGATCTGCTTCCATGGTTTTTTCGTTACCACCAATCGAACATGTGTGGGATATGGTAGGACGGTGGATACATAATTTACAGCCGCCCCCAAACAATGTAGATGACCTTTAACAGCATATTGTAGAAGTATGGTATAGTATATCCCATGCTAGCATAGATTAGCTCATTTCAAGTATGCCTGTGGTGACTTATACTTATGGAATCATAGATTGGCTGAAAAGTGAAATACAACATATGGATCAAAAAACCAAGAAAATGCTCAACATTTGAGGTATGCACCAAGCAAGATCTGATGTTGAAAGGCTCTACATAAAGAGACAAAACGCTTGACGAGGATTGATTGAGCTAGAAGCATCTTATTATATCACATTAGTAGACCTTAATGAGTACCTTCAGAATGGCAACGTTAAATAATTAATGCCAATAAAGAAATATGATACATACAAGACCATATACTCAATACATCAGTAGGTAATAACTACATATCTAAGCGAGGTAGAAGTAATTGGAAGACTTAAACAACTAATTGAGAGGGAGAAAATTGAACTACTCACGAACAAACCTTTGCATGGACAATTCTTCAGAAACCTAAACAAACCTGAAGTCGATCGAGACGCTACAATGACATGTTTACGAAGCTCGGGTCTGAAAGATGAGACAGAAATCCTAAGCTTTTAGTCTACCTTTCTACGACCAACCCTAATCGCAAAAAGATCCAAGGAATCATAGGTGATTGTTTCCCGTTTTCCCCGTTTTAAGTGTATATAAATCGATAATAATAGTAATAATATATATATATATATATATATATATATATTATTGTGACTTTAAATTTTATTTCTGAAGAGCCGCGCACAGAATCCAAGAGACGCATGATGCCGACCCGTGATCTATGGCATTGGTAATAATTTGAGTTTTATAAATATCCATTCAGCGGTTTTTGAAAAAATAATCAAAATTTAGAACCATCTTTTCTAAATTGCAGAAATAACGTTTAATAAGTAATTTCTGCAATCTCCCACAGTAAATATTTCCAAAACAGGCCTATGGCAATTTTAGTATACTATATTATTGGATAGTCTAAGATATTGGTAATCCTTGAATACTGATAAATATCCACAAAAAAAAGTAACCAATATTGGGCATCACTATTACACACAAAAATACAAATCCATCTCGGCATAGTATCTAAAAGTATAATCCTCAAGCTAGAAAAATACCCCATCTCCCACAATTACCTTTCTACCCTCATTTTCTTTCCCATTCCAGCTTTTTTTAGATTTATACGCTTTCCCATCCTTGCCCCATCGATACTTTCCTTCCTCTCCTCTCCGAACCGCATCTCGCTCTTGCCATACATACCCTTTCTGCTGCACTCTCCCCTGGTTATTTATCTCGAGGGTTTCCCTCGCACTTGTGACTCTACATAACCAGGGTTATACGAGCTCCCAGTCATCCTCACATACCTTCCTTACCACTCAACATCCTTCATCCGCTCCCTAACCTAAATTCCTAGATCCTAATTCCATTCATCTCAGCTTTTCCTCCACCCACACCATAGATATACCCATACCTTTCTTACATCCTTTTATCATCCTTCTATCTTTTTTCCGTCTGCTCTCTACCCTACTCTAATATCCATACACCCCTAGCCCAATCTCTCTTGCCCCAACACCCACAATCTTTCCTCATATGCTCATCCAATTCGATTCCTGCAGGAGCACTGACATGGATGTTGATCTTTCCAATCCTAGCAGATTATTCTCAGATATTACATGCTATTACTTATTATATATATATATATATATATATATATATATATATATATATTTACTGGTTTTCTAATAATTTTTACAAATTTAGAACGATCTTTTATGAATTATTAACATTAAATAATCAATCTATAATGTTACCATTAGCATATTTGGGTTTTTAGACTATATCTTGGAAACGGTTTTTTTTAATAATTATAACTTTATTTAACTGATTATTAGTTCATATATATATATACTGTTAGTATTATGTAATTCGTAATTATTTACTAAAAGTTATAATTATAAACAAGTTTGAACTTTTGATCCAGTTGAAAATATAGTAGCAAACATATTTAAGTAAATTTAATGCTCCATAACTTTATTTTTGACATTTTGGGAGGCAATAGACGAAATGTTTGACAAAAAGTGATGTAAACTTTGTTTTTTCTTCGAAAATTTCGATGATCTCATATAACGTATATCTTTACTATTCTGGCTAGCGTGCAAATGTGCTTTCTCGTCCCTCTTCCCTTACAAAAAAAAAACAGTTATAAAAAAGGTTCGAAATGTCCACCTTCGGCTTGAATGCACGCTTGGCATCAACGATCCTTTAATAATAAAATAAATAATTAATTATTGGCTGGTTCCCAATATTTACTTCTTCTTAACGTATATACATTTTTTATTAACTCTGTTTTATTGTTACAGGTAAGAAAATCGTAAACAAGATCTGCTCTACGCTCGTACGTTGTTCAAAAAAATATCGCAGTAAGTACAAAACTATATAAAACTTTCCTGAGTATATTTGTGTATTAAATAAACTTAATTTTTATTTTATGATAATTCTAAGCTCAATCCCATCGTAAACATTTTTATGATGCGTTCAAATGGGAAAATTATAAGCAAAGTAAAATACACATAAAATATTTTTATTAGCTATATTTTGCTATACGCTTGTAGCTGTTATACTGGAATATCTGTGAATGGGCCGTATAGGAATGTATTTAAAGTTCTGATTAAATTTATTCGCCAAGTTTGCACGCGCTTTAAAAACATTTCCAAATATTTTTATGCTACTGGGAATGCGGTTCAATGCTGAATGGGAAAAGTTTTCGACACAAAATATATTTTATACGTCCATTTATATCTATTTGAATTTTCATATTTATAGTTATAGTTATAAATATTTATGCACAATATAAACGTATTGAGCTATTGATTGGTCTGTGTGTTATTAAAATAGTTTATACAAGTTCTCATTAAAATATTGAGCTTGTACATTTTATAATTTGTAGAATCACCCCGAAACTACCGTTTTATTTTTCAATCTTGTATTGTATCAATGTTAGATTGTATTGTAAGTTGTAAATTGAATAGAATAAAATCATTAATATTTCTCGATGCCTAAACTAAAACAGTTTATAATAATAATAATTATTATTTAGTCAATTATTCTAGTCGTTGTATTTGAAACAACTCAAATTTATCATTATTTCCTAACATTTACTATGGGAAATTCAAGCTAGTCGGTACTCTATCTGGTAGCAGAAAATTAACTAAAAACTGGCTGAGCGGTTAGAGGCGTCGTTCGTCTTGTATGCATTGCGGGGTTTGAGTTCGAACCTCATCGGGGTAAATTTTCGCGAATCACCATGTTTTTGTGAAGTTAAATTAAGTTCCGGGTGACTTAAATTCCTCTGAGTTTCTGCCTTGACCGGCGGAAAAGCCTCACGGCTGATAGCCCTTTAATGATAGTTTGATTTTTTTGTCATTTGTGTTTTCTGCAACAATTAAATCACTACTGTATATGCAGAAAAAATCGATAGTTACATGCATACAAAAATCGATAGTTACATGCATAAAAAAATCGATAGTTACATGCATAAAAAAATCGATAGTTACATGCATATTGTTTTGAAATGTAAATATAATAGTATTACGTATTACGTATTGTAATTAAAATTCGATTAATTTGAATTAAAATAAATAAGGATATGCCAAAGTAATTTACTATAGCATATTATTTTAGATTTATATCTGTATATATTTTACAGCAAACACATATTTTTTCGACGTTTGCTCCACACCGAAATATGTAATAAAATATGCGTACACACATTTACATGCAAACTTTTTCGTTCGTTCGAAGAAAAATAGACCATTTTTTACATATGAGAAATGTCACGCAACAGCGCTATGATTGTGTGTGCGCCGCCTGAAAATATCTTCCAAATTCCCTAACACAATTCCCTGGAATGCTTTGTGAGGTTATTTTTATCGAATCTAATAAATTTCATAAATCGACACGGAAGTTATTATGGAGTGCCAAACAGAAATCTTGGCGATTCAGCCACAAGAAAAAAAGCCCATTCAAACAAACGCACATTGTAAAGTAGTGAGCAGAAATTTAGCGTTATTAATGTATTCATATTACTAATTTAGTGTTCATTATATAAGCAATCTAATGCTTCTATTTGCAGGGGGTTAGTACAAAAACGTTGTTCATGACCGCGTAAATAGGGGACCCAAAATTATATGTCTTAGTAAATTACAAAAAGGGATAATGAGTATTAATGTGTATATGATTTTTGCAGTACTAAGTCACAACACCCAAACACCTACATACATATACACTAAAGGTCGTTTTAGACAAGACAATTTCTTGACTCAAAAGTTAGTCAAGATGTGAGACAATATAAATTGTCTCGTATCATACAGCAAATTATTTGAAAAATTGAATTGGATGGTAGATCGGATGGAAAAATATAACGCGTTCTATTTGTCAAGGACAAATTGTATGGGAGGAGGATATAATAATGCATTTTTTGAACAACTTTTGAGCTAAGAAATTGTCTTGTCTAAAACGACCTTAACACACGGCAGAAGGTTATGAAAAAATCTTTTTATTTATAAGGTTCAATATTTTCAGTCAGATCATAAGAATAACTCGCTAAAATCAAAGAGTCAAAAAAGATACAGACATAAATTTTATTAAAAATTGTACTGATTATTGCATAACAGTTTATAATATCATTAATTGAAAATTAATGAAACTTATTTGAGGCGTAAATTATTTAATGTGATACCTGAGCTTGTCGGCTTTAGCAGATTTCATCGATATTAGGTCTAATATTTGATGTAACTGGTCTCAATTTTTCATCTAAATTGGTAATTCAATCACATGCAGTAGATGACAATATCGACTTTCATAATTTCAGCACTTGCAACAACACCAGTGTTCTCTACTTCCTTTTCAAATACTCTAACATTATACGATGTGTCAAAATTGGTACTCCATTATAAACACTGCACCAAATATTAATTGAAAATCGTATTATAATTGCGTGAGGATTTGCGCATTTCTTGATGAAGTTATGGAGAAAACTCTACTTCCTTTTCAAATACTCTAACTTTATACCATGTGCCAAAATTGGTACTCCATTATAAACACTGCACCAAATATTAATTGTAAATCGTATTCTAATTGCGTGAGGATTTGGATTATCTATATCATATTAGATATCTCATGACTGTGAAAATAATTATGCGACATGATGAATATAGTATATCCTAAACTATGGGTGTCCAAATTTATTATATTTTTTATATATATATATATATATATTAATAAACCGGAACCAAACAAGATCTTGGCTTTAATTTTGTTCACCTGCCCTTGGTTTTCAGTATTCCCCTTTTTGGACTTATACCCGTCATCCACTCCATATATATATATATATATATATATATATATATATATATATATATATATATATATATATATATATTAATAAACCGGAACCAAACAAGATCTTGGCTTTAATTTTGTTCACCTGCCCTTGGTTTTCAGTATTCCCCTTTTTGGACTTATACCCGTCATCCACTCCATATATATATATATATATATATATATATATATATATATATCACATCAGACAGGTGGGCAACTAGGAATATTTACGCGGACGACTATTCTAAACGAAGTAGAAAAAAATATTTATATATATATATATATATATATATATATATACTTCAATCAACTATAACACAAAGTTTACGGTATTAGTATCTTTTATTTATTTAATCGACATTATATTGGAATATATACTGCTGTTTAAATAAAATAGATTACTCAGTATTAACCCAATTACATAAAAGTAATGGAATCTTGGAAAATTCAATCAAAGTGTGTAAGTTTTATTTACACCCTAATCGCGCGATCACGCTCACGACCAATCTGTGCTACTATTCGCCGTTTTTTTTATCACAATCAAAACTTAAACTTCCAATACCGCAATTCCAGTTAAATGAAATTTTCTCCAAATCTTTACGTTCATTTTATGGTTGCCAATTTTACGTCTTCCTAAATCTATTACTAGATTATTATTTTTCTTGCAAAAACGCAACTGTGTCATATTATAAATTTAAAGCTGGATTCCAGAGCGAGGCTATAAACAATCTTTTTATGGCCACAATTTATCTCTTCCTGTTTGAACAAATGATCTGCAACGACTAAATTGCGCCACGTCTGGTCGAATAGCGGGCGTTAAACAAAGAGATTAATATCGTACCGATTGCAAATATATTCCTTGCACATATTGGGCTGCGTTTAATTGGCGGCATGTTAATAAAAATTTATAATTGAATGTTGGTTTTTAATTAATTCATATGTATGGGGAGTTATTTGAAACTTATAATTATTCAACTGAATTATTATTAACGTGTGCAATGTACAGCGCTGCCCAAAAGTCCCGGGACGGAGTTATACATTCTGAATGAATGAAGAAAAAATATTAAAAATTTCTGGATCACTAAAGAGTCATAAAAACTACATTCTTAGATAGTTTAGAATTTCCATGCTATCTCCTATAATAACTTTAAACGTTTTGTCTTCTTTGCTTTTATAATGATGGAATTCTGTTTTCTTTATTTTTAATAATCTTGACCACAGGATTTTCTGTTTTTATTTTTATTTTTTTTTGCTTATGACATTAATTAATCACCTTTTTCAACATTATTAGCTCTCTTAACTCATAACGCATAACCCTCTTTAATTTTTGTACAGATTTTGTTCAACTAAAATCTAATCCACTTATTAAACAATGTTCTAAAAGGATAGTAACATCATTTAAAAATTAAATATTTATATAATATTCAATATTAATCAATAAATACGGCGTATCTTAATTTTTGGTGATTTCAAAATGTATCTTATTTTGAAATTACCAAAAATTAAGATACTTGACAGCGTATACATTTTTTTTTCTCGAATAGCGGCAAGTGGAGAATATTTTTCTCTTCACAATTTTAAAGAAAACATAATTAATATTCAACAAGAAATTTCTATAAAATAAAGGAAAAAATTGCATCTATTTTTTGTTTGTTTTTCATTAATGAACTTTGCACTTTGTTAAATTTATCTTTAATTAGTTCCCCCTAAGCCATTTTTAAGTCTAAACTTTGCACTCCAATTATGTTAAAGGTGTATTTGAATCTTTCCACTCTTTTCTGTTCATCGCCAGTTCTCTTGCTTGTAACTGTCTTTCCTTTCTTGATTATTATTTCCTCTATTCTGTTGTCCCACTCTTTTCTTGGGCTACCTCTTCTTTTTTTATTTCCAGTTCTTGCTTCCACACCTGTTTTTTTATTCTTATTGTCCATCCTAATTAAATATCCCCACCAGTTTAGTTCTTTCTTTTCTATATACTTTTCTATAGGTTCAATTCCCAATTTTTCTCTGATGTCATCATTTCTTATTCTGTCTCTTCTCGTAACTTGTTTTACTCCTCTTAAATATTTCATTTCTATTGCCTGTATTCTACTTTTGTTTCTCTTCGTTAGTTTCCGCGTCACGCTCCCATATAGTATAGGTCTATATATGCTTTTGTATTTGAATTAGAAAAATATAAATAATTTCTTGTTTTGAGAGTGGTTTAAAAGCTTTGCCGTAAATGGGTTAAGTTATCATTCATAGTGTTAGTCTCATGAGTTTAATATAAAAATAATTTTCATAATGCAGTAGGTAAACTCAATAATAATTTATAAAATACAAACTCATAATATACTATACCATCAATAGAAATCAGTCGAATGCATTGGATCGCTAGATCGTTATTTATGTGGGCCGTTCCCTACTTTTTCAAGATTTATTTTCTGTCATGCCTGACCCCAAATACGGTTTATCAAGTCAACGAAAACCCTTGATAGATAGTGTGATTTTAAAATGTAAATTTTTAAACAGTATTATAAGGGGTTGTATATTTTTAAACAGTATTATACGGGGCTGTATATTTCAAACAATCATAAATATTCACCCAGATCAGTGGCCCAGTGGTTAGAGGCGCCGCCCGTCTCGTAATGAGCATTGGGAATCGAGTGTTCAAAACCAGATATCGGCGAAATTTAGCGAATCACCTTTCACAGTTTTTCATAGGATTTGTTTGAAAGTAAATATCGGGTGATTACACTCCTCTGAACTTTTCTCTTTGACAGCGAAAAAACCCTCGGGCTAATAACTAGGAAGATATTTTTTTCATAAATATTCATATCTATACGAAGGCATATAATTTGTTTTAAATTTATATATATATATATATATATATATATATTATATATATATATATTATATATATATATATATATATATATTATATATATATATTATATATATATTATATATATATATATTATATATATATATATATATATATATATATATATATATATATATATATGTTTTACAACAAACCTGACTCTCCCATATTTAAATCCGCAGTGTGCAGCGGGTTGTAAATGATTTTACTACTCGGCTGTAAAATATAATTTACTAAAGGACTAGCAACGTTAACAATTGTGCTACATACCAGATACACTTACTCGAGTTGCTTTTCACGTGTTACAACAGATTTCAACAGAAACCCACCGATTACGTTTCTAATGCCCCACCGCACCAGTGTTTCCATTAAGGGTCGAATCCTGTAAGGACGTGCCACTATCACGTTCGGACACAAACAAATGACGCCTAAATGTATAGACGTTGCGCGCTAGCCTGCCCTTAATCCTCAACTTATATGACAATCCAACTGATTTAATTGAGGTATTTGCAGTGGCACCACTCAGAAACCTGTGATTAATGGGGGTAGCGTCGATTCTGTTGCAAAATATGTGGTGAAATGTACGATTCTATTTTGAATCGCTGTCCTATAATTGTGTTGCATGCGTTTGTGTTGGTTCGACTATATTATTATCAGCATGTACAGTTGTGGTTACCCACTAGCAAAGGGATTAACTGATATAGTTTAGATTTAGCTTTCAATAACTGTGATCATATAATAATAAAACTGGATGCATGTCGATGTATTGCAGTGGTTAACACCCCCGCTAACGAACCGACAGTTCAGGTTCCAATACCGGTCCTTGTCTTCTACTTGGGATACTATTAACGACACTTGAGATGGCCAAATTATCAGTTCCTATCTTGTGTCATTCTTGTCTCTCATTCGTACTAAAGAGGATGGATAAAAAAAAATCCGCACGGTTATAATACTTTATCCAGATTTTGTATGGCAAAATAAAAAAATAACATTTGCGATACTAACAAAAAAAAAGAAAAACTACTACAAACCAAACAATGCCCATTCACTATCTCAAGTGACTTGAACTCTACATTACATTGTTCCTGATATAATACTTTATAAATTAAGTTTAAATGAATAAATTAAATTGATTAAATCATAGAAAGTTATGAATAATAGTGTGATAAAGTTAAATATATATATATATATATATATATATATATATATAATAACAATAATAATTACATAACATTTTTTTTTTTAAAGACCTTGATTTGGCATATCAGCCTAACCCTTCACTTTTACACACATTCCCAAACCGTACTTTCACAGAAAGAAATCAAAAAAGACACAAAAAAGAAGAATACAAATTAACATAAAATATATTTTTCTATCCATTAAAATAAACCCCCTCTGCCCTCGCCAATTTCCTTTCCCACGTCAGCCTCCTGCAGATTTTCACGCCTTTCCCATCCTCTCCTAACCATTCGTTCAGCTTTCTGCACTCTCCAACCCACTCTTCTTTCACTCCCTCACATTCTTTGCTAAGGTGCCACCACGTGTCACTCCCCTTCCTACACAGCGCACACGCGGTGTACCCCAGCCCCATCCACACTTTTCTTCCTCGCTCTTCTGAACCACACCTCGCTCTTGCCATGCATACTTTGTCCTCTCTGCTCCACTCTCCCATGGCTAAGTACCTCGGGAGTTTCCCCCACTCTACGTAGCCAGGGTTGTATGAGCTCTCAGCCAGTCTCACTTGCCTTTCTTGCCACTCAATATCCCTCAATCTCTCCCTTATCTCAGTTCCTAGGCTACCCTTTTCTCTCAGCTTCTCCTCTACCCACACCTCAGACATACCCACTCTTTCATATATCCTTTCTCTATCCTTCCTCCATCTACTCTCTGTTTTACTCTTACACCTCATCCATACCTCCCGTACCAGTCTTTCCTCGCCCAAATCCTGCAATCTTTCCTCAAACTTCACAACCCTCACACACGACTCCCACCACATACTCATACGATTTGTCTCCTGCAACAGCACTGCCCTCGCTGTCGACCTTTCGAGCTCTAGCAGATTCTTCAGAAACCAACATTGCTTCCTTTCTATTACCTCTCATTCACGCAATCCCCACACTTCCACTCCATACAACAATATAGGTTTTACACACGCACCCCATATCTTGCACGCCATTACGAGGTTACCACCCCACAAGTACTCCCCCATTTTCTGCACGCAATCCCCCAAGCCATTCTTGCTTTCGCCTGCATACACTCCACATGCATCCTAAGCCCTCCTCCACAGTCAAACCAAAGGCCCAAATATTTAAAGCCATTCACTCTCTCAATCAGCCTTTCCTACCATTTCAGCCCTTCGCCCTTACCCCTCCTGCCCCTATTCCTAAACAACATCCATTTGGTCTTTTCCACATTCACCACTAGCCCCCTCTTATCCAGGTATCTACCCATTCTATCCAACATCTCTTGCATCTCTTCCACTCTCTTGGCCACCAGCACCACGTCATCTGCATACGCCAACATCCACACTTTGGATCTACCCACCACGACCCCTCCTGCCTGTCCTCTCCTCAGCACCTCTTCCAACTCGTTCGTGTATAGATTAAACAGGAGGGGCCTCAGAGGGCACCCCTGCCGTACTCCCACATTCACCCTTAATTTCTCAGGTATTTCTCCATTTACTCTTGCTTTCGCCCATGACTCTTTATACACCCTTCTCACCCACTCCACGCCTTCCTCTTCCATACCCAATCTATCCATATATTCCACCAGTTTCCCCCTAGGAACTGAGTCATACGCAGCTTTTAAATCCACAAACACCGCATACACTCTCCCTTTGCATTCCAGCGCTTTCTCCACCATTCTCGCCAGCGTGAAAATCTGCTCCCTCGTCCCTCTTCCCCTTCTGAACCCACCCTAGCATTCCGGCAGCAGCCCTTTTTGTTCCACTTCCCTATCCATTCTATTTTTCACCATAGTCATCATCAATTTATAACCGTCACTCATAATGGTGATCCCCTATAGTTTTTTACGTCCGAGGCCTCTCCTCCTTTGTGCACCGGGACCATCACCCCACACGCCACTTTTCCGGCACTTCCTCCTCTCCACTCCACACCTTGTTAATACTCTGCCGCACCTTCTCCCTTCCTTCCTCCAATAATAATTACATACACTAACACACGGCAGAAGGACCCGAAGGTTGACAGCCAGTTACAGAATTATAACAAAAACTTAATTAGACTGTATTGACTGTATATAAATTACTAGAACTACTACGAAAAAAGCTAGGCATTTTTGGAATCAGGTATATCCAAAATTAGTTCTTACTTTTCCGACACCAATACATAAATATCAATTTCTTGCTTAGTGTTAGTAGTAGTAGTTAACTACTAACACTAAGCAAGAAATTGATATTTATGTATTGGTGTCGGAAAAGTAACAACTGATTTTGGATATACCATATAATTTATTCCAAAAATGTCTAGCTTTTTTTCGTAGTAGTTCTAGTAATTCATATACAGTCTAATTAATAATAGGTTTTTATCTTAACTGTAACGGGTCTGTAATTATTTAACAGGCTGACATACTAGATGAAAATAAGCAATGACTCATTTTGAAGCTAAGTACGTATCAAATATAATTCATATTATCATACAGATGTAATTTAAAGAATTCAACATATTGCGTTTTTCTTTAAGCATGTTTTTATTGAAAAGTTATGTGTTCTCGCATTGATAAAAAAACACAAATAATATTTCATATATAAATCTGAATCCAACTCTTAGCAATCTACATATCTAAATTTTTCGATTTGTTCGATTTTATTAAGTGTACCTCAGCTAGTGAGGATGAATTCATACAATATTTCGAGTGGTTATATACAAACTATAACTTTCCCCTCTAGGAAGAAAGTTTAACACAATCTGGCGTCACCACATCAATTAGAGGGATGATTTCCATGTTGTTAGATCTCATCAGTGTAGCTCAACTGGTGAGGATGAATTCATACAATATTTCGAGTGGTTATATACAAAATATAACAAGTTTCCATGTAGGAAGAAAGTTTAACGCTATCTGGCAACACCACATCAATTAGAGGGAAAGTTGTTATATTTTAAATAATATTTCGTTTGAAAAATTAATAAGCGTCATTTAGTTATATTTTCAAGAATTAAATTTATTACGATTTATTAACATACAATTATTATTGAGAAGTTATAAAATAACTTCTATCTTTATAGGGTTATCAGCCGTGAGACTTTTCCGCCAGTCAGGGGAGAAGCTTAGAGGAGTTTAATCACCCGGTATTTACCTAAACTGTGAAAGGTGATTCGCACAAACTCAGACTCCCCAATGCTCAGTATGAGACGGGCGACGCCTCTAACCACTCGGCCACTGAGCTGGGTTAGAGAAGTTATATATCTTGAAGTTTTCCGCATTGAGACGATGTTATTTGACCGCAAGAAACACACAATGATTTACCTTGAATCTATATAAGTACCATTAATTATTATATTTTTATTTATTTGTAATTTCGAAAATTAAATGTATTATGATTCGAGTCCTTATTCGGGACTGCTATTATTGATACACGACTAAAGTCTTAATATTAGGAATCTCAATTCTTTATCTATAAGTTGTATCAATTAATATTGTACGTTAGTCAAATTAATAGTTTTCAAATATTCGTCACTGCAAAGTGAATACATTAATGTACGTAATATTCACAAGATCGTCTGGCTACTGTTCAAACCTCTTATGGGACTGGAGAGCTTCAAAGTCCATTACTCATGTAAGCTGACTGATATTAATACATTCATGACCGCGTACGACATAATCAAACAGTGGACCGTAAAGATATCTTTGCGGTCAAAAACAGGTAATCATACAAGTCTGTCCCTGCATTAGATTTATAGAAGTGTGTATATGACGTACGAACAGAAACTAATGATAAGATAAATTAATATACTAGAGATGAGGACAATTATATGAAACTAATATTGTCGTTATTATTTATAACTATTCTTCAAAAGTCCACAAAGAAGTTGTGATAATAATAATAATATTAGCATTTATCAAAAAAGAATTAACCACTAATTTCAAATATATTCCTTCTTTTTAAATTTTTATACTTCCTGATCGTAGTTGATAATAGCTTTAGTTTAATATTAATTAAACTTGTACAAGTATCATATATAAATAAAATAAAGAAATAAATGTCGAATGTCATTAATTTCATTTCGGTTCGCCTACTTCCAACACCTTCTTTTTTTGAATCATTGAACCTATTTATCTAGCTCAGTGGCCTACTGGTCCATCTTGTATTGAGCATTGCGGAGTTCAAACCTTTCATAGTTTTTCAGAGGGGTTCTATGAAGCTAAATCACCGGGTGATTACACTCCTCTGAGCTTCTCCCTTTACCAACGGAAAAGCCGTAGGGCTAATAGCTATAAAGATATAAACCCTCATTTATCTCATATCGTTTCTTAATCGAAGACGTGCCCTGTTAATACAACGGACATTGTTCAGTACATTTCCTACCCTCCCTACAAGAACCCCTGGATTACAACTAAAATCATTTTGAATATGTTTCTTCCCATAGTAGTGATCTTGTTTTTTCTCGCTCTTGTTATTGTTCATAGTTTGGCGTGATACTGTAAATATCTGCTTTTATAATTTCTTTTTCTTTCTAGTAGCTTTTCTCCATTTCCTTTTTTATCTTCTGTGGTATTTGCTGTCTGTCTTCATATATATGTATATATATATATATATATATATATATATATATATATATATATATATATCCTTCTCACATCTTATTTTATATTTTCCCATGCTTATTTTCTATTCCATCCATGTATCGCATAGCATTGTCACATCTTGCTGTCCATTGCAGCGCCAAATATTTCCGTGTCAGTCAGGAATACGGCAATTCAAGAATAAAATACCGTTACCTTTTATCCGTTATTATTTTACCATTTCTCTTGCCTTTTTAACTTTCCTAGTTTCTACATACCACAAAACCTTGACATGGTATTTAATTTATTTTTGCTCGTTCTAATATTTTATATTGTGTCTCTCCTTCCTTTTGGTCGCGTTCTATATACATTTTCTTGTGTCATACATTTTCCATTTTGTGTTTGTTTCTAAGGATTTGTAATGGATGGATGTCAGCATTGGCTCTATGTGTGTCCTGTGATCAAAATTGCGGGAAATCAGACACACACATATAAACACATCACTATACTTTCCTATTCGGAAAGTTACAAGAAATCATATTGACAAGCTTAAGGCAACAAAACAAATTTTACATAATTTCAAATAATATTAGTTCTATACTATTACCTCGCTTTTTAGACGTTTTTCATGTGCATTCGTTATGAATTATTTAATTATGTCCGTTAATGTAAACATCTATTTTCACACATCTTAAACATTTTGGCACGGTTTGACACATTTTCCCAATTTTCTCACATTTTCCCACTTTTGGCCGTATATTCCCACATTTTCATTACTACATTTCACATGTGATCATTCTCGCTACATAACATAATTTCAAATAGTATTATTTATACTATTCCCTCGTTTTGTGCATGTTTTTCATGTGAATTTTTTATGAATTACTTCTGTGGGCTAATGTATAACGCAAAAATATAAGATTATATAATACATCAAATGCACTAATTTTCAAAAAAATCATGTACTTAACACTCGTATTTGTCGTATCTATATATTTGATGTTCTTTTCGTCAACGTCCCAGGTTATATAGGGAATCAATCTTTATGAAGGCAACACTATCGACCACAGGCCTTTCTGCCAACCATGCTATATGTACAATTTTATTATGTAAATTTATTTTCCGCCCATTTGATTTGTATATTAATATAAGTGAATTAAACTAATATTTAAGTGAATTATTTAAGCTGTGAAATTTTTCGACACATGTTCTAATAGAAGTGAAAACATTTTGTACCTTTTGTTTTGAATTATTGACACTAAGAACAAAGTGATTTGTCCACATAATAGATATTTAATCACTATATAATTTATTAGTTTATATTTCAAGAACAAATCCTCAATTAACAATTACGAACAATAGACGTTCGGGCATAAAAAAATAATTAGGGCAGGGGAGGGCCCGCAAATCATTATTAAACTTAATAACCACGCGACGAAAACAATAGGGCGTAATGACGCAAGAGCACACAGATGACCGCACACGATTGAATGGGAACCGTGACTCGAGAAACTTGGATATAAGCCATTAATCTCTACAATATTCTTAGAATATTCCTGCGATATGTTCATCGAGGGGACTGACTGGAACGAAAATAAACTACTGAAACCGCGCGACACATAAAATGTCTACATTATTGCCTTCGATGTTTTACATTCAGGCAGTATTGCTGAGTAACTTTTCCGTACACTAACACTGTACAAGTAAAAATGATGCATGCATAGTAAAAAGAATATGAATAGGAGAAGACATTTTTACATTCAGGCAGTATTGCTGAGTCACTTTTCCATACACTAACACAGTACAAGTAAAAATGATGCACGCATAGTGTTGCCGCCAACTTAGGGCAATTACTGTTGCATGTAGTTGGAAGTGATTTTCACCCCACATATTTCTTATCTCCAGCCTCTCCATCTCAAGTGGGTACTCGACCGCCACGTACCCAAGCAGTACAAATCATAGACAATGTATACAATGGTACGAATCATAGCCAAAGTATACAATGGTACGAATCATAGACAAAGTATACAATGGTACGAATCATAGACAATGTATACAATGGTACGAATCCAGCATCACAACTTAAAACACATCTTTCACATTTATATTACAATAAAATAAACGAAGAAAATAGCTAAAAGTGTTTCCATACATATATATACATATATATATATATATATATATATATATATATATATATATATATATATATATACATATATATACATATATATATATATATATACATATATATACATATATATATATATATATATATATATATATATATATATATATATATACATTATTATCACTCAAAACACATAGTAAAAAGAATATGAATAGAAGAAAAAATACCAGGCGACCGGCAAGGGCGTAGTAGTTACGTTACCAAAAAAAGGCGATAAGGCAAAATGTGAGAATTGTACAACTCTATCCACAGCAAGAAAGATTATGGCTTCAATCATCTAAGAGAGAACAAAAGTTATGGACTGTCAGAGTTAGTTATTCGACAACTCTATTCATATTCACATAGTTTTATGTTCCGACAAAAACATCAATTGTCTTTTAATTGATGACCCAATAAAATTGAGCATATCGAAATATATTTCAAACGCAGTTATGTTTTTCGGCGTGCACAATTATCACGAGACTAAAAATTTGCGGCAATTTATCACAAAATTGTAGCGAATTTTCCATACACCACCGGCACATTCCGCTTATTTATCCCCGCACTGTGTGCCATTTTTCTTCCCACCGCTCGTTATTCCGGGCGATATGTTCATACAAACAGCAACGCGGTCTGGCCCTCGGTGATTATATTGTTAGCGTCCCGGAGTGAATAACCGTGAATTAGCGACGGACACTTTGGCTTTTTGTTTTTATTTTTAATTTAAACAGGGTTGTTATTCCATTAAACGTTCGATTGGTGGCGTGCCTGTTATTCATGGGTCACGTATGTTGTTGACACGAACCGGTTTCACATTGAGTTTATAGAGCGAGTAGATGAATGATAAGTTTAGTAGTGAAACATTATACATTTATTTAACTGTGTCAGTAGTTACAGAATTAGGATGGCTTGTGCCAATTTTGGTATTGACTACCCCCACTTGATGCAACTTATGATGTACTAGGTTACTTGGACTAATAACTAAATGAAAAAGAAATCTCATTTAAAATGTTAGTTTATTTTAAATGAGATTTCTTTTTCATTTAGTAATTAGTCCAGTAACCTTGATAGTTCTGGATAGTTAGCTGGAGGCATACCTACAGACACTTAGGCCTCAAAATGGGCCTATTGTGAAACCTCCCTTTAAGGCTGCTCACTCGTCCCACCAGTCAATTTTGCGTGCAAGCTGCAAAACTCTGGCGGGCGAGGAGTTGCTAATGCTGACCATACTAGGCCAGCACTCCCCTAGTATTAGATGCCTAGTGTTTACTAGAGTTAGGCAGAGCCATATTACATGCTCTGCTGTTTCTAGTTTTTCATTGCACCCTCTACATAACGGGCAGTCTAGTAACCAACACATCATAAGTTGCATCAAAAACTGCTCAATTTTTGCAATTTTTTCGGTTTGTTTCCATTTTAACCATGAATTGGCACGTTTTCGACAAAGACCTTTCTATGCAACTAGATTAAATTATCTACAATTTGAGACTAAGATGGTCTCGGTAGCCCTAATAGTTTCCGAAATACAGCTTTTCAAAGTTTGGCAATATCTCTAAACTTGAAAATTGTATGCTAATTTTCATGCTTCATCATGTACAATTATCTTTATAACTTCAATAACCTATCTAACATAAGTCAGTGAAGTGAACATTTATTTAATTTAACATTTTGAAAGAGGTGAGAAAGGTGGGATGGGTGACTCCACCACTGTTCACAACCAAACAACTAATTGAAATCCAAAATATCTTCTTCTTCTTCTTCTTCTTCTTCTTCTTCTTCTTCTTCTTCTTCTTCTTCTTCTTTCTTCTTCTTCTTCGTCTTCTTCTTCTTCTTCTTCTTCTTCTTCTTCTTCTTCTTCTTCTTCTTCTTCTTCTTCTTCTTCTACTTCTTCTTCTTCTTCTTTTCGAAAGCCATGTGGCTTGTTTTGACCCAACTCTTATCCCGGGACCTGCTCCTGTGATATCGACGAGCAGCTGCCCTTCCACCTCTTCGGTGGCCTGTCGAGAGGGCGTTTGATGTAGATACAAAATATTTCACACATATATCTTATTAAAAGTGTAAAAGAAATGTTTACTAATGTTGTTTTCTTCTTTGTGAGGGACCAGGGCCAAGGAAATCCCCATTCGAGTGGATTATTTTTGTAGCCTAGACACTGCTGCACCTGGTTGTATGTGCGAAACGAATGTAGCTTTGCAGCATCTTGTGTGGGAGGAAGCCTGGCCAGGTTGAAAATGTTCTTGACTGCCGGCTTTGTGAAGAGCTTGTAGCGCAGGTCGGTGCGAGACCTACACACTTTCTACAATAATGATCCAGAATGCCTTGTTCATGTGTTAGGATCAAAGTTTCCAACAACAGTTTAAGCGACTTAGGAATTACAGAGTTTACGTCATTCAAGAAGTCAGTTGAGGGTTCGTAGACAGGTGTTTCATAAACTTGTGATCGAATGTCTTTCCGAATGATATCAGCAGCTGCCTTCACAGCTGATAACATTTCATGTTCAGGACTTACTTTACTGGTTTCTTCATACCAGGCATTTGTAAGGATCTTGTGTTCAGTATTCTTGAAGCAAACAACTATATTTTTTAATGCAAGGTCCACGATGAGTATATCGTCCCCATACTTGTCCAACAATCGTTTTTTTTTATGGTTCGAGTATCAGGTTTTTCTCCTTCTATCAGGTCGACAAGTATAAAAAACTGGCACTCATCTGCACGTTCATCAAGATAAGCAAAAATGTATTCCATGGCTTGATCAACGGTAGACTGCCGACGACCACCGCTTGAAAGTCCTTTTCTTGGTACTTTATACAGTCGCCTTTGGCAAAACAGATGGTATTTTGCGTCGAGTGCTACCAAATCAGTCTCCTCTGAAATTCGTTTATTTTCATAGCCCACTGGTCATCCCTTCGTTCAGCTGCTTTCAGTATATTTGAGTTCAACTTTTTCTCAACATTAACCACAGTCTTTCTTTTTTCTGGCCTTTTCCTCTTCTGATCATCAATAAATTGTTTAGTTATGAATTCTCCACATAGAGAACACTGTTCTCTGAAGTTTTCTCAGTGGATGTCCTTATTGGTCTTGTCACATGTGTGTCTCCTCGTTTAACAGCTGTTTTGATTAACTTAGGATTGCTGTAGCGCTTCTTGCATGTTGTACATAAATCTGAGTCATACGTTTCAATAAACGTTCGTTATCTCTATTTTTTCAATGCAGCACTGGACGCTTGTAGGGTGTTAACTCCTTTTTTTTATCACCAGCACTATTTCATCTTCCTTCAAACTCTCACTACGCATAAAACACGTTGAACTCGCGGAAGTCACGAATGTAGACGATCCCGGTTTCGGCATAGTGAGAATTTGGAATCCAAAGGCACAAAACTAATTTGTACTAAGTACTAAGAAGCTGACGCAACAAAACGACCAAAGCTCACGGTCAATTTTAGTCATTTGGTTGTGAACATGACTACCCTTCACCTATACGACCTTTTCCCCTCTTTCAAAATGTGGGATTGAATAATTGTTTACTTCACTGACTCATGTTGGTCAGGTTATTGAGATATAAACACCGTTGTATATGATGAAACATGAACATTAACATAAAATTTTCAAGTTTAGAGATTTTGCCAAACTTTGACAATGTGTATTTCGGAAACTACTAAGGCTACCGAGCCCATTTTAGTCTCAATTGTAGAGAATTTAATCTAGTTTAAAAATGCATAGAAATGTCTTTGTCGAAAACGTGCCAATTCATGGTGAAAACGGGAAGATACCAAAAAGTTGCAAAAATTGAGCAGTTTATGAGATATTCAAAAGTGTTCTGGAGGGCTACCGAGGTCGAAAACTTTTTGCATTTTACATCTCAGGCACATCCCATACATGAAAAAAAATAAGAAACTAACTACCCCCACGGGTGAGAAAGATATATAAAGAGTCGTGGGCAAAAGCAAGCTTGAGAAGTGTAGAAGTGAAATTCAGGGTGAATGTGGGAGTAAGGCAGGGATGCCCGCTAAGTCCCCTCCTGTTCAATCTGTACTGTTGGAGGAGGTGTTGAGGAAAAGACATGCTGGAGGGGTCGTGGTGGGGCGAACCAAGGTGTGGATGTTGGTGTATGCGGATGGCATAGTGCCAGTGTCCAAGAGAGTGTAAGAGATGCAAGAGATATTGGACAGAATGGGAAGGTTTCACTACTAGCCCTCTCCTATCCAGGTATAGGGCTAGTGGTGAATGTAGAGAAGACTAAATGGATGATGTTTAGGAATAGGGGTAGAAGAGGAGGTGTAGAGTGAAAGAACTGAAGGAAGTATGATTGAGAGAGTGAATGTCTTTCAAAATCTGGGCTTTTCATTTGACAGCGGAGGAGGATTTAGGGTGCATGTGGAATCTATGCAGGCGAAAGCGAGAATGGGTTGGCGGATAGCGAGAAGAAAATGGGAGAGTTTGTGGGGAGGTAACCTCGTAATGGCGTGTAACATCTGGGATGCGTGTGTAAAACCGATACTGTTTTATGGAGTGGAAGTGTGGGAAGATAGAGCAAGGTTTGTTCCTGAAGAGGTCTGCTAGGTCTCGAAAGGTCGACACCGAGAGCAGTGCTGAAGTGAAGTGAAGTGTGGGGAAGTTTGCAGGAATTGGGTGAGGAAAGACTGGTGCGGGAGGTATGGATGAGGTGTAAGAGTAGGACGGAAAGTGGATGGAGAAAGGATAGAGGAAGGATGTACGAAAGAGTGGGTATGTCTGAGGTGTGGGTAGAGGAGAAGTTGAGAGAAATGGGAAGCCTAGGAACTGAGGTAAGAGAGAGATTGAGGGATATTGAGTGGCAGGAAAGGCAAGTAAGAATGACTGAGAGCATACAACCCTGTCTACGTAGAGTGACAAGTACTTGGGAAACTCCCGAGATACTTAGCCAGGGGTGAGTGGAGCAGAGAGGACAAAGTGTGCATGTGTGGATGGGTCTGGGGTACACCGCGTGTGCGCTGTGTAGTAAGGGAAGCGACACGTGGTGGCACTTTAGCAAAGAATGTGAGGGGGTGAAAGCAGAGTAGATTGGAGACTGCAGAAAGCTGAATGAATGGTTAGGAGATGATGGGAAAGGAGTGAAAATCTGCAGGAGGCTGTCGTGGGAGAGGAAAGTTTTGCATAGCCTGAATAACCATTTTTGAGATAATAATGCAAAATTAATAAGTATATTTTTTGAGATATCGCGTGAAATTAAATACCATGATTTTAGTAGTTTTTCATAAACAAATAAAAATGCGTTTATTTGTTTATTTTAAAATTATTTTTATTATTTACAAAGTACTTCTAGTACTTCTATACAAAGGAAGAAGATGTATTGATTGTAACATACATACATACAAGATATACATACATACATGTACAAGAAGCCATCAACCGTGGTCTTTCAGCCTGATTTTTTTGTTTTAAAGTTATATTTATCTGTATAGAATAAATAATAATATGAAATTTGAAGTCTATTGAAAATACGGTTAAAATCAACATTTTGAGGATTGTCAAAGTATGCAGTTTGAGTAGCTGCGAGTTCCTGAAAGGAGCCCCGCGTATATTGCGGTATCTATCCTATTTCATAAAGGAAAACAAGTATTTTGTTATAAGCTATTCTAGATATATATGCAAGTTATTTATTTAACAGAGTAATTGCAGGTACTTTAAATGTGCCGGATGCACGACAGTAGTAATATAATAGTGGAAACTGATGGCAAACATTTAGTGCTGTTCATTGATTAGACCGTCGGAAAGTACTGACATGAACGTAATTAGTATTCAAATAGATATAAAGAGGGTTTGTTTGTATTGTGTATTCGAAATTGCTGCTACCAATTTACTGCATATTCCAGTACAGACTGTATCCGAGCCAAAATTTGTTTCGTCAATCAAATTAACAAATACATCACTCAACTATTTCCATTAATATTATAGATAGGAGTCCGAAATTAAGGTCTCGTGAGGTCCTAATTAGGCTCAATTAAGTAAATTTATGGCAAAACATATGTGCAAACCTAACTCAACTCTAACATGATTACTAAAATTTATTGTTCTGATTTCCCAACAAAAAATATTTACAAATTAAAGAAAACAACCATAAATTTAAGAACTTATAACATAATTTTTTATTAGTATTATATGTTGTAGTAGTTTTATTTATGAAATATGGTTTGTACTCCACTAGAGCAAGTCATATATTATTTGTGCATTTGAACCCTTGACCCTTTTTTTACGCTCTAAGCTATTAGTATAGTAGATAGTATCCCAATACATATCATCGCAACAAAAAAAATATCTGGTGTGGGCACCACACGACTTTCTGAATTACATGACCTATTTAATTTTGTATTGCATTTTCGACATATCTAAATTTTGGGCTTTTTAAATTTTTTGACACTTTTACTTTGCTGAAATTTTTTTTTACATCTTTAGAATTTTTTTATATTTTTGACTTTTATTTACTTTTTCGACATTTTTTACTTTTATGACTTTTTTTTACTTTTTGATTATTTAAAAAAAATACTTTTGATTATTTATAAAAAAAAAATTTTTTTTCTTTTTTTAAATTTATTATTTGTGATATGCGCAATAGGAAATCGCTATTATTGAGAAATATAATTATGCTCCGCGTGTCGTGTCGATTCTGATTCCTGCGCTGTTGGTAAACCGATTGTGCTCAAATTTTCACTGGATCGTCCTGGATAGTGCCCGCAGATATTTTCCAAATTTGGTCGCAATCTGTTGTGTCGTTTTCCCGGAATTTTGTTCATAGACAGACAGACAGACAGACAGACAGACTGACTGACTGACTGACAGACATACATACCACACACAGACATCGCAAAAATCGGGTTTATTTCGACTATGTTAGGCATAAAAAGTAAGGAAAATTGAATTTTTTTTTTGCTAAATTGTACACGGCAACAATTCCTTCCTTCCGGTGTAATTTTTTTCCCGGAAAGTTATCGCATATTTCCACAATCTTAGTTTGAAAACGTGAACACGTTTTCGGTAAAACAATACCTTCCTTTACATCAGTGATGTATTCGGAAAGTAATAAACTCAATAGAAAAGTTTGTTTGTCATTTTGACGTCACACACATTTTGTTTATGTATATTTAAATAAATCTGGTAACCCAGAGAGCGGTATACTTCAAAGTATTGAGAAATTGTCATGAATTACACTGTAATCTGGTGATATATTCAATTACATGTGCTTAAAACGTAGCTTATAATGTGGAAATGACATTAAAAACGGCCGTATTTATCGACACCGCTTGCTAGGAAACCAGGACTTTAGGTCTGCATTCATCGTAAAAAAATCTTTTTATATATTCTCTTTATTGAAATATATATGTACAACTATAAATTAAAAATTAACTCTAATTACATGCCAAAAAAAATATAAATATATAATAATATTCTATTCGATTGTCTATTTTGTGATAATTCATTTTAAAGGATAAATAAAACGATTATTTACTTGTGTTTTCTTATAAGTGTAAAGTCCTGGTTTCCTAGCAAAGCGGTGTCGATAGCAAGTGCCCGTTTTGACGACAGTTACATATTACAAGATACGTTGCAAGTACATGTAATAGAATAACTCCCCAGATTCCACTGTAATTCATAATATTTTCCCAATACTTTGAAGTATACCGCTATCTGGATTACCAGATTTATCGCAAGATTTTCTTGTCTTGCATTTTGACATGTAACATAATAATTATATATAGGAACTACTACATGTAATGATAGTGTTTCTTAATAAATGTATCTTATTTATCGTATCTTATTTAAATATACGTAAAAGAAATCGCTTCCTAGGAAACCAAGGCTTAACCGAAGTGTGATAAAAAACAAAGTAAAAAAATCGTTTTATTGATCCTATAATATTCTGTTGTAATCATTGTGTTCTACCTACAAACTCCCGTACTACCTGGTTTGGATTTATTTTGTGTCCTCGCTTTTCTTTGTTTTCCGTTTATCGTTCTTTTATTTGTTTGCTTTCATATCTTCTTTGCATTCCTTTTTAAATCTACTAATATCTTTAATGTGCTTTATGTGTTTAATATGTGTTTGTTATTATAATGGCATTGACTAAACAGTATAATTAGACTTCTCAATCAACAATAATGATAACAAATAATGGTAATAAAACCAAAGTAGAAAAATTAATATTATGCTCTAATATACCTGTAATATAATATATTACTTCAATTAAAATAACCAATTAACCGATCCCATATAAACGCTATCTCCAAACGTTATCATGAGACTCATCGATCATCGTACATTTCCCCCAGCAACCGGCCGCGCACTTTTTACCCGCAACGTAATGAACAGCGCCACCCCGTAAATTAATGTATTATTTATTTCGTGCTAGTTTTTCCCCTCGCGCACACATACACACACCTAAAAGCTTCCGATAAAGTTCATTTTTCTTCGTTTGGGCTGCGTCCATTTATCCAACAGAAGGGTGCGGGATTTTGCTGGCTCGGTCGGAACAAAGAAAAAAAAATTGCTGAACTTGTAAGGAGAGGGAAAACAATGCCTATTTATTAGGAATAAAAAGAAGAAACGTGGCACTGGGGCAGCCAAACACATCGAAAAAGTTTGCACACATTTTGTTCGACTACACTTAATTAATGTTTTATAAGTAATGTGCAGTTTACATTTTTTATTTATATAGTTAGTTTCAGCTAGACTTTTACTGGCAATTTACTGATGTATGAATAATATATATATATATATATATATATATATATATATATATATATATATATATATATATTATCAATTGCCTTTTACCTTTCGGTGTAGAGGAGGTCCGATGCTCACAGGAAACCACCAATATATGTGAATTTCACTAATATGACTTATAAAGCCCATGAATAAATAATGAATGTTTTAAATGGTGCAAGCTTAGCATATACATGCTTGAAGATTAATATTGAATTATCGGTTGTGTATGTGGTAGACGCATAAATTTACATAAGAAATATTTAGGTTTTCATATAAACCGTGATTTTAATTGAGTGCGACAACCAAATTTACCAATATGAATAAATTTCCCCATATTATTCATTGGTGTCAAACATTGGTTTCAAAATTATGCGTTTGAGGTGCTGCGATTTACTGACAGGAGTGGCGCGAATATTGTACATTTAACAAATTGAGCACATAGGATACTATTTTCATTTATAAAATTAAATTTATTTTATTTCAAATTTTAAATAGGTTATATACTTTTATTTCTTCCTAAATTGTTATAGTAACAATAACTCCTTACCAACGAGTTGGATTAATAACACAGTCGTTTCTCTAGCGCTTCTCTTATTTCTGAAACTGATATCTCTTGTATTCAGGTCGTTTTAGACAAGACAATTTCTTGACTCAAAAGTTAAGGTCGTTTTAGACAAGACAATTTCTTAG
This sequence comes from Lordithon lunulatus, assembly GCA_963942505.1. Taxonomy (NCBI): domain Eukaryota; kingdom Metazoa; phylum Arthropoda; class Insecta; order Coleoptera; family Staphylinidae; genus Lordithon; species Lordithon lunulatus. The sequence continues at coordinate 13,138,746 of OZ012669.1, forward strand.
CTCAAAAGTTGTTCAAGAAATGTATTCATATATCCTCCTTCCATACAATTTGTCTTTGTCAAATAGAACGCGTTATATTTTTCTATTCGATCTACCATCCAATTCAATATTTCAAATAATTTGCTGTATGATACGAGACAATTTAGATTGCCTCGCATCTTGACTGACTTTTGAGTCAGGAAATTGTCTTGTCTAAAACGAGCTTTAGTCAAGACAAATAGAACGCGTTATATTTTTCCATTCGATCTACCATCCAATTCAATATTTCAAATAATTTGCTGTATGATACGAGACAATTTAGATTGACTCGAATCATCGACTAACTTTTGAGTCAAGAAATTGTCGTGTCTAAAACGACCTTAAGATTGGCTCGGTAGCCCTAATAGTTTCAGATATACAGCTTTTCAAAGTTTGGCAAAATCTCTAAACTTGAAAATTTTATGCTAAAATGTTTCATGACATACAACAGTGTTTATATCTTCAATAACTTGTCCAACATGAGTCAGTGAAGTAAATAATTATTCAATCTAATATTTTGAAAGAGGTGGGAATGGAGGGAGAAAGGTGGGATAGGTGGAGGGTAGTCATGGTCACAACCAAATGACTAAAGTTGACCTTGAGTTCTGGTCGTTTTGTTGCGTCAGCTTCTTAGTACTTGGTACAAATTAGTGCCTTTGGATTCCAAATTCTCACTATGCCGGAGCCGGGATCGTCTGCATTTGCGACTTCCGTGAGTTCAACGTGTTTTATGTGTTGTGAGAGTTTGAAGGAAGGTGAAATAGTGCTGGATAAAAAAAAGAATTAACACCCGACAAGTGTCCAGTGCTGTATTGAAAAATACAGATAATGAACGTTTATTGAAACGTATGACTGAGATTTATGTGCATATAGCATGTCAGAAGCGCTACAGCAATCCTAAGTTAATCAAAACAGCTGTTAAACGAGGAGACACACATGTGACAAGACCAACAAGGACTTCCACTGAGAAGTTCAACTTCAGAGAACAGTGTTTTCTATGTGGAGAATTCATAACCAAACAATTTATTGATTATCAGAAGAGGAAACCACCAGAAAAAAGAAATACTGTGGTTAATGTTGAGAAAAAGTTGAACTCAAACATACTGAAAGCAGCTGAACGAAGGGACCAGTGGGCTATCAAAATAATGGAACGAATTTACGAGGAGACTGATTTGGTAGCACTCGACGCAAAGTACCATCTGTTTTGCCAAAGGCGACTGTATAAAGTACCAAGAAAAGGACTTACAAGCGGTGGTCGTCGGCAGTCTACCAGTCTACAAATTTTTCCTTGGCCTTGGTCCCTCAAAGAGGAGAAAACAACATTAGCAAACATTTCTTTCACACTTTTAATAAGATATATGTGTTAAATATATTTTGGATTTCAATTTGTCCTTTGGTTGTGAACAGTGACCACCCTCCACCCATTCCACCTTTCCCACTCCATTCCCACCTCTCAGGAAAAATGTTAAATTAAATAAATGTTTACTTTACTGACTCATGTTAGATGGCTTATTGAAGTTATAAAGTTAATTGTATATGATGAAGCATGAACATTAGCATATTTTCAAGTTTAAAGATGTTGCCAAACTTTGAAAAGCTGTATTTCGGAAACTATTAGGGCTACCGACCCCATCTTAGTCTCAAATTATAGAGAATTTAATAGTTGCATAGAAAGGTCTGTGTGAGGAACGTGCCAATTCTTGTTTAAAATGGGAACCAACAGAAAAAAAATGCAAGTTTTTGAGATATTCAAAAGTGTTCCGGAGGGCTGCCGAGGTAGAAAACTAAGATTTTGCATCTCAGGCACATCCCATACAAGAAAATAGAATGATACTAACTACCCCCACTAGATGAGGCGGTCCGTGGCGCAGTGGTCCAAGTCGAGGGTCTGAAGCCATTGCGTACGGAACGTTGGTGGTTCGAATCCACCGCTAGCCGGGAAATTTTTTCACAAAGAATTTACCCGGCAAGCATATCATGGTTGTTGTATAAGGCACAATAGGTCCGTGAAGGGCCGCAGTGCACAGGGGCGGGGGCTGTACTCACCGTCAATTTTTTTTTAAACCCACTAGATGCAACTTATGATGTACTAGGTTACTGGACTATATGTCTTCTGTTCCTAGTATTTTGTTAAACCACTTTTTAATTGGTGACAATGATATTTTGATCATTTTTCGCTGATCCTTGATCGACCAATCGACAATTTGGATATTGAAACCTTCATAGTAGTATTTTATTCAATTGCATTGTTTATTAGTTCGGTGTTGTAAACTCCGATATCTTTTCTGATTTAATTTTATATAGATTTATTCAGATTTTTATATCCTTCCGATGTTCTGTCTATACTCTTCTTCTTTTATCACAGTTGCGGCGTTGTTGCTATTTTGTTTCTTTCTTTGTGGTTGAGATTTTGCGCATATTTTCTTCGTGGTAGAGTGAATGTCTATTTTCAGCGACAGTCGGTTAATCTTGGTGTTCTATCGGAACAAATCTTTCTAATATTATTTTCCTTTCAGCTTTAGTACTTTACCTGCGGGGAATTTTGGTTTTATTATTAATTTCTATCTAGTTTCGTATCTATTGAGGTTCTTGCTCGGAATAATTTTTCTATTAAGGGGCGGTTCTATAATTCACATTTAATTGGAGAATAAGGCTATTCGTGGAAGTAGTTCGAGATTTTAACGCCAATATCTCAAACTTATTCAACGAATAGCCTTATTTTCCAGCTAAATGTTAATTGTAGAACCGGCCCTAAGACTATTTGCCATCCTGGCTAATTCTTTTACACACGTACTACTTCATATTGCTAGATTTTATTTGATAATTTTAAAAAATAGTACAACTAACCCCCTAGGAGGAAAGTTAAACGCAATCTGGCGGCACCACATCACATCACATAATGTTTATTCGATTCCAGTTCAATTTATTCGATGTATCCATTAAAAATACTCTTAATGGTATATCAAGTCTAGAATTAGTACATATCCTGCAGAATATCATATAATGCACGTCATACAATTGGTCCGATTTTATCGACGCGCGTTATTAAACATCCCGATAAACATGTTGAATGCGCTTTTACGGGCTAGCACTTCGCGTAATGTTTGATTTGATAGTAAATTCTATCGCATGTCGCATACGTGGGACAGTTTTCACAAAAGGAATATCCATTAAGGGTGCGACTATGCTGCAATCGAACGACTACTTAGTCAAACACTCGTCGCCCGGACGTAAGTTTGTCCATCACGATGTCGGCCCGCGTTCGGACGTGACAAAAAGGGTCGTAATAAAATGGATTAAGGCGGAAAACGATGTACAAGGACGCTGTCGCTGTCGCTGGAATTCCGCCATTCCTCAGGCCGGACGGAATTAGCGTCGCGATTTCTTTTCGTCTCCCCTAGGAACGGTATAAATGCATTCCGTTTCCGGAAAGAATTAACCCGCATGCTTATCGGCCTTTGCTTATTGTGCGGGGGAAAAGCGGATGAAAATATTAAATTGAAATGGAACGGATTTATATGTGAAATGACGGTGCAGACAAATACTTTGCGGGAATAAGAGAATAGGAATTGGATTTTCCTTTTCCATTAACGAAATTGTTAATGCTTTCTCCGAGGGTCATCGTTTTTCTTATTTTTGTAATAGTATTCGGGGACGGTAAACTAGCGGATGAGGATTGTTTCTTATAATACGACTTATAGCAGGAAAATACCCAACTTGGTGGACTAGTGGTTAGAGGCACTGTCCGGCTCTTACTGAGTATTAGGGAGCGAGAGTTCAAACCTTGTTGTGGGTGAAATGTCGCGAATCACGTTTCACAGTTTTCAGATGTATTCTGTGCAGTTAAGGTAAATATCAGATGATGATACTTATTTGCCTGCGGGAAAGCCCTTGGACTGATATCTATATATAAGTAAAAGATGATTTGCAGCGCCGCGTTTGAACTAGTACCGTATAAATTGTAATTTGTGTATGTTTCTATTCGTTTGTGTTATTCGGTTGTGTTGTTGTAGTCGTTTTTATCAATAATTATTGATCTCTTATGTGTAACTCCGGTTGTGTAATGGTCGTTTTAGACAAGACAATTTCTTAACTCAAAAGTTAGCCAAGATGAGAGACAATCTAAATTATCTTGTATCATACAGCACATTATTTGAAATATTGAATTGGATGGTAGATCGAATGGAAAAATATAACGCATTCTATTTGTTAAGGACAAATTGCATGGGAGGAGGATATATGAATTCATTTCTTGAACAACTTTTGAGCTAAGAAATTGTCTTGTCTAAAACAACCTTTAGAGTTTTAATCATAAATACAACGATCTTCGCTAACCTTTGTTTACGATTTGTTTACTGCGTTTATGCGCTCGCTTCCATCCTTTTCTTATCAATAGATATATAAATAAAGCAACTTTTTCTCTATGGAGAAAGTTTAACACCATCTGGCCAAACCACAGCATTAATAATACACACCCATATAGAAATATCCGTCAATATACTCATGCCATCACGATAACAAGATCGGAATCTAGATATGTAGATTGGTAGGAGGTGTATTCACACTGATATATAAAGATAGAAGTATTTGTATCAGGAAAATGTGATAACTAAATTCATGAAGATATAATACAATTATTTAATATATATATATATATATATATATATATATATATATATATATATATATATTCTTTAATTACTGTAAACTGTAAATGGGACCTTAATAAAGTCATTATTAGATATCGCACACTGAGATGATAAATCTCGTAACTTCCAAAAATAAATAAAGATAAATGCATTTTGAAGATTGCAATAGTTTCTGTAGTTTTACCATTGAGTATAATGTTATCTATATTTTTTTAAATAATAATTTGGTTTATTCTAAACGCAAAAAAGGATTAAAGGAGCGTTAAAATTTACATAAGAATCATTAAAACAAAAATCAAAACCTGAAAATTAATTTTGAAAGTTACATTTGTCATCTCATAGTACGATTACCTGTAATTTTAAGAATTCAATTAGTTAAGTGTTTTAATAAATAATGATACAATTAAATAATACAAGTTTTTATCGAGAAGTTATGCATTGAAGGAATGTAATGCAAGTTCAATGTACGAGGCATGTCCAGAAAGTAAGAGTACTGAATTTTTGTAGGTGTAAAATTTATTTATTTAAATAAAAAAATTACGTGAAACTTTAGTACATAATAAAAGTAGACATAGTCGACATTCCACTCTATGCAGGTGGTGCGAGGTATCAATTTTTTGATGCCTTCCTCGAAGTAGTTTCCCGCCCACTCCTTCGTCCACTTCTCCAACTCCTCCTTTACCTCCTCGTCGGTTAAAAACCTTTTTCCACCCATGTGCAGCTTCAGGGAGGTAAAGAGATAGTAATCTGAAGGTGCTAGATCAGGGGAATGCGCGGGATGGTTCAGGACATCCCATTTAAACGAGGCGAGCAGTTCCTTCGTGGCGTTGGCCGTGTGTGGTCTGGCATTGTCGTGCATCAGGCAGACTCCTTTTGTCAGCGTGCCTCACCTCTTGTTCTGAATCGCCCTCCGCAATTTTTTTAAGGTCTCACAGTATCTTGCAGAGTTGATGGTCTCCCCTTGAGGCAGATATTCGATTAAAATTATGCCTTGACAGTCCCAAAACACGGATGCCATGACTTTCTTGGCTGAAATTGTGATTTTGAACTTTTTGGCGGAGGGTAAAGAGGTGTGACGCCACTGTTGAGACTGTCTTTTGGTTTCGGGCGTGTGGTGTGCTACCCAAGTTTCATCTCCAGTTACGATGGAGCGGAGAAATTCATCTCCATGGAGTTTCCAGCGCCTCAAAAACTCTTGCCCGGCCTCCACTCGATTCAACTTGTGAGGGTCTGTCAGTTGTTTTGGGACCCACCTCGCGGACAGTTTCCGATATCCGAGGGTTTCTGTGATTGTTTCGTGTAGTAGAGATCTGGAGATTTGCGGAAACATCGCAGAAAGTTCATCCACAGTCAATCTGCGATCGTCACGGAGCGCATTTTCAATTTTTTCCACAATTTCGTCAGTCACAATGGAAGGTCTTCCGCTCCTCATCATGCACAGACGTACGACCGTTTTTAAACTCGCGACACCACTTGTACACATTCGTACGATTCATAGCTTTATCACCATATGCAGTTTTCACCTCATTATAAATCTCAAATCGAGGTTTTCCCTTCCAAACGAGATAACGGATGACGCCGCGTATTTCGCACTTGGCGGGAGATTGGATTGACATTATTCACGAAACTTGTTGTCGTGTCAACAGTTCTCAACGTACTGACCTCGAACCGGTCTCGGTGCAAAGGGGAGGAGTCAGGCTACACTTCCGTGTGGCCAACATGATGAAAATAAAATCCCTCCGACCGTGAGAGCCTCAGTACTTTCTGGATATGCCTCGTACATTGCTTTATATTTATGCCAATACATTATTTACAACCCTGGTTTAATAACTTATATTTTATCTAAAAATATTTTATTTCATTTTTGTTTGCAAATATTCAGATCCTCATCTTTAAAATTTTATATATGAAAACTGTGATATATCATAAAAAATTTATTACAATAATAAAAATATTTAAGGACTTTACGGCTGACTTTAATAATATAGTAATTTAATAACCATATTCGTGTTATTCCAAAAGGCCACATTGGGAGCTTTCGATGTATATATGTGAAAAATAATAATATTTGTGTCGGGTATAAGCATCGCACAAGCTACACATACACACACACACACACACACACATATCAATTAATTAGAAGTTAGGAACCTCATATAGGCAATAACCGACACATCAAAGTATATATATATATATATATATGTGTGTGTGTGTGTGTGTGTGTGTGTTTTTCTTTAACATTACATTATTATTTTTGGTAAAGTGTAGTTCGTGGGCACCAGTTTTTGTACAGCTTACAGGCACCATGAAGAGGTTAAATAAATAAATAAATATAACATAGCTGTGAAAGACCGCAGTGTTATATTTAATTAACTTCGATTGTGGATGCGCACCCTTTATCTATCTATATTCTCGGGCGGATGCGTTCAATCACGTACAAGGGCCGCATTCATAAACATGCTGTACGTGTAATAGTGAAAAAAATTAAACTGTGATGTGGCTGCTGTACATTTGTACATAAACTGGTTGTCTCATTTCAATTAATATACAACTAGCATTATTTATCCTTTAAAATGAATTATCACAAAGTAGACCCCATAACAATCCAATATTTGTGAATGATCCTTTATTTTTGTATATTCGTTATTTTTCAACTGTACCCAAATATTTACTAAAAAGTAAGAAAATACTACTCGTCGAATACACAGTTTCACATGTTTTAAAATAATGTATTCGACGAGTGGTATTTTCTTACTTTTTGATATATTTCAGTTTGCAATTGGCTTCAATTGAATCAGTCATCAAGTTACAATACAATTCGATCTAGGCAAGAATCAAGCCGCCCATTCGACTTTTATTTGGGAAAGATTTTCTCGTAAAATTGCATTCAATGCCAAGAGATATCTCTGATATAGGAAGCGTCTCGCCTCTCCGATTCACCTCTTAAAATATCAGATTGCACGTCATGCACTGTACTCGTCGCAAATTCCTAGGGGCGCCTCGTAGTCGCAGGATCATTTTCTTTGAAACGTCTGTCGGGCATCCTTATAAAATATATACAATAAACAGATTATTTAATTAATATTAATTATAATTAGTTATAATTTAATCACTTCATTTTCGAATCAAGTAAGACTTAAGCCCGTATGACATTATCTAGTTTCCTATATCGTTTTATATATAAGAATTGATATATTGAACTGTATAACTATTTCTAAATGGAAAATTAACATTGTGTTTTACGGTGTTGTTATTGCTAAGGCGAATCTCGGAAAATAAAATACGGTTCAATGTTGACCTAATCGCGCGGTCTTTTCTAGTCAACATTTTATAATTTTCTGAAAATATGTTTGGATATTTCTCCAATCTAAGGATGATTTGATACTTTGTTAAGACGAAAAAGTTAGTTGTTTGTCTCGAAATAGTTGTAAAAAATATGCAAAAGTAGTCAATATTTGCATCAGAAAAGTATATATTTACTCCGATTCGCCTTAAGTGAATTTATTATTATTCCGCCGCTATATCATTTTCTACATGTGTGTATGACACTATGTAGTCTGTGTCTGCATCGAAAACGATATAACGCTTTACGCAAAGACATTTTAGGTGTGTATATATTTTGTTGAAAATGTCGAGAATAGTTAAAGTAAAAGTAAATAATTTAGAATTAAAATATTAGGAATGTATACATATTTACATAATAATCACGAAAAACAAATTAAAATTTTTAAACCTACCCAGCTCAGTGGTCTTAGCGTTGTCCGTCTCGTACTGATAATTGGGGAGCCTGAGTTCGAACTCAGTCTCCCCAATTATCAGTTCAACAAAACACACACACTTGAAATAAATGTCTTTGCGCAACTCTTCCTTGAATGAAGTAATTGAATTATAACTAATTACAATTACTATTAATTAAATAATCTGTTTATTGCATATACTTATCGGGGCGAATTTTTGCGAATTACCCTTCACAGTCTCTAAAGGTTTTCTGTGAAGTCAAATACAGGGCAATTAAACTCCTCTGAGATTTTCCTGTGACTGGCGAAAAAATCTCACGGCTAATAGCCATATAAAAATAGAAAATTTTTTTTAATGAATACATTTGTTTATCTTTAAAGAAAAAGAAAGATTAGTAGATTGTATATACTTATCGGGACGAATTTTTGCGAATTACCCTTCATAGTCTCTAAAGGTTTTCTGTGAAGTTAAATACAGGGCGATTAAACTCCTGAGATTTTCCTGTGACCGGCGAAAAAATCTCACGGCTAATAGCCATATAAAAATAGAAAATTTGTTTTTAATGAATACATTTATTTTTGTTTAAAGAAAAAGAAAGATTCGATTTGGAACTAAAAACATATTTTACTTAATATGATATACTAACTGATAGCTAATTGACTTGAAATTTGATATGCTAAAAAACTCAAATTTAAAGCTCGGAAAAAAAATGTCGAATTATTCCATATGAGATATTAGGTTTGTGCTGAAATTCAACATCCCGTATATTTCTTTATAGCTACTATATCTGGAATGTTGATGCTGCAAGGTGGTTATATGGAATGCAATACTCCCTATTTGTATGGAATGTTTGTGTGGTACCGCTAATTTTCAAAGGGGACATTCTATTGTTCTCTGAGGGTTGGCTTAATTGATGTCACTCATAATTTCACCGCTATAGTAAATGTAGTCACTAATAGCTCCGAATCACTGTAACGCTGTATATGGTTTGGATTCAAGTAACATTATGTATGTGCAATCCGATTTATTTAAATTACATTATCATTTCTGCACATTTTGTTGGGCATATAGTTTATTGGTTACTTGTTCATAATAAAATTACAAATATTATAAAATATATACGAAATTATAGGAAAAAAGATATAAATGCGTTTATTTCAATCTGAAAGATTTAACGATATTTCATTATTTCATATATAATATATATATATATATATATATATATATATATATATATATATATATATATATATATATTATATATGAAATAATGAAATATCGTTAAATCTTTCAGATTGAAATAAACGCATTTATATCTTTTTTCCTATATTTTCGTATATATTTTATACTATTTGTCATTTTATTATGAACAAGTAACCAATAAACTATATGCCCAACAAAATGTGCAGTATATATATATATATGCAAATTCTCTAAAAATTTCACCCTCCGGTGAAATATATTTATATATTTATATTTATAGCCTCACATTTGGCAATAATAACAGTCATTATATATATAATAAAAAATATTTAGTCGTAATAGTATAAAATAATATAAAATATAAATCTTCGAGGATTCTTTGGCCGTGTGTAAATCTAACCCCTCTATTCACCACCGTTCCATAACTGTATCAATAGCTATTGAACCTATAAATATTCGTTGTTATTGGAACAAAAAAGAACAAAATACATTATCTAGGTAATGTAGTTACTTACATTCAAGACATATAACTTGTCGATAAAAACGTTTTGTTTAAAAATAGTAATAAATTAAATATTTTAAATTTAAACAATTTGATGATATAATATTATATTCGGCACTGATTTAGCTTTAAAATGAAGCATTATTAGATTATTTTGTTCATGTAATAATGTCTTAATGCGGGAAAATTAAAAGACATAACTTTTCGATAGAAACTACTTTCATTTTGTTTGTGTTTGTTGATTATTGATATATTTCTATTTACGTTAATCCCCGCACATATGAATATTAAACATGCTAGTGACCCTTTTTTTTTGGCCATTACACTTTTTATAGTTGGATAGAAAGAAATAAAATCCGCAAATAAATATATTTATTATATTCACGTTTAACATGGTGTAAACATCATTACTAGTAGAAAGCAGGTGCTAAGATTAATAATGTACTAAGATGTAAACTGCAATTCCCAAGTACGCCAATCAATCCTTTCAAAGTTTGATACAACAAACTTTTAAATGAAGTTCGAAAGACGTTAAATAGCTCTTCTATCATGCTGTCAATTTTAATTGCTTAATTATTGCAGGTATATTAACTAGATGTATCTTCTTTGAATATACATACGTATAATAATAATATTTAACCCAGCTCAGTGGCCTAGTGGTTAGAGAAGCTGTCCGTTTCGTCGCGAATCACTTTTCACAGTTTTTCAGAGGTTTTCTGTGAAGTTAAAGTGATGAAACTCCTCTGGGCATCTTTTTTTACCAGCAGTAAAGCTTTACGGCTGATAGCCCTATAAAGATAGAGGTTGTTTTTTTTCAATAATATTTCTTTAGAATATTTGCTATCTACTTACTTAGAAAATATTTATTGGTGTATTCTCATTTACTTTACAATTCTCACTGTACAATACAATACTCCGGCCTCCTCTGCAAAAGTCTGTAGCTTGACAAACTCGATTATTTTAACGAGGTAGTCGAGAAGGCACAGAGGCCTATACGCCGCCGTACAACCAAACATGGACTCCCCTTATTGGTGATGAGTATTAGTCCGGCCCTATGTAAACTTGCCCTTATCCACACATTTTTTTAGCCTAATAAGCTTTTTCTGTGTTTTATGAGCTGCCTCCTAGCTTTGCAGTCATATCTTCCGCTAAGAAGGTGTAATGGGTGTTCTTCTCGTGGCCTCGCCTACGTCCTCGTATAGCAATTGCGTTTCCTCTTCTCTATTTGTAAATATGTGTGCGGCTGTAGTTTTATTTTTAAGGCGTACCTTGATTTTAATTTAGTTGTATGATTGTTGCATATAACCACTCGAGATATTGTGTGAATTCATCCTTACTGGCTGAGCTACACTGACGAGATCTAATAAGATCGAAATCTAAATATGTAGATTGCTAAGAGGTCGATTCACACTTATATATGTTTTATAAGATTGGCCTTGTGCTGATATCTCAAGCGCTCTGTTGGAATATTATTCCATAGAGGGCACTACCCGGTGATCCTGATGGCATGAGCATGTTGACGGTTATTACCATATGGGTGTGCATTGCTAATTGATTTGTTGCCGCCAGATGGCATTTAACTTTCCTCCTAGGGGGTTAGCTGTATCATTTTTGACTGTGTTTTTCTTCGCGGCTATTTTCTAGAGCAAAGGAATAGCTAGTTGCTGGAATCTGCTGGCTCTTTCATAAGTTTGTGGTTCATTATGGTTTTTTAGCCTTACCACGCTGACCAGTGCAGATTGGTAGGGTGTTTGATTAGGATATAGGAGGGTAAGACACAGCGATAGCTAAGGCTGAGGATTGGACATGAGTCCTCCTGGTCCTAATCCCAAAAGTTTTTCGAAATAGCATTAATTTGTACGTTATATACCACTAACAGTTCAAGACGATTATAAGTTTGTATATATATATATATATATATATATATATATATATATATATATATATATATAAATATATATATATATATATATATATATATATATATATATATAAATATATATATATATATATATATATATATATATATATATATATATAGTTGCCTTTTACCTTTTAGTGTAGGCTATAACATTTACATTCCTTAACAATTATTGTTGTTGTTTATACATTTGTAAATTCCACTCTTTTCTATTCTTCGCCAGTTGCTTGTATAACTGTCTTTCCTTTCTTATTATTTCCTCTATTCTGTTGTCCCACTCTTTTCTTGGTCTACCTATTCTTCTTTTATGTCCAGTTCTTGCTTCCCATACCTGTTTTGTTTGATTCTTATTTTCCATCCCAATTAAATGTCCCCACCAGTTTAGTTGTTTCTTTTCTATATACTTTTCTATAGCTTCAATTCCCTATTCTTCTCTAATGTCATCATTTCTTATTCTGTCTCTTCTCGTAACTTGTTTTACTCCTCTGAGATATTTCATTTCCATTGCCTGTATTCTACTTTTGTCCCTCTTCGTTAGTTTCCACGTATCGCTCCCATATGTCAGCATAGGTCTATATATGCTTTTGTATATATTTATTTTTGTCCTTCTGCTGATCTCTTTTTTGTTAGTCAGTATATTGCACAATGCGTGGTATGTTTTAACTGTGTTGTTTATTCTCTTACTAAGTTCGCCTTCCATTTTTCGTCTTCTGTCAGTGCTACTCCTAGGTATTTGAATTGTTCTACTTGCTCTATTTTGTGTTATTCTATCTTTATATTTATTTGTTCTTTTCGGTTTCCTATTACCATCACTTTTGTTTTGTTATAATTCATTTTAATGTTATACTTTGCTAGTTCCATACACTAAGGTTGTGCTGCAGATTATCTTCATTTTCTGCTATCACTACGACATCATCAGCGAATGCTACTTCTGATATTTTTACAACTTCCATGTTTTTATACTCTATATTTGTGTTTTTGATTTCTGGTTTCATGCTCTTCATTATTTCATCCATGTTTATGATAAATAACGTAGCACTGAGCCCGCCTACTTGTCTGAGTCCAGTGGTTGTCTTTCATGTTCTTGATGTTTGTGCTTTGTGTATTATTGCATGGGTGTTGTTGTTATATATGTTTTTTATTAATTCGATTGTCTTTCTTTCTACACCTCTCTCGTCCAGGATTGTCCATAATTTGTTTCTTGTAATCATGTAGAACGCTTTTTCTAGGTCTATGAACCTAAATATGTGTTTTTATTATTTGTAGTTTTTTCTGTGATTTGTTTTATTGTAAGATGTTGTCCTGTGTGGATCTTCCTTTCCTAAAACCGCATTGCGATTCTTCTAGTGTCTGGTCTATTCTTGCTATTATTCTCTTGTTTATTGTCTTTTCTAATATTTTCATCCCTATACTTATTAATGTTATACCTCTATAATTCGTCTTATCCCCTTTCTTGTGTATCGGTACGATTAGTGCTGTTGGTATGGTATTTGTGCTCCATATGCTGTTCAGAAGTTTCCGTAGTTTTTCTTTACCTACCGGGCCCAGGTGCTTGATCATTTCCGCTGTAATCTGGTGCTTTTCCTATTTTTAATTCCCTTAATATTTCTAGCAGTTCTTGTTCCATGATACTCTCTGTATCTGTCTTGTTCTTGTCTGTAATTCTTGTCTTTTCTTCTTTGTCGTTATTTGAGGTTAGTAATTCTTCAAAATATTCTTTCAATCTTTCTAATATTTCTTCGTTTTCCTTCAGCATTCTTCCTTGTTTGTCTTGTATGTATCTCATTTCTTATCCTTTTTCTTTCCTGCAATCTTTTAGGGTTTTATAAAGTAGCTTTTGGTTTTCCCTTGCGTTTTTCCCCTTGTCTCTCCGAACGTTTCCCATTCCCTGGTTGTTGCTATTCTTACCTCTAATTATTCTCTTCTCTCTGTATTTTCGTAGTTTTCGCTATTTTTGTCATTTACGTATCTTTGTCATGTTTTTTTCTTTTCTTTTGTTTTCTCTCGTATGTCCTCTGACATTGTTTCTTGTTTGTGCTTTTCTTCATACCACATGTCTCTTTTGCTGTCTCAAGCATGTTTTTCTTTAGGTTATTCCACATTTCCTCTATTTCTTCTCTATCGTTGGTCACTTCTATTTCATCTCCATTTTCTCCATATATTGTATTGCTGTTTCTTTTTCTCTAAGTTTGTATGATCTTATCTTCTTGTAGTTTATTGCTGTATTTGGTCGCTGGATCCTTCTGTCACTGTCTTGGTAGTCTTCCTTAATTGTTGTCACAACTAGATAGTGGTCACTTCCAATTTCGTAGCTTCTCTTTACCCTTGTATCTATTATTTTGCTCCTTTTTCTATTAAAACGTAATCTATTATAGATTTTTCGTTCCTGCATACCACTTTCCTTGTGTATGTGTGTATGTCCTTGTGTTTGAATAGTGTGTTCGTTATTACTAGGTTGTTCATTATACAGTAATCTAGCATGTTCTTCCCATTTTGGGTTAGTACGTCTTCGCCATATCTTCCTCGTTTTATCTGTTACTTCCTTACCAATTCTGCTGTTGAAGTCACCCGTAACGAAAACTTCTCCTTTGGCTGTTTCGGTTGTTTCGCTGAGTTGCTCCCAAAATACTTCTTTGTTGATTACTAAATCAGCTTCATTTGGCCCATATACTATAATTATTGTTCTGGTTCTGTTAGTTTATTTTAGTGTTATGGTTAGTATCCTTGGTGATATTTCTTGCCATGTTTCTATTTAGTGTTCGATGTCTCTGTGTATAATGCATCCTACACCTTCGGCTGCCCTTTTATCCTTGTTTTTTTTTACGGTGAGTACAGCCCCCGCCCTTGGTCTGTGTGCAACTGCGGGCCTTCACGGACCTATTGTGCCTCATACAACATCCATGATATGCTAGCCGGGTTAATTCTTTGTGGAAAAATTCCCGGCTAGCGGTGGATTCGAACCACCAACGTTCCGTACGCAATGGCTTCAGACCATCGCCTTAGGCCACTGCGCCACGGACCGCCTCTCCTTGTTTACTCCGCTATATATTATTTTATGTCTGTTATTGGTTGTGTATATTCCTTTCCCTTTTCTTTTCGTCTCCGTTATTGCCAATATGTCTATTCCTTTCTTTCGAACTCTTTTTCCAGTTCTTCCTCTTTTCCGTGTATACTCCTTATGTTCCAGGTTGCTATTCTCCATATTTTGGTTTTCTCTTTTTCGATTTTTTTGACCTATTGTGTCTCTTTCGTTTTTTCTAGTTTCTGTCTTTGTATGGTTTGTTTTGTTTACATTTTTTGTTTTACATTTTATTACATTTATTTGTTTTTATAATATGATTCGAAAACATCTTTGTTTATTAAATAAAATTTTTATATTCTCAATTTTTCTTATTAAAAAGTTATGAACATCCAAACAATTGTTCTTGTTATTTTGAGCAGTATGTAATACAAAATTAATTAAATGAACAACACACACTAAAAAGTAATAACTTATGCAGAAACATATTACATATCAAAATAAATATTTTAGATGTTACTAATACAATCTAAAAACTTTATATGGCTCTATATGTATTAGAATTAATTTGAGACAAAATCTGATTTATTTAATTTTTACTAGATAATAAGAAGATAAGTATTTATAGCAAGATAAGTTCATTTTCAATGACGAGTTTTTTTTTATAATATCAATTATGTCTTTTTAGCCTTAAGGTCGTTTTAGACAAGACAATTTCTTAGCTCAAAAGTTGTTCAAGAAATGAATTCATATATCCTCCTCCCATACAATTTGTCCTTGACAGATAGAACGCGTTATATTTTTCCATTCGATCTACCATCCAATTCAATATTTCAAATAATTAGCTGTATGATACGAGACAATTTAGATTGTTTCGCATCTTGACTAACTTTTGAGTCAAGAAATTGTCTTGTCTAAAACGACCTTTAAATATAATTAATATTATCAAAAAACTCGTCATTGAAAACTCTTATCTTGCTATAAAACTAGCCTTATAATAGTTGAATTTACCTTACAGAATTATTAAATGTACCTTATTGCAATGCTCATGACTGATTAATTTCCCTACACGCTTCTTATCTGATTAACTTTAACCCCAAGTTTCGCACAACTGATATTGTTAAAGTATCCATACGGAATCATGCTTAGCTAAATTGCATAATAATTTATAAATCGATGTTAATGTGCCTCAATTTGTACAAGCCATGCGTACAGCAGCGGCGTTAGACGCCGGCATGGCGTCGTACACGTGCGACGTGTAATTAGGGTTTAATAGTGTTTGCATGTCGCCCCGAGGGTGTTTATTTGCGCGGCGCCGAGATGCTCTCTCCCTCTCTGTGTATACGCCTAAAGGATAATCCGGATCCCGGAAATTCTTAAGAACGCCGGGACATGTGTTTACGTGGCGCACTCCTCTCCATACAACAACAAAGCGTCATAAATAATGGGAAACGCATGACATAGATTAGGAAACGGACTGGCACATGCCCGTAATTCACTTAGAAATAAGGACAATCTCAAAATAAATAATAGTCCTGCGGTTTATAAGTGTGTATGAATGAGTTTTGATGGTTTTATCCTGAAGTAAGAATAAATTAATATTAATATTTTTATTTTATTATTTTTTAATTAGTCTGACTAATATCGACTCATATGCGGGGTGTTACTCTACTGCAAGTTAAGAAAAATTTCCTAAGGGCAAATAATGATGATTACCTTCTTCACGTTTTCCCCAAAGTACACTTTTGATGAGAGACGTGCTTACAGTCGGAAATACAATATAAAACCAACATCGTAGAAGGATAATATTTGCTATATTATGGTTTATTTTGTACAATGGTTTTAACTAAAAAGAATCATATATACTATGCTAAGAAATATATAAGGTGTTTCAAAATTAAATACATATTTGACTCAAAATTAAATTATTTACTACTGATATATGTAGAACATTTTTATTTAAAGCTCGTTTTAGACAAGACAATTTCTTGACTCTAAAGTTAAGGTCGTTTTAGACAAGACAATTTCTTAGCTCAAAAGTTGTTCAAGAAATGAATTCATATATCCTCCTCCCATACAATTTGTCCTTGACAAATACCATCCAATTCAATATTTCAAACAATTTGCTGTATGATACGAGACAATTTAGATTGTCTCGCATCTTGACTAACTTTTGAGTCAAGAAATTGTCTTGTCTAAAACGACCTTTAGTCAAGATGCGAAACAATCTAAATTGTTTCGTATCATACAGCAAATTATTTAAAGTATTGAATTGTATTATAGATTCAATGGAAAAAATATAACGCGTTCTATTTGTAAAGGACAATGTGTATGGAAGGAGGATATATAACAGCTTTTGAGCTAAGAAATTGTCTTGTCTAAAACGACGTTAACCTTAAAACATTCAAAGTAACTATTCAAAATTGGTAAGGACGAGGAGATTGCTGTTAGAAATCTTGCGGTAGGCTGATCTGACCTATCCTTAAAATAGTGTCGTGCAATTTTGAAACACTGTATATATTTGTTTTTCTTATTATAATAGTAAAATCGCAACTTTAATTACCTTAGGGCCACACTACCTTAGAGCGACTTATTTTTAATTTTTTTTTCTCAATTTTATAGATGGACAGTTCTAGGCCATACTTTTCTTATATTGGTTTTTGATAGAAATCTGTCACTGGAAACTATGTTTACCGACTGATATTTTGCAAACAAATGTTTTATAAATGTTTATAAACCAGCCTCACTATTTATTACGCGTATTTTCCCATAACTAAAAGCTCGTAGGTTCGTAGATGGACAGTTCTAGGCCATACTTTTCTTATATTAGTTTTTGGTAGAAATCTATCACTGGAAACTGTTTTCTGACTGCTATTTTGTAAACAAATGTTTCATAAATGTTTATACATCAGCCACACTATTTATTACGCGTATTTTCCCACAACTAAAAGCTTATAGGTTCTAATTTCACTGAAGTTACCTTTAAATGAAAAAAAAATGCAATACGACTGAAAAATATCAGTGATGACTATTTTTATGCTCACTAGTTCTTATTACTGTTTTGTCACCAAAATTCATTATTTATTACACTTTTATTACGCGTAGTTTCTTTTGTATGCCAATACACAAATCGTTTACACTTACATTCTTTGTTTCCGGATCCCCCCGCCTTCGGCTGGCGTTTATTGGATATTATTCTTACTCTCTTTCGGCCCTTTACTTACTTTCCGTCTTTCGTAAGTGGCAGTAATGTCAAGTGCCGCCTGCGCGGGTGTTATTAAAAGTATTATATTCGCTCTAGCGGAAATGAGAATTTAAGCCGGCCTCTCGGTAAATAGAAATGATTATTTTAAAACATCCAAATGTGGAACTGTTTTATTCAACTGAAATACTCATAAAAGGCCGTTTAATATAAATGCTTATTTCACGCTACCAACAATAGTTTTATGGTAAAATAGTATTAATGATATATGTGCATTGGTAAACCCGTCCATTTCAATCGTGCACGTCATATCGGTATGCAGCCAAAATTGAATATTAAAACTCGCATTGTTCCAATAAAATAATCCCGTGATAATCGTGCCCATAGGACGCACATGTGCGCTGAAAAAAAATCCCCAGGGTTTAGCTGGAAACGACCGTCAGGCACATAAAAATAATTACATCGCATAAAACCCCCATAAATTGAGGTCGTATTGAAAAAATGGAGACAGCCAATTAGAAGTATAACGTGTTAAATTTGTCGCAATCCGCGTGACAAATATATTCCCCCAAAATTGTGATTCATATTGACACGCCCGATATTTTTTCATTATGGACCCGATTCTCCGCGAGTTAATTCAATAACATATTCAACGTTCGGAATGAAAAATTCATTGCATTAACACCGGTGTGGAATTCGGAGGGTCGACTGAGTTATTGATGCAACCCGTTTTTATTGGTAAACTAGTGCAACTCCAATTGGGATAAATAATCTGTTCTATTTTCAATGGGTATTGCAATAGATCAGGGGTCGTAAACTACCATTCTCAAATGGTCTTCCAGTTTTGTGAAAAAAAAAAAATTGAAATTAATAAATTGTATTATGATTAAGGTTATTATAAGATAATAACTTGACAAAAGAACCTATTTAGTTGATATTTCAGAATTAGGGAAAGACATGATAATTAATTAAGGATCGGTTCATGATAATGTAAACTAAGTAGAAAACGTTATCTTTTACTTTCTTAATTTATTTATTAATTATTATTTTATTTATTATATATTATTTTATTTCATAAACCCACCTTTACACGTCAGTGATTGTATGTATTACAAAAAAAGTGTGAGGGATGATACATTTAGTTCTTTTGACCCGTGCAAAAGATGATAACATTTCTAACTTAATTTTTAGAAATTTAAACGGGACATTTTTCTTATAAAAACTTTTCAAATGGCTGAAGAAGATACAATGACAAAATATTAAAAGTTATAGCAAAGCCTTAAAAAAATGTATTATAAACTTTCACAATACATTCGATTTATAGCACTTGTCGCTGAACAAATCTTCCCAGCGCGATAAATTCCGCGCGTACAATATCCCCGCCCAACTTGTTCGCGTTTTTTTTTTGTTTCAACTAGTCGGTGAATTATTAAAGCAGTTACTCATAAAAATGAAGCGGTTAAAGGAAGAGCTCGTTATCGTCGGCGGCGACATCACTTCCGCCCCCGTGCGGCACCTCGTCCTTCTCACCAATCGTTTTGAATTCTGTTGCGCGTTGATGGTTTTTATATTCAGCCTTATAAGCGTGCAGTTTTTAATTATGGTTTGCTGGTAATTATCGTAGCGTATTGAATAGATTCGTTTAAATGATATATTTTCACGGGGCAGGGCTGACTAATGAAAATATAAAGTGTTTGTCGTGAAAAATATACTGCACGGGGGTTACGTGAGCCCCTGTTTAAAAGTAATTGCCTGACATTGTGTGCCCTAAATTAAGCTAATTACCCTTTTGCACTTGGTAGTTAACATTTATATGTGAGCATGGAATTTATTAGGGCGCATAAATTTAAAATTTTGCTCGTTTTGTTTGCAGAGATTAGGATGGAACACCTAAATGCGTTGATCGCTATTAATTGATAAGATACTACATGTCTAATTTACTGAATCCTTAGTGAAGAAGGATTCACTTTATACAGGGTGATATACTAGTTCTATGACAAACTCTGACAGTGAAAGCTGATGTGATTTCTAAGAAAATAATACTATATGACCCAGCTCAGTGACCGAGTGGTTAGAGGCGTCGTCCGTCTCGTATTGAGCATTGGGGAGATGTCATGCCAAACCACTGGCGTAGATTTTGTAGCCAGGAAATGCGTCGTCTTCCTGGGCCTCTTCTTCCCAAGACCTTTCCTTCCAGTATCAGTTGGAGTATTCTGTACCTATCACTATGTCTCATTACTTGCCCGAGGTATTCCAATTTCCTAACCTTCACAGGGATCAATACTTCCCGTTCCTTGCCCATTCTCTGCAGAACCTCCTCGTTACCAATGTGCTCTTTCCATGAGATATTTAGGATACGACTATATGCCCATAATTCGAAGGCCTCCAGTTTTTTCTCTGTATTTTTTGATACAGTCCAGGATTCGACGCCATTGTTGAGAAAACATAGCAACGCAACATTCTGATCTTAAGTTGCAGGCTCAAGTTGGGGCTGTTGAAAACTTTTCTCATCTGAATAAATGTCGCCCTCGCTCTTTTTATCCTGCATTTGATTTCTACGGAGTGATCCGAGAATTTATTTACGCAGCTGCCTAGATATGTGTATTTGTCCACTTGGTCAATGATCTTGTTGTTATGAAGTATCATCTGCTGTGATGGATTATCTTGACTGACAAGCATATATTTAGTCTTTTTGAGATTCAGATCGATTCCGTACTTCTCGCTCACTAATTTGATCTTATGCATCCTCAGCTGAGGTCCTTGCGCCATACTCGCCAATATGACAGAATCTTCCGCATTGTTAAAATTGTGTCTCTTCAATATGGTCTTCGCATTGTCGGTATATACGGTGGTGTATAATTATTAGAAATATCTTAATGGCGTGGCTCATTACGCTTATAGTACGATATTCGTCGCATTGCTTTGATGTTGATTTATTTCGGAATAGTAACAAAAGTGGATTGAAGCCAATCTTCAGGTATCTTCCCCGTATCATATACTAAATTATATAGTTGAGTAAGCGTGTTTATGGCTTTTTTATTAAAAAGCTTGAATATTTCTGTCGAGTTTTTATCTGGGCCTACCGCTTTGCCATTTTTTGCTGTGTTTATCGCGTTTCTAACCTCCTCCCTTGTTATTTGCGATCCAGTACAAGCGTATTTCATACCATGGTCTTCCGGTGGCTCATCTTCAAAAAGCTTGTGCACATAGTCTTTTCACATCAATATTTTTTTTGGATTTCATTTCCACTTTCATCAACAAGTCTTTCCTGTAGTCTTTTCCTTCCAGTGCCCGCGGCCTCCTTTATCTTACGATGCATATTGAAGTGATCATGTTTCTTTTGTAGTTCTTCTATTTCTAGACATTCCGCTCTCATCAGTTTGTCCTTAGCATTTTTTTCCGTATTTGTTTATTTAGTTCTTTGTATTTTACTTGGCCCTTTCCTTTAAGCATCCTTCTATCATTCATCATTTTTTAAATGTCGTTATTCCCGTCTTTTTTTTGGTGCGTGTTCTTTAATTATATCACAAAGTACGTTTCTGACGCTTTCCCATTACTGCACTGCACTGAAATCTCCTGTGTTTATTGTTTCGAAGGTTTTGGTTACCGAGTTGGTTAAGACTGTTCTGAGATTAACGTCTTTTCTCACCTTTCTTAAGTCGTATATAGGGTCTGATGCTTGCTGTTTCTTTTGTATCTCGTCTTAAACGATGCCACAACAGGATTGTGGTTAGAGTTTGCATCTGCTCCCGGATATGTTTTTGCAGATTTTATGCTGTTTCGAAATCTCTGATTGATAGTTATGTAATCGATTTGGTTTCTGACTACTTTTTGAGTTGTATTTGCTGGTGATGTCCAAGTATATAGACGCCTCTGTGGAAGTTTATAAAGCGTATTTGTTATAACAAGTTCTTTTTCTCTACAGAATTGGACGAATCTATCTCCTCTATTGTTCCGTGACCCAACTCCATAAGCTCCGACTATCTTTTCTTCTTTTTCTTTTCCAACCTTAGCATTGAGATCTCCCATTACCAGTGTCACTTCATTTTTCTTGGTTGATTTAAGGGCATGCTCTATCTGCTCATATAGTTCTTCTACCTCTGTATCGTCCTTGTCTGTAGTTGGAAAGTAGACTTGTATGATGTTTATGTTAAATGGCTTTGCTTTCAGTTGAACCATTATGACTCTATCTGATTGGAATATTACATTTTTTACTGAGCTTTTGACTTCTCGGGTTACTATGATGGCTACCCCATTTTGATATTGTTTGTCGTCGTTACCAGCGTAGTATATGAAATGATCAAGTACTGTACTACACCCCGGGCCCTTCCAACGCTTCTCACCTATGCCCATGTTTTTTACCTTCATCCTATTCATTTCTTGTACAATGTTGTGGATCTTTCCATCTTCATACGCACTCCGCACATTCCATGTGCCTATTCCTATTGATTTAGTCTTTTTCGTTGTATTTTCATGCTGTAGTGTA
Organism: Lordithon lunulatus; assembly: GCA_963942505.1. Classification (NCBI taxonomy): domain Eukaryota; kingdom Metazoa; phylum Arthropoda; class Insecta; order Coleoptera; family Staphylinidae; genus Lordithon; species Lordithon lunulatus. The sequence goes on from OZ012669.1 coordinate 13,161,484, forward strand.
CTGTTCTTCTGTATTTTGGACTCGGAGATTCTTTGCATCCCTGTCCTTCTAGGTTTGCAAAAGATTTTAGTTCTTGATGAGAAGTCGTTGCTGGATTGTGGTTTTGTTTAAGATATATCTCTAGTTTTATATCTTGAGCATTTGCTATGAACTTTACTTGCTGATTATATGAATCTGTATTTTCTAGGTTTGCAGAAGATTTTCGTTCTTGATGAGAAGTCGTTGCTGGATTTGCATTGTGGTTGTGTAGACGATATATCCCTAATTCTATATCTTGAACATTTTCTTAAGGGACGCCGCTACTCGGGGCTGTTTTTGGTTTTGTCCGTCATAATGATGATTGTACTAGGGATGTCTTAGAGACCTTTAATGCGGTAGTTTCCCGTTTCTTTCCGCATCTCCACGCCGTTGACCAGTTTATCGGTTCATCCACCTTTGGGAGTGATCACTCCCTCCCGGGGCAAGGAATTGCCCCACTCCTGCCAGCTCATCCACCCGAAGTTGTTGGCTGGCAATATGGACTACTTATACCAGTAGTTATTCGGTCGACAGAGCCTCGTCGGTTATCTGGCAGGGTGTACTACGTGCAGGTGAGGTTGTCCTTTGGGTTGACATATCAGACACACTCTTACACCCTTTTCATTCTAGAAATAATAACTACCAACTATTGTAATTGTCACTTGCATTTATATGAACATTTATTGATTCAGATGACTATTAAAAGAAATAGTGAAATCCTTAAAATATTAAATTAATATAATAAGTATTAAAGGATTAATGTTTATCCTTTTCTAATATTTTAAGGATTTCATCTTATTCAATAAATGTTCATATAAATACAAGTGACAATTACAAAACACATTAAAATACCGAGTTTCTTAATAAAACATCGATACACCATGCAATGCCCGTTTTGAAGGTTAATAAAAGTATCAAGTTCGCCGGCTCGATTTCTCAATCATAATAAATAAATAAAAATATAATTTATTTATTACTATTTTTTTTATTGCGTTAAGAAAATATTTAGCAGTGATGACACGAAAATTCATTAACTCAGATATTCCAAAATAATCTGTATTATGCAAGTGGCACTTTGTGCCCGTACTTACTTTCAATATTGGCCATTATATAAACATTATTTCAAAAGTGCAGTTTCATAAATCGATTTATGGTAATATTCTGGGAATTATTCTGTTCATGCACAACCTGTGAGATTCTACTGGCCGTCATTGTGGCCGTAATTCTCCTGACTGGCGTAATTGAAAATCGTTGATGTTTAATATCATCAGCATAGTAAATGTCCAATCAAGTTAACGTATGCTCCGCCTGATTTTTATTTAATTGAATGGTCGCATAATTCAGTTAAATGCATTGTAGTTATATTTATAATAATAAATGAAGACCTATAATTCAATCGGTAGTTTGAAGGAGACAAGCACTAAAATTAAATAATAATAATTATTATTATTTAATTTTGGTGCTTGTTTGTTTGTAATAAATATATTACAGGTTGATGGGAAGAAGAAGAAGATATATTTATTGTAACATACATACATACAAGATATACATACATGTACAAGAGGCCATCGACCGTGGTCTTTCAGCCCAAGACAAACATGAAGGCGCGTTATGAAAATTGAATATGAATAATTACACAAAATAAGCAAGTTTGAAATCTTAATATACAAAAAAGCAACAAAAAAAAAAAATATATGTATATATAAAAATAAAAATGTTTACGAGGTAACTATAATAACATAAGGTATATGCGAATCGAACATACATTTACGCGGCGCGAACTATTAATAATTCGAAAAGAGGTTGTGGGGGGAGAGTGAATTTGTTGGATAGGGTTGATGGTTGATGGGAATTAATTATTATTATTAAATTTTGGTGCTTGTTTGTTTGTAATAAATATATTACAGGTTGGTGGGAACTAATTATTATTATTTAATGTTGGTGCTTGTTTGTTTGTAATAAATATATTATAGGTTGTTGGGAATCAATTATTATTATTTAATTTTGGTGCTTATTTGTTTGTAATAAATATATTACAGCTTGATGGAAATTAATTATTATTATTTAATTTTGGTGCTTTTTTGTTTGTAATAAATATATTACAGGTTGGTGGGAATTAATTATTATTATTTAATTTTAGTGCTTGTTTGTTTGTAATAAATATATTACAGGTTGTTGGGAATTAATTATTATTATTTATTTTAGTGCATGTTCCCTTCTTCAAACCACTGATTCAATTATGGGATATGCAATAATATGGTTACTATGTACCAAACCTGAACAGTCAAGTTGTTAATTTTTAAAATCGATTCACAGAAATTCTAGCAAGTTTATATACAATTTTCCAAAAATTTGATTGTTGGATTAATTCCCTTCTTGAAACCACCGACGCAATTATACTCTACACTTCATCCGAACAAATTACATATCTCCTGCTGACTTCTTATTGTATTACCACATCTAATAATAATTAGAACTTATATACTTTGTAAGGAACTGCAAGGGACCAGTGGTGCGATTTTTGGGTCATCGCCATAAATATATCGACAGAGAGACGTTTGGTATTATTGCGAATAATAATAATAATGTGTCTTTATTTTTATTTTGTTTGACATTAGAACAATACAACATTGAAAAAAAAACAGCAGTTTGGAGTTAATTTTCGAGCATTCGCGTTATGAAAGGTAGTCGCTACCTTTAACAGATTATAAAATGTTTATTGGAGTTATTTTACTCCGACAACAAGTTTTCCGTTTTTTGGTTATATTTTATTTATTTAAACTAGGAGCAATTTAATTAATAATAAACATTTTATAATCAGTTTTTCTCTCTCCTATCAACCTTGAAACAAATTTTAGATCCTTGGTGTTGCTGCTTAGGCGACGATGTAGTTAAAGCCCGTATGACATTATCTAGTTTCTTTTATCGTTTTCTATATAGAATTGAGATATTAAACTGTATAACTATTTTTACATCGAAAATTAACATTGTGTATTACGGTGTTGTTATTGTTAAGTGAATTTATTATTATTCCGCCGCTATATCATTTTCTACATGTGTGTATGACACTATGTAATTTGTGTCTGCATCGAAAACGATGTAAAAAACTATATAATGTCATACAAGCTTTAGAAAGTATCGTTAATTTTTTTTTTCAATAAATCAGTTTACGTTTGGTAAATAGGATATGCGTCTATATATAATTAAGTAAAAAAGTATAAATTTATAAAAGAAATAAAAACTCTCTCTTGTCGTATTGTTAACTTAATTTAAAGTCTTAAGTTTGATATAAAATTGTGGACACGGGAAGTACGTTGTTACGTTAATTCTATTGTAATTTTAATAAAATAGTTAAAAGGTCCACTGTGGTCAGTTGCAGTTCGCAGACATGAGCGGACCGAGTGAACACCCGGGAACTCTGCCACGAGGGGAGCCGTAAACTGCTTTAACAAAATAAACCTTATAAAGCCTAATTGCACTTTGTGCCACTATGAAAGTTTGTGCGGTTACACAAAAAATAAAAAATAGCCTTGTGTTTTGGAAAGTTAAATGACGCACATGACTATTTCCTGCATAATATATGTAGTTATAATATAATATGAGAAGTGTGATTAAAATTATTAACTATACCATGCTAGATTAACTTTTATGCATAGATCAGTATATTCGTAATGTATTAGCAAAGACTGATGTTTTTAATTTATTAAATAGCATGAAAAGTACCCTCCGTACTTTTTCATTATAACTCTAATAAGAAAAATGGTAACTCTAATAAAAAAAATGGTAGAAATTTAAGAATTATTTTTTTAAAGGTTTATATATTAACATATAATATTTAATTGTGTGTTCTCGATAATATATCGTATAGAATTGAAAATTTACATTTATGATGGCTTACTCACGTATATTTGCAAACTTTTATTGATATCTTAATTTGTTTGCTTTAGATTTATATATATATATATATATATATATATATATATATATATATATATTGCTACTAACACATGAGCAATTTGAGAATTATTTTTTGAAATGTTTATACAATAATATATAGTGCATGGAAAACTGCCGAGATACTTAGCCAGGGGAGAGTGGAGGGAGGACAAAGTTTGCATAGCAAGAGGTGCGAGGTGTGGCTCAGAAGAGAGAGGAAGCGAAGTGTGGATGGGTCTGGGGAACACCGCGTGTTGCTGTGTAGTAAGGGGAGCGACACGTGGTGGCACCTTAGCAAATAATATGAGGGTATGAAGGCAGAGTGGGTGGGAGATTGTAGAAAGCTGAATGAATGGTTAAGAGAGGATAGGAAAGGCTTGAAAATCTGCAGTTAGCTGACGTGGGAGAGGAAATTCACGAGGGCAGAGGAGGTCTAGGGTGTAGGAAGAAGGCATAGAGGCGATTATATTATATATTTATTATTCTTACTTTTTATTTTTATTATTTTTTATTTATTGTTGCTGTTATTGAGTATTGTTTATTAGGGAAATTTTGTAGTTTGGAGGGATTATACCAAAAAAAGCTATTCTTTTTTAATTAACATAATATTTAATTATGTGTTCTCGATAATATATAATATAGAAATGAAAATAATAAGAGTATATTTAATATTTATATTTATGATGGCTTACTCACGTATATATACAAACGTTTATTGATATGTTATTTTACTACGTTTGCTTTAAATTTAATATATTCATACACATTTAGGGTTGGTGATAATAAAAACATATTTGGATAAATAGAATTGTATAAAATAAAATAGATTCGATCGTGGATATTAAAATAATGAATTCAAAACAAAACACAAAACTTGTTATATTCATTTAGTCATTAAATTTATAAATAGCAAAATAATGTATTGTTTTTATATTAAATATGTATTATCAGAATAACACCATCACAGTTTATTTTACGAGTCACTACGATTAGTGCTGAAATGCAATCGATCGACTAATTCATATTGTGCAGGATAATTGAGGCGGTTAATGCCAGAGTGGGCCATCCCATATTTTTGACTAAAATTATATAACTCGGGTTTACGAGTATGGGTTCATTTTGTCAATAGCAGAGTGGCCTTAGTGTAGTTTATTCAACGCTCAAGAGATGCCAGCCCCACAAAGGGCTGCCATTGGTGTTTAATTAAAACCCCCATTATCTCAAATAGATTCAGAAAGGCTGAGCTATCGCCGTTCTGAACCTATTTGAGATGGCATTAACCGCACCTGAATAGTTTGGATCGTTGGCTGGAGAGTAGCATAGCTACAGACACGTAGACCTCAAAATGGGCCCATTGTAAAACCTCCGTTTAAGTCTACTTTGTCGTCCCACCAGTCAATTTTGCGTGCAAGCTGCAGAATCCTGGCGGGTGATGAGTTGCCAATTCTGGCCTTACTAGGCCAGCACTCGCTTAGTACTAGCTGCTTAGTGTTTACTCTAGATCTGGGCAGAGGCATATGATATGCTTTGCTATCTCTAGTTCTTCCCCTCTACATAACGGGGTGTCTACCATACCATCATGTGTAGATATTTGTTTAGCCGACAGTGGCCAGACAGGACATTGGTCAATAATTTCAGATTAGTTCTAGATACGTTAAGACGAGCCGTGGCTACAATTTTATAAGGTTTCATAATTGCTTCCTTTGATGGCTTGCAGCCCGGCGTTTTTCGCCATCTTACCCCCTGAAAAGCAAGTGTCCTATGATATATTATTGTTTTGTGAGTACCTGCAGAAAGTTTTTCATCCTCTTGGGTTGTTAGAAGATGCGAGCATCTCTTCCTGATAAGCTCATCTGCTATTTCGTTCCCCTTGCTGCCACTATGCTCTTAGATCCAGCAGAGTTCTAGCTTGTTATGTTTAGCTCCTCCAGACTGTGTAGACATGAATATAGCTCTTTCAAAAAACACACATGTGTTGGTATTTAGCGCAATTAAAGCTGCTTTGTTGTCAGTGAGTATTTGGATATCTTTATCCTTAATATTTCGTTCAGCTAAAATTTGAGCACACTTTATTCTTCCTGTTAATTCAGCTAGGAAGACTGATGTGAGTCGTCCAAATTACGCACTTATCTTAAGATCGAGTTCTGGTGAGAATATTTTATAGCCAGCTCTCGTCTTAGTTTTGGATCCATCAGTATACATGGATATGTTGGCGCCTTGTGGGTGTCCATCCAGTGTGACGATAGTGTTTGACAAAACTGTATTTGGGTAGAATTCTGTCACACTTACCTTCTATGAGAAGTCTAGTTTCATAGCTTCACTCAGTATGCTCCTATGTCAAATGATTCTACCTTTATCATGCCACCTGTTAAGTGGAGATAGCCTTAATGCTGTTTTTACTGCAGTCTCCCTTATAAGTAGGTCGAGTGGCTGTACACATAACAGTCCTTCAAGAGCTGCAGTGGGTGTTGTACTCATAACCACGGTGATGGCAAGACACATCATCCGCTGGAAGTGTCGTCTGCATAGTAACCTGAATTGTTTCATTCCAGAAGAAGTCTATCAACTACAAGATCCCACAAAAGTGGTGAGAGGACTCCACTTTGGAGACAGCCTCTTCCTGCAACTTTTTTTGATGTAGCGTCATCTAGTGTTACCTAAATTGTTCTTAGAATATGCATATTTTTTATCCAGTCCCACATAGTTGGGTGATTTTCGTGAAATATTAGAGCATTGACAATAATTTTGTCAAAAGCATCTTCAATGTCAATGAAGGTGGCAAGCAACGAACTTTTATACTCCAGTGTTTCTTCTACCCTGGAAATCACTAGATGTACGGCTGATTCGGTTGAGCGACCCAGTTGGTAGGCATGCTGTTTCGGGTGCTGTGGTACGTTCTCAACGGCTGGTCCCTGATTTCACGATAAAACCTTTCCAACGTCTTCAATAGAAATGAGTTTAGGCTGATGGGCCTGAATTACTTGGCAAGCGTGTAATCTACTTTGCCTCGTTTGAGTATAAAGGTGACTCCTCATGTATATGGTATATCCTTTAATTATATATACCAATGTGAATGTAATGTAGATTAGACCCCATTGTAGTAGTGCTGGGAATATTCCATCTAGTTCTGGGGACTTAAAAGATGAGAAGGTAGATATTGCCTATTCTATTCTAATCATATTTATCATTTGGTCGGCTAGCAGCCAATCTTCCTCATCAGGTTGATGGGGATCAGTTGCTATATTGGGACCTCTAGGTTGATTGCCAGGAAAGTGGGTGTCTAGGAGTACCTCGATCGTTTGCGAAGGTGTTACCGTGAAGGTGCCGTCCTATCGTTTTAACGAGTTGAGTTGTGGTACAGGATTTTTAGAGGTTACTCTCTTCAGACGAGCAGCTACTGCTGTAGATTCAATACCATTGCAGTAGGCTCTCCATGTATATCTGTGTCACTTGCTGACATCACTTTTGAATTGTCTACGAGATTCCCTAAAAGTTTCCCATAGAGTCTTTACTGTTTTTGGGCTTGTTGAACGTTTTTCTGGCCTTGGATCGAAGCCAGTCGATCTCTGCACAAATACAAAATAATATAGGAAATGATTTGCATTTATAAGATTAAATTTATTTTCTCTCAAATTTTAAATAGGTTATATATTTTTATTTCTTCCTAAATTGTTATAGTAATAATAACCTCCTTAGCAACGAGTTGCATTAACAAACAACACAGTCCTTTCTCTAGTGCTTCTTTTATTACTGAAACTGTTATCTCTGTTATGTCTTGTTCCTATATTTTGAATTGTTTCCCTGCTGATCGGGTTAGGATCGTCCGTTTTAAGGAGTTGAGTTGTGGTACAGGATCTTTAGAGGTTGCTCTCTTCAGACGAGCAGCTACTGCTGTAGATTCAATCCCATTGCAGTAGGATTTCCATGTATTTCTTTATCGCTTCCTGACTTCATTTTTGAATTGTCTACGAGCTTCTAAAAGTTTCCCATAGAGCTATATCATTACTGTTTTTGGTGACGTTAAAAGTTTTCCTGGCCTTTGATCGTATGCTTCGATTTCTGCACTTCATCGAAGGGTGCAGAAGCTCTCATTCCCGTCTTTCTCCTGGGACAGTGGATTTCTCTAAGACGGTAGTTTTCGTGGTACGAAATCTAGGTCGTAGCGTATCAGTCGGTGATCAGACCTGACTTGATACGTGCCAATTTTGTCTTTTACTTGAGATGTTGCCCAGTGTTAGACTGATGTCCATCACCTCCGCTCATTTTTGTGATACGAACGTTGGTTCACACCCTCTGTTTAGTATTTCTATTTTTGTACTGTGTTATGCCTCTTTCGGAGTCACGACCTTGGATGTATGCTCGACCTTATAAGTTGTTTCGGCCGTGTCGAGACTTTTTGGATTAAAATTAAAGCTCTTTGCTAAAGTTTGACAACTACTCTAAGTCTCGTTTATTATTTAAACATAAACAATTTCTAAATCTTCACTATCCTCTATGTTGGATAGTCGCTGGATAGTATCCATCCTCTATGTTACGGGAATTCACTGCTGTCACCATTTATGTTGTCTTCTTTTCGGTAATCTTTACTCTCCAACTCTCCAACTCGGGTCCCGCCGCACTTCTTCTTTTGTAACTGTTTTCTTTCTGTAGGGTCTGATAACTTTTTTCTTCTCGAGGGTCTTGTGGAACTCTCCTCTTCATCCTTGCGCCAATCTTATATTAATTTGATGTTTTGGACATCCCTGGATGTTGCCAATACCATGCTTGTAGTTCCGTCATCTGGGGGTTGTTACGCTAATTGCGTACTCGGAATTTAGCGAAAACGCATTAGTGCACGGAGGTTATTGTTGTGTGTCTGTTTATTCTATGGTGTTGTTTACGAATAGTAAATATAAATGTAAGTATTCTTATATATATATATATATATATATATATATATATATATATATATATAAAATTTAATACATAAATAAATAATAATTTACAATACAATATTTGCTGAGAAGAAAAAGTCTTATAAGTATCTTCTGTCAAGTACTGCTGTATGTATTCTTAATAGATCCGGGTAGCGGGTGGCAGTCCTTCACGGCCCTGGTGAAGGACAGGCTGCTACAGGTCCTGGCGAACCTGCCCTGCGTTAGCTACTGAGTCTCTCCTCTACACAGGAGGCGTCAGGCCCTCTCCTCCTTCCAATCACACCCAGTATCCTTAGCAACACATCCCTAATACTCTTAACAGGTCGTAAAGTCGCAATAGAGTAAGGCCAATACTCCCTAATATGGTACAAATATCGATTTTAGAAAGAAATCACCAGGCTGGTAGAACAAGAAGTTCAGAATCCCGCTCTGATAGTAAACTACCAGTATGCTTCAAGGAAAATGGGAGGAGCAAAAAATCAATGATGATTAATATTGCCATATATTATATGAGATCCTTAGCATCAGAAGACCGAACGGCCGAACTGAACAAAATAAAATGGAACTTATTTGGCATAATTTTTTATTTTTGAACTTATCGAAGGCAAGATGGAGGGAAAGCGAGGAATTGGTCGAAACAAGTTTTCATGGACGCGTAACCTCAGGCAATGGTTTAACACTCGCGAGGTAGCTACACTTATTTGGTGCACGCAAAATTAAGAACAGTACCTCATGATGGTCGCCAACCTTCTGTAAGGAGAGGGCACCAAAAGAAGAAGAAGAAGTTGGCATAAGTGTGAAGAGGAAAAGAGGACAAGGCTATATAGAGTTCAACTCGCATGCTTACCTTTTAATCTCTTCCTTTACATTCCAAGGTCTTGATGAAGATCTGCATTGCGTACATACCATAGGGCATTCACTATGTTGCACAGTACTTTCTTTTGGAACGTTTGAATAGTTAATGTTGCGATCGCTGGTGCATCCCCATAATTGGAAGCCATACAGTCACACCGGTTTTGGTACCTGATTGTAGATTAATCTTTTATTGCGTACTACCACTTAGGACTTTCTGCCGAAGAGCCAGTAGAGCTGTTTATATTTTATTTCCAATTCGGTTCTTTTCTTTTGAACAAGTCCACCGTAACTTAGTATCCATTGTCATACCAAAATACTTTGCACTCAGCTCATAAGGTACATTCGTTAATTAATGTTCAAGGAATGAGATTCTTCTAATTTTTTATTCATAAAATCTATGTGGATTAATTTCTATTCGTTGAGCTTGATTCTTCATTATTTAGTCCAGTTAACCACAGAGTTACTTTGGAGATTTTTTGAATCAGCTTACTTGGTTCACTCCAGAGTCATACCAAGATACTTTGCACTCAGCTCATAAGGTACAGTCGTTTTATTAATGTTCAATGAATGAGGTTCTTCTATTTTTTTTTATTGATAAAATCTATGTGGATTGATTTCTATTCGTTGAAATTGATTCTTTATTATTTAGTCCAGTTAACCACAGAGTTACTTGCCATTTGGAGATTTTTTGAATCAGCTTACTTGGTTTACTCCAGAGTCATACCAAGATACTTTGCACTCAGCTCATAAGGTACAGTCGTTTTATTAATGTTCAATGAATGAGGTTCTTCTATTTTTTTTATTGATAAAATCTATGTGGATTGATTTCTATTCGTTGACCTTGATTCTTTATTATTTAGTCCAGTTACCCACAGAGTTACATGCTATTTGGAGCTTTTTTTAATCAGCTTACTTGGTTCTGTTCTATTGTAAGGAGACATCAGCTAATGTAACTATAGTCATATCAACCGGAGTTGGAAAGTTGCTAATATATAGTAGATAGAGAATGGGCCCGAGGACACTTCCTTAGGGAACTCCAGCTCGTATTTCTTTTAAATTCGTGTACTCCTTGATTCTAAAAAGTCTACTATTTAAACAAATTATTATTTAAATAATGCTCTTATTTATTATACTCAAATATTTGTATCAAGCTGCAAGCTACAGTGTGTTATTTATTTCCTGGCTAAGTTTCTCCTGTACACAGGAGGCGCCAGGTGCTCTACTCCTTCCAATCACACCCAGTATCCTTAGCAACACTCTTTGATTCTAAAAAGTCTACTATTTAAACAAATTATTATTTAAATAATGCTCTTATTTATTATACTCAAATATGTGTATCAAGCTCCAAGCTACACCGTTTTATTTATTTCCAGGCTGTTTCGTCCTGCTTAAATTTACTTTATTAGTTGCGCCTATCGCCCATCCGTCTATTAATCGGGCTGACCCGTCTTCTATCCTGATAAATGATCCGTAAGCCCCTTCGTGCACCCGATAAACGCGTTCATCGCGGGATTCCGATAAATTCCTTACAGCCCGACGTGCTTCAATCAATACGGGTGGTCCCGGCGCCGGCTCGAATTAGCCACCGCGGTCTGCACATACAAAATTTCAGCGATAAATCTCCGCCCACCCCAGTGCGACACTTAAAACATTTCAAGTAATATATTTTGCAACGGCGCGGCTGAAATGTGTACACCGATAGCGGTCAAGTATATTGTATACAGTTAAAAGTTTAATAATGTCTTCATTTATTGCTATAGGGTGCATTTTATGTTTCAGGACAATTCATTTAGAAACGGATGCTCGTTTTCACCAACGTTCCGTAAATGTAGACGTTTCTTAGCATCCTAGTATGAATGATTTCGCGTTGAAGAATATATATTTGCACAACTTTTTATAAAAAGCCTAAATTTACTGAATGTGGAAACGAGTATTGATAGTAAAGTAGTACCTAGGTACTTTCTTTTACTAATATATTCTTAAACAGTACAACTTACCCTCGTAGAGGGAAGTTAAATGCCATCTGGCGGCACCACATCAATTAGCAATGCACACCCATATGGTAATAACCGTCAACATGCTCCTGTCCCGGTGATCCTGAAGACATGAGTATATAGCCACTCGAGATATTGTGTGAATTCATCCTAACTAGCTGAGCTACACTGACGAGATCTAATAAGATCGAAATCTATATATGTAGATTACTAAGAGGTGGGTTCACACTTATATATGTAATATATTCTTATTTTAAAGGTCGTTTTAGACAAGACAATTTCTTAGCTTAAAAGTTGTTCAAGAAATGAATTTATATATCCTCCTCCCATATAATTTGTCCTTGACAAATAGAACGCATTATATTTTTCCATTCAATCTACCATCCAATTCAATATTTCAAATAATTTGCTGTATGATACGAGATAATTTAGATTCTCTCGCATCTTGACTAACTTTTGAGTCTTGTCGAAAACGATCTTAAGTCTAGTACTATATGAAGAGTCAAGGCAGAAAGGGGGAATGTCAGTGTGCTCTAAACATAAAATTTGGTTTTCTTGAGTTACACTGACATTCCCCCTTTCTGCCTTGTACTCTTCATATGCAATCGTATCAGCCACTTACAATATTAAACGGCTTAAAGCCCTTATGACATTATCTAGTTTCTTATATCGTTTTCGATGCAGACACAAACTACATAGTGTCATACACACATGTAGAAAATGATATATCGGCGGAATAATAATAAATTCACTTAACAATAAAAACACCGTAATACACAATGTTAATTTTCCATTTAGAAATAGTTATACAGTTTAATATATCAATTCTTATATATAAAACGATATAGGAAACTAGATAACATCATACGGACTTTATACACAGCTACCAAAACATGGTATTAATAATAATAAATCGTTTATTAGCTCAAGAGATAATATGTGATCACTATTGCACCATGCACTTTTCTATGAAATAGTTATACGATACGTTCATACCATGAAAACTTTATTAGTCCGTCTCATCCATTACATTACGACTCGAGAGAACTTCCCGCGGATTTATCATTAGATCTTATTATTTATGTATATACAGGATTGAGCCTTCTACGTAAATGTAACAAAATAGTTTCTCTCGTCAGATTTCTAGGATGTAGTAAAATAGCACTTACACAATCAAATTGTTTAGAATATAAATTCTTAAAGTTACCTATTATGAATAAATCTGAGTTTATTCATTACTTAAAAAAATACTACAAACATAAATGTTAACATTACGTACACAGTTCAGTGACTTCGTGAGTTCGGAGCCTCCAAGGATACTAAACTAGGAGAGGGTCATGCCCTATGCTGCAATATAAGTGTAACCTTCACCGCAGTATGGCGTCATATATGGACTATTTTATATTAAAAATATAATGGAATGCTCAAATATATATTTATTGTATAAAATAATGGCATCTAATAAATTGTCTGTTAAAACTAAACAAACGTTAGTGACCGAACAAATAAAGGTCCTTGTTCCGCTGCTCTCTTATGGTGCCCTAGGATAGAAAGGATTATCATTGGGTGCCACTCATCTCTTACTGAGCTGTTCACAAATCAACTTTCACATTTTTTTCAGAGATTGTTTTGCGAAGTAAAGATAAATAATGGGTGATTCAACTCCTCTGAGAATTTCCTCTCCTTTTTTCGGTAGAAAAGCCATTAGGCTGATTGAAGTTTTTACATTATCATACGAAGTATAGATGAAATTTTTTAACAATCCCGTAAAGATAATTAAAATAGAAACGTGAATAGATAAAATATTATCTCTTATATAAACGTTTTTTAATAATTATAGTCCGCATGAAGGAATCTGTACTAGACCCATTAGATATTTTTATAATAATATAATAAATGTATTCATTTCATTAACAAAGCCATACAGAGAATTATACATGAAAGAACTTCAAACAAACATATATACATGATACAATTACACATTAGATTCAATTATAAGTATAATTATAACATAGTTAAGCTGCATAGTAGTCATACAGGTTGTATGTTTCAAATCAAATCATTTAGACTTCATGACTGCATAAGTTGAGAGTTTAGTTGAGATTCTTGTATATATCCTGGAAGTGTATTCAAAATTCGAATACATAAATAATGTGCACCTCTTTCATATAAAGTTGTAATACTTACAGTTACAAGTGTACGTAATTATAATATTCTGTAATATTATGTCTGCAGTATTTAGTACGAATAAATGAAGACTATATTGCGAATAGGTAACTGTAGGAATTTATTTTCTAAACATTTGATTACGTATGTGCAATTTTACATCCGAATTTGGCAACCTAAAATATTTCTTTACATTTACGTAGCACGCTCAGTCCTGTATGTACATAAGTGATAACATCGAATGACAAATCCGCAGGATGTTCTCTTGAGTCGCAAAAGTGGATTGCGCTACTGTTGCTGCTTTGGGATCAAAAGAAGATTGCCGTGCATGATAAGAATTTGAAACGTATTCGTGTGCACTTTTCGTCCATATTACCACCGCATAGTGTCCTTTAATGCAATTAGTCATTTGATTAATAGCGCGAAGACATTGTTACATATTCCATGGCGCCGGTTTAACAAGCCGCAAGGATTAGGAGTCCATAAAGCCATCGCCAGAGAGGTCGGTCTTAATATATAATTCATACTGGCACGTCTTCTCCGTTACGACGAGCACTGTTCCCCAACAGCCACCTCAACGTTGAGCGACTGACTTACTATTTGTACGCCGCTGAAATACGGAAGCACCATTCAATTTCATTTCACCTTAATAAAGTACACGGATTAAATGAAGGCCGGGTACTTGCCATATCGGGTATAAATATTTGTACGCTATTTTCAACCGGGATTAATTAAAGCGCTCACTATTAAAGCGAAAAATTATATAAGTGGAAAATGTAGCTGCGATTAATTAAGAAAATATATACATTAGTGCTGCCTTAGAACAACAGCGGCGGCGGCGGCGAATATTAAATACTATGGTCCATTCCGCTGTGCGATGTGTTCTATAATTAAACTCGGCGAAAAACATTTCAAGAACGTGGTGCAAGACAAAGTTGCGTACTTACAAAAAAAAACGGCGGCTATTCACTATTGTGCTGTTCTTAACGAATTTTTAATGTGCACAAGAAAGATTGGTATACATGTTTTGTGTACAATACATCAAGTCGTAAATATTTTTTGCGTGGTGATTAAGAATCTTTTGGGTATAATATACAGCTACTACGACCCTTCAGTGTTGTGATTTTATTATTGAATTGTATATTAAATGCGTACAAGATAGAATGTTATGGAATGAAATATTCAATATAAGTCCTTTTTCGTATGATATCTGTATAAATCAAATTTTGAAATTTCATTGGTTTTGAGACTTACATGGTTTTCTATATTACTTAAGCGTCAACTTTCTCACATTGAAGCTTTAATGTTCTTATATTGAAGCTTAACTAATGTCAATTTATGAACATTATGATGCAATTAATTATTTTTTAATATTACAATCCTTAGAATAACATATATCATATTAAAAGAGCCTTATATTGTATTTTTCTTTACTAAAAAAAAAGCCCTCTATTTGGCATATCTGCCCAACCCTTCCCTTTTACACACCTTCCAGCCGAAAAAAAACAGTACTTTCACAGAAAGAAATTAAAAAAGACACACAAAAAAATACATCATTTTCCTAACCACTAAAATAAACCCCCTCGCCCTCGCCCTCGCCAATTTCTTTTCCCACGTCAGCCTTCTGCAGATTTTCACGCCTTTCCCATCCTCTCCTAATATTCGTTTAGCTTTCTGCACTCTCCAACCCACTCTGCTTTCACTCACATTCTTTGATAAGGAGCCACCACGTGTCACTCCCCTTCCTACACAGCGCACACGCGGTGTACCCCAGCCAAATCCACACTTTTCTGTCTTCTAACCCACACCTCGCTCTTGCCATGCATACTTTGTCCTCTCTGCTCCCCGCTCCCCTGGCTAAGTAGCTCGGGAGTTTCCCCTGCACTTGCCACTCTACGTAGCCAGGGTTGTATGAGCTCTCAGTCATTCTCACTTGCCTTTCTTGCTATTCAATATCCCTCAATCTCTCCCTTATCTCAGTTCCTAGACTACCTCTTTCTCTCAGCTTCTCCTCTACCCACACCTCAGACATACCCACTATTTCATTCATCCTTTCTCTATCATTCCTCCATATACTCTCTGTTCTACTCTTACACCTCATCCATACCTCCCGTACCAGTCTTTCCTCGCCCAAATCCTGCAATCTTTCCTCAAACTTCACAACCCTCACACACGACTCCCACCACATACTCATACGACTTGTCTCCTGCAACAGCTCTGCCCTCGGTGTCGACCATTCGAACCCTAGCAGATTCTTGAGAAACAAACCTTGCTCCCTTTCTATTACCTCCCATTGACGCAATCCCCACACTTCCACTCCATACAACAATATAGGTTTTACACACGCATCCCAGATCTTGCACGTCATTACGAGGTTACCACCCCACAAACTCCCCCATTTTCTGCACGCAATCCCCCAAGCCATTCTTGCTTTCGCCTGCATACACTCCACATGCATTTTAAGCCCTCCTCCACAGTCAAACCAAAAGCCCAAATATTTAAAGTCATTCACTCCCTCAATCAGCTTTTCCTTCCATTTCAGCCCTTCACCCTTACCCCTCCTGCCCCTATTCCTAAACAACATCCATTTGGTCTTTTCTACATTCACCACTAGCCCCCTCTTATCCAGGTACCTACCCATTCTTTCCAACATCTCTTGCATCTCGTCCACTCTCTTTGCCACCAGCACCATGTCATCTGCATACGCCAACATCCACACCTTGGATCTACCCACCACGACCCCTCCTGCCTGTCCTCTCCTGAGCACCTCTTCCAACTCGCTCGTGTACAGATTAAACAGGAGGGGGCTCAGCGGACATCCCTGCCTTACTCCCACATTCACCCCAAAAATTCTCAGATATTTCTCCATTCACTCTTGCTTTCGCCCATGACTCTTTATACATCCCTCTCACCCACTCCACTCCTTCCTCTTCCATATCCAATCTATCCATATATTCCACCAGTTTCCCCCTAGGAACTGAGTCATACGCCGCTTAAAAAAAATCTGCTCCCTCGTCCCTCTTTCCCTTCTGAGCCCACCCTGGTATTCCGGCAGCAGCCCTTTTTGTTCCACTTCCCTATCCATTCTATTTTTCACCATAGTCATCATCAATTTATAACCGGCACTCATAATGGTGATCTCCCTATAATTTTTTACGTCCGAGGCCTCTCCCCCTTTGTGCACCGGGACCACCACCCCCACACGCTACTTTTCCGGCACTTCCTCCTCTCCACTCCACACCTTGTTAATACTCTGCCGCATCTTCTCCCTTCCTTCCTCCGGTAGCTTTTTGAAAGCCTCTGCCTTCAGCCCATCTTCCCCCGCTGCCTTTCCTAGTTTTAACTGTGCCAGGGCCACATCCACCTCTTTTCGCGAAAATGCCTCCCTTCGTACCACCTGTCTCGCACTCGAACTGCCCAGCTCCACCTCAGACCCCGCCATCTGTTTACAACTCCTCTCCCACTCTGCTAGCTCTATGTTCACTTTGCCCTGATTCACCCTTCCCTTTAAGATCTCCCACATCCGTTTCTCCACCACACACTCCGTCAACATCTTTTCCACTTTCTGCAACTCCTCTATTTGTTTTCTCTCGTACGTACTCTCGAACACCCTTTTCGCCTGATTAACCCTTTCGACTGCACATCTGCCGTATCTCCAATTCCCCATTTCCCTCCGCCACCTCGTCTTCTTTATCTTACACTCCTAGTCGACACTTTGGCCTCCATTCTTCTTCCTCACCACCAACGCAGCCTTCACTCTCCAACTGGAGCATCAACTGTACCTCCTCCCACTTCACGCCCATTAGGTTTTTCTCATACACCGCAATTTCTACTTCGTTCCGTCCAAACCCTTGCTGCCCCGTTTTCTCCTCCCTCTTCAAACCTTTTGTCCTTCTCAAGACCACCTCAACCGGCACATAGTTCGACCCCCCCACATTTTCCACCTTGAAGCACTCCAACTCCTCCCTTCCGATACCTTTGACCATCACATAGTCCAAAACCGAACCTCCTCCTTGTCCACAGAAAGTCTTCTTCCCTTCCCAGTCCCCTTCTCAGCAGCCATTCATTACATCCCACCCCAACTTTCTCACCCATTGGATGCATTCTCTACCCACCTGGTTGGTCACTTTATCCTGCGATCGTCTTTCTCTCCATTCCCCGCCCTCTGCGATTCCTCCTTCCAGCTCCCCCACCCTCACATTCCAGTCACCCCCGACGATCCATTCATCTGCCTCCGTCTCGAGCCCATCCAGTATCTCCGTTAGTTCTAAACGGTTTTTGTTACAGAGACAACAAGATTCCTCCTTTGGCTCTCCCCATCCTCGCTGCTTTCGTTGCACCTTGCATCACCCAGTCCCACCCTGTCGGCATGCAGATTTCTACCTACCTCCACTCCTCTCGTCTCCAGTAGCCCCACTATGTTCTTTGAGATGAACCATTTCTTCAGTTCCTTTTCCCACACTCCCCCTAGCACTTTTTTCCTTAGACCCGCAACGTTCCAAAAACCCACCCTGCACTTGCTGCACTCATACTCCCGCCTCGTCGACCTCTCCCCCTTCATTCCTTTTTGGACAAGCAGTCCCCCTGCCAGACCCACCAGACGTCCGCATCTTCAGTTTTCGATATCCCACCCTAGCTTCCTATCCTTTGGCTCTTTCTTCCTTACCACTTTCTCTAATTTTTCTTTGTACGTCCCTCTCCTCTACGGTTAGATCGGTCACCTCGGACAGACTCCGATTACACGCCGGTCGGCGACGCTATAGCTTTGGGTACTTTCAGGACCCGTCTTGAAAAACGGAACAAGGAGTCTAGCATGTGCGCGAGTCATTGGGACTTATGCGAAACCTAAAGGCGAAATGATCGGAGTTGACCATGGTTATTAATTTTGTTGGTAACTGATTGTGTTTACGTGATCGATAACACATTAACATTTACAAGTTTATTAAAATTAATCCACATGTGATTTCATCGTTCACAACTTATCTATTTGTGTAAATTAACATTATTCAGAAAAGTATCTACTCCTTACGTCGTAAAATAACCAAGTCTACTTAAAACTTTGTATTAATATCAAATATAAGTGCTCGCTAAAGGACTTTCTTTCTAACAGCACTGGTGTGGAAAATCAAAAGAGAAAAGGGGTTAAGAAAAAAATTACACGCTGGAAAATATTTACTGGGCCAGTAGCAGCCGCAAGGCTCGTTCTTCTTTTATAAACGCCAACTTTGCACCTGTTAAACGAAAAGAAGGGCTAATTAAACTTGCCGGCTGAAATTAGTTAACTGTGCGGGATATTAAAAAGTTTCAAGCGTTTTTCTATTAATGGAATAAATTGCAATTTTCTCGGTAAAACTTTTTGTATTCCAACGTGCAGTTCTTCCGCTACATTTAATTGGAACGTTTAAAAATGTACTAATAATTGTTAATTAATTGCCTTTCATGTAACTGACTAGAGATTTTTAAATTATTTTTAAATTATGACTGCGATTATTATATACAGTTTATGAATATTTTAAACCTTTGCTGCATGATTTTTTATTAGTAGGCAATACAGATGGACAAGGTATAAACATTTGTACGAAATAATGGAAAATAATGTAAAATAATATATTATTAAATGCAAAAAAGTTCCAAAAAATGGTATGTAATAATATATGTTACAGTATGTGTTAATTACAACAAAAGTAGATGGTAGGCACATACGTACAGGGATGATATTGAATAATATAATAAAACAATTACAAGCAAATATTTGAAATTTATTTCTATATACGAGCTATAAGTGTTGTATAAGTTATTTATTGTTTACAATTGTACTGAAACTGGAACTGATGAAACGTGACCCGCAATTTTGTAAGGCGTCCTTCAATAAAATACGTGAGGGTCTTCGGTAACGGGCGAGATTTCCACACGAAAAATATAAATTTCAATGAGTGGAAAATATTTTTATTCCCTCCAGAATCATCTGGGCCGCACCGGAAAGTAGATATGCTATATCGGTTCTGAAACAATTTCCCATGTATTTTCTTATGGGCTATTCAAAACCATTTTACTTCCGCTCGGTCCAAAAAGTGGCGAAATTTCGACTAATGAGATGCACCCGATTAATGAGAGGGTGAATTTTTAATGAGATGAAACTGATAATTAATAATAAATAAATGATTCGCGGTCAGTAGCTCTATCTGCGATATTTTTTCTAATTGTTGAGGTTTAATAAGATGATAATTAACAATTTATTCAAAAAAATATTACATTCTACTGCGGAAATTGTAGTCCAATGGAGAGTTGTATCATGTTGTTAAGTGGCATGTTGATTTACGAATGAGGATATTATTATTCCTCATAAAGACATACCGTAATTTAGCCACTTTTTGGACCTCGACCGAAAGTAATATGGGATTGTTAAGGCGTATAATTTGTGATAATTCATTTTAAAGGATAGATAAAACGATTTTGTTTTTTTATCACACTTTAGTTACACTTTGCAACTAGTTTCGCCTAAGCTCTAGCCATTTAGTCATCGGAGGAGCTCGAAAATGGTTAGGGATTAGCCGAAACTAGTTGCAAAGTGTAACTGAAGTGTGATAAAAAACAAATTAAAAAATCTTTTTATTTATCCTTTAAAATGAATTATCACAAAGTAGACGCTTTAACAATCCCATGTTACTTTCGATCGAGGTCCAAAAAGTGCGAAATTTTATTTATCTTTTGAAAGTTTTGACTAGCCCATAAGAAAATACATGGGAAATTGTTCCAGAACCGGCATAGCATATCCACTCCGGAAATATAATACTATCGAATCGTGCAACTGTAACACGAATCTCGCCTAAACTTTCCACCTGAATCAACCTCCTTCGCCGCCAAGCGATATTCGTGGCAAATATTTTTTCAGCCATGCCCAAATTGAATTAAATTACAAACACTGCAGCGGGCAACGCGTGCTGCAGATGAGCTTTTCCGTAATTGAATTTATAAAATTTAATTTCCCTGCCCCAAAACGCGCGATTTCATTCACGCTCTAAAAATGTTCAAGCGCCAAGACGCGGCACGTCGATGGCATGCATGCCCGCCGCGATCGCACGTTATTTTCACAGGCTTTGGTAATTTTGATTTGCAAACATACCACCCCGCCGACATCAAAGAAGCAAACACGCGTCAAGCTTATTAATACCGGCGAACAAAGGTGCAATGCCACGTTGTAAAGAAAAAGAACCAACAAAAAAAACGCTTATTAAATATTCCGTCTGTTTCGCGATCTTGCCGCATAAGAACCACTGATATGGTTTAATTAACTTTTAGAGGGTTGCACGTGCTGCGGGTTATATAATACGCCACGGTTAATTAAAAATAATAATTAATTTAATTACGGGAACTGTTTTTAAATTTTTATGCTTCTTAATTAGGTATTCAATTTACTGGCTATTTGAGATATTGAACTTCGTTAGTGTTTTTAATTGGTAAGATACCTGTGAAGGGTGTTCGATAATTGAACTTTGGATAAGAATAACTGTCATCCCGAAGTGTCATACTGCTATAAAATTTATCATAACAAATCATCAAGAATATACTCAAGTTTTAAAACCCTATCAAATTATTGGTATTTACTTTGAAAGTCAGTCGTGTATTCGCGAGATGACTTGAAGTGAATTTTACATCACATATTATTATCTATCCAAGTAAGCTATACATCGCACTGTGGATAGATATCGTACCACCTACAGTCTCTACATTATGTAAAAGCACAAATATGTTGGAAGGGTGTACGTATTGTATAGAAAAAGTATGCAAAACATCCTAACGTTGTGAATCGCCGTTGCTCGCAACAGTTTTGCTCTGTCCTTTCACCGCGTGGTCAATTATGGAGGTATCTTGGCTATATAAGATGCAGCTAATACAGGAATTAAAGCCAAAAGAGACCATCGGTTGCGTCGTTCTTTAGCTGATTGAGCCTTAGAGCGTTGTTTCATAACATAATTGTGTTCAGTTATGAGGCCCACTTTTTGTCGCCACCAGATTATTTCCTATGGGACTACGTGAAGTTATTGGTTTAAACTAATAAACCAGTAACAATTGACGCCTTAGAAGCAACATAGTTCGTGTTAATCATGTTTACACAAAAAAGTGAGACAACATGGACTAAAATAATGCTCGTCACGGTTCCTGACGTGCATTATTAGTCGGTGAACCGGTGTAAAGTTAAATAATTCCAGTAATTCCGGCCGCCGCGTGAATTCGCGCGGCGGTGTTTTTTTTTTCTCGGTGCATTGTTACTAAACATAGTGTGCAAAAGAAGGTTTTTTTTTTCTACAATTATTTACTTATGTCTTGGTAACCATAAAATAATAAAAAACCAAATTTAAGTTATTTTTGTTATCTGTTATTTAATAATATTTGCAAAAATCAATTTGCAATTTTAAATAAAGTACCACCCACGATCTTTTTTTAAACTTTCAATATATCCTTTAGAATTAAACAACAATCATCAAACCTATTTTCGAATATTGTTACGGACCTTACTTTTTTTTTAAATTATTTTTAAATTATGGGAAACAGGAATGTACTGCGAGGAACTAATACCTTTCTGGATGATGATTTAAGACCGGACGAACGGGCGCTTCAAAGATCCTGGAGAAACGTGGCAAGAAAGGAAAGGAAACTCTCTGCAGTCAATGCATCCTCCCTATCTTAACGTGTTAGCAATATGCCTGAGAGATCATTTTCCCAACTAGACTAACAGACGCAATAGAACGAAGTGAAGCTAGGCAGGACACATTGCCAGAATGCGACGAACAGGCGCTCCAAAGATTCTGGAGGAACGTGGCAAGAAAGGAAAGGAAACTGTATTCACTCAATGCGTCCTCCCTGTCTTAACGTATTAGGAATATCCCTGAGAGATCATTTTCCCAACTAGACTAACAGACGCAATAGAACGAAGTGAAGCTAGGCAGGACACATTGCCAGAATGCGACGAACGGGCGCTCCAAAGATTCTGGAGGAACGTGGCAAGAAAGGAAAGGAAACTGTCTTCAGTCAATGCGTCCTCCCTGTCTTAACGTATTAGGAATATCCCTGAGAGATCATTTTCCCAACTAGACTAACAGACGCAATAGAACGAAGTGAAGCTAGGCAGGACACATTGCCAGAATGCGACGAACAGGCGCTCCAAAGATTCTGGAGGAACGTGGCAAGAAAGGAAACTAAACTATCTTCAGTCAATGCATCCTCCCTGTCTTAACGTGTTAGCAATATCCCTAAGATATCATTTTCCCAACTAGACTAACAGACGCAATTGAACGAAGTGAAGTTGAGCAGGATACAATGCCAGAATGCGACGAACAGGCGCACCAAAGATTCTGGAGAAAAGTGGCAAGAAAGGAAAGGAAACTGTCTTCAGTCAATGCGTCCTCCCTGTCTTAACGTGTTAGCAATATCCCTGATAGATCATTTTCCCAACTAGACTAACAGACGCAATAGAACGAAGTGAAGCTGGGCAGGACACATTGCCAGAATGCGACGAACGAGCGCTGCAAAGATTCTGAAGAAACGTGACAAGAAAGGAAAGGAAACAAGGTGCACTCATAATAGTGAAACATAGAAGGATCAAACTAGCCTATCGATGTACGACCACAGTACAAATAAGTGCAGAATGCGAAATGCTCCAAACAAAAAGAAACAAAGTGTAACAATCAATCATGGGGGGCCTCAGGGGGGTGAGCGGTATTGTCAAGCAGCAAACTTCGAAGAGAGAAGGTAGAAACAATATTCAAAATTGAATTCTGGAATATTGCAGAGTTACAAAGAAAGTCGCCCTGTGACGCAAGCTGACAAGTTGAGTGCTGCCGCCATGTACGATGGATATTCGACCACAGTACCAATAAGTGCAGAATGCGGAATGCTTCAAACAAAAAAAACAAAGTGTAACAATCAAGCATGAGAGGCTTCAGGGGGATGAAGGTAGCGTCAACGGTATTGTCAGGCAGCAAACTTCGGAGAGAGAATGTAGAAACAATATTCAAAATTGAATTCTGGAATATTGCAGAGTTACAAAGAAAGTCGCCCTGTGACGCAAGCTGACAAGTTAAGTGCCGCCGCCATGTACGCACAACACACCTAGCTCCTACCCTCCCCATCCGCAGTGTCAAGCGCTATAGGTACAAACGTCTAAAACGCCCCACAAAACCGTCTTTCGTTTTGTGGGGTGTTTTAGAGCCTTCAGTCTCCGGCAGTTCACAAACCTATGCCTACGATAGCCTTCTGGCACGGTCTTGAGCTTAAAGTACAAGGAATCACCGAATAAAATCAGGCTACTCAACAAGACAAAAACTGCACATTGTCTCTTACAACCTACGCACTCTACTATCGGATCAAAAACTTACCGTACTTGAAAATTAACTTGACAAAATAAAATGCTTAACCTAGAATGGATTTAGCAGAAGAGGAGAGAGTCATATAACATTGCGACATTATGTAGGACAAGAGAATGCATCAGAAGGCCGCATAGGAATGATGCACAAGAAGCTTGTACCAAACCTAATTGAAATTAAAAATACAAACCCCAGAGTTATTTACCTAACTCTGAGACTTAAAAAAAATGTATAACATGAAAATCAAGTATATGCCCCAAAAGCCTTGGTTTTCTAGAAAGCGGTGCCGACAAAAGCGGACATTTCTTTTATGTATATTTAAATAAATCTGGTAATCTAGAGAGCGGTATACTTTAAAGTATTGTCGCAAATAAGTACATTTTCCGTATGTGGCAACTGCGCTCCCGTCCACCCCACCGGGCGTACCATGCTCGAGTTACGCTCTACCCGGCGCCTCCACCAATATGTCGCGGATAGGGGGGTGTAGACTCTAAGAGCTTGAAGTATCGGTGTATTTATTGATCTATATCTACCCGCAACATAGAGGGAGGTTTCACAATGGGCCCATTTTGAGGCATAAGTGTCTGTAGCTATGCTACCCTCCAGCCAACTATCCAGAACCCGCAACATGGGCCTTAATTACTATTACAATAACTACTAGACTTACCCGGGAATCGCCATGGTCGAGTTACTATACTCGGCCAGGCAGACGAAGAAACAAGAGAGAGAGTTTCTGCCTGGAGCACAGGTATTTATGCGTAACTCGAGCATGGTACGCCCGGTGGGGTGGACAGGAGCGTAGTTGCCACATACGGCAAATATACTTATTTGCGACAGTATTGAGAAAATTTTATGAACTACACTGGAAACTGGTGAGTTATTCAATTACATGTACTTAAAACGTATCTTGTAATGTATAAATGACGCCGTATTTATCGACAACGCTTGCTAGGAAACCAGGACTTTAGTCAACATAAACTAAAGAAGATATAGATGTCATATATGATAACATTAATGAAGCATTGAATGATAACCCTGCCTACTACACGTTACTGTTAGAGGACTTCAATGCATATCTCGGAAAGAAACAAGTTGAAGCAGACAGCTCCTCGGACCTCCCTTGTTTCGATCAAAGAATTGAGAGAGGAAGCTAACTTCTAAAATTCTTGCAAGAGCACTGCCTCTACTTTTCATCAATCTGCTTGAATATATATTTAAGACCATAAGTCTGCAAACCCTAGGCATCAATCTAAATAGGTAATATCTCAACCACCTCAAATTTGCTGGATAGCGGATAGTATCGATCAGGCTATAACGATATTACAACGACTAAATGCTGTTTCACGCCAGGTAGAACTAAAAATCAACTTGTCAAAAACCCAGCTGATAACCAACCTTGTTCTCAGTGTGAGGGTGTAGTCATAGACAGGGTTGAAATCATAGAAATGAAATCATAAAGGCACCTTACACGATCAATATTACTGTCAATATTTTAAAATAATGACAGTATTACTATACGATAATATGTTTAAATAGTTCATTATTCTAAAATATTGACCGAATTGCTGATCGTGCAACGTATATTAATGATGTAATGAAGAGAATACTGATTTTTATCTGGATAACTGATTACTTGATAAATATAAAAGGAGGATTGAAGCAAATATTGACAGTACTAATTGACAGTATTATTGACCGTGTAAGGTGCCTTATACAAATGCCTAGCATATAAAATCTGTATTGACAGAGACTATGAAACATATGAAATGGCAAAACGTATATGACTTGTGTGGGCGTTATATGGGAACGTAAAACATGTATTTAAAGCAAACTTACCAACCTATTTAAAAGGTCAGACAATTCGTATCTTCCATGTCTTAACGTGTTAGGAATATCCCTGAGAGACCATTAACCCAAATTGGTAATTCGGAGAAGAGCATTAGTCTAGACGCAATAGAATGAAGTGAAACTAGGCAGGACACATTGCCAGTATGATGGACAATAGATGGACTTCTGGAGTGGGGACACAGGCATGAGGCCTTCAGAGAACGTCCTCCTACAAGATAGTCCGGCGAGATTAGACTGATTGATACAAATTATATACAAGCTTCCCAAGACCATTAACAATATGGAAGGAAGTAGGAGAGGCGCCCAGCTGTAGACTAGAATAGGCTAATTTATAAAGATGATGTCACCTCAGACATACCCTCTCTCGTTCCTACATCTATCTTTATCCGCTCTCTGCTCTACTCCTACATATCCTCCACATATCCCGCACCAGTCTCTCTTCCCACAACTCCTGTGATCTTTACTACCGTTCCACACAACACTCGCTTCGCCTAATATGCTCTCCCCAAATTAGGTCTACTATATCTTCTATTATCTCCTGCTGTCATTTCGCTTTCTTCTGTCTACACTTCTCATCATCTCAGCTCGCCAATGCAGCCTCCAGCTACCTCTCCAGCCTGTTGTATTATAGCTATGTCTGGACAAATAAGCGAATCGGTCGTTAAGTCACAACGAACCCCTAATGACACACCAACCCATTATCTGCCGGTCATTACGATCCCATTAGAAAGCGTGATTAGGACGACACAGAAGGGGACGAACATTCAACGACAACGACAGTCGCGAAGCCACACACAGCATAGTCTTCACCAAAACAAGATCCACAACTTTCAACAACACAACAATAGTTTTAGTCCTCAGTCATTGAGGTGGTTGCAGCGACGCTTCCAGTTCCTTCCGACTACGTTCCAAGAGTTAAACAGTTGGTATACTGCAGTGGTTTCCCTCAGCATTGCCGGTATAGAATCGGCAACTGAACCTCAATATTGGCAACATCGACAGGATTTTTCCATCGTTACACATGATTTTGGTGACAACGGTGGCCCATCATTTCACTTTAAGCTGCATTATGAGTGTACCTCGTCTCACTTCAAGTGATTTAGCTTTTTCATATACTAACATATATATTTTCATTACTAACATTTCCGCTTCACTTGATCCAAACCCCTGTTGCCCCTTCCCCCACCCCCTCACTACTTCCTACTTTCCCTTCTTCGTCCTCATCTTATTCCCATCCTCGCTTCTTTCTTCTCCTCTTGCATCACGCAGTTACATTCTGATGGCATATTACTTCTCACTTGCATCCACTCGCCTTCTGTCACCCTTTTTATGCTGTGTGTGGGGGGTGGGGGAGAGGTTATACATTTACGCACACCCTACGCTTCTCACCGGGTAGTGCAGGACTCGCCTTTTATTTCTGTAGAAGGAATACCCACTAAACCCTAGAACCCAGCCCGGAACTGATTTCTCATTGGCCTCATTGGTTTTCTGTGACCCTACTCTCCAACAAACCCACTAAGTCCTTCGTGCCTATCCACTCCTCCAGCTCTTTCCCCATATTCCTCCATCATTCATTTATTTTCTTCGTCCAGATATATTCCAAAATCCCACCCTGAAATCGCAGTGCTCCTCTTATAGCTAACCCTGCCTCCTGCATCACCGTCCTCGGCCTCTTTAGACTTTTTTAATCAAGCAATCTCCCTGCCATATCCACCACTCATCCGCAATCTTTATTTTTCAATAGCCCACCTTTGCTTTTACTAATTTCTACCTCTCTTACCTTGCCCTTTCTCTATAACACACCTTACACGATCAATAATACTGTCAATATGTTAGAATAATGACAGTATTACTGTACGATAATATTTTTAAAATGTTCATTATTGTAAAATATTGCCAGTATTACTTATCGTGTAACGTATAGTAATGAGAAGAGAATACTGATGTTTATCCGAATAATTGATTATTTGATAAATATACAAGGAGGATTGAAGTAAATATTGACAGTACTAGGACTGACAGTATTATTGACCGTGTAAGGTGCCTTATACAAATGCCTAGCATATAAAATCTGTATTGACAGAGACTATGAAACATATGAAATGGCAAAACGTATATGACTTGTGTGGGCGTTATATGGGAACGTAAAACATGTATTTAAAGCAAACTTACCAACCTATTTAAAAGGTCAGACAATTCGTATCTTCCATGTCTTAACGTGTTAGGAATATCCCTGAGAGACCATTAACCCAAATTGGTAATTCGGAGAAGAGCATTAGTCTAGACGCAATAGAATGAAGTGAAACTAGGCAGGACACATTGCCAGTATGATGGACAATAGATGGACTTCTGGAGTGGGGACACAGGCATGAGGCCTTCAGAGAACGTCCTCCTACAAGATAGTCCGGCGAGATTAGACTGATTGATACAAATTATATACAAGCTTCCCAAGACCATTAACAATATGGAAGGAAGTAGGAGAGGCGCCCAGCTGTAGACTAGAATAGGCTAATTTATAAAGATGATGTCACCTCAGACATACCCTCTCTCGTTCCTACATCTATCTTTATCCGCTCTCTGCTCTACTCCTACATATCCTCCACATATCCCGCACCAGTCTCTCTTCCCACAACTCCTGTGATCTTTACTACCGTTCCACACAACACTCGCTTCGCCTAATATGCTCTCCCCAAATTAGGTCTACTATATCTTCTATTATCTCCTGCTGTCATTTCGCTTTCTTCTGTCTACACTTCTCATCATCTCAGCTCGCCAATGCAGCCTCCAGCTACCTCTCCAGCCTGTTGTATTATAGCTATGTCTGGACAAATAAGCGAATCGGTCGTTAAGTCACAACGAACCCCTAATGACACACCAACCCATTATCTGCCGGTCATTACGATCCCATTAGAAAGCGTGATTAGGACGACACAGAAGGGGACGAACATTCAACGACAACGACAGTCGCGAAGCCACACACAGCATAGTCTTCACCAAAACAAGATCCACAACTTTCAACAACACAACAATAGTTTTAGTCCTCAGTCATTGAGGTGGTTGCAGCGACGCTTCCAGTTCCTTCCGACTACGTTCCAAGAGTTAAACAGTTGGTATACTGCAGTGGTTTCCCTCAGCATTGCCGGTATAGAATCGGCAACTGAACCTCAATATTGGCAACATCGACAGGATTTTTCCATCGTTACACATGATTTTGGTGACAACGGTGGCCCATCATTTCACTTTAAGCTGCATTATGAGTGTACCTCGTCTCACTTCAAGTGATTTAGCTTTTTCATATACTAACATATATATTTTCATTACTAACATTTCCGCTTCACTTGATCCAAACCCCTGTTGCCCCTTCCCCCACCCCCTCACTACTTCCTACTTTCCCTTCTTCGTCCTCATCTTATTCCCATCCTCGCTTCTTTCTTCTCCTCTTGCATCACGCAGTTACATTCTGATGGCATATTACTTCTCACTTGCATCCACTCGCCTTCTGTCACCCTTTTTATGCTGTGTGTGGGGGGTGGGGGAGAGGTTATACATTTACGCACACCCTACGCTTCTCACCGGGTAGTGCAGGACTCGCCTTTTATTTCTGTAGAAGGAATACCCACTAAACCCTAGAACCCAGCCCGGAACTGATTTCTCATTGGCCTCATTGGTTTTCTGTGACCCTACTCTCCAACAAACCCACTAAGTCCTTCGTGCCTATCCACTCCTCCAGCTCTTTCCCCATATTCCTCCATCATTCATTTATTTTCTTCGTCCAGATATATTCCAAAATCCCACCCTGAAATCGCAGTGCTCCTCTTATAGCTAACCCTGCCTCCTGCATCACCGTCCTCGGCCTCTTTAGACTTTTTTAATCAAGCAATCTCCCTGCCATATCCACCACTCATCCGCAATCTTTATTTTTCAATAGCCCACCTTTGCTTTTACTAATTTCTACCTCTCTTACCTTGCCCTTTCTCTATAACACACCTTACACGATCAATAATACTGTCAATATGTTAGAATAATGACAGTATTACTGTACGATAATATTTTTAAAATGTTCATTATTGTAAAATATTGCCAGTATTACTTATCGTGTAACGTATAGTAATGAGAAGAGAATACTGATGTTTATCCGAATAATTGATTATTTGATAAATATACAAGGAGGATTGAAGTAAATATTGACAGTACTAGGACTGACAGTATTATTGACCGTGTAAGGTGCCTTTATGGCCAGGTCGTCGTTAATATATATGTTAGTGCACCTTAAGTTTATCCTTCTTCTTGTGCCTTATCCGTTCCGGACATCGGCTATCATCATAGCTATCATCACCTTGTTCGCGGCTCTTCTGTTAATTCAAGTGAGGATAGTCCGAACCACTCTCTCAGGTTCTTCAACCAAGAAATCCTTCGACGTCCTCTTTCCGAAGATCAGCCCTTGCATCACTAATTGTAGGATACAATATTTCTCTTCGTGCCTCATGACATGACCAAAGTGCTCTAGCTATCGTTGCTTGGTGGTATTTAGCAATTCCACTTCCTTGACCAACCGGCGCAGTACTTCCACGTTGGTGATATGGTAGAATATTCGTAGTAGCCGACGGTACATCCACATCTCGAAAGCTTCGAGTTTTTTTTTCAACGGCTTTAATCAGTGTCCAGGCTTGACCTCCGTATAGTCATACTGGGAACACGTAGCATTTTACTACTCAGGTTTTCATCGCGTTACTTAGATCTTTGCAGCATAGTAACTGTCGCATATTTGTGAAGCCTTACCACTTCTATGCGTATCATATAATTTCTGTGTTTGCCGCCATTAATCTTCCCACAGCAGATGTGCGCCCGATGATGAGATAGTTGGTTTTGTTGATGTTTAGATTTAGGCCATACTCTGCGCTGCAGATTCTTACCGTACTTCTAACAGTAGCTGGATATCCGTTAGACTCGTGGCCACTAGTACTGTATCAACCGCATAGCGAATGTTGTTAAGGTACTCACCGTTGATTCTGATGCCTACGTCTAAATCTGAAAGGCCTTCAAAGAAGATTCGTTTTGAGTAGATGTTCAGAAGGCTGGGCGATAGGACGCAGCCCTGGTGTACTCCTCTAGGGATCTGAACATGTGCAGTGAGTTGATCTCCTACTCTGACTTTTGCTGTCTGATTTCAATACAGATGGGTGATGATTCTAAAGTTTTTGTCGTCAACTCCTACTCTTTGCAGTGCTTTAACCATCTTCTCGTGCTGGCATCTGTGGAAAGCTTTAGAGTAATCGATAAAACGTGCATATACATCGCATCTCATATCATCATATATCTAGTTTATCTTTGCTTGTATCTAACTCCTCTAATCCACGTTATCTGTCTCTCTTTCTACTCTTAGCCCTATTTACTATGATATCTACATTTTGTTTCAACTACCCGTACCCACTCCGGTACGACAGTTCTTTTCCGGAACCAAGGCAACCGTTGCATTCTGTTGCCCAGTGTAATTTGTAGGGTATTGTGTATCGAAGAATATTATACCAAATTGCTCTACTTTGTTGAACACTGCATTATGTGACTGATAGAGAAATAAACAATTAGATATACACAATAACCTAAAGGACAATGACCAACTACAATACTGGTACTGGATACTTCTGGATAGTTGGCTGGAGGATAGCATAGCTGCAGACACTTAGGACTCAAAATGGGCCCATAGTGAAACCTCCCTTTAAGGCTGCTCAGTCGTCCAATCAGTCAATTTTCCGTGCGAGCTGCAGAACTCTGGCGGGTGAGGAGTTGCCAATGCTGGCCATACTAGCCCAGCACTTCCCTAGTATTAGATGCCTAGTGTTTACTAGAGCTGGGCAGAGGCATATTACTTGCTCTGCTGTTTCTAGTTCTTCATTGCACCCTCTACATAACGGGCTGTCTACCAGACCCATCGTGTGTAGGTGTTTGTTTAGCCGGCAGTGGCCAGTTAGGATGTTGGTCAATAATTTCAGATTACTTCTAGATAAGTTAAGGCGGGCCGTGGCTGCAATTTTACAAGCAACATCCTTTGATTGCTTGCAGCCCGGCATATCTCGCCATCTTACCTTGTGAAGAGCATGTGTCCTATGCTCTGGTAGCTACAGAAAGTATTTTATCCTCTTGGGTTGGTAGAGGATGTAAGGATGCCTTCCTGGCAAGCTCATCTGCTACTATAATTAATAATCTTTATTAGCAAAATACAGTTGCAGATGACTAGTACTACAGTTACGTTATTTACAATACAATGTTTTAACTAAATTAACAGAACAATTACAGTACAAAGTATACATCAATGGTGATAGTAGTTGACATCACAAAATAGGGGTTAGAGATCTTAGATTTAATTTAGAGGCTTTAATTAATATTTCTATATGGGATTAGATTGGATTAAATGGATGCCACTTGTTTGTCAGACTCTTGCGTTTTTGGAGTTCACAAATTAATGGACGGAGCGGTTTTGTCTTGCAAGTAACTACTGATACTATGAAATCAGGTAGTAATAGCTTGTAAATAAAAAAATTATCTCGTATTTTGATTTGTATCCATAATAAGGGAGCTGTACTATCAACGTATGTGCTACGTGGACTGAAAAATATATTAAATTTATTGGGGTAGATATTCCCCCGGTTTATCCCAATATATATTTAATATATATTCGAGTTCAAATAGCCGTTCACTATCAAAGTAATCGATGCTCACCCCATGAAAAATATTAATAAAATACAGATATCCACAGGGATATTTTATGTTTTATTACTGTAACTAGAGTTAATATTCCCTGTAATTGGAATTAAACCCATGTACTCTAGTTACAGTACTGATTACAAAGTATTAAGCATCCAGATATAACCCACTTTAAATAGGTATGTTATTTTTTTTGTATTCGACCCCTACAACCACTATCCATTCTCAATAGACACGGCTTGTATATTAGTATGGCTAAGATATCTTGAAGGGTCCGTAAAATAAAGACACTCTCCCCCATAAACTACTGCCTGTTTGTGAAGTAAGGAGTTTAGTCCATATTTAATGTTCGCCCCGGGATATTTCCCAAATGTGGAAAGTCCTTTGTCTCGAGTGCTTTGCGATCTGCAATAATCTCCTGCAGTAGAAGCCGCAAGGCCACCCAAACTTATGTGACCATGGCGTATGTAAAATTAAAGCTGAACTTGTCGAAGTATATCCGTGCAGTATTTCAATGTAAATTAATGCCAACAATATACCTCATTTACAAAAGTAAATAGCAAGCGTATAATTTAATGTAAATATTGTTTTAGAATAATCACACTATAAATTGGAATTGAAATTCAAGTAAATACTAGTAGTAACATTTGTCGTTTTAGATTAGTCAGTTTCACAAATGAAAATTATTCAAGAAATTATTATGTGGAGCTTAAATTTCATTCAAAAAAATGCCCACCGATCACAATGGTAGGAGCATTCGTTAATAGCACTCCTAGTTAATAATAAATACTTCTAACTTAGTAGATTATAATAATAATAATAATATATATAATATATTTCCAATTACAATTACAACAGTTACATTAGAACAATACAACATTAAAAAAGAAAACGTTATGTATTACAAATAATATATAACTGTCTTACACCAAAATATGGTTCTATTATATGGCATTCGATTAAATAAATTAAATAAATAAATATTACAAATTATAATAAAATTATGTTTCCTCATAAGATTATTTATTTATTTTATTTTTTCTCTGAACATACCTATATTCTTTGACTTTTATTAAGTCTGAATTACAAAATATTAAAATAAGGGTACAATATTTTTAGTAGTTTATGTAAGTGGTAAAACGTTTCTAAAGTCCCTGTTCTAGAGTATAATACTCTGTTTAGATTAATTACTTACTAATTTGAGTGTGAGTATACATAAAATTCTAATTTATTTCCATTCGTCTGCCATTTAGCAACACTAATGCAATTGATCAATAAAAAACCTTAAACAATGTACCCCGCTAATTTTTGGTAATATCCTGGCGGGCGTCTAACTTTTCCCATCTAATTCGCCCAAGCTCCACACCGCCGAACTTTCGACTACACATTAAATTCGATGCCCCATTAAAAGTAACGTACCGAAATCTAATAGTAACAATTCCATTAGGCGCGTGGGTGCGTCGCGTTGGAGGGTTGAATTTGCCGCGGCTCGCTTTCAATTTGAGCATAATAGGTGAGAGCGCGCGTATACTGATATTTCATACAGCTATAAATAACGTAATAAAAATTCGATAGATAGATAGATGGTTGGGAGCGATCGTAAAATATGAGCTGTGTAAGCTCGAATCAAGAGCTGGGGATCATCGTTTTTATACATACTGCAGTGACAGTTTAATGATTCCGAAATGTATGATTATTTTATTTATGGGAATCTAACTTTTATGGCAGTTTTAAAAGTCCTGCTTCCTAGTTGCAACTCTTTAATATGGTTTTACTTTGTTTCAGGTAAGATTGGCGTCCTTTAAACGTACGTAAGTTTACTATTAACTATAAATATTGTCAATGATAAATATTTTTTTTATAAAAAAGTGTAATTTATAGTTTTATAATTACTTGTTAGTATTATTCATACGTATTAGCTATATAATATCGTACATGAGTCCGTTAAAGAGATGGGTTGCTATTCACAGCTTTAGTTTGAATAGCTGTGAGTAGCAACCCATCTCTTTAACGGACTCATGTACGATATTATATTGTCATGCAAAGTTATGATTGTTCAAAAAAACTTAAATATATTCAAATAAAAAATAAAATATCTACTAATAAACAATAAAATTAAATAGATTCTGCTAACTTACATAGAAGCCTTCAACACCGGTGGACAGGTATAGAGGCCAAAGCGATGGCAGATGGATGAATTAATATGTTTTAGATGTATTATAAAAAACCTTCTATATTTATAGCTATCAGCCCTAGAGCTTTTCCGCTAATAAAGGGAAAACCTCAAAGGTATTAACCTTAACTTGACAGAAAACTCTGAAGAACTGTAAACGCTGATTCGCCAATTTTTTTCTATAACGGGCTTACAACTCTAATGCTCATTACCAGAAGGACAGCGCTACTAACCAATAGATGGGTTATAAAACATATATAAGTGTGAATCCACCTCTTAGCAATCTACATATCTAGATTTCAATCTTATTAGATCTCATTAGTGTAGCTCAGCTAGTGAGGATAAATCACATATGTTTTATAAGATTGGCCTTGTGCTGATATCTCAAGCACTCTGTTGGAATATTATTACCTAGAGGGTATTACCTGGTAATCCGATAGCATGAGCATGTTGACGGTTATTACTATATGGGTATGCATTGCTAATTGATGTAGTGCCTCCAGATGGCGTTTAACTTTCCTCCTAGGGGGTTAGTTGTATAATAGATGGGTTATATTTTCTCAAAATAAACAAAAACAAATATATGGACTTATGGTATCCAATGCTGTTTTATATAGACAAATGACCATTTGTTCTTCTTTCTTCTTCAGAATGCTATTGTCCGGATATTTTGGCTGTGGGCCATTTAGACGAAAGGATCGCTCATGTATGGGGGCCCTTAAATATAATACCTGCGCGATTATATTTATACATATATTATAAATATTATTTTTAACTAATGAAGTAAACTATGAAATAAAACTTCGTGTTAGTTAATGTATGAATTATAAATGCGCTAAAGATTTTATTAAAGTGTAGTAAGGTGTCTGAGCGCTTATCCACATAAAATTAAGCTAGAGGAATTAATGAAAGAGCGCTATAAATTATAAATGCTGTCTAAAAGCTGTGCGTTAATAATATATTACTCTCTTAGTACATACGATAGTTTCTAAAGATGAAATTGGTTTATCTATTTTTTAAGGAGTAGACTTTAGTAGTAGTAGTAGTATTCAATTTCCTACACGAATTCTATATGATTTAGGTTATATAATATGTGGAGCATGTGTAGCTGTTCATCTAAATAAGATATTATATAATACAAAAAGGAATTTTATTAAACTGTATTTTTTAAGAATCTATGTTCGTGAATTAAAAAAATCAATTCTCACCTTAATTTTGAATTACAATTTTCATATTAAATTTGTTCAGTACACTTTCCTAATTATAGGGTATTATTGTAGCAACTCTGTCAAAATTTAGTATGATACCACTCACACATAGTGTACAAGATTATTTTGAAGTGATTGCTTATGCCAATAGAACTAACGGTAGAAAAATAATTCGTCTTCAGCGCAGGCAGCTCGTGCATGGGCCAGATATTTAATTAAACAAATCACAAAAGAAATAAATAGAAGAATTAAAACTTTCTTGGTCCTTTTCGTCGACTTAAAGAAGGTGTATGTTTCTGTTCAGGGACAAACGATATTTAAAACGCTTGAAGAATTTCAGATTGACGCCAAATCGAAACGATGGAACATTACTGGCGCAAGACAAAGGCTGCGCAATTATTTAAAACCTAATAATGATAACATTATTAAGTTTACATTTTTGCGAAATTTGTTTATGTATGTATGTATATCCGTCTGTCTGTGTGTGTATGTATTTATATCCGCCTGTCTGCGTGTGGACAAAATTCCGGAAAACGGCACCACAACTGAACAATTTGAATATCCGTTGAGAACCCTGCCTGAATACTTGTTTTGATGGATACTATTTTAATGATAGTATATAGTCGATTAGTAGTAAGTAAGTATAGAAGCAATTTTAGGAACAACTATAATTTCATACACGAATAAACTAAATACATATTTTACATATCAGAAATATTTTGTATTCGTTTTTCGTATAAATAACTGATTATTTCAATACATAATTAATCGAATGACACTCATGTCGGTTTACGTTGGATTATTTACAATGAATTTTTAAAATTATATTCTTTTAATTATTAACATTTCCATTAATTTTCCCCTCTATTATTTCATTTTATTATTTTTCGTTTGTTTGTAAAACATGACATGTCCACATCCACATATTGAATGCTGTATGGCTTTTGACAATAAATTACATTAATAATTATAATTTATTCCTTATATCTAAATAAAATAGTAGATTAAATAAAATCAGACACATAATTAATATAGTAGTAGAATAATTCGCATACGTGTTCATTGTTTGTACGATTTCGAGTAATTATCAGTCAATTTTCCACTAGTATGTAAATTTCAAGCCTACAGCGAAAGGTAAAAGGCACATAGATAATATATATATATATATATATATATACAAAAACAGTACAACTTACCCTCGTAGAGGGAAGTTAAACGCCATCTGGCGGCACCACATCAATTAGCGATTAACGATTGGCTTTGTGCTGATATCTCAAGCACTCTGTTGGAATATTATTCTCCAGAGGGCACTACCCGGTGATCCTGATAACATGAGCATGATGACGGTTATTACCATATGGGTGTGCATTGCTAATTGATGTGGTGCCGCCAGATGGCGTTTATTTTCCCTCTACGTAGAGTTTCTACACATCCCATACTATAGAACCAATTACGGTTTCCATAGTGCCTTCGGTCGCATTACACGTGAATGAAATATGTAACACAGTGGACATGACAGGGATATCCCTTATGCCTTTTAAGAGTTAATTAAGGCATTACAATACATAATCGGATTTATATATCTTTGTATATATTCATGTATGTTGTAAATGCTAATAACAGTGTTAAAAAAATAAAAATAACATATTAATCGTAACATTTTAAAATAAATATATTATAACTAATAAACTCATCGAATATTATCGGTAATTGTATTTGCAACACATTTTTGTATGTATTTTATATAGATATTGTTATCTTTCGAGTAGTTTGTACAGATTGGATTTTAGTCTGCATAAAACTTTCACACAAATGCCTAACTTGGCAACTATATTTTAATTAACTACTAAAACATTGAATTATCCGCTATCTCTTTTCCGTTTACTGTAGGTATATAATCAGGCCACAACCGCAAAGTTTAAATTTGTGTTTCCGACTGTTCACGAATGGATAATAAAGAGAAGCCGCGGGTCGCAAAAACCGATAGAGCGTTAAAAACTGGTAGCGGCCGACAGATAAGACCGCGCGCGCGTTATAACTAATGCCCAGCTGATATGTTTATAAATGTTTCCGGGGCACCGATGCAAAGTAGAAACTTCTGCGAATGGTCGAAGTTGCTGAGGTAATATTCCAACATTATCTTATTAAATTGCACGAAACGTAATTTGTGTGTTCCTATGCGACGGTGAAATGAGCAGGAGACAAATACGGCAGTTAATATGATAAAATAATACACACGCTCTGTCATTAATATCGCATAATCCGGTTATGATGTAAATGAGGAAAACGCGAAGCTCTTCGGGAGGCTTCTGAACAATGCGCATGCAGTGCAGACCCCTTGCCTCGCTAAACCTATCCTAATTTAATTTTAGTTGGTCATTTATCAAACCACGAGACGGCACTCACCCACACGACAACCAGTTTCATGCATATTCACTCCCTCCCGCGAGCGATAAATAACATCTCCCTCCCACGTGTACACGTGTGCGCACTTACAAATAACAACCCGCTGACGTGTTATCCGAGAAAACATTCACCAGGTTATATAAGATGCCCGGCGCATCCACCATTATGCAATCCGATCTCTACGTTGTATAAACAAGGCACAGATAATTCTAATTTGTGTCCATAACTAATATGCAACATTTAATCGATAAAGGAGCAAAATAATAGACACAAGAATAAAGAGATGTTACGAAATTGGAAATGATCACTATCTAGTAGAGACGAAAATAAAGGAAAACTGCCAAGATAGCGATAAAAAAAGACACCAAATAGCGCAATAAACTACAAAAAGATAACGATAAAAAAAAGCAGATACGAAATATAGCAATAAACTACAAAAAGATAAAATACAAAACTAAGGGAAAAGAAATAGCAAAAAATTATAAACGGAAAATAGAGGAAATTAGTAAAGAAATAGAGGAAATGTGGAATAAATTAAAGAAACATATGCTGGAGAGAGCACAAGAGACATGTGCGACAAAGCAAAACACAAACAAGAAGCAGCAGATAGAAAAGAAGTAGAGGAAATATGGAATAAAGTAAAAGAAACATAATCAGGAGACAGAACAAGAGACATGTACAACAAAGTAAACCCAAACAAGAAGCAGCAGACTGCCTGGTGGTCGCAGGACATAAGACACAAATTAAATTTAAAAAAAGCATGACAAACATATCTAAATGACAAAAAAAGTAACAACTGCGGAGGATACATTTTAAAGAGGAAAATAGTAAAAATGAGGTCAGAATAGCAAAGAGCAGGGAATGGGAAAAGTTCAGGGAGACAATGCAAAGGATAACCTAAAACTATTCTATAAAACACTAAAACTAAACAGAAAAGAAAAAGGGCAAGAGGTGACTGATATACAAGACAATCAAAAAATATTACTGAAGGAAAACGAAAAATGCTGGAAAGATAAAACACTAAAACTAAACAGAATAGAAAAAGGACAAGAGGTGACTTATATACAAGACAATCAAGGAATATTACTGAAGCAAAACGAAAAATACTGGAAAGATGGAAAGAATATTTTGAAGACTTACTAACACCAAATGATGGAATTGAACGGAAGACAAGAAACAAAGACCTGGACACAAATATAAAGAGTATCAATGAAAAAGAAGTACTAGAAATAATAAGGGAACTGAACATAGGGAAAGCACCAGGATAAGCCCAGATAACGACAGAAATGATTAAGCACATGGGACATAAGACCTGTAGGTAACAAAATCCTACTGAAATTAATAAACAAAATATGGAGGACGAATAAAATACCCAAAGATTGGCAAATATCGTTAATCATACCGATCCACAAGAAAGGCGATAAGATAAAATGTTCAATCTATGGAGGTATAACACTTATAAACATAGGTATGAAGATCTTAGAAAAACAATTAACAAGAGAATATTATCAAAAATAGAGCAGACGCTAGAAGAATCGCAATGTGGATTTAGGAAAGGAAGATCCACACAGGACAACATTTTCACGATAAAACAAATCACAGAAAAAATAATTGCAACTAATAAAAACACATAAAATCCTTGAAGAGAGAGGTGTAGAAAGAAAGACAGTCGAATTAATATAAAACATATATAACAACACCCATGCAATAATACACAGGGGCAAACATCAAGAACATTTAAGACAACCACTGGACTGAGACACGGAGGCGGGCTCAGTCCTACAATATTCAACATATACATGGATGAAATAATGAAGAGTATGAAACCAGAAATCAAAAAAGTAAATATAGGTTACAAAAACATGCAAGTGGTGAAAATATCGCAAGGAGAATTTGCAGATGATGTGATAGCAGAAAATGAAGATAATCTGCAACACAACCTGAGTATATGAAATAAGCATCTAGAGAAGTATAATATGAAAATGAATTATAACAAAACAAAAGTGATGATAATAGGAAACCGGAAAGAATAAATAAATATAAAGATAGAACAACACAAAATCGAGCAAGTAGAACAATTCAAATACCTAGAAGTAGTACTGACAGAAGACGGGAAAATGGGAGGTGAACTTAGCAACAGAATAAACAACACAGTTAAAACATACCACGCATTAAGAAATATACTGATTAATAAAAATGAGATCAGCAGAAGGACAATAAATAAATATATACATAAGGCCTATACTAACATATGGGAGTGAAACGTGGATAATAACAAAGAAGGATAAAAGTAGAATACAGGCAATGGAAATGAAATATCTCATAGGAGTAAAATAAGTTACGAGAAGAGACATAGAAGCTATAGAAAAGTATATAGAAAAGAAACAACTAAACTGGTGGGAACATTTAATTATGATGGAAAAAAAGAATCAAAGAAAACAGGTAGGGGAAACAAGAACTGGAAATAAAAGAAGAGGTAGACCAGGAAAAAAGTGGGACAACAGAATAGAGGAAATAATAATCAATAAAGGAAAGGCAGTTATACAAGCAAGGGAACTGGCGAAGAACAGAAAAGAGTGGAAAGAATGTACAAATGTATAAACAACCACAAATTGCAAAATATAATGCAAAGTAATGTAAATGTAATAGCCTACACCGAAAGGTAAAAGGCAAATCGATAATATATATATATATATATATATATATATATATATATATATATATATATATATATATATATATAATCGATTATATAGGCATGTAGAATAAGGACTTATTTATCATAGATATCATACATATCATACATATCATGACATTTAATTAGGATGGGCAAAAAGAAAACAAAACAGGTATGGAAAGCAGAACTAGAAATAAAAGAAGAAGAGGTAGACGAAGAAAAGGGAGGAACAACAGAATAGAGGAAATAATAATCAAGAAAGGAAAGACAGTTAAACAAGCAAGAGAACTGACAGAAACAGAAAGGAGTGGAAATATTTCCATTAAAATTATATACTTCTAATTTCATGTTTAAACAGTGAACCTTCTCATATATTAAAAAAAACATCTGCACAGACGCTTTCCACATAAACGGTTCACGTTAAATGAAATTATAACCGTTTGTTTCCGAGTTCATGCTAACGCTGATTGACACATACCATTTTACGTAATTAACGTTGAAGGGATGTAATTCATCAATAACTAGTCACGCATAGGGATGTGACATCATTTTCGGGAAATTGAGCTATTTTACATAAATCATTATTTTGTTCTTTTATCACCTAATAATAGTTTATACATATACAATTACAAATTAGTAGAATTTTCATCATATTAAAGTAATTGCAAATTAATTATTAAAAACTCTATGGACAAAAAATTATTATTATTATTAATAAATAAACTGGCCAGCGCACATTACCATACTATTCATATCATGGTAATTAAATCGTCTATTTACCGGTGTTTTTATGATTTTCACGCGATTGTTATAAACATTTGTTTACAATCCTAATTTTAATTCTTAATTGTTTATTTTTATAATTAATCTAGATATTTTTAACATAAAACGCGAGGCGGTCCGCGGCGCAGTGGTCCAAGACGACGATCTGAAGCCATTGCGTACGGAACGTTGCTGGTTCGAATCCACCTCTAGTCGGGAAACTTTTCTACAAAGAGTTGACCCGGCTAGCATATCATGGATGTTCTATGAGGCACAATAGGTCCATGAAGGGCCGCAGTGCCTAGGGGCGGGGCCTGGACTCATCGTAGGAAAAAAAAAACGCACTTTACCGGAATTTTCGAAGCGTAAGCATTGTACAAAAAATGCGCATTAGCAAAATGACATTCACATGTAACCATGCAAAATCTAGTGGGTTTTTCATTTTTTCAAGAGATTTTGTCGTTGTTTGTGGTTAATGTTTCCTGACGTAGTATAACATCTTAACCCTAGTTCGTCTGCAGATTTCGTCGTTTCTGATGTGGTTTCTTAAGCTTATGCCATAGCTCTTTGACAGGTTCTCAGTTACTCGGCTGATCGTATTGCAAGGGTGGTAGTTTCAAAACCGTACGTCTTTGCGGGAAGAATTAATTTGTTGTAGAGTTTTTGCTTTAGACCATAGAGTATGATTCGGTTTTTAAGAATATATCCTAGTCTTCCAAGGGCTGCCCAGCTCATTTTGATTCGGCGTGATATTTCCGAAATCTCGTTATCCTTCCCAAGTCTAATAACAAGGCCTAGATATATGTCTCACCTACGTTTTCTATGACTTGATCTTAGGCTAATCGCTACCCCGTCCCCCAAAAGTCTTCTCTTTGACTCACGATGCCTCCGATGTTGGAAATCAGCCTAGCCAGGGCTGCTTGGGTCCGGGTGGCTTTTCACGTGACCTCTAGAACCTGGGATGTTTTCGATTAGTATTGGCCTCAAGTTCTTCCTAGATATTTGATTTTTCTCATGACACGAATATTCTGTCTGAGCAGTAGGATCATGATAGCTTCCCGGATACCTGCTCTCCGGGTGGAGAGCAGGGCGGCCTCAGTTTTGGCCACCGATAGGCCGGTGCCAGCTATCATAGGTCTACCTATATTTCTGCATTTTGTCTCCAGTTTATTAGTTTTGCTTTCAACCTATCGTTGTTTTCTCTCGCCACTAAGCTTTCTCGCTTGCCTTGCCATCGGCCTAGGCCCTCAGCAGTGTGTGCTTGTGCGGTTAGGGTAGCATCACCGGGTGTGGGTGCCACTATTCCTCGGGCATACAGTAGCGTGCCTATGTCTTTTCTGTTGACGGTGTTGTTCGCCTCCTCGTCTCGTCTGTTGGTGTCTGGTGCAGTTCAGCTAGTTCCTTAGGTCGTCCATTTACTATTACTTCATTACCATCTGCGAAAAGTTGGTGAACGCACTATCGTTGTTTTTTCTCGCCACTAAGCTGCCATCAGCCTTAAGAGGGGCTAAGGGCCATATTAGTATTTTTTTCTGCCATTATGATTTTTTTTTTTGGAAAAGGTATTATATAGTGGAAGTGGTAGAAGCAGTATAAGTGCCATTTTCTTTCTAAACCTACCTTCGCTCTTCGTTGTTCCATCCTATGCCACTTTGAATTCATTCTTGTCATGCCATTGTACGATAATCA
Organism: Lordithon lunulatus; assembly: GCA_963942505.1. NCBI lineage: Eukaryota > Metazoa > Arthropoda > Insecta > Coleoptera > Staphylinidae > Lordithon > Lordithon lunulatus. The sequence continues at coordinate 13,205,198 of OZ012669.1, forward strand.
TGACTGCATTATCTTTCGCCACAACTGGGTATCCCTATCAAGTTTAGTTTGTAGGTTATTGCATTTTTCGGGGTGTGGCTTTAGGAGTTATAGGTAAGAACTTGTGGGGACCAGTCATAGCAAACCACCCTCGGACTCTGGATGCCTGAGCCGACATCTGCGGTGAAAACATTTGATACTGTATAATGAATATACTATTTTAGTAAGTATATATGGCTAAATTATTCAACAATAAAACTTAAATTGCGTAGTATCAAAAAGTTTGCCACCGTTCTTGGTGAATGTACTACTCCTACAGCGCCTCATATACTCATAATACTTTACTCATTCGTATTATAAAGCAATTAATTAGCGACGTCAATTGTATGAAGTAAAACATAATGCAATAGTATCAGCTAAATAATAAACATCTTTCTCCTGCAATATACCAATGTATTTATTTTGGAGTGTCTGTATAACAATACGGAATATGAGTAATACTTAAAATGTATGTATTTAACTACTTGCAGAGCAGAGGAAAACGCAAATAGTTTCTGAAATTGAACAAACATTCCGTAAAATGCACTTGTGTACAAAAGTTGTTGAACATATCGAATGCATTAAGCCACTTAAAGGAGCTTATAAAGGTGCATTGTAGTAAAATCGTTAACAATATAACTGCCTTATGTAAATTTTCGCATAAATGCACCCTAGCTGGGCTATTTAATTTGTTACATATTGCCATTACAGTAAGAAGGGTAATTGTGTTAGTTTTAGCTTGAAATGTATGCATTAAATTCTTATTAACATAATTTAAAATATATGAAACTTTATATTCTTTTTATTACAAACATATTTCATACTTGCCAACCCCCGTAGTCTCACTATATTTCACCACTCTCCCACCATATATTCATTCGGTTGGTTTATTGCAGCAGTGTTATATTTAAATAGTGTAAAGTCATGATAATTATGTATTATAGAACTATATCAGGTTGTATAAAGCCCGTATGACATTATCTAGTTTCCTATATCGTTTTATATATAAGAATTGATATATTAAACTGTATAACTATTTCTAAATGGAAAATTAACATTGTGTATTAATACGGTGTTGTTATTGTTAAGTGAATTTATTATTATTCCGCCGCTATATCATTTTCTACATGTGTGTATGACACTATGTAGTTTGTGTCTGCATCGAAAACGATATAAGAAACTAGATACAATAAATACAAATACAACACCACCATCAACAACAACACCAATAACAACAACAACAAAAACAAGAACCACCAGGCTGTCCAGGTCATTGGTTTTTTGACAGCACTGAGAGGAAGCATAATTTTCCGAAATTACTATGTTATTTAAAAACAAAAAACAAAAAAAAGATAATGTCATACGGACTTAATACATAATTATCATGACTCTACACTATTTAAATACAACAATGTAAAATTTATTAAATAAATGCGCAACCGCAACTTTTTAACATTGTTTATGGCCCGTTGTCTGTGTAACTTCTATATTTATAATTTATTTATTAGCAATGGAGCATAGCGTTCAACGTTTCGTGGAAATAAATTAAGATTAATAGGATGGAAACGGAAACTTTCCAAGATTCTATTCACAAATTCTGAATAAATTTAACTTGAGTGACTGAGCCGACATCTGCGGTGAAAACATTTGATACTGTATAATGTATAAGCTATTTTAGTAAGGATATATCGCCATATTATTCAACAATAAAACTTAAATTGCGTAGTAGCAAAAAGTTTGTACTCGCTTTAATTATTTCAATAGTATGTGTAGGAGTGGTGAATATTTGTAGAGGATATCACGCCAGCGCCTCTTCGAGGTCCGCAAAAAATCGCTAGTTAAATGTAGTGAGTGTAGTAATGAAGTACCTGCCTCAACACCACCACCACCACCATCACCTTACTATCTCTTACATTATAGGTAGTTTTTTTAATTATATAGAATAATTCGTCTATTTTGTAGCGGATTATTTTGTCGGGAGGCTGTTTTGTCGCGGGGCTATTTTGTCGCAGGGTATTTTGTAGCGGACTCTTTTGTCGCTGCACCAGAATAATGTATATTTAATAAAATAGTAGATTTAATCGGAAAACAACAGTCGTGTTATAACTAGTTTCCCTAATTTATAAACTTGCATTAATATTCTAGATTTGGCGTTGCAATATGTTACCAGTCACATTTTATTAAAAACTCGTTATAAACTTTCCACTTCAACCCTTTAAACTATAACAATCGTACTCATAGTGTAGAGTCTAGTAATAATTAAGGCAACTTTAAACATTCTATAAAATTAACGTTCGCAAGTTGTAATTATCTCCAAAATACTTTAACGCAGTTCTAATTGAAACGGAGCGCTCACGTTCCCTTCGCGTATAGATATACCCACACATTTGCACGTAAAACAGGCTTACTATCCTTGCAACCCCTCTGCTCGGTTCCGTAAGGGCATATTCGAATAATAAACATGGTAATTTAAATTTTGAGTGCGATACGCATCTGTGGCTGTGCCTACACATCATCATTTCCATTAAATTTCAAATTATGATTCACAATCTACATGATATTGTGAAAAGTATTACATATATATTAGAATATCTGTTGTTAATAAATTACTTCATAATATTTTTAAAAAAATAAGAGCTCAAGTTAAAATTCACTAATGAATATAAACTCTAGATAATGATTTTTTCATAATAACTCTCATATTCTGTTTAAATTATTGACTCTTCCATATATAAACTACCTCGTAACAGTTTTTTTATATTATATCCTTTACTTCCTTACATAGGATGTTTGTTGGCCCATATCGTGCTTCTTAGATTGTGTAAGATTTGTAGGTAGGACATTGTTTTTCTACTGTGCAGACATTTAGCTACATGCATCAACTGCGCGTCTAATTTACAGGACTGTCCGGTCTACAGGTCTGCCATTAAAGCAACGGTGAGGACGTTTTTGTCCTAAAGAAAAAGACTTTTTATAAAAAGTAATGTAATTGTAATCTATTACACGACGATTTTTTCATATCTGTATAGTTGGATATATTTCTGTTATACGTATATATTTATTGATTTGAAAATATATATTTGTTTGTTGATATGTAGTTACCCCGCAATTCTCTTCGCTTTCTCCGTTTGTTCCTATACTTCTTTTATTTCTCCATAGCTGTATATTAGGATTCCTAAATATTTGAACTCACTCACCTGTTCTATCACACATCCAACTACTTTTAGTTTATATCTTATACCCTATATGAGGCCATGACTATGAAATTAGACTAGGTACGTAATATAATTTGTGAGATATAAAATTCCAGTTATAAAATTGTATTTAAAAATTAATTTCCCTTCTTTACTCAATCTATCAAATAATTTTACAGCCCTAGACATATTTCTTGTTACACACTAAAAATTGACGCCTCAATAAAATATATCCAAAAGCCGGCAAATGAAATTTTTACTGCCGCTATCTGATCCCGCTTAATTATTAACGACCGTCGCTGGCCGCTCCGAAATCTTTTATATATATCTCTATTATAATGAGCCCCGTTTTCCGCAATATAAATGATGATGCAAAAGCGGTCGCAAAAAAGGAGGATTTCGATGAAATACAGGGTTGCGACGCGCATAAACCAAAATTTAATAGCCAACAAAACTTTACGAGCAGTAAAAAGAGTTGTCGGGTTCGCATCTCTTTATTTTAACAATTTTATTAGGGCAGTACTTCAAGGGGTTTGGATTTATGGCGGTGATGTAAGCTGATTTTGGCCTAGTCTTCAGTCCCAATAAATTTTGGGGAGTGAGGACAATCAAAAGTGTTTTCACTCTAAATTAGTCACGTTTTTTTTGTATATAATTAACTGAAAAAAATCAGTGCAGATGTATTGAACAGGGGTGCGATTCTTGTATTCATTCGTTTCGGACATATTGGTTTAACTTTCAAAGTCACTAGACAACATATGGACAATTCACGAATGTGAGCTTATGTGCTTTCGGTTTACTAGCCTTAAAAAACACTAATAGACCGAAATTCCTTTATTGAATGAATTCAAATCGTGAATTATCCGTATTTTGCGGAGCAACTTGACAATTACCTATATTATTCCTTATTATTTCATTCTTCGGCTCAGGATTTGTGGGTGATTGTTGTATTTGGGAAGCTTCTTTTTGCTTGTTATGTATGTATGTAGTACATTTTTAATTTTTAGTTGTAGTTAATATATCTGAATATTTATATATTTATGAACAAAATACACTTTGAAACAAATAAAATTCAAATTCCAGTTAATTCAAGTTCAAGTTAATTTTTATTTAATACATTATCGCCATAATAGTACATTTGTTGTTAATTTCTTTTTGTTATACAATTATGTTCAATCGCGTGATTGCGTTTATGAGATCCTGTACCGTCAAAGACACCGACAGCGCAATCTAGTTCGAGTGGGGTGGCGGTGGGTACGGTTACAAGAATTGCTCATTAGTTTCAGTGAGTTTTGCTAATTTAGTCTGACTTACGTTCCGAAGTTACATTGTCTCTTAATGCTCCAGCATTTGTAGATGGTTGGAACGATAAAGCAAGTTTATCTTTTATACGTTTATATTCAGTGGGACGAAGAAGGCTCTAAATTTTGCGACGTCTTTTCGAGTATTACCCGTCGAGTTCCAATGAAAACTGGAGTCGTTTCATAGCGCATAAAGATTGTGTTTTGAAGGAAACACACAATTAAATTCATTATCATTCATTTTACGTATTGTTCATGAGAAAATGGATTTATAGTATGTGCATTCAGGGATGTTATAAGATTTATGTTATGTCGAATAGTAATATATACATTTATCTTAATTATAAATTTAATTCTCTGTCGTCTCGAGTGTGTATGTGCATTTTCCCCAGGAGGACTATAAACAGGAAATTGCACTGCAAATTTCTCTGGTGCCACTTAATATATACAACAAGCGAAGATATCCCCAAGAATGCTATATTAATTAAATGATAAACAATGCAGTTACACGAAACTACAAGCAATTTATATTTTATTCAACTAGTTGATATCACGTAATTTAGATAACAATTTTAATTATTACGTTTTGAACAAAATGATATTGTAACGTTAATTAAATCTAGTCTATTATAAAACTTGCTAACAGAATTTGTTTTTATACCTCTTATACGTCATCCTTAATAACTTATTGATTGTAAATTAGAATAATAATAATAAAATTATAATAAAAATGATACAACTAACCCCCTAGGTGGTAAGTTAAACGCCATCTGGCGGCACCACATCAATTAGCAATGCACACCATCTAGATATGTAGATTGCTAAGAGGTGGATTCACACTTATATATGTTTTAAAGTAGTTAAAGTTATATACCGGGTAATTAAACTCCTCTGAGATTCTCCCCTGATCACGCCTTATAGAAATAGAAGTTTTGTTTTTGTATTGTTAACTGAAAATATTTACAGATTTAATGTCAATAAAAATATAGTAGTAGTATATATGACGAACTTAATCCATAAATTACTTCTTTAATTAATGAAATTTAACCCTAATTGTTTAGATTTAGTGGACTATTAAAGTCAGAATTACCATATGGAACTGTGTCAAGTACTATTTTATCAATGGAATGGTACATTAAAAAACAATACAGAACTCCAGGTAGTCCTGCTCTGTAATTTGTTTTTATTGATATTCTATTCCATTAATAAAGGAGTATTTTTATTAAAACAAATGGTACTATGGGTACTCAAGCCTATAAAAAGTAGGTTTATCTTTAAGATATCTTCTTCAGATTTAGTATGAGTTGAAAATGACTATTTTAGAAAATATTTTGAAAAATTAATATGGTTCTAGGAATTATCAAACGATCTATGGATACTTTTATTAAAACAAATGATACTATAGATTCAAGCCTTCAAAATGTAGGTTTATCTTTAATATATCTTCTTAAGATTTAGTAGGACTGTAACATGACTATTTTAGAAAATATTTCGAAAATTTAATATGGTTCTAGCAATTATCAAGCGATCTATGGATATTTCTATTCAAACAAATGATACTATGAATTCAAGCCTTCAAAAAGTAGGTTTATCTATAATATATCTTCTTCAGATTTAGTATGAGTGTAACATGATTATTTTAGAAAATATTTTGAAAATTTAATATGGTTCTAGAAATTATCAAGCGATCTATGGCTATTTTTATTAAAACAAATCGTACTATAAATTCAAGCCTTCAAAAAGCAGGTTTATTTTTAATATACCTTCTTCAGATTTAGTAGGAGTGTAACATGATTATTTTAGAAAATATTTTGAAAATTTAATATGGTTCTACCAATTATCAAGCGATCTATGGATATTTTTATTAAAACAAATGATACTATGAATTCAAGCTTTCAAAAAGTAGGTTTATCTATAATATATCTTCAGATTTAGTATGAGTGTAACATGATTATTTTAGAAAATATTTTGAAAATTTAATATGGTTCTAGCAATTATCAAGCGAACTATGTCTATTTTTATTAAAACAAATCATACTATAAATTCAAGCCTTCAAAAAGTAGGTGTATCTTTAATATATCTTCTTAAGATTTAGTAGGAGTGTAACATGACTATTTTAGAAAATATTTTGAAACTTTAATATGGTCCCAGCAATTATCAAGCGATCTATGGCTATTTCTATTAAAACAAATGCTACTATGGATTCAAGCCTTCAAAAAGTAGGGATATCTTTAACATCTTCTTCAGATTGAGTAGGAGTATAACATGACTATTTTAGAAAATATTTTGAAAATTCAATATGGTTCTAGCAATTATCAAGCGATATATGGCTCTTTTTATTAAAACAAATAATACTATGAATTCAAGCCTTCAAAAAGTAGGTTTATCTATAATATATCTTCTTCAGATTTAGTATGAGTGTAACATGATTATTTTAGAAAATATTTTGAAAATTTAATATGGTTCTAGCAATTATCAAGCGATCTATGACTATTTGTACTAAAAAAAATGCTACCATGAGTATTGAAGCCTTCAAAAAGTAGGTTGATCTTTAAGATATCTTATTCAGATTTAGTATGAGTTGAAAATGACTATTTTAGAAAATATTTTGAAAATTTAATATGGTTCTAGCAATTATTAAGCGATCTATGGATATTTTTATTAATACAAATCATACTATGAAATCAAACCTTCAAAAAGTAGGTTTATCTTTAATATATCTTCTTCAGATTTAGTATGAGTGTAACATGACTATTTTAGAAAATATTTCGAAAATTTAATATGGTTCTAGCAATTATCAAGCGATCTATGGCTATTTTTATTAAAACAAATGCTACCATGAGTATTGAAGCCTTCAAAAACTAGGTTTATCTTTAATATATCTTCTTCAGATTTAGAATGAGTTGAAAATGACTATTTTAGAAAATATTTGGAAAATTTAATATGGTTCTAGGAATTATCAAGCGATGTATGGCTATTTTTATTAAAACAAATGCTACCATGAGTATTGAAACCTTCAAAAAGTAGGTATATCTTTAAGATATCTTCTTCAGATTTAGTATAAGTGTAACATGACTATTTTAGAAAATATTTTGAAAATTTAATTTGTATCTAGTAATTATCAAGTGATCTATTGCTATTTTATTAAAACAAATGATACTATAAATTCAAGCCTTCAAAAAGTAGGTTTATCTTTAATATATCTTCTTAAGATTTAGTAGGAGTGTAACATGATTATTTTAGAAAATATTTTGAAACTTTAATATAGTTCTAGCAATTATCAAGCGATCTATGGCTATTTCTATTAAAACAAATGATACTATGGATTCAAGCCTTCAAAAAGTAGGGATATCTTTAATATATCTTCTTCAGATTGAGTAGGAGTATAACATGACTATTTTAGAAAATATTTTGAAAATTCAATATGGTTCTAGCAATTATCAAGCGATATATGTCTATTTTTATTAAAACAAATGCTACCATGAGTATTGAAGCCTTCAAAACGTAGGTATATCTTTAAGATATCTTCTTCAGATTTAGTATAAGTGTAACATGACTATCTTAGAAAATATTTTGAAAATTTAATATTGTTCTAGCAACTATCAAACGATCTATGGCTATTTTTATTAAAATAAATGCTACCATGAGTATTGAAGCCTTGAAAAAGTGGGTATATCTTTAAGATATCTTCTTCAGATTTAGTATAAGTATAACATGACTATTTTAGAAAATATTTTGATAATTTAATTTGTATCTAGTAATTATCAAGTGATCTATTGCTATTTTATTAAAACAAATGATACTATAAATGCAAGTCTTAAAAAAATAGATTTATCTTTAATATATCTTCTTAAGATTTAGAAGGAGTGTAACATGACTATTTTAAAAAATATTTTGAAAATTTAATATAGTTCTAGCAACTATCAAACGATCTATGGCTATTTTTTATTAAAACAAATGCTACCATGAGTATTGAAGCCTTGAGAAAGTAGGTTTATCTTTAAGTTATCGATTTAGTATGAGTTCAACATGACTAGTTTACAATTTTTTTGTTGAAAATTTCATATGGTTCTAGCAACTACCAAGCGATTTGTGGCTATTTTTATTAAAACAAATGATACTATAAGTATTGAAGCTTACAAAAAGTAGGTTTATCTTTGAGATATCTTCTTCAAATTTGGTATTAGTTGAACGTGGCTATTGTAGGTTCTACATGCGATTGATGACTGTGAATACAGCCACAAATGGGAAGGGCATATAATAATAAACTAATAAAGAGGGGCTCTGCAAGGTCCTGCAACTTGTGCTCAGGAGGGATAGTGGAATGCGCGAGTGGCTTCAAAGGGAGGTCTTATAATGGGACCATTATGTGACCTTAGTGTAGCTGTGCTACCCTTCAACCAATTGTCCAAAAATATCCAGAATATAGAGGAATTAAGGAAATAAAAAGCTTAAAAGGACTAGATCAGATCAGTGAATGAGCAGTCATATGCATTGCATGTACTATACTGGAACTGCGCCTTATTTCTATTTTCTATTATTCTATTATATTCGTTGTTACTGTAAACATGTGTTCATATAGTTTTTATATGTATAGAATTATGTATTTGAAAGGAAATAAAAGATATTATTATTATTAGATACCACAAAATAGATTTACTGTGCATATCACAAAATAAATCTGCAACATATATTTGCTCTATCATAAGCTATTTTCGTTTATCACTCTGGGCTGATACGGGCTTATTGTCTCTTGTTCTATTTGCCGGTTCCGATGCGCACAATTCTACCGGCGGCGCACGACCGCAAGAGTTGTGCGATACTGCACGTGACGGAGGCGACTAGTAATGCTAAACCATGCTAAAAGAAAGCGTCTATACAATGTATTGATAAATTATGGTAATCGTGCGGATTCAAAAATATCTTTTTTATTAGATCCACTGACCATCTCTGGAAAATGTCTATCCGTCCGTCTGTTACCTGTCCTGAAAAACGTATCGTCCACTTTAGTAGCTATTGTCCACGTACCCCCAGGTACGTGGACAATAGCTACATACAAAACTTGGTTTCAATATATCCAGTAGTGTTTTTTTGCTTTTTTAATTTTAGAAGGCTATATTTTGTACTTCTGAAGATATGTCCTAGGTACGCTTCTTACGTTTCTTCACAGTAGCCAATAGTTCTCTGTCTCTGTCCATGCGCCTAAGAACCTTATTATTCGTGATATTCTCCACTCAAGATATTCTCTGTATTTTTCGAAAGATTCACATCTCAAACGCTTGTATTCTGTTCATAGTATTGACCTTCAACGTGGTCTATTTCTTTCACCATTTGTGGAGGTTGAACAGATCGTGTTTGTCTTGTAGTTCTTCAAGTTCTTGGTATCTTTAAACATCATCTTACTCGTATGTCATTACCTTGAATTATAATTAACTAAAAGAATCTACTAAAATTACTACGTCTTAACGAAATGAACGCTATTTGGAGGCCACAGTGCGAGAAGTAGCGATTTTGGATGGTGGCTTGGTAATGATTTGTGGTGGAATTACTCTAGGCGACAGAAATACTAGTCGTTCAATGATATGTGGTCTTATTGTTTCTGTGTATGATATAGGACCAAATTGTTACTTTATGCAAGATAACGCAAGGCCACATACAGCGCGTATCATAATGGACTTTCTAAACGGTATCAAATTCGAGCCATGCATTGGCTTGGTCCTGGGCACGACATTAAACTGCATCCATCGAGTATCTGCCGAGATAAGCAGAACCCTCTTGCTAGCCAACAACTCCGGATGGAAGAGCCAGTAAGAGCAATTGCATTCTAGTGTCTTTGGGATGAGACATCGCCCTAAAATGCGGACGACTCAATAGTTGCTCAACGGTAAGAGGATGAAAAAAAAACCTAGGAAAACTACTGTAGTTAATATCCTCGCCGCACAGTATGAGACGCAGCCAATTTTGGTGTTGTTTGAAACCGACCTTGTATAGTTATTCCAGAAATTCTAGAAACTCAAAGGTATATCGATATGCTCCTAGAAGATCATGTCATCCGTACTGCGTATGGTATATGACTAAATTTGTCTTTGAATTCTTTTCAATGCTACCAACAGTTGATACAGTACAGTAATTTTCTACAAGAGACATGCATGACACCAATACAACGAGGTCCTTAATAGAACAATCTAAGATCAATTACTATCCTAAACGAATGTTTATTCCAAGCAAGAATTCTACGTAGTGTTAAGGTCGTTTTAATCAAGACAATTTCTTGACTGAAAAGTTAGTCAATCTAAATTGTCTCGTATCATGTAAATGATGTAAAATATTGAATTAGATAGTAGATCAAATAGAAAAATATAACGCGTTCTATTTGTCAAGGACAAATTGTAGGAGGATTGGAGGATATATGAATTCATTTCATGAACAACTTTAGAGCTAAGAAATTGTCTTGTCTAAAACGACCTTAAGGCTGAAAACAGACGAGGCGGTTTTCACCGAGTTGGTTGCTGACTCGGCGCCCAGCAATTCTAGACAATACAAAAAACTCACTTCAGACTCCCTAGCAGCTAACAGAAGCCTTAACAAATGAGTGGTAATGCATAACACAAGAATACCTTGTTTGTCCGAAGCATGCCACGGAGGTATCGAGATGTTATTCGTGCTAGCGCAGTTTACACGTGGTACTAAATTCCGTATTATTACAAATAGGGCAACGTTTTGTAAACAGAATGCTATCTCTACGCAGTTCCTGTAATTTTTACTAATAGTTCGTCATAAAAAAAGTAAGTTAAGTCTAGAATATTTGTTTTAGAAAGAAACAATGACGATATCCAAAGGTTTTCAAGAGCCTATCCACTTTTGCACACCTTTATATGACTCCAACAGCATGACGAATGGACTATATACGTTTATAGCGCGGTAGAATTCAAGTGACGTGGCAGCAATAAGTTTTCTCCTAGCCTCTTCGCCATCTGTTCCATACTACACATTTGAAATAAAATAAAATACATAAATACCACCATGACACGTTGTTTTAGTTTATACTCGACCACGACCGTGTACAGTATAGATAAGTAATGATTCAAATCACGTATTCAATCGACCATATTGCTCCTGCACGAAGACGGCGAAAAAGCAAAAATATGGATCATAAATACACGCCCCGAGATACGATCGTAGACCATTGCAGTAAAGTCGCAATCAATTTAATCCAATAATGTCTGGTTATAGCAGTAATTTTTTTCATTCCAAATATTATAAATTAAAGTTAAGATGTGCCTTATGATTACACCCCGACCCTAGTGAAAGCATATCTCCTCATTAGCCATTTAGGAGCGGAAACATTGATAGTTATCGCATACTAATTGCGTTACCTTCGCCGCTAACAGCCGGAATCGGAAAAAGACCACAAGCGTAACCAAACAGCCCCCTGTACTGCAATCAATAAATTTCTCTGCAGTCCCGATTTCAATTTACGTTTTGTTTTGTGTAGCGGCAGTCACGCGACACGAAATTAGGCCATACTCATAAATACGCACACAATTCCAACTTGCTCATAATTATTCCCAGTAACTGCCTGTTTTATTTATCCAATACTCTATGTTTCAACCAACAAAATCGGAACCTCACTTTAAAAGAATGCGTTGGAAATTAAACTGTTTCCCCTTTAGCACTTACATTAACTTTTTGCGCCCCTGCCGTCGAAAACTCGGCCGCTATTTTAATTCAAAGCGAGGACCGAGTAAAAAGCGGCCGATCTTTAACGGTTTGTTGCGAAACTCTGCGGTACAAATTAACTTTTTTTAAATACCACTGTTTAATTGCAACTTCTAGAAAGGAAGTTACACAAAAAAATTAAGATTAAAAGTGGAAAAGTAATATTTGTTTTTATTATTTATACGTACAACATAGGTACACACAATATTGAAGTCAGAGGCACAAATTATCTTGAACTATTTTATTGGAACTCCTAGAAAAGATACAAAGATACAATTGGAATGGTAATATGAGTTCGAATGTTTAAAAAAAAGAACTTCATCTTTATAGGGCTATCAAGGGAGAAGTTCAGAGGAATTTAATCACCCTGATATTTACCTTAATTTCACAGAAACCCCCTGAAAAACTGTGATTCGCAAAAAATCAGTACGAGACGGACGACGCCTCTAACCACTTGACAATGTAATATTTGTGTGTATTATAAATTGTAAATTTAGGATTTCTAATTAAATCATCATATAATTGATTTAGCTACTTAGTTAATTACAAATTGAGATAGATATTTTATCGGATTTAGCCTTTTTTATATCCGTAATAAATGATATTATTACGTAGTATTTATTACGATTCAAAATCGTCCTGCAGACCCTTTAGCATTACAAGAAATATTACTGACATTTAAAAAGCATTGATTAATAATTCTACCTGTCTGAAAGCAAACGAATGGTACCTTTTACTACGGTGTGATAAGCATCAATCAAGAAAATATTTTCGTTTCCGGGAAAGAAATAATACGAGTCCCCCGAGCTATTTTTCAAGCTCTATATTCTTACCTTTCCTTTTTCTTTTTCCGTCAACAGCAGCGCAGCCAGTATATACATTTATTTCCATTTTATTCAAACAAAACGGAGCGTACGTGTGCATTTCTCTTTAGAATAAGAAAATTTCATTCGGCTCACGTTAAAAATCAAATCAGAACAAATTAAAAATAAAACAAGAACAACTATTTGCCAGGTTTGTTTAGCAGAGAGTTAATAATGGATCAGCTCGTGTAACTTTAGGAATGTGTTCCGCAAAGGTGTGTTTCTTAACGGGAGCACGCGCTTCTTATCTGACCTGAACTCTGACCAGAACTTTATTTCCCGAGATAAATAATTCCGTTCGATCTTGCAACGTTCCGGATGATGGATTGTATGAAGGGAATAACATTATGGTAATATTTTCACCGTTGCGTAAAAAATGAACCCGCCATTATTCACCTCATATCGCAATCTAAACAATAATAATGCATTCCATTTCACTTTAACTTTTCTCATCATCCTATGCCGGTTTGAATTATCTCTTAAAATATTGTAAATTTACTTTACCATCAATGTACTTTAATAAATTCTGTCTACCCCGGTTTATGTATTTTCATGTTTCAGTTTTTACATCAGACATAAAAATGCGATTTGGCATCGAAACCGTTTAACTCGGCAACGTCTATTTTCCCATTTGTTTCTGTTGATAGGACGTAATCTGACGAGTTTCCATGCATACTAAATATATAATTTGTGTATTCAGATCCAATTTCTAGGGTTGTATTTTATATTAAGGAATCCCTGCCGGATTGAATAAGCAACATGTTTTCTATCTCTATTGGTGTTTTCAACAAAACAATAGCGACATAACAGAGGTATCCCCAGTGCTGCAGAATTCAGGCTTTAAAACTAATTCATTTCAGTTGCTGTCACTAATAATACATTTGAGATTTTAATCAAATAATAGCTTTGTTATACTGAAATGGCTATAATTGACAAGTGACGCCGGATGATACTCTATCTGGTGGATAGTATGTGGAAAGTAAATGAACTAGATAGTGATGGATCGGTATGTTTAAAAGAGAGTGTTGATTATAAATAATAACTATATTTTTTTGTTCGGTTAGTTTTTTTTGGCGGTTTGTTGCTTTCAAGCTTAACAGAGTAAAAGGCACCTTACACGGTCAATAATACTGGCAGTTCTAGTACTGTCAGTATTTTCTTCAATCCTCCTTTTATATTTATCAAGTAATCCATTATCCGGATAAACATCAGTATTCTCTTCATTCCATCATTACTATACCTTATGCGATAGTTAATACAATCAATATTTTAGTTTAATGAACATTTTAAACATGTTATCGTACAGTAATACTGTCATTATTCTAAAATATTGACAGTATTATTGATCGTATAAGGTGCCTTTATGTGTTATTAATACATCTACCATATACAGGCTACGGCAAGATAACTTCCTTATATCATAATATAATAAAACAAAAAGTAATTAAACTATATTTTTATATTTATATATGTAAACCACAACTGTGAAAATATTTCAACTTCTTAATAAAAAAAATATATATAAATATAAAAATATAGTTTAATTACTTTTTGTTTTATTATATTATGATATAAGGCATAATATAATAAAACAAAAAGTAATTAAACTATATTTTTATATTTATATATGTAAACCACAACTGTGAAAATGTTTCAACTTCTTAATAAAAAAATTATATATAAATATAAAAATATAGTTTAATTACTTTATTATATTATGATATAAGGCATAATATAATAAAACAAAAAGTAATTAAACTATATTTTTATATTTATATATATTTTTTTTATTAAGAAGTTGAAACATTTTACAGTTGTGGTTTACATCGTTTTAATAATTATATTGGGTACGTGACGCCCCCCTTGTCAATACACTGGTTTAACCAAATTCTGCTGTTTCTTATTACTCTCTCCAGCATATTGATGAACATACCCATCAATATGCTGAAGAGAGTAATATAAAACAGTAGGCCGTTTCTTCATGAATGTTCCTGAGAAATCTTCATCATGATCTTTTGACTACTAGTTCAATGAAAATGTTAAATGACGTTTGAATGTGTTTATAATTATTTAATTTTTCTCAATAGCATACGTGTATATTGTTAGTAAATTTAAATAGCATAAACATTAAATAATGGAAGTAATCGATCGTAATTTACTTGTTTACAGTGTTTGTAATGATATTGTTAACTACTAACAATCAAGCAAATTAGTAGTGAAATACCTTTTTTAACAAAACGAAGTTAAATCTAATAAAATTAGTAATATTGTCCGTTGGAAATATGAGAAAGCAAGGAGGAAAATTAAATAAACCGTTGCAACGGGAGGAAAATTTCCAGCGGGATGAAATATTGCAAGCAGTAGCACGGGAATCCGTTTTTCGTTATATTTAATTAAAGTCTAAATTAAGTCCTAAACGCCATCGTACACCCGGAAACTGTGATTAATTTATACTTCCGCTAATAACCTCGTTAGTATTTGATTTGTATGTTTATTTTTTGTTTGTTGTATGTTTATTTTGCGAACAGTGCACAAATACTCGACAAAATAAATTCTATTGATTTGTTTGATTGTCGTTTCTATATTACTACACTACACATTTTTTCAATGAAATTTATGAATCATAAAAATTAATCGGTGGGAAATGTCCCTGATATATACTAGATAAATAAGTAAAAAATAACATGTAGCGTTGCGTGTGACTAGAAACTTATACAGTGTGTCTTGCTTATGTTCGTACTCGTTTGTATTTTAATCGTTTTTAATAAGGCACCTTACACGATCAATAATACTGCCAATATTTTAGAATAATGACAGTATTACTATACAATAACATGTTTAAAATGTTCATTATTCTAAAATATAGACAGTATTATTGAACGTGTAAGGTATAGTAATGATGGAATGAAAGTTTATTCGGATAATTGATTACTATTACAGCAGGATTCAAGCAAATACTGACAGTACTAGGATTGACAGTATTATTGACCGTGTAGGGTGCCTTAATGAACAATTATTGAATTATTATTTGTAACTTCGTTTGTGTAGATGTTTAGAACGTGTAATTAAGGATCTTTGATTAACTTAGTATACGGATTGTTTACATAAAGTAATAATTTAATATTTTGCATATCACCTCCGTATGTGCCACCTTACATCATTTACTTATCAACAACCCTTCTTGGTGTAGTTGGTAGCATCTAACACTAGAAATTTCATATTCGCGATTCAAATGTCAAGGGTTTTCGTCGAACTAGTGGCTAAACAGCTAATTTTTGTTATTGTTTGATCAGCTGATTAGATACAAATTTCATGATTTTGATAACTTGGGCAATAATGCTTGGTTGTTAATAAACTTTTAATATATAACTAGACAAACCTTGCAAATATTGTCACACATATGATGAGAAACTACATGTTATGCGTGGAGATCACCCATTAGTTTTTAGTGCATTTTCTGCCACCAGATAGTACCGACAGGCTTAAATTGCCCATACTCAAGATCGAATTTATTATTCTTGTTTCTTCTATACCCTTTTTTGCTATGGAGGGGAATTCATTTACGCACACCCGGCGTTTCTCACCGGGTAGTGTTGGACTCGCCTTGCAATTCAGTGCAAGGAATACCGAGTAAACCCTAACCCGTACCTTGCCAATTACAAAAGCCAATAGTATTATGGACATGATCGTTGGCTCGAGCCAGCATCTTCCCAGCAGCACAGCAATGAGAGTCGCTTGAGTATCGGCAATTCAGGCGCATCCCTCTCCATGATCACCAGTGATAACCACATGATGCTAGCCTCCACCGGTAGCCTGAGGTCATCATACATAATGTTCCGCACGTGGTGATTTCCGTGCCTTCTGTGGTCAGCTGCAAAGTCCTCCTCTCCAGGTAGCTTCCGATCATTTTAAGTAGCTTACCCTTAATACCCATTTTCCGGCATCCATGTACATTTAACCTCCAGTTCTTCATATTGAACGCATTTATCACATCTACTGATATTAGCGCCGTCATCCTTCTGGTTCGCTAGGTGCTTTCCCACGCCTTTATGACAATCTAAAGTACTGTGTCCATCTATGCCAACCTCAATCTAATTTAACCCCCCTCTCCAACACGTCCTCTTTTTGAAACAAGAATAGTTCCACCACGTGTGGCTTCCCTTACTTTACCTTCCCCCACTTATATAGCTCGAGGTTTTCCTCCGTACTTGCCACTTCACTTATCCAGGGATATGTGAGCTCTCAGTCATTCTTCATACCTCATTCTCTCCAGGTGTCATCATGATTTCTGCCACTTTCCACATCGTGGGTACATACTTCATTCTGAAAGAAACATTAATGAGATGCAGTCGTTCGTTATATGAAAATGAAGATACGAGATACTTGGTTAACTTATGAAGAGGTGACACGAGAAGGAGAAATGTGGAAGCTCATACCGGACGTCCGGGAATGGATTGACCGGAAGCATGGAGAAACAGACCATTGGGTCACCCAGATACTGACCAGGCGCGGGTGCTTTCATAAGTACCTGGAACGGAACGGATGGGGAAGGCGACATGTGTCAGCACTGTGACAGCGGTGCTGATGACGACGTGACACACACGCTGCAGACTTGTGAGAGAAGGATGTGCTAACGGGAATAAGAGTGAGGGTCTTCTCAGCCCTCCGAGGCGCTTTCGCTTAGCATGGTTTATCATTGCTAGTCGTAGCGTGCAATATCGCTCAGGTCTTAGGGTCGTGCGTCGCCGGTTGTAAGGCCGAGGTAAAATTATCCGCATCGGAAGCGGAAAATAGAACAAGAAACACTAAGCCCGTACCAGCACAGAGTGATAAACGAAAGGCACTGTAGTCAGTTACATTCCTACCTTAGGTTCTACCATGCACCACGGTCGTTGCGAGGGTGACATCGACAGGGGTAGAGGTTCAATGTGGTTGCTAGCTCTATAACATCCTGCCCCCTTCTGGCTGTGCGTGACGCGCCCAACAGTACGGCCTTTGCGTTAAAATCTCCCGACTTATTCCCTGTCGCCCTCAATGTTGCCTCTAGCTTCCACATGAAATCTCTGAAGGTCACCATGCCTGTTCGGGGAGACGTAGCTAGTACCGGATTGACGGTTCGGGGGGCGATAAAATGCGATTGAAAATATGATCTTTTTTATAATTTCATAGCGCTATAAAATATAAATAATAACAGTTGGACATCTACTCAAAAATTTACTCACCAAATGCGTATTGTGTGTATGTATTAAATCCGCCAAGCTATCAGAATCATTTCCTCAGTCCCTTGATTTCAAATCAACTAAGAGATCCCTTTGGTATAAAGTGTCGTCAAATGAAAAATTGTAAAAAGATCACGGTTGACCTATTCTAAAAAAGAAAGCTCACTGTTCTGTGGTCATGTAAAAGGTGCAGAGCACTGAATCTCTCTGAAGTGATTGGTAATTATCTTCGAAAGAAGATACTTAATGACATACATCACGCAAAGTACTATGCACTATTGTTTGATTGCACACATGATACATTACATACAGAGAATCAGCCAAGTAATCAAATGTGCCATTTTCATGATTTATATCATGAAAATGGCCAGTTTGAAATCAGAAAAAACTTCATTGATTTTATAGTGGTTATTGGGAAATCTGGGGAGTACTTAGCAAACGGAGCGTAGTTCAAACCTCGCAATGCGAAATACTTTTCACCTTCCAGGCACCCTTAACTCCTCGATCCGCCTTGCCAGCGGGAGGTTTCACGGCTAAACACCACTCTCTGGTCTGGAGTAGATGATATTATCATCTCAACACTCCAGTGGTTCGGAATACACGTTAAACTGTAGGTCCACCTGTATTGCCAGTTGCCAGCACCATACAGAGAAAGGGACCCATACGCCAGGAGTGGCGTGAAAGAGGTCGGGAACACTTGGCAAACTCAATAATGTTGGAGCAATTGTAGAGCCCAAATGAATCCTTTCTTAATCGCGCCGCAACAATTTCAGTGCTCTCTGTTGACGTTATGTTCTATGGCTGCTCCTGCTGCCTTACCTCTATACATCAAAAATAGTACAAGTTACCCTCGAAGAGGAAAGTTAAACGCCATCTGGCGGCACCACATCAATTAGCAATGCACACCCATATGGTAATAACCGTCATCAGGATCACCGGGTAGTGCCCTCTAGGGAATAATATTCCAACAGAGTGCTTGAGATATCAGCACAAAGCCAAATTTGTAAAACATATATAAGTGTGAATCCACCTCTTAGCAATCTACATTTCGATCTTATTAGATCTCGTCAGTGTAGCTCAGCTAGTGAGGATGAATTAACACAATATCTCGAATGGTTATATACAAAAATAGTACAACTTACCCTCGAAGAGGAAAGTTAAACGCCATCTGGCGGCACCACATCAATTAGCAATGCACACCCATATGGTAATAACCGTCAACATGATCCTTTGAGGTTTCCGATTCTATATCTCAGCTCTATTATTTCCTAGTCCTTTTTGACCTGGGTCCGTATCGAGGTCTCGATCTCCATCGCGAGGATTCTCGTCATGTCGTCGATGCCTCCACCGCGTTTCCTGCGGTGTTTCTTAGGAGCCGTCATCTCCTGTTCCACAAAAAGCCCTGCAAGCTCTGCTACTTTGACTTTTATCTCCTTCAGAGTACTCCGGAATCCGACGTACCCCTTTAGCCTGTCTACAATCTCCCTGGTTTTGTCAAACCATTCGTCCATCCGCTCATCAGGCGACTCTATAGCCTTCCGTTTGGCAGGTCCTGACGGTGTCAGGAAGATGTTTTCGCTGTCTATGTTGACGGTCGCTTCTTGTGGATGGATGGATCCCGCCACGGAACGCATCGCCACCGGAACTAGAGTACCGCTCCCCTGTAGACGTCTTATCTCCTTCGTTGTTCATCATAGTTTATATTTGGTTTTATAGAGTCCTTCGTCTCTTTAAGGGCTGTCGCGTGTTCTTGTTCCTGCGGCTCGCCGTATTGTGCTGGCGCACTCCCGGTCTGGGAACTAACATGAGTATCCCGCCCAGCGCAAGGTCTTATACGATGTTCAGTTCGAAATTCCCGCATACCTACATCCAGAGTTTGAGTGGTTGTAATACGTACTACTTTAGATGTGCTTACGTCTCCAACCCCTGAGCGCAGTCTAGATCGATGATCCTTTCACCGCCGCTGGGTGGTAGCACCGGCCCGGTGGGGAACCTAGCCCGTTATGGAAGTTATGGAAGGTCACCGTCCAAGCCAGACCACAGACGATTTCTAACTATACTCTCTCATACTTGAATACTTGAAAACTGTTGGATTTGGATTGTTTTTAGCTTATCCTGGTATGAGCCAATTTTTTCCAAGGATGGACGAACCTATGGCACCACCAGACGTACACATACGAAACATTTGCTGGTGCAGCGTTTATGTTCGCAGATGCAATGCATAGCAAAGCTTGGTTAAAATACGCATCAGTTCTATTTGATGATTTTTAAAATAAAGAAACAAATATTCAATGAATAAAACATACTTTTTTAGCTAGAAATATCGTAATAAATAGAATCTTGAAAATAGCTGAAAATGTTACTCATCAGCAAAAAGTAGGTTTCATTTATCTCTGTCTTGATGGGAGTACTGACATAACGCGATACGTAATCTAAAGACATTCATTTCAAATATAGAATCACATAAAAACCGATTCAAATTAAATTGACACAGGAGTTTTTCGCAATTATTTAATGAATTATTGTGGAATTTTCCTCAAGATTTACTGAATTCAGACAATTTTCTAATACTTATTTATTTAAAATCCAGATATAACATCAGATGTTCTTAATTTGGTACATGGAAATGCAATTGATTGATTTTCAATCGCCTTCAATATAGAAATAAAAGTTTATAGAATTGAGAGTTTGGAAATTATTGACAAAGATCGATTATTGGGCACAATTAAATATAATGCAGAAGAAGAAGTATTGTAGACCTGGTATAGCATCCTTGAAACCTTTAACTGTTTAAAGTCACTAGCAACGACAACATTGTCAATTTTTCTTCCACATAATTATGCGTGCAAGTCATTATTTTCCGAAGTGATAACATTCTACAAACGTTTGTTTTTATCTCATTTATATTAAATATTTTTTAAATTTACTAATATAGGTTGGCACGTCAGCTATTTTATAAAAATAGATTGTATTATTTTGGGCACGCATACTGGAATATGTTCGCCACCCCTGCTCTAGAGTCCACGCCACGGTCACACTAGTCCAAGTACATGTACATTTTATAGACAAAAACAACCTTAATTCGGTATCGCCTTAATTAATTTCAATAATTGATTTATAAATTCTGTTTGATTTTTCATCTAGAAAATAACCAGAATAACGTGAAGGTTCAAGCATTTTTCAATGGGTCTGGTTTTGATTTACGATGTGAAACTTTATAAAATTGCACAGATAAATTTAGACGCGTAGACAGAACGTAGGTCTACGGGATATATAGAAAGGCGAACATCGTATTTTAAAGCAAATGTTCTGTTATTAATGTCCATAGGAAGATATTCAGCTGTTGGTACCTGGCTCGATATGGATGTGAATGTAAAAACAAAGGAAATAACATTATATATTATAAAGAAATATACAGGAATAACACGATAAAATTTTATTCTATATAAAAACTGACATAAAGAATTTAGTTCCATTGTGGGGAACCAATTTAAAAAGCTCGATTCTCATTCTCCCCTCAAAGCGACATCTATAGAAGTGGAGCTCGATTTATTGAAATTAAAAAATTTCCAATATTCCACAAGTGCCGATATTGTGGAAAATAAGCGGTTTTCGTACAGTTTGTTGCGGTGACTGTAAAATTAGTGGAGCAAATTGTGCACAATTGATAATATTCATTGCAAACGTTCAGAATATTAAATACGTTTGTATATTACATTTTGACCGCGAAATTAATACTGGATTTTGGAAAATTGATTTTGTAATTTATTTTATGTATAAATGTAATCAAATATTTAATCGAAACGTAATTCGTTGGTTATAGAATATTGAGTTTGGATGTTTTAATTTTTATGTACTGTGGGGGACTAGTTAAATATATTTCACTGATTACCCTCGGCTATTTGAAGCTGCTGGTCGGTATAATGTAAACAGATAATTGTAAACATAAATTATTTATCAATTAGCATCAAACAATTGTTTTGTAACAAAATATGTATATAATTTAGCTTTATTGGCATACTTAATTCTAATACATCACTCTCTCTAATATACGGTGAGTACTGCCTCTAGGGTGTGTGTACTGCGAGCTATTGTGCCTATCGCATATCCAACCTGCAACTACATTTACAACAATACCTCCTTAATAAGTACAAACAAACATTTAAATTTGAGTAAAATGTATCACTTTTCACTCTAAGCAGTATATGTCGGTTTTCACATTTCTCTCTAGTAGGAACTGAACTAATTACGAAAGTAAATAAAAAGTACGGTAAGTACTGCCTCTAGGCTGTGTGTACTGCGACCTATTGTGTCTATCGCACATCCAACCTAAAACTACATTTATAACAATACCTTATTTATACCTCCTTAATAAGTACAAACATATATTTAAATTTGAGTAAAATGTATCACTTTTCACTCTAAGCAGTATATGTCGGTTTTCACATTTCTCTCTAGTAGGAACTGAACTAATTACGAAAGTAAATAAAAAGTACGGTAAGTACTGCCTCTAGGCTGTGTGTACTGCAACCTATTGTGCCTATCGCACATCCAACCTAAAACTACATTTACAACAATAATTTATTCAGACCTCCTTAATAAGTACAAACATATATTTAAATTTGAGTAAAATGTATCACTTTTCACTCTAAGCAGTATATGTCGGTTTTCACATTTCTCTCTAGTAGGAAATAAACTAATAACGAAAGTAAATAAAAAGTTACACCTTTAGTATTTAATTTTTAATGTTTTTACATTATATTGATTCAAATGCGCAAATGTACCTAATTTGTAAGTACGTACTACTTGTTATACTATAGTCTTATTCTTGTTTCAGGTGGGTCTATACAAGGCAATTATAAGTTAATTACGGTACGTATATAATCTAATGTTGTTACATCTGAAATATTCTAATTAATCGTTATCATGGTTGTTGATAATTAGGCTTCACCTTAAATAGACGAACATAAATTCTCAATACGTCAATTTTCTATTATATAATATATATATATATATATATATATATATATATATATATATATATATATATATATATATATATATATAATAAAATTGTGTAAACAGATTTTATCTCTGTTAAGTATATATTGTATATTACGTTTTTATGATGCGAAGACATGATTTATTATTTATATCTGATAGCAACAGAGGCGCGATGGCGCCATTCCCAACTTGGCGTATGGTGCCTGATCAATACTATAAAAACTAATATTTTTTAAATATTAGTAGTAGTAGTATTAGTTAGTATATTTGTTACAATTCTGTAACTGGCTATAAACCTTTAGGTACTTCTATTTGTCTGTTAGTGTATGTGTATGTAAATGTTAGCTACTTCAAGATGATTTTACATACAAAAATGTTTTGCGTATGAAGCTAGCGTTTATTCCAATACAGCGACATTGAAATCAACTTGTGTTGGGGCTTACTACTAAAATCGTCCGTAATTATATCCCTTATTTAGTATAAAAGTCAATTATGTAAGTTTACAATTTACCTAATTATATCCTCAAACGTAATTACAGTTTTTTTTGGGGGCAACATAATGTAATTTACTACTTAAAATAATACCCCATGGCCACTTCTCTCTCCCCACCATGTATTATTTATTAGTATGCGTGGCGTATAAAGACGAAAATCACCAACAGGGAGCTGTTTGAACATGTATATGGTTGCGTGCACGAAAAAATATTTTAATGCGCCCTTCTAAAAATACACCCACGGACGTTTCAGTCAGAGGTGGGAACAATAAAAAAGCCTTATATTTATAAGAACACCTAAAAAAAGCGCATTAGTGTAATTTGTACGATATTTGTCACGTTTATGTGGCTAATCGAATAAAAATTTATGCCCGCCAGGGGAGAAATTACTACTCGCCCAGAAGTTTCGCAATAAATGTTAAACTGTAGCGCTGCAGGGATTAAGTAATTCCTTTACATTTGAAAGCAAAGCTATTAATAGCGTAGAATTTCTAAATGATACATTTTAATTGTATCTTATTTCCATTCGAATTCTTAGAAATGTAAATCTTTACTATCAGAGCAGTAATTGCTTGAGGGCGTAAATCTCGGCAACGACTGCTAAATTGATCGGACTAAATTGCATGGAGATTATTATTTTAATGAAGCTCTATTCTAACTTGCAATCAAATTTCTAATACAGTTTTTTTTAAATTTATCCATCAAGAGATTATATTAGACACAAATTGCATGTATGTATACCAGTGGTTCTTAAATGGTGCTTGAATTACACTGGTGCTTCGGGAGCTTGTTACAAGTGCTCCGCGAAATTATGAAAGTCGAAATTGAATGTTTTTTCATCTACTGTACTCTTTCATTTTGGCGAGTTTTTGTTATAATCAAAAGTGCTACCTGACTTCAAGGCCTGTAGGTCTTCCGATTCAATTTTAAACAATATCTACATTTTCCCCGCCATTCAAACCATATTTCAAATCAAATGAATTAGTTTCAGTGTCATGCCACCGCTTTGACGCAACGGAGGAAAGTTTAGGCAATTTTACCGATTTTTATCACTTTTCAAATTAAATTCGTGACGGATTTATTTTTTGTTTTAGAGAAAAATTGTACTAAGATTTTTCATTTGGTTGAAATTTGTCTATCCAACGGGCTAAAGTTAATTTTGATTGGACAATTTTCATTTATATTTCACTAGAATCTAGAGCAGTGATTTAATCTTTTTGAAGTCAGGGAACACTTTTGATTATAACAAAAACACGCCAAAAATGAAAGTCTACTCTCGGATCGACTTAAAACTAAAACCTGTAAACTTTATTATTTTGATTTCAAGCTTTTAGAGTGTACATCTATCTACGACATAATGGTGAAGGTGCCGGGTGCACGCAATTTTAATAATATGTTGTTACATTGTTATAATAAATTTATTTGATAACATTTGCTAATATTTCTATTAGATTTAATACATATTTAACTAGTATGTAGTAAACAGCAGTATGGAACATAGCACGGTATTATCGCATGTAGCATTTTGATTCATTTGGCAATGATGCCAGACTCGTAAATATCCTCACCCGTTTACTCATGTGTGAACTTACTTACCACCCGCTCCCGAGGTAAATTCTTGGCAGGCATTTTAATATATTGTCGCAACTTCGAATTGTTTACACATGTGTTGCCAGTAATGAATTTCCACTTGGTTAACCCCAAGTAATGATATTTGACGTGCCATTCCGTTGTACACTGCGAGCATATCAATTTAAACGATGTTATTATAATATTGAGCGAGAGTTTATTTTCAATCGTTGGTCTAATTTGGATATTCATAATAAGATGATCGTTGAATCAATATTAATTATATTAGTTGAAACAAAACTGCATTTCGTTTATTTTCACTTACATCGAAAACTTCTCAAGCTTTTACTGGTATAGAGTTATAATAAGATTTCGTCACTCCAATGCCAAAATCACGAGTGCAAACTCGCCTGTAGTGGAAATCTAAATTTTAAAATATGTCTCTTCTTATTTTTCAATAGAGAATTTTGTTATTGAACTTTTCAATCAAAAAGGGTTTCATTCATTTTTTCATGCAGAATGTATTTAGTACATTATATATTTTAAAATAAATAAATACAACGAATTTTTCTTTATTTGGTATCACTTGTTTATTGCTGTTTGTGAATATTTTCGGCTAAATATTCGCAAATAGCAATAAACAAGTGATAAAAAACAAAGAAAAGTTTTATTTATTTATTATAATGAATTATCACAAAGTATATGCCGATTCAATCATATATATATATATATATATATATATATATATATATATATATATATATATATATATATATGCAGAGAAGAGAAAAAAAAACCTGCAGTGGCGTGAAAGAGGTTGATTTACATAAATCCACCTTTACAGATTTTTACTTCTAATAGATTCATATGTGTTATTTCTTGAATTGTTATGTGTGGAAAATATATATATCTTTCACGCCACTGCAGGTTTTTTTTCTCTTCTCTGCATATAGTGTTGGTAACTGACACCACAGGTCGAGCTACAGTTTAACGTGACTTCCAAACCACTGGAGTACGTTTGAGATGAGAATATCATCTACTCCGGATTGGAGAAGGTTGTTAGCCGTGAAACCCCACGCTGGCCAGATTGATAAGTGGGGAGCGCTTACTAGATGAAAAGTATTTCGCTTTGTGTGAGGTTACAATCTCCAACGCAGCAGTCTGATGCTTTAACCACTGCGCTACGCTGCCCCTTCTAAGGTGGGTTTAAGAAATAAAACTAGAAAAATCAATACAAGAAGGAATAATTTCAGAACCGTTTATAGCCGTATATATAATAATATAGACTTAGGGTCCTAACTAGACAAGGACACGTGCCCAGTGCCTAAGTGGAAGGGAGGCCACTGCCTTTCTGTGGCCTCCCTTCCACTTAGAGACACACAGAGACACTGTCATTAAAATAAGAAATAACGCAAGACAAACCCAATAGAAGAAAGAATTATTTTATATAATAATAAGCAGGTATCGAAGAAAACCAAACTCATAATATTCAAAACAATATATATACCAACACTGATATACGGAAGCGAAATATGGACATTGGACAAGAGACTTAAAAGCAACATACAAGCAGCAGAAATGAAGTACTTAAGGAGGATAGAAGGTATCACAAGAATTGACAGAATACGAAATGAGCAAATTCGAACAACTCTACAGATAGAAAGTATACAGACAACTATGGAAAGGAAACAACTCGGATGGTATGGACACATATTTCACATGCCAGAAGGGAGACAGACAAAAAGAGTATGGAGCACAATAATACAAGGAAATAAAAGAAGAGGTAGACCACACAAAACATGGGAAGACAACATACATGAAATACCAACGAGAAATGGCATTGGATGGTAGGATACAAGGAGAATGGCGAGCAATAGGAATGACTGGAAGCAATTCCTACAGAAAATACAATAACTTAAAAATACGCTTAAATAATCCCTAAAGGGTATAAAGAGATTTTAAAAGATATATATGTATAATTAATATATATATATATATATATATATATATATATATATATATATATAATGAAAAATAATCTTCCAAAATTAAATCCTTATTTGTTACTTTATTCCAGCATTAAGCATTATTAACGGGTGTTCCTTAATTCTGGAAAATTTAATTATAAATGATACGTACATACATGTAACATGAGAAAACAATAAAAATCGTTCCCAGGTGTCCTCCTAATACAATAACCCATATACGTTCTTCTGCTGAGATTTGTTCAGTGCAACAGCAAGCTTATTACTTTAAATGCGGAAACTTTAAGCGCCACAGCAACCGTTTCGAGTATCCGGACTGTATCTCAGAAAATGCCGCTTACGCAATAAATTTGTTTTTTTTTAATAAACATAAATGTATGCTATGCATTCGAAATATCGACTAACCACTGCACCGCGATAATTCATGCTGGCAAAATATGAAAAGGGATGGCGAGCTATATTTTCTTTTTGGGGTTAACTGGCAAACCGCATCATTTACCCCGCCACATAAATTCTGCATAATTCAAATTTATTCAGCGCACGAATGGCACTCTTGGCCGAAACCGAAGCGAATATGTTTTCGTTTTGTCCGTCCGCCGCATAGGTAAATAAAATGGGAACGCTGGGAAAATCTTAGCACTCATCCCGCCAGCAGGTGTTTCAGATCCTTTTCATATATCCTTTGTTTTGTGGAATTGGCCGGAGCACTGGTTTCCTGAATATATTTTACTATTGAAAATGAAATGCAACACAATTTCAGTGAGGTTTGTCTGTTTTGACTACGCCCGCGAGCACTATACGAGTAAAATATTATTAAAATAAATCGATGCTGGCTCTAGTCGTTCATCTGAGTGCCCTTGGATCCCTGTTTGAACTCTGTAGTTATTTCAATTGTTAGAGAGATGGTTTATATATTAAAATGTAGAGTAGCCCTATGGATTAATGATAGACGTTTTTCTCTAGCTATGCCGTTTTCGCGCTTTAGCACTGAGAAAGTGTGAATATAATGAAATTTCATGTTTTTACTCTGTTTCAACTCTGTAGCCTATCTATTTCAAATGCTAGAGAGATGGTTTATATATGAAAATATAAAGTATTTCTAGCCCTACAGAAGACGATCGACGCGTTTATCTAGCTGTTACCGTTTTCGCGCTTTAGCGCTGAGAAAATGTGAATATAATGAAATTTCATGTGTATCCCCTGTTTCAACTCTGTAGCGTCTCTAAGCAAATTTTCAGGACTATCTGATTTACTATAATTGTGCGGAGTACATACAATACATTATTGATATTTATTTATTATTATTATTAATTTATTATTTATTTGTTTATATAATAATAATTATTATTATTCCTGAGTGTATTACACACGATGTTTAAAGAGGCACAATATTAGATTACAAATAGTGTATTGGTGACAACACTGCCTGCGAAAAAGCTTAACATTATGAAAATCTACTTAAAAATAATATTAAATTAAAAATAGTACAACTTACCCCCTGGGAGGAAAGTTAAACGCCATCTGGCGGCACAACATCAATTAGCAATGCACACTCATATGGTAATAACCGTCAACATGCTCATGCCATCAGTATCACCGGGTAGTGCCCTCTAGGGAATAATATTCCAACAGAGTGCTTGAGATATCACCACAAGGCCAATTGTATAAAACTTATATATGTAATATTAAATTATTAAAATCCTGAAAGTGCCGAAATATTGATAATGTCAAATCTTGATATCCTTTTATACAATTGAAACTTGCTGTAGTTGATCTTGATTTTAATTAATATTTGTATGCATAGTTTAATAACTATGCATAAAAATATTAATTTTATATCATTTTATTTATTTTTTATATTATTATTCTTTAATAATTTAAAGAGAAGTGTGAAGAGTATTGAAATTCCCTTTCCAATTTATCGATATTTCGCCGATGTATTTCAACTCTTTCAGGATCAATTATTCTAAACTAGAAAGGATGGCTAATAAGATCAACCAAGCAGCTTTTGAAATTCCGCCGAACGCTTATTGATATTTATGTAAATATCCTTGATTATATATCTTTAAAAGAGACTTTTATACTATTGAATTTAAGTTGTGTTTGGTAAACTTAATTATTGTCCGTTTCAGTAGGTTTACCGATACGGTAGGAAGTTACAGCCAACACAAACTTTGTTTCTATTTAACACGACATCGAGACTTTAAAAGGTTTCAAGCACACTGACCTAAGATATAATTTTCGCTGAAGTTTGTAACTTGATATAGATGATCCCAAATTAAATCAGATAGTTTTTCAATCTTTACTCGAGAGACTTAGTTCGCTTTGTTGGTATGTATGCATTCTATCTACCATTATTGAGTTAACATATGAGATAACAAGTGTCGTAACTTCCAAAATAAATTTTCAGGTTTTGATTTTTGTTTTGATGATTCTTATGTATATTTTATTGCTAATCTCATAGTGCGATATTATTAAAATAAAACTTATATTTTTTTATGCATATCGAAGATTACTAATATTGTTTTAGTTTAGTATTTCTAAAATAGATTAATCCTCATTGTTAAATTATAACGTAATAATGTGTATATCTCTATTTTTTAAATAATCCCCATATTTTTTTCATTTTTTTTTCTACGGTGAGTACAGCCCCCGCCTCTGTGTGCACTGCGGCCCTTCACGGACCTATTGTGCCTCATACAACATCCATGATATGATAGCCGAGTCAACTCTTTGTAGAAAAGTTTCCCGACTAGCGGTGGATTCGAACCACCAACGTTCCGCGCGCCTTAGGCCCAAATCACACATAAGTGGCGTCGGGCGGAGGCGCGGTGTAGGCGAGGAGCAGGTGCGAGTCGCACAGGCGATTGTGATGTCCATATACTGTGAAGTGGTGGACATTGCACCATATGTTTACATAGAGGCGGCGTGGAAGAGTTGTGACTCTCGCCTCGCAGCCACCGTGCCTCAGGCGATGAGGCCAAGATGCTGTGCCGAGAGGCCCGAGGCAAATGCCGGTCACCTCGTCACCTAAGGCTGAATTCACACATAAGCGGCGCCGGTTGCAGGCGCGACGTCGCACAGGCGATTGTGATGTCCATATGCAGTAAAGGGGTGCACATTGCACCTTATGTTTACATAGAGGCGGCGTAGAAGAGTTATGCCTTTCGCCTCTTCGCCTACCGTTTCTTAGGCGAAGAGGCGATGTCGCGGTGCCGGCGCTGTGAGAGGCACGACGCTTCAAGGCCCCTCTATATAAACATGTGGTGCAATGCCCACTTAGGTAACAAAGCGCGGGCATTTGCCTCGTGCCTCTCGCCGCGCCGGCACCACGTCTTCGCCTAAGACACGGTAGGCGAAGAGGCGAAACTCTTCCATGCCGCCTCTATGTAAACATATGCTACAATGTACATCCCTTCACTGCATATGGACATTACAATCGCCTGTGCGACGTCGCGCCTGCGCCTCGCTTTCACCGCGCCTACGCCCGATGCCGCTTATGTGTGAATTGGGCCTAAGGGGCATTGCATCATATGTTTATGTAGAGATGGCGTGAAAGCGTCGTGCCTCTCGCCGCGCCGGCACCGCGCCTTCGCCTCCTATGTGTGAATTGGGCCTTAAACCACTGAGCCACGGACCGCCTCATGCGAAATAAAACGTTTTTAATGTTTGCCCAAGTCCTCTATATTAGAGATGCCATCCTTCCATTGTCCATCTGTCGTCCGTCTGTCGTTAGTCTGTTGTCCGCCTATCATCTGTATGTCGTCCGTCTGTCATCTATCTGTCGTCCATTTGTCATCCGTCTATCGTCCGTCTATTTTATGCAATATCTGTGAATAAAATTTCCTCCACGTTTTTTTGTTGTAAAACTACTGCATATTATGAAATCAAAGTTTCCATGTTAACAGTACGATTTTTGAATTTGGAAATGTCAGAAATGACACTTTAGTTTTGTCAATTTTTTTAAATCACATTCAATTCAAGTAAAACTCATGTTTGATAAAACAATTGAAAATAGTTATAAAAATAAATAATTCACAATATAAGAAATATATACAGATTATTCAATAAGTTCAATATTTTTCTCTTCAGTTCTCTATTATTTTTACTATTTTCACAATCGTACGAAAATGGTAAATAGAACTGAAAAACAAAATATTGACCCTATTGAATTTTTTTTTTAAATTATTATGTATGATAAAGTAATGTAAGCTGACCACATAAGATTTTGTTATATATAATAATAGCCTAAAGTGGGAAGTATGTAACAGCATCCATTAATCATTATGGGCCAGGTAATTCAGTTAAACATTCCAAACACCTGCACATAAGCGGATTATGAAAACTAGCCGCAATTAGCGCAACTCCACGCGCGAGATACATACTGACGATATCTTTCCATAGCAGTCTGTTGCCCGTGACGATGTTCCATTAAAGCTTGGTTTACATTAACTTTACATTTTAGATAAGATCACGATACGGTCTCGCTTCTTTATATTACCTGAATGCGTTTGAATGAGCCGGCGCTCATATACCTGCCCCCTAGCTGCAATTTCGTTTCGGCTTCTATTACTTGTTTAGTTTCGCCGTCGCATGGAGTGCCATTCAATGAATACGTTAGTCAGTGTATTATATTAATTTAATATTTTCGCATCTAAATGTGTGCTGTTATATGGAATGCCGCTCCTAAGTATGTCGTCTATTCCACCTCTTCGAATATATACATATGTTTCTGTTATTACTGTAAAGATCGTTTAGACAAGACAATTTCTTGACTCAAAAGTTAGTCAAGATGCGAGACAATCTAAATTGTCTCGTATCATACAACAAATTATTTGAAATATTGAATTGGATGGTAGATCAAATGGAAAAATATAACGCGTTCTATTTATCAAGGACAAATTGTATGAGAGGAGGATATATGAATTCATTTCTTGAACAACTTTTCAGCTAAGAAATTGCCTTGTCTAAAACGACCTTTACGGTTCCTAGCTTATTAAATTCCTTAACCGTTTGTGTCCTGTATTTTTTCTCGCTCTGGTGTCTGTAATTTCAATATTCCTGATTGTTTTTCTAATTACTCTATGATTTTTAAACAAACATATTGTTGTGATGTAATAATCCCGTTATTTATTAACTTGCGTCCATTTATTTAACAAACACATATTTGTTAAGAAAGTGCATACCTTCTGTGTCCATTCATCGAATATCGATGGATTTGTCGCAATTTATATATTGTAATGTTCGGAATGATTTAACAAACACATATTACTTAAGGAGGCACATATTTTCTGACTGGGCAACAATTTCGTTAATATTATATGGTCAATATAATATTAACGGAATTGTTGCCCAGTCAGGATTTATTATATGCAGGCATATACCTCCTGTAGCCGTCGCAACTATGTATAATAAGAAATAATTAATACCTTGATCACTATTCCCCAGATGTATGGTCCTTATTTGATATACTATTTTTAAGCATAGTAGTAATATTTCCTAACCCAATTCTGTAGCATCTTCTCCTTATATATATATATATATATATATATATATATATATATATATATATATATATATATATATATATATGACGATATATCGGCAATGTTCAAATATGAAGCACTGAAGTTGTATATACAACTTCTGTACCTTCATATTTGAACATTGGCGATATATCGTCATTCTAGTCATCTCTTCAACTCTTCGTATTATGTTTGATTGTTACCGTACTCTTCACTTTGATTTAGAAATTAGTCGCTCTTTTTTTGCTTCACTATCTACTCTTTTCTTATTGCTTTCTATTAAATTCAGCAATTCTTCATAGTATTCGTTCCACATTTACAATATATGTCCTTTATAGAAACTAGTCTCACTCTTTTAGCTTCCCCATCTACTCTTTTCTTATTGCTTTCTATTAAATTATGCAATTCTTCATAGTATTCCTTCCACATTTACAATATATGTCCTTTATAGAAACTAGTCTCTCTCTTTTTGCTTCCGCATCTACTCTTTTCTTATTGTTTTCTATTAAAGTCAGTAATTCTTCACAATATTCCTTCCACACTTACAATATATGTCCTTTATAGAAACTAGTCCCTCTCTTTTTGCTTCCCCATCTACTCTTTTCTTATTGCTTTCTATTAAATTCAGCAATTCTTCATAGTATTCCTTCCACATTTACAATATATGTCCTTTATAGAAACTAGTCTCTCTCTTTTTGCTTCCCCATCTACTCTTTTCTTATTGCTTTCTATTAAATTCAGCAATTCTTCATAGTATTCCTTCCACATTTACTATATATGTCCTTTATAGAAACTAGTCTCTCTCTTTTTGCTTCCGCATCTACTCTTTTTTTATTGCTTTCTATTAATTCAGCAATTCTTCATAGTATTCGTTCCACATTTACAATATATGTCCTTTATAGAAACTAGTCTCACTCTTTTTGCTTCCCCATCTACTCTTTTCTTATTGCTTTCTATTGAATTCAGCAATTCTTCATATTATTCCTTCCACATTTACAATATATGTCCTTTATAGAAACTAGTCTCACTCTTTTTGCTTCCCCATCTACTCTTTTCTTATTGCTTTCTATTAAATTCAGCAATTCTTCATAGTATTCCTTCCACATTTACTATATATGTCCTTTATAGAAACTAGTCTCACTCTTTTTGCTTCCGCATCTACTCTTTTCTTATTGATTTCTATTAAATTCAGTAATTCTTCACAGTATTCCTTCCACATTTACAATATATGTCCTTTATCATCCACCATCTGTTTCGTTACTGTAAGTAGTATTTACTACTCTTTGTAGAAAAGTTTCTGCCTTCTTCAGACCACTGCACCACGGACAGCTTGTTACTCTTCATTCGTTGCTTCTGATATCAATGCTTTCCTTTTTCAACTGCACTAATTATTCTCCGGAGAGCATTTCTTTTGCTATCTATACTTGACTTTCTTCATCACAGCACTGATTGTTAATCTCATTGTTTATTGAGATAACGTCTTATTATTTTTGTTTGTTTATTCATTCACCAGGATGTATCGGTGTACTGGTCATGTCTGACCAACCATCAATTTACATCTTACATATCTTACAACTATTACTTAATTTACAAATATTCGCCTATTGACGTTGAAAAGTTTTCTATGCTTCTGCGAAGAATTCACTACTCACGCGTCTCTCTGTTTTGTTATAGTCACTTGCATTAACTCGAAGGGTTTGATTCTTTTAAGTCTACGATGTATATGTGTCTTGTGTCTTGAAATTGATAGTAGTCTAGCTAATATATAAGCAATAATTAATTGAAAATATCTTCAATAAATATTTTAGAATCACTTTACTATCCAATATAAGATTTGTTATTGCAGCGTTTTGGCTTCTTCCGGGAAAGTTCTAAATTCCCTTAGTGAGCCGCGCCGCCGCCAGCCATTATTTAAGCCCACACCGATTTCATAACTCGCGCGCGGATTTCGCAGCCGCCGCACCGCTTTTATTATCTTTATTGTATTTCGCGCTAAATATATCAAATGCTGCAGCGGCGGGCTCGAAGTTTGCACAATGGTAAGTTCCGTGCGAACAACTCCCCTCCCCTACGCCGCCGTCATTGTGTGCCGTTAAAACGGGGGATTATTAATCAAAAATTAATTTCGCGACGAGTTGCAGCTTGTTGCCGCTTAATTCGGCGCACGGACGGCCGGCGAAACTGGCGTCACGGGTAATTGCATACATGAAGGGTTTTTTTGTGCGGAAAAATCGGGTCGCAACCACGGGAAATAATTAATCTTCGCACAGGATGTGGGCGAACGCCGTGTCAAGCGAATGTAGACCACGTCGCTTAGAAAAAATACGGCTCAAGTGCGGGCCTCCATGGAGGAAGTTTAATACCTCCCTCTCTTTGTGTGCGCTACGCTTTCACATAATACCACATGCAACCGCAGGGTTTATAAATTACTCTCGGCTTGTATGAAATGTTAATGTATAATCGAAATTATGACGTAAAATTAAGGTTATTATTATAATTCATGTTCGCATTGTTTCTACATATTTTATATAACCACCTTCATATATGTATACTTAAAGTGTATCTAAATTGTATTTTAAAATAATTAAAGGCGTTATTACACACCAAATAAGGGAGATGACATATTAGAAAACATACATGCTAAAATCAATTATTTTTAAGCTATCATAGTTAAATATTCGAATATACTCTCTACCTCTATCCTTCACCGATTTGACTTCTGCCACCGTAACCTCCATGCCCACTCCTCCTCTCCAGGGGTGCATAATCGTTAAACGTCAATAGAGCGTTTACAAAATGTTCAACTTTGATATCATTTTTATACTAGTCTATTAATAATATGTGAGATCGCTTATTTGCAACATGTACAATTTCAATTTAAAAGGTACATGCATTTATATTGCCCCATGCTTGTGAGAACAGTCAATATAATGGTTAGTTATTGATTTTTACGATCTACAAACAGAATAAAACCTCAAAACGTTACTATGCTATCGACTACATAAACAATATATTTACGCCTTTCTTTGTGTGTGCTCGCTATTGACGCTATCGCCACTTATACATACGCACATGTAATAGATCATAACTATAACAATGCATCAATGTACGAGTAAAATTCTTTTCACTGAGAGGCATCGAACTAACCGTGAAGAGCGCAATTTTTTGTTGGAAATATAACGATGTCGATTGTGAGTCTGCTAGAAATGATTTTGGCGCTGGGGGCATTAAAACAGCGACCGAGTGTGTGCGGTGGCAAGGCAGAAGTGTTTCCGGAACGGATTGCGCTCGTACCGGTAGTAAATGATGCACCAGACATTTCATAAATAAAATCCTAAACAACCTCCATGCCCTCTCCACCTCTCCAGGGGTGCGAAGCATCCCAACAGAATATCTTACTCGTATTTTATCTGACTGGCAGGGTGGTACGGTTAGAAATAGAGAGGATTAGAAACATATTTATTACCATACGTTATCATAGAAAAAAAAAACAAAAATACTATTGTGATTAAAAATTGATATATTAATATACAAATAAATGGTGCATGCGCCGGGCACCCGCGGGCGTTGATATGTTTACTGATAGTGATAGTCATATTTTTGGGAAATATGACTATTCCAGAGTTACCAGATATTTGACAAAAGTTTTTAGTTTATGTCACCCTTTTCATTTCCTCTATTCGGAATGATTATAAAACGAAAAATCAAATGTAAACAAGTAACTGTGATAAAAATCTTATAATTATTTTTTCATGTGTTTTGTACAAAATTTATTCTTGAAAATTTATATATTATATCTGTAGCCAAAGTATTTGTAGTGGTGCTACAATCCTATATCCAGAACATAATTTATAATATAAAACAACCTTAAGCAAGTTTACCAGTTAATAAAAAATATATGAGCTGTCTAAACTTGATAAAGGATGGAAATATTCAGTCAGGTAGTACATAATACATTATATACTAACCCAAGAAATTACATTCTAGACATCGTTTAATACAATTACATGGGAAATAGTGTTTAGATATAAGCAGATATTGTATACATGCTGAATATGGCTCGGAGTTCTAACCAAACAA
This sequence comes from Lordithon lunulatus, assembly GCA_963942505.1. Taxonomy (NCBI): domain Eukaryota; kingdom Metazoa; phylum Arthropoda; class Insecta; order Coleoptera; family Staphylinidae; genus Lordithon; species Lordithon lunulatus. The sequence continues at coordinate 13,242,169 of OZ012669.1, forward strand.
TTAAACATATGAAATAATATATATATATATATATATATATATATATATATATATATATATATATGTATATATATATATATATATAATATATATATATATATATATATATATATATATATATATATATATATATATATATGTATATATATATATATATATATAAAATTTTAAAAAAATAAAAAATAAATAAAAAGAGACCTTTATTGGCATTTCCCTCACTGCCCCTCCACATCACAAACCTCTTCAAAAATATACAAAAATAAAAATACAATATAAATAAAAGTACTACTCCGCCAAAAATTACAAATTACCCCCATCTATCGCCGCTCCCTTTGCCCTTGCCACTTTCCTCTCCCACGTCAGCCTCCTGCAGATTTTCACGCCTTCCCCATCCTCGCATAACCATTCATTCAGCTTTCTGCAGTCTCCCACCCACTCTGCTTTTACACCCTCACATTCTTCGCTAAGGTGCCACCACGTGTCGCTTCCCTTACTACACAGCGCACACGCATACCTTGTCCTCCCTGCTCCACTCACCCCTGGCTAAGTAACTCGGGAGTCTCCCACTCACTTGCCATTCTACGTAGCCAGGGTTGTAAGAGCTCTCTTTCATTCTAGTCTGCCATTCTTACCACTCAATATCTCTCAATCTCTCTCTTACCTCAGTTCCTAGGCTTCCCATTTCTCTCAGCTGCTCCTCTACCCACACCTCAGACATACCCACTCTTTCATACATCCTTCCTCTATCCTTTATCCAACCACTCTCCGTCCTACTCTTACACCTCATCCATACCTCCCGCACCAGTCTTTCCTCATCCAATTCCTGCAATCTTTCTTCAAACTTCACAACCCTTACACACGACTCCCACCACATACTCATACGATTCGTCTCTTGCAGCAGCACTGCTCTCGGTGTCGACCTTTCGAGACCCAGCAGACTCTTCAGGAGCACACCTTGCTCTCTCTCTCTCTATCACATCCCACTCACGCAATTCCCACACTTCCACTTCATACAACAGAATAGGTTTTACACACGCATCCCAGATCTTGCACGCCATTACGAGGTTACCGCCCCACAACCTCTCCCATTTCCTTCTCGCTATTACCCAAGCCATTCTCGCTTTCGCTTGCATACTTTCCACATGCACCCTAAATCCCCCTCCACTGTCAAACCAGAAACCCAAATATTTAAAGACACTCACTCTCTCAATCATCCTTCCCTTCCATTTCAGCTCTTCCACTCTACCCCTTCTACCCCTATTCCTAAACATCATCCATTTAGTCTTCTCCACATTCACTACTAGCCCTCTCCTATCCATGTACCTTCCCATTCTTTCCAACATCTCTTGCATCTCTTCCACTCTCTTGGCTACTAATACTATGTCATGCGCATATGCCAGCATCCACAACTTGGTTCTCCCCACCACGACCCCTCCAGTCTGTCCTCTCCTCAGCACCTCCTCCAACTCGCTTGTGTATAGATGGAACAGGAGGGGGCTTAGCGGGCACCCTTGCCTTACACCCACATTCACCCTAAACTTCTCAGACACTTCTCCATTCACTCTCGATTTTGCCCACGTCTCTTTATATATACTTCTCACCCACTCCACACTTTCATCTTCCATCCCCAATCTATCGATACACTCCACGAGCTTTCCTCTAGGAACTGAATCATACGCCGCTTTCAAATCCGCAAACACCGCATACACTCTTCCTTTGCACTCCAACGCTTCCTCCACCATTCTCGCAAGCGTGAAAATCTGCTCCCTCGTGCCTCTTCCCTTTCTGAAACCCCCCTGGTATTCCTGCAGCAGCCCTTTTCTATCCACTTCCCTCGCTAGTCTATTTTTCACCATTGTCATCATAGCTTTGTACCCCGCATTCATAACGGTAATACCCCTATAACTATTTACGACCGATGCTGCTCCCCCTTTGTGTACCGGGACCACCACCCACACATGCCACTCTTCCGGCAGTTCTTTCTCACCGCTCCAGACTCTATTCAAAACCTGCAGTAACTTATCTTTTCCTTCCTCTGTTAATCTTTTGAAGGCCTCTGCCTTCAGCCCATCTTTCCCCGCCGCCTTTCCCAGTTTCAGCTGCCCTATGGCCACGTCGACCTCTTTCCGCGAAAACGCCTCTCTTCCTACCACCGGTCTCGGACTCCCTAAATCCACCTCTGACCCTGCCATCTCTCTACAGCTCTTTTCCCACTCTGCCAGCTCTATGCTAACTTTGTCCTTTTTTACGCTTCCCCTCATAATTTCCCACAACCTTTTCTCTGTCACACACTCCCTCAACGTCGTTTCTACCTTCTGCAACTCCTCTATCTTCTTCCTCTCGCAGGTTCTCTCGAACTCCCTCTTCGCCTGATTGGCCCTTTCCACTTCACCTCTCCCATTTCTCCACTTCGCCATTGCTCTTCGCCAGCTCGACTTCTTCACCCTACATTCCTCGTCAAACAACTCTCCCTCTGCCCCCACTCTTCTTCTTCTCCAATGGAGCCACCATCACTTTCTCCAATTGGAGCATCGAATGCACATCCTCCCACTTGACGCGTTTTAGCTTTTTCTCATATGCATCCAAATCCGGCTCGCTCCATCCAAACCTCTGCTGCCCCTTCCTCTGTTCTCCCTTCCCAACGTTCCTCATCCTAACGACCACCTCCACCGGTACATGATCTGACCCTCCTACGTTTTCCACCTTGAAGCACACCAACTCTTCCCTTTCGATCCCTTTGACCACCACGAAGTCCAAAACCGAGCCTCCTCCTTGTCCGCAGAACGTTTTTTTCCCTTCCCAGTCCCCTTCACAGCAACCGTTGAGCACATCCCATCCTGACTTTCTCACCCATTGCATCCATTCTCTACCCTCCTGGTTGGTCACTTTATCCTGGGAGCACCTTTTTCTCCAGTCACCGTCTTCTCCGATCCCTCCTTCCAGCTCCCCCACCCTCACATTCCAGTCGTCCCAGATGATCCACATCTCTCTTTCACTTTCTTCAACTCCACTATATATTTGTATGTGGTCCTTTATGGCCCTTTCTAAACCTCTCCCTTTCTTTTTTGTTTCTGTTATCGCCATTATATCTAATTTTGTATTTTCAAATTCTTCTATTAGTTCAAGTTCTTTACCTTTCAGTTTGGAAACTGGAACATACGAGTTTCCAATTCTCGATATAATAATAATTATATTGAAACCGAAGAAATGCGTACTTTAACATCTCCATCTTAACCGCGCTATATGTAAATTCATAAAATTACATTCTGTATCTGTACATTATTATACTTATTATCTCTCATATCATAAATCTCAAAGAAAGTTAATATGCCTTGCCATTTCGATGAAGCAACGAAACATATGAAAAATAATAATTCAATTTAAACCGAGATATCGTATAGCTACATATATATATATATAACGTCTACATCTTAGCAAATATATGCAAGAATTAATAAAATTACATTTTGCATCCGTACATTAAATTAAATTATAATTAAATTGAAACCAAATAAATGTGTAGTTTAACGTCTGCATTTTAACTAAATATACAGATTCATAAAATTGCATTCCGCATCTCTACTTTACTATAAACTTGGCATTTCTCTTGTCATATCAAATCTAAAAGCAACTTGGCGTTCCGACCAAAACATATGAAAAATAATAATTAAATTCAAACCGAAGAAACGTATAGTTTAACATCTGCATCTTAACTAATATATGCAAATTCATAAAATTGCATTTTGCGTCTGAACATTATAAAACTCGTGCATTTCTGTTGTCATATAAAATCTCATATACAAACCGAGCGAGTAATATTTCCGCAACTCATATTTCATCACGTATTATCCTGTGCGGTAAATTCATTTTGCTCCTTGCTCTGTCTATTTAACAATTTGAATGTATGTCGTATTTGTTGTGGAATTGAGTGTGCACGTGTATCACATTTGGGGTAGGACAGTTACGGGACAGTTTCTGTACGTCCGGGACGCTTATTCTGCTCACGTCCTCGCAAAATGCCCGAAATAGACGGACAGGTCTCGCGCGAGCTGACGTTACTACTTATTTACATTCACAGCGAATGCACCGTAGCTTAATTAACACCAACCCATTATTCTTTGCCACAAGAATCCTTTAAACATATTTTAATTAACCAAAATGAACAAAAAACATAACTCTCTAATTACATTACCGCTCTTAATTAATTCTATTAAAACTTTATAGAAGAACGAGGCGTGCGCATTCTGCGGGAAATTCGCGTGTTGCTTTAGCATTTAACTTCACCAGTCAGCCCATGCGTGCATTTTATATTTACTGTTAGGTCGGTGGGAGTAAATAAGTATTACCGTCAGCCCGATCCGCGACGCTGCGACATTTTCGATAAGAGCGCGATTTTCTATATTTCATACGGAAAGAAATGGAATCGACAGCGTCTACCCTATATTTCAAGACGAAATCTCTTACTTCAGATCGCACAGTCGGCTCGGGGTCCTCATCAACACTACGAGGATATCTCGCACGCTATGCTGGGTATCGCATAGACAGCCCCCCCACGATCCGATTAACTATGACCTAAACGACCAACTAGAACCGATTAACTCAGGGGAAATCGATTTTATTTGATTGTATCAGCCATAATGGGATTTTATTTGAGCTGCTACTAATTTGGATTAGACTCGTTCACTGCAAGTAATGGTAATTACATCAAATTATGAGTCTCGATTTTTATTATTAAATAATGTAAAATATATTTTTAGCGAATCTTCTTCCATACTTTAGTAGCTTATTATAAAGTTTCTGGGGATGATGACGAAACGTCGATTGTTATATAATAAATCCGATGGTAATACTCCTGTATTATATATATATATATATATATATATATATATATATATATATATATACATCGTTTTAGACATTTGACAACATAGTTTCGAATCTTGTTATAATATATCCTTGGCTATTCCATCAGGTCCTGCGACCTTTCTGTTTTCGCTGATTTTATTGCCTTAATGACTAATTCTAATCTCTTGATATCACTTCTGTTGTCATTGAAGTGTTCCCAGATATATTATTTCCATCCATCTAGTTTTCTTAATGCATGCAGTATGATATTCTACGATTAGAATAGCGAACAAACTACTCTCGCTATATAGAAATATAATATTCTTAATGCATCCAATATGATATTCCCATCTCTATAGTTAGAGTAGCAAACAAACTACTCTCGCTATATAGAAATAAATAGATAAGATTAGAGAGCTGAATGATAAATATAGGAATTATTTTTTCAATTATTAATTATAATTTCTTCGACAATACCGTTTTCGGCTATGTAGTGGAGAAGCTCTAAATGAACGGTGCAAAATATGGAGTATTAAAAAAGTTTTTAATCAAATATACATGTAAAGAATAAATAAAACGAATTTTTTATTTTGTTTTTTATTACAGTCTTCTGAAGTGTGATAAAAAGAAACAAAGTAAAAAATCGTTTTATTTATTCTTTAAAATAAATTATCTAAAAGTAGACGCCTTAACAATCCAATATTTGAACCAAAATGCGACATATGCGACCATGCAATAATTTTTGTTTTTAATATTTTAATTTATGCGTGGCATCAATAAACACATAAATGGTGAATGCGCCGGGCACACGCGCGCGTTGTACCCTCACGCCCACGCGAAAACCTTATAAATGCTAGTTACGCTCCCGAGAGTTACGACACTACTCATTGTAATAATCAAATGTACATGTAAACGATAAATAAAACGATTTATATTTATTTATTTATTAAAAATAATCAAATGTACATGTAAACGATAAATAAAACGATTTTTTTTTACTTTGTTTTTATCACACTTCAGTCTTCTGAAGTAAAAAATCATTTTATTTATTCTTTAAAATGAATTATCACAAAGTAGATGTCTTAACAATCCAATATTTGAACCAAAATGCGACATATATTTTTACCATGCAATAATAAATTTGATTTTTATTATTTTTATTTATGCGAGGCATCAATAAACTATATTTTTAAATACGCAAATAAATTCCTGTTTATTCCTTTTATATTTTTAAGCGATATTTAATATTTGCACCTTCCTAACGGCAAATGACTACTCTAAATTACAATGAATTTGTTCGGAAAATTGTGTGGTGGCCATTCCGCCGAGCGTTTATTTGGTTTATTCACGGAAAATAGTGGCGTTATCACTTAAAAACCTTCAAGTTCTTATTAACAGTGTTCACACCAGATAAGTATATCCGCACAATATGTTTAAGAATTTGTATCGGTAATATGAAAAGTATAATACGCCACTAAAGTTTCGTCAAGTAATTCAATTACACCATGTATATCGATTACTTAAAATTTTACCATATTCTTGTTTTGAAAGTAAAATGGAGTTTAGGAGCACTAAATTACATTTACGATGTATCCTAATTAGCAAGTGCATAGTGAAAACTACTTGCAGGGCTCCCAGTGGTGTGATTTGAAATTCCCATAATAGCAACGAAAATCTGCATCGTCTATATGCTAATCATATGATACTAGTTGTCTATACGAAATGCACATATTACACTGATGTGATGTTGTATTCATCTGCATCTTTATAATTCGTTTAAACCATTAGCAACCATTATTTAAATAGATTTTGCATTGAATAACTTCTCAATTATGTTTTGTCCATTCAATTTTCATACAAATAGAACCATATAAAATTAATTAAAATAAAACCAAAATACCGCTCGGCTTTACGTCCACTGGATTTATGGAATGGGGTTGGCAGATCCTATGGACGTGGGTGACCTCTAGTCTTCATTGATAGTAGTTTGAATGCTCATCGGTACATACACCTCTTCCTAAGACAGGTTGATATACCATATCTTCTTAAGGATTTTTCAGCTCGGCTCGGCCACATACTCCAACATTGTCACGAAAATTCCTTTCAACAAATAAGGTCTTGCCTTGGCCCGCTAGTTCTCCCGATTTAACACCCATAGAACATATGGGATATTATAGGGCGAAGATTACAATATCTACAATCCTTTGCACAAACATAGATAACAACTTCAGATTGCGTAGGATGAGGTGATCGATGTGTCACCAAATAAGCAGAATATCTCGACGTGTGGCGGAGTATATAATGTTGCTAGGGGATGGTGCGTGTATCAACCTATATCGCGCCACTGCAGGTGTATTGGTCCATTCTCCTCTTGGGTTGTTAGAGGATGCTAGGATCCCTTCCTGGCAAGCTACTACGTCCTTTGATCCAGCAGAGTTCTAGTTTGTTATGTTTAGCTAGCTCCTCCAGGCTATGTAGACACGAATATAGCTCTTTCGACACAAATGTGTTGGCATTAGTGCATTTAGAGCTGCTTTTGTTGGTGAGTATTCGGATATGTTTATCCTTAATATTCCGTTCAGCTAGAATTTGATCACACTTTAGTATTCCTGTTAATTCAGCTTGGAAGACTGACGTGAGTCTTCCAAGTGGTGCACTTATCTTGAGATCGAGTTCTGGTGAGAATTTTCCATAGCCAGCTCTCGTCTTAGTGTTGGATCTATCAGTATATATGGATATGTTAGCGCCTTGTAGGAGTCCATCCAGTGTGATAATGGTGTGACTACTTACCTTACTACTACACATTACATACGTGCTGCATCCGCATATTCTAACATCCATGCTTTATTTCTTTCTACCACCAATCCTCCCGCCTGCCTTATCCTTAATATCTTCTCCAACTCACTTGTATACAGATTAAACAGAAATTTGTAAATAGTGCATAACAGACATATTATGCATGATTTTTATCCCATTTTGTCTATTGCAACATTTTCTAGAAAATTTCAAAAAGTTGATTATTTTCAAGTGACATCCGCATATTCTAACATCCATCCTTTATTTCATCCTACCACCACTCCTCCCGTTTGCCTCATCTTTAATATCTCCTCCAACTCACTTGTGTACAGATTAAACAGAAATTTGTAAATAATGTGTAACAGAAATATTATAATTAATACTTTATTTCTTCCTACCACCACTCCTCTCGTTTGCCTCATCATTAATAGCCAGATTAAACATTCAAGGGCTTAGAAGGCATCCCTGTCTTACTTCGATTAATTATTCTACTACTCCATTCACTCTCGTTTTTGCATCTCTTTTTATATCTTTTTCTCACCCATTCCACCGATTCATCTGCCATCCTTAACCCTTTTTTTTCTTCTGGTGTGGAATCTTCGAAAGACACCCATGCCTCCACAATCACCACTGTGGTGATAGGCATGGGTAGTGTCACAAAAACCGGGTGGAATTAATGGAGGTACTAGACGAACTGGATACGGCAGCAGATATGTGGATCATCGGGGGCGACTGGAATGTGAGGGTGGGGGAGCTGGAAGGAGGGATCGGAGAAGACGGTGACTGGAGAAAAAGGTGCTCCCAAGATAAAGTGACCAACCAGGAGGGTTAGAGAATGGATGCAATGGGTGAGAAAGTCAGGATGGGATGTGCTCAACGGTTGCTGTGAAGGGGACTGAAAAGGGAAAAAAACGTTCTGCGGACAAGGAGGAGGCTCGGTTTTGGACTACGTGGTGGTCAAAGGGATCGAAAGGGAAGAGTTGGTGTGCTTCAAGGTGGAAAACGTAGGAGGGTCGGATCATGTACCGGTGGAGGTGGTCGTTAGGGTGAGGAACGTTGGGAAGGGATAACAGAGGTTTGGATGGAGCGAGCCGGATTTGGATGCATATGAGAAAATACTAAAACACGTCAAGTGGGAGGATGTGCATTCGATGCTTCAGTTGGAGATGAGTGATGGTGGCTGCATTGGAGAAGAAGAAGAGTGGGGGGCAGAGGGAGAGTTGGTTTGACGAGGAATGTAGGGTGAAGAAGTCGAGCTGGCGAAGAGCAATGGCGAAGTGGAGAAATAGGAGAGGTGAAGTAGAAAGGGCCAATCAGGCGAAGAGGGAGTTCGAGAGAACCTGCGAGAGGAAGAAGATAGAGGAGTTGCAGAAGGTAGAAACGAGGTTGAGGGAGTGTGTGACAGAGAAAGGGTTGTGGGAAATTCTGAGGGGAAGCGTAAAAAACGGCAAAGTTAGCATAGAGTTGGCAGAGTGGGAGAAGAGCTGTAGAGAGATGACGGGGTCAGAGGTGGATTTAGGGAGTCCGAGACCGGTGGTAGGAAGGGAGGCGTTTTCGCGGGAAGAGGTCGACGTGGCCATAGGGCAGCTGAAACTGGGAAAGGCGGCGGGGAAAGATGGGCTGAAGGCAGAGGCCTTCAAAAGATTAACAGAGGAAGGAAAAGATAAGTTACTGCAGGTTTTGAGTCTGGAGCGGTGAGGAAGAACTGCCGGAAGAGTGGCGTGTGGGGGTGGTGGTCCCGGTACACAAAGGGGGAGCAGCATCGGTCGTAAATAATTATAGGGGTATTACCGTTATGAATGCGGGGTACAAAGCGATGATGACAATGGTGAAAAATAGACTAGCGAGGGAAGTGGATAGAAAAGGGCTGCTGCCGGAATGCCAGGGGGGTTTCAGAAAGGGAAGAGGGACGAGGGAGCAGATTTTCACGCTTGCGAGAATGGTGGAGGAAGCGTTGGAGTGCAAAGGAAGAGTGTATGCGGTGTTTGTGGATTTGAAAGCGGCGTATGATTCAGTTCCTAGAGGAAAGCTCGTGGAGTGTATGGATAGATTGGGGATGGAAGATGAAAGTGTGGAGTGGGTGAGAAGTATATATAAAGAGACGTGGGCAAAATCGAGAGTGAATGGAAAAGTGCCTGAGAAGTTTAGGGTGAATGTGGGTGTAAGGCAAGGGTGCTTGCTAAGCCCCCTCCTGTTCAATCTATACACAAGCGAGTTGGAGGCGGTGCTGAGGAGAGAACAGGCTGGAGGGGTCGTGGTGGGGAGAACCAAGGTGTGGATGCTGGCATATGCGGATGACATAGTATTAGTAGCCAAGAGAGTGGAAGAGATGCAAGAGATGTTGGAAAGAATGGGAAGGTACATGGATAGGAGAGGGCTAGTAGTGAATGTGGAGAAGAATAAATGGATGATGTTCAGGAATAGGGGTAGAAGGGGTAGAGTGGAAGAGCTGAAATGGAAGGGAAGGATGATTGAGAGAGTGAATGTCTTTAAATATTTGGGGTTTTGGTTTGACATTGGAGGAGGATTTAGGGTGCATGTGGAAAGTATGCAAGCGAAAGCGAGAATGGCTTGGGGAATAGCGAGAAAGAAATGGGAGAGGTTGTGGGGCGGTAACCTCGTAATGGCGTGCAAGATCTGGGATGCGTGTGTAAAACCTATTCTGTTGTATGGAGTGGAAGTGTGGGGATTGCGTGAGTGGGATGTGATAGAGAGAGAGCAAGGTGTGCTCCTGAAGAGTCTGCCGGGTCTCGAAAGGTCGACACCGAGAGCAGTGCTGTTGCAGGAGACGAATCGTATGAGTATATGGTGGGAGTCGTGTGTAAGGGTTGCGAAGTTTGAAGAAAGATTGCAGGAATTGGGTGAGGAAAGACTGGTGCGGGAGGTATGGATGAGGTGTAATAGTAGGACGGAGAGTGGTTGGAGAAAGGATAGAGGAAGGATGTATGAAAGAGTGGGTATGTCTGAGATGTGGGTAGAGGAGAAGCTGAGAGAAATGGGAAGCCTAGGAACTGAGGTAAGAGAGAGACTGAGAAATATTGAGTGGCAAGAACGGCAGACTAGAATGAATGAGAGCTCTTACAACCCTGGCTACGTAGAGTGGCAAGTGAGTGGGAGACTCCCGAGTTACTTAGCCAGGGGTGAGTGGAGCAGGGAGGACAAGGTATGCATGGCAAGAGCGAGGTGTGGGTCAGACGAGAGAGGGAGGAAAGTGTGGATGGGTCTAGGGTACACCGCGTGCGCGCTGTGTAGTAAGGGAAGCGACACGTGGTGGCACCTTAGCGAAGAATGTGAGGGTGTGAAAGCAGAGTGGGTGGGAGACTGCAGAAAGCTGAATGAATGGTTATGCGAGGATGGGGAAGGCGTGAAAATCTGCAGGAGGCTGATGTGGGAGAGGAAAGTGGCAAGGGCAAAGGGAGCGGCGATAGATGGGGGTAATTTGTAATTTTTGGCGGAGTAGTACTTTTATTTATATTGTATTTTTATTTGCCCCGCGTATTGGCAGGGGCGCCTACCGACTAAACCAAAACCCAGGTTCTGTCGACGAGGGGCTTGACCGCCTAGTAGGCATTCCTAAGCCCCCCGGACCGTCCTACGTAAGTCTGTCAGCCGGTCTAGTGTGCATAGAAACGGGGTAGGGTATGAACACAAATGAAAAAAGGGGAGCGAAGTGGTCAGTCGTCCGTCCTCGTCAGTCGGTCTGTGGGGCCCGCAAGTCGTCGTCGTACTTTCTCCCCATCATCTTCCGGGAGAAAGCCGCGAACGCATGTTGTCTTGAAGCATCTTGTTGCCGATGTCTTCTGGTCTAGTCTAGCCTACCTGGCTCCCTTAGCCATCCTTAACCTGGCCATACACTCCACTACCTTACTCTTAGGAACTGGTTATATGCTGCTTCCAGATCCACAAATACCGCATACATTCTTCCTTTGTACTCCAACACTTCCTCCACCACTATCCAGCTTAAAAATCTGGTACGTCGTTCCTCTTCCCTTTCTAAACCTTGTTTTCCGGCAGCAATCCTCTACTGTAGACTGCACCTTCCACTTGTACCCACTCATTAACGTGATCTCCCTTTAGTTTTTCAGCTCTGGCGCTACTCCCCTTCTATGCAATGGAACATCACACCCACACGTTACTCTTCCGGCACCTCCACCGCTCTACTGCACACCCTATTGATGCACTGTAGCAGCTTCTCCCTTCCCTTTGCCGGCAACCTCTTGTATGCTTCAGCCTTTAATCCGCTTTTCTCAAATTCATTTGACCCAGCCCTATTTCTAGCTAAGTTCTCACTCCTCACGTCCACATGTCCCAGACTGCTTCTTCAGTTCCGGTTATCTCCTTGTAGCTCCTCTCTCACTCTGCCAGATCTACGTCTATTTTACCCTTCATTTTACTTCAAAATCTTCCACAATCCCTTCTCTAATGCACACTCCTTTCGCCTCTTTTCCACCTTTTGCTGCTATTCTTCCTCACCAACACAGCCACCGCCACCCTTTTAACTATTGTATCGAGTGCACCTGAGAAGGAATGAGACAGTACATTTCAGAGTAGAAAACGATTGTGACTTGAGTGGGACTTTTCTACTCTGAAATTTACTGTCTCATCCCTTCACACTTTTACTATCACTGAACCGCCTTTCCGGCCACAGAACGTCTGCTATCTCTACCAATCCCCCTCTGTATATCTATACAGAATATCCCACCCCGCATTTCTCACCCATTGCATCCACTCTCTTGCTTCATGATTTATAAACTTGTTCTTCCAGTACATCCATTTCGTCCAACGTCCAGCATTTTTTTAGCTCCTTCAGTGTTTGTTGCAATAGACTGTCCCCACCATATGGGTGGGGACAGTCTATTGCAACAAAAAACTAAAAATAGATAGAAGGAGTATATACTCTTTCTATCTATTTTTACTTTTCCTTCTTCCAGCCCGGTAGTGTCCCTCAATCACTGGTTCTTTCATCCTCCTACTACTTTCCTCACTTCCATCACAATTCCTCCTTTGACCCGCCCCGTCATCGCATCTTTCTTCGCTATCTGCATCACTCAATGCCATCCTCTCGGTATATTGCTTCTCACAGAAAGAGCAACTCACTGTCTATAAGATCCACTAACAAAAAAGTACCCATTCCATTTTAAATTAGAGAGTAATTAACAGCTCGGTAAAACTTGACTAGCCGGTATAATCAGCTAGTTTACTGTCAAAATTGTACGTGAAATTTGTAAATATTGCATAATATAAATAAAAAATTCAAAACTTCTATCTTTATAGGGCTATTAGATGTAAGGCTTTTCCGCCGGTCAAGGGAGAAGCTCAGAGGAGTTTAATCACCCGATATTTACCTTAACTTCACAGAAAACCTCTGAAAAACTGTGAAAGGAACTCAGGCTCCCCAATGCTCAGTACGAGACGGACGACGCCTCTAACCACTCGGCCACTGAGCTGGGTTAATAGAAATATTATACATGTTGTCTATTGCAACATTTTCTATAAAATTTCTAAAAGTCGATTATTTTTCGTTTCAAGTGACATTATCTCAAAAACTATTGCAACTAGACCCAATATTTCTTATACATTTGGTACTATTTTTAACGTACTATCGGAATAAGTAAAAAAAATGTATGTTTTCATTTAAAAAATTATAACTTTAATGCATCACTCTGTATATTACAATGCTATTTTGAAGCAAATAATTTTAGAAGGTGTTCCTTCTCAGTCTATATATACATAAAAGCATCTGTAGCATTCCGAATAATACATATATAAGTGTTAATCCACCTCTTAGCAATCTACATATCTAGATTTCGATCTTATTAGATCTCATCGGTGTAGCTCAGCTAGTGAGGATTAATTCACACAATATCTCAAGTGGTTATATACAAAAATGATACAACTGACCCCTCTAGGAGGAAAAACAAAATCTAGATATGTAGATTGATAGGAGGTGGATTCACACTTATATATGTTTTATAAGATTGGCCTTGTGCTGATATCTCAAGCATTCTGTTAGAATATTATTCCATAGAGGGCACTACTCGGTGATCCTGATGGCATGAGTATGTTGACGCTTATTACCATATGGGTGTGCATTACTAATTGATGTGGTGCCGCCAGATGGCGTTTAACTTTCCTCCTAGGGGGTTAATTGTATCATTTCCGAATAATAGTTAAAGCACAATCCGCCGACGCGTTCATTGTGGGACATCCTCTATATATTTAGTGCTTTGTGAATGTATAATAAATGGCATTGGGTTATACGCCCGACAAACTTTTAACATGTCTATTAAAATGCAATTATAATACTATTAAATAATGTTAATAAATTTGAAACGGATAATGACAATCCCTTTATGTTGTATAAATAATTTTCACAATTTTCTCTATACGCGATATTTAGTCATATATATTTGGATAGCTGTCAAAGCCCATAATTAGTTTAAATCAATTTATCTATAATTCATCAATAATTATATTTACGATTGGAATTTGTTTTCATAATATGTGAAGTAAATCCAGGACGTATTAGCGGTGTGAATAATTCAATCCGGTAATCATTCAAATTTGATTCAAAACAATAAAACGACGTTATTATGAATAAAATTAACATTGTTATTATTTTACTAGTTTTATATTTTATATTTAACAATTAATAAATTATAATATTGTAATGTCATTCTCATTATGTTATATTCCATGCGTAAATGTTTTTTTCCGTTTAGTTGGTTTTTCATTTTCCATGCACTAGTCGTTGTTAATTCCAGTCCAGTTTCCGAAGCAATCGTATCAATTCTATGAGGAGACTACAGGTTTTACGCGAGGTAGTTTCAAATTACATAACACAACTTCATAAAACTATATTACTTTTCATCAAAATCTGCGCCACCCCAAAAGTGAAGCCCGTGTAATTTGTTTGCACATTGACGGAACAATTACTTTATCTTTACATAATCTTCTTCTTCTTAAGGTGGTGTACCACCTTGTGATTTTCAGAAAATCGCCTTTTTTCTTGGGTAAATAAATTCTTTATACTTTTAAATATTTTTAAATTATCTTACTCTAGTTCGTAGCTACTACCTTTCTAAATAAGACATTTTTTATTCGCTACTTCATTTTCATCCTGTATAAAGCCCATATGACATTATCTAGTTTCTTATATCGTTTTCGATGCAGACACAAACTACATAGTGTCATACATACATGTAGAAAACTATATAAAGACGGAATAATAAGAAATTTACTTAACAATAACAACACCGTAATACACAATGTTAATTTTCCATTTAGAAATAGTTATACAGTTTAATATATCAATTCTTATATAAAAAACGATATAGGAAACTAGTTAATGTAATACGGGCATAATACTACACAAAAATATAAAATTTAATATTTATATGTATAATTAATAAGCAATAAATATCAAACATTACATAACTCCTTATGTTATTAACACACAAATATAAATTATTACCGTGCAAACCTGCATATGTACATTCTGGCATTACATCTCTGAAGGCCGTAAAGTACTTGTCGCTTGATTTTAGCATGCATATTGTTCTCAAACGCACCAAGCGTGAATGAAATAGGTAATTTGCCCTTGTATAGGGAACATGTTCGTCTGAAGGACATAATTACATAATACCGCAATTCGAAACAGTTAAACCACTTTTGTTTACGTGGTAGCCTGAATACTTACATTACATGGAATTACTTTAAAACTACTCAAAAAGAATTTTATCTGAAATAAAATGTTCGCTAAATGTCTAATTTATACGAATCATGTTGCATGCCGGATAAGAAATGCACTCACCATTTCCCGTCAATTGCAACCGGTTAAATATGAGAAAGAGAAATAGAAATTGCAATTGAAAGAATTCGAAACTCCAAGGCAAGTTGTTAATTTTCCGAGTGGAAACTTTTTAAACACAAGACTGAAAGAAACTGGTTGCTGTTTTGCATTGTGCATCGTGCGCTTTAATATCGCAGTTAAAGATTTCCACGTCGCGATACTGTTCGCAACGTATATATTTTTAAGATTTTCATATTTACGACATAATTACGTTCATCAAAGGCAAGCATAGGGCAATCTAAATATAGAATAATATTTATAATGGTACACATGACTAAATTTAAAGTTTGATATTTATAAATTGATGTTATTTATGGGCTTATAAATAGCGCTCTAATTAGGGAGGGACTTACAGAAAAATGTTGTTATAAATTTAAGCCGGATCATTGCATCTGTTATTGCGTTGTAAAATGAAAGCCAGTCAGTGAATTATGTGTAATAAAGGAAAATGTAACTATAAACATGCTCGTTAACATTACAGACCGTGTAAATAGAATCGCGTTTACTGTAAATAGCATAGCCCCGTTGTGATTGATTAAACTGTACATGTATTGATTGAGTCGTTCATATTGTGTTTATTTTGATTGCAGGGTTGGTGTGTAGCATGGATTCAGATGACTCAGATGTGACATGATGGGTGAATATGTCGCCGCCTGTTTGATCCTGGCGGTGGTTTTAAATCCCACTCGTTTGCGCGCTGAGGATACCCAATGTCCCAGCTTCGCGGCAAACCCATCTTGTCCCTGCTACAATTTCGAGGACGGAATTTTCCTCGAATGTCCTGCGGCGACATCGCACTCACTTCGCTCCGTCCTGCAAATCGTTTCCGGGCCGATACAATCACTAAGTGTTTACGATCTCGACAAGTCGATCACCCGATTGTCCTCCGACTTCTTCCCAGATGGCACAATAATTAAACATCTACAAATTTCTCAATCGAGTTTAGAAGAGCTACATGACGATAGTTTACTTTCTCTCAAACCCGAATTAGAATCGTTTAGTATAGTATCAGGTAAACTTAAGGAGATACCGCAGAAAGCGTTTGGGGGATTACTTAAATTAATAGCATTAGATATGGAGTCTAATGAAATTACTGATCTTCCAAGTTATAGTTTTTATGGTTTACACCTGATTAAGCTCAATATGAAAGGGAATTCGGTACAGAAGGTATCCGAGTATGCTTTTGCTGGTTTAGAAGATTCACTTTCAGAGCTTGATATGGCTGAAAATAAGTTACTACTTTTTCCAATGACTGCGCTACGACGGTTAGAGAGATTACGATTACTACGTTTAGCATGGAATGAAATTAGTTCGATACCAGATGATGGTTATTCACGACTAGACTCGCTGCTTTTCTTGGATTTAAGTTCTAATAATTTTGAGGCACTAAATGAAGACTGTTTTCGACCAACACCATCTGTGCGTACATTATCGTTATATTACAATGTAATTGAAAGCGTACATCCGAATGCATTCGTATCGCTGAATAATTTGGAATCATTAGACCTTAGCCATAATAAAATTGTTTTCATGGATGCAAATACATTTAATATTAACAAGAAACTACGATCCATTGATATTAGCCACAACCATGTGCATTATATAAGTGGAGTGTTTGCATATCTTCCAGATTTAAAGGAACTATTTCTATCGGAAAATAATATTCTGGAGATTCCTTCGGATGCATTTACGGACTCATTTAACATTTCCGTCATTTACCTGCAACAAAACGCGATTCGGCGCATCGATCCGGAATCGCTGCACACATTAACTAATCTCGCACAGTTACATTTAAGTTCCAACTTTATACCACGTATACCGCGTCAATTATTTCAGCATAACCACAACCTCACGTCACTGAGTCTGGATAGTAACTGGATTGTGGATCTGGAACCGAGAACCTTCGACAAGACCACGAGTCTAAGGGAGATCCGGCTCCATAATAATCGGTTACAAAATGTGCACCGGGGCGTTTTCGATCCACTTCCCGCCCTGTTGGAGTTACACTTGCAGAACAACTGGATTTCATCAATCGACACGGGCGCATTCCGCACTCTGCAAAGTTTACAGCACGTTAATCTCCAAGGGAATATAATATCTGTACTCGGCGACGTTTTCATGCACGAATCACCTTCATTGGTATCCATTCAACTCGATTCGAATTCAATATTATCCCTGCACAACGATTCGCTACGAGGCCAATCAAGCGTGCAAATAATGTGGTTGGGCCATAATAGGCTTAAAAGTCTAGATCGCGCACTTTTCAGCGATCTACTTCTTATACAACGCGTATATTTAAACAATAACAGCATTACATATATTGAAGACAAAGCATTCGAGCCAATGCAAGCACTTAAATTCCTCGATTTAAGCATAAACAGACTACGCGAAATTACAACAAGAACATTTGCAGAATTACACGAACTTGAAGAATTATTATTAGCACATAACGGACTAGAAACTATAGAAGCATTCGCTCTTACAAACCTAAAAAAACTACGAACATTAGATCTTTCCCATAATAAATTATCGATTATCCACGACACAATGTTTCAAGAAGGATTACCTATTAGATTTCTGAATTTACAAAATTGTTCTATACAACAAATAGAAACAGGCGCTTTTAAAGGTTTAAATAACCTAAACGATTTAAACCTAGAAAGCAATCAGCTAGTATCACAAGATTTAAAAAACCTGGATATACCCGGGCTAAGAACATTAAAAGTATCCTATAATAATTTTAGTGATATATTCGAATCCTCATTAAATGGCCTACCATCTCTCCAAGTAATTCATTTAGATAATAGCGAAATTCATACACTCCCAGAAGGAATTTTCTCCAAAAACAAGAATTTACTACGGATTGATTTAAGTCGAAACAACCTTCAAGAAATAAAACACGGTGCATTCTTAAGCCTAAACGTACTAAAAGAATTAAAATTGGGAGAAAATCTATTTAAAGACCTACCGTACACCTCCCTACTAAATATTTCTACATTAGAAATCTTATCAATGCCAGCGAATCGAATGAACAATTTAGAGGTCTCACGACTAAACGGTCTTCCAAATCTACGCGAGCTTGATTTAAAACATAACTCTATATCATCACTATCAGGCTTCGCATCTGCCAACCTAACGCAGTTACTATCCGTCGATTTAAGCAACAATATACTAGCAGCCCTACCAGCTAACTTCTTCCATCACTCGCCGCTATTAAGAAGAATAGATTTATCCTGCAATAGATTCCGCCAAATACCAACATCCGCATTATCAGAACATACACTACCCGGACTAGGCTGGTTAAACCTTACAGGAAACCCACTGGTTCGTATCCATGACATAGCGGCGGCTCATCGTTATCCATCTCTAGAAGAAATCCATATAAGCTCAACCAATCTAACTATAATAACCAGCAAGGATTTCGAAACATTCCCGTCGTTATTACATCTACATCTAGGACAAAATAGAATTTCAAGAATTTCACCGGGAGCGTTCGGCAGTCTTCCGCATTTACTAACACTCGATGTCGGGGTAAATGAATTAGAGCTGCTGCCACAAGAACGATTGCAAGGGTTGAACCATTTACGAATTCTAAATTTAACGCATAATCGCCTTAAAGAACTAGAAGAGTTTCCGCAGGATTTAA
This sequence comes from Lordithon lunulatus, assembly GCA_963942505.1. Classification (NCBI taxonomy): domain Eukaryota; kingdom Metazoa; phylum Arthropoda; class Insecta; order Coleoptera; family Staphylinidae; genus Lordithon; species Lordithon lunulatus. The sequence continues at coordinate 13,261,308 of OZ012669.1, forward strand.
AATCGCTACAAATATTAGACCTGTCGTTTAATCAAATTGGTAGAATTAGTAAGGTGATGTTTCAACACTTGGAGAATTTAGCCGAGCTTTATTTGGACGGAAATTGGATTTCGTCGGTATCGAGTGATTCGTTCAAGCCGTTAAAGAAACTACGCACGCTTGATTTGAGTAGGAATTATCTGGAGAATATTCCGCTGAATGCGTTTAGGCCGTTAGAAACGCAAATACGTAGTTTACGAACTGAAGGTGAGTTGTATTTGTTATATAATATATATATATATTTAAACTATTATATATATATATATATATATATATATATATATATATATATATATATATATAACTACCGTCACTTTTATTTTGTTATAGAAAATCCTCTGTCATGTAGTTGCGAATCACAGGAGTTGTGGGAGTGGTTACGTGATCATCAAAAGTTAGTAGAACAAGCAAATACGAGAGCGTTGCGTTGTGAACATCCGCCAGAATTGCGTGGTAGGATTTTCCTGGAGTTGATTCCTGAACAGTTTTGTGATCAGCCGCTCGTGCTGCGGCTGGCGATTCAAGATATTCAACCGTTCTCAGTGCTAGTGTCTTGGCAGAGTCGAAATCATTCTGGTTTACATGGTTACCAAGTTGTTTATCACAGCATTGATGGAGTAGAAGAGGTAAAGTGCATGAAAGTTTATAATAAAATATTTTTATTTTATGAACAATGGTTTGTTAAGGTCACACCGTAACTATTACCATATAGCTGGTTGACCAGGTAACCTAACGTTTTGTCGGTTTCACTGAAATGATCGTGCTTGTTTCTATCCGTGTAAGTTAAACTACCGACACCAACGCTGTAACACAAAAAACAATAGACTTCACTCGTGAGTGATAAATGTTTTCGGAACTTTAAAATTAATATGTAATATTCAATTAGCTTACAATTATTATATATAAAATAAGTAGTGAGTCAAGAGACTCACAAAAAACAACCTATTATTATTTGGCATAACTACACAAACATTAACATCAACTGATGTCAACATAATATCGAATAAATAGAAATATAACCCTCCTCCCTTGCAGTATTCCGTCTCTCCCCTCAGACACTTCCTGTGCCAGGCCACCATTTTCCAATTTCCACGCCTTTTCCGCCCCCTGTTAACAACCATTCACATACCTTTCTGCAATACCCCACACACTCTGCTATCACTTCCTCACATTCGTTGCCTAGGTGTCACGACGAGTCATTCCCCTTACTACAAGCTCACACTCGGTGTACCCTAGCCCCATCCAGACTTTCCTTCCTCTATGTTCCGACCCACACCTCGCTAGAGCCATGCATACCTTCTCCTCTCTATTCAACTCTAACCTGAATATACAACCAGTCCTCGCCCGTCCAAGTACCTATCCATCCTTGTTATCATTTCCTGCATCTCTTTCACTCTTTTAGATGTAAGACTGGATATCATCTAGATGTGCCATCATCTACACTTTCTTACTTCCCACTGCCACACCACCCGCCTACTCCTCCGTAAAAATGATCTCACCACCTTACTTTCCACACCAGATTTTTACATATTTCTACGCCTTTCCCATCTTCTACTTACCTTTCTCCAATCCCCTACCCACTCTGATTTTACTCGCTCACATTCACTGCTTAGGTGCCTCTACGTGAAGCTCCCCTTCCTACACAGCATATACGCGGTATATCCTACACAGCACACACACGGTATATCCTATCACATCCGCACTTTCCTTCCTCTATCTCTTGCGAACCGTACTTTAGTATTGTCCTGTTCACTTTGTCCTCCCTGCTTCACCTACCCCTACATTAGTAGCTCGGTTTCTCCTGAACTTGCCACTCCATATAACAAGGGTTGTATGACCTCTCAGCCATTCTAATCTGCCTTTCTTGCCACTCCATATCTTTCCACTCCTTTTAGCTTATCCTTTACTCACTCCTCAGACATACCCTTTCATATATCCTTCCTCTTTCCTTTCTTCGTCCATTCTGTCTCATATACCTTCTCCGTTATCATCATTCCTAATTCCGATAGTCACTTCCTCTATTAATATACGCTGTTACCGTGATACGTTTTATTTCTTATATTGTTCTAATATCCTCCTATACTACCGGCTCTAATTTCTATTGAAGTTTTCTCATATCCTCCACTCTCCACCCAGACCTCAACTGGATTTCCCTCTTCTTATTCCCTACATAACCAATACAATAGGAACATGATCTGACTCAACGGTCACTACTTCCAATTTTGTCCTCCTTGCTCCACTCACCCCTAGTTATGTAGCTCGAGGGTTTCTCCTGCACTTGCCACTCCATGTAACAAGAGTTTTATGACCTCTCAGCCATTCTAATCTGCCTTTTTTGCCACTCCATATCCATCATTCTCTCATTCTGGCCTCATTTCCTAGACTTCCCATTCCTTTCAGCTTATCCTTTACTCACTCCTCACACATTCCTACTCTTTCATATATCCTTCCTCTTTCCTTTCTTCGTCCATTCTGTTTCATATACCTATATCTTCTCCATTATCATAATTCCTCCTTCCGATAGTCACTTCCTCTATTATTATACGCTGTTACCGCGATACGTTTTATTTCTTATATTGTTTTTATGTCCTCCGATACTACCGGCTCCAATTTCTATTGAAGCTATCTCACATCCTTCACTCTCCACCCAGACCTCAACTGGATGTCCCTCTTCTTATTCCCTACATAACCGATACAATACATGATCCGATCCTCAACGGTCACTACTTCCAATTTTGTTATTTATGATGAGGAAATATTCGATCAGTTTGCATACCTTCCATACCCGGAAAGCCTTGCTGATATTCTCCCCCAGGGTGTGTTGGATTCCGACCTTTAGGCATTGCTTCAGACGTGGATATTGTCTGTTTTTATTATTGCATTCTATTATTATTGTCTTCTGCATTGTCCGTCCATCGCTCTCCTTTGTCCGCATCATCGTCGTGATGCGTTCGGTGATCGCTATCCAACTTGTCTCTGTCTGCAGGAGGAGTCCTACGATGGTGTCTCGTGATACTTGTGTACCACATATCCGGTTTGATCTGTACTTCTCCAATCTGTCGCATTCTAATATTGTGTGTTCCTGGGCATCTTCGTTTTCGCACTCTTGCCGATCAGATTTAAATATGTCCTGCATACCCCGCGTACTATTAGGGCCTGCGCAATGTAGACGTCCACGTGCTCCCACTGTCTGTTGCACCACTATTTATCTCTTAGGGCCTGTACGCCAATATGGGTGCCCCATAGAGTACAATCGATGATATAGTCATCATTAGAAACAACTTCCGTTGTCTGTGTCGTGGTCCTTCGATGTTAAGTGAGAGCCATTAGGGTCTTGTTGGCTTTCTCACAGGTTTCAAGCGTTATCATCGTGCAGAAATCGAGATATTTTGTTGGTGTTAAGTGAGTCCAGAATTTTCATGATGGCATCCACTGTCTGTTGCACCACTATTGGTCCCTTAGGGACTGTGCATCAATATGGGTGCCCCATAGAGTACAATCGATGATATAGCCATCATTAGAAACAACTTCCGTTGTCTGTGTCGTTGTCCTTCGATGTAAAGTGAGAGCCATTAGGATCTTGTTGGCTTTCTCACAGGTGTCAAGCGTTATCATCGCGCAGAAATCGAGATATTTTATTGGTGTTAATTGAGTCCAGAATTTTCATGACGGCCCCCACTGTCTATTGCACCACTATTTACCCCTTAGGGCCTGTACACCAATATGGGCGCCCCATGGAGTACAATCGATGATACAGCCATCATTAGAAACTTCCGTTATCTGTGTCGTGGTCCTCCGATGTTAAGTGTTAAGGTCTTCTTGGCTTGCTCACAGGTTTCAAGCGTTATCATCGCGCAGAAATCAAGATATTTTGTTGGTGTTAATTGAGTCCAGAATTTTCATGATGGCCCTTACTGTCTATTGCTCCACTATTTGTCCCTTAGGGCCTGTGCACCAATATGGGTGCCCGATAGAGTACAATCGATGATACAGCCATCATGACTGCCTCCACTGTCTATTGTACCACTATTTATCTCTTAGTGTCTGTGCAACAATATGGATGCCTCAAGGAGTACAATCGATGATACAGCCATCATTAGAAATTTCGGTTGTCTGTGTCGTGGTCCTCCGATGTTAAGTATGAGCCATTAGGGCCTTGTCGGCTTTCTCACAGGTTTTCTTAATGTCTTAACTCCCCTCTCTCTGAGTACCAGATATACTTTTGTATATTGGGCTTGCTCCTCCAGCAGTGTCTTTATTCTTCCTGTAATGATGTCAGCAAGATCAACTGCATACATAACTAGAGTCACCTCTTGTTTGATAGTGGTCTTCAATATCTTATTGTAGAATATATGTCAACCCGGAACGAACCCAGTGGGTTACCAGAGAAGGTCATCATGTGTCTACTGTTGGAGATGAGGATGTATCTAGTGTATAGGTAGGACTGGATCGTTCTTATCAAATAGCCATTTATGTTCGCGTTGTTAATTTCCTTAATAATCTCGTGTCATTGGGCCGAGTTAAAAACATTTTGCACTTCAAACGTTCATCGCAATATTTTGTTGGTGTTAATTGAGTCTAGAATTTGTATGACGGTGCTAAGGATGTCTATACTGGATCTGCTGGCTCTTGTTTTTCCTTCCAGCCTCCGTTTGAATAGGGTTCTGTCTTCCTACCTGCTACCTTTCTGAACCACCAGACCGACGTTCGCACACCATGATTATCTGACCTTCTGCTCTCCCCTCCGGAAATATTTCACAGCTCCCTGCACGACGCAGTCCCTGCCTATCGGCATACTATTCCGTATTTTCACTGCCTATTTCTCTGCTGTTACCCAACACTATCAAAACCACAATGGCCTTATCACTTAACTAATTCTTAAACTCCCATTCCCACACGCCTCCTATACCCTACCTTGCCTGCTCAGCCATGGCTGATGACGTAGTCCCAGCCTATCGACATATTATTCCATATTTTCACTGCCTATTTATCTGCTGTTACCCAAGACTATAAAAACCACAATGGGCTTATCACTTAACTAATTCATCAACTCCCATTGCCACACGCCTCCTATAACCTACATTACCTGCTGAGCATTCTCTGAGCAGGCAAGGAAGGTTACGTTGCCTGCTCAGCCATGTCTGTGTCCTATTCTTCCAAAAACTTTTCCTTGTAGTATTACTTTGAGTAGTCGGTAATAATCTTAATGGGATAGAATAGGGCAATAGTACGGTGCCGGGCTACCGTACTATTACCCTATTCTACCCATCCCTGCCTTTCGCTTCACTGACTACAACCTGATCAAAATTAATACCATATGATCGTTATCCTATATAACACCGACCTCCCATCCACAGTAATGAATACTAAGAAAAGACCAACTTAATAGTGATTTCCCCTGCATACTAATAAAGCCCTCTATTCTCCCCTAATCTTTATTAGCTTCACCTTCGCTCTTCATTCACTTTCCTCATTGGCCACCCATCGATTCATCCAACCAATATTCCCATGAATCTGCTTTAACACATTCCACATTATCTGTACTAGCTCTGCATGTTGTCTCTATACCATCTTTTATCATTTTCATACCGTAGGTCAGTCATTTAACATCGATGAGTCTTTAGGTGCTTGTATTTGTTTTACTTACTACCTTCTATTATTGAGTGTGTACCTGTAGCTTTAGCACTTTGAATGTTTATGTTACCATATACATTTATTTCCCGGTATTCCAGTTGCATTAATGGTAGCCCGACGTCCCCATACATAATCTTATTCACCTCATCGCACCCTCTATGTCACTTCTATCAATCATTTGGGTAATGATTGATAGAGTGACTGTTACCGTTATCAGTTCTTTGCGATCATTACCTAATTATGTTTATTCCCGCGATAGAGCCCCGTTGTGATCATTGAGAACCAAGTTGTTTAGGTTCTCTATAAAGCTACATTTCAAATGGGTCTAGACTCCTGCTTGATGCCTTTTGGGTGAAGAATCATGGACGGTAACATGATTCTTCACCCAAAAAAAGTATGGCGAAAACGTTGCACCTAAGTAGTCGTATCTTAGTGTTGAATCAAGGCTCTTGAATAGTTATATAGACATCCACATGAAACCAGATCTGTTTTCTTTAAATTCTGTACTGTATTATACTATATATACTATTATATACTTAATTTAAATAAATCCTATTGGTCATTGATTGTGCTGTCTTGATATGTGAACGTCTATTATCTGTTGGTCTAAGATTAGTTTGGTGATTTTTGTTATAACCATGTATTTGGTTTTCTTTATGTTTTGGTTTATACCGTATTTCTGGCTGATTTGTGCTACCTTGTTCATCAATTCTTGCAGTTCATCAAAGTTGTCTGCAATTACTACAGTGACATCAGCAAATCTAATATTATAGATTCGTTCTGTCTTTGGTAGGATTCCAGCGTAGTAGGTGTTAAACAAGAGCGGTGGTATACACCCTCGTCGCAAATAGGGGGGTGTAGACTCTAAGAGCTTCATATATCAGTATTTATTTAGACTAAAGGGTATCTAACGTGTTACTTACAATAGCTTAAAACTATACTTACTCGACGTGATACTATACTCGACCAGGCAGACGAAGGAGCAAGGGAGAGTGTTGCCTGGGGCATAAATACCCGTTTATGCGTAACCCGAGCATGGTATGCCCGGTATGGTGAAAGGGATCGCAGTTGTCACATTTGGCAAATATACTTATTTGCGACAATACTATAAATTTATTATTAATTTAAAACGTTTCGATTACGATTAATACCGAAATAAACGCCTGTCGTTTCAGTTTCGGCTCAAAAACTTTGTTTCTAATAAATTGTTGTTTTGGATTTCCTAACTACACGTCCCTTATATGTTAACGTAGTGAATACTATGAAACCTCACAGATTGAAAATTGAAATAGATATATGAACTAATCTGCTTTATTAAACCTGGATTAGTAAGTTTTTTTATTTACCTTGTCCATTCAATTTGATGTTAAATCAGACTTCGCATAAGGTCATTAATATTAATTAGAATTATATTTAGTACAGAACTTAATAATAATGTGTATATGAACAAATATGCTTAATGGATGTGGATATGAATAACTATAGTATGGAAAATTGTATTTTAATTAGAGTTTAATAAAGATAAATGAGGTGCGAGCATAATGTTATATAGAACACATAATTATATTATCCTTATGTTCTACTATTCATTAATTAAAGAAATATACACATCTTGATTGCTTTAATGCTATGGCTATTAAATCAGTGACATGGCGATCCGACTAGATAATTAAAAAATAAATGTTTCAGAGTTGTTAGTGAATAACTATTACGAATTAATGGATTTACTGTATGTATTTCACACAGAAATTGAAATAAAAATCTGATGTAGCCAATGCACATCACCTATATATGTATCATAATAATTTAAAAATCTGTTTTAAGTAATAAAATATTTTATAATAAATAAATAAAACGAATTTTTCTTTGTTTTTTATCACTTGTTTATTACTATTTGCTAATATTTTCGGCTACGCTCTAGCCATTATCAAGCTAATCCGATGACTATAATGGCTAGAGCGTAGCCGAAAATATTCGCAAACAGTAATAAACAAAGAAAAATCGTTTTATTTATTTATTATAATGAATTATCACAAAGTAGATGCCGATTCAATTCAATATTTAAAATATTTTATATTTATAATTTTCTATTATTTTTATAATGATGTCGGAAATATTTACCACAAACCTCGCGGCGAGGATTTAGGGAAGAATCTAATTATCTTTCTATTGGATTGTTAAAGCGTCTACTTTGTGATAATTATTTTAAAGGATAAATAAAACGATTTTTTACTTTGTTTTTTATCACACCATTTTCGAGCGATCGGATTTTCAGTCATCGGAGGAGCTCGTCAGTCAATGGCTAGAGCTTAGCCGAAACTAGTTGCGAAATGTAACTGAAGTGTGATAAAAAACAAAGTAAAAAATCGTTTTATTTATCCTAATTATCTTTTTCTGTAAATATACAAGTAATTTTAATTTTAAATTTGTTATATTTAGGATTATATTATAAAAAAATTGAGGTCTGTATACATTAAAACTTTTTAATTCCTTAATTTATTTTATAACTCCAATATTTTTTATAAATTTAACAAAAACACACTTACACTCATATCATTGTTTTTATATTTATCCATATCAATATATTATTAGTAGATAAAAAAATGTGTACACATCCTTATCAAACGTGTGTAAAGTGATTTAATTTTGTTAATATTATAGATACGAGGCAAAATGTTGGACAGAAGTACAAGATCGACAAAATTACCGAGATTATATCCCGGCACAAGATATTTAATTTGTGTTCTGGCGTTGGGAAATTGGGCTGCACGAAGGCAGAAATCTGCGGAGTCTCGCCTGGCACGACGGCTGGACACAAATAACATTTCAGGCGACATTTGGGAAACATTCACGGACGCAATGCTACCCCTGCTAGTAGATTCCCCAACGAGCAAATGTTCCGAGGTAACAAATCGTATCAGCAATATGTTGTCTTTAAATTCTTAATACTTAATTTACCAGGTGAGTACATTGGGAGCGCCAGACAGCATCCACGGTGAGTTGGGGAGCCCGCCCGAGCACGGGCTTGGAATCCAATCGATCCTAACACGTCGATTGGGTTTGATCATTGGCTGCTGCATGGGGTTCGTAGTGTTTATCGTGCTTGTCTCTATCCTGGGTTATCTAAAAGTAAAGAAACAGCGGGCGGCGATCAAACGAGATCAGCAAGCCATTCCGCCCGAATACCTTTCCTATAGACACTTCTCCATACAAAGCGGTGAAGCCGGCCGTGAAGGCGGACATCCACATTTCATAACCAGTATGAATACAACAACTTTAAACTAATGTGCGCGGTATAAACGGGAAAATCCATATCAGTGCTAAAATCATGAACGCGATAAAAATTCGAGCCGAAGAAGTTAACAAACAATTAGTCGTCAATTAGGCGATTCCGTGCGGTGAGAAGGAGTCTCGTAAATCATCGCCGAGGACTATCTCATTTAATAAGATTAATCTAGTCAGAGTAACTAATGAAGATGTAGCATGGGGAGGTTTTTATCAGACCCGACGTCCCCACAACGAAACCCCCCTTGACTATTTACGGAGAAAATTAATACAAAAGTCCCGAGATATTTAATTAAGTGGAAAGCCAAAATAAAATCTCCTATCTTGAGCATTTCCTTCAAATATTCCGTTGTATTTTGTACAGTTTCATTTAATATGTTTTTAATTTCAACATCGAACTCACAACCATCAATACGTGTGTTCCTGTATTGTAATATAATAAAATTACATAATATTTAAAAGTAACTACATATTTTTTTATTATTGAATTACATTCCATTCCGTCATCATATTTTTATATTAATTGTGCGGTGCTATTTATTAAGGGGTGTATCTGTTATGCGTTAAATGTACATAATTTTATAGTAAAATTCTAGTAATAAACAATTATTATTTTAAATATTATTATTAGAATGTTACAACTTTTGTATTTAATAATTTTATTAACGGTTGTTAAAAAGACAATGTATAGATGCAAATATAGATTTTAAGTACGAACTTGTATAAAAAAAAATTATTATAGAAAATAAATTCGTTTTCTTTGTTTTAATTAATGTTTTGTAGGGCTTTTGTTTTCAGAAAATTTTTTGATACAAATAATCTTATCGTCGAATTGTGCTAATTTCGAGTTTCAAGGTGAGTGAACAATCGCGTTTATTACACGAACTCCGTTCTAGAGTAAATCGTCAGCCGTTATTATATTAAATTGACTTAGTTGAATGTTCTTGGAGGAAATTTGAGTCTCAATCGTTATCAATAGTAGCTTTGTAATTTGAAATACACCAACACATGAATAACGGCTCAACAAGTTTTGTAAAGAATTTGATTTACTTTTATAGCAATTGGGTGCTTTGTATTTATTGAACGTTAACTCTCACAAGGATAGGATTTATATTTATATCCTGAATGGAAATTAATTTTTAATATACGTATAAACAACCCAGAATATAGTGAAATATGCATCACAATACTCGTTTAACAGATTTCGATATATTAGCTTTGTAAGGCCCAATTCACACATAGAAGGCGAAGGCACGACGCTTTCATGCCCCCTCTATATAAACATATGGTGCAATGCCCACTTAGGTGACGAGTCGCGGGCATTTGCCTCGTGCCTCTCGCCGTGCTGGCACCGCGTCTTAGCCTCTTCGCCTGAGACACGGAGGTTGTGAGGTGAGAGGCACAATTCTTCCAGGCCGCCTCCATGTAAATATACGGTGCAATGTCCACCACTTCCCTGCAAATGAACATCACACGCCTGTGCGACGTCGTGCCTGCACCTCGCCTACACCGCTCCTCCGCCCGACGCCCCTTATATGTGAATTGGGCCTAAGGTGGGTTTATACTGTCATAAAATAATAAATTTGACGGAACAAATCAATGAAAATAAGTATTTCTTTGGATTATTTATGCTCACAAAATTAGAATATTCTCTTACGATTTTAGTTCCTAGGACTTTTCCCTGGCAGATTTCGTCCATAAACTAATCAATATGGAAATTGAATGGTTTTTACGACTACTACGTGGTAATTCATTTTCAATAAAGGAGATGAATAAAACTACTATGTTTTTTACCACTTGTGGTAAAAAAACATAGTAGTTTTATTCATCTCCTTTATTAATAAATATTATATATTATTATATATACATCGAGTTACGATGAATAATATCCACATATATATTTAGTTTGAAAATATGCAGTAGTTTTTCCGAAAACTTGACAGAGAAATGAATCACAGAGAGATTAAAGACATTATTTTTTGTGACAATAAAAAATATTATGGCAAATAACTAATAAATTGATTAATTAATTATTTTATATCACAAATAACTAATAAATTGATTTATTAATTATTATTTTATATCACCATAAACCCTCATCACGTTGTGTTATTATATTATTCATCAATAAAAGTATTTTTAACTTTATTAGATGGAATATTTCTTATAGTTATTATAGAAAATTCATACATACATGTATAGAAATGCTCCTATTTCTATGGTAAATTATGATTTCTACTAAAAAATCACTTTTGACAGACCTTTTACAAAGCCTTAATGCTAATAAAGGTGTTTAGCTTTTTACCCATATGCGAGCATTAGTGTACATATTATACGAATTAAGGTCTTGACACCTACATTAACGATCCGTAAAGCCACAAGTGCGGTGTTTTAGGGTGAAAACTCGGAAATAATAAAACCGCACCTAGCCTCAAATAGTGCATTTTGTATTTCGTTTTAGAATGCTGGGTTTTATTAAAGTTATGTTAGTTAATTTAGTTA